>OX451735.1:1313785661-1315085919 GCA_948472305.1 Vicia faba | reverse complement strand
GAGTCCCGCATCATTCTTCATCCTGATATGCCAATAAACTTTGAAGAATTGCTAAAATATTGGATACAACTCAAAGAAGATGAGATACCTTTGAGTCTCAATTCTATGCTAGTGAGAAGGTGTTGGAACTGACTAAGCGGCTTCACAGAGAACAGAATCTCAACGCCTACCTTAGCACCAAAAGGAAGCGTCCTTGGGAGACTTAGAAGTTTTAGAAGTTTCTTATTTGTTATCCTTTGTAAACTTTGATTTCATTTGAGATTACTAATAAAAAGTATTTGTTTTTGTTTTGGTTAAAAGAGCTTAAATCCTGTAAAGCCCTTGAAAACATTGCATACATATATCATGCATATCATTGCATGAACAGGTTTTCAGAACAGGTTTCTTATCTTCTTCGCTGTTTATTTCAGCAATGGATCTTGAACAAACAGTCAAGGAACTTCATGCACAAAATGCCCAATTCCAAGAAATGTTCCTGAATCTGGCCAAGGGACAAGAAGACTTGAAAGCTCTGATTCTCAAGGACAAGAAGAAGAAAAAGAGGCCAGTGGGTGTTCTGAATTGGGAATAAGGTTCAAAGGACCAGTGAAGCATGTTTCAGAGCTAGCAACTCCGTCAAGAGAGAGAGAGAGAGATAGAGAGAGAGAGAGAGAGAGAGAGAGAGAGAGAGAGAAGAGAAGAGAGAGAGAGAGAGAGAGAGAGAGAGAGGAGAGAGAGAGAGAGAGAGAGAGAGAGAGAGAGAGAGAGAGAGAGAGAGAGAGAGAGAGAGAGAGAGAGAGAGAGAGAGAGAGAGAGAGAGGAGAGAGAGAGAGAGAGAGAGAGGAAAGAGAGAGAGCGAGGAGAGAGAGAGAGAGAGATAGAGAGAGAGAGAGAGAGAGAGAGAGAGAGAGAGAGAGAGAGAGAGAGAGAGACAATCAGGATGGAGAGCCAAGAGAATAAGACCACAACACGAGGGAGTCTGAAGAAGATGAACCTGACTATTCTGAGGAGCAGTATCCTCCTGCTGATGATAAATACAAACAGCTGGAGGATCATCTCAATGCCATGGAGATCCAAACGGTGCCCCGGACTGGACTTTGAAGAGCTAGGACTGGTCTCAGGGGTGGTCATCTGCGGAAGTTCAAGGTCCGACATTTGTTAAGTACGACGGTGTCTCCTGCCCTAAGCTGCATTTAAGGTTTTATGTTAGGAAAATTCAACCCCACACTACTAAGAGAGATCTGTGGGTACACTTCTTCCAGGAAAGTTTGACAGGAACTCAGTTTGAATGGTTCTATCACTTGAAATAGCCAATGTGCGTAATTGGGAAGATCTGGCTGCTGCTTTCTATAAGAAGTACCAATATAATGATGACCTCGTCCCAACTCGTACACAGTTTTAAAAGCATGTCTATGGGTTCCAGCGAGGGTTTTAAGGACTATGCCCAAAAATGGAGAGACCTTGCAGGAAGAGTCCAGCCTCCATTGTATGATAGGGAGTTGGTGGACATGTTCTTGGGCACATTATTCGGGCCATTCTCTAACCACCTGATTGGAAGTTCTTCTGTTGGGTTTACGGAGTTGATCTTGACAGTGTGAACGAGTAGAGGCTGGCATTAAAAGTGGTAAGATACAGAGGGATACATCCTCTAGCATTGCAAAGAAACTGTTCACGTTGAAGAAGGAGGTCGTGCTTCTTATGGCCAAAGGAATCTTAACAAAATTGGGCGTCGTTTAACGGTAAGGGTTGTTATGATTTCAAACTCTGCATCAAACCGACAACAGAACAATCAGTCCAAAAAAAATAAGCAAGGAGAAAGTTTACCCGGATCAATATAACCCTATCTCAGGTTTTAGCACACCTGCTGAAGTCCAATTTAATTACCCTGAAGAGGGCTCCTAAGAATCCCAACACTACATCTCCTCGCTACAATGCAAATGCTTGGTGTGCTTACCATTCTGAAAGTCCGGGCCATGATACAAACGACTGTTGGGCTTTGAAGAATAAGGTGCAGGATTTGATTGAAGCAAAGGAGATTGAATTTGACGCTCCCGAGACTCCTAATGTTATTACCTCCCCTATTCCCAAGCACGTCATGGTGTCAACGTTATTGATGATGACGTGTTTGTTGCTTATGTGGATGATCTAACTATTCTGCTCCTAACTATTAAGAAGAATCTCTCGCAGGTCGATTTATTTCCAGGTTATGGTGAAGGTTGCCACTCGTGTTTGTCCTTACCTAACGGTTGCCATTTGTTAAAAGAAGGCGTTCAGCGCCTGATGGATGATAAATAAATCATGTTTGAAAAAACCCCAATTACAAGTACTCTATGTGAATATGTTTCTATCATTACCATTTACGCCAATCCTCCCAAGGTCTTCTCCAAAAGACCTGTTAGGATTACATTTGTTCCAAGAGTTGCTCCATTGATAATTACTTTCCCTGGACCTATACCATATTCCCTCGGATAAAGCTATTCCTTGGAACTATGGGGTTGACGTCTATTACCATGGCGTCAAGCAAGACTTGTTGCTCGTGAAAGACAAAGATACTGAAGACTTTGATCCTGACGTTAGCAATATTGTCGGGACCAGTAAGATAACAAGAAGCAGAAGAGTATTCTCCCCCGATATCTCTCCTTCTAAAAATATTTCTACTCCTGCTGCTACCCCTTCCACCGAGTCGACCGAGACTCGGGGCAAAGAGATATTGGTTGAGCCTGTCCAGACGAAGGTACACCCAGAAGTCATCCCATAATGCCTCTAAGCAAGAGATGGAGGAAATTTTAAAGATTATTAGAAGAGTGACTACAACGTGGTTGAACAACTGGGGTAGACCCCTTCCAAAATCTCAATGCTGGCCATGTTACTGTGCTCTGAAGTCCATGCCAAGGCTTTAGTGAAATTCATCAAGATAGCTCACGTGCCTCAAGAAACCTCCGCTGATCAATTTGAAGACTGCATGGTCAGTTTGACTGCTGACAATGGGCTAGGTTTCTCTAATGTTGATCTAACTCCCAGAGGAAGGAAACATAATGATGCCGTGCACGTCTCTATCAAGTGCATGGGCACTACTTTGGCCCATGTTCTAGTGAATACAGATTCTTCCCTGAATGTTCTCCCCGAGAAGGCCCTTGACAGGTTAGATTGCGAAGGATTGACTCTGAAGCCTAGCAACATTGTGGTGAGAGCCTTTGACGGTTCTAAAAGAATGGTGCATGGGGAGGTGGACATCCCTATCAAAGTGGGAACTCATACTTTTAATTCCACTTTCTATGTGATGGACATCCGCCCATCTTACTCTTGTTTATTGGGTTGACCTTGGATCCATGGGGCTGGTGCTGTAATTTCCACCCTACATCAGATGCTAAAGTACCTAGTCAACGAGAAAATTATCACAGTTCATGGGGAGGAGGAGTACATGGTGAGCCACATGAAATATTTCAAGTGCGTTGAAATGGACGGAGAGTTCATTGAGACCCACTGTCATAACTTTGAGGAGGTTCCACATACCGTTGTTGCAACCAAAACCTCTGTCAGTATTCCAAATACTACCAGGCCTCCGCTGAAGATGGCTTCTCTGAAAGATGCCAGGGCAGTTGTTGAAGAAGGTGGGTGTACAATTTGGGGCCAACTTCTAGATATTCCCTACAAATCTGACAAATTTGGTTTGGGTTTTACATCAGGAGCTCAAAGGGTTGTTCATCGTGCTCGTGCCGGAGGACCACCCCTAGGCATTAGCAATCATGGGGTTAATGCTTTGGAAGATAATGATATTGACTGTGACATGGACCAATGGATCTTCCCAACTGTCAGCGGAGGACTCACCAACTGGAAGGCTAAAGACTTTGTGCCGATTTCTTTCATTCATAAGTAATTGTCCTATTTTGTTTTTGGATATGTAATAAATGAATAATACAAACTCTAAAATCTTGTGTATTACCCGAGGCACAATGGTTATTTTGTGAGGGTTATCATGTTTCATTATCATATGTCATTAATAAAGCATTGGACGTCTTTTACACAAATTTTGAGCTCTTTTCCTTTCTTTTTATCTTTTTACTTTATTAAAAAAAAGTTATGCTCTTACACACACTCACATATCAAACTGCAGATCCACATCCACTCTGGATCACATTGATAATGGTTCTGCTATTGCTCATTATGACTTTGAAAATCCTATCAACCAAGCTGAGGACGAAGGTGAGGAAGATTGTGAGGCACCAGGAGAGCTTTCCAGACTGTTACAACAGGAAGAAAAGGCAATACAACCTCATGAGGATCCAGTTGAGACAATGAACTTGGGTACTGAAGAGGACAGAAAAGAAGTCAAGGTAGGTGCTAACTTGGAGCCTAGTGTCAAACAATGGTTAATACATATGCTACATGACTATGTTGAGGTCTTTTCATGGTCATACGAAAACAAGCCAGGACTTGACACTGATATTGTAGTTCATCGCTTACCTACAAAAGAGGACTTCCCTCCAATAAAATAGAAGTTTCGTCGTATGCGGACGGATATGTCAGAAAAGATCAAGGCTGAAGTCATGCAACAGTTCAATGCCGGTTTCCTAGCTATCACGTCTTATCCACAATGGGTCGAAAATATTATTCCAGTGCCTCAGAAGGATGGTAAGGTACGTATGTGTGTGGATTACAGGGACCTGAACAGGGAAAGCCCCAAAGATGACTTTCCTCTTCCCCACATTGATGTTCTGGTTGACAACACTGCATAACATAAGGTATTTTCCTTCATGATGGTTTCTCTGGATATAATCAGATCAAAATGGCACCTGAGGACATGGAGAAGACAACCTTCGTCACACAGTAGGGCACTTTTTGTTACAAGGTTATGAAATTTGGGTTGAAGAACACCGGGGCAACCTATCAGCGCGCCATGGTAGCTCTGTTTCATGATATGATCCATCACAAGATAGAAGTCTATGTTGATAACATGATAGCCAAGTATCAGACTGAAGAGGAGCACCATGATCACCTACATAAGTTATTTGACAGGCTGAAGAAATACAAACTGAGGCTAAACCCGAATAAGTGCACTTCTGGAGTAAGATTTGGTAAGCTCTTAGGTTTCACTGTCAGCAATAGGGGCATTGAAGTGGATCCTGCAAAGGTCAAAGATATACAAGAAATGCCAACTCCTCGCACTAAGAAGGAAGTTAGAGGATTCTTTGGACGCTTAAACTGCATAGCCAGATTCATTTCACATCTGACCGCTACTTGTGAACCAATCTTCAAATTACTGAAGAAAGATCAAGTAGTGAAGTGGAATGACGATTTCCAGTAGGCCTTTGACAAAATCAAGGAATATCTTCAAGAGCCTCCATTTTTGATGCCTCCAGTTGAAGGAAGAACTATGATCATGTACTTAACGGTATTAGAGATCTAAATGGGGTGTGTGTTGGGGCAGCATGACGAGTCTGGTCGAAAAGAGCATGCAATATACTACCTTAGCAAAAAATTTACTGACTGTGAAACAAGATACTCACTGCTCGAGAAAACTTGTTGTGCTTTGGCATGGGCTGCTCGCCAGCTAAGACAGTATATGTTTACTCACACTACCTTGTTGATATCTAAGATGGATCCTATCAAATACATCTTTGAGAAGCCCGATCTCTCCGGAAAAATAGAAAGATGGCAAATGATCCTGACCGAATACGACATTCAATATACAACCCAGAAAGCAATTAAGGGAAGTATACTAGCTGATCATTTGGCACATCAAGCTGTGGATGACTACCAATCCATGAATTTTGAGTTCTCGGATGAGAACATCATGCTAGTAACTGATTGTGAAGAACCTGGATCAGATGAAGGACCTGAAAAAGGATCCAGATGGACTATGGTTTTTGACGGAGCTTCCAACGCTCTTGGAAATGGCATCGGCGCTGTGATCATATCTCCTGAGGGTTGTCATACTCCTTTCACTATCAGACTATGTTTCAACTGTACCAACAATATGGTTGAATATGAAGCATGTATCATGGGTCTCAAAGCTGCAATTGATTTAAGGATCAAGTTCTTAAGTGTGTTTGGAGATTCAGCTTTGGTAATCAGCCAGATCAAAGGAGAATGGGACACGAAGCACCCCAACCACATCCCATACAAAGAAAATGTGTTGACACTAATCCCATACTTTGAAGAAATTACCTTTGAGAATTTTCTATGAGAGGAAAATAAACTAGCAGACGCGCTAGCTACGGTGTCATCCATATTCAAGGTCAGGTGGGATAATGAGGCTTCTCAGATCACCATTGAGAGGATGGACGAGCCAGCATACTGTCACGAGATTGGTACTGAAGAATAATGGACAAGCCTTGGTTCCATGAAGTCAAAAGATATCTCGAAGTCCAAGAATATCCTGAAGGAGCTTCAGTCAATGATAAGAAGTTCCTAAGGAGGTTCTCTGCTAATTTCTTTCTCATTAACGGGATCCTTTACAAGCGTAATCATGATTCTACCTTGCTTCGGTGTGTATATAAGAGTGAGGCAGAAAGGATTATGGCTGACTTACACGAAGGTACCTTTGGAACTCTTTCCAGTGGAAATTTGATGGCTAAAAAGATCCTACAGGAAGGATACTATTGGTCCACTATGGAAGCAGACTGTTGTAGCGGTATAAATGTTTAAGTCTAAGTCATTGGATTGACTTGACTTATACAGATCAAAATTAAAATCGCCACCGCGATTTATTGTTTCCAAAGGAATGGGAAAAGAGCGAATAACCCGAAAAGAGGGGGAAAGATTCTAGGTAAAGGCGCTGCTTATGCAAAGGGAAGGTATTAGCATCCTAAACATCTACGTTACTCTGTAGGAACCTCTTTGAAAAATCTGTATATTTTGGCTATAAATTGTTGTATGTAAAATAGATGGTGGAGGTGAGAAAAGAAATATATATTTTTATGATTTTTGCACCCGCCGTGGTTGCGAACCTTTAGTGCCTACGTACCACCTTCCGTGCAATAGGGGATCAGGGTACATTTAGTTCACCTTTTAAAAATTTTAAAACACATGTGCGTCGGTTAATTTTATGAGATAAGACATCGTCGTTATTGTCCATATGGAAAACATACTTACTACCCACAATCATGAGAAAGGAGAATTTGCATCTTCTCAAAGTGGAGGATATGGCTTGGATTTTAAAATCAACAATGCCTCACTCAACACCCAAGTGTAAAATATCTCTCTTCACTACATATTGTAGAAGTATAGTTGTTTGCATCACTACAAGGATTGACAAGAGTCTAATCTTTTGAGAAAGGTTTTAAAATAAAAATCCAAAGTGGCAAAATGGTTTGAAATGAGATTGATTGACTTTTAGTCTTCTCACAAAAAAAAGGATGTCAAAGTATTATTAAGTTGATTGAAGTTTATTCATGAAAATGTTTTGAAAATGCATGGACATAAGTCCAAGTTTATTATGAAAATGGTTCAAGTTATAAAACAAGAAGAGTTTTCAAAAGGAGGAAGAATATTTTTGAAATTAAATAAGATGGGAGGAGATGAAGAGACTATCCTAAAGCATAAGGTAAAATCTAGGGTTAAGAACCATCTAACCAACAAGAAGCCAATACTTGACATTATGAGTCAAGATATAATTCCCATTCCTTGGATTGAAACCAAGCAAGCAAAGATACTAGACCTCTTGAGAGAACTAAACTTCAAATGTATTAAGTATTCACAAAAATTGGGGAATTCCATATTACAAACAAATAATGTAATCACAATAACCTGCACACAAAACAAACAAACAACCCAATGTCTTGAGGTAAACCTCAAGAACTCCAGACAAAATATCAATTAAAATCACAAGGTCTCCAACAAAGGCCAAGGTTTCTAATCCTAAGTCCAAGAAGTCCAATACTCCATAATGCCAAGGATAGTAACCAAATAGTCCAAGTATCATTAAAGATTTTTTGGGTTTATGTTGATTATTAGGTGTCTTGAAATAGAAAAGAAAACTCAACTGAGCAAAATAAAAAGGACAAGAAAGTAAATGATCAACTGAGCAAAATAAAAATGGCATGAAATGTAATGCTTAAAGTAAATGGTACATAAAGCATAAAAATAAAAGCATAAAGTAAAATAATTAATAATTAGTGGTTAGTTGGATGACCATCTTGAAACTTGCATTTGGAACTCATTAGAGGATTGGTAAAACTAAAGCCTCCATACAACAAGTTGCATTTTCTTTTTGTCAAATATATCATCCATTTTGAATCCTCAAAAGTACCATTTAATGATCAACGATGTTTAAGTGATCCACATTGACCAAAAGTGTTGTAGATCCACTAGAGGATTGGTAGAACTAAAGCCTCCACACAATGAATCTCAAGGTTATTGGATCAAAGAGATCAAATTAACATACTTGGGCTTGCAAACATAAGTTTGGGCCATGAATGATCATTTATTTGAATCGGGACAAAATTTAGCGCTATGTTAAGCAATCGTAAGTGGACTTATATAGAAGTCGCACCTATTTTGAGGCCGGTCAATAGCAATCTATACACCATTTGTTTTGAGACATGATATAGAAGTCATGCTCTAATAAAAATTAGTGCAATGAGAAAGGGATAAGATGAAGAGGGATGGGAAAGAATATACAAACCACATTTGAATTAAAATTTAATCAAACTATTATTAAAATCATTCATCCATTTTTTGTGGAGTTAGACTCAACACCATGGATCCAATGATGTTAATAAAGTTCATGATCAAAAATTCAACCCAAGATCAGCCAGAAAATAATCACAAAATAATATTGCATTTAATCTATATATATATATATATATATATATATATATATATATATATATATATATATATATTAAAAATGTTTTTAAAAAATGTTTTAAAATAGAAATAATAAAGAAAATATTTTTTATAGCGTAATGCTCCATACAATGGAAATGCTATGAGTTTTGGTAGATGCAATGTAATGATGCATGTTTAGCAATGCTCTGGGGAAAGCACATCAATAATCGGTTGTTGAGAAGACAATGACCTTTCGAACGATTATTCTGAAACATCTGATCTTATGTAGAGAAAAGGTAATCTGGACTTCAATGGGGAAACGAGATTCGGAACCACCGACCTCTAAAGATCAATATCAATGAGGAAGTAACTTCCTGGAAAGAAATAATGCAAAAATAACTTCCAGTTCAGAGAAAATCCTGAATTCTGATCAGACTCCCAACTTCATGGGGAACAAATTCTTTATCCTCTGTTAGAAAGAGGAGAGCTTTGGTAGGGATGGAAACTTTCTCGCGTAGAATTTCTTAATGAAGATAGATTCTATCGGAGATTATAGAAATTCTTAAATAAAAATAATTCTACTTAGACCACAATGGGGATAACACCGTCGGGGGGTAAAAAGTCTTCACTTGGGGAAGAAACAAACATCCTGGGACAGAAACTCCACTGGGGATATCTCGACAAAATCTTCTGTCACCAGGGATGAAAGAGTTATGACTGACACTCCTTTGTACCCCACACTGGGGAGACAGGACACTTGCTCCGCTGGAGATAAAGACTATACCTCTTACACTGGGGAGCCAAAAAAGAACATTAAATGGTAACATCAATAATACCCATTACATTAGGTGTAGCCATCTCTGTAAGATTCAAGTCGGTAAGAATTTTGTACTGGTGAGCAGAAATCACTTCATTGGGGATGATGGTCGTCCTCATGAGGATACCAAACTAGACTCTCCCATAGGTAAACATCAGTCTCTTCAAGAAACTCTGATATAGGCAAGCCGTATTGGAGAAAGGGGGTACACACTTCACTGAAGAAGAGAATGCATACTTCATAGGGAGAGCGAGTGTGAACCTCACTGGGGAAGCCGTAGAATGTTGACTTTAAGGGAAGTATATCAAGAATCATCAGTTTGTGAATAAAACGATTCTTCCGAGAAAACCTAGAAAGAAACAGACTGCACTGAGAAGGAGTAATTATATTCGGACGAGAGCATGCCTTCACTGGGGAAAATACTAAAAAAATAAATTGCAGTACAGACAAAATTTTGAACTCTGATCCAACACCCGACTTCCTGGGAAAAAAATCAAACATCTCTTTCCAGGAATAAGGAGAATCTTACGGGGAACTGGGACCTTCTGATGTAAGTCCTTGATAAAAGTGACTTCAATTGGGGAATCGCATAAATTCTTGAATAAAAGAATTCCACCCAGGGCACACGGGGGATACTACCGTTGAGGGTAACAATCTTCACTTGAGGAGAGGAGGGAATCTTTGAACCATAAGCTTGAGCTTAAGAACTCCACTGAGGAAATATTTCAGCAATACTCCATCACTGGGAATGAAAGAGCCCTAAACGGCATTCATCTATGCACGTTGCTCCAGAAAAACATGAGACTTTCTCCAATAGGGTAAAATAGACACGCTGATCAAAACATCTCCTCAAGAAAACCTGACTTGGGAAAACTTCGCTGGGGAGAAAAGATACGAACTTCATGGGGAAGACGAACGACAATCTTACCGGGGAGATAAATACCAACCACATAGATGCAGGGCATTAACTTCAAGGGGATATGAAAAGGTATCCAGTCCAATGAAATGATCCTTCCCAGATTCTTCGAAAAGAAAAGATTACGCTGAAGGAGAAGATTATACATAATCCTGTTGAAATGCACTTCTTTGGAGATAAACCCTCTGGGGGGATAAACTCTTAAAGAAACTCTTATCAAGAGTGCCGACTCCAACAGGGATCACACATGGGTATATTTTCACTGGAGATAAGGAATTTTGTCTAGGAGAAAGTACGCCTTTACTTGGGAAGAATGATTTTGTTTTGAGCAGACGTGAACATTCACTACAGAAATTGGATCCCATTCTACAGAAATCTTCATGTTGGTTGCATACAGACCTTTCTTGATTCATTTGTTGGTATGCTTCTTGTCCTAAAAGACCAACAGTACTTGAAAAAAATAAAATTGTGGCAATATGCTTATGGAATGGCAAACTTCACTGAAGAATAAACAATTTGAACTACCAACCACTGGGTAAAAACTGCGATGCAAGATTACAACTTCATCATGTCAACTCCGAGGAGGAATGTCACTGGCAAGTGGACTTTAGAGAGGATATTGTGAAAATAAATTGCATTCCACTGAAAAGAAATCATCTTGACTTCAAACAACTTTTAAATTTCTGGGGAGAAGAACCATTCTCCTCCTGCAGAGAAATAAGGAATGCTTCACTGGGGAATAAATATCTATGAAGAGAAACCCCTTAACAGATAGACCTTTGTCAAGTAGCAACGGATCCTTTACTGGGGAAAGAATTACTCTTTGGTAACAACCTCATACATTTCCTGCTCTCTGAATTCACAAATTATTTAGCCCGCGAATGGACTTAACCTCATCAACTTTGAAGTGGAGGAAATTCCTCGGTAAAATTCCTTGCCCCAGTCTATAGGGACTTTTAAAGAAAATTTCCTCGGGAGTACTTCATGAGATTTGTACCATAAAGATAAACAACCTTAGTGTTATGAACTTCAGAACACTTCCCCTGACTGACCAGTGTTGGAAGTGGTTTCAACCCTTCTTGAGTGAATTCTCATGCATCTTTAGATTCTAAAAAGATTCTCCTATAATCAACGAATTCTCAGAGAGATTTGTCAAATCGTGACACAACTTCCCCAATTTGACTGTACTTTGAGGGATCAAATCCTGACCTGAGTGCCTCAGATTGGCTGAACACTTACTCAACAGAGTATTCAACATGCTTTCCCTTACTCAACAAAGTATTGACAAACCTTTTCTTCATCTCATGCTCATGGAGAAATGAGAAGCTCGCAGGGTTATAAAGACAACATAACCTTAGGGTGGCTGGCTTAGGTCTTGAAAGTGGGAAATTTCCCAACCATACTTCTCAGCTTGAATTGCTTCATTCTCCAATCGGATACTTGAAAAAATACGTCCCTTGGGACCAACTGAAAGTAGTGTACCACTGCTCGACAGAGACTCTGGGCAATCAACTTTTGCAATCTGCTTTAGATCATTTCTCAAACTGGTATTCTTTTTACTCGACAGAGTCAATAAAAGGTCTGCCCTAGATTAAGACCATTCTCGAAAATGATTTACCTTTTCAATGGTATCATGAAGCAATTTTCCCCTTGAGATAATCAAACTTCCATCTGATACTCATTATGCAATCTTACTTAATGTTTAAGCACTTGTTCATATGCAAATAATGTTTATTCTAAGAATTATAATTCTAATGCAAGGCTCATGTTTGTCTTGAAGTTTTAAAAAAAACTTTTATTGAAAAGATTAAACATAAAAAAATTTGTGTGAAAGAAAGTGAAAAGATGGAGCGATACCAACTCAAAAGTTTTAGCAAGCCTCCTAGGAGTCAGATTACCTTATTCTTGGTGCGACGCGCTTTAGAATAAATTTGTGCTTCAGTTAGGACTTTTAAGGGTTGTAACATTGCCTGACTCATGGTTTTAGAAAAAAGGATTTAAGGCTCAAAATTATTTGGTACCCACCCATTCTCTGTGATGTTCTCTAGCCCTAAGTTCAGTTAACTCGACACGAGCACTCATCTCTCAAGAGAAGTCTAGAATGATTGAAGAGTCAAATGAGGTTTTTTTTGGACATGACAGTCACTCACCTCTTTCATTCTTCTTTTGTGCTTCTGGTCACACGACTTTGTTATTTGCTGAAGATTTTTGTAATCCCATTTCGCTTTTCGCGCTTTTTATTTTTGCTGGACAATTTCCTTTTGAATTTTGATTTTGAAGTCCAATGGGATGCCCTGACTTTTGCCTAAGCGACTTGTTTTCCAAGTTTTGACTTAGCAGGGCTTTTTGTCTCTTTCTTTTCTATTTTCAATCATTCTTCTTTATTTTTTGAACACGTCGTATGACTTTGAGTCATTTTCGATTTGTTGGAAGTGATTGTGACTGCCTGAGTCCTTGGTAGATGAGAGATAACCATTATTGTATCGTCATCTTTGACTTCCTGACGTGCGAGAGATACCCATTGGGATATCGTTCCCTTTGATGCATGTTGCTGATAGATGAGGGTTAACTATTGCGGTTTTGACTTTCCTCGGCCTTTTAATGGACAAACATTGTTGTATCCTTAGATGCGCACTCGTAATGAGTTTTGAATGCTCAATCAGATTAACTGAAATATACCCTGCCCCGGGTTAAATGTGAGGGTTTTTTCTGGAAAATAAAATAAACTCCTACTTCAAGGCTCAAAGGGGTTAACGAGGGTTTCACTCCCTTATATCTCCGGTGTTTGGGAATTCGAAACAATGCTTGTACATTGTCAGCAGGGTTTTACTCAAAATCACATCGTTTGAAATTTATGGTATATTACTCATCATTCTCCCTCCATGGGTATTTTGCTTTATTTAACAAGAGTTAAGTATCGAAAACAAAGAAAAACATTAAAGAGTGAATACGAATAGATTAATTCAAGACAAAAATATTCAATGCATTATGATTAATATTCAAGAATAAGCAAATTTTGCATACAAGAAAATACCGAACCAAAGCAAGAAAGATTGCAAATGAGAATGCAAATGTAATTTAAAATTTCCATATTGAGGAGACTAGTCTCTGTATGGACTTGTTTCTTCAGATGATAATCTGGCAGTCTTGACATCCACTGAGTCAAAAGTGACTTCAAATCTGACTGGCTGGCCCGAAATTAATGACCTTTACATCAAGCAGGTCTTGCACCTCATCTTTGAATGGTTTATGGTCTTTAATGGAATGGCCTAGTGCCCCAATATAGTAATCACATTGGATTTCTTCAACAGATGTGATGAACGCTTTATCAAGCGAACTTGCATAAACTGCATCACAGAGTATCTTCTACCACAAAGAAGAAATACCAACCATGTTCTACTACACATAAGAGAAATATTACTCGCTAAATTCTGGAGAATCTCCTACTACATAAAAGAAGCACCGTCTTCTATTACATAGAAGCAAAAATTCAAAAACTATACCAAAAGAATCTTCTACTACATAGAAGAAAGTAAACTTCATCTCCTACTTCACAAAAGAGAAGTTTTAGCAATTGAATTCCTGGGAATCTCTTACTTCACAAAAGAATCTCCGTCTTCTACTACAAAAAATCAAAATTTAGAAACTGTAACAAGATCTTCTATTACACCAAAGAAAGAACTCTGAATGTAGAACTTGACCTTTGAGGTATTTTTCTTCTACACAACAGTTGATGTCCAAGAACTCGATATCTTATACTTCTTCATCACAGAAGTATCACCTCATCTTTTACTACACATAAGAAGCATTCAACTGAGGAGAAAGAGTCTAAAACAGTTTTCCAAACATGGACTGAACCTTGGAAAAGAAGACAGACAAGTGTCGGACTTCATAATTCAACCCTTTGTATTCTTCAATATCATAACCAAGTTCCCCAGAATGGGAGGCACGTCTAGTATTTGCATCAAAATCATGAAAGAAATTTGTGGGGGAAGGACCCAAAGCACTAAGCTTCATCAACTGAGCTTCCAACACACAAGGAAGTAACTAGATACAAGGTATAGAGATTGTATCAACCTGCTTCTCAATATTTTTCTATCTTTGCCGATAAGCTTTGCCCTATGGGTTCACTTGGAGACCAGAAACTAGCTGCTGACAAAAAATTTCGGGAACACGGAGTTCTGGATGAGACCCACAAAGTATCTCTCGATTTGAAAAATGTCCCCTAGGTTGGGGATGAATGACAGCTTCTGTAGCAACACCATATATAGGATCACTTTCCTTTGCTGACACTGTCTTCAGAACTTCCATACCTAACTCAATTGAGTCTCTAACTTGTTATCTTTTCCCCTTTAAGAGTTTCTGAGGATGAGCCAATACCTGCATGTCCACGATAAATAGCCCCATTTGATTTTTTTTTTCATCTTATCATCTCATACAATTCCCTATGAAGTTATTCCATGGCTTTTTCGAATCACGGTGCGGTGAGAAGTTAAGATTTGCAGTTCTAAAAAGAATACCATGCCTGAATAAGAATTCCCCACTCTGAGTACCTATTATGGATGCATGAAGATGCATGAGGTGAATGAGTGGATGCAGTGCCATGTTCAATTATTTTCAAGGAACCTGCATGCTTCTAATTTCAATTTTGATCCAACAAGAGTTAGATAAACACAACATAATATTCAAAAGCATAATTCCTTGGAAATAGAAAGAACATGTTGTTGTACCCCAATTTTTGCCCCTAAGATCCCTCTATCACATCACATCAATTCAATCATAACAAGATCACACTAGGGTTTGGTTATTCTCCTCAACTTTATCTTTGCTCATGGGGAATCACCAAGCACCTTGACTTGTATTTTGTGATCATCTGTGTTTTATAGTGTAGCGGTAAAATCAATGAAGTCTCCACCGAGTATTTATTTATCCCATATGAAAGGGAAAGGAAAATCATCGAAGAAAACCTAAAGGGGAAATCAATGTCTTACGATAGAGATATTGGGTAAGGGAGTCGATTATGCGAGGGGAAGGTATTAGCACCCCGCACGTCCATAGTACTCTACGGGATCCACTCTCGTTATTCTAATCAAAGGGTGTGTTCAACCTAATGCTTAAGTGTTATAAACTAAGAGAGAATGCATACAAAGAAAATAGAAAGAATGTAGGGAAAATAAAGTTGTACTCGCTTGGGCCCTACCCCAATGCCTACGTATCCCTTTTGAGGAATCAGAGCTACCATAGTTCGGCTCACATGTTTTTGTTTGTTTGTGTTTTTTATGGATGAAGTTAATTCCTCCTTCTGTCGCAGCTCGACCTTTGGAGACTTATGTGTTGGCACAAAAGTAAATTAATCATGTCCTTACCTGAAAATGGTTTTAGAGAAAAGGTGCTCGAGCGCATAAAATTGTTTGAATTGGTTTGTATTTTTATTACCTTGAAAAAGGGTTCAAGTATGATTAGCATGTTTTTTTGATTTGCTAAGAAAAGAAGTTTTTGTTTTAAATGCAATTATGCAAAAACGGGAAGAAAACATCTAAAGGAGACTAACCTATCTCTAACCTAATGTTATCATACAATGAGGGATCCTACCTAAGTTATCATGCTAAAGAAAGTCTAACAAACTATCCTATAGGGAATATGCACTGAGAGCGAAGTCGTGGTCTCAATTTCTAAATTGAGTGACTCATCGATCAACAAGAAATAAAGGAAAGCGATAAAATCCTATAGGGAGCATGCACTGAGAGTGAAGTCGTGATCTCAACTTCTAAATTGAGTGACTCATCGATCAACAAGAAAGGAAGCAAACACAAGCACAACACATAACAGAAATGAAGTGTAGAATGCCTGCTACAGGTCTTTAAACAGCGACTTCGAGCACACGCTCTTTATTTCCTACTTCTCATGATATCTAAATAACAGTAAAGTACTGAAATGAGATAAACAAGGGAAAATACCAAACGGATATCAATCCGTAGCAAAGCCTATCAAAATAAAGAAACCAGACGATCTTCGCGAAAGCTTCACCAACCAAAGAAAAGAGTCTGAAGTCAAACGCTCGAGATAAGCGTCAAAGCCCCGTCGATGTGAAAATAAATCACAATCGAAATCTCAAGCATATTCGTATATCGCACAACAACCCTGCACAAGACTAACAGAGAAGGTCTGTTGCCTCTTCAAAACCATGCAAGCAAAGAGAAAACTCTACAGAAACTGCTTCACACAAGTGATCGAACAAATTAATCCCCAAGCATTCCATATTGTGAAAATTACATCAACATTCTATCATAAAATCTTAGCTAAAAAATGATAATGAAAATGATTACTAAACATAAAATAATAGAAAAATTTAAGGAAAATTCTAAAGGGAGACCTTAAAGGGTTCTAACATATTCTATTATTTTTGTATCAGTTTCATCATTAAAATCATGGAAAAAATGAAGCTAAAATTAAAAACATGGAAAGGTAAAAGTAGTAGAAACAGAGAGGTGTATTGCTAATCCCAAGAGGTATACAGAAGCAGGACCAGGCGCAGGCCCAATCAGATTTAGTCCATTAACCGTTTTTATTCACCAACCTAGAAGCTACCAAAAAAAGATTTTGGGTCAAAGCCAAGAAAAGGACTCGGTCCATACCAATGCCAGCATTACTAATCCAAGCCCCTTTTTTTTTAATCTTTCAGCATGATTATGTTTCAGTAATTGTAAAATACAAAAATTAAAATAGAAAAGAAATAAAATGATGTCGTTTTGGGGAGTTAGGGTTCAAATGCTTGTGACCCTCCAAGTTCACGAACAAAGAGTTCTCCATCCTTCTCTCTCAAACACCGCCGCGAACCTCTTCCACCGCTTCTTCAACTCAATATTCACCCACCGCCACCCTCTGCGTTGAGTTCTGGAAATCAAGACCGGCTCAACCTTCACTGATTCGAAACCCCATTCATCTTCTTCTTACAAACCGTCACGGACCTTTTCCTCATGCCATCTCTTGATCTCGCCATAAGATTCACAAATCATCACCTTCATCATTTCTAATTCTCATATATTCACATTTATTCAAGCTCCTATCCATAACACTGGCTGCACAAGCTTCGATCTCACTTACGATTAATCCTTTGCAATTTGATTCTCTGTTGCGCTTATCTCTGGATTTGAAGAAGGAATATTTAGAGAACCATAGATGAGGTAATAATATGTTTTTTCTCTTTTTGTTCTTCTTCTTCTATTCTCTTTTGTATTCAAATTTTTTTGCCTTGTTCTGAGTTTGTGTGTTGCACTATGGTTGTTATTTTTTGCGGTGGAGAGTTAAAGATTATGGCCGTGGGATCTGATAAGATGAAGAGAAATTAAAGAGGTTGAAGTTGCAGTAGTGGTGGTGATTCTTTCAAGACGGTTGGAGAATGAAGTAGGCTTGTAGAGAAGAAGATGAAGAAAGATTGACGAGTGAGTGATTTTGGTTGTGATGTTCTTAGAGGTTGATGAATATTATTGATGGAGCGTGATGATTATTGTAGTTTGCGGTGCTGCAATAGTGAAACTGATAAAGAAGATTATGGAGTGCTGATAAAGAGTGAAGGTGATGATGATTTAGGGTGTAGAAAGTTGTTGCGGTTTGATGAAAATGCAGAGAGAATGGTGGATTGAGAAGCGATGAAGATGAAGAGAGTGAAGGATCTTCTTGCAGAGAAAAGGTGAGATGAATTTTCTAAGATTTCCCCCCTTTAGTTTGTTGCCAATTTTTTTATGTATGAGATGTGAATGAATTCTGGACCTGAATAATGATAAGTAATCTCTGTTTCCTCGTTTCTCTATGTAAATTCTGAATGTAAATAATCGTATCTTGTTGAATCTATGCCTCTCCTCTTTTCTGTTTTTTGTTATAATTTGTTGGGAGTTTTTTTTTATTTCCCGTTATGCAGGGCAGTTAGAAAACTGGTTTTTGATGGTTGAGAGGGTGAGAGTTAGTTAGGAGTGGAGGAATCTTAGCCTTTGAATTGAGGAATTTGGTTGCCAAATGAAGGGTAAGATGAGAGGTTAGTTATCTGTTAAATTCTGTTATGCTCAGTTTGTTTAGAGGATGAGAAATGGTTAGGTTAGTTAGAGGTGGTTAATGGTATGTTAGAAATTATGTTATGTGGTTAGTTGTTAGTTAGAGAAATTAGTTTTTTGTTATTGAAATTCTATTTTCTGTTGAGGAGTTTTGTTAGTTAGTTAGGAAGGTTTTGGGCTGTTAAACAGGGCTATTAGGATATGGTCACAGGGCTGTTAAAAACTATTTTGAATTTGTTACAGGCTTTGGGCAAGGTTTGGTTATTGGATTGGAGAATCGATTGATTGTTTTATGAACTAACTTGTTTTCTTGGTTTGATATTTCAGGCCTCTCCCTTAAATGCTCAGCAGTGTCTGAAGCTGCGAAATTGGAGAAAAATCGATGAACAGAACACCCTTCTTAGCATCCTGCAAACCATCTTGTTCGGCCTGGTATTTGTTATCCCCTTCAAGACGTTCAAATTCAACATACTTATCAAAGGAACCATAAACATCACGACAACCCTTGACATCAAGATGAAGGTCAGAAAATGACTCCTTTCTAGTTGATTTGTAATCCACATTGATGCACTCTATGTAGTTCATATGGTGTCCTTCGAATAACTTTTGTATTGTTCCCTCGACAACAGTTCCTTTCATTTTACCTTCAAGTTTTTTCACAAAGGACCCAGTTAAGTTCTTGAACATCATGCTGCATGAATGAATCATATGTATCCCATTAAAAGACTTTGTTAACTCTTTTGTTGATACACTGCTGTCATTATACTGGAGCTTATAGAATAAACTTTGCAAAGCCAAAGGGATGCTTCCAAATGGCATATCATTTTCAGTTGTTGGAATATGGTATACAGCCCTTTCTAAAATAAGGAATATGGTACAAAGTTTGGAGTAGAGAATTCATATAATAGGTAGCTTCTTGGTTCTTAAGCCCAACATAGTAGGTCTCCTTCTTTAAATCATAATTTCAGTAGTCAACGATCTTACGAACAAGAAACTCGGCTTCAATTATAAGAGTATCATTCACAAGATAATCCCTACTAGGGTCATACAATTCACCAAGAGGCGTGAAAGATATGAAACCCCGATCACTTTGTTGTGCATTAAATTGATGTTGCATGTCTTTTCTCACAGAAAACTTATTATGGATTTGATTAACAATTTCCAAGCTAAACCGTGCATATCTACCCCAACCATAGGGTAAACTAGTTTAATCTGCAACATTCAAATACATGGACAAATAGTCGACATTGTTCCCTTTTGGGAAAATAAGTGCACGCCATTTGCAACTCCTTTCCTTCGGAATTGTACTTGAAATTCCGTTTTCCACTTCAAATTTGCAAGCTTGGGCAAGAACCATATGATAGTAAGATAAAAGCCCAAAAAGTTTTAAGAAGGACTTTAGTTAAAACCTTTAAACCTTGATGTGATATCCTAATTCCACCATGTCTCCTCAAATTCTTGCATAAGGTTCAAAGTACTGATTTGTAGCCCAAATAATCAAGTGAACCACATTTCAACGGATGTCAAAACCAAATGAAGCCCTAATGTTGAAGTGTGCCACATGATAGCCTCAAAGAAACCTATTTGCACCGATTCATGCTTATGGAATAATCCTTTATCCAACGAGCCTCTTGACCACCACATGAATAGGAAAATAAACCATAAATCCCCAAGATAAGTGCTAACACACTGAAGACATGTCTCACTTCATGAGCTCCAATAATTTTTTGTCTAAATTTAGAGCCCTTTGAAAGAAGTCAAGTTGAACTTCTTGCATCATAAGTAACAATGAAGCCACCCCTCACATAATGAACAAGCCCAAGTGCTGAGAACAAATCCAAGATTTATTTGATAGTTCCAAGCATAAGGAAGCAAACCCTTAATCCATGATCAATGAGAACCTCAGTTGAAACCAAACAGTATGATGTTTGAATTAAGTCTTGAACAAGTCTTCCATATTTGAAACATAGATCCATTTGACCAACTGCACCAAAATATTCACTTGAAAAGGATTCGAGTAAAGTCATAATGAATGAGAAATGTATTAAATATCAAGTAATTCTTCTTTAAATAGATTCTCATAAGACGGACTTGAATTCGCATTGGCTTCGAATGATATTTGAGTCACCATCTTTGAATTCTACGCAAACCATCATATGAATTTTCTTGAATTAATTAGGGATAAAAGGAATTCCTTGAAAGAATCTTCAAATCACCTCCAACGAAACCCTTAATCTGGATCTTCAATTTAATCAGAAGTCAGGAAGTAATCCTACCTTAATTCACGGCTTAAGCACCAAGAATCATCTTGATGAAATCTTCAATCAATCCTTAACCGGATAACAAATAGCATCACAAGGGAAGAGTAGTGCTAAATATGGCCTTGAAGTGAGACATTAATTCAATAAACCTCCATAGAAGAATCACTACCAAGCTCAAATAAAATGAAGATAAATCGTGATTCTCTGGCTGAGTTAAACCCTAACGCATTGGTTCCTTGAAAGAACTCTGATGAAGAAAATTTTTTATCTTGAGGAAACCTGATAGCAAAGACATCTATGCTGTTTGAGATCCAAAATCCTAATCTCATACCAAAAAAAATGAGAGCGCCAGTTGAATCAACTTTGAGTAATATAGCAAACTTCATTCAGAGAGAGAAACCCTAATGCCAAGGCGCTTCGATCTTATAACCATGAGACTAATGCTATGAAATGTACAAAGTATGATGAGGGATCTTAGGGGCAAAAATTGGGGTACAACAGCTGCCCTTATTCAAGTGTCTTCTATCCGGAGATACGAAGATTAAAATCTTCATTTCGAAGTGATTGAAGATACTTAAATATAAAACAAGCCCTATTTTTGGCCCTAAGATGCCATGCGATGCTTATGATTATGGATGTAATATATGAACTTCATGCAGATGGGCCAGATACGTACTGGAGAAGCAAAAGTAGAATCTACAAATTAACCAAAAGAACTCAACTAGGATAATAAACCTCTGGAGAACAACACGACTCTTGGGACAGAAATTTGAATCTATTGGAGATAAATCGGCTCCACTGAGGAAAAGAAAACTCAACTTTACTGGGGTAAGATCCAGAGAGGAGATAAAATAACATAAACTTCAAAACTGAAGAAAAGTAGTGGACGACAGCTGTAGCGGTAGAAATGTTCAAGACTAAGCCATTGGAATGACTAGACTTTATACAAATCAAAATCAAAATCGTCATCACGCTTTATTATTTCCAAAGGAATTGGAAAAGAGCGAATAACCCAAAAAGAGGGGGAAAGATTCAAGGTAAGGGGGTTGGTTATGCAAAGGGAAGGTATTAGAACCCTAAACATCTACGGTACTCCGCAAGAACCTCTTTGTAAAATCTGTATACTTTGGCTATAAAATGTTACATGTAAAATAGATGGTGGAGGTAAGAAAAAGAAATATATTTTTTATGATTTTTGCACCCGCCGCGGTTGCGAACCTTTAGTGCCTACGTACCACCTTTCGTGCAATAGGGGATCAGGGTACACGTAGTTCCTCTTTTAAAAATTTAAAACACAAGTGTGTTGGTTAATTTTATAAGATAAGACATCATCGTCATTGTCCGTGTGGAAAACACACCTACCCACAATTATGAGAAAGGAGAATTTGCATCATCTCAAAATGGAGGATATGGCTTGGATTTCAAAATCAACAATGCCTCACTCAACACCCAAGTGGAAAATATCTCTCTTCACTACATATTGTAGAAGTATAGTTGTTCGCATCACTACAAGGATTGACAAGAGTTTAATCTTTTTAAGAAAAGTTTAAAGATAAAAGCCAAAGTGGCAAAATGGTTTGAAATGAGATTGATTGACTTTTAGTCTTCTCACAAAAAAATGTCAAGGTATTATTAAGTTGATTGAAGTTTATTTATGAAAATGTTTTGAAAATGCATGGACATAAGTCCAAGTTTATTATGAAAATGGTTCAAGTTTCAAAACAAGAAGAGTTTTCAAAAGGAGGGAGAAGATTTTTGAAATTAAAGAAGATGGGAGGAGATGAAGAGAATATCCTAAAGTATAAGGTAAAAGCTAGGGATAAGAACCATCTACCCAACAAGAAGCCAATACTTGACATTATGAGTCAATATAGAATTCCCGTTCTTCGGATTGAAACCAAGCAAGCAAAGATACTGGACCTCTTGAGAGAACCAAACTTCAAGTGTATTTAGTCTTCACAAAAATTGGGCAGAGTAACAGCTGTATACGGGTGAATTCTATATTACAAACAAAGTATGTAATCATAATAACCTGCACACAAAACAAACAAACAACCCAATTTCTTGAGGTAAACCTCAAGAACTCCAGACAAAATATGAATTAAGGTCACAAGGTCTCCAACATAGGTCAAAGTCTCTAATTCTAAGTCCAAGAAGTCCAATACTCCACAACGCCAAGGTTAGTAAACAAATATTCCAAGTATCATTAAAGATTTTTATGGTTCATGTTGATTATTAAGTGTCTTCAAAAGGAAAAGAAAAGCTCAAGTGAGCAAAATAAAAATGACATAAAAGTAAATGCTCATGTGAGCAAAGATGAAAATAGCATGAAATGTAAAATGCTAAAAGTAAATGGTACATAAAGCATAAAAAATAAAAGCATAAAGTAAAGTCAATTTTTAGAAATTAGTGGTTAGTTGGATGACCATCTTGAAACTTGCATTTGGAACTCATTAGAGGATTGGTAGAACCAAAGCCTCCACACAACAAGTTGAATTTGCTTTTTTTCAAGTATATCATCCATTTTGGAATCCTTAAAAAGTAACATGTAATGATCAATGATGTTTAAGTGATCCGCGTTGACCAAAATTGATGAAGATCCATTAGAGGATTGGTAGAACCAAAGCCTCCACACAATGAATCTCAAGGTTATTGGATCAAAGAGATCAAATTAACATACTTGGGCTTGAAAACATAGGTTTGGGCCACGAATGATCATTTATTCAAATCGGGACAAAATTTAGCGCTATGTTAAGCAATCGTAAGTGGACTTATGTAGAAGTCGCACCTATTTTGAGGTCGATCAATAGCAATCTATGTACTTCATGTTTGGATAAATGATATAGAGATCATCATCCCTTAACATGTAGAACAATTAAAAAATAAAGGGATAATATGAAGAGGGAGGGAAATGATAAGCTAATTTGGATTACCACCTCAAAATTCCTTCATCTTTAAATTCAACCACTCCTCTAGATTGATTAAAGCACTAAACATATCATTAATCCAAAGCACCAAAAATGAATTAAATAATTCACTCTTAGGTAGATTTGAATTGATTAACATTTATCCAACTTCATCTACATCACAAAGTCCATTGAGTTTAAAGAGAAATTTGATATTTAAAATTGCAATCCAAACCAACAATCAAAAGGAGTGAGTAGAAAAACATTTATGGATCAAAACAGCCCCAAAACAAGGCAAAAAATGCATTATGTTTCTATGTAAATCGATTGCACTAAAGTGTAAATCGATTTACACAGTACAATTTTCAAAAATCTGCACGAAATTGCTTCTGTGCAATCGATTGCACTGTTACTGCAATCGATTACATGCTGTTACAGACAGCAAAACAGCATTTTAAAAGGCCAAATTCTTGTTCAAACTTTCCATCAAATACCTTATGATCATGGATCCAATTGAGCATGAAAATTCTATCAAATTATGAGAAAGTAACACCATTAGAATCACAAAATAATGCTCAATGTATCAAACCCAAAGATCAACAAGAGATCACATTGTGAAAGATGAATTATCCAACTTACCAAAGGTAGATCTAAAGAATTATCAAAACAACTTCAAGAATTTGCTTCAATTCAACCACAAGAATCAATTGCCCAAACTTATATTTAGAGAATTTATAAAGAAAAGTGTTTGGATGAAGGTTTAGCTCAAAGATTAGTAAGATTCAATGCAAAGCTTACTAACTTTTTGAAAATGGAGCTTTGATTGAATTTGGTAGATGGAGATAATTGAGATTTTTTAGCAAGGTGGATTTGGCTATCAAAAGCTTGAAATTTGAATGAAATAAGGGCTCTATTTATATAGTTTTAGGATTGGGATTAGTGGTAATTTGGTAATTGATTCTTGGAGCCAAAATTTGAATTAATGATAATTCTTTCAAATATTAGAGCCAAAATTTGAATTAATGATAATTCTTCTTAAAAATGAAAGATTGGCCCTAAAATTTGAATTAATGGTATATCTTTCAAAAATGAAGAAAAATTAGAGCCAAAATTTGAAAAGTTTAAAATTGCTGATTTTTTTCAAATTTTCACGTTGTGCAAATTGATTTTCATAGTGTATTTTTTTCAAAAATGGCGCAAAATGCACTATGTGCAATCGATTTCACTCTAAGAGCAATCGATTGCATCAGTGAAAAAAATGAATTTTTGTTAACTTTCCTTTGCAAATAGAGATTTTAGGAAAATAATACCAGAAATCCTTATTTTCCAGATGCTTCGACTTGGTACCTACAAAACAAAAATATACAAAGACAAAGACAGATATTTTTTTATATTTTGATTAGAAGTTAGTTAACAACACATATACAAAATACACAACTAAGGTGTTTGGAGATTCCTCAAGAGAAAACTTAAAGATAGGAGATAGAAAAAGAGGAAGAACCAACCCTAATGTGATCTTGTTATGATCGAATTGATATGATATGATAGAGGAATCTTAGGGGCAAAAATTGGGGTACAACAACGACAATTAACCGATAGCTGTGAACTATCCACTCATAGAGGAGATAGCAAAAAGAGAGTAACATCAACACAGGGGATCGGCAATCACTAACCAGAACAGATCAATCTTACCTAAGAATGGTAATGAACTACCCACTCAAGAACAAACATAAGACAATACTGACTTTTATTGAAGGTAAAGAAATAGAAGATACACCGACTTTTACTGAAGGTGGAGAAAAGAGAATGCACCAGCTTTTACTGGAGGTGACGTCTCAAAGAGCAATAATGAACTTCCCAAAATACTGGCGTTCTTCCTAGAAGGAGTAAAAATACAAGCTATCTCAAATAAAGAGGCTACCACTTGTAAAGATTTCACCATAATCTTCTCTTGTGAAACTTCCTCGAAGAGATGCCATTTGATGGAGAATCGGATAAAATTCTCCTCGGTCCTGACTATAAGACACGAACTAGTCTCAGTTTCTTCTTTAACCAAGATGTTTCACCTGGAAAAGGTAAAAACACACAAGCTATCTCAAATAAAGAGACTTCCACTTATAAGATTTCACAACAAACTTCTCTTGCGAAACTTCCTTGAAGAGATGTCATTTAAAAGGAGAATCGGATAAACTTCCCCTCGATCCTGACTATAAGCCACGAACTGGTCTTAGTTTCTTCTTTAACCAAGAAGTTTCACTTGAAAAGGGTAAAAACACAAGCTATCTCAAATAAAGAGACTGCCACTTGTAAGATTTCACAACAAACTTCTCTTGTGAAACTTCCTCGAAGAGATTCCATTTGATGGAGAATTGAATAAACTTCCCCTCGATCCTGACTATAAGCCAAGAACTGGTCTCAGTTTCTTCTTTAACCAAGATGTTTCACCTGGAAAGGGTAAAAACACAAGCTATCTCACATAAAGAGACTGCCACTTGTAAAGATTTCACAACAAACGTCTCTTGTGAAACTTCCTCGAAGAGATACCATTTGATGGATAATCAGATAAACTTCCCCTCGATCCTGACTATAAGCCACGAACTTGTCTCGGTTCCTTCTTTAACCAAGATATTTCTCCTGGAAAGGGTAAAAACACAAGCTATCTCAAATAAAGAGACTACCACTTATAAATATTTCACAATAAACTTCTCTTGCGAAACTTCTTCGAAGAGATGCCATTTGATGGAGAATTGGATAAACTTCCCCTCGATCCTGACTATAAGCCATGAATTGGTCTCAGTTTCTTCTTTAACCAAGATGTTTCACCTGGAAAGAGTAAAAACACAAGCTATCTCAAATAAAGAGACTGCCACTTGTAAAGATTTCACAACAAACTTCTCATGTGAAACTTCCTCGAAGAGATACCATTTGATGGAGAATCAGATAAACTTCCCCTCGATCCTGACTGTAACCATGAACTGGTCTCAGTTTCTTCTTTAACCAAGATATTTCACCTGGAAAGGGTAAAAACACAATTTATCTCAAATAAAGAGACTACCACTTGTAAAGATTTCACAACAAACTTTTCTTGCGAAACTTCTTCGAAGAGATACCATTTGATAGAGAATCAGATAAACTTCCCCTAGATCCTGACTATAAGCCACGAACTGGTATCAGTTTCTTCCTTAACCAAGATGTTTCACCTGGAAAGGGTAAAAACATAAGCTATCTCAAATAAAGAGACTGCCACTTGTAAGATTTCACAATAAACTTCTCTTGCGAAACTTCCTCGAAGAGATGCCATTTGATGGAGAATCAGATAAACTTCCCCTCGATCCTGACTATACGCCACGAACTGCTCTCAGTTTCTTATTTAACCAAGATGTTTCACCTGGAAAGGGTAAAAACACAAGCTATCTCAAATAAAGAGACTGCCACTTGTAAAGATTTCACAACAAACTTCTCTTGCGAAACTTCCTCGAAGAGATACCATTTGATGGAGAATCAGATAAACTTCCCCTTGATCCTGACTATACGCCACGAACTGGTCTCAGTTTCTTCTTTAACCAAGATGTTTCACCTGGAACAGGTAAAAACACAAGCTATCTCAAATAAAGAGACTTCCACTTGTAAAGATTTCACAACAAAATTCTCTTGCGAAACTTCCTCAAAGAGATACCATTTGATGGAGAATCAGATAAACTTCCCCTCGATCCTGACTATAAGCCACGAACTGGTCTCAGTTTCTTCTTTAACCAAGATGTTTCACCTGGAAAGGGTAAAAACATAAGTTATCTCAAATAAAGAGACTGCCACTTGTAATATTTCAAAACAAACTTCTCTTGCGAAATTTCCTCGAAGAGATACCATTTGATGGAGAATCAGATAAACTTCCCCTCGATCCTGACTATAAGCCATAAACTGGTATCAGTTTCTTCCTTAACCAAGATGTTTAACCTAGAAAGGGTAAAAACATAAGCTATCTCAAATAAAGAGACTGTCACTTGTAAAGATTTCACAACAAACTTCTCTTGCGAAACTACCTCGGAGAGATACCATTTGATGGAAAATCAGATAAACTTCCCCTCGATCCTGACTATAAGCCTCGAACTGGTCTCAGTTTCTTCTTTAACCAAGATGTTTCACCTGGAAAGAGTAAAAACACAAGCTATCTCAAATAAAGAGACTGTCACTTGTAAAGATTTCACAACAAACTTCTCTTGCGAAACTTCCTCGAAGAGATACCATTTGATGGAGAACCAGATAAACTTCCCCTCAATCTTGACTATAAGCCACAAACTGGTCTCAGTTTCTTCTTTAACCAAGATGTTTCACCTGGAAAGGGTAAAAACACAAGCTATCTCAAATAAAGAGACTGCCACTTGTAAATATTTCACAACAAACATCTCTTGCGAAAGTTATTCAGAAAGATACCATTTGAAGGAGAATCAGATAAACTTCCCCTTGATCCTGACTATAAGCCACGAACTGGTCTCAGTTTCTTCTTTAACCAAGATGTTTCACCTGGAAAGGGTAAAAACACAAGCTATCTCAAATAAAGAGACTGCCACTTGTAAATATTTCACAACAAATTTCTCTTGTGAAACTTCCTCGAAGAGATACAATTTGATGGAGAATCAGATAAACTTCCCCTCGATCCTGACTATAAGCCACGAACTGGTCTCAGTTTTTTCTTTAACCAATATGTTTCACCTGGAAAGGGTAAAAACACAAGCTGTCTCAAATAAAAAGACTGCCACTTGTAAGATTTCACAAAAAACTTCTCTTGCGAAACTTCCTCGAAGAGATGCCATTTGATGGAGAATTGGATAAACTTCCCCTCTATTCTGACTATAAGCCACAAATTAGTCTTAGTTTCTTCTTTAACCAAGATGTTTCACCTGGAAAGGGTAAAAACACAAGTTATCTCAAATAAAGAGACTTCCACTTGTAAAGATTTCACAACAAACTTCTCTTATGAAACTTCTTCGAAGAGATACCATTTGATGGAGAATCAGATAAACTTCCCCTTGATCCTGACTATAAGCCACGAACTGGTCTCAGTTTCTTATTTAACTAAGATGTTTCACCTGGAAGGGGTAAAAACATAAGCTATCTCAAATAAAGAGACTTCCACTTGTGATTTTCAAAACAAACTTCTCTTGCGAAACTTCCTCGAAGAGATACCATTTGATGGAGAATCAGATAAACTTCCCCTCGATCCAGAATATAAGCCACGAACTGGTCTCAGTTTCTTCTTTAACCAGATGTTTCACCTGGAAAGGGTAAAAACACAAGCTATCTCAAACAAAGATACTGCCACTTGTTAAGATTTAACAACAAACTTCTCTTGCAAAACATCCTCAAAGAGATACCATTTGATGGAAAATCAGATAAACTTCTCCTCGATCCTTACTATAAACCACGAACTAGTCTCAGTTTCTTCTTTAACCAAGATGTTTCACCTGGAAAGGGTAAAAACATAAGTTATCTCAAATAAAGAGACTGCCACTTGTAAAGATTTCACAACAAACTTCTCTTGCGAAACTTTCCCGGAGAGATACCATTTGATGGAGAAACAGATAAACTTCCCCTCGATCCTGACTATAAGCCACGAACCGGTCTCAGTTTCTTCTTTAACCAATATGATTCGCCTGGAAAGGGTAAAAATACAAGCTATCTCAAATAAAGAGACCGCCACTTGTAAAGATTTCACAACAAACTTCTCTTGCGAAATTTCCTCGAATAGATACCATTTGATGGAGAATCAGATAAACTTCCCCTCGATCTTGACTATAAGCCACGAACTGGTCTCAGTTTCTTTTTAAACCAAATATTACACCTGGAAAGGGTAAAAACACAAGCTATCTCAAATAAAGAGACTGCCACTTGTAAAGATTTCACAACAAACTTCTCTTGTGAAACTTCCTCAAAGAGATACCATTTGATGGAGAATCAGATAAACTTCCCCTCTATCCTTACTATATGCCACGAAATGGTCTCAGTTTCTTCTTTAACCAAGATGTTTCACCTGGAACAGGTAAAAACACAAGCTATCTCAGACTTCCACTTGTAGAGATTTCATAACAAACTTATCTTGCGAAACTTCCCCGAAGAGATACCATTTGATGGAGAATCAGATAAACTTCCCCTCGATCCTGACTATAAGCCACGAACTGGTCTCAGTTTCTTCTTTAACCAAGATGTTTCACCTGGAAAGGGTAAAAACACAAGCTATCTCAAATAAAGAGACTGCCACTTGTAAGATTTCAAAAAAAAACTTCTCTTGTGAAACTTCCTCGAAGAGATACCATTTGATGGAGAATCAAATAAACTTCCCCTCGATTCTGACTATACGCAACGAAATGGTCTCAGTTTCTTCTTTAACCAATATTTTTCACCTAGAAAGGGTAAAAACACAAGCTATCTCAAATAAAGAGACTGCCACTTGTAAAGATTTCACAACAAACTTCTCTTGTGAAACTTCCTCGAAGAGATACCATTTGATGGAGAATCAGATAAACTTCCCCTCGATCCTGACTATAAGCCACGAATTGGTCTCAGTATCATCTTTAACCAATATGTTTCACCTGGAAAGGGTAAAAACACAAGCTATCTCAAATAAAGAGACTGCTACTTGTAAGATTTCACAAAAAACTTCTCTTGCGAAACTTCCTAGAAGATATGCCATTTGATGGAGAATCAGATAAACTTTGCCTCGATCCTGACTATACGCCACGAACTGGTCTCAGTTTCTTCTTTAACCAAGATGTTTCACCTGGACAGGGTAAAAACACAAGCTATCTCAAATAAAGAGACTGCCACTTGTAAATATTTTTACAACAAACTTCTCTTGCGAAACTTCCTCGAAGAGATACCATTTGATGGAGAATCAGATAAACTTCCCCTTGATCCTGACTATACGCCACGAACTGGTCTCAGTTTCTTCTTTAACCAATATTTTTCACCTGGAACAGGTAAAAACACAAGTTATCTCAAATAAAGAGACTGCCACTTGTAAAGATTTCACAACAAACTTCTCTTGCGAAACTTCCTCGAAGAGATGTCATTTAAAAGGAGAAACAGATAAATTTCCCCTCGATCCTGACTATAAGCAACGTACTTGTCTCAGTTTCTTCTTTAACCAATTAGTTTCACTTGGAAATGGTAAAAACACAAGCTATCTCAAATAAAGAGACTGCCACTTGTAAGATTTTACAACAAACTTCTCTTGCGAAACTTCCTCGAAGAGATGCCATTTGATGGAGAAACGGATAAACTTCCCCTCGATCCTGACTATAAGCCACGAACTGGTCTCAGTTTCTTCTTTAACCAAGATGTTTCAACTGGAAAGGGTAAAAACACAAGCTATCTCAAATAAAGAGATTGCCACTTGTAAGATTTCACAAAAAAACTTCTCTTGTGAAACTTCCTCAAAGAGATACCATTTGATGGAGAATCAGATAAACTTCCCCTCGATCCTGACTATAAGCCACGAACTGGTCTCAGTTCCTTCTTTAACTAAGATATTTCACCTGGAAAGGGTAAAACACAAGCTATCTCAAATAAATAGACTACCACTTGTAAATATTTCACAACAAACTTCTCTTACGAAACTTCTTCGAAGAGATGCCATTTGATGGAGAATCAGATAAACTTCCCCTTGATCCTGACTATAAGCCACGAAATGATCTCAGTTTCTTCTTTAACCAAGATGTTTCACCTGGAAAGGGTAAAAACATAAGCTATCTCAAATAAAGAGACTTTCACTTGTAATATTTCAAAACAAACTTCTCTTGCGAAATTTCCTCGAAGAGATACCATTTGATGGAGAATCCGATAAACTTCCCCTCGATCTTGACTATAAGCCACGAACTGGTATCAGTTTCTTCCTTAACCAAGATGTTTAACCTGGAAAGGGTAAAAACATAAGCTATCTCAAATAAAGAGACTGTCACTTGTAAAGATTTCACAACAAACTTCTCTTGCGAAACTTCCTCGGAGAGATACCATTTGATGGAGAATCAGATAAACTTCCCCTTGATCCTGACTATAAGCCACGAACTGGTCTCAGTTTCTTCTTTAACCAAGATGTTTCACCTGGAAAGGGTAAAAACATAAGCTATCTCAAATAAAGAGACTGCCACTTGTAATATTTCAAAACAAACTTCTCTTGCGAAATTTCCTCGAAGAGATACTATTTGATGGAGAATCAGATAAACTTCCCCTCGATCCTGACTATAAGCCAGGAACTGGTATCAGTTTCTTCCTTAACCAAGATGTTTAACCTGGAAAGGGTAAAAACATAAGCTATCTCAAATAAAGAGACTGTCACTTGTAAAGATTTCACAACAAACTTCTCTTGCGAAACTTCCTCGGAGAGATACCATTTGATGGAAAATCAGATAAACTTCCCCTTAATCCTGACTATAAGCCACGAACTGGTCTCAGTTTCTTCTTTAACCAAGATGTTTCACCTGGAAAGGGTAAAAACATAAGCTATCTCAAATAAAGAGACTACCACTTGTAATATTTCAAAACAAACTTCTCTTGCGAAATTTCCTCGAAGAGATACCATTTGATGGAGAATCAGATAAACTTCCCCTCGATCCTGACTATAAGCCACGAACTGGTATCAGTTTCTTCCTTAACCAAGATGTTTAACCTGGAAAGGGTAAAAACATAAGCTATCTCAAATAAAGAGACTGTCACTTGTAAAGATTTCACAACAAACTTCTCTTGCGAAACTTCCTCGGAGAGATACCATTTGATGGAAAATCAGATAAACTTCCCCTCGATCCTGACTATAAGCCTCGAACTGGTCTCAGTTTCTTCTTTAACCAAGATGTTTCACCTAGAAAGAGTAAAAACACAAGCTATCTCAAACAAAGAGACTGCCACTTGTAAAGATTTCACAACAAACTTCTCTTGTGAAACTTCCTCAAAGAGATACCATTTGATGGAGAATCAGATAAACTTCCCCTCGATCTTGACTATAAGCCACGAACTGGTCTCAGTTTCTTCTTTAACCAAGATGTTTCACCTGGAACAGGTAAAAACACAAGCTATCTCAGGCTTCCACTTGTAGAGATTTCATAACAAACTTATCTTGCGAAACTTCCCCGAAGAGATACCATTTGATGGAGAATTAGATAAACTTCCCCTCGATCCTGACTATAAGCCACGAACTGGTCTCAGTTTCTTCTTTAACCAAGATGTTTCACCTGGAAAGGGTAAAAACACAAGCTATCTCAAATAAAGAGACTGCCACTTGTAAGATTTCAAAAAAAAACTTCTCTTGTGAAACTTCCTCGAAGAGATACCATTTGATGGAGAATTAGATAAACTTCCCCTCGATCCTGACTATACGCAACGAAATGGTCTCAGTTTCTTCTTTAACCAATATTTTTCACCTAAAAATGGTAAAAACACAAGCTATCTCAAATAAAGAGACTGCCACTTGTAAAGATTTCACAACAAGCTTCTCTTGCGAAACATCCTCGAAGAGATACCATTTGATGGAGAATCAGATAAACTTCCCCTCGATCCTGACTGTAAGCCACGAACTGGTCTCAGTTTCTTCTTTAACCAAGATATTTCACCTGGAAAGGGTAAAAACACAAGTTATCTCAAATAAAGAGACTACCACTTGTAAAGATTTCACAACAAACTTCTCTTGGGAAACTTCTTCGAAGAGATACCATTTGATAGAGAATCAGATAAACTTCCCCTCGATCCTGACTATAAGCCACGAACTGGTATCAGTTTCTTCCTTAACCAAGATGTTTCACCTGGAAAGGGTAAAAACATAAGCTATCTCAAATAAAGAGACTTCCACTTGTAAGATTTTACAATAAACTTCTCTTGCGAAACATCCTCGAAGAGATACCATTTGATGGAGAATCAGATAAACTTCCCCTCGATCCTGACTATAAGCCATGAACTGGTCTCAGTTTCTTCTTTAACCAAGATGTTTAACCTGGAAAGGGTAAAAACACAAGCTATCTCAAATAAAGAGACTGCCACTTGTAAAGATTTCACAACAAACATCTCTTGCGAAACTTCCTCAGAGAGATACCATTTGAAGGAGAATCAGATAAATTTCCCCTTGATCCTGACTATAAGTCACGAACTGGTCTCAGTATATTCTTTAACCAAGTTGTTTCACCTAGAAAGGGTAAAAACACAACCTATCTCAAATAAAGAGACTGCTACTTGTAAGATTTCACAAAAAACTTCTCTTGCGAAACTTCCTAGATGAGATGCCATTTGATGGAGAATCAGATAAACTTCCCCTCGATCCTGACTATACGCCACGAACTGGTCTCAGTTTCTTCTTTAACCAAGATGTTTCACCTCGACAGGGTAAAAACACAAGCTATCTCAAATAAAGAGACTGCCACTTGTAAAGAATTTTACAACAAACTTCTCTTGCGAAACTTCCTCGAAGAGATACCATTTGATGGAGAATCAGATAAACTTCCCCTTGATCCTGACTATACACCACGAACTGGTCTCAGTTTCTTCTTTAACCAATATGTTTCACCTGGAACAGGTAAAAACACAAGTTATCTCAAATAAAGAGACTGCCACTTGTAAAGATTTCACAACAAACTTCTCTTGTGAAACTTCCCCGAAGAGATACCATTTGATGGAGAATCAGATAAACTTCCCCTCGATCCTGACTATAAGCCACGAACTGGTCTCAGTTTCTTCTTTAACCAAGATGTTTCACCTAGAAAGGGTAAAAACACAAGCTATCTCAAATAAAGAGACTGCCACTTGTAAGATTTCAAAAAAAAACTTCTCTTGTGAAACTTCCTCGAAGAGATACCATTTGATGGAGAATTAGATAAACTTCCCCTCGATCCTGACTATACACAACGAAATGGTCTCAGTTTCTTCTTTAACCCAGATGTTTCAACTGGAAAGGGTAAAAACACAAGCTATCTCAAATAAAGAGATTGCCACTTGTAAGATTTCACAAAAAAACTTCTCTTGTGAAACTTCCTGAAAGAGATACCATTTGATGGAGAATCAGATAAACTTTCCCTCGATCCTGACTATAAGCCTTGAACTGGTCTCAGTTCCTTCTTTAACTAAGATATTTCACCTGGAAAGGGTAAAACACAAGCTATCTCAAATAAATAGACTACCACTTGTAAATATTTCACAACAAACTTCTCTTGCGAAACTTCTTCGAAGAGATTCCATTTGATGGAGAATTGGATAAACTTCCCCTCGATCCTGACTATAAGCAACGAACTAGTCTTAGTTTCTTCTTTAACCAAGATGTTTCTCCTGGAAAGGGTAAAAACACAAGCTATCTCAACTAAAGAGACTGCCACTTGTAAAGATTTCACAACAAACTTCTCTTACGAAACTTCTTCGAAGAGATGCCATTTGATGGAGAATCAGATAAACTTCCCCTTGATCCTGACTATAAGCCACGAACTGGTCTCAGTTTCTTCTTTAACCAAGATGTTTCACCTGGAAAGGGTAAAAACATAAGCTATCTCAAATAAAGATACTTCCACTTGTAATATTTCAAAACAAACTTCTCTTGCGAAATTTCCTCGAAGAGGTACCATTTGATGGAGAATCCGATAAACTTCCCCTCGATCCTGACTATAAGCCACGAACTGGTATCAGTTTCTTCCTTAACCAAGATGTTTAACCTGGAAAGGGTAAAAACATAAGCTATCTCAAATAAAGAGACTGTCACTTGTAAAGATTTCACAACAAACTTCTCTTCCGAAACTTCCTCGGAGAGATACCATTTGATGGAAAATCAGATAAACTTCCCCTCGATCCTGACTATAAGCCCCGAACTGGTCTCAGTTTCTTCTTTAACCAAGATGTTTCAATTGGAAAGAGTAAAAACACAAGATATCTCAAATAAAGAGACTGTCACTTGTAAAGATTTCACAACAAACTTCTCTTGCGAAACTTCCTCGGAGAGATACCATTTGATGGAAAATCAGATAAACTTCCCCTCGATCCTGACTATAAGCCCCGAACTGGTCTCAGTTTCTTCTTTAACCAAGATGTTTCACCTGGAAAGAGTAAAAACACAAGCTATCTCAAATAAAGAGACTGTCACTTGTAAAGATTTCACAACAAACTTCTCTTGCAAAACTTCCTCGAAGAGGTACCATTTGATGGAGAACCAGATAAACTTCCCCTCGATCTTGACTATAAGCCACGAACTGGTCTCAGTTTCTTCTTTAACCAAGATGTTTCACCTGGAAAGGGTAAAAACACAAGCTATCTCAAATAAAGAGACGGCCACTTGTAAATATTTCACAACAAACATCTATTGCGAAACTTCTTCAGAAAGATACCATTTGAAGGAGAATCAGATAAACTTCCCCTTGATCCTGACTATAAGCCACGAACTTGTCTCAGTTTCTTCTTTAACCAAGATGTTTCACCTGGAAATGGTAAAAACACAAGCTATATCAAATAAAGAGACTGCCACTTGTAAAGATTTCACAACAAACTTCTCTTGTGAAACTTCCTCGAAGAGATACAATTTGATGGAAAATTAGATAAACTTCCCCTCGATCCTGACTATAAGCCACGAACTGGTCTCAGTTTTTTCTTTAACCAATATGTTTCACCTGGAAAGGGTAAAAACACAAGCTGTCTCAAATAAAAAGACTGCCACTTGTAAGATTTCACAAAAAACTTCTCTTGCGAAACTTCCTCGAAGAGATGCCATATGACGGAGAATTGGATAAACTTCCCCTCTATTCTGACTATAAGCCACAAATTAGTCTTAGTTTCTTCTTTAACCAAGATGTTTCACCTGGAAAGGGTAAAAACACAAGTTATCTCAAATAAAGAGACTTCCACTTGTAAAGATTTCACAACAAACTTCTCTTATGATACTTCTTCGAAGAGATACCATTTGATGGAGAATCAGATAAACTTCCCCTTGATCCTGACTATAAGCCATGAACTGGTCTCAGTTTCTTCTTTAACCAAGATGTTTCACCTGGAAGGGGTAAAAACATAAGCTATCTCAAATAAAGAGACTGCCACTTGTTAAGATTTAACAACAAACTTCTCTTGGAAAACATCCTCAAAGAGATACCATTTGATGGAAAATCAGATAAACTTATCCTCGATCCTTACTATAAACCACGAACTAGTCTCAGTTTCTTCTTTAACCAAGATGTTTCACCTGGAAAGGGTAAAAACATAAGTTATCTCAAATAAAGAGACTGCCACTTGTAAAGATTTCACAACAAACTTCTCTTGCGAAACTTTCCCGGAGAGATACCATTTGATGGAGAAACAGATAAACTTCCCCTCGATCCTGACTATAAGCCACAAACCGGTCTCAGTTTCTTCTTTAACCAAGATGTTTCGCCTGGAAAGGGTAAAAATACAAGCTATCTCAAATAAAGAGACCGCCACTTGTAAAGATTTCACAACAAACTTCTCTTGCGAAACATACTCAAAGAGATACCATTTGATGGAGAATCAGATAAACTTCCCCTCGATCCTGACTATAAGCCACGAACTAGTCTCAGTTTCTTCTTTAACCAAGATGTTTCACCTGGAAAGGGTAAAAACACAAGTTATCTCAAATAAAGAGACTGTCACTTGTAAAGATTTCACAACAAACTTCTCTTGCGAAACATCCTCGAAGAGATACCATTTGATGGAGAATCAGATAAACTTCCCCTCGATCTTGACTATAAGCCACGAACTGGTCTCAGTTTCTTTTTTAACCAAATATTACACCTGGAAAGGGTAAAAACACAAGCTATCTCAAATAAAGAGACTGCCACTTGTAAATATTTCACAACAAACTTCTCTTGTGAAACATCCTCAAAGAGATACCATTTGATGGAGAATCAGATAAACTTCCCCTCTATCCTGACTATACGCCACGAAATGGTCTCAATTTCTTCTTTAACCAAGATGTTTCACCTGGAACAGGTAAAAACACAAGCTATCTCAGACTTCCACTTGTATAGATTTCATAACAAGCTTATCTTGCGAAAATTCCTCGAAGAGATACCATTTGATGGAGAATCAGATAAACTTCCCCTCGATCCTGACTATAAGCCATGAACTGGTCTCAGTTTCTTCTTTAACCAAGATGTTTCACCTGGAAAGGGTGAAAACACAAGCTATCTCAAATAAAGAGACTGCCACTTGTAAGATTTCAAAAAAAAACTTCTCTTGTGAAACTTCCTCGAAGAGATACCATTTGATGGAGAATTAGATAAACTTCCCCTTGATCCTGACTATACGCAACGAAATGGTCTCAGTTTCTTCTTTAACCAATATTTTTCACCTAAAAATGGTAAAAACACAAGCTATCTCAAATAAAGAGACTTCCACTTGTAAAGATTTCACAACAAACTTCTCTTTTGAAACTTCCTCGAAGAGATACCATTTGATGGAGAATCAGATAAACTTCCCCTCGATCCTGACTGTAAGCCACGAACTGGTCTCAGTTTCTTCTTTAACCAAGATATTTCACCTGGAAAGGGTAAAAACACAAGCTATCTCAAATAAAGAGACTGCCACTTGGAAAGATTTCACAACAAACTTCTCTTGTGAAAGTTCCTCGAAGAGATACCATTTGATGGAGAATCAGATAAACTTCCCCTCGATCCTGACTATACGCCACGAACTGGTCTCAGTTTCTTCTTTAACCAAGATGTTTCACCTAGACAGGGTAAAAATACAAGCTATCTCAAATAAAGAGACTGCCACTTGTAAAGATTTTTACAACAAACTTCTCTTGCGAAACTTCCTCGAAGAGATACCATTTGATGGAGAATCAGATAAACTTCCCCTTGATCCTGACTATACGCCACGAACTGGTCTCAGTTTCTTCTTTAACCAATATGTTTCACCTGGAACAGGTAAAAACACAAGCTATCTCAAATAAAGAGACTGCCACTTGTAAAGATTTCACAACAAACTTCTCTTGCGAAACTTCCTCGAAGAGTTGTCATTTAAAAGGAGAATCGGATAAACTTCCCCTCGATCCTGACTATAAGCAACGAACTTGTCTCAGTTTCTTCTTTAACCAAGATGTTTCACTTGGAAAGGGTAAAAACACAAGCTATCTCAAATAAAGAGACTGCCACTTGTAAGATTTTACAACAAACTTCTCTTGCGAAACTTCCTCGAAGAGATGACATTTGATGAAGAAACGGATAAACTTCCCCTCGATCCTGACTATAAGCCACGAACTGGTCTCAGTTTCTTCTTTAACCAAGATGTTTCAACTGGAAAGGGTAAAAACACAAGCTATCTCAAATAAAGAGATTGCCACTTGTAAGATTTCACAAAAAAACTTCTCTTGTGTAACTTCCTCAAAGAGATACCATTTGATGGAGAATCAGACAAACTTCCCCTCGATCCTGACTATAAGCCACGAACTGGTCTCAGTTCCTTCTTTAACTAAGATATTTAACCTGGAAAGGGTAAAACACAAGCTATCTCAAATAAATAGACTACCACTTGTAAATATTTCACAACAAACTTCTCTTGCGAAACTTCTTCGAAGAGATGCCATTTGATGGAGAATTGGATAAACTTCCCCTTGATCCTACTATAAGCCACGAACTGGTATCAGTTTCTTCTTTAACCAAGATGTTTCACCTGGAAAGGGTAAAAACATAAGCTATCTCAAATAAAGATACTTTCACTTGTAATATTTCAAAACAAACTTCTCTTGCGAAATTTCCTCGAAGAGATACCATTTGATGGAGAATCCGATAAACTTCCCCTTGATCCTGACTATAAGCCACGAACTGGTATCCATTTCTTCCTTAACCAAGATGTTTAACCTGGAAAGGGTAAAAACATAAGCTATATCAAATAAAGAGACTGTCACTTGTAAAGATTTCACTACAAACTTCTCTTGCGAAACTTCCTCGGAGAGATACCATTTGATGGAAAATCAGATAAACTTCCCCTCGATCCTGACTATAAGCCACGAACTGGTCTCAATTTTTTCTTTAACCAATATGTTTCACCTGGAAAGGGTAAAAACACAAGCTGTCTCAAATAAAAAGACTGCCACTTGTAAGATTTCACAAAAAACTTCTCTTGCGAAACTTCCTCGAAGAGATGCCATTTGATGGAGAATTGGATAAACTTCCCCTCTATTCTGACTATAAGCCACAAATTAGTCTTAGTTTCTTCTTTAACCAAGATGTTTCACCTGGAAAGGGTAAAAACACAAGTTATCTCAAATAAAGCGACTTCCACTTGTAAATATTTCACAACAAACTTCTCTTATGAAACTTCTTCGAAGAGATACCATTTGATGGAGAATCAGATAAACTTCCCCTTGATCCTGACTATAAGCCACGAACTGGTCTCAGTTTCTTCTTTAACCAAGATGTTTCACCTGGAAGGGGTAAAAACATAAGCTATCTCAAATAAAGAGACTGCCACTTGTTAAGATTTAACAACAAACTTCTCTTGCAAAACATCCTCAAAGAGATACCATTTGATGGAAAATCAGATAAACTTCTCCTCGATCCTTACTATAAACCACGAACTAGTCTCAGTTTCTTCTTTAACCAAGATGTTTCACCTGGAAAGGGTAAAAACATAAGTTATCTCAAATAAAGAGACTGCCACTTGTAAAGATTTCACAACAAACTTCTCTTGCGAAACTTTCCCGGAGAGATACCATTTGATGGAGAAACAGATAAACTTCCCCTCGATCCTGACTATAAGCCACGAACTGGTCTCAGTTTCTTCTTTAACCAAGATGTTTCGCCTGGAAAGGGTAAAAATACAAGCTATCTCAAATAAAGAGACCGCCACTTGTAAAGATTTCACAACAAACTTCTCTTGCGAAATTTCCTCGAAGAGATACCATTTGATGGAGAATCAGATAAACTTCCCTCGATCTTGACTATAAGCCACGAACTGGTCTCAGTTTCTTTTTTAACCAAATATTACACCTGGAAAAGGTAAAAACATAAGCTATCTCAAATAAAGAGACTGCCACTTGTAAAGATTTCAAAACAAACTTCTCTTGTGAAACATCCTCAAAGAGATACCATTTGATGGAGAATCAGATAAACTTCCCCTCTATCCTGACTATACGCCACGAAATGGTCTCAGTTTCTTCTTTAACCAAGATGTTTCACCTGGAACAGGTAAAAACACAAGCTATCTCAGACTTCCACTTGTATAGATTTCATAACAAACTTATCTTGCGAAACTTCCCCGAAGAGATACCATTTGATGGAGAATCAGATAAACTTCCCCTCGATCCTGACTATAAGCCACGAACTGGTCTCAGTTTCTTCTTTAACCAAGATGTTTCACCTGGAAAGGGTAAAAACACAAGCTGTCTCAAATAAAGAGACTGCCACTTGTAAGATAAAAAAAAAAAACTACTCTTGTGAAACTTCCTCGAAGAGATACCATTTGATGGAGAATTAGATAAACTTCCCCTCGATCCTGACTATACGCACCGAAATGGTCTCAGTTTCTTCTTTAACCAGTATTTTGCACCTAAAAATGGTAAAAACACAAGCTATCTTAAATAAAGAGACTGCAACTTGTAAAGATTTCACAACTAAATTCTCTTACGAAACATCCTCGAAGAGATACCATTTGATGGAGAATCAGATAAACTTTCCCTCGATCCTGACTGTAAGCCACGAACTGGTCTCAGTTTCTTCTTTAACTAAGATATTTCACCTGGAAAGGGTAAAACACAAGCTATCTCAAATAAATAGACTACCACTTGTAAATATTTCACAACAAACTTCTCTTGCGAAACTTCTTCGAAGAGATTCCATTTGATGGAGAATTGGATAAACTTCCCCTCGATCCTGACTATAAGCCACGAACTAGTCTTAGTTTCTTCTTTAACCAAGATGTTTCTCCTGGAAAGGGTAAAAACACAAGCTATCTCAACTAAAGAGACTGCCACTTGTAAAGATTTCACAACAAACTTCTCTTACGAAACTTCTTCGAAGAGATGCCATTTGATGGAGAATCAGATAAACTTCCCCTTGATCCTGACTATAAGCCACGAACTGGTCTCAGTTTCTTCTTTAACCAAGATGTTTCACCTGGAAAGGGTAAAAACATAAGCTATCTCAAATAAAGATACTTCCACTTGTAATATTTCAAAACAAACTTCTCTTGCGAAATTTCCTCGAAGAGATACCATTTGATGGAGAATCCGATAAACTTCCCCTCGATCCTGACTATAAGCCACGAACTGGTATCAGTTTCTTCCTTAACCAAGATGTTTAACCTGGAAAGGGTAAAAACATAAGCTATCTCAAATAAAGAGACTGTCACTTGTAAAGATTTCACAACAAACTTCTCTTCCGAAACTTCCTCGGAGAGATACCATTTGATGGAAAATCAGATAAACTTCCCCTCGATCCTGACTATAAGCCCCGAACTGGTCTCAGTTTCTTCTTTAACCAAGATGTTTCAATTGGAAAGAGTAAAAACACAAGATATCTCAAATAAAGAGACTGTCACTTGTAAAGATTTCACAACAAACTTCTCTTGCGAAACTTCCTCGGAGAGATACCATTTGATGGAAAATCAGATAAACTTCCCCTCGATCCTGACTATAAGCCCCGAACTGGTCTCAGTTTCTTCTTTAACCAAGATGTTTCACCTGGAAAGAGTAAAAACACAAGCTATCTCAAATAAAGAGACTGTCACTTGTAAAGATTTCACAACAAACTTCTCTTGCGAAACTTCCTCGAAGAGGTACCATTTGATGGAGAACCAGATAAACTTCCCCTCGATCTTGACTATAAGCCACGAACTGGTCTCAGTTTCTTCTTTAACCAAGATGTTTCACCTGGAAAGGGTAAAAACACAAGCTATCTCAAATAAAGAGACGGCCACTTGTAAATATTTCACAACAAACATCTATTGCGAAACTTCTTCAGAAAGATACCATTTGAAGGAGAATCAGATAAACTTCCCCTTGATCCTGACTATAAGCCACGAACTTGTCTCAGTTTCTTCTTTAACCAAGATGTTTCACCTGGAAATGGTAAAAACACAAGCTATATCAAATAAAGAGACTGCCACTTGTAAAGATTTCACAACAAACTTCTCTTGTGAAACTTCCTCGAAGAGATACAATTTGATGGAAAATTAGATAAACTTCCCCTCGATCCTGACTATAAGCCACGAACTGGTCTCAGTTTTTTCTTTAACCAATATGTTTCACCTGGAAAGGGTAAAAACACAAGCTGTCTCAAATAAAAAGACTGCCACTTGTAAGATTTCACAAAAAACTTCTCTTGCGAAACTTCCTCGAAGAGATGCCATATGACGGAGAATTGGATAAACTTCCCCTCTATTCTGACTATAAGCCACAAATTAGTCTTAGTTTCTTCTTTAACCAAGATGTTTCACCTGGAAAGGGTAAAAACACAAGTTATCTCAAATAAAGAGACTTCCACTTGTAAAGATTTCACAACAAACTTCTCTTATGATACTTCTTCGAAGAGATACCATTTGATGGAGAATCAGATAAACTTCCCCTTGATCCTGACTATAAGCCATGAACTGGTCTCAGTTTCTTCTTTAACCAAGATGTTTCACCTGGAAGGGGTAAAAACATAAGCTATCTCAAATAAAGAGACTGCCACTTGTTAAGATTTAACAACAAACTTCTCTTGGAAAACATCCTCAAAGAGATACCATTTGATGGAAAATCAGATAAACTTCTCCTCGATCCTTACTATAAACCACGAACTAGTCTCAGTTTCTTCTTTAACCAAGATGTTTCACCTGGAAAGGGTAAAAATACAAGCTATCTCAAATAAAGAGACCGCCACTTGTAAAGATTTCACAATAAACTTCTCTTGCGAAACATACTCAAAGAGATACCATTTGATGGAGAATCAGATAAACTTCCCCTCGATCCTGACTATAAGCCACGAACTAGTCTCAGTTTCTTCTTTAACCAAGATGTTTCACCTGGAAAGGGTAAAAACACAAGTTATCTCAAATAAAGAGACTGTCACTTGTAAAGATTTCACAACAAACTTCTCTTGCGAAACATCCTCGAAGAGATACCATTTGATGGAGAATCAGATAAACTTCCCCTCGATCTTGACTATAAGCCACGAACTGGTCTCAGTTTCTTTTTTAACCAAATATTACACCTGGAAAGGGTAAAAACACAAGCTATCTCAAATAAAAAGACTGCCACTTGTAAATATTTCACAACAAACTTCTCTTGTGAAACATCCTCAAAGAGATACCATTTGATGGAGAATCAGATAAACTTCCCCTCTATCCTGACTATACGCCACGAAATGGTCTCAATTTCTTCTTTAACCAAGATGTTTCACCTGGAACAGGTAAAAACATAAGCTATCTCAGACTTCCACTTGTATAGATTTCATAACAAGCTTATCTTGCGAAAATTCCTCGAAGAGATACCATTTGATGGAGAATCAGATAAACTTCCCCTCGATCCTGACTATAAGCCATGAACTGGTCTCAGTTTCTTCTTTAACCAAGATGTTTCACCTGGAAAGGGTGAAAACACAAGCTATCTCAAATAAAGAGACTGCCACTTGTAAGATTTCAAAAAAAAACTTCTCTTGTAAAACTTCCTCGAAGAGATACCATTTGATGGAGAATTAGATAAACTTCCCCTTGATCCTGACTATACGCAACGAAATGGTCTCAGTTTCTTCTTTAACCAATATTTTTCACCTAAAAATGGTAAAAACACAAGCTATCTCAAATAAAGAGACTTCCACTTGTAAAGATTTCACAACAAACTTCTCTTTTGAAACTTCCTCGAAGAGATACCATTTGATGGAGAATCAGATAAACTTCCCCTCGATCCTGACTGTAAGCCACGAACTGGTCTCAGTTTCTTCTTTAACCAAGATATTTCACCTGGAAAGGGTAAAAACACAAGCTATCTCAAATAAAGAGACTGCCACTTGGAAAGATTTCACAACAAACTTCTCTTGTGAAAGTTCCTCGAAGAGATACCATTTGATGGAGAATCAGATAAACTTCCCCTCGATCCTGACTATACGCCACGAACTGGTCTCAGTTTCTTCTTTAACCAAGATGTTTCACCTAGACAGGGTAAAAATACAAGCTATCTCAAATAAAGAGACTGCCACTTGTAAAGATTTTTACAACAAACTTCTCTTGCGAAACTTCCTCGAAGAGATACCATTTGATGGAGAATCAGATAAACTTCCCCTTGATCCTGACTATACGCCACGAACTGGTCTCAGTTTCTTCTTTAACCAATATGTTTCACCTGGAACAGGTAAAAACACAAGCTATCTCAAATAAAGAGACTGCCACTTGTAAAGATTTCACAACAAACTTCTCTTGCGAAACTTCCTCGAAGAGTTGTCATTTAAAAGGAGAATCGGATAAACTTTCCCCTCGATCCTGACTATAAGCAACGAACTTGTCTCAGTTTCTTCTTTAACCAAGATGTTTCACTTGGAAAGGGTAAAAACACAAGCTATCTCAAATAAAGAGACTGCCACTTGTAAGATTTTACAACAAACTTCTCTTGCGAAACTTCCTCGAAGAGATGCCATTTGATGAAGAAACGGATAAACTTCCCCTCGATCCTGACTATAAGCCACGAACTGGTCTCAGTTTCTTCTTTAACCAAGATGTTTCAACTGGAAAGGGTAAAAACACAAGCTATCTCAAATAAAGAGATTGCCACTTGTAAGATTTCACAAAAAAACTTCTCTTGTGAAACTTCCTCAAAGAGATACCATTTGATGGAGAATCAGATAAACTTCCCCTCGATCCTGACTATAAGCCACGAACTGGTCTCAGTTCCTTCTTTAACTAAGATATTTAACCTGGAAAGGGTAAAACACAAGCTATCTCAAATAAATAGACTACCACTTGTAAATATTTCACAACAAACTTCTCTTGCGAAACTTCTTCGAAGAGATGCCATTTGATGGAGAATTGGATAAACTTCCCCTTGATCCTACTATAAGCCACGAACTGGTATCAGTTTCTTCTTTAACCAAGATGTTTCACCTGGAAAGGGTAAAAACATAAGCTATCTCAAATAAAGATACTTTCACTTGTAATATTTCAAAACAAACTTCTCTTGCGAAATTTCCTCCAAGAGATACCATTTGATGGAGAATCCGATAAACTTCCCCTTGATCCTGACTATAAGCCACGAACTGGTATCCATTTCTTCCTTAACCAAGATGTTTAACCTGGAAAGGGTAAAAACATAAGCTATATCAAATAAAGAGACTGTCACTTGTAAAGATTTCACAACAAACTTCTCTTGCGAAACTTCCTCGGAGAGATACCATTTGATGGAAAATCAGATAAACTTCCCCTCGATCCTGACTATAAGCCACGAACTGGTCTCAATTTTTTCTTTAACCAATATGTTTCACCTGGAAAGGGTAAAAACACAAGCTGTCTCAAATAAAAAGACTGCCACTTGTAAGATTTCACAAAAAACTTCTCTTGCGAAACTTCCTCGAAGAGATGCCATTTGATGGAGAATTGGATAAACTTCCCCTCTATTCTGACTATAAGCCACAAATTAGTCTTAGTTTCTTCTTTAACCAAGATGTTTCACCTGGAAAGGGTAAAAACACAAGTTATCTCAAATAAAGCGACTTCCACTTGTAAATATTTCACAACAAACTTCTCTTATGAAACTTCTTCGAAGAGATACCATTTGATGGAGAATCAGATAAACTTCCCCTTGATCCTGACTATAAGCCACGAACTGGTCTCAGTTTCTTCTTTAACCAAGATGTTTCACCTGGAAGGGGTAAAAACATAAGCTATCTCAAATAAAGAGACTGCCACTTGTTAAGATTTAACAACAAACTTCTCTTGCAAAACATCCTCAAAGAGATACCATTTGATGGAAAATCAGATAAACTTCTCCTCGATCCTTACTATAAACCACGAACTAGTCTCAGTTTCTTCTTTAACCAAGATGTTTCACCTGGAAAGGGTAAAAACATAAGTTATCTCAAATAAAGAGACTGCCACTTGTAAAGATTTCACAACAAACTTCTCTTGCGAAACTTTCCCGGAGAGATACCATTTGATGGAGAAACAGATAAACTTCCCCTCGATCCTGACTATAAGCCACGAACTGGTCTCAGTTTCTTCTTTAACCAAGATGTTTCGCCTGGAAAGGGTAAAATTACAAGCTATCTCAAATAAAGAGACCGCCACTTGTAAAGATTTCACAACAAACTTCTCTTGCGAAATTTCCTCGAAGAGATACCATTTGATGGAGAATCAGATAAACTTCCCTCGATCTTGACTATAAGCCACGAACTGGTCTCAGTTTCTTTTTTAACCAAATATTACACCTGGAAAGGGTAAAAACATAAGCTATCTCAAATAAAGAGACTGCCACTTGTAAAGATTTCAAAACAAACTTCTCTTGTGAAACATCCTCAAAGAGATACCATTTGATGGAGAATCAGATAAACTTCCCCTCTATCCTGACTATACGCCACGAAATGGTCTCAGTTTCTTCTTTAACCAAGATGTTTCACCTGGAACAGGTAAAAACACAAGCTATCTCAGACTTCCACATGTATAGATTTCATAACAAACTTATCTTGCGAAACTTCCCCGAAGAGATACCATTTGATGGAGAATCAGATAAACTTCCCCTCGATCCTGACTATAAGCCACGAACTGGTCTCAGTTTCTTCTTTAACCAAGATGTTTCACCTGGAAAGGGAAAAAACACAAGCTATCTCAAATAAAGAGACTGCCACTTGTAAGATAAAAAAAAAACTACTCTTGTGAAACTTCCTCGAAGAGATACCATTTGATGGAGAATTAGATAAACTTCCCCTCGATCCTGACTATACGCACCGAAATGGTCTCAGTTTCTTCTTTAACCAGTATTTTGCACCTAAAAATGGTAAAAACACAAGCTATCTTAAATAAAGAGACTGCAACTTGTAAAGATTTCACAACTAAATTCTCTTACGAAACATCCTCGAAGAGATACCATTTGATGGAGAATCAGATAAACTTCCCCTCGATCCTGACTGTAAGCCACGAACTGGTCTCAGTTTCTTCTTTAACTAAGATATTTCACCTGGAAAGGGTAAAAACACAGGTTATCTCAAATAAAGAGACTACCACTTGTAAAGATTTCACAACAAACTTCTCTTGCAAAACTTCTTCGAAGAGATACCATTTGATAGAGAATCAGATAAACTTCCCCTCGATCCTGACTATAAGCAACGAACTGGTATCAATTTCTTCCTTAACCAAGATGTTTCACCTAGAAAGGGTAAAAACATAAGCTATCTCAAATAAAGAGACTGCCACTTGTAAGATTTCACAATAAACTTCTCTTGCAAAACTTCCTCGAAGAGATACCATTTGATGGAGAATCAGATAAACTTCCCCTCGATCCTGACTATAAGCCACGAACTAGTCTCAGTTTCTTCTTTAACCAAGATGTTTCACCTGGAAAGGGTAAAAACACAAGTTATCTCAAATAAAGAGACTTCCACTTGTAAAGATTTCACAACAAACTTCCCTTGCGAAACTTCCTCGAAGAGATACCATTTGATGGAGAATTAGATAAACTTCCCCTCGATCTTGACTATAAGCCATGAACTGGTCTCGGTTCTTTCTTTAACCAAGATGTTTCACCTGCAAAGGGTAAAAACACAAGCTATCTCAAATAAAGAGACTTCCACTTGTAAAGATTTCACAACAAACTTCTCTTGCGAAACTTCCTCAAAGAGATACCATTTGATGGAGAATCAGATAAGCTTCCCCTCGATCCTGACTATAAACTACGAATTGGTCTCCGTTTCTTCTTTAACCAAGATGTTTCACCTGGAAAGGGTAAAAACACAAGCTATCTCAAATAAAGAGACTGCCACTTGTAAAGATTTCACAACAAACTTCTCTTGCGAAACATCCTCGGAGAGATACCATTTGAAGGAGAATCAGATAAACTTCCCCTTGATCGTGACTATAAGCCACGAACTGGTCTCAGTTTCTTCTTTAACCAAGATGTTTCACCTGGAAAGGGTAAAAACACAAGTTATCTCAAATAAAGAGACCGTCACTTGTAAAGATTTCACAACAAACTTCTCTTGCGAAACTTCCTCGAAGAGATACCATTTGATGGAGAATCAGATAAACTTCCCCTCGATCCTGACTATAAGCCACGAACTGGTCTCAGTTTCTTCTTTAACCAAATGTTACACCTGGAAAGGGTAAAAACACAAGTTATCTCAAATAAAGAGATTGTCACTTGTAAATATTTCACAACAAACTTCTCTTGCGAAACATCCTCGAAGAGATACCATTTGATGGAGAATCAGATAAACTTCCCCTCTATCCTGATTATACGCCACGAAATGGTCTCAGTTTCTTCTTTAACCAAGATGTTTCACCTGGAACAGGTAAGAACACAAGCTATCTCAGACTTCCCCTTGTAAAGATTTCATAACAAACTTATCTTGCGAAACTTCCCCGAAGAGATACCATTTGATGGAGAATCAGATAAACATCCCCTCGATCATGACTATAAGCTACGAACTGGTCTCAGTTTCTTCTTTAACCAAGATGTTTCACCTGGAAAGGGTAAAAACACAAGTTATCTCAAATAAAGAGACTGCCACTTGTAAGATTTCAAAAAAAAAAACTACTCTTGTGAAACTTCCTCGAAGAGATACCATTTGATGGAGAATTAGATAAACTTCCCCTCGATCCTGACTATACGCACCGAAATGGTCTCAGTTTCTTCTTTAACCAGTATTTTGCACCTAAAAATGGTAAAAACACAAGCTATCTTAAATAAAGAGACTGCAACTTGTAAAGATTTCACAACTAAATTCTCTTACGAAACATCCTCGAAGAGATACCATTTGATGGAGAATCAGATAAACTTCCCCTCGATCCTGACTGTAAGCCACGAACTGGTCTCAGTTTCTTCTTTAACTAAGATATTTCACCTGGAAAGGGTAAAAACACAGGTTATCTCAAATAAAGAGACTACCACTTGTAAAGATTTCACAACAAACTTCTCTTGCAAAACTTCTTCGAAGAGATACCATTTGATAGAGAATCAGATAAACTTCCCCTCGATCCTGACTATAAGCCACGAACTGGTATCAATTTCTTCCTTAACCAAGATGTTTCACCTAGAAAGGGTAAAAACATAAGCTATCTCAAATAAAGAGACTGCCACTTGTAAGATTTCACAATAAACTTCTCTTGCAAAACTTCCTCGAAGAGATACCATTTGATGGAGAATCAGATAAACTTCCCCTCGATCCTGACTATAAGCCACGAACTAGTCTCAGTTTCTTCTTTAACCAAGATGTTTCACCTGGAAAGGGTAAAAACACAAGTTATCTCAAATAAAGAGACTTCCACTTGTAAAGATTTCACAACAAACTTCTCTTGCGAAACTTCCTCGAAGAGATACCATTTGATGGAGAATCAGATAAACTTCCCCTCGATCTTGACTATAAGCCATGAACTGGTCTCAGTTCTTTCTTTAACCAAGATGTTTCACCTGGAAAGGGTAAAAACACAAGATATCTCAAATAAAGAGACTTCCACTTGTAAAGATTTCACAACAAACTTCTCTTGTGAAACTTCCTCAAAGAGATACCATTTGATGGAGAATCAGATAAACTTCCCCTCGATCCTGACTATAAACTACGAACTGGTCTCAGTTTCTTCTTTAACCAAGATGTTTCACCTGGAAAGGGTAAAAACACAAGCTATCTCAAATAAAGAGACTGCCACTTGTAAAGATTTCACAACAAACTTCTCTTGCGAAACTTCCTCGGAGAGATACCATTTGAAGGAGAATCAGATAAACTTCCCCTTGATCCTGACTATAAGCCACGAACTGGTCTCAGTTTCTTCTTTAACCAAGATGTTTCACCTGGAAAGGGTAAAAACACAAGCTATCTCAAATAAAGACACTGCCACTTGTAAAGATTTCACAACAAACTTCTCTTTTGAAACTTCCTCGAAGAGATACCATTTGATGGAGAATCAGATAAACTTCCCCTCGATCCTGACTATAAGCCACGAACTGGTCTCAGTTTCTTCTTTAACCAATATGTTTCAACTGGAAAGGGTAAAAACACAAGCTATCTCAAATAAAGAGATTGCCACTTGTAAGATTTCACAAAAAAATTTCTCTTGCGAAACTTCCTCGAAGAGATGCCATTTAAAAGGAGAATCGGATAAACTTCCCCTCGATCCTGACTATGAGCCACGAACTGGTCTCAGTTCCTTCTTTAAGCAAGATATTTCACCTGGAAAGTGTAAAAACACAAGCTATCTCAGACTTCCATTTGTAAAGATTTCATAACAAACTTATCTTGCGAAACTTCCTCGAAGAGATACCATTTGATGGAGAATCAGATAAACTTCCCCTCTATCCTGACTATAAACCACGAACTGGTCTCAGTTTCTTCTTTAACCATGATATTTCACCTGGAAAGGGTAAAAACACAAGTTATCTCAAATAAATAGACTGCCACTTGTAAAGATTTCACAACAAACTTCTCTTGTAAAACATCCTCAAAGAGATACCATTTGATGGAGAATCATATAAAATTCTCCTCGATCCTGACTATAAACCACGAACTGGTCTCAGTTTCTTCTTTAACCAAGATGTTTCACCTGGAAAGGGTAAAAACACGAGTCATCACAAATAAAGAGACTGCCACTTGTAAAGATTTCACAACAAACTTCTCTTGCAAAACTTCCTCAAAGAGATACCATTTGATGGAGAATCAGATAAACTTCCCCTCGATCCTGACTATTAGCCACGAACTGGTCTCAGTTCCTTCTTTAACCAAGATGTTTCACCTGGAAAGGGTAAAAACACAAGCTGTCTCAAATAAAGAGACTACCACTTGTAAAGATTTCACAACAATCTTCTTCGAAGAGATGCCATTTGATGGAGAATTGGATAAACTTCCCCTCGATCCTGACTATAAGCCACAAACTAGTCTTAGTTTCTTCTTTAACCAAGATGTTTCACCTGGAAAGGGTAAAAACACAAGCTATCTCAAATAAAGAGACTTCCACTTGTAAAGATTTCACAACAAACTTCTCTTACGAAACTTCCTCAAAGAGATACCATTTGATGGAGAATCAGATAAGCTTCCCCTCGATCCTGACTATAAACTACGAATTGGTCTCCATTTCTTCTTTAACCAAGATGTTTCACCTGGAAAGGGTAAAAACACAAGCTATCTCAAATAAAGAGACTGCCACTTGTAAAGATTTCACAACAAACTTCTCTTGCGAAACATCCTCGGAGAGATACCATTTGAAGGAGAATCAGATAAACTTCCCCTTGATCGTGACTATAAGCCACGAACTGGTCTCAGTTTCTTCTTTAACCAAGATATTTCACCTGGAAAGGGTAAAAACACAAGCTATCTCAAATAAAGAGACCGCCACTTATAAAGATTTCACAACAAACTTCTCTTGCGAAACTTCCTCGAAGAGATACCATTTGATGGAGAATCAGATAAACTTCCCCTCGATCCTGACTTTAAGCCACGAACTGGTCTCAGTTTCTTCTTTAACCAAATGTTATACCTGGAAAAGGTAAAAACACAAGTTATCTCAAATAAAGAGACTGTCACTTGTAAATATTTCACAACAAACTTCTCTTGCGAAACATCCTCGAAGAGATACCATTTGATGGAGAATCAGATAAACTTCCCCTCTATCCTGACTATACGCCACGAAATGGTCTCAGTTTCTTCTTTAACCAAGATGTTTCACCTGGAACAGGTAAAAACACAAGCTATCTCAGACTTCCCCTTGTAAAGATTTCATAACAAACTTATCTTGCGAAACTTCCCCGAAGAGATACCATTTGATGGAGAATCAGATAAACATCCCCTCGATCATGACTATAAGCTACGAACTAGTCTCAGTTTCTTCTTTAACCAAGATGTTTCACCTGGAAAGGGTAAAAATACAAGTTATCTCAAATAAAGAGACTGCCACTTGTAAGATTTCAAAAAAAAAACTACTCTTGTGAAACTTCCTCGAAGAGATACCATTTGATGGAGAATTAGATAAACTTTCCCTCGATCCTGACTATACGCACCGAAATGGTCTCAGTTTCTTCTTTAACCAGTATTTTGCACCTAAAAATGGTAAAAACACAAGCTATCTTAAATAAAGAGACTGCAACTTGTAAAGATTTCACAACTAAATTCTCTTACGAAACATCCTCGAAGAGATACCATTTGATGGAGAATCAGATAAACTTCCCCTCGATCCTGACTGTAAGCCACGAACTGGTCTCAGTTTCTTCTTTAACTAAGATATTTCACCTGGAAAGGGTAAAAACATAGGTTATCTCAAATAAAGAGACTACCACTTGTAAAGATTTCACAACAAACTTCTCTTGCAAAACTTCTTCGAAGAGATACCATTTGATAGAGAATCAGATAAACTTCCCCTCGATCCTGACTATAAGCCACGAACTGGTATCAATTTCTTCCTTAACCAAGATGTTTCACCTAGAAAGGGTAAAAACATAAGCTATCTCAAATAAAGAGACTGGCACTTGTAAGATTTCACAATAAACTTCTCTTGTAAAACTTCCTCGAAGAGATACCATTTGATGGAGAATCAGATAAACTTCCCCTCGATCCTGACTATAAGCCACGAACTAGTCTCAGTTTCTTCTTTAACCAAGATGTTTCACCTGGAAAGGGTAAAAACACAAGTTATCTCAAATAAAGAGACTGCCACTTGTAAAGATTTCACAACAAACTTCTCTTGCGAAACTTCCTCGAAGAGATACCATTTGATGGAGAATTAGATAAACTTCCCCTCGATCTTGACTATAAGCCATGAACTGGTCTCAGTTCTTTCTTTAACCAAGATGTTTCACCTGGAAAGGGTAAAAACACAAGATATCTCAAATAAAGAGACTTCCACTTGTAAAGATTTCACAACAAACTTCTCTTGTGAAACTTCCTCAAAGAGATACCATTTGATGGAGAATCAGATAAACTTCCCCTCTATCCTGACTATAAACTACGAACTGGTCTCAGTTTCTTCTTTAACCAAGATGTTTCACCTGGAAAGGGTAAAAACACAAGCTATCTCAAATAAAGAGACTGCCACTTGTAAAGATTTCACAACAAACTTCTCTTGCGAAACTTCCTCGGAGAGATACCATTTGAAGGAGAATCAGATAAACTTCCCCTTGATCCTGACTATAAGCCACGAACTGGTCTCAGTTTCTTCTTTAACCAAGATGTTTCACCTGGAAAGGGTAAAAACACAAGCTATCTCAAATAAAGACACTGCCACTTGTAAAGATTTCACAACAAACTTCTCTTTTGAAACTTCCTCGAAGAGATACCATTTGATGGAGAATCAGATAAACTTCCCCTCGATCCTGACTATAAGCCACGAACTGGTCTCAGTTTCTTCTTTAACCAATATGTTTCAACTGGAAAGGGTAAAAACACAAGCTATCTCAAATAAAGAGATTGCCACTTGTAAGATTTCACAAAAAAACTTCTCTTGCGAAACTTCCTCGAAGAGATTCCATTTAAAAGGAGAATCGGATAAACTTCCCCTCGATCCTGACTATGAGCCACGAACTGGTCTCAGTTCCTTCTTTAAGCAAGATATTTCACCTGGAAAGTGTAAAAACACAAGCTATCTCAGACTTCCATTTGTAAAGATTTCATAACAAACTTATCTTGCGAAACTTCCTCGAAGAGATACCATTTGATGGAGAATCAGATAAACTTCCCCTCTATCCTGACTATAAACCACGAACTGGTCTCAGTTTCTTCTTTAACCATGATATTTCACCTGGAAAGCGTAAAAACACAAGTTATCTCAAATAAATAGACTGCCACTTGTAAAGATTTCACAACAAACTTCTCTTGTAAAACATCCTCAAAGAGATACCATTTGATGGAGAATCATATAAAATTCTCCTCGATCCTGACTATAAACCACGAACTGGTCTCAGTTTCTTCTTTAACCAAGATGTTTCACCTGGAAAGGGTAAAAACACGAGTCATCACAAATAAAGAGACTGCCACTTGTAAAGATTTCACAACAAACTTCTCTTGCAAAACTTCCTCAAAGAGATACCATTTGATGGAGAATCAGATAAACTTCCCCTCGATCCTGACTATTAGCCACGAACTGGTCTCAGTTCCTTCTTTAACCAAGATGTTTCACCTGGAAAGGGTAAAAACACAAGCTATCTCAAATAAAGAGACTACCACTTGTAAAGATTTCACAACAATCTTCTTCGAAGAGATGCCATTTGATGGAGAATTGGATAAACTTCCCCTCGATCCTGACTATAAGCCACAAACTAGTCTTAGTTTCTTATTTAACCAAGATGTTTCACCTGGAAAGGGTAAAAACATAAGCTATATCAAATAAAGAGACTGCCACTTGTAAAGAATTCACAACAAACTTCTCTTACGAAACTTCTTTGAAGAGATACCATTTGATGGAGAATCAGATAAACTTCCCCTTGATCCTGACTATAAGCCACGAACTGGTCTCAGTTTCTTCTTTAACCAAGATGTTTCACTTGGAAAGGGTAAAAACATAAGCTATCTCAAATAAAGAGACTTCCACTTGTAATATTTCAATACAAACTTCTCTTGCGAAACTTCCTCGAAGAGATACCATTTGATGGAGAATCAAATAAACTTCCCCTCAATCCAGACTATAAACCACGAACTGGTCTCAGTTTCTTCTTTAACCAAGATGTTTCACCTAGAAAGGGTAAAAGCACAAGCTATCTCAAATAAAGAGACTGCCACTTGTAAATATTTAACAACAAACTTCTCTTGAAAAACATCCTCAAAGAGATACCATTTGATGGAGAATCAGATAAACTTCTCCTCGATCCTGACTATAAACCGCGAACTAGTCTCAGTTTCTTCTTTAACCAAGATGTTTCACCTGGAAAGGGTAAAAACATAAGCTATCTCAAATAAAGAGACTGCCACTTGTAAAGATTTCACAACAAACTTCTCTTGCGAAACTTCCTCGGAGAGATACCATTTGATGGAGAATCAGATAAACTTCCCCTCGATCCTGACTATAAGCCACGAATTGGTCTCAGTTTCTTCTTTATCCATGATGTTTCACCTGGAAAGGGTAAAAACACAAGCTATCTCAAAACAAGAGACCGCCACTTGTAAAGATTTCACAACAAACTTCTCTTGCGAAAATACCTTGAAGAGATACCATTTGATGGAGAATCAGATAAAATTCCCCTCGATCTTGACTATAAGCCACGAACTGGTCTCAGTTTCTTTTTTAACCAATAAGTTACACCTGGAAAGGGTAAAAACACAAGTTATCTCAAATAAAGAGACTGCCACTTGTAAATATTTCACAACAAACTTCTCTTGTGAAACTTCCTTGAAGAGATACCATTTGATGGAGAATCAGATCAACTTCCTATCTATCCTGACTATACGCCACGAAATGGTCTCAGTTTCTTCTTTAACCAAGATGTTTCACCTGGAACAGGTAAAAACAAAAGCTATCTCAGACTTCCACTTGTAAAGATTTCTCAACAAACTTTTCTTGCGAAACTTACTCAAAGAGATACCATTTGATGGAGAATCAGATAAACTTCCCCTCAATCCTGACTATAAGCCACGAACTGGTATCAGTTTCTTCTTTAACCAAGATGTTTCACCTGGAAAGGGTAAAAACATAAGCTATCTCAAATAAAGAGACTGCCACTTGTAAAGATTTCACAACAAACTTCTCTTGCGAAACTTCCTCGGAGAGATACCATTTGCAGGAGAATCAGATAAACTTCCCCTTGATCCTGACTATAAGCCACGAACTGGTCTCAGTTTCTTCTTTAACCAAGATGTTTCACCTGGAAAGTGTAAAAACACAAGCTATCACAAATAAAGAGACTGCCACTTGTAAAGATTTCACAACAAACTTCTCTTTTGAAACTTCCTCTAAGAGATACCATTTGATGGAGAATCAGATAAACCTCCCCTCCATCCAGACTATAAGCCACGAACTGGTCTCAGTTTCTTCTTTAACCAATATGTTTCACCTGGAAAGGGTAAAAACACAAGCTATCTCAAATAAAGAGACTGCCACTTGTAAGATTTCATAAAAAACTTCTCTTGTGAAACTTCCTCGAAGAGATATCATTTGATGGAGAATCAGATAAACTTCCCCTCGATCCTGACTATACGCCATGAACTGGTCTCAGTTTCTTCTTTAACCAAGATGTTTCACCTAGAAAGGGTAAAAACACAAGCTATCTCAAATAAAAGACTGCCACTTGTAAAGATTTCACAACAAACTTCTCTTACGAAACTTCTTGGAAGAGATACCATTTGATGGAGAATCAGATAAACTTCCCCTTGATCCTTACTATAAGCCACGAACTGGTCTCAGTTTCTTCTTTAACCCTGACGTTTCACCTGGAAAGGGTAAAAACATAAGCTATCTCAAATAAAGAGACTTCCACTTGTAATATTTCAAAACAAACTTCTCTTGCAAAATTTCCTCGAAGAGATACCATTTAATGGAGAATCATATAAACTTCCCCTCGATCCTGACTATAAGCCACGAACTGGTCTCAGTTTCTTCTTTAACCAAGATGTTTCACCTGGAAAGGGTAAAAACACAAGTTATCTCAAATAAATAGACTGCCACTTGTAAAGATTTCACAACAAACTTCTCTTGTAAAACATCCTCAAAGAGATACCATTTGATGGAGAATCATATAAAATTCTCCTCGATCCTGACTATAAACCACGAACTGGTCTCAGTTTCTTCTTTAACCAAGATGTTTCACATGGAAAGGGTAAAAACACGAGTCATCACAAATAAAGAGACTGCCACTTGTAAAGATTTCACAACAAACTTCTCTTGCGAAACTTCCTCGGAGAGATACCATTTGATGGAGAATCAGATAAACTTCCCCTCGATCCTGACTCTTAGCCACGAACTGGTCTCAGTTCCTTCTTTAACCAAGATGTTTCACCTGGAAAGGGTAAAAACACAAGCTGTCTCAAATAAAGAGACTACCACTTGTAAAGATTTCACAACAATCTTCTTCGAAGAGATGCCATTTGATGGAGAATTGGATAAACTTCCCCTCGATCCTGACTATAAGCCACAAACTAGTCTTAGTTTCTTCTTTAACCAAGATGTTTCACCTGGAAAGGGTAAAAACATAAGCTATATCAAATAAAGAGACTACCACTTGTAAAGAATTCACAACAAACTTCTCTTACGAAACTTCTTTGAAGAGATACCATTTGATGGAGAATCAGATAAACTTCCCCTTGATCCTGACTATAAGCCACGAACTGGTCTCAGTTTCTTCTTTAACCAAGATGTTTCACTTGGAAAGGGTAAAAACATAAGCTATCTCAAATAAAGAGACTTCCACTTGTAATATTTCAATACAAACTTCACTTGCGAAACTTCCTCGAAGAGATACCATTTGATGGAGAATCAAATAAACTTCCCCTCAATCTAGATTATAAACCACGAATTGGTCTCAGTTTCTTCTTTAACCAAGATGTTTCACCTAGAAAGGGTAAAAGCACAAGCTATCTCAAATAAAGAGACTGCCACTTGTAAATATTTAACAACAAACTTCTCTTGCAAAACATCCCCAAAGAGATACCATTTGATGGAGAATCAGATAAACTTCTCCTCGATCCTGACTATAAACCACGAACTAGTCTCAGATTCTTCTTTAACCAAGATGTTTCACCTGGAAAGGGTAAAAACATAAGCTATCTCAAATAAAGAGACTGCCACTTGTAAAGATTTCACAACAAACTTATCTTGCGAAACTTCCTCGGAGAGATACCATTTGATGGAGAATTAGATAAACTTCCCCTCGATCCTGACTATAAGCCACGAATTGGTCTCAGTTTCTTCTTTATCCATGATGTTTCACCTGGAAAGGGTAAAAACACAAGCTATCTCAAATAAAGAGACCGCCACTTGTAAAGATTTCACAACAAACTTCTCTTGCGAAAATACCTTGAAGAGATACCATTTGATGGAGAATCAGATAAAATTCCCCTCGATCTTGACTATAAGCCACGAACTGGTCTCAGTTTCTTTTTTAACCAATATGTTACACCTGGAAAGGGTAAAAACACAAGTTATCTCAAATAAAGAGACTGCCACTTGTAAATATTTCACAACAAACTTCTCTTGTGAAACTTCCTTGAAGAGATACCATTTGATGGAGAATCAGATCAACTTCCTATCTATCCTGACTATACGCCACGAAATGGTCTCAGTTTCTTCTTTAACCAAGATGTTTCACCTGGAACAGGTAAAAACACAAGCTATCTCAGACTTCCATTTGTAAAGATTTCATAACAAACTTATCTTGCGAAACTTCCTCGAGGAGATACCATTTGATGGAGAATCAGATAAACTTCCCCTCTATCCTGACTATAAGCCACGAACTGGTCTCAGTTTCTTCTTTAACCATGATATTTCACCTGGAAAGGGTAAAAACACAAGTTATCTCAAATAAAGAGACTACCACTTTTAAAGATTTCACAACAAACATCTCTTGTGAAACTTCTTCAAAGAGATACCATTTGATAGAGAATCAGATAAACTTCCCCTCGATCCGGACTATAACCACGAACTGGTATCAGTTTCTTCCTTAACCTAGATGTTTCACCTGGAAAGGGTAAAAACATAAGCTATCTCAAATAAAGAGACTGCCACTTTTAAGATATCACAATAAATTTCTCTTGCGAAACTTTCTAGAAGAGATACCATTTGATGGAGAATCAGATAAACTTCCCCTCGATCCTGACTATAATCCACGAACTAGTCTCAGTTTCTTCTTTAACCAAGATGTTTCACCTGGAAAGGGTAAAAACAACAAGCTATCTCAAATAAAGAGACTGCCACTTGTAAAGATTTCACAACAAACTTCTCTTTTGAAACTTCCTCTAATAGATACCATTTGATGGAGAATCAGATAAACTTCCCCTCGATCCTGACTATAAGCCACGAATTGGTCTCAGTTTCTTCTTTAACCAATATGTTTCACCTGGAAAGGGTAAAAACACAAGCTATCTCAAATAAAGAGACTGCCACTTGTAAGATTTCACAAAAAACTTCTCTTGTGAAACTTCCTCGAAGAGATACCATTTGATGGAGAATCAGATAAACTTCCCCTCGATCCTGACTATACGCCACGAACTGGTCCCAGTTTCTTCTTTAACCAAGATGTTTCACCTGGAAAGGGTAAAAACACAAGCTATCTCAAATAAAAGACTGCCACTTTTAAAGATTTCACAACAAACTTCTCTTGCGAAACTTCCTCGAAGAGATACCATTTGATGGAGAATCAGATAAACTTCCCCTTGATCCTGACTATACGCCACGAACTGGTCTCAGTTTCTTCTTTAACCAAGATTTTTAACCTAGAACAGGTAAAAACACAAGCTATCTGAAATAAAGAGACTACCACTTGTAAAGATTTCACAACAAACTTCTCTTGCGAATCTTCCTCGAAGAGATGCCATTTAAAAGGAGAATCGGATAAACTTCCCCTCGATCCTAACTATGAGCAACGAACTTGTCTCAATTTCTTCTTTAACCAATATGTTTCACTTGGAAAGGGTAAAAACACAAGTTATCTCAAATAAAGAGACTGCCACTTGTAAGATTTCACAATAAACTTCTCTTGCGAAACTTCCTCGAAGAGATGCCATTTGATAGAGAAACGGATAAACTTCCCCTCGATCCTGACTATAAGCCTCGAACTGGTCTCAGTTTCTTCTTTAACCAAGATGTTTCAACTGGAAAGGGTAAAAACACAAGCTATCTCAAATAAAGAGATTGCCACTTGTAAGATTTCACAAAAAAACTTCTCTTGCGAAACTTCCTCAAAGAGATACCATTTGATGGAGAATCAGATAAACTTCCCCTCGATCCTGACTATAAGCCACGAACTGGTCTCAGTTCCTTCTTTAACCAAGATATTTCACCTGGAAAGTGTTAAAACACAAGCTATCTTAAATAAAGAAACTACCACTTGTAAAGATTTCACAACAAACTTCTCTTGCGAAACATCTTCGAAGAGATGCCATTTGATGGAGAATTGGACAAACTTCCCCTCGATCCTGACTATAAGCCACGAACTAGTCTTAGTTTCTTCTTTAACCAAGATGTTTCTCCTGGAAAGGGTAAAAACACAAGCTATCTCAAATAAAGATACTGCCACTTGTAAATATTTCACAACAAACTTCTCTTACGAAACTTTTTGGAAGAGATACCATTTGATGGAGAATCAGATAAACTTCCCCTTGATCCTTACTATAAGCCACGAACTGGTCTCAGTTTCTTCTTTAACCCTGATGTTTCACCTGGAAAGGGTAAAAACATAAGCTATCTCAAATAATGAGACTTCCACTTGTATTATTTCAAAACAAACTTCTCTTGCAAAATTTCCTCGAAGAGATACCATTTAATGGAGAATCATATAAACTTCCCCTCGATCCTGACTATAAGCCACGAACTGGTCTCAGTTTCTTCTTTAACCAAGATGTTTCACCTGGAAAGGGTAAAAACACAAGTTATCTCAAATAAATAGACTGCCACTTGTAAAGATTTCACAACAAACTTCTCTTGTAAAACATCCTCAAAGAGATACCATTTGATGGAGAATCATATAAAATTCTCCTCGATCCTGACTATAAACCACGAACTTGTCTCAGTTTCTTCTTTAACCAAGATGTTTCACCTGGAAAGGGTAAAAACACGAGTCATCACAAATAAAGAGACTGCCACTTGTAAAGATTTCACAACAAACTTCTCTTGCGAAACTTCCTCGGAGAGATTCCATTTGATGGAGAATCAGATAAACTTCCCCTCGATCCTGACTATTAGCCACGAACTAGTCTCAGTTCCTTCTTTAACCAAGATGTTTCACCTGGAAAGGGTAAAAACACAAGCTATCTCAAATAAAGAGACCGCCACTTGTAAAGATTTCACAACAATCTTCTTCGAAGAGATGCCATTTGATGGAGAATTGGATAAACTTCCCCTCGATCCTGACTATAAGCCACAAACTAGTCTTAGTTTCTTCTTTAACCATGATATTTCACCTGGAAAGGGTAAAAACACAAGTTATCTCAAATAAAGAGACTACCACTTTTAAAGATTTCACAACAAACTTCTCTTGTGAAACTTCTTCAAAGAGATACCATTTGATAGAGAATCAGATAAACTTCCCCTCGATCCGGACTATAAGCCACGAACTGGTATCCGTTTCTTCCTTAACCTAGATGTTTCACCTGGAAATGGTAAAAACATAAGCTATCTCAAATAAAGAGACTGCCACTTTTAAGATATCACAATAAATTTCTCTTGCGAAACTTTATAGAAGAGATACCATTTGATGGAGAATCAGATAAACTTCCCCTCGATCCTGACTATAATCCACGAACTAGTCTCAGTTTCTTCTTTAACCAAGATGTTTCACCTGGAAAGGGTAAAAACAACAAGCTATCTCAAATAAAGAGACTGCCACTTGTAAAGATTTCACAACAAACTTCTCTTTTGAAACTTCCTCTAAGAGATACCATTTGATGGAGAATCAGATAAACTTCCCCTCGATCCTGACTATAAGCCACGAACTGGTCTCAGTTTCTTCTTTAACCAATATGTTTTACCTGGAAAGGGTAAAAACACAAGCTATCTCAAATAAAGAGACTGCCACTTGTAATATTTCACAAAAAACTTCTCTTGTGAAACTTCCTCGAAGAGATACCATTTGATGGAGAATCAGATAAACTTCCCCTCGATCCTGACTATACGCCACGAACTGGTCCCAGTTTCTTCTTTAACCAAGATGTTTCACCTGGAAAGGGTAAAAACACAAGCTATCTCAAATAAAAGACTGCCACTTTTAAAGATTTCACAATAAACTTCTCTTGCGAAACTTCCTCGAAGAGATACCATTTGATGGAGAATCAGATAAACTTCCCCTTGATCCTGACTATACGCCACGAACTGGTCTCAGTTTCTTCTTTAACCAAGATTTTTAACCTGGAACAGGTAAAAACACAAGCTATCTGAAATAAAGAGACTGCCACTTGTAAAGATTTCACAACAAACTTCTCTTGCGAATCTTCCTCGAAGAGATGCCATTTAAAAGGAGAATCGGATAAACTTCCCCTCGATCCTAACTATGAGCAACGAACTTGTCTCAATTTCTTCTTTAACCAATATGTTTCACTTGGAAAGGATAAAAACACAAGTTATCTCAAATAAAGAGACTGCCACTTGTAAGATTTCACAACAAACTTCTCTTGCGAAACTTCCTCGAAGAGATGCCATTTGATAGAGAAACGGATAAACTTCCCCTCGATCCTGACTATAAGCCTCGAACTGGTCTCAGTTTCTTCTTTAACCAAGATGTTTCAACTAGAAAGGGTAAAAACACAAGCTATCTCAAATAAAGAGATTGCCACTTGTAAGATTTCACAAAAAAACTTCTCTTGCGAAACTTCCTCAAAGAGATACCATTTGATGGAGAATCAGATAAACTTCCCCTCGATCCTCACTATAAGCCACGAACTGGTCTCAGTTCCTTCTTTAACCAAGATATTTCACCTGGAAAGTGTAAAAACACAAGCTATCTCAAATAAAGAGACTACCACTTGTAAAGATTTCACAACAAACTTCTCTTGCGAAACATCTTCGAAGAGATGCCATTTGATGGAGAATTGGACAAACTTCCCCTCGATCCTGACTATAAGCCACGAACTAGTCTTAGTTTCTTCTTTAACCAAGATGTTTCTCCTGGAAAGGGTAAAAACACAAGCTATCTCAAATAAAGATACTGCCACTTGTAAATATTTCACAACAAACTTCTCTTACGAAACTTCTTGGAAGAGATACCATTTGATGGAGAATCAGATAAACTTCCCCTTGATCCTTACTATAAGCCACGAACTGGTCTCAGTTTCTTCTTTAACCCTGATGTTTCACCTGGAAAGGGTAAAAACATAAGCTATCTCAAATAAAGAGACTTCCACTTGTAATATTTCAAAACAAACTTCTCTTGCAAAATTTCCTCGAAGAGATACCATTTAATGGAGAATCATATAAACTTCCCCTCGATCCTGACTATAAGCCACGAACTGGTCTCAGTTTCTTCTTTAACCAAGATGTTTCACCTGGAAAGGGTAAAAACACAAGTTATCTCAAATAAATAGACTGCCACTTGTAAAGATTTCACAACAAACTTCTCTTGTAAAACATCCTCAAAGAGATACCATTTGATGGAGAATCATATAAAATTCTCCTCGATCCTGACTATAAACCACGATTTGGTCTCAGTTTCTTCTTTAACCAAGATGTTTTACCTGGAAAGGGTAAAAACACGAGTCATCACAAATAAAGAGACTGCCACTTGTAAAGATTTCACAACAAACTTCTCTTGCGAAACTTCCTCGGAGAGATACCATTTGATGGAGAATCAGATAAACTTCCCCTCGATCCTGACTATTAGCCACGAACTGGTCTCAGTTCCTTCTTTAACCAAGATGTTTCACCTGGAAAGGGTAAAAACACAAGTTGTCTCAAATAAAGAGACTACCACTTGTAAAGATTTCACAACAATCTTCTTCGAAGAGATGCCATTTGATGGAGAATTGGATAAACTTCCCCTCGATCCTGACTATAAGCCACAAACTAGTCTTAGTTTCTTCTTTAACCAAGATGTTTCACCTGGAAAGGGTAAAAACATAAGTAATATCAAATAAAGAGACTACCACTTGTAAAGAATTCACAACAAACTTCTCTTACGAAACTTCTTTGAAGAGATACCATTTGATGGAGAATCAGATTAACTTCCCCTTGATCCTGACTATAAGCCACGAACTGGTCTCAGTTTCTTCTTTAACCAAGATGTTTCACTTGGAAAGGGTAAAAACATAAGCTATCTCAAATAAAGAGACTTCCACTTGTAATATTTCAATACAAACTTCTCTTGCGAAACTTCCTCGAAGAGATACCATTTGATGGAGAATCAAATAAACTTCCCCTCAATCCAGACTATAAACCACGAACTGGTCTCAGTTTCTTCTTTAACCAAGATGTTTCACCTAGAAAGGGTAAAAGCACAAGCTATCTCAAATAAAGAGACTGCCACTTGTAAATATTTAACAACAAACTTCTCTTGCAAAACATCCTCAAAGAGATACCATTTGATGGAGAATCAGATAAACTTCTCCTCGATCCTGACTATAAACCACGAACTAGTCTCAGTTTCTTCTTTAACCAAGATGTTTCACCTGGAAAGGGTAAAAACATAAGCTATCTCAAATAAAGAGACTGCCACTTGTAAAGATTTCACAACAAACTTATCTTGCGAAACTTCCTCGGAGAGATACCATTTGATGGAGAATCAGATAAACTTCCCCTCGATCCTGACTATAAGCCACGAATTGGTCTCAGTTTCTTCTTTATCCATGATGTTTCACCTGGAAAGGGTAAAAACACAAGCTATCTCAAATAAAGAGACCGCCACTTGTAAAGATTTCACAACAAACTTCTCTTGCGAAAATACCTTGAAGAGATACCATTTGATGGAGAATCAGATAAAATTCCCCTCGATCTTGACTATAAGCCACGAACTAGTCTCAGTTTCTTTTTTAACCAATATGTTACACCTGGAAAGGGTAAAAACACAAGTTATCTCAAATAAAGAGACTGCCACTTGTAAATATTTCACAACAAACTTCTCTTGTGAAACTTCCTTGAAGAGATACCATTTGATGGAGAATCAGATCAACTTCCTATCTATCCTGACTATACGCCACGAAATGGTCTCAGTTTCTTCTTTAACCAAGATGTTTCACCTGGAACAGGTAAAAACACAAGCTATCTCAGACTTCCATTTATAAAGATTTCATAACAGACTTATCTTGCGAAACTTCCTCGAAGAGATACCATTTGATGGAGAATCATATAAACTTCCCCTCTATCCTTACTATAAGCCACGAACTGGTCTCAGTTTCTTCTTTAACCATGATATTTCACCTGGAAAGGGTAAAAACACAAGTTATCTCAAATAAAGAGACTACCACTTTTAAAGATTTCACAACAAACTTCTCTTGTGAAACTTCTTCAAAGAGATACCATTTGATAGAGAATCAGATAAACTTCCCCTCGATCCTGACTATAAGCCACGAACTGGTATCAGTTTCTTCCTTAACCTAGATGTTTCACCTGGAAAGGGTAAAAACATAAGCTATCTCAAATAAAGAGACTGCCACTTTTAAGATATCACAATAAATTTCTCTTGCGAAACTTTCTAGAAGAGATACCATTTGATGGAGAATCAGATGAACTTCCCCTCGATCCTGACTATAATCCACGAACTAGTCTCAGTTTCTTCTTTAACCAAGATGTTTCACAAGGAAAGGGTAAAAACAAAAGCTATCTCAAATAAAGAGACTGCCGCTTGTAATGATTTCACAACAAACTTCTCTTTTGAAACATCCTCTAAGAGATACCATTTGATGGAGAATCAGATAAACTTCCCCTCGATCCTGACTATAAGCCACGAACTGGTCTCAGTTTCTTCTTTAACCAATATGTTTCACCTGGAAAGGGTAAAAATACAAGCTATCTCAAATAAAGAGACTGCCACTTGTAAGATTTCACAAAAAACTTCTCTTGTGAAACTTCCTCGAAGAGATACCATTTGATGGAGAATCAGATAAACTTCCCCTCGATCCTGACTATACGCCACGAACTGGTCCCAGTTTCTTCTTTAACCAAGATGTTTCACCTGGAAAGGGTAAAAACACAAGCTATCTCAAATAAAAGACTGCCACTTTTAAAGATTTCACAACAAACTTCTCTTGCGAAACTTCCTCGAAGAGATACCATTTTATGGAGAATCAGATAAACTTCCCCTTGATCTTGACTATACGCCACGAACTGGTCTCAGTTTCTTCTTTAACCAAGATTTTTATCCTGGAACAGGTAAAAACACAAGCTATCTGAAATAAAGAGACTGCCACTTGTACAGATTTCACAACAAACTTCTCTTGCGAAACTTCCTCGAAGAGATGCCATTTAAAAGGAGAATCGGATAAACTTCCCCTCAATCCTGACTATGAGCAACGAACTTGTCTCCATTTCTTCTTTAACCAATATGTTTCACTTGGAAAGGGTAAAAACACAAGTTATCTCAAATAAAGACACTTCCACTTGTAAGATTTCACAACAAACTTCTCTTGCGAAACATCCTCGAAGAGATGCCATTTGATATAGAAACGGATAAACTTCCCCTAGATCCTGACTATAAGCCTCGAACTGGTCTCAGTTTCTTCTTTAACCAAGATGTTTCAACTGGAAAGGGTAAAAACACAAGCTATCTCAAATAAAGAGATTGCCATTTGTAAGATTTCACAATAAACGTCTCTTGCGAAACTTCCTAGAAGAGATACCATTTAATGGAGAATCAGATAAACTTCCCCTCGATCCTGACTATAATCCACGAACTAGTCTCAGTTTCTTCTTTAACCAAGATGTTTCACCTAGAAAGGGTAAAAACACAAGCTATCTCAAATAAAGAGACTGCCACTTGTAAAGATTTCACAACAAACGTCTCATGCGAAACTTCTTCGAAGAGATGCCATTTGATGGAGAATCAGATAAACTTCCCCTCAATCCTGACTATAAACCACGAACTGGTCTTAGTTTCTTCTTTAACCAAGATGTTTCTCCTGGAAAGGGTAAAAACACAAGCTATCTCAAATAAAGAGATTGCCACTTGTAAAGATTTCACAACAAACTTCTCTTGCGAAACTTCCTCGGAGAGATACCATTTGATGGAGAATCAGATAAACTTCCCCTCGATCATGACTATACGCCATGAACTGGTCTTAGTTTCTTCTTTAACCAAGATGTTTACCTGGAACAGGTAAAAACACAAGCTATCTCAGACTACCACTTGTAAAGATTTCACAACAAACTTCTCTTGCAAAACTTCCTCGAAGAGATACAATTTGATGGAGAATCAGATAAACTTCCCCTCGATCCTGACTATAAACCACGAACGGGTCTCAGTTTCTTCTTTAACTAATATGTTTCACCAGGAAAGGGTAAAAACACAAGCTAACTCAAATAAAGAGACTTCCACTTATAAGATTTCACAAAAAACTTCTCTTGCGAAACTTCCTCGAAGAGATACCATTTGATGGAGAATCAGATAAAATTCCCCTCGATCCTGACCATACGCCACGAACGGGTCTCAGTTTCTTTTTTAACCAAGATGTTTCACCTGGAAAGGGTAAAAACACAAGTTATCTCAAATAAAGAGACTGCCACTTGTAAAGATTTCACAACAAACTTCTCTTGCGAAACTTCCTCAAAGAGATACCATTTGATGGAGAATCAGATAAACTTCCCCTTTATCCTGACTATACGCCACGATCTGGTCTCAGTTTCATCTTTAACCAAGATGTTTCACCTGGAACAGGTAAAAACACAAGTTATCTCAGACTGCCACTTGTAAAGATTTCACAACAAACTTCTCTTGCGAAACTTCCTCGAAGAGATACCATTTGATGGAGAATCAGATAAACTTCCCTTCTATCCTGACTATAAGCCACGAACTGGTCTCAGTTTCTTCTTTAACCAAGATATTTCACCTGGAAAGGGTAAAAACACAAGTTATCTCAAATAAAGAGACTGCCACTTGTAAAGATTTCACAACAAACTTCTATTTTGAAACTTCTTCGAAGAGATACCATTTGATAGAGAATCAGATAAACTTCCCCTCGATCCTGACTATAAGCCACGAACTGGTATCAGTTTCTTCCTTAACCTAGATGTTTCACCTGGAAAGGGTAAAAACATAAGCTATCTCAAATAAAGAGACTGCCACTTTTAAGATATCACAATAAACTTCTCTTGCAAAACTTCCTCGAAGAGATACCATTTGATGGAAAATCAGATAAACTTCCCCTCGATCCTGACTATACACCATGAACTGGTCTCATTTTCTTCTTTAACCAAGATGTTTCACCTGGAAAGGGTAAAAACACAAGCTATCTCAAATAAAGAGATTGCCACTTGTAAAGATTTCACAACAAACTTCTCTTGCAAAACTTCCTCGAAGAGATACCATTTAATGGAGAATCAGATAAACTTCCCCTCGATCCTGACTATACGCCATGAACTGGTCTCAGTTTCTTCTTTAACCAAGATGTTTCACCTGGAACAGGTAAAAACACAAGTTATCTCAGACTGCCACTTGTAAAAATTTCACAACAAACTTATCTTGCGAAATTCCCCAAAGATATACCATTTGATGGAAAATTAGATAAACTTCCCCTCGATCCTGACTATAAGCCATGAACTGGTCTCAGTTTCTTCTTTAACCAAGATGTTTCACCTGGAAAGGGTAAAAACACAAGCTATCTCAAATAAAGAGACTGCCACTTGTAAAGATTTCACAACAAACTTCTCTTGCAAAACTTCCTCGAAGAGATACAATTTGATGGAGAATCAGATAAACTTCCCATCGATCCTAAGTATAAGCCACGAACGGGTCTCAGTTTCTTCTTTAACTAATATGTTTCATCAGGAAAGGGTAAAAACACAAGCTATCTCAAATAAAGAGACTTCCACTTGTAAGATTTCACAAAAAACTTCTCTTGCGAAACTTCCTCGAAGAGATACCATTTGATGGAGATTCAGATAAAATTCCCCTCGATCCTGACCATACGCCACGAACGGGTCTCAGTTTCTTTTTTAACCAAGATGTTCCACCTAAAAAGGGTAAAAACACAAGTTATCTCAAATAAAGAGACTGTCACTTATAAAGATTTCAAAACAAACTTCTCTTGCGAAAATTCCTCAAAGAGATACCATTTGATGGAGAATCAGATAAACTTCCCCTTTATCCTGACTATACGCCACGATCTGGTCTCAGTTTCATCTTTAACCAAGATGTTTCACCTGGAACAGGTAAAAACACAAGCTATCTCAGACTGCCACTTGTAAATATTTCACAACAAACTTCTCTTGCGAAACTTCCTCGAAGAGATACCATTTGATGGAGAATCAGATAAACTTCCCCTCTATCCTGACTATAAGCCACGAACTGGTCTCAGTTTCTTCTTTAACCATGATATTTCACCTGGAAAGGGTAAAAACACAAGTCATCTCAAATAAAGAGACTACCACTTTTAAAGATTTCACAACAAACTTCTCATGTGAAACTTCTTCAAAGAGATACCATTTGATAGAGAATCAGATAAACTTCCCCTCGATCCTGACTATAAGCCACGAACTGGTATCAGTTTCTTCCTTAACCTAGATGTTTCACCTGGAAAGGGTAAAAACATAAGCTATCTCAAATAAAGAGACTGCCACTTTTAAGATTTCACAATAAACTTCTCTTGCGAAACTTTCTTGAAGAGATACCATTTGATGGAGAATCAGATAAACTTTCCCTTGATCCTGACTATAATCCACGAACTAGTCTCAGTTTCTTCTTTAACCAAGATGTTTCACCTGGAAAGGGTAAAACCAACAAGCCATCTCAAATAAAGAGACTGCCACTTGTAAAGATTTCACAACAAACTTTTCTTTTGAAACTTCCTCTAAGAGACACCATTTGATGGAGAATCAGATAAACTTCCCCTCGATCCTGACTATAAGCCACGAACTGGTCTCAGTTTCTTCTTTAACCAATATGTTTCACCTGGAAAGGGTAAAAACACAAGCTATCTCAAATAAAGAGACTGCCACTTGTAAGATTTCACAAAAAACTTCTCTTGTGAAACTTCCTCGAAGAGATACCATTTGATGGAGAATCAGATAAACTTCCCCTCGATCCTGTCTATACGCCACGAACTGGTCTCAGTTTCTTCTTTAACCAAGATGTTTCACCTGGAAAGGGTAAAAACATAAGCTATCTCAAATAAAAGACTGCCACTTGTAAAGATTTCACAACAAACTTCTCTTGCGAAACTTCCTCGAAGAGATACCATTTGATGGAGAATCAGATAAACTTCCCCTTGATCCTGACTATACGCCACGAACTGGTCTCAGTTTCTTCTTTAACCAAGATTTTTAACCTGGATTAGGTAAAAACACAAGCTATCTTAAATAAAGAGACTGCCACTTGTAAAGATTTCACAACAAACTTCTCTTGCGAAACTTCCTCGAAGAGATGCCATTTAAAAGGAGAATCGGATAAACTTCCCCTCAATCCTGACTATGAGCAACGAACTTGTCTCCATTTCTTCTTTAACCAATATGTTTCACTTGGAAAGGGTAAAAACACAAGTTATCTCAAATAAAGAGAGTGCCACTTGTAAGATTTCACAACAAACTTCTCTTGCGAAACATCCTCGAAGAGATGCCATTCGATAGAGAAACGGATAAACTTCCCCCTTGATCCTGACTATAAGCCTCGAACTGGTCTCAGTTTCTTCTTTAACCAAGATGTTTCAACTGGAAAGGGTAAAAACATAAGCTATCTCAAATAAAGAGATTGCCACTTGTAAGATTTCACAAAAAAACTTCTCTTGCGAAACTTCCTCAAAGAGAAACCATTTGATGGAGAATCAGATAAACTTCCCCTCGATCCTGACTATAAGCCACGAACTGGTCTCAGTTCCTTCTTTAACCAAGATATTTCACCTGGAAAGTGTAAAAACACAAGTTATCTCAAATAAAGAGATTGCCACTTGTAAAGATTTCACAACAAACTTCTCTTGCGAAACTTCCTCGAAGAGATACCATTTGATGGAGAATCAGATAAACTTCCCCTCGATCCTGACTATACGCCATGAACTGGTCTCAGTTTCTTCTTTAACCAAGATGTTTACCTGGAACAGGTAAAAACACAAGCTATCTCAGACTGCCACTTGTAAAGATTTCACAACAAACTTATCTTGCGAAATTCCCCAAAGATATACCATTTGATGGAAAATTAGATAAACTTCCCCTCGATCCTGACTATAAGCCATGAACTGGTCTCAGTTTCTTCTTTAACCAATATGTTTCACCTGGAAAGGGTAAAAACACAAGCTATCTCAAATAAAGAGACTGCCACTTGTAAAGATTTCACAACAAACGTCTCATGCGAAACTTCTTCGAAGAGATGCCATTTGATGGAGAATCAGATAAACTTCCCCTCGATCCTGACTATAATCCACGAACTAGTCTCAGTCTCTTCTTTAACCAAGATGTTTCACCTGGAAAGGGTAAAAACACAAGCTATCTCAAATAAAGAGACTGCCACTTGTAAAGATTTCACAACAAACTTCTCTTTTGAAACTTCCTCTAAGAGATACCATTTGATGGAGAATCAGATAACCTTCCCCTCGATCCTGACTATAAGCCACGAACTGGTCTCAGTTTCTTCTTTAACCAATATGTTTCACCTGGAAAGGGTAAAAACACAAGCTATCTCAAATAAAGAGACTGCAACTTGTAAGATTTCACAAAAAACTTATCTTGTGAAACTTCCTCGAAGAGATACCATTTGATGGAGAATCAGATAAACTTCCCCTCGATCCTAACTATACGCCTCGAACTGGTCTCAGTTTCTTCTTTAACCAAGATGTTTCACCTGGAAAGGGTAAAAACACAAGCTATCTCAAATAAAAGACTGCCACTTGTAAAGATTTCACAACAAACTTCTCTTGCGAAACTTCCTCGAAGAGATGCCATTTTAAAGGAGAATCGTTTAAACTTCCCCTCGATCCTGACTATGAGCAACGAACTTGTCTCAATTTCTTCTTTAACCAATATGTTTCACTTGGAAAGGGTAAAAACACAAGTTATCTCAAATAAAGAGACTGCCACTTGTAAGATTTCACAACAAACTTCTCTTGCGAAACATCCTCGAAGAGATGCCATTTGATAGAGAAACGGATAAACTTCCCCTTGATCCTGACTATAAGCCTCAAACTGGTCTCAGTTTCTTCTTTAACCAAGATGTTTCAACTGGAAAGGGTGAAAACACAAGCTATCTCAAATAAAGAGATTGCCACTTGTAAGATTTCACAAAAAAACTTCTCTTGCAAAACTTCCTCAAAGAGATACCATTTGATGGAGAATCAGATAAACATCCCCTCGATCCTGACTATAAGCCACGAACTGGTCTCAGTTCCTTCTTTAACCAAGATATTTCACCTGGAAAGTGTAAAAACACAAGTTATCTCAAATAAAGAGACTACCACTTGTAAAGATTTCACAACAAACTTCTCTTATGAAACTTCTTCGAAGAGATGCCATTTGATGGAGAATTGGATAAACTTCCCTTCGATCCTGACTATAAGCCACGAACTAGTCTTAGTTTCTTCTTTAACCAAGATGTTTCTCCTGGAAAGGGTAAAAACACAAGCTATCTCAAATAAAGAGACTGCCACTTGTAAAGATTTCACAACAAACTTCTCTTACGAAACTTCTTGGAAGAGATACCATTTGATGGAGAATCAGATAAACTTCCCCTTGATCCTAACTATAAGCCACGAACTGGTCTCAATTTCTTCTTTAACCCTGATGTTTCACCTGGAAAGGGTAAAAACATAAGCTATCTCAAATAAAGAGACTTCCACTTGTAATATTTCAAAACAAACTTTTGTTGCAAAATTTCCTCGAAGACATACCATTTAATAGAGAATCATATAAACTTCCCCTCGATCATGACTATAAGCCACGAACTGGTCTCAATTTCTTCTTTAACCAAGATGTTTCACCTGGAAAGGGTAAAAACACAAGTTATCTCAAATAAATAGACTGCCACTTGTAAAGATTTCACAACAAACTTCTCTTGTAAAACATCCTCAAAGAGATACCTTTTGATGGAGAATCATATAAACTTCTCCTCGATCCTGACTATAAACCACGAACTTGTCTCAGTTTCTTCTTTAACCAAGATGTTTCACCTGGAAAGGGTAAAAACACGAGTCATCATAAATAAAGAGACTGCCACTTGTAAAGATTTCACAACAAACTTCTCTTACGAAACATCCTCGGAGAGATACCATTTGATGGAGAATCAGATAAACTTCCCCTCGATCCTGACTATTAGCCACGAACTGGTCTCAGTTCCTTCTTTAACCAAGATGTTTCACCTGGAAAGGGTAAAAACACAAGCTGTCTCAAATAAAGAGACTACCACTTGTAAAGATTTCACAACAAACTTCTCTTGCGAAACTTCTTCGAAGAGATGCCATTTGATGGAGAATTGGATAAACTTCCCCTCGATCCTAACTATAAGCCACAAACTAGTCTTAGTTTCTTCTTTAACCAAGATGTTTCACCTGGAAAGGGTAAAAACATAAGCTATATCAAATAAAGAGACTGCCACTTGTAAAGAATTCACAACAAACTTCTCTTACGAAACTTCTTTAAAGAGATACCATTTGATGGAGAATCAAATAAACTTCCCCTTGATCCTGACTATAAGCCACGAACTAGTCTCAGTTTCTTCTTTAACCAAGATGTTTCACTTGGAAAGGGTAAAAACATAAGCTATCTCAAATAAAGAGACTTCCACTTGTAATATTTCAATACAAACTTCTCTTGCAAAACTTCCTCGAAGAGATACCATTTGATGGAGAATCAAATAAACTTCCCCTCGATCCAGACTATAAACCACGAATTGGTCTCAGTTTCGTCTTTAACCAAGATGTTTCACCTGGAAAGGGTAAAAGCACAAGCTATCTCAAATAAAGAGACTGCCACTTGTAAAGATTTAACAACAAACTTCTCTTGCAAAACATCCTCAAAGAGATACCATTTGATGGAGAATCAGATAAACTTCTCCTCGATCCTGACTATAAACCACGAACCAGTCTCAGTTTCTTCTTTAACCAAGATGTTTCACCTAGAAAGGGTAAAAACATAAGCTATCTCAAATAAAGAGACTGCCACTTGTAAAGATTTCACAACAAACTTCTCTTGCGAAACTTTCTCGGAGAGATACCATTTGATGGAGAATCAGATAAACTTCCCCTTGATCCTATCTATAAGCCACGAACTGGTCTCAGTTTCTTCTTTAACCAAGATGTTTCACCTGGAAAGGGTAAAAACACAAGCTATCTCATATAAAGAGACCGCCAATTGTAAAGATTTCACAACAAACTTCTCTTGCGAAAATACCTCGAAGAGATACCATTTGATGGAGAATCAAATAAACTTCTCCTCGATCTTGACTATACGCCACGAACTGGTCTCAGTTTCTTTTTTAACCAATATGTTACACCTGGAAAGGGTAAAAACACAAGCTATCTCAAATAAAGAGACTGCCACTTGTAAATATTTCACAACAAACTTCTCTTGTGAAACTTCCTTGAAGAGATACCATTTGATGGAAAATCAGATCAACTTCCCATCTATCCTGACTATACGCCACGAAATGGTCTCAGTTTCTTCTTTAACCAAGATGTTTCACCTGGAACAGGTAAAAACACAAGCTATCTCAGACTTCCATTTGTAAAGATTTCATAACAAACTTATCTTGCGAAACTTCCCCGAAGAGATACCATTTGATGGAGAATCAGATAAACTTCCCCTCGATCCTGACTATAAGCCACGAACTGGTCTCAGATTCTTCTTTAACCAATATGTTTCACCTGGAAAGGGTAAAAACACAAGTTATCTCAAATAAAGAGACTGCCACTTGTAAAGATTTCACAATACACCTCTCTTGTGAAACTTCCTCGAAGAGATACCATTTGATGGAGAATTAGATAAACTTCCCCTCGATCCAGACTATAAGCCACGAACTTGTCTCAGTTTCTTTTTTAACCAATATGTTACACCTGGAAAGGGTAAAAACACAAGCTATCTCAAATAAAGAGACTGGCACTTTTAAAGATTTCACAACAAACTTCTCTTGTGAAACTTCCTCGAAGAGATACCATTTGATGGAGAATCAAATAAACTTCCCCTCTATCCTGACTATACGCCACGATTTGGTCTCAGTTTCTTCTTTAACTAAGATGTTTCACCTGGAACAGGTAAAAACATAAGCTATCTCAGACTGCCACTTGTAAATATTTCACAACAAACTTCTCTTGCGAAACTTCCTCGAAGAGATACCATTTGATGGAGAATCAGATAAACTTCCCCTCTATCCTAACTGTAAGCCACGAACTGGTCTCAGTTTCTTCTCTAACCAAGATATTTCACCTCGAAAGGGTAAAAACACAAGTTATCTCAAATAAAGAGACTATCACTTGTAAATAAATCACAACAAACTTCTCTTGTGAAACTTCTTCGAAGAGATACCATTTGATAGAGAATCAGATAAACTTCCCCTCGATCCTGACTATAAGCCACGAACTGGTATCAGTTTCTTCCTTAACCTAGATGTTTCACCTGGAAAGGGTAAAAACATAAGCTATCTCAAATAAAGAGACTGCCACTTTTAAGATTTCACAATAAACTTTCCTGCGAAACTTCCTAGAAGAGATACCATTTGATGGAGAATCAGATAAACTTCCCCTCGATCCTGACTATAAGCCACGAAATAGTCTCAGTTTCTTCTTTAACCAAGATGTTTCACCTGGAAAGGGTAAAAACACAAGTTATCTCAAATAAAGAGACTGCCACTTGTAAATATTTCACACCAAACTTCTCTGGCGAAACATCCTCGAAGAGATACCATTTGATGGAGAATAAGAGAAACTTCTCCTCGATCCTAACTATAAGCCATGAACTAGTCTCAGTTTCTTCTTTAACCAAGATGTTTCACCTGGAAAGGGTAAAAACACAAGCTATCTCAAATAAAGAGACTTCCACTTGTAAAGATTTCACAACAAACGTCTCTTGCGAAACTTCCTCAAAGAGATACCATTTGATGGAGAATCAGATAAACTTCCCCTCGATCCTGACTATAAACCACGAACTGGTCTTAGTTTCTTCTTTAACCAAGATGTTTCACCTGGAAAGGGTAAAAACATAAGCTATATCAAATAAAGAGACTGCCACTTGTAAAGATTTCACAACAAACTTCTCTTGCGAAACTTCATCGGAGAGATACCATTTGAAGGAGAATGAGATAAACTTCCCCTTGATCCTAACTATAAGCCACGAAAGGGTCTCAGTTTCTTCTTTAACCAAGATGTTTCGCTTGGAAAGGGTAAAAACACAAGCTATCTCAAATAAAGAGACTGCAACTTGTAAAGATTGCACAACAAACTTCTCTTGTGAAACATCCTCAAAGAGATACCATTTGATGGAGAATCATATAAACTTCCCCTCGATCCTGACTATTAGCCACGAACTGGTCTTAGTTCCTTGTTTAACCAAGATGTTTCACCTGGAAAGGGTAAAAACACAAGCTATCTCAAATAAAGAGACTGCCACTTGTAAGATTTCACAAAAAACTTCTCTTACGAAACTTCCTCGAAGAGATACCATTTGATGGATAATCAGATAAACTTCCCCTCGATCCTGACTATACGCCACGAACTGGTCTCCGTTTCTTCTTTAACCAAGATGTTTCATCTGGAAAGGGTAAAAACACAAGTTATCTCAAATAAAGAGACTTCCACTTGTAAATATTTCACAACAAACTTCTCTTGAGAAACTTCCTCGAAGAGATACCATTTGATGGAGAATCAGATAAACTTCCCCTTGATCCAGACTATACGCCACTAGCTAGTCTCAGTTTCTTCTTTAACCAAGATGTTTCACCTGGAAAGGTTAAAACACAAGTTATCTCAAATAAAGAGACTGCCACTTGTAAAGATTTCACAACAAACTTCTCTTGAGAAACATCCTCAAAGAGATACCATTTGATGGAGAATCATATAAACTTCTCTTCAATCCTGACTATAAACCACGAACTGGTCTAAGTTTCTTCTTTAACCAAGATGTTTCACCTGGAAAGGGCAAAAACACAAGTTATCTCAAATAAAGAGACTACCACTTGTAAAGATTTCACTACAAACTTCTCTTACGAAACTTCCTCGAAGAGATACCATTTGATGGAGAATCAGATAAACTTCCCCTCGATCCTGACTATAAGCCATGAATTGGTCTCAGTTTCTTCTTTAACCAATATATTTCACCTGGAAAGGGTAAAAACACAAGCTATCTCAAATAAAGAGACTGCCACTTGTAAGATTTCACAAAAAACTCCTCTTGCGAAACTTCCTCGAAGAGATACCATTTGATGGAGAATCAGATAAACTTCCCCTTGATCCTGACTATACGCCATGAACTGGTCTCAGTTTCTTCTTTAACCAAGATGTTTCACCTGGAACAGGTAAAAACACAAGCTATCTCAGACTGCCACTCGTAAAGATTTCACAACAAACTTATCTTGCAAAATTCCCCAAAGATATACCATTTGATGGAAAATTAGATAAACTTCCCCTCGATCCTGACTATAAGCCATGAAATGGTCTCAGTTTCTTCTTTAACCAAGATGTTTCACCTGGAAAGGGTAAAAACACAAGCTATCTCAAATAAAGAGACTGCCACTTTTAAAGATTTCACAACAAACTTCTCTTGCAAAACTTCCTCGAAGAGATACAATTTGATGGAGAATCAGATAAACTTCCCCTCGATCCTGACTATAAGCCACGAACGGGTCTTAGTTTCTTCTTTAACTAATATGTTTCACCAGGAAAGGGTAAAAACACAAGCTATCTCAAATAAAGAGACTTCCACTTGTAAGATTTCACAAAAAACTTCTCTTGTGAAACTTCCTCGAAGAGATACCATTTGATGGAGAATCAGATAAAATTCCCCTCGATCCGGACCATACGCCACGAACGGGTCTCAGTTTATTTTTTAACCAAGATGTTTCACCTGGAAAGGGTAAAAACACAAGTTATCTCAAATAAAGAGACTGCCACTTGTAAAGATTTCACAACAAACTTCTCTTGCGAAACTTCCTCAAAGAGATACCATTTGATGGAGAATCAGATAAACTTCCCCTTTATCCGGACTATACGCCACGATCTGGTCTCAGTTTCATCTTTAACCAAGATGTTTCACCTGGAACAGGTAAAAACACAAGCTATCTCAGACTGCCACTTGTAAATATTTCACACCAAACTTCTCTGGCGAAACATCCTCGAAGAGATACCATTTGATGGAGAATAAGATAAACTTCTCCTCGATCCTGACTATAAGCCATGAACTGGTCTCAGTTTCTTCTTTAACCAAGATGTTTCACCTGGAAAGGGTAAAAACACAAGCTATCTCAAATAAAGAGACTTCCACTTGTAAAGATTTCACAACAAACGTCTCTTGCGAAACTTCCTCAAAGAGATACCATTTGATGGAGAATCAGATAAACTTCCCCTCGATCCTGACTATAAACCACGAACTGGTCTTAGTTTCTTCTTTAACCAAGATGTTTCACCTGGAAAGGGTAAAAACATAAGCTATATCAAATAAAGACACTGCCACTTGTAAAGATTTCACAACAAACTTCACTTGCGAAACTTTATCAGAGAGATACCATTTGAAGGAGAATGAGATAAACTTCCCCTTGATCCTAACTATAAGCCACGAACGGGTCTCAGTTTCTTCTTTAACCAAGATGTTTCGCTTGGAAAGGGTAAAAACACAAGCTATCTCAAATAAAGAGACTGCCACTTGTAAAGATTTCACAACAAACTTCTCTTGCGAAACTTTCTCGGAGAGATACCATTTGATGGAGAATCAGATAAACTTCCCCTTGATCCTATCTATAAGCCACGAACTGGTCTCAGTTTCTTCTTTAACCAAGATGTTTCACCTGGAAAGGGTAAAAACACAAGCTATCTCATATAAAGAGACCGCCAATTGTAAAGATTTCACAACAAACTTCTCTTGCGAAAATACCTCGAAGAGATACCATTTGATGGAGAATCAAATAAACTTCTCCTCGATCTTGACTATACGCCACGAACTGGTCTCAGTTTCTTTTTTAACCAATATGTTACACCTGGAAAGGGTAAAAACACAAGCTATCTCAAATAAAGAGACTGCCACTTGTAAATATTTCACAACAAACTTCTCTTGTGAAACTTCCTTGAAGAGATACCATTTGATGGAAAATCAGATCAACTTCCCATCTATCCTGACTATACGCCACGAAATGGTCTCAATTTCTTCTTTAACCAAGATGTTTCACCTGGAACAGGTAAAAACACAAGCTATCTCAGACTTCCATTTGTAAAGATTTCATAACAAACTTATCTTGCGAAACTTCCCCGAAGAGATACCATTTGATGGAGAATCAGATAAACTTCCCCTCGATCCTGACTATAAGCCACGAACTGGTCTCAGATTCTTCTTTAACCAATATGTTTCACCTGGAAAGGGTAAAAACACAAGTTATCTCAAATAAAGAGACTGCCACTTGTAAAGATTTCACAATACACCTCTCTTGTGAAACTTCCTCGAAGAGATACCATTTGATGGAGAATTAGATAAACTTCCCCTCGATCCAGACTATAAGCCACAAACTTGTCTCAGTTTCTTTTTTAACCAATATGTTACACCTGGAAAGGGTAAAAACACAAGCTATCTCAAATAAAGAGACTGGCACTTTTAAAGATTTCACAACAAACTTCTCTTGTGAAACTTCCTAGAAGAGATACCATTTGATGGAGAATCAAATAAACTTCCCCTCTATCCTGACTATACGCCACGATTTGGTCTCAGTTTCTTCTTTAACTAAGATGTTTCACCTGGAACAGGTAAAAACATAAGCTATCTCAGACTGCCACTTGTAAATATTTCACAACAAACTTCTCTTGCGAAACTTCCTCGAAGAGATACCATTTGATGGAGAATCAGATAAACTTCCCCTCTATCCTAACTGTAAGCCACGAACTGGTCTCAGTTTCTTCTCTAACCAAGATATTTCACCTCGAAAGGGTAAAAACACAAGTTATCTCAAATAAAGAGACTATCACTTGTAAATAAATCACAACAAACTTCTCTTGTGAAACTTCTTCGAAGAGATACCATTTGATAGAGAATCAGATAAACTTCCCCTCGATCCTGACTATAAGCCACGAACTGGTATCAGTTTCTTCCTTAACCTAGATGTTTCACCTGGAAAGGGTAAAAACATAAGCTATCTCAAATAAAGAGACTGCCACTTTTAAGATTTCACAATAAACTTTCCTGCGAAACTTCCTAGAAGAGATACCATTTGATGGAGAATCAGATAAACTTCCCCTCGATCCTGACTATAAGCCACGAAATAGTCTCAGTTTCTTCTTTAACCAAGATGTTTCACCTGGAAAGGGTAAAAACACAAGTTATCTCAAATAAAGAGACTGCCACTTGTAAATATTTCACACCAAACTTCTCTGGCGAAACATCCTCGAAGAGATACCATTTGATGGAGAATAAGAGAAACTTCTCCTCGATCCTAACTATAAGCCATGAACTGGTCTCAGTTTCTTCTTTAACCAAGATGTTTCACCTGGAAAGGGTAAAAACACAAGCTATCTCAAATAAAGAGACTTCCACTTGTAAAGATTTCACAACAAACGTCTCTTGCGAAACTTCCTCAAAGAGATACCATTTGATGGAGAATCAGATAAACTTCCCCTCGATCCTGACTATAAACCACGAACTGGTCTTAGTTTCTTCTTTAACAAAGATGTTTCACCTGGAAAGGGTAAAAACATAAGCTATATCAAATAAAGAGACTGCCACTTGTAAAGATTTCACAACAAACTTCTCTTGCGAAACTTCATCGGAGAGATACCATTTGAAGGAGAATGAGATAAACTTCCCCTTGATCCTAACTATAAGCCACGAAAGGGTCTCAGTTTCTTCTTTAACCAAGATGTTTCGCTTGGAAAGGGTAAAAACACAAGCTATCTCAAATAAAGAGACTGCAACTTGTAAAGATTGCACAACAAACTTCTCTTGTGAAACATCCTCAAAGAGATACCATTTGATGGAGAATCAGATAAACTTCCCCTCGATCCTGACTATTAGCCACGAACTGGTCTTAGTTCCTTGTTTAACCAAGATGTTTCACCTGGAAAGGGTAAAAACACAAGCTATCTCAAATAAAGAGACTGCCACTTGTAAGATTTCACAAAAAACTTCTCTTACGAAACTTCCTCGAAGAGATACCATTTGATGGATAATCAGATAAACTTCCCCTCGATCCTGACTATACGCCACGAACTGGTCTCCGTTTCTTCTTTAACCAAGATGTTTCATCTGGAAAGGGTAAAAACACAAGCTATCTCAAATAAAGAGACTTCCACTTGTAAATATTTCACAACAAACTTCTCTTGAGAAACTTCCTCGAAGAGATACCATTTGATGGAGAATCAGATAAACTTCCCCTTGATCCAGACTATACGCCACTAGCTAGTCTCAGTTTCTTCTTTAACCAAGATGTTTCACCTGGAAAGGTTAAAACACAAGTTATCTCAAATAAAGAGACTGCCACTTGTAAAGATTTCACAACAAACTTCTCTTGAGAAACATCCTCAAAGAGATACCATTTGATGGAGAATCATATAAACTTCTCTTCAATCCTGACTATAAACCACGAACTGGTCTAAGTTTCTTCTTTAACCAAGATGTTTCACCTGGAAAGGGCAAAAACACAAGTTATCTCAAATAAAGAGACTACCACTTGTAAAGATTTCACTACAAACTTCTCTTACGAAACTTCCTCGAAGAGATACCATTTGATGGAGAATCAGATAAACTTCCCCTCGATCCTGACTATAAGCCATGAATTGGTCTCAGTTTCTTCTTTAACCAATATATTTCACCTGGAAAGGGTAAAAACACAAGCTATCTCAAATAAAGAGACTGCCACTTGTAAGATTTCACAAAAAACTCCTCTTGCGAAACTTCCTCGAAGAGATACCATTTGATGGAGAATCAGATAAACTTCCCCTTGATCCTGACTATACGCCATGAACTGGTCTCAGTTTCTTCTTTAACCAAGATGTTTCACCTGGAACAGGTAAAAACACAAGCTATCTCAGACTGCCACTCGTAAAGATTTCACAACAAACTTATCTTGCAAAATTCCCCAAAGATATACCATTTGATGGAAAATTAGATAAACTTCCCCTCGATCCTGACTATAAGCCATGAAATGGTCTCAGTTTCTTCTTTAACCAAGATGTTTCACATGGAAAGGGTAAAAACACAAGCTATCTCAAATAAAGAGACTGCCACTTTTAAAGATTTCACAACAAACTTCTCTTGCAAAACTTCCTCGAAGAGATACAATTTGATGGAGAATCAGATAAACTTCCCCTCGATCCTGACTATAAGCCACGAACGGGTCTTAGTTTCTTCTTTAACTAATATGTTTCACCAGGAAAGGGTAAAAACACAAGCTATCTCAAATAAAGAGACTTCCACTTGTAAGATTTCACAAAAAACTTCTCTTGCGAAACTTCCTCGAAGAGATACCATTTGATGGAGAATCAGATAAAATTCCCCTCGATCCGGACCATACGCCACGAACGGGTCTCAGTTTATTTTTTAACCAAGATGTTTCACCTGGAAAGGGTAAAAACACAAGTTATCTCAAATAAAGAGACTGCCACTTGTAAAGATTTCACAACAAACTTCTCTTGCGAAACTTCCTCAAAGAGATACCATTTGATGGAGAATCAGATAAACTTCCCCTTTATCCTGACTATACGCCACGATCTGGTCTCAATTTCATCTTTAACCAAGATGTTTCACCTGGAACAGGTAAAAACACAAGCTATCTCAGACTGCCACTTGTAAATATTTCACACCAAACTTCTCTGGCGAAACATCCTCGAAGAGATACCATTTGATGGAGAATAAGATAAACTTCTCCTCGATCCTGACTATAAGCCATGAACTGGTCTCAGTTTCTTCTTTAACCAAGATGTTTCACCTAGAAAGGGTAAAAACACAAGCTATCTCAAATAAAGAGACTTCCACTTGTAAAGATTTCACAACAAACGTCTCTTGCGAAACTTCCTCAAAGAGATACCATTTGATGGAGAATCAGATAAACTTCCCCTCGATCCTGACTATAAACCACGAACTGGTCTTAGTTTCTTCTTTAACCAAGATGTTTCACCTGGAAAGGGTAAAAACATAAGCTATATCAAATAAAGACACTGCCACTTGTAAAGATTTCACAACAAACTTCACTTGCGAAACTTTATCGGAGAGATACCATTTGAAGGAGAATGAGATAAACTTCCCCTTGATCCTAACTATAAGCCACGAACGGGTCTCAGTTTCTTCTTTAACCAAGATGTTTCGCTTGGAAAGGGTAAAAACACAAGCTATCTCAAATAAAGAGACTGCCACTTGTAAAGATTTCACAACAAACTTCTCTTGTGAAACATCCTCAAAGAGATACCATTTGATGGAGAATCAGATAAACTTCCCCTCGATCCTGACTATTAGCCACGAACTGGTCTCAGTTCCTTCTTTAACCAAGATGTTTCACCTGGAAAGGGTAAAAACACAAGCTATCTCAAATAAAGAGACTGCCACTTGTAAGATTTCACAAAAAACTTCTCTTACGAAACTTCCTCGAAGAGATACCATTTGATGGATAATCAGATAAACTTGCCCTCGATCCTGACTATACGCCACGAACTGGTCTCCGTTTCTTCTTTAACCAAGATGTTTCATCTGGAAAGGGTAAAAACACAAGCTATCTCAAATAAAGAGACTGCCACTTGTAAATATTTCACAACAAACTTCTCTTGAGAAACTTCCTCGAAGAGATACCATTTGATGGAGAATCAGATAAACTTCCCCTTGATCCTGACTATACGCCACTAGCTAGTCTCAGTTTCTTCTTTAACCAAGATGTTTCACCTGGAAAGGTTAAAACACAAGTTATCTCAAATAAAGAGACTGCCACTTGTAAATATTTCACAACAAACTTCTCTTGTAAAACATCCTCAAAGAGATACCATTTGATGGAGAATCATATAAACTTCTCCTCAATCCTGACTATAAACCACGAACTGGTCTAAGTTTCTTCTTTAACCAAAATGTTTCACCTGGAAAGGGCAAAAACACAAGTTATCTCAAATAAAGAGACTGCCACTTGTAAAGATTTCACAACAAACTTCTCTTACGAAACTTCCTCAAAGAGATACCATTTGATGGAGAATCAGTTAAACTTCCCCTCGATCGTGACTATAAGCCATGAATTGGTCTCAATTTCTTCTTTAACCAATATATTTCACCTGGAAAGGGTAAAAACACAAGCTATCTCAAATAAAGAGACTGCCACTTGTAAAGATTTCACAACAAACTTCTCTTACAAAACTTCCTCGAAGAGATACAATTTGATGGAGAATCAGATAAACTTCCCCTCGATCCTGACTATAAGCCACGAACGGGTCTTAGTTTCTTCTTTAACTAATATGTTTCACCAGGAAAGGGTAAAAACACAAGCTATCTCAAATAAAGAGACTTCCACTTGTAAGATTTCACAAAAAACTTCTCTTGCGAAACTTCTTCGAAGAGATACCATTTGATGGAGAATCAGATAAAATTCCCCTCGATCCTGACCATACGCCACGAACGGGTCTCAGTTTATTTTTTAACCAAGATGTTTCACCTGGAAAGGGTAAAAACATAAGTTATCTCAAATAAAGAGACTGCCACTTGTAAAGATTTCACAACAAACTTCTCTTGCGAAACTTCCTCAAAGAGATACCATTTGATGGAGAATCAGATAAACTTCCCCTTTATCCTGACTATACGCCACGATCTGGTCTCAGATTCATCTTTAACTAAGATGTTTCACCTGGAACAGGTAAAAACACAAGCTATCTCAGACTGCCACTTGTAAAGATTTCACAACAAACTTCTCTTGCGAAACTTCCTCGAAGAGATACCATTTGATGGAGAATCAGATAAACTTCCCCTCTATCCTGACTATAAGCCACGAACTGGTCTCAGTTTCTTCTTTAACCAAGATATTTCACCTGGAAAGGGTAAAAACACAAGTTATCTCAAATAAAGAGACTACCACTTGTAATAATTTCACAACAAACTTCTCTTGTGAAACTTCTTCGAAGAGATACCATTTGATAGAGAATAAGATAAACTTCCCCTCGATCCTGACTATAAGCCATGAACTGGTATCAGTTTCTTCCTTAACCTAGATATTTCACCTGGAAAGGGTAAAAACATAAGCTATCTCAAATAAAGAGACTGCCACTTTTAAGATATCACAATAAACTTCTCTTGCGAAACTTTATAGAAGAGATACCATTTGATGGAGAATCAAATAAAGTTCCCCTCGAACGTGACTATAAGCCACAAACTAGTCTCAGTTTCTTCTTTAACCAAGATGTTTCACCTGGAAAGAGTAAAAACACTAGCTATCTCAAATAAAGAGACTGCCACTTGTAAATATTTCATAACAAACTTCTCTGGCGAAACTTCCTCGAAGAGATACCATTTGATGGAGAATCAGATAAACTTCTCCTCGATCCTGACTATAAGCCATGAACTGGTCTCAGTTTCTTCTTTAACCAAGATGTTTCACCTGGAAAGGTTAAAAACACAAGCTATCTCAAATAAAGAGACTTCCACTTGTAAAGATTTCACAACAAACGTCTCTTGCGAAACTTCCTCAAAGAGATACCATTTGATGGAGAATCAGATAAACTTCCCCTCGATCCTGACTATAAACCACAAACTGGTCTCAATTTCTTCTTTAACCAAGATGTTTCACCTGGAAAGGGTAAAAACATAAGCTATCTCAAATAAAGAGACTACCACTTGTAAAGATTTCACAACAAACTTCTCTTGAGAAACTTCCTCGGAGAGATACCATTCGAAGTAGAATCAGATAAACTTCCCCTTGATCCTAACTATAAGCCACGAACTTGTCTCAGTTTCTTCTTTAACCAAGATGTTTCACCTGGAAAGGGTAAAAACACAAGCTATCTCAAATAAAGAGACTGCCGCTTGTAAAGATTTCATTACAAACTTCTCTTGTGAAACTTCCTCGAAGAGATACCATTTGATGGAGAATTAGATAAACTTCCCCTCGATCCTGACTATAAGCCACGAACTGGTCTCAGTTTCTTTTTTAACCAATATGTTACACCTGGAAAGGGTAAAAACACAAGCTATCTCAAATAAAGAGACTGCCACTTGTAAAGATTTCACAACAAACTTCTCTTGTGAAACTTCCTCAAAGAGATACCATTTGATGGAGAATGAGATAAACTTCCCCTTTATCCTGACTATACGCCACGATCTGGTCTCAGTTTCTTCTTTAATCAAGATGTTTTACCTGGAACAGGTAAAAACACAGGCTATCTCAGACTGCCACTTGTAAAGATTTCACAACAAACTTCTATTGCGAAACTTCCTCGAATAGATACCATTTGATGGAGAATTAGATAAACTCCCCCTCTATCCTGATTGTAAGCCATGAACTGGTCTCAGTTTCTTCTTTAACCAAGATATTTCACCTGGAAAGGGTAAAAACACAAGTTATCTCAAATAAAGAGACTACCACTTGTAAAGATTTCACAACAAACTTCTCTTGTGAAACTTCTTCGAAGAGATACCATTTGATAGAGAATCTGATAAACTTCCCCTCGATCCTGACTATAAGCCACGAACTGGTATTAGTTTCTTCCTCAACCTAGATGTTTCACCTGGAAAGGGTAAAAACATAAGCTATCTCAAATAAAGAGACTGCCACTTTTAAGATTTCACAATAAACTTCTCTTGCGAAACTTTCTTGAAGAGATACCATTTGATGGAGAATCAGATAAACTTCCCCTCGAGCCTGATTATAAGACACAAACTAGTCTCAGTTTCTTCTTTAACCAAGATGTTTCACCTGGAAAGGGTAAAAACACTAGCTATCTCAAATAAAGAGACTGCCACTTGTAAAGATTTCACAACAAACTTTTATGGCGAAACTTCCTCGAAGAGATACCATTTGATGGAGAATCAGATAAACTTCTCCTCGATCCTGACTATAAGCCATGAACTTGTCTCAGTTTCTTCTTTAACCAAGATGTTTCACCTGGAAAGGGTAAAAACACAAGCTATCTCAAATAAAGAGACTTCCAATTGTAAAGATTTCACAACAAACGTCTCTTGCGAAACTTCCTCAAAGAGATACCATTTGATGGAGAATCAGATAAACTTCCCCTCGATCCTGACTATAAACCACGAACTGGTCTTAGTTTCTTCTTTAACCAAGATGTTTCACCTGGAAAGGGTAAAAACATAAGCTATATCAAATAAAGACACTGCCACTTGTAAAGATTTCACAACAAACTTCACTTGCGAAACTTTATCGGAGAGATACCATTTGAAGGAGAATGAGATAAACTTCCCCTTGATCCTAACTATAAGCCACGAACGGGTCTCAGTTTCTTCTTTAACCAAGATGTTTCGCTTGGAAAGGGTAAAAACACAAGCTATCTCAAATAAAGAGACTGCCACTTGTAAAGATTTCACAACAAACTTCTCTTGCGAAACTTTCTCGGAGAGATACCATTTGATGGAGAATCAGATAAACTTCCCCTTGATCCTATCTATAAGCCACGAACTGGTCTCAGTTTCTTCTTTAACCAAGATGTTTCACCTGGAAAGGGTAAAAACACAAGCTATCTCATATAAAGAGACCGCCAATTGTAAAGATTTCACAACAAACTTCTCTTGCGAAAATACCTCGAAGAGATACCATTTGATGGAGAATCAAATAAACTTCTCCTCGATCTTGACTATACGCCACGAACTGGTCTCAGTTTCTTTTTTAACCAATATGTTACACCTGGAAAGGGTAAAAACACAAGCTATCTCAAATAAAGAGACTGCCACTTGTAAATATTTCACAACAAACTTCTCTTGTGAAACTTCCTTGAAGAGATACCATTTGATGGAAAATCAGATCAACTTCCCATCTATCCTGACTATACGCCACGAAATGGTCTCAATTTCTTCTTTAACCAAGATGTTTCACCTGGAACAGGTAAAAACACAAGCTATCTCAGACTTCCATTTGTAAAGCTTTCATAACAAACTTATCTTGCGAAACTTCCCCGAAGAGATACCATTTGATGGAGAATCAGATAAACTTCCCCTCGATCCTGACTATAAGCCACGAACTGGTCTCAGATTCTTCTTTAACCAATATGTTTCACCTGGAAAGGGTAAAAACACAAGTTATCTCAAATAAAGAGACTGCCACTTGTAAAGATTTCACAATACACCTCTCTTGTGAAACTTCCTCGAAGAGATACCATTTGATGGAGAATTAGATAAACTTCCCCTCGATCCAGACTATAAGCCACGAACTTGTCTCAGTTTCTTTTTTAACCAATATGTTACACCTGGAAAGGGTAAAAACACAAGCTATCTCAAATAAAGAGACTGGCACTTTTAAAGATTTCACAACAAACTTCTCTTGTGAAACTTCCTAGAAGAGATACCATTTGATGGAGAATCAAATAAACTTCCCCTCTATCCTGACTATACGCCACGATTTGGTCTCAGTTTCTTCTTTAACTAAGATGTTTCACCTGGAACAGGTAAAAACATAAGCTATCTCAGACTGCCACTTGTAAATATTTCACAACAAACTTCTCTTGCGAAACTTCCTCGAAGAGATACCATTTGATGGAGAATCAGATAAACTTCCCCTCTATCCTAACTGTAAGCCACGAACTGGTCTCAGTTTCTTCTCTAACCAAGATATTTCACCTCGAAAGGGTAAAAACACAAGTTATCTCAAATAAAGAGACTATCACTTGTAAATAAATCACAACAAACTTCTCTTGTGAAACTTCTTCGAAGAGATACCATTTGATAGAGAATCAGATAAACTTCCCCTCGATCCTGACTATAAGCCACGAACTGGTATCAGTTTCTTCCTTAACCTAGATGTTTCACCTGGAAAGGGTAAAAACATATGCTATCTCAAATAAAGAGACTGCCACTTTTAAGATTTCACAATAAACTTTCCTGCGAAACTTCCTAGAAGAGATACCATTTGATGGAGAATCAGATAAACTTCCCCTCGATCCTGACTATAAGCCACGAAATAGTCTCAGTTTCTTCTTTAACCAAGATGTTTCACCTGGAAAGGGTAAAAACACAAGTTATCTCAAATAAAGAGACTGCCACTTGTAAATATTTCACACCAAACTTCTCTGGCGAAACATCCTCGAAGAGATACCATTTGATGGAGAATAAGAGAAACTTCTCCTCGATCCTAACTATAAGCCATGAACTGGTCTCAGTTTCTTCTTTAACCAAGATGTTTCACCTGGAAAGGGTAAAAACACAAGCTATCTCAAATAAAGAGACTTCCACTTGTAAAGATTTCACAACAAACGTCTCTTGCGAAACTTCCTCAAAGAGATACCATTTGATGGAGAATCAGATAAACTTCCCCTCGATCCTGACTATAAACCACGAACTGGTCTTAGTTTCTTCTTTAACAAAGATGTTTCACCTGGAAAGGGTAAAAACATAAGCTATATCAAATAAAGAGACTGCCACTTGTAAAGATTTCACAACAAACTTCTCTTGCGAAACTTCATCGGAGAGATACCATTTGAAGGAGAATGAGATAAACTTCCCCTTGATCCTAACTATAAGCCACGAAAGGGTCTCAGTTTCTTCTTTAACCAAGATGTTTCGCTTGGAAAGGGTAAAAACACAAGCTATCTCAAATAAAGAGACTGCAACTTGTAAAGATTGCACAACAAACTTCTCTTGTGAAACATCCTCAAAGAGATACCATTTGATAGAGAATCAGATAAACTTCCCCTCGATCCTGACTATTAGCCACGAACTGGTCTTAGTTCCTTGTTTAACCAAGATGTTTCACCTGGAAAGGGTAAAAACACAAGCTATCTCAAATAAAGAGACTGCCACTTGTAAGATTTCACAAAAAACTTCTCTTACGAAACTTCCTCGAAGAGATACCATTTGATGGATAATCAGATAAACTTCCCCTCGATCCTGACTATACGCCACGAACTGGTCTCCGTTTCTTCTTTAACCAAGATGTTTCATCTGGAAAGGGTAAAAACACAAGCTATCTCAAATAAAGAGACTTCCACTTGTAAATATTTCACAACAAACTTCTCTTGAGAAACTTCCTCGAAGAGATACCATTTGATGGAGAATCAGATAAACTTCCCCTTGATCCAGACTATACGCCACTAGCTAGTCTCAGTTTCTTCTTTAACCAAGATGTTTCACCTGGAAAGGTTAAAACACAAGTTATCTCAAATAAAGAGACTGCCACTTGTAAAGATTTCACAACAAACTTCTCTTGAGAAACATCCTCAAAGAGATACCATTTGATGGAGAATCATATAAACTTCTCTTCAATCCTGACTATAAACCACGAACTGGTCTAAGTTTCTTCTTTAACCAAGATGTTTCACCTGGAAAGGGCAAAAACACAAGTTATCTCAAATAAAGAGACTACCACTTGTAAAGATTTCACTACAAACTTCTCTTACGAAACTTCCTCGAAGAGATACCATTTGATGGAGAATCAGATAAACTTCCCCTCGATCCTGACTATAAGCCATGAATTGGTCTCAGTTTCTTCTTTAACCAATATATTTCACCTGGAAAGGGTAAAAACACAAGCTATCTCAAATAAAGAGACTGCCACTTGTAAGATTTCACAAAAAACTCCTCTTGCGAAACTTCCTCGAAGAGATACCATTTGATGGAGAATCAGATAAACTTCCCCTTGATCCTGACTATACGCCATGAACTGGTCTCAGTTTCTTCTTTAACCAAGATGTTTCACCTGGAACAGGTAAAAACACAAGCTATCTCAGACTGCCACTCGTAAAGATTTCACAACAAACTTATCTTGCAAAATTCCCCAAAGATATACCATTTGATGGAAAATTAGATAAACTTCCCCTCGATCCTGACTATAAGCCATGAAATGGTCTCAGTTTCTTCTTTAACCAAGATGTTTCACCTGGAAAGGGTAAAAACACAAGCTATCTCAAATAAAGAGACTGCCACTTTTAAAGATTTCACAACAAACTTCTCTTGCAAAACTTCCTCGAAGAGATACAATTTGATGGAGAATCAGATAAACTTCCCCTCGATCCTGACTATAAGCCACGAACGGGTCTTAGTTTCTTCTTTAACTAATATGTTTCACCAGGAAAGGGTAAAAACACAAGCTATCTCAAATAAAGAGACTTCCACTTGTAAGATTTCACAAAAAACTTCTCTTGCGAAACTTCCTCGAAGAGATACCATTTGATGGAGAATCAGATAAAATTCCCCTCGATCCGGACCATACGCCACGAACGGGTCTCAGTTTATTTTTTAACCAAGATGTTTCACCTGGATAGGGTAAAAACACAAGTTATCTCAAATAAAGAGACTGCCACTTGTAAAGATTTCACAACAAACTTCTCTTGCGAAACTTCCTCAAAGAGATACCATTTGATGGAGAATCAGATAAACTTCCCCTTTATCCTGACTATACGCCACGATCTGGTCTCAATTTCATCTTTAACCAAGATGTTTCACCTGGAACAGGTAAAAACACAAGCTATCTCAGACTGCCACTTGTAAATATTTCACACCAAACTTCTCTGGCGAAACATCCTCGAAGAGATACCATTTGATGGAGAATAAGATAAACTTCTCCTCGATCCTGACTATAAGCCATGAACTGGTCTCAGTTTCTTCTTTAACCAAGATGTTTCACCTAGAAAGGGTAAAAACACAAGCTATCTCAAATAAAGAGACTTCCACTTGTAAAGATTTCACAACAAACGTCTCTTGCGAAACTTCCTCAAAGAGATACCATTTGATGGAGAATCAGATAAACTTCCCCTCGATCCTGACTATAAACCACGAACTGGTCTTAGTTTCTTCTTTAACCAAGATGTTTCACCTGGAAAGGGTAAAAACATAAGCTATATCAAATAAAGACACTGCCACTTGTAAAGATTTCACAACAAACTTCACTTGCGAAACTTTATCGGAGAGATACCATTTGAAGGAGAATGAGATAAACTTCCCCTTGATCCTAACTATAAGCCACGAACGGGTCTCAGTTTCTTCTTTAACCAAGATGTTTCGCTTGGAAAGGGTAAAAACACAAGCTATCTCAAATAAAGAGACTGCCACTTGTAAAGATTTCACAACAAACTTCTCTTGTGAAACATCCTCAAAGAGATACCATTTGATGGAGAATCAGATAAACTTCCCCTCGATCCTGACTATTAGCCACGAACTGGTCTCAGTTCCTTCTTTAACCAAGATGTTTCATCTGGAAAGGGTAAAAACACAAGCTATCTCAAATAAAGAGACTGCCACTTGTAAATATTTCACAACAAACTTCTCTTGAGAAACTTCTTCGAAGAGATACCATTTGATGGAGAATCAGATAAACTTCCCCTTGATCCTGACTATACGCCACTAGCTAGTCTCAGTTTCTTCTTTAACCAAGATGTTTCACCTGGAAAGGTTAAAACACAAGTTATCTCAAATAAAGAGACTGCCACTTGTAAATATTTCACAACAAACTTCTCTTGTAAAACATCCTCAAAGAGATACCATTTGATGGAGAATCATATAAACTTCTCCTCAATCCTGACTATAAACCACGAACTGGTCTAAGTTTCTTCTTTAACCAAAATGTTTCACCTGGAAAGGGCAAAAACACAAGTTATCTCAAATAAAGAGACTGCCACTTGTAAAGATTTCACAACAAACTTCTCTTACGAAACTTCCTCAAAGAGATACCATTTGATGGAGAATCAGTTAAACTTCCCCTCGATCGTGACTATAAGCCATGAATTGGTCTCAATTTCTTCTTTAACCAATATATTTCACCTGGAAAGGGTAAAAACACAAGCTATCTCAAATAAAGAGACTGCCACTTGTAAAGATTTCACAACAAACTTCTCTTACAAAACTTCCTCGAAGAGATACAATTTGATGGAGAATCAGATAAACTTCCCCTCGATCCTGACTATAAGCCACGAACGGGTCTTAGTTTCTTCTTTAACTAATATGTTTCACCAGGAAAGGGTAAAAACACAAGCTATCTCAAATAAAGAGACTTCCACTTGTAAGATTTCACAAAAAACTTCTCTTGCGAAACTTCTTCGAAGAGATACCATTTGATGGAGAATCAGATAAAATTCCCCTCGATCCTGACCATACGCCACGAACGGGTCTCAGTTTATTTTTTAACCAAGATGTTTCACCTGGAAAGGGTAAAAACATAAGTTATCTCAAATAAAGAGACTGCCACTTGTAAAGATTTCACAACAAACTTCTCTTGCGAAACTTCCTCAAAGAGATACCATTTGATGGAGAATCAGATAAACTTCCCCTTTATCCTGACTATACGCCACGATCTGGTCTCAGATTCATCTTTAACTAAGATGTTTCACCTGGAACAGGTAAAAACACAAGCTACCTCAGACTGCCACTTGTAAAGATTTCACAACAAACTTCTCTTGCGAAACTTCCTCGAAGAGATACCATTTGATGGAGAATCAGATAAACTTCCCCTCTATCCTGACTATAAGCCACGAACTGGTCTCAGTTTCTTCTTTAACCAAGATATTTCACCTGGAAAGGGTAAAAACACAAGTTATCTCAAATAAAGAGACTACCACTTGTAATAATTTCACAACAAACTTCTCTTGTGAAACTTCTTCGAAGAGATACCATTTGATAGAGAATAAGATAAACTTCCCCTCGATCCTGACTATAAGCCATGAACTGGTATCAGTTTCTTCCTTAACCTAGATATTTCACCTGGAAAGGGTAAAAACATAAGCTATCTCAAATAAAGAGACTGCCACTTTTAAGATATCACAATAAACTTCTCTTGCGAAACTTTATAGAAGAGATACCATTTGATGGAGAATCAAATAAAGTTCCCCTCGAACGTGACTATAAGCCACAAACTAGTCTCAGTTTCTTCTTTAACCAAGATGTTTCACCTGGAAAGAGTAAAAACACTAGCTATCTCAAATAAAGAGACTGCCACTTGTAAATATTTCATAACAAACTTCTCTGGCGAAACTTCCTCGAAGAGATACCATTTGATGGAGAATCAGATAAACTTCTCCTCGATCCTGACTATAAGCCATGAACTGGTCTCAGTTTCTTCTTTAACCAAGATGTTTCACCTGGAAAGGTTAAAAACACAAGCTATCTCAAATAAAGAGACTTCCACTTGTAAAGATTTCACAACAAACGTCTCTTGCGAAACTTCCTCAAAGAGATACCATTTGATGGAGAATCAGATAAACTTCCCCTCGATCCTGACTATAAACCACAAACTGGTCTCAATTTCTTCTTTAACCAAGATGTTTCACCTGGAAAGGGTAAAAACATAAGCTATCTCAAATAAAGAGACTACCACTTGTAAAGATTTCACAACAAACTTCTCTTGAGAAACTTCCTCGGAGAGATACCATTCGAAGTAGAATCAGATAAACTTCCCCTTGATCCTAACTATAAGCCACGAACTTGTCTCAGTTTCTTCTTTAACCAAGATGTTTCACCTGGAAAGGGTAAAAACACAAGCTATCTCAAATAAAGAGACTGCCGCTTGTAAAGATTTCATTACAAACTTCTCTTGTGAAACTTCCTCGAAGAGATACCATTTGATGGAGAATTAGATAAACTTCCCCTCGATCCTGACTATAAGCCACGAACTGGTCTCAGTTTCTTTTTTAACCAATATGTTACACCTGGAAAGGGTAAAAACACAAGCTATCTCAAATAAAGAGACTGCCACTTGTAAAGATTTCACAACAAACTTCTCTTGTGAAACTTCCTCAAAGAGATACCATTTGATGGAGAATGAGATAAACTTCCCCTTTATCCTGACTATACGCCACGATCTGGTCTCAGATTCTTCTTTAATCAAGATGTTTTACCTGGAACAGGTAAAAACACAGGCTATCTCAGACTGCCACTTGTAAAGATTTCACAACAAACTTCTATTGCGAAACTTCCTCGAATAGATACCATTTGATGGAGAATTAGATAAACTCCCCCTCTATCCTGATTGTAAGCCATGAACTGGTCTCAGTTTCTTCTTTAACCAAGATATTTCACCTGGAAAGGGTAAAAACACAAGTTATCTCAAATAAAGAGACTACCACTTGTAAAGATTTCACAACAAACTTCTCTTGTGAAACTTCTTCGAAGAGATACCATTTGATAGAGAATCTGATAAACTTCCCCTCGATCCTGACTATAAGCCACGAACTGGTATTAGTTTCTTCCTCAACCTAGATGTTTCACCTGGAAAGGGTAAAAACATAAGCTATCTCAAATAAAGAGACTGCCACTTTTAAGATTTCACAATAAACTTCTCTTGCGAAACTTTCTTGAAGAGATACCATTTGATGGAGAATCAGATAAACTTCCCCTCGAGCCTGATTATAAGACACAAACTAGTCTCAGTTTCTTCTTTAACCAAGATGTTTCACCTGGAAAGGGTAAAAACACTAGCTATCTCAAATAAAGAGACTGCCACTTGTAAAGATTTCACAACAAACTTCTATGGCGAAACTTCCTCGAAGAGATACCATTTGATGGAGAATCAGATAAACTTCTCCTCGATCCTGACTATAAGCCATGAACTTGTCTCAGTTTCTTCTTTAACCAAGATGTTTCACCTGGAAAGGGTAAAAACACAAGCTATCTCAAATAAAGAGACTTCCAATTGTAAAGATTTCACAACAAACGTCTCTTGCGAAACTTCCTCAAAGAGATACCATTTGATGGAGAATCAGAAAAACTTTCCCTCGATCCTGACTATAAAACATGAACTGGTCTCAGTTTCTTCTTTAACCAAGATGTTTCACCTGGAAAGGGCAAAAACACAAGTTATCTCAAATAAAGAGACTGCCACTTGTAAAGATTTCACAACAAACTTCTCTTACGAAACTTCCTCGAAGAGATACCATTTGATGGAGAATCAAATAAAATTCCCCTCGATCCTGACTATAAGCCATGAATTGGTCTCAGTTTCTTCTTTAACCAATATGTTTCACCTGGAAAGGGTAAAAACACAAGCTATCTCAAATAAAGAGACTGCCACTTGTAAGATTTCACAAAAAACTTCTCTTGCGAAACTTCCTCGAAGAGATACCATTTGATGGAGAATCAGATAAACTTCCCCTCGATCCTGACTATACGCCATGAACTGGTCTCAGTTTCTTCTTTAACCAAGATGTTTCACCTGGAAAAGGTAAAAACACAAGCTATCTCAAATAAAGAGACTGCCACTTGTAAAGATTTCGGAACAAACTTCTCTTGTGAAACTTCCTCGAAGAGATACCATTTGATGGAAAATCTGATAAACTTCCCCTTTATCCTGACTATACGCCACGATTTGGTCTCAGTTTCTTCTTTAACCAAGATGTTTCACCTGGAAAGGTTAAAACACAAGTTATCTCAAATAAAGAGACTACCACTTGTAAAGATTTCACAACAAACTTCTCTTGTAAAACATCCTCAAAGATATACCATTTGATGGAGAATCATATAAACTTCTTCTCAATCCTGACTATAAACCACGAACTGGTCTAAGTTTCTTATTTAACCAAGACGTTTCACCTGGAAAGGGCAAAAACACAAGTTATCTCAAATAAAGAGACTGGCACTTGTAAAGATTTCACAACAAACTTCTCTTACGAAACTTCCTCGAAGAGATACCATTTGATGGAGAATCAGATAAACTTCCCCTCGATCTTGACTATAAGCCATGAATTGGTCTCAGTTTCTTCTTTAACCAATATGTTTCACCTGGAAAGGGTAAAAACACAAGCTATCTCAAATAAAGAGACTGCCACTTGTAAGATTTCACAAAAAACTTCTCTTGCGAAACTTCCTCGAAGAGATACCATTTGATGGAGAATCAGATAAACTTCCCCTTGATCCTGACTATACGCCATAAACTGGTCTCAGTTTCTTCTTTAACCAAGATGTTTCACCTGGAACAGGTAAAAACACAAGCTATCTCAGACTGCCACTTGTAAAGATTTCACAACAAACTTATCTTTCAAAATTCCCCAAAGATATACCATTTGATGGAAAATTAGATAAACTTCCCCTCGATCCTGACTATAAGCCATGAACTGGTCTCAGTTTCTTCTTTAACCAAGATGTTTCACCTGGAAAGGGTAAAAACACAAGCTATCTCAAATAAAGAGACTGCCACTTGTAAAGATTTCACAACAAACTTCTCTTGCAAAACTTCCTCGAAGAGATACAATTTGATGGAGAATCAGATAAACTTCCCCTCGATCCTGACTATAAGCCACGAACGGGTCTTAGTTTCTTCTTTAACTAATATGTTTCACCAGGAAAGGGTAAAAACACAAGCTATCTCAAATAAAGAGACTTCCACTTGTAAGATTTCACAAAAAACTTCTCTTGCGAAACATCCTCGAAGAGATACCATTTGATGGAGAATTAGATAAAATTCCCCTCGATCCTGACCATACGCCACGAACGGGTCTCAGTTTATTTTTTAACCAAGATGTTTCACCTGGAAAGGGTAAAAACACAAGTTATCTCAAATAAAGAGACTGCCACTTGTAAAGATTTCACAACAAACTTCTCTTGCGAAACTTCCTCAAAGAGATACCATTTGATGGAGAATCAGATAAACTTCCCATTTATCCTGACTATACGCCACGATCTGGTCTCAGTTTCATCTTTAACCAAGATGTTTCACCTGGAACAGGTAAAAACACAAGCTATCTCAGACTGCCACTTATAAAGATTTCACAACAAACTTCTCTTGCGAAACTTCCTCGAAGAGATACCATTTGATGGAGAATCAGATAAACTTCCCCTCTATCCTGACTATAAGCCACGAACTGGTCTCAGTTTCTTCTTTAACCAAGATATTTCACCTGGAAAGGGTAAAAACACAAGTTATCTCAAATAAAGAGACTACCACTTGTAAAGATTTCACAACAAACTTCTCTTGTGAAACTTCTTCGAAGAGATACCATTTGATAGAGAATAAGATAAACTTCCCCTCGATCCTGACTATAAGCCACGAACTGGTATCAGTTTCTTCCTTAACCTAGATGTTTCACCTGGAAAGGGTAAAAACATAAGCTATCTCAAATAAAGAGACTGCCACTTTTAAGATATCACAATAAACTTCTCTTGCGAAACTTTCTAGAAGAGATACCATTTGATGGAGAATCAAATAAACTTCCCCTCGAACGTGACTATAAGCCACAAACTAGTCTCAGTTTCTTCTTTAACCAAGATGTTTCACCTGGAAAGAGTAAAAACACTAGCTATCTCAAATAAAGAGACTGCCACTTATAAAGATTTCACAACAAACTTCTCTGGCGAAACTTCCTCGAAGAGATACCATTTGATGGAGAATCAGATAAACTTCTCCTCGATCCTGACTATAAGCCATGAACTGGTCTCAGTTTCTTCTTTAACCAAGATGTTTCACCTGGAAAGGTTAAAAATACAAGCTATCTCAAATAAAGAGACTTCCACTTGTAAAGATTTCACAACAAACATCTCTTGCGAAACTTCCTCAAAGAGATACCATTTGATGGAGAATCAGATAAACTTCCCCTCGATCCTGACTATAAACCACAAACTGGTCTCAATTTCTTCTTTAACCAAAATGTTTCACCTGGAAAGGGTAAAAACATAAGCTATCTCAAATAAAGAAACTACCACTTGTAAAGATTTCACAACAAACTTCTCTTGAGAAACTTTCTCGGAGAGATACCATTTGAAGGAGAATCAGATAAGCTTCCCCTTGATCCTAACTATAAGCCACGAACTGGTCTCAGTTTCTTCTTTAACCAAGATGTTTCACCTGGAAAGGGTAAAAACACAAGCTATCTCAAATAAAGAGACTTCCACTTGTAAAGATTTCACAACAAACGTCTCTTGCGAAACTTCCTCGAAGAGATACCATTTGATGGAGAATTAGATAAACTTCCCCTCGATCCTGACTATAAGCCACGAACTGGTCTCAGTTTCATTTTTAACCAATATGTTACACCTGGAAAGGGTAAAAACACAAGCTATCTCAAATAAAGAGACTGCCACTTGTAAAGATTTCACAACAAACTTCTCTTGTGAAACTTCCTCGAAGAGATACCATTTGATGGAGAATCAGATAAACTTCCTCTTTATCCTGACTATACGCCACGATCTGGTCTCAGTTTCTTCTTTAATCAAGATGTTTCACCTAGAACAGGTAAAAACACAGGCTATCTCAGACTGCCACTTGTAAGGATTTCACAACAAACTTCTCTTGTGAAACTTCCTCGAATAGATACCATTTGATGGAGAATTAGATAAACTCCCCCTTTATCCTGATTGTAAGCCACGAACTGGTCTCAGTTTCTTCTTTAACCAAGATATTTCACCTGGAAAGGGTAAAAACACAAGTTATCTCAAATAAAGAGACTACCACTTGTAAAGATTTCACAACAAACTTCTCTTGTGAAACTTCTTCGAAGAGATACCATTTGATAGAGAATCAGATAAACTTCCCCTCGATCCTGACTATATGCCACGAACTGGTATCAGTTTCTTCCTCAACCTAGATGTTTCACCTGGAAAGGGTAAAAACATAAGCTATCTCAAATAAAGAGACTGCCACTTTTAAGATTTCACAATAAACTTCTCTTGCAAAACTTTCTTGAAGAGATACCATTTGATGGAGAATCAGATAAACTTCCCCTCGACCCTGATTATAAGCCACAAACTGGTCTCAGTTTCTTCTTTAACCAAGATGTTTCACCTGGAAAGGGCAAAAACACAAGTTATCTCCAATAAAGAGACTGCCACTTGTAAAGATTTCACAACAAACTTCTCTTGCGAAACTTCCTCGAAGAGATACCATTTGATGGAGAATAAGATAAACTTCCCCTCGATCCTGACTATAAGCCACGAATTGGTCTCAGTTTCTTCTTTAACCAATATGTTTCACCTGGAAAGGGTAAACACACAAGCTATCTCAAATAAAGAGACTGCCACTTGTAAGATTTCACAAAAAACTTCTCTTGCGAAACTTCCTCGAAGAGATACCATTTGATGGAAAATCAGATAAACTTCCCCTCGATCCTGACTATACACCATGAACTGGTCTCAATTTCTTCTTTAACCAAGATGTTTCACCTGGAAAGGGTAAAAACACAAGCTATCTCAAATCAAGAGATTTCCACTTGTAAAGATTTCACAACAAAATTCTCTTGCGAAACTTCCTCGGAGTGATACCATTTGATGGAGAATCAGATAAACTTCCCCTCGATCCTGACTATACGCCATGAAATGGTCTCAGTTTCTTCTTTAACCAAGATGTTTCACCTGGAACAGGTAAAAACACAAGCTATCTCAGACTGCCATTTGTAAAGATTTCACAACAAACTTATCTTGCGAAACTTCCCCAAAGATATACCATTTGATGGAAAATTAGATAAACTTCCCCTCGATCCTGACTATAAGCCACGAACTGGTCTCAGTTTCTTCATTAACCAAGATGTTTCACCTGGAAAGAGTAAAAACACAAGATATCTCAAATAAAGAGACTGCCACTTGTAAAGATTTCACAACAAACTTCTCTTGCAAAACTTCCTCGAAGAGATAAAATTTGATGGAGAATCAGATAAACTTCCCCTCGATCCTGACTATAAGCCACGAACTGTTCTCAGTTTCTTTTTTAACCAAGATGTTTCACCTGCGAAGGGTAAAAACACAAGTTATCTCAAATAAAGAGACTGCCACTTGTAAAGATTTCACAACAAACTTCTCTTGAGAAACTTCCTCAAAGAGATACCATTTGATGGAGAATCAGATAAACTTCCCCTCTTTCCTGACCATACGCCACGATATGGTCTCAGTTTCTTCTTTAACCAAGATGTTTCACCTGGAACAGGTAAAAACACAAGTTATCTCAGACTGCCACTTGTAAAGATTTCACAATAAACTTCTCTTGCGAAACTTCCTCGAAGAGATACCATTTGATGGAGAATTAGATAAACTTCCCCTCGATCCTGACTATAAGCCACGAACTGGTCTCAGTTTCTTTTTTAACCAATATGTTACACCTGGAAATGGTAAAAACACAAGCTATCTCAAATAAAAAGACTGCCACTTGTAAAGATTTCACAACAAACTTCTCTTGTGAAACTTCCTCGAAGAGATACCATTTGATGGAGAATCAGATAAACTTCCCCTTTATTCTGACTATACGCCACGATCTGGTCTCAGTTTCTTCTTTAACCAAGATGTTTCACCTAGAACAGGTAAAAACACAATTTATCTCAGACTGCCACTTGTAAAGATTTCACAACAAACTTCTCTTGTGAAACTTCCTCGAATAGATACCATTTGATGGAGAATTAGATAAAATTCCCCTCTATCCTGACTGTAAGCCACGAACTGGTCTCAGTTTCTTCTTTAACCAAGATATTTCACCTGGAAAGGGTAAAAACACAAGTTATCTCAAATAAAGAGACTACCACTTGTAAAGATTTCACAACAAACTTCTCTTGTGAAACTTCTTCGAAGAGATACCATTTGATAGAGAATCAGATAAACTTCCCCTCGATCCTGACTATAAGCCACGAACTAGTCTCAGTTTCTTCCTTAACCTAGATGTTTCACCTGGAAAGGGTAAAAACATAAGCTATCTCAAATAAAGAGACTTCCACTTTTAAGATTTCACAATAAAATTCTCTTGCGAAAATTTCTAGAAGAGATACCATTTGATGGAGAATCAGATAAACTTCCCCTCGAGCCTGATTATAAGCCACGAACTAGTCTCAGTTTCTTCTTTAACCAAGATGTTTCACCTGGAAAGGGTAAAAACACTACCTATCTCTAATAAAGAGACTGCCACTTGTAAAGATTTCACAACAAACATCTCTGGCGAAACTTCCTCGAAGAGATACCATTTGATGGAGAATCAGATAAACTTCTCCTCGATCCTGACTATAAGCCATGAACTGGTCTCAGTTTCTTCTTTAACCAAGATGTTTCACTCGGAAAGGGTAAAAACAAAAGCTATCCCAAATAAAGAGACTTTCACTTGTAAAGATTTCACAATAAAAGTCTCTTGCGAAACTTCCTCAAAGAGATACCATTTGATGGAGAATCAGAAAAACTTCCCCTCGATCCTGACTATAAACCACGAACTGGTCTCAGTTTCTTCTTTAACCAAGATGTTTCACCTGGAAAGGGTAAAAACACAAGCTATCTCAAATAAAGAGACTGTCGCTTGTAAAGATTTCATAACAAACTTCTCTTGTGAAACTTCCTCGAAGAGATACCATTTGATGGAGAATTAGATAAACTTCCCCTCGATCCTGACTATAAGCCACGAACTGGTCTCAGTTTCTTTTTTAACCAATATGTTACACCTGGAAAGGGTAAAAACACAAGCTATCTCAAATAAAGAGACTGCCACTTGTAAAGATTTCACAACAAACTTCTCTTGTGAAACTTCCTCGAAGAGATACCATTTAATGGAGAATCAGATAAACTTCCCCTCTATCCTGACCATACGCCACGATCTGGTCTCAGTTTCTTCTTTAACCAAGATGTTTCACCTGGAACAGGTAAAAACACAAGCTATCTCAGTCTGCCACTTGTAAAGATTTCACAACAAACTTCTCTTGCGAAACTTCCTCGAAGAGATACCATTTGATGGAGAATCAGATAAACTTCCCCTTTATCCTGACTTAAAGCCACGAATTGGTCTCAGTTTCTTCTTTAACCAAGATATTTCACCTGGAAAGGGTAAAAACACAAGTTATCTCAAATAAAGAGACTACCACTTGTAAAGATTTCACAACAAACTTCTCTTGTGAAAATTCTTCGAAGAGATACCATTTGATAGAGAATCAAATAATCTTCCCCTCGATCCTGACTATAAGCCAAGAACTGGTATCATTTTCTTCCTTAACCTAGATGTTTCACCTGGAAAGGGTAAAAACATAAGCTATCTCAAATAAAGAGACTACCACTTGTAAAGATTTCACAACAAACTTCTCTGTCGAAACTTCCTCGAAGAGATACCATTTGATGGAGAATCAGATAAACTTCTCCTCGATCCTGACTATAAGCCATGAACTGGTCTCTGTTTCTTCTTTAACCAAGATGTTTCACCTGGAAAGGGTAAAAACATATGCTATCTCAAATAAAGAGACTTCCACTTGTAAAGATTTCACAACAAACGTCTCTTGCAAAACTTCCTCAAAGAGATTCCATTTGATGGAGAATCAAATAAACTTCACCTCGATCTTGACTATAAACCACGAACTGGTCTCCGTTTCTTCTTTAACCAAGATGTTTCACCTGGAAAGGGTAAAAACATAAGCTATCTTAAATAAAGAGACTGCCACTTGTAAAGATTTCACAACAAACTTCTCTTGCGAAACTTCCTCGGAGAGATACCATTGGAAGGAGAATTATATAAACTTCCCCTCGATCCTGACTATAAGCCACGAACTGGTCTCAGTTTCTTCTTTAACTAATATGTTTCACCTGGAAAGGGTAAAAACACAAGCTATCTCAAATAAACAGACTGCCACTTGTAAGATTTCACAAAAAAATTCTCTTGCGAAACTTCCTCGAAAAGATACCATTTGATGGAGAATCAGATAAACTTCCCCTTGATCCTGACAATACGCCACGAACTGGTCTCGGTTTCTTTTTTAACCAAGATGTTTCACCTGGAAATGTTAAAACACAAGCTATCTCAAATAAAGAGACTACCACTTGTAAAGATTTCACAACAAACTTCACTTGTAAAACATCCTCAAAGAGATACCATTTGATGGAGAATCATATAAACTTCTCCTCGATCCTGACAATAAACCATGAACTGGTCTCAGTTTCTTCTTTAACCAAGATGTTTCACCTGGAAAGGGCAAAAACACAAGTTATCTCCAATAAAGAGACTGCCACTTGTAAAGATTTCACAACAAACTTCTCTTGCGAAACTTCCTCGAAGAGATACCATTTGATGGAGAATCAGATAAACTTCCCCTCGATCCTGACTATAAGCCACGAATTGGTCTCAGTTTCTTCTTTAACCAATATGTTTCACCTGGAAAGGGTAAACACACAAGCTATCTCAAATAAAGAGACTGCCACTTGTAAGATTTCACAAAAAACTTCTCTTGCGAAACTTCCTCGAAGAGATACCATTTGATGGAAAATCAGATAAACTTCCCCTCGATCCTGACTATACACCATGAACTGGTCTCAATTTCTTCTTTAACCAAGATGTTTCACCTGGAAAGGGTAAAAACACAAGCTATCTCAAATCAAGAGATTTCCACTTGTAAAGATTTCACAACAAAATTCTCTTGCGAAACTTCCTCGGAGTGATACCATTTGATGGAGAATCAGATAAACTTCCCCTCGATCCTGACTATACGCCATGAAATGGTCTCAGTTTCTTCTTTAACCAAGATGTTTCACCTGGAACAGGTAAAAACACAAGCTATCTCAGACTGCCATTTGTAAAGATTTCACAACAAACTTATCTTGCGAAACTTCCCCAAAGATATACCATTTGATGGAAAATTAGATAAACTTCCCCTCGATCCTGACTATAAGCCACGAACTGGTCTCAGTTTCTTCATTAACCAAGATGTTTCACCTGGAAAGAGTAAAAACACAAGCTATCTCAAATAAAGAGACTGCCACTTGTAAAGATTTCACAACAAACTTCTCTTGTAAAACATCCTCAAAGAGATACCATTTAATGGAGAATCATATAAACTTCTCCTCGATCCTGACTATAAACCACGAACTGGTCTCAGTTTCTTCTTTAACCAAGATGTTTCACCTGGAAAGGGTAAAAACATAAGTTATCTCAAATAAAGAGACTGCCACTTGTAAAGATTTCACAACAAACTTCTCTTGTGAAACTTCCTCGAAGAGATACCATTTGATGGAGAATCCGATAAACTTCCCCTCGATCCTGACTATAAGCCACGAACTGTTCTCAGTTTCTTCTTTAACCAATATGTTTCACCAGGAAAGGGTAAAAACACAAGCTATCTCAAATAAAGAGACTTCCACTTGTAAGATTTCACAAAAATTTCTCTTGCGAAACTTCCTCGAAGAGATACCATTTGATGGAGAATCAGATAAAATTCCCCTCGATCCTGACTATACGCCACGAACTGGTCTCAGTTTCTTTTTTAACCAAGATGTTTCACCTGGAAAGGGTAAAAACACAAGTTATCTCAAATAAAGAGACTGCCACTTGTAAAGATTTCACAGCAAACTTCTCTTGAGAAACTTCCTCAAAGAGATACCATTTGATGGAGAATCAGATAAACTTCCCCTCTTTCCTGACTATACTCCACAATCTGGTCTCAGTTTCTTCTTTAACCAAGATGTTTCACCTGGAACAGGTAAAAACACAAGCTATCTCAGACTGCCACTTGTAAAGATTTCACAACAAACTTCTCTTATGAAACTTCCTCGAAGAGATACAATTAGATGGAGAATCAGATAAACTTCCCCTCGATCCTGACTGTAAGCCACTAACTGGTCTCAGTTTCTTCTTTAACCAAGATATTTCACCTGGAAAGGATAAAAACACAAGTTATCTCAAATAAAGAGACTACCACTTGTAAATATTTCACAACAAACTTCTCTTATGAAACTTCCTCAAAGAGATACTATTTGATAGAGAATCAGATAAACTTCCCCTCGATCCTGACTATAAGCCACGAACTGGTATCAGTTTCTTCCTTAACCTAGATGTTTCACCTAGAAAGGGTAAAAACATAAGCTATCTCAAATAAAGAGACTGCCACTTTTAAGATTTCACAATAAACTTCTCTTGTGAAACTTCCTCGAAGTGATACCATTTGATGGAGAATTAGATAAACTTCCCCTCGATCCTGACTATAAGCCACGAACTGGTCTCAGTTTCTTCTTTAACCAATATGTTTCACCTGGAAAGGGTAAAAACACAAGCTATCTCAAATAAAGAGATTGCCACTTGTAAGATTTCACAAAAAACTTCTCTTGCGAAACTTCCTCGAAGAGATACCATTTGATGGATAATTAGATAAACTTCCCCTCGATCCTGACTATACGCCACGAACTGGTCTCAGTTTCTTCTTTAACCAAGATGTTTCATCTGGAAAGGTTAAAAACACAAGCTATCTAAAATAAAGAGACTGCCATTTGTAAAGATTTCACAACAAACTTCTCTTGCGAAACTTCCTCGAAGAGATACCATTTGATGGAGAATCAGATAAACTTCCCCTTGTTCCTGACTATACGCCACGAACTGGTCTCATTTTCTTCTTTAACCAAGATGTTTCACCTGGAACAGGTAAAAACACAAGCTATCTCAAATAAAGAGACTGCCACTTGTAAAGATTTCACAACAAACTTCTCTTGCGAAACTTCCTCTAAGAGATGCCATTTAAAAGGAGAATCGGATAAACTTCCCCCTGATCCTGACTATAAGCAACGAACTTGTCTCAGTTTCTTCTTTAACCAAGATGTTTCACTTGGAAAGGGTAAAAACACAAGCTATCTCAAATAAAGAGACTACCACTTGTAAGATTTAACAACAAACTTCTCTTGCAAAACTTCCTTGAAGAGATGCCATTTGATGGAGAAACGGATAAACTTCCCCTCGATCCTGACTATAAGCCACGAACTGGTCTCAGTTTCTTCTTTAACCAAGATGTTTCACCTGGAAAGGGTAAAAACATAAGCTATCTCAAATAAAGAGACTTCCACTTGTAAAGATTTCACAACAAACGTCTCTTGCGAAACTTCCGCAAAGAGATTCCATTTGATGGAGAATCAAATAAACTTCCCCTCGATCTTGACTATAAACCACGAACTGGTCTCAGTTTCTTCTTTAACCAAGATGTTTCACCTGGAAAGGGTAAGAACATAAGCTATCTTAAATAAAGAGACTGCCACTTGTAAAGATTTCACAACAAACTTCTCTTGTGAAACTTCCTCGGAGAGATACCATTGGAAGGAGAATCAGATAAACTTCCCCTCGATCCTGACTATAAGCCACGAACTGGTCTCAGTTTCTTCTTTAACCAATATGTTTCACCTGGAAAGGGTAAAAACACAAGCTATCTCAAATAAAGAGATTGCCACTTGTAAGATTTCACAAAAAAACTTCTCTTGCAAAACTTCCTCAAAGAGATACCATTTGATGGAGAATCAAATAAACTTCCCCTCGATCCTGACTATAAGCCACGAACTGGTCACAGTTCCTTCTTTAACCAAGATATTTCACCTGGAAAGGGTAAAAACACAAGCTATCTCAAACAAAGAGACTACCACTTGTAAATATTTCACAACAAACTTCTCTTGCGAAACTTCTTTGAAGAGATGCCATTTGATGGAGAATTGGATAAACTTCCCCCCGATCCTGACTATAAGCCACGAAGTAGTCTTAGTTTCTTCTTTAACCAAGATGTTTCTCCTGGAAACGGTAAAAACACAAGCTATCTCAAATAAAGAGACTGCCACTTGTAAAGATTTCACAACAAACTTCTCTTACGAATCTTCTTCGAAGAGATACCATTTGATGGAGAATCAGATAAAATTCCCCTTGATCCTGACTATAAGCAACGAACTGGTCACAGTTTCTTCTTTAACCAAGATGTTTCACCTGGAAAGGGTAAAAACATAAGCTATCTCAAATAAAGAGACTTCCATTTGTAATATTTAAAAATAAACTTATCTTGCGAAATTTCCTCGAAGAGATACCATTTGATGTAGAATCAGATAAACTTCCCCTCGATCCTGACTATAAGCCACGAACTGGTCTCAGTTTCTTCTTTAACCAAGATGTTTCACCTGGAAAGGGTAAAAACACAAGCTATCTCAAATAAAGAGACTGTCGCTTGTAAAGATTTAACAACAAACTTCTCTTGCAAAACATCCTCAATGAGATACCATTTGATGGAGAATCAGATAAACTTCTCCTCGATCCTGACTATAAACCACGAACTAGTCTCAGTTTCTTCTTTAACCAAGATGTTTCACCTGGAAAGGGTAAAAACATAAGCTATCTCAAATAAAGAGACTGCCACTTGTAAAGATTTCACAACATACTTCTCTTGCGAAACTTCCTCGGTGAGATACCATTTAATGGAGAATTAGATAAACTTCCCCTCGATCCTGACTATAAGCCACGAACTGGTCTCAGTTTCTTCTTTAACCAAGATGTTTCACCTGGAAAGGGTAAAAACATAAGCTATCTCAAATAAAGAGATCGTCACTTGTAAAGATTTCAAAACAAACTTCTCTTGCGAAACTTCCTCGAAGAGATACCATTTGATGGATAATCAGATAAACTTCCCCTCGATCTTGACTATAAGCCACGAACTGCTCTCAGTTTTTTCTTTAACCAAGATGTTTCACCTGAAAGGTTAAAACACAAGCTATCTCAAATAAAGAGACTGCCACTTGTAAAGATTTCACAACAAAATTCTCTTGTAAAACATCCTCAAAGAGATACCATTTGATGGAGAATCATATAAACTTCTCCTCGATCCTGACTATAAACCATGAACTGGTCTCAGTTTCTTCTTTAACCAAGATGTTTCACCTGGAAAGGGTAAAAACACAAGTTATCTCAAATAAAGAGACTGCCACTTGTAAAGATTTCACAACAAACTTCTCTTGTGAAACTTCCTCGAAGAGATACCATTTGATGGAGAATCCGATAAACTTCCCCTCGATCCTGACTATAAGCCACGAACTGGTCTCAGTTCCTTCTTTAACCAAGATATTTCACCTTGAAAGGGTAAAAACACAAGCTGTCTCAAATAAAGAGACTACCACTTGTAAAGATTTCACAACAAACTTCTCTTGTGAAACTTCTTCGAAGAGATGCCATTTGATGGAGAATTGGATAAACTTCCCCTTGATCCTTACTATAAGCCACGAACTGGTCCCAGTTTCTTCTTTAACCAAGATGTTTCACCTGGAATGGGTAAAAACATAAGCTATCTCAAATAAAGAGACTTCCACTTGTAATATTTCAAAACAAACTTCTCTTGAGAAACTTCCTCGAAGAGATACCATTTGATGGAGAATCAGATAAACTTCCCCTCGATCCAGACTATAAGCCACGAACTGGTCTCAGTTTCTTCTTTAACCAAGATGTTTCACCTGGAAAGGGTAAAAACACAAGCTATCTCAAATAAAGAGATTGCCACTTGTGAAGATTTAACAACAAACTTCTCTTGCAAAACATCCTCAAAGAGATACCATTTGATGGAGAATCAGATAAACTTCTCCTCGATCTCGACTATAAACCACGAACTAGTCTCAGTTTCTTCTTTACCAAAGATGTTTCACCTGGAAAGGGTAAAAACATAAGCTATCTCGAATAAAGAGACTGCCACTTATAAAGATTTCACAACAAACTTCTCTTGCGAAACTTCCTCGGAGAGATACCATTTGATGGAGAATCAGATAAACTTCCCCTCGATCCTGACTATAAGCCAGGAACTGGTCTCAGTTTCTTCTTTAACCAAGATGTTTCACCTGGAAAGGTTAAAAACACAAGCTATCTCTTATAAAGAGACCGTCACTTGTAAAGATTTCACAACAAAACTTCTCTTGCAAAAATTCCTTGAAGAGATACCATTTGATGTAGAATCAGATAAACTTCCCCTCGATCTTGACTATAAGCCACGAACTGGTCTCAGTTTCTTCTTTAACCAAGATGTTTCACCTGGAAAGGTTAAAACACAAGCTATCTCAAATAAAGAGACTGCCACTTGTAAAGATTTCACAACAAACTTCTCTTGTAAAACATCCTCAAAGAGATACCATTTGATGGAGAATCATATAAACTTCTCCTCGATATTGACTATAAACCATGAACTGGTCTAAGTTTCTTCTTTAACCAAGATGTTTCACCTGGAAAGGGTAAAAACACAAGTTATCTCAAATAAAGAGACTGCCACTTGTAAAGATTTCACAATAAACTTCTCTTGTGAAACTTCCTCGAAGAGATACCATTTGATGGAGAATCCGATAAACTTCTCCTCGATCCTGACTATAAGCCACGAACTGGTATCAGTTCCTTCTTTAACCAAGATATTTCACCTGGAAAGGGTAAAAACACAAGCTTTATCAAATAAAGAGACTACCACTTGTAAAGATTTCACAACAAACTTCTCTTGCGAAACTTCTTCGAAGAGATGCCATTTGATGGAGAATTGGATAAACTTCCCCTCGATCCTGACTATAAGCCACAAACTAGTCTTAGTTTCTTCTTTAACTAAGATGTTTCACCTGGAAAGGGTAAAAACACAAGGTATCTCAAATAAAGAGACTGCCACTTGTAAAGATTTCACAACAAACTTCTCTTATGAAACTTCATCGAAGAGATACCATTTGATGGAGAATCAGATAAACTTCCCCTTGATCCTGACTATAAGCCACGTACTGGTCTCAGTTTCTTCTTTAACCAAGATGTTTCACCTGGAAAGGGTAAAAACATAAGCTATCTCAAATAAAGAGACTTCCACTTGTAATATTTCAAAACAAACTTCTCTTGCGAAACTTCCTCGAAGAGATACCATTTGATGGAGAATAAGATAAACTTCCCCTCGATCCAGACTATAAGCCACGAACTGGTCTCAGTTTCTTCTTTAACAAAGATGTTTCACTTGGAAAGGGTAAAAACACAAGCTATCTCAAATAAAGAGACTGCCACTTGTAAATATTTAACAACAAACTTCTCTTGCAAAACATCTTCAAAGAGATACCATTTGATAGAGAATCAGATAAACTTCTCCTCGATCCTGACTATAAACCACGAACTAGTCTCAGTTTCTTCTTTAACCAAGATGTTTCACCTGGAAAGCGTAAAAACATAAGATACCTCAAATAAAGAGACTGCCACTTGTAAAGATTTCACAACAAACTTCTCTTGCGAAACTTCCTCGGAGAGATACCATTTGATGGAGAATCAGATAAACTTCCCCTCGATCTTGACTATAAGCCACGAACTGGTCTCAGTTTCTTCTTTAACCAAGATGTTTCACCTGGAAAGGGTAAAAACACAAGCTATCTCAAATAAAGAGACCGCCACTTGTAAAGATTTCACAACAAACTTCTCTTGCGAAACTTCCTCGAAGATATACCATTTGATGGAGAATCAGATAAACTTCCCCTCGATCCTGACTATAAGCCACGAACTGGTCTCAGTTTCTTCTTTAACCAATACGTTACACCTGGAAAGGGTAAAAACACAAGCTATCTCAAATAAAGAGACTGCCACTTGTAAATATTTCACAACAAACTTCTCTTGCGAAACTTTCTCGAAGAGATACCATTTTATGTAGAATCAGATAAACTTCCCCTCTATCCTGACTATACAGCACGAACTGGTCTCACTTTCTTCTTTAGCCAAGATGTTTCACCTGGAACAGGTAAAAACACAAGCTATCTAAGACTTCCACTTGTAAAGATTTCACAACAAACTTATCTTGCGAAACTTCCCTGAAGAGATACCATTTGATGGAGAATCCGATAAACTTCCCCTCGATCCTGACTATAAGCCACGAACTGGTCTCAGTTTCTTCTTTAACCAAGATGTTTCACCTGGAAAGGGTAAAAACACAAGTTGTCTCAAATAAAGAGACTAGGACTTGTAAAGATTTCACAACAAACTTCTCTTGCGAAACTTCTTCGAAGAGATGCCATTTGATGGAGAATTGGATAAACTTCCCCTCGATCCTGACTATAAGCCACAAACTAGTCTTAGTTTCTTCTTTAACCAAGATGTTTCACCTCGAAAGGGTAAAAACACAAGGTATCTCAAATAAAGAGACTGCCACTTGTAAAGATTTCACAACAAACTTCTCTTACGAAACTTCTTCGAAAAGATACCATTTGATGGAGAATCAGATAAACTTCCCCTCGATCCTGACTATAAGCCATGAACTGGTCTCAGTTCCTTCTTTAACCAAGATATTTCACCTGGAAAGGGTAAAAACACAAGTTGTCTCAAATAAAGAAACTACCACTTGTAAAGATTTCACAACAAACTTCTCTTGCGAAACTTCTTCGAAGAGATGCCATTTGATGGAGAATTGGATAAACTTCCCCTCGATCCTTACTATAAGCCACAAACTAGTCTTAGTTTCTTCTTTTACCAAGATTTTTCACCTGGAAAGGGTAAAAACACAAGGTATCTCAAATAAAGAGACTGCCACTTGTAAAGATTTCCCAACAAACTTCTCTTATGAAACTTCTTCGAAGAGATACCATTTGATGGAGAATCAGATAAACTTCCCCTTGATCCTGACTATAAGCCACGTACTGGTCTCAGTTTCTTCTTTAACCAAGATGTTTCACCTTGAAAGGGTAAAAACATAAGCTATCTCAAATAAAGAGACTTCCACTTGTAATATTTCAAAACAAACTTTTCTTTTGAAACTTCATCGAAGAGATACCATTTGATGGAGAATAAGATAAACTTCCCCTCGATCCAGACTATAAGCCTTGAACTGGTCTCAGTTTCTTCTTTAACAAAGATGTTTCACCTGGAAAGGGTAAAAACACAAGTTATCTCAAATAAAGAGACTGCCACATGTAAAGATTTAACAACAAACTTCTCTTGCAAAACTTCTTCAAAGAGATACCATTTGATGGAGAATCAGATAAACTTCTCCTCGATCCTGACTACAAACTACGAACTTGTCTCAGTTTCTTCTTTAACCAAGATGTTTCACCTGGAAAGGGTAAAAACATAAGCTACCTCAAATAAAGAGACTGCCACTTGTAAAGATTTCACAACAAACTTCTCTTGCGAAACTTCCTCGGAGAGATACCATTTGATGGAGAATCAGATAAACTTCCCCTCGATCTTGACTATAAGCCACGAACTGGTCTCAGTTTCTTCTTTAACCAAGATGTTTCACCTGGAAAGGGTAAAAACACAAGCTATCTCAAATAAAGAGACCGCCACTTGTAAAGATTTCACAACAAACTTCTCTTGCGAAACTTCCTCGAAGATATACCATTTGATGGAGAATCAGATAAACTTCCCCTCGATCCTGACTATAAGCCACGAACTGGTCTCAGTTTCTTCTTTAACCAATATGTTTCACCTGGAAAGGGTAAAAACACAAGCTATCTCAAATAAAGAGATTGCCACTTGTAAGATTTCACAAAAAAACTTCTCTTGCAAAACTTCTTCAAAGAGATACCATTTGATGGAGAATCAAATAAACTTCCCCTCGATCCTGACTATAAGCCATGAACTGGTCACAGTTCCTTCTTTAACCAAGATATTTCACCTGGAAAGGGTAAAAACACAAGCTATCTCAAACAAAGAGACTACCACTTGTAAATATTTCACAACAAACTTCTCTTGCGAAACTTCTTTGAAGAGATGCCATTTGATGGAGAATTGGATAAACTTCCCCCCGATCCTGACTATAAGCCACGAACTAGTCTTAGTTTCTTCTTTAACCAAGATGTTTCTCCTGGAAACGGTAAAAACACAAGCTATCTCAAATAAAGAGACTGCCACTTGTAAAGATTTCACAACAAACTTCTCTTACGAATCTTCTTCGAAGAGATACCATTTGATGGAGAATCAGATAAAATTCCCCTTGATCCTGACTATAAGCAACGAACTGGTCACAGTTTCTTCTTTAACCAAGATGTTTCACCTGGAAAGGGTAAAAACATAAGCTATGTCAAATAAAGAGACTTCCATTTGTAATATTTAAAAATAAACTTATCTTGCGAAATTTCCTCGAAGAGATACCATTTGATGTAGAATCAGATAAACTTCCCCTCGATCCTGACTATAAGCCACGAACTGGTCTCAGTTTCTTCTTTAACCAAGATGTTTCACCTGGAAAGGGTAAAAACACAAGCTATCTCAAATAAAGAGACTGTCGCTTGTAAAGATTTAACAACAAACTTCTCTTGCAAAACATCCTCAATGAGATACCATTTGATGGAGAATCAGATAAACTTCTCCTCGATCCTGACTATAAACCACGAACTAGTCTCAGTTTCTTCTTTAACCAAGATGTTTCACCTGGAAAGGGTAAAAACATAAGCTATCTCAAATAAAGAGACTGCCACTTGTAAAGATTTCACAACATACTTCTCTTGCGAAACTTCCTCGGTGAGATACCATTTAATGGAGAATTAGATAAACTTCCCCTCGATCCTGACTATAAGCCACGAACTGGTCTCAGTTTCTTCTTTAACCAAGATGTTTCACCTGGAAAGGGTAAAAACACAAGCTATCTCAAATAAAGAGATCGTCACTTGTAAAGATTTCACAACAAACTTCTCTTGCGAAACTTCCTCGAAGAGATACCATTTGATGGAGAATCAGATAAACTTCCCCTCGATCTTGACTATAAGCCACGAACTGGTCTCAGTTTTTTCTTTAACCAAGATGTTTCACCTGAAAGGTTAAAACACAAGCTATCTCAAATAAAGAGACTGCCACTTGTAAAGATTTCACAACAAAATTCTCTTGTAAAACATCCTCAAAGAGATACCATTTGATGGAGAATCATATAAACTTCTCCTCGATCCTGACTATAAACCATGAACTGGTCTCAGTTTCTTCTTTAACCAAGATGTTTCACCTGGAAAGGGTAAAAACACAAGTTATCTCAAATAAAGAGACTGCCACTTGTAAAGATTTCACAACAAACTTCTCTTGTGAAACTTCCTCGAAGAGATACCATTTGATGGAGAATCCGATAAACTTCCCCTCGATCCTGACTATAAGCCACGAACTGGTCTCAGTTCCTTCTTTAACCAAGATATTTCACCTTGAAAGGGTAAAAACACAAGCTGTCTCAAATAAAGAGACTACCACTTGTAAAGATTTCACAACAAACTTCTCTTGTGAAACTTCTTCGAAGAGATGCCATTTGATGGAGAATTGGATAAACTTCCCCTTGATCCTTACTATAAGCCACGAACTGGTCCCAGTTTCTTCTTTAACAAGATGTTTCACCTGGAATGGGTAAAAACATAAGCTATCTCAAATAAAGAGACTTCCACTTTTAATATTTCAAAACAAACTTCTCTTGAGAAACTTCCTCGAAGAGATACCATTTGATGGAGAATCAGATAAACTTCCCCTCGATCCAGACTATAAGCCACGAACTGGTCTCAGTTTCTTCTTTAACCAAGATGTTTCACCTGGAAAGGGTAAAAACACAAGCTATCTCAAATAAAGAGATTGCCACTTGTAAATATTTAACAACAAACTTCTCTTGCAAAACATCCTCAAAGAGATACCATTTGATGGAGAATCAGATAAACTTCTCCTCGATCTCGACTATAAACCACGAACTAGTCTTAGTTTCTTCTTTACCAAAGATGTTTCACCTGGAAAGGGTAAAAACATAAGCTATCTCGAATGAAGAGACTGCCACTTATAAAGATTTCACAACAAACATCTCTTGCGAAACTTCCTCGGAGAGATACCATTTGATGGAGAATCAGATAAACTTCCCCTCGATCCTGACTATAAGCCACGAACTGGTCTCAGTTTCTTCTTTAACCAAGATGTTTCACCTGGAAAGGGTAAAAACACAAGCTATCTCATATAAAGAGACCGTCACTTGTAAAGATTTCACAACAAAACTTCTCTTGCAAAAATTCCTCGAAGAGATACCATTTGATGTAGAATCAGATAAACTTCCCCTCGATCTTGACTATAAGCCACGAACTGGTCTCAGTTTCTTCTTTAACCAAGATGTTTCACCTGGAAAGGTTAAAACACAAGCTATCTCAAATAAAGAGACTGCCACTTGTAAAGATTTCACAATAAACTTCTCTTGTAAAACATCCTCAAAGAGATACCATTTGATGGAGAATCATATAAACTTCTCCTCGATATTGACTATAAACCATGAACTGGTCTAAGTTTCTTCTTTAACCAAGATGTTTCACCTGGAAAGGGTAAAAACACAAGTTATCTCAAATAAAGAGACTGCCACTTGTAAAGATTTCACAACAAACTTCTCTTGTGAAACTTCCTCGAAGAGATACCATTTGATGGAGAATCCGATAAACTTCCCCTCGATCCTGACTATAAGCCACGAACTGGTCTCAGTTCCTTCTTTAACCAAGATATTTCACCTGGAAAGGGTAAAAACACAAGCTTTATCAAATAAAGAGACTACCACTTGTAAAGATTTCACAACAAACTTCTCTTGCGAAACTTCTTCGAAGAGATGCCATTTGATGGAGAATTGGATAAACTTCCCCTCGATCCTGACTATAAGCCACAAACTAGTCTTAGTTTCTTCTTTAACTAAGATGTTTCACCTGGAAAGGGTAAAAACACAAGGTATCTCAAATAAAGAGACTGCCACTTGTAAAGATTTCACAACAAACTTCTCTTATGAAACTTCATCGAAGAGATACCATTTGATGGAGAATCAGATAAACTTCCCCTTGATCCTGACTATAAGCCACGTACTGGTCTCAGTTTCTTCTTTAACCAAGATGTTTCACCTGGAAAGGGTAAAAACATAAGCTATCTCAAATAAAGAGACTTCCACTTGTAATATTTCAAAACAAACTTCTCTTGCGAAACTTCCTCGAAGAGATACCATTTGATGGAGAATAAGATAAACTTCCCCTCGATCCAGACTATAAGCCACGAACTGGTCTCAGTTTCTTCTTTAACAAAGATGTTTCACTTGGAAAGGGTAAAAACACAAGCTATCTCAAATAAAGAGACTGCCACTTGTAAATATTTAACAACAAACTTCTCTTGCAAAACATCTTCAAAGAGATACCATTTGATAGAGAATCAGATAAACTTCTCCTCGATCCTGACTATAAACCACGAACTAGTCTCAGTTTCTTCTTTAACCAAGATGTTTCACCTGGAAAGCGTAAAAACATAAGATACCTCAAATAAAGAGACTGCCACTTGTAAAGATTTCACAACAAACTTCTCTTGCGAAACTTCCTCGGAGAGATACCATTTGATGGAGAATCAGATAAACTTCCCCTCGATCTTGACTATAAGCCACGAACTGGTCTCAGTTTCTTCTTTAACCAAGATGTTTCACCTGGAAAGGGTAAAAACACAAGCTATCTCAAATAAAGAGACCGCCACTTGTAAAGATTTCACAACAAACTTCTCTTGCGAAACTTCCTCGAAGATATACCATTTGATGGAGAATCAGATAAACTTCCCCTCGATCTTGACTATAAGCCACGAACTGGTCTCATTTTCTTTTTTAACCAATATGTTACACCTGGAAAGGGTAAAAATACAAGCTATCTCAAATAAAGAGACTGCCACTTGTAAATATTTCACAACAAACTTCTCTTGTGAAACTTTCTCGAAGAGATACCATTTGATGGAGAATCAGATAAACTTCCCCTCTATCCTGACTATACAACACGAACTGGTCTCACTTTCTTCTTTAGCCAAGATCTTTCACCTGGAACAGGTAAAAACACAAGCTATCTCAGACTTCCACTTGTAAAGATTTCACAACAAACTTATCTTGCGAAACTTCCCCGAAGAGATACCATTTGATGGAGAATCCGATAAACTTCCCCTCGATCCTGACTATAAGCCACGAACTGGTATCAGTTTCTTCTTTAACCAAGATATTTCACCTGGAAAGGGTAAAAACACAAGTTGTCTCAAATAAAGAGACTACCACTTGTAAAGATTTCACAACAAACTTCTCTTGCGAAACTTCTTCGAAGATATGCCATTTGATGGAGAATTGGATAAACTTCCCCTCGATCCTGACTATAAGCCACAAACTAGTCTTAGTTTCTTCTTTAACCAAGATGTTTCACCTGGAAAGGGTAAAAACACAAGGTATCTCAAATAAAGAGACTGCCACTTGTAAAGATTTCACAACAAACTTCTCTTACGAAACTTCTTCGAAGAGATACCATTTGATGGAGAATCAGATAAACTTCCCCTCGATCCTGACTATAAGCCACGAACTGGTCTCAGTTCCTACTTTAACCAAGATATTTCACCTGGAAAGGGTAAAAACACAAGTTTTCTCAAATAAAGAGACTACCACTTGTAAAGATTTCACAACAAACTTCTCTTGCGAAACTTCTTCGAAGAGATGCCATTTGATGGAGAATTGGATAAACTTCCCCTCGATCCAGACTATAAGCCACAAACTATTCTTAGTTTCTTCTTTAACCAATATGTTTCACCTGTAAAGGGTAAAAATACAAGGTATCTCAAATAAAGAGACTGCCACTTGTAAAGATTTCACAACAAACTTCTCTTACGAAACTTCTTCGAAGAGATACCATTTGATGGAGAATCAGATAAAATTACCCTTGATCCTGACTATAAGCCACGTACTGGTCTCAGTTTCTTCTTTAACCAAGATGTTTCACCTGGAAAGGGTAAAAACATAAGCTATCTCAAATAAAGAGACTTCCACTTGTAATATTTCAAAACAAACTTCTCTTGTGAAACTTCCTCGAAGAGATACCATTAGATGGAGAATCAGATAAACTTCCCCTCGATCCTGACTGTAAGCCACTAACTGGTCTCAGTTTCTTCTTTAACCAAGATATTTCACCTGGAAAGGATAAAAACACAAGTTATCTCAAATAAAGAGACTACCACTTGTAAAGATTTCACAACAAACTTCTCTTATGAAACTTCCTCAAAGAGATACCATTTGATAGAGAATCAGATAAACTTACCCTCGATCCTGACTATAAGCCACGAACTGGTATCAGTTTCTTCCTTAACCTAGATGTTTCACCTAGAAAGGGTAAAAACATAAGCTATCTCAAATAAAGAGACTGCCACTTTTAAGATTTCACAATAAACTTCTCTTGTGAAACTTCCTCGAAGAGATACCATTTGATGGAGAATTAGATAAACTTCCCCTTGATCCTGACTATAAGCCACGAACTGGTCTCAGTTTCTTCTTTAACCAATATGTTTCACCTGGAAAGGGTAAAAACACAAGCTATCTCAAATAAAGAGACTGCCACTTGTAGGATTTCACAAAAAACTTCTCTTGCGAAACTTCCTCGAAGAGATACCATTTGATGGATAATCAGATAAACTTCCCCTTGATCCTGACTATACGCCACGAACTGGTCTCAGTTTCTTCTTTAACCAAGATGTTTCATCTGGAAAGGGTAAAAACACAAGCTATCTCAAATAAAGAGACTGCCACTTGTAAATATTTCACAACAAACTTCTCTTGCGAAACTTCCTCGAAGAGATACCATATGATGGAGAATCAAATAAACTTCCCCTTGTTCCTGACTATACGCCACGAACTGGTCTCATTTTCTTCTTTAACCAATATCTTTCACCTGGAACAGGTAAAAACACAAGCTATCTCAAATAAAGAGACTGCCACTTGTAAAGATTTCACAATAAACTTCTCTTGCAAAACTTCCTCTAAGAGATTCCATTTAAAAGGAGAATTGGATAAACTTCCCCCTGATCCTGACTATACGCAACGAACTTGTCTCAGTTTCTTCTTTAACCAAGATGTTTCCCTTGGAAAGGGTAAAAACACAAGCTATCTCAAATAAAGAGACTGCCACTTGTAAGATTTCACAACAAACTTCTCTTGCGAAACTTCCTTGAAGAGATGCCATTTGATGGAGAAACGGATAAACTTCCCCTCGATCCTGACTATAAGCCACGAACTGGTCTCAGTTTCTTCTTTAACCAAGATGTTTCAACTGGAAAGGGTAAAAACACAAGCTATCTCAAATAAAGAGATTGCTACTTGTAAGATTTCACAAAAAACTTCTGTTGCGAAACTTCCTCAAAGAGATACCATTTGATGGAGAATCAAATAAACTTCCCCTCGATCCTGACTATAAGCCACGAACTGGTCTCAGTTCCTTCTTTAACCAAGATATTTCACCTGGAAAGGGTAAAAACACAAGCTATCTCAAACAAAGAGACTATCACTTGTAAAGATTTCACAACAAACTTCTCTTGCGAAACTTCTTCGAAGAGATGCCATTTGATGGAGAATTGGATAAACTTCCCCCCGATCCTGACTATAAGCCACGAACTAGTCTTAGTTTCTTCTTTAACCAAGATGTTTCTCCTGGAAACGGTAAAAACACAAGCTATCTCAAATAAAGAGACTGCCACTTGTAAAGATTTCACAACAAACTTCTCTTACGAAACTTCTTCGAAGAGATACCATTTGATGGAGAATCAGATAAAATTCCCCTTGATCCTGACTATAAGCAACGAACTGGTCACAGTTTCTTCTTTAACCAAGATGTTTCACCTGGAAAGGGTAAAAACATAAGCTATCTCAAATAAAGAGACTTCCATTTGTAATATTTCCAAACAAACTTATCTTGCGAAATTTCCTCGAAGAGATACCATTTGATGGAGAATCAGATAAACTTCCCCTCGATCCTGACTATAAGCCACGAACTGGTCTCAGTTTCTTCTTTAACCAAGATGTTTCACCTGGAAAGGGTAAAAACACAAGCTATCTCAAATAAAGAGACTGCCGCTTGTAAAGATTTAACAACAAAATTCTCTTGCAAAACATCCTCAATGAGATACCATTTGATGGAGAATCAGATAAACTTCTCCTCGATCCTGACTATAAACGAACTAGTCTCAGTTTCTTCTTTAACCAAGATGTTTCACCTGGAAAGGGTAAAAACATAAGCTATCTCAAATAAAGAGACTGCCACTTGAAAAGATTTCACAACAAACTTCTCTTGCGAAACTTCCTCGGTGAGATACCATTTGATGGAGAATTAGATAAACTTCCCCTCGATCCTGACTATAAGCCACGTACTGGTCTCAGTTTCTTCTTTAACACAGATGTTTCATCTGGAAAGGGAAAAAACACAAGCTATCTCAAATAAAGAGATCGTCGCTTGTAAAGATTTCACAATAAACTTCTCTTGCGAAACTTCCTCGAAGAGATACCATTTGATGGAGAATCAGATAAACTTCCCCTCGATCTTGACTATAAGCCACGAACTGGTCTCAGTTTTTTCTTAAACCAAGATGTTTCACCTGGAAAGGTTAAAACACAAGCTATCTCAAATAAAGATATTGCCACTTGTAAAGATTTCACAACAAAATTCTCTTTTAAAACATCCTCAAAGAGATACCATTTGATGGAGAATCATATAAACTTCTCCTCGATCCTGACTATAAACCACGAACTGGTCTCAGTTTCTTCTTTAACCAAGATGTTTCACCTGGAAAGGGTAAAAACACAAGTTATCTCAAATAAAGAGACTACCACTTGTAAAGATTTCACAACAAACTTCTCTTGTGAAACTTCCTCGAAGAGATACCATTTGATGGAGAATCCGATAAACTTCCCCTCGATCCTGACTATAAGCCACGAACTGGTCTCAGTTCCTTCTTTAACCAAGATATTTCACCTGGAAAGGGTAAAAACACAAGCTGTCTCAAATAAAGAGACTACCACTTGTAAAGATTTCACAACAAACTTCTCTTGCGAAACTTCTTCGAAGAGATGCCATTTGATGGAGAATTGGATAAACTTCCCCTCGATCCTGACTATAAGCCACAAACTAGTCTTAGTTTCTTCTTTAACCAAGATGTTTCACCTGGAAAGGGTAAAAACACAAGGTATCTCAAATAAAGAGACTGCCACTTGTAAAGCTTTCACAACAAACTTCTCTTACAAAACTTCTTCGAAGAGATACCATTTGATGGAGAATCAAATAAACTTCCCCTTGATTCTGACTATAAGCCACGAACTGGTCTCAGTTTCTTCTTTAACCAAGATGTTTCACCTGGAAAGGGTAAAAACATAAGCTATCTCAAATAAAGAGACTTCCACTTGTAATATTTCAAAACAAACTTCTCTTGAGAAACTTCCTCGAAGAGATACCATTTGATGGAGAATCAGATAAACTTCCCCTCGATCCAGACTATAAGCCACGAACTGGTCTCAGTTTCTTCTTTAACCAAGATGTTTCACCTGGAAAGGGTAAAAACACAAGCTATCTCAAATAAAGAGACTGCCACTTGTAAAGATTTAACAACAAACTTCTCTTGTAAAACATCCTCAAAGAGATACCATTTGATGGAGAATCAGATAAACTTCTCCTCGATCCTAACTATAAACCACGAACTAGTCTCAGTTTCTTCTTTAACAAAGATGTTTCACCTGGAAAGGGTAAAAACATAAGCTATCTCGAATAAAGAGACTGCCACTTATAAAGATTTCACAACAAACTTCTCTTGCAAAACTTCCTCGGAGAGATACCATTTGATGGAGAATCAGATAAACTTCCCCTCGATCCTGACTATAAGCCACGAACTTGTCTCAGTTTCTTCATTAACCAAGATGTTTCACCTGGAAAGGGTAAAAACACAAGCTATCTCATATAAAGAGACCGTCACTTGTAAAGATTTCACAACAAACTTCTCTTGCGAAAATTCCTCAAAGAGATACCATTTGATGTAGAATCAGATAAACTTCCCCTCGATCTTGACTATAAGCCACGAACTGGTCTCAGTTTCTTCTTTAACCAAGATGTTTCACCTGGAAAGGTTAAAACACAAGCTATCTCAAATAAAGAGACTGCCACTTGTAAAGATTTCACAACAAACTTCTCTTGTAAAACATCCTCAAAGAGATACCATTTGATGGAGAATCATATAAACTTCTCCTCGATCCTGACTATAAACCATGAACTGGTCTAAGTTTCTTCTTTAACCAAGATGTTTCACGTGGAAAGGGTAAAAACACAAGTTATCTCAAATAAAGAGACTGCCACTTGTAAAGATTTCACAACAAACTTCTCTTGTGAAACTTCCTCGAAGAGATACCATTTGATGGAGAATCTGATAAACTTCCCCTCGATCCTGACTATAAGCCACGAACTGGTCTCAGTTCCTTCTTTAACCAAGATATTTCACCTGGAAAGGGTAAAAACACAAGCTTTATCAAATAAAGAGACTTCCACTTGTAATATTTCAAAATAAACTTCTCTTGCGAAACTTCCTCGAAGAGATACCATTTGATGGATAATAAGATAAACTTCTCCTCGATCCAGACTATAAGCCACGAACTGGTCTCAGTTTCTTCTTTAACAAAGATGTTTCACCTGGAAAGGGTAAAAACACAAGCTATCTCAAATAAAGAGACTGCCACTTGTAAAGATTTAACAACAAACTTATCTTGCAAAACATCTTCAAAGAGATACCATTTGATGGAGAATCAGATAAACTTCTCATCGATCCTGACTATAAACCACGAACTAGTCTCAGTTTCTTCTTTAACCAAGATGTTTCACCTAGAAAGCATAAAAACATAAGCTACCTCAAATAAAGAGACTGCCACTTGTAAAGATTTCACAACAAACTTCTCTTGCGAAACTTCCTCGGAGAGATACCATTTGATGGAGAATCAGATAAACTTCCCCTCGATCTTGACTATAAGCCACGAACTGGTCTCAGTTTCTTCTTTAACCAAGATGTTTCACCTGGAAAGGGTAAAAACACAAGCTATCTCAAATAAAGAGACCGCCACTAGTAAAGATTTCACAACAAACTTCTCTTGCGAAACTTCCTCGAAGATATACCATTTGATGGAGAATCAGATAAACTTCCCCTCGATCTTGACTATAAGCCACGAACTGGTCTCAGTTTCTTTTTTAACCAATAAGTTACACCTGGAAAGGGTAAAAACACAAGCTATCTCAAATAAAGAGACTGCCACTTGTAAATATTTCACAACAAACTTCTCTTGCGAAACTTTCTCGAAGAGATACCATTTGATGGAGAATCAGATAAACTCCCCTCTATCCTGACTATACAGCACGAACTGGTCTCACTTTCTTCTTTAGCCAAGATGTTTCACCTGGAACAGGTAAAAACACAAGCTATCTAAGACTTCCACTTGTAAAGATTTCACAACAAACTTATCTTGCGAAACTTCCCTGAAGAGATACCATTTGATGGAGAATCCGATAAACTTCCCCTCGATCCTGACTATAAGCCACGAACTGGTCTCAGTTTCTTCTTTAACCAAGATGTTTCACCTGGAAAGGGTAAAAACACAAGTTGTCTCAAATAAAGAGACTACCACTTGTAAAGATTTCACAACAAACCTGTCTTGCGAAACTTCTTCGAAGATATTCCATTTGATGGAGAATTGGATAAACTTCCCCTCAATCCTGACTATAAGCCACAAACTAGTCTTAGTTTCTTCTTTAACCAAGATGTTTCACCTGGAAAGGGTAAAAACACAAGCTATCCCAAATAAAGAGACTGCCACTTGTAAAGATTTCACAATAAACTTCTCTTGCGAAACTTCCTCGGAGAGATACCATTTGATGGAGAATCAGATAAACTTCCCCCCTATCCTGACTATACGTCACGAACTGGTCTCAGTTTCTTCTTTAACCAAGATGTTTCACCTAGGACAGGTAAAAACACAAGTTATCTCAGACTGTCACTTGTAAAGATTTCACAACATAATTATCTTGCGAAACTTCCCCAAAGAGATACCATTTGATGGAGAATTAGATAAACTTCCCCACGATCCTGACTATAAGCCACGAACTGGTCTCATTTTCTTCTTTAACCAAGATGTTTCACCTGGAAAGGGTAAAAACACAAACTATCTCAAATAAAGAGACTGCCACTTATAAGATTTCACAAAAAACATCTCTTGTGAAACTTCCTTGAAGAGATACCATTTGATGGAGAATTAAATAAACTTCCCCTTGATCCTGACTATAAGCCACGTACTAGTCTCAGTTTATTCTTTAACCAAGATGTTTCACCTGGAAAGGGTAAAAAGGAAAGCTATCTCAAATAAAGAGACTTCTACTTGTAATATTTCAAAACAAACTTCTCTTGCGAAACTTCCTCGAAGAGATACCATTTGATGGAGAATAAGATAAACTTCCCCTCGATCCAGACTATAAGCCACGAACTGGTCTTAGTTTCTTCTTTAACCAAGATGTTTCACCTGGAAAGGGTAAAAACACAAGCTATCTCAAATAAAGAGACTGCCACTAGTAAAGATTTCACAACAAACTTCTCTTGCGAAACTTCCTCGAAGATATACCATTTGATGGAGAATCAGATAAACTTCCCCTCGATCTTGACTATAAGCCACGAACTGGTCTCAGTTTCTTTTTTAACCAATATGTTACACCTGGAAAGGGTAAAAACACAAGCTATCTCAAATAAAGAGACTGCCACTTGTAAATATTTCACAACAAACTTCTCTTGCGAAACTTTCTCGAAGAGATACCATTTGATGGAGAATCAGATAAACTTCCCCTCTATCCTGACTATACAGCACGAACTGGTCTCACTTTCTTCTTTAGCCAAGATGTTTCACCTGGAACAGGTAAAAACACAAGCTATCTAAGACTTCCACTTGTAAAGATTTCACAACAAACTTATCTTGCGAAACTTCCCTGAAGAGATACCATTTGATGGAGAATCCGATAAACTTCCCCTCGATCCTGACTATAAGCCACGAACTGGTCTCAGTTTCTTCTTTAACCAAGATGTTTCACCTGGAAAGGGTAAAAACACAAGTTGTCTCAAATAAAGAGACTACCACTTGTAAAGATTTCACAACAAACCTGTCTTGCGAAACTTCTTCGAAGATATGCCATTTGATGGAGAATTGGATAAACTTCCCCTCAATCCTAACTATAAGCCACAAACTAGTCTTAGTTTCTTCTTTAACCAAGATGTTTCACCTGGAAAGGGTAAAAACACAAGGTATCTCAAATAAAGAGACTGCCACTTGTAAAGATTTCACAACAAACTTCTCTTACGAAACTTCTTAGAAGAGATACCATTTGATGGAGAATCAGATAAACTTCCCCTCGATCCTAACTATAAGCCACGAACTGGTCTCAGTTCCTTCTTTAACCAAGATATTTCACCTGGAAAGGGTAAAAACACAAGTTGTCTCAAATAAAGAGACTACCACTTGTAAAGATTTCACAATAAACTTCTCTTGCGAAACTTCTTCGAAGAGATGCCATTTGATGGAGAATTGGATAAACTTCCCCTCGATCCTTACTATAAGCCACAAACTAGTCTTAGTTTCTTCTTTAACCAAGATGTTTCACCTGGAAAGGGTAAAAACACAAGGTATCTCAAATAAAGAGACTGCCACTTGTAAAGATTTCACAACAAACTTCTCTTATGAAACTTCTTCGAAGAGATACCATTTGATGGAGAATCAGATAAACTTCCCCTTGATCCTGACTATAAGCCACGTACTAGTCTCAGTTTATTCTTTAACCAAGATGTTTAACCTGGAAAGGGTAAAAAGGAAAGCTATCTCAAATAAAGAGACTGTCACTTGTAAAGATTTCACAACAAACTTCTCTTCCGAAACTTCCTCGGAGAGATACCATTTGATGGAGAATCAGATAAACTTCCCCTCGATCCTGACTATAAGCCACGAACTGGTCTCAGTTTCTTCTTTAACCAAGATGTTTCACCTGGAAAGGTTAAAAATACAAGCTATCTCAAATAAAGAGACCGTCACTTGTAAAGATTTCACAACAAACTTCTCTTGCGAAACTTCCTCGAAGAGATACCATTTAATGGAGAATCAGATAAACTTCCCCTCGATCTTGACTATAAGCCACGAACTGGTCTCAGTTTCTTTTTTAACCAATATGTTACACCTGGAAAGGGTAAAAACACAAGCTATCTCAAATAAAGAGATTGCCACTTGTAAAGATTTCACAACAAACTTCTCTTGCGAAACTTCCTCGAAGAGATACCATTTGATGGAGAATCAGATAAACTTCCCCTCTATCCTGACTATACGCCACAAACTGGTCTCAGTTTCTTCTTTAGCCACGATGTTTCACCTGGAACAGGTAAAAACACAAGCTATTGCTGACTTCCACTTGTAAGGATTTCACAACAAACTTATCTTGCGAAACTTCCCCGAAGAGATACCATTTGATGGAGAATCAGATCAACTTCCCCTCGATCCTGACTATAAGCCACGAACTGGTATCAATTTCTTCTTTAACCAAGATGTTTCACCTGGAAAGGGTAAAAACACAAGCTATCTCAAATAAAGAGACTGCCACTTGTAATATTTTAAAAAAAAATTTCTCTTGTGAAACTTCCTCGAAGAGATACCATTTGATGGAAAATTAGATAAACTTCACCTCGATCCTGACTATATGCAACGAAATGGTCTCAGTTTCTTCTTTAACCAATATGTTTCACCTAAAAATGGTAAAAACACAAGCAATCTCAAATAAAGAGACTGCCACTTGTAAAGATTTCACAACAAACTTCTCTTGTGAAACTTCCTCGAAGAGATACTATTTGATGGAGAATCAGATAAACTTCCCCTCGATCTTGACTATAAGCCATGAACTAGTCTCAGTTTCTTCTTTAACCAAGATGTTTCACCTGGAAAGGTTAAAACACAAGCTATCTCAAATAAAGAGACTGCCACTTGTAAATATTTCACAACAAACTTCTCTTGTAAAACATCCTCAAAGAGATACCATTTTATGTAGAATCATATAGACTCCTCCTCGATCCTGACTATAAACCACGAATTGGTATCAGTTTCTTCTTTAACCAAGATGTTTCACCTGGAAAGGGCAAAAACATAAGTTATCTCAAATAAAGAGACTGCCACTTGTAAAGATTTCACAACAAACTTCTCTTGCGAAACTTTCTCGAAGAGATACCATTTGATGGAGAATCAGATAAACTTCCCCTCTATCCTGACTATACAGCACGAACTGGTCTCACTTTCTTCTTTAGCCAAGATGTTTCACCTGGAACAGGTAAAAACACAAGCTATCTAAGACTTCCACTTGTAAAGATTTCACAACAAACTTATCTTGCGAAACTTCCCTGAAGAGATACCATTTGATGGAGAATCCGATAAACTTCCCCTCGATCCTGACTATAAGCCACGAACTGGTCTCAGTTTCTTCTTTAACCAAGATGTTTCACCTGGAAAGGGTAAAAACACAAGTTGTCTCAAATAAAGAGACTACCACTTGTAAAGATTTCACAACAAACCTGTCTTGCGAAACTTCTTCGAAGATATGCCATTTGATGGAGAATTGGATAAACTTCCCCTCAATCCTGACTATAAGCCACAAACTAGTCTTAGTTTCTTCTTTAACCAAGATGTTTCACCTGGAAAGGGTAAAAACACAAGGTATCTCAAATAAAGAGACTGCCACTTGTAAAGATTTCACAACAAACTTCTCTTACGAAACTTCTTAGAAGAGATACCATTTGATGGAGAATCAGATAAACTTCCCCTCGATCCTAACTATAAGCCACGAACTGGTCTCAGTTCCTTCTTTAACCAAGATATTTCACCTGGAAAGGGTAAAAACACAAGTTGTCTCAAATAAAGAGACTACCACTTGTAAAGATTTCACAACAAACTTCTCTTGCGAAACTTCTTCGAAGAGATGCCATTTGATGGAGAATTGGATAAACTTCCCCTCGATCCTTACTATAAGCCACAAACTAGTCTTAGTTTCTTCTTTAACCAAGATGTTTCACCTGGAAAGGGTAAAAACACAAGGTATCTCAAATAAAGAGACTGCCACTTGTAAAGATTTCACAACAAACTTCTCTTACGAAACTTCTTCGAAGAGATACCATTTGATGGAGAATCAGATAAACTTCCCCTTGATCCTGACTATAAGCCACGTACTAGTCTCAGTTTATTCTTTAACCAAGATGTTTCACCTGGAAAGGGTAAAAAGGAAAGCTATCTCAAATAAAGAGACTTCCACTTGTAATATTTCAAAACAAACTTCTCTTGCGAAACTTCCTCGGAGAGATACCATTTGATGGAGAATCAGATAAACTTCCCCCCTATCCTGACTATACGTCACGAACTGGTCTCAGTTTCTTCTTTAACCAAGATGTTTCACCTGGAACAGGTAAAAACACAAGTTATCTCAGACTGTCACTTGTAAATATTTCACAACATAATTATCTTGCGAAACTTCCCCAAAGAGATACCATTTGATGGAGAATTAGATAAACTTCCCCACGATCCTGACTATAAGCCACGAACTGGTCTCAGTTTCTTCTTTAACCAAGATGTTTCACCTGGAAAGGGTAAAAACACAAACTATCTCAAATAAAGAGACTGCCACTTATAAGATTTCACAAAAAGCATCTCTTGTGAAACTTCCTTGAAGAGATACCATTTGATGGAGAATTAGATAAACTTCCCCTTGATCCTGACTATAAGCCACGTACTAGTCTCAGTTTATTCTTTAACCAAGATGTTTCACCTGGAAAGGGTAAAAAGGAAAGCTATCTCAAATAAAGAGACTTCTACTTGTAATATTTCAAAACAAACTTCTCTTGCGAAACTTCCTCGAAGAGATACCATTTGATGGAGAATAAGATAAACTTCCCCTCGATCCAGACTATAAGCCACGAACTGGTCTTAGTTTCTTCTTTAACCAAGATGTTTCACCTGGAAAGGGTAAAAACACAAGCTATCTCAAATAAAGAGACTGCCACTAGTAAAGATTTCACAACAAACTTCTCTTGCGAAACTTCCTCGAAGATATACCATTTGATGGAGAATCAGATAAACTTCCCCTCGATCTTGACTATAAGCCACGAACTGGTCTCAGTTTCTTTTTTAACCAATATGTTACACCTGGAAAGGGTAAAAACACAAGCTATCTCAAATAAAGAGACTGCCACTTGTAAATATTTCACAACAAACTTCTCTTGCGAAACTTTCTCGAAGAGATACCATTTGATGGAGAATCAGATAAACTTCCCCTCTATCCTGACTATACAGCACGAACTGGTCTCACTTTCTTCTTTAGCCAAGTTGTTTCACCTGGAACAGGTAAAAACACAAGCTATCTAAGACTTCCACTTGTAAAGATTTCACAACAAACTTATCTTGCGAAACTTCCATGAAGAGATACCATTTGATGGAGAATCCGATAAACTTCCCCTCGATCCTGACTATAAGCCACGAACTGGTCTCAGTTTCTTCTTTAACCAAGATGTTTCACCTGGAAAGGGTAAAAACACAAGTTGTCTCAAATAAAGAGACTACCACTTGTAAAGATTTCACAACAAACATGTCTTGCGAAACTTCTTCGAAGATATGCCATTTGATGGAGAATTGGATAAACTTCCCCTCAATCCTGACTATAAGCCACAAACTAGTCTTAGTTTCTTCTTTAACCAAGATGTTTCACCTGGAAAGGGTAAAAACACAAGGTATCTCAAATAAAGAGACTGCCACTTGTAAAGATTTCACAACAAACTTCTCTTACGAAACTTCTTAGAAGAGATACCATTTGATGGAGAATCAGATAAACTTCCCCTCGATCCTAACTATAAGCCACGAACTGGTCTCAGTTCCTTCTTTAACCAAGATATTTCACCTGGAAAGGGTAAAAACACAAGTTGTCTCAAATAAAGAGACTACCACTTGTAAAGATTTCACAACAAACTTCTCTTGCGAAACTTCTTCGAAGAGATGCCATTTGATGGAGAATTGGATAAACTTCCCATCGATCCTTACTATAAGCCACAAACTAGTCTTAGTTTCTTCTTTAACCAAGATGTTTCACCTGGAAAGGGTAAAAACACAAGGTATCTCAAATAAAGAGACTGCCACTTGTAAAGATTTCACAACAAACTTCTCTTACGAAACTTCTTCGAAGAGATACCATTTGATGGAGAATCAGATAAACTTCCCCTTGATCCTGACTATAAGCCACGTACTAGTCTCAGTTTATTCTTTAACCAAGATGTTTAACCTGGAAAGGGTAAAAAGGAAAGCTATCTCAAATAAAGAGACTTCCACTTGTAATATTTCAAAACAAACTTCTCTTGCGAAACTTCCTCGAAGAGATACCATTTGATGGAGAATAAGATAAACTTCCCCTCGATCCAGACTATAAGCCACGAACTGGTCTAAATTTCTTCTTTAACCAAGATGTTTCACCTGGAAAGGGTTAAAACACAAGCTATCTAAAATAAAGAGACTGCCACTTGTAAAGATTTAACAACAAACTTCTCTTGCAAAACATCCTCAAAGGGATACCATTTGATGGAGAATCAGATAAACTTCTCCTCGATCCTGACTATAAACCACGAACTAGTCTCAGTTTCTTCTTTAACCAAGATGTTTCACCTGGAAAGGGTAAAAACATATGCTATCTCAAATAAAGCGACTGCCACTTGTAAAGATTTCACAACAAACTTCTCTTGCGAAACTTCCTCGGAGAGATACCATTTGATGGAGAATCAGATAAACTTCCCCTCGATCCAGACTATAAGCCACGAACTGGTCTCAGTTTCTTCTTTAACCAAGATGTTTCACCTGGAAAGGTTAAAAATACAAGCTATCTCAAATAAAGAGACCGTCACTTGTAAAGATTTCACAACAAACTTCTCTTGCGAAACTTCCTCGAAGAGATACCATTTAATGGAGAATCAGATAAACTTCCCCTCGATCTTGACTATAAGCCACGAACTGGTCTCAGTTTCTTTTTTAACCAATATGTTACACCTGGAAAGGGTAAAAACACAAGCTATCTCAAATAAAGAGACTGCCACTTGTAAAGATTTCACAACAAACTTCTCTTGCGAAACTTCCTCGAAGAGATACCATTTGATGGAGAATCAGATAAACTTCCCCTCTATCCTGACTATACGCCACAAACTGGTCTCAGTTTCTTCTTTAGCCACGATGTTTCACCTGGAACAGGTAAAAACACAAGCTATCTCAGACTTCCACTTGTAAGGATTTCACAACAAACTTATCTTGCGAAACTTCCCCGAAGAGATACCATTTGATGGAGAATCAGATCAACTTCCCCTCGATCCTGACTATAAGCCACGAACTGGTATCAATTTCTTCTTTAACCAAGATGTTTCACCTGGAAAGGGTAAAAACACAAGCTATCTCAAATAAAGAGACTGCCACTTGTAATATTTTAAAAAAAAACTTCTCTTGTGAAACTTCCTCGAAGAGATACCATTTGATGTAAAATTAGATAAACTTCACCTCGATCCTGACTATATGCAACGAAATGGTCTCAGTTTCTTCTTTAACCAATATGTTTCACCTAAAAATGGTAAAAACACAAGCAATCTCAAATAAAGAGACTGCCACTTGTAAAGATTTCACAACAAACTTCTCTTGTGAAACTTCCTCGAAGAGATACTATTTGATGGAGAATCAGATAAACTTCCCCTCGATCTTGACTATAAGCCATGAACTGGTCTCAGTTTCTTCTTTAACCAAGATGTTTCACCTGGAAAGGTTAAAACACAAGCTATCTCAAATAAAGAGACTGCCACTTGTAAATATTTCACAACAAACTTCTCTTGTAAAACATCCTCAAAGAGATACCATTTTATGTAGAATCATATAGACTCCTCCTCGATCCTGACTATAAACCACGAATTGGTATCAGTTTCTTCTTTAACCAAGATGTTTCACCTGGAAAGGGCAAAAACATAAGTTATCTCAAATAAAGAGACTGCCACTTGTAAAGATTTCACAACAAACTTCTCTTGCGAAACTTCCTCGAAGAAATACCATTTGATGGAGAATCAGATAAACTTCCCCTCGATCCTGACCATAAGCCACGAACTGGTCTCAGTTTCTTCTTTAACCAAGATGTTTCACCTGGAACAGGTAAAAACACAAGATATCTCAGACTGCCACTTGTAAAGATTTCACAACAAACTTATCTTGCGAAGCTTCCCCAAAGAGATACCATTTGATTGAAAATTAGATAAACTTCCCCTCGATCCTGACTATAAGCCACGAACTGGTCTCAGTTTCTTCTTTAACCAAGATGTTTCACCTGGAAAGGGTAAAAACACAAGTTATCTCAAATAAAGAGACTGCCACTTGTAAAGATTTCACAACCAACTTCTCTTACGAAACTTACTCGAAGAGATACCATTTGATGGAGAATCAGATAAACTTCCCCTTTATCCTGACTATACGCCACGATCTGGTCTCAGTTTCTTCTTTAACCAAGATGTTTCACCTGGAACAGGTAAAAACACAAGCTATCTCAGACTGCCACTTGTAAAGATTTCACAACAAACTTCTCTTGTAAAACATCCTCAAAGAGATACCTTTTGATGGAGAATCATATAAACTTCTCCTCGATCCTGACTATAAACCACGAACTGGTCTCAGTATCTTCTTTAACCAAGATGTTTCACCTAGAAAGGGTAAAAACACAAGCTATCTAAAATAAATAGACTGCCACTTTTAAAGATTTCACAACAAACTTCTCTTGTGAAACTTCCTTGGAGAGATACCATTTGATGGAGAATCACATAAACTTCCCCTCGATCCTGACTATAAGCCACGAACTGGTCTCAGTTTCTTCTTTAACCAAGATGTTTCACCCGGAAAGGGTAAAAACACAAGCTATCTCAAATAAAGAGACTGCCACTTTTAAGATTTAAAAAAAAAACTTCTCTTGTGAAACATCCTCGAAGAGATACAATTTGATGGAGAATTAGATAAACTTCCCCTCGATCCTGAATATAAGCAACGAACTGGTCTACGTTTCTTCTTTAACCAAGATTTTTCACCTGAAAAGGGTAAAAACACAAGCTATCTCAAATAAAGAGACTGCCACTTGTAAAGATTTCACAACAAACTTCTCTTGCGAAACTTCCTAGAAGAGATACCATTTGATGGAGAATCAGATAAACTTCCCCTCTATCCTGACTATACGCCACGATCTGGTCTCAGTTTCTTCTTTAACCAAGATGTTTCACCTGGAACAGGTAAAAACACAAGCTATCTCAGACTGCCACTTGTAAAGATTTCACAATAAACTTATCTTGCGAAACTTCCCCGAAGAGATACCAATTGATGGAGAATCAGATAAACTTCCCCTCGATCCTGTCTATAAGCCACGAACTGGTCTTAGTTTCTTCTTTAACCAAGATGTTTCACCTGGAAAGGGTAAAAACACAAGCTATCTCAAATAAAGAGACTGCCACTTGTAAGATTTCAAAAAAAAAAACTTTTCTTGTGAAACATCCTCGAAGAGATACAATTTGATGGAGAATTAGATAAACTTCTCCTCGATCCTGAATATAAGCAACGAACTGGTCTCTGTTTCTTCTTTAACAAAGATGTTTCACCTGAAAATGGTAAAAACACAAGATATCTCAAATAAAGAGACTGCCACTTGTAAATATTTCACAACAAACTTCTCTTGCGAAACTTCCTCGAAGAGATACCATTTGATGGAGAATCATATAAACTTCTCCTCGATCCTGACTATAAACCACTAACTGGTCTCAGTTTCTTATTTAACCAAGATGTTTCACCTGGAAAGGGTAAAAACACAAGCTATCTAAAATAAAGAGACTAACACTTTTAAAGATTTCACAACAAACTTCTCTTGCGAAACTTCCTTGGAGAGATACCATTTGATGGAGAATCAGATAAACTTCCCCTCGATCCTGACTATAAGCCACGAACTGGTCTCAGTTTCTTATTTAACCAAGATGTTTCACCTGGAAAGGGTAAAAACACAAGTTATCTCAAATAAAGAGACTGCCACTTGTAAAGATTTCACAACAAACTTCTCTTGCGAAACTTCCTCGAAGAGATACCATTTGATGGAGAATCAGATAAACTTCCACTTGATCCTGACTATAAGCCACGAATTGGTCTCAGTTTCTTATTTAACCAATATGTTTCACCTGGAAAGGGTAAAAACACAAGCTATCTCAAATAAAGAGACTGCCACTTGTAAGATATCACAAAAAACTTCTCTTGCGAAACTTCCTCGAAGAGATACCATTTGATGGAGAATCAGATAAACTTCCCCTCGATCCTGACTATACGCCACGAACTGTTCTCAGTTTCTTTTTTAACCAAGATGTTTCCCCTGGAAAGGGTAAAAACACAAGCTATCTCAAATAAAGAGACTGCCACTTGTAAAGATTTAACAACAAACTTCTCTTGCGAAACATCCTCAAAGAGATACCATTTGATGGAGAATCATATAAACTTCCCTCGATCCTGACTATACGCCACGAACTGGTCTCAATTTCTTCTTTAACCAAAATGTTTCACCTGGAACAGGTAAAAACACAAGCTATCTCAGACTGCCTCTTGTAAAGATTTCACAACAAACTTATCTTGCAAAACTTCCCCGAAGAGATACCATTTGATGGAGAATTAGATAAACTTCCCCACGATCCTGACAATAAGCCACGAACTGGTCTAAGTTTCTTCTTAAACCAAGATGTTTCACCTGGAAAGCGTAAAAACACAAGCTATCTCAAATAAAGAGACTGCCACTTGTAAGATTTTACAAAAAACTTCTCTTGTGAAACTTCCTCGAAGAGATACCATTTGATGAATAATCAGATAAACTTCCCCTCGATCCTGACTATAAGCCACGAATTGGTCTCAGTTTCTTCTTTAACCAAGATGTTTCACCTGGAAAGGGTAAAAACACAAACTATCTCAAATAAAGAGACTGCCACTTGTAAGATTTCAAAAAAAATACATCTCTTGTGAAACTTCTTCGAAGAGATACCATTTGATGGAGAATTGGATAAACTTCCCCTCGATCCTGACTATACGCAATGAACTGGTCTCAGTTTCTTCTTTAACCAAGATGTTTCACTTGAAAATGGTAAAAACACAAGCTATCTCAAATAAAGAGACTGCCACTTGTAAAGATTTCACAACAAACTTCTCTTGCAAAACTTCCTCGAAGAGATACTATTTGATGGAGAATCGGATAAACTTCCCCTCGATCTTGACTATAAGCCACAAATTGGTCTCAGTTTCATCTTTAACCAAGATGTTTCACCTTGAAAGGTTAAAACACAAGCTATCTCAAATAAAGAGACTGCCACTTGAAAAGATTTCACAACAAACTTCTCTTGTAAAACATCCTCAAAGAGATACCATTTGATGGAGAATCATATAAACTTCTCCTCGATCCTGACTATAAACCACAAACTAGTCTCAGTTTCTTCTTTAACCAAGATGTTTCACCTGGAAAGGGTAAAAACACAAGTTATCTCAAATAAAGAGACTGCCACTTGTAAAGATTTCACAACAAACTTCTCTTGCGAAACTTCTTCGGAGAGATACCATTTGATGGAGAATCAGATAAACTTCCCCTCGATCCTTACTATAAGCCACGAACTGGTCTCAGTTTATTTTTAACCAAGATATTTCACCTAGAAAGGGTAAAAACATAAGCTATCTCAAATAAAGAGACTGCCACTTGTAAAGATTTCACAACAAACTTCTCTTGCGAAACTTCCTCGAAGAGATGCCATTTGATGGAGAATAAGATAAACTTCCCCCCGATCCTGACTATACGTCACGAACTGGTCTCAGTTTCTTCTTTAACCAAGATGTTTCACCTGGAACAGGTAAAAACACAAGTTTATCTCAGACTGTCACTTGTAAAGATTTCACAACAAAATTATCTTGCAAAACTACCCCAAAGAGATACCATTTGATGTAGAATTAGATAAACTTCCCCACGATCCTGACTATAAGCCACGAACTAGTCTCGGTTTCTTCTTTAACCAAGATGTTTCACCTGGAAAGGGTAAAAACACAAGCTATCTCAAATAAAGAGACTGCCACTTGTAAGATTTCACAAAAAACATCTCTTGTGAAACTTCCTCGAAGAGATACTATTTGATGGAGAATTAGATAAACTTCCCCTCGATCCTTACTATACGTCACGAACTGGACTCAGTTTCTTCTTTAACCAAGATGTTTCACCTGGAAAGTGTAAAAACACAAGCTATCTCAAATAAAGAGACTGCCACTTGTAAATATTTCACAACAAACTTCTGTTGCAAAACATCCTCAACGAGATACCATTTGATGGAGAATCAGATAAACTTCTCCTCGATTCTGACTATAAGCCACGAACTGGTCTCAGTTTCTTCTTTAACCAAGATGTTTCACCTGGAAAGGTTAAAACACAAGCTATCTCAAATAAAGAGACTGCCACTTATAAAGATTTCACAACAAACTTCTCTTGCGAAACTTCCTCAGAGAGATAACATTTGATGGAAAATCAGATAAACTTCCCATAGATCCTGACTATAAGCCACGAACTGGTCTCAGTTTCTTCTTTAACCAAGATGTTTCAGCTGGAAAGGGTAAAAACACAAGCTATCTCAAATAAAGAGACTGGCACTTGTAAAGATTTCACAACAAACTTATCTTGCGAAACTTCTTCGGAGAGATACCATTTGATGGAGAATCAGATAAACTTCCCCTCGATCCTGACTATAAGCCACGAACTGGTCTCAGTTTCTTTTTAACCAAGATGTTTCACCTAGAAAGGGTAAAAACACATGCTATCTCATATAAAGAGACTGCCACTTGTAAAGATTTCACAACAAACTTCTCTTGTGAAACTTCCTCGAAGAGATACCATTTGATGGAGAATCATATAAACTTCCCCTCGATCCTGACTATAAGCCACGATTTGGTCTCAGTTTCTTCTTTAACCAAGATGTTTCACCTGGAAAGGGTAAAAACACAAGCTATCTCAAATAAAGAGACTGCCACTTGTAAGATTTCAAAAAAAAATACATATCTTGTGAAACTTCTTCGAAGAGATACCATTTGATGGAGAATTAGATAAACTTCCCCTCGATCCTGAATATACGCAACGAACTGGTCTCAGTTTCTTCTTTAACGAAGATGTTTCACTTGAAAATGGTAAAAACACAAGCTATCTCAAATAAAGAGACTGCCACTTGTAAAGATTTCACAACAAACTTCTCTTGCGAAACTTCCTCGAAGAGATACTATTTGATGGAGAATCAGATAAACTTCCCCTAGATCTTGACTATAAGCCACGAACTGGTCTCAGTTTCTTCTTTAACCAAGATGTTTCACCTGGAAAGGTTAAAACACAAGCTATCTCAAATAAAGAGAGTGCCACTTGTAAAGATTTCACAACAAACTTCTCTTGTAAAACATCCTCAAAGAGATACCATTTGATGGATAATCATATAAACTTCTCCTCGATCCTGACTATAAACCACAAACTGGTCTCAGTTTCTTCTTTAACCAAGATGTTTCACCTGGAAAGGGTAAAAACACAAGCTATCCCAAATAAAGAGACTTCCACTTGTAAAGATTTCACAACAAACTTCACTTGTGAAACTTTATCGGAGAGATACCATTTGAAGGAGAATGAGATAAACTTCCCCTTGATCCTAACTATAAGCCACGAACGGGTCTCAGTTTCTTCTTTAACCAAGATGTTTCGCTTGGAAAGGGTAAAAACACAAGCTATCTCAAATAAAGAGACTGCCACTTGTAAAGATTTCACAACAAACTTCTCTTGTGAAACATCCTCAAAGAGATACCATTTGATGGAGAATCAGATAAACTTCCCCTCGATCCTGACTATAAGCCACGAATTGGTCTCAGTTTCTTCTTTAACCAAGATGTTTCACCTGGAAAGGGTAAAAACACAAGCTATCTCAAATAAAGAGACTGCCACTTGTAAGATTTCACAAAAAACATCTCTTGTGAAACTTCCTCGAAGAGATACCATTTGATGGAGAATTAGATAAACTTCCCCTCGATCCTTACTATACGCCACGAACTGGTCTCAGTTTTTTTTTTAACCAAGATGTTTCACCTGGAAAGGGTAAAAACACAAGCTATCTCAAATAAAGAGACTGCCACTTGTAAAGATTTCACAATAAACTTCTCTTGTAAAACATCCTCAAAGAGATACCATTTGATGGAGAATCATATAAACTTCTCCTTGATCCTGACTATAAACCACAAACTGGTCTCAGTTTCTTCTTTAACCAAGATGTTTCACCTGAAAAGGGTAAAAACACAAGTTATCTCAAATAAAGAGACTGCCACTTGTAAAGATTTCACAACAAACTTCTCTTGCGAAACTTCCTCGGAGAGATACCATTTGATGGAGAATTAGATAAACTTCCCCTCGATCCTTACTGTGATACGGTGGGAGAACTGACTGTGGTTTTGCGTTTGTATTCGCACTTGTTCGGTTGAGCAAGAGTCGCCACCGACTTTTTATTTTATCCTAAAGGAAAGGTTAAAAAAGCACAGCAAAAACCTTTTGAGATATTTCGTGGGTTCGGGGGTAGATTATGAAAAGGGAAGGTATTAGCACCCTTTTCATCCATGGTTATCCATGGGCTCTTAGTTACTTGGTTTTTAGATCACTTGCCTTGATTTTCGATTGCTTGAAAATGGTGCGTGTGTGTGTGTGTTTTTGAAAATGTTTTGGAAGAAGATGCCTTGTCTTAGGCTACCCTTGTAACAATTCTTTACTCGAATGTTTTACAAAGGTGTGTATCTTTTCGAAAAGATGTTTCAAATGTTTTTGAGAGTTTGTTTTGAAAGTGTTTGTGGAATGTGGTTTTTGAAAAGAAGGCAAGTGTTTTTGCAAGTTGATCTCAAGTAACTAAGAGTTTTGTCTACCCTATTGTACTCAAAGGTTTTCTCTATGTTTTTCAACCCTTTTTAACAATTTTGTTCCACCATTGCAGTTGGTGGACAATCTTGCGTTTAGGATGTTTAACGGGACGGGCGCGGGTCATCGTATGGACCATGAATGCAATGGTGCCAAGTGTCTTTGGCAATTTGCTTTGAAGGGACTATGATCATTCTATTTAGGCAACTTTCGAAAGCGTCATCGAGGGACTTATGATCATTTGAATTTGTTTTGCCAAAGATACTTGACGTGCAAGCATGGCCCATTTTGGAAGGCAACATGTGGGATTACCCTAGAGGGTGCAAGTGTGATTGTGTATTGATTTCATGTATTTGTCTTGTATTAGGTTATCTAGCGTTTGATTTTATGTACATGCAAACCCTAGGTCTAACCATGGTATAATTCGAAAGCGGTAAATTGCAAGAATTTAAAGTCTACGCTATTACAAAATAAGTATCCGGGAATGGGGGTACAAATTTACGAATGGGGATGAGACTTAGGAATGTAGTGTCCAATAGGTTACAACCAAATCGAATCGATCAAATGTAAATGTAACGAATATACAAAATAAGCAAATGTAATATGTATCAAGTATAAGTACATTGTGTAAGTGTACGTGTATACGTGTATGTATATTTGTATATGTAATTATTTACAGGTGCGACAATGTGAATTTACATGTGTATTTTTTAAGGTATGGTTAACTTAAAGAAAAGAATTGGATATTTATTAATCTTTGATTTGTGATCTTGTATTTTCTTTAATACGTACAAAAAAAGAATGTTTTGATTAAATGCTTTAAGTTCTAATTATGTATATAAAAAGAGTATTTTTATTTGTTATGTACAAAAATGTTTTCAATTTTAATTATATTGTGTATAAAAGATGTATCTTTATATGTATGTACAAAGAATATTTAAATTAAATGTTTTAAATTAAAAATGTATTTTTATGTATTTTAGTATTAATGTAATAATATACAAAGAATGGTATTTTACTTAAAAGAAAAAGGTTTTACATTTTAATTATGTATTTTTATATTAATGTAATAATATACAAAGTAACAAAATTTAAGTTAGAGGAAAAATATTACAATTGAAAACGTAATTTTTTAGAGAAAATCAATATTTGATGTAAATGAATAATAAAAGAGTTATGTTAATTTATATATGTATGAAAAGGAAATGATGGTTTAAAAATAGTGTGAAATAAAAAATCAAAAATGGGCTCAAGGGTTTGAGGCCCAAATGCAAATTAGGGGAAATGAATAGAACAAGGGGGGTGAATTAGGAGTTAGCTTGGGCTTTAGGTTTTATGAAACAGATTAGGCCCACTCGTTTGAACGAACAGTTTTAGGGTTTTGTTGATTTGTTTTCATTCTGGAATAAGCTTAGGGTTTACAGAGGCGCGCCGTTTGTCTTCTATCCTCTTCGTCTTCGTTCATCTCTCGCCATGGATATTTATTCTCCCCTTTGCCCAGCCATCAGCGCCTCCGCCTCCTTCCTTCCTTGGTTCGGTGAAACCAAATGAGAGGTAATCGTCTTGTCTTGTTTAAACGCGTTTAAGGTTTGAATCCATCTTACATGCTAAGATTTACTGCTTCTTTTGATTAAGGCGTTTTGATTTTGTTTGTCTAACGAGGTTAAAAAGGGAAGAGAAGAGGATTTACTACCTTTTTGTTTGAGGGAGGAATGGCGGAGGTGCTTAGGAGGTTCGATGGTTAAGTGGATTGCGCGATGAGAGCTTTAACTGGTATCTTTACCTTTTTTGCCACTTTAGGGTTTTCTGATGATATTGACTGAAAACCCTTTTGAAAACTCACTTCTTTCTTCTTCTCTCCTACTGTATGCTCGTTGCTTATGTTGCCTTTAACGCTTGCCTTTAACGCTTGCCTTTTGTATGATGCCCTTTGTATGATGCCCTGTGATGGCCCTTATGAGGGCCTGCCTTGAATGTGCTTCTTTGTCCCTTCTCTGAGTTGCCTTGAATATGCTTCTTGTTTGTTTATGGCCCAATGATGAGTACTCCTCTGAGGGTTCTGTGGTTTGGCTTTGGATGCTTTGTATGTGGGTTGAATGCTATGCTTGAATTTGATTCGGATGGTGTTGAAAGGTACGTTTGAGCAGGTTGTGTTGGTTTAGCTTGTTGGACTATTTTGGGACAGTTTGGCCTTAGGTTGAGTTTGACAGGTTCAGCAGGTTTTTTGATTCTTACACAGGGCCTTATGGGCTTTGGCTTGGCAGGTTTAATGGCTTTGGTTGATAAGGTTTATGCAGGTCTTGGCCTTGAACAGGGTCTTACTGGTTTTAGGCTTATGAGGTTTAAGCTTATGGCTTAGCAGGTTCTCTGAGTTTGAGCTTTAGTTTGACAGTGGTTTATGTTTGAATGGCAAGGCTTTTGGTTTGAAACTGGATGGGTGTTCTGAACTGGTTATTGTGAACTGTTTTTGAGGTTTTTATGTTATTGCTGGTTAGGAGCTTAGGCAGGTTTAATGCTTAGGTGGTTTTACTGGTTTGCTGGTTTAACACAGGTTGGTGTTTGATGGTTTTTGAATGGCTTTGTGTTTAAGGCCTTTTGGTTTGATATGCTCTACCTTCTTTGATATCTCTTTTCTGTTTTATATATCCTACTGTTTTATTGACTAAAACTTTATATTTTCTTTCCCCCTTTTATCCACTGTGCTATTGCAGTTTGTTGTATATTTTCTTGCCTAAAGCCTCAAAGCCAGTAAGCCTAAACATTTCTTCTTTCTTCTCTCTCTCCAGTACACTTTTAGGCATTAAAAAAATGTTTGTACTGTACTTTTGTTCTGAAAGGGCCACTTTGTTGGGAAATGATGAAATAGTTTGCTTGCATATCATGCTTCCTCTGCATATTTGTCCCTTCTTCCAGATTTTGTGCTTTGTATCTTTTCAAATCTTTTGAATAGCTTTGTGACAGTAACTTGTACTTTGACAATTTTTTGGATGGTTTGAAAGTTGTGATCCAGTTTGGACTTTCTGTTTGTATTGAACTATGCAGTTTGACAATTTTTGAATTGTGCAATTTGACTTTTGTGCATTCATTTTTAGCAAATAAAAATTTGTCCCTCTTTGTGAACCGGGAGAAATCCCGTGATTTGCAGAGAGGGTTAACTGATCCCAATCAGTGGCCCTTAATGATGAATTTTATATCTGTCTCTTTATTTATTTATCTGCTATTTGACTTTTCCTCCTTTCTTTTTGCAGATAAAAAAATGAGTGGAGAGGGGTATCACTAAATGAAGAATGAAGAATTGGGGACTTAGGAATATTTAGAAAAATAGGATAGTTTTATTTTCAATTTAATCATTCTAACTATTATTATTATAAATACCTCGTAAATGAATACTTGTATCTAAATAATAATTGTAACAAATATTTAAATATGAAATAAAAATTCTATTGATCCAGTTAATTCTTTTTATCCCTTTTCAATTATTTATTTATTACTTATAGTTCTTTAAATTAAAATCACTGAAAATTAAATTCCAACTATTTAATCTTTAGAATAATAAATAATTAACTAAACATTGATTCAACGTTGATCAAATAATAAACTCGGTGCTTCCAACATCCAAAGCAAAGCACAGTCAAACACAATAACTGATCAGACACATTCCTTTTTTTCACTGATTTCTTACCAAACACTGTAAATCCAAACTGAATGTATCCTTTGACTGGTTCAATCAAACAAACGTGAATTCAATCCAAATGCATTCTTTTACTGATTAAGTCAAACAACGCGAATTCAAACCCAAATCTCGGAATAACTTGCAAAGTATCGTAGAATTAAATCTTTCTGAGGAACCGCGCACGAAAACCCTAATTCCTGATTAAATGCCAAAGAGCGTTCGCCTGATCAAAGTTGAGCCAAAGTCAACCAAAACCCTAAGCCAACTGTGTGAAACATTCCAGAGCCCTGAAAATCAATGAAACCCTAATTGTGTCCTGACTGACGAGAAAAGTCTGTTTGACCGATTCTTGAGCCAGTTTGAAAAATCAGGAAACGCCTGAAGCTGTGATTTCTTGTGGAAAAATGTGAGGGCAAATTTTGGGGTACAACAGTTGCCCCTGTTCAATCTTCTTGCACCTGAAGAGTTAGATTGGCAAGTTTGCCTCTCGTGACTCGAAGGTAAAAGGAGATTGGACACTAAAGTGCCCAGAAAATTTGCACTCGGCGATGTGATGGTAGAGGTGAATGGGCTTAAAGATGCCATTTGGTGATGGGCTTAAAGATGCCATCTGATGCGATAGAATCTTGTCGGGGGATGGGCTTAGAGATGCCATCTGGAAATGGGCTTAAAGATGCCATTTGGTGACTGCTGGTAGGAGGATGGGCTTATAGATGCCATCTGGAAATGGGCTTAAAGATGCCATTTGGAAATGTTAAACTATATGTCAATGGTGAGTGGACGAGTATCAGAAAGGCACCCATGTTTTGGAACATCTCTGAGTTGGGAGTCCGAGTAAGCAATAGATTGACATCCATGTTTGGAGAATCCGTAAACTATTTTGAAGTTGAGATTGAATAAGCAATAGAGCAGCATCCGTTGTTGGGAAGCGTCCGTAAACTGTTTTCAAAAGTTGAGAAGAGTCTGAACAAGTGATAGGTTAACATCCGTTACTGGAGAACTCGTGAACTGTTTTCAGAAGTCTTGAAGTTGAATAAGCAATAGAGCAGCATCCGTTGTTGGGAAGCGTCCGTAAACTATTTTCAAAAATTGCATCTGAACAAATTGGTAGATTAACATCCGTTGTTGGGAAGAATCCGTAAACTATTTTCAGAAGTCTTGAGAAGAATCTGAACAAGTGATAGGTTAACATCCGTTACTTGGAGAACCCGTGAACTGATTTCAGAAGTCTTGAAGTTGAATAAGCAATAGAGCAGCATCCGTTGTTGGGAAGCGTCCGTAAACTATTTTCAAAAATTGCATCTGAACAAGTTGGTAGATTAACATCCGTTGTTGGGAAGAATCCGTAAACTGTTTTCAGAAGTCTTGAGAAGAATCTGAACAAGTGATAGGTTAACATCCGTTACTTGGAGAACCCGTGAACTGTTTCCAGAAGTCTTGAAGTTGAATAAGCAATAGAGCAGCATCCGTTGTTGGGAAGCGTCCGTAAACTGTTTTCAAAAATTGCATCTGAACAAGTTGGTAGATTAACATCCGTTGTTGTGAAGAATCCGTAAACTGTTTTCAGAAGTCTTGAGAAGAATCTGAACAAGTGATAGGTTAACATCCGTTACTGGAGAACCCGTGAACTGTTTTCAGAAGTCTTGAAGTTGAATAAGCAATAGAGCAGCATCCGTTGTTGGGAAGCGTCCGTAAACTGTTTTCAAAAATTGCATCTGAACAAGTTGGTAGATTAACATCCGTTGTTGGGAAGAATCCGTAAACTGTTTTCAGAAGTCTTGAGAAGAATCTGAACAAGTGATAGGTTAACATCCGTTACTGGAGAACCCGTGAACTGTTTTCAGAAGTCTTGAAGAGGAACCGGTGTAGGTCTTCCTGAGGATGAGCTCGTGTAAAACTGCATCTGGATGGATCTGGAATAAGTATCAGAATGTCGCCGTGTCCGGGTCACATCTGAACTATTTCTGGATGAATCTCGGAAGATGATCTTTGTTTGTCGACTGATCTTTCCTGAAAAGGTAAAGGGTTAGTTGCATGCAATGTTATGATGCATGATGCAATGTATGTGACATCAATGTTTATAACATGAACATGATGAATGCGCCTGTAAGCTGATGAGCTATCTTGCTGAGGATAAATGAATCCTGGATGGCTGCAGATAAAAGAATCTTGACTGCTGCCTGGGAGAAAAATTCTTTGGCTGCTGCTGTGGAGGGCAAGAGTCTTCAATTGTTGAAAATGAGAAGTCTGGGGACCCTTGTTGGGGAAATCAGAAGCTTGGGTTGTATGCCAAACAACTGGGGACTTCCTGTTTTGAGGAGATCTGTGTAGGATTTCCTGATGATGAGTTCGTGTAAAACTGCATCGGGTTTTTGAACACTTTTGACATTCGAATGCTCCAAGTGGTGATGTAGATAATTTCCTGGATTGTTACAGGTGTTAATCCACAATAGGTCGTTCACAGATATTTTCCTGGCTTGTTACAGGTGTTGATCTGGAACTCTTCAGACGTGCCCTGGCTAGATACAGGAATCGAGTCTGGAAATAGTCGTCAACAGATATGCCCTGGCTGGATACAGGAATCGAATCCTCAAACTCTTCAGACGTGCCCTGGCTAGATACAGGAATCGAGTCTGGAAATAGTCGTCAACAGATATGCCCTGGCTGGATACAGGAATCGAATCTGGAAATAATCGTCAACAGATATGCCCTGGCTGGATACAGGAATCGAATCTGGAAATAGTCGTCAACAGATATGCCGTGGCTGGATACAGGAATCGAATCCTCAAACTCTTCAGACGTGCCCTGGCTAGATACAGGAATCGAGTCTGGAAATGTGATAGTTGATTTGTTGAACACTTTTGACATTCGAATGCCCCAAGTGGTGATGAAGGAATCTTGAATCAGATTACTCTGCATATTGAGAGATTTCTTGAAATCTTGACTGGACTGCCCCAGGTTAATTGAATTTTGAAAGATCTGTTGGACCTTGACTGGACTGCCCCAGTTTAATTGGATTTTGAAAGATCTGTTGGACCTTGACTGGACTGCCCCAGGTTAATTGGATGGTGCTATGTCATGCCCCTTGTTGATAGGGGATTTGTAAAGGAAGTGTAGTCCTTTTGAAATGATTTGGCTCACTGAGAGAGTTTTCGTTCCTCCGAACATTCACTGTATGAATTTCTTCGCTGTCAAACAAAAAGCCAAATGCAGACAGTGATATTAAAATAATGCAAAGTTTATGTTTGTCTCGAAGTTTTGAAAAAATGCATTTTTAGCAGAAAACTTTTTATAAGACAGATCAACACAAGATTTAGAGCAAAGCCTTACAGGAGTCAGGATACCTTTTGTAACAGTATGCTTTCGAACTAACCCATGCTTCAATTAGGACTTTTGAAGGGTTGTAACGTGGTTTGGTTCACGGTTTAAGAAACAAAGGATAAAGGCTCAAAGTATATTTGTACCCACCCGCTCTTCGTGATGTTCTTCAACCTAAGCTCAGTTAATTGTGCGTCACACTCTGTTTTGAGTTTGGAACGACTTTTGGGCGATGGTTCACCGGTTGAATTTGGGGAGACAGTCATCATATCCTCTTTTCTTTTTCAACATTTTTCATGTTGTTGAGGATTTTGTAATGACCTCACTATTTTGATTTTGATTTGTTATCCCTAACTTTTGCCTGAATGTTCCCATTTTCGAGATTACAGTCAGCGGGATGCCCCAGCTTTCTTAAGCCTCCTTTATAGGTTTTGGCTCAGTGGGCTTTTTCTCTTTTGAGAGATTGACTGTCTATGTGATAGGGAACCACCCTTGTCTTTTGATTCCAAAGGAATGCCTTTCTTGTCATTCGTCGTTCGTTGTGTTACGAACTTGAGTTTGCGACTTCAATGCGCATTTTCTCTTGAATTAACTGAGAGACTACCCTATCCCAGGTTTATATCAAAGGTTTTGATTGTTTAGAACAGAAAACTCCTACTTCTTTGGCTCGAAGGGGTTGACTAGGGATTATCTTCCTTATAACTCCAGTGTTTGGGATTTGAAAGAAATGTCTGTACATCATCAGCAAGGTCTGTTCAAAAGCATATTGTATAAGATTATGGTATTGTTTCGTCATCCTCCCTCTAAAGGCTTACAGCTTTTTATCAAGAGTCAAATATCATAAAGAAAAGCATAAGAGTAGTGAAACGAATGGATGAATTCAAGACAAACATATGCAATGCATTAATGAAAACAGAGTTTAACATCAACAGATAATTGTTTGACAGCAAAAGAAATTACAACTTTGAAAATTCAAAAAGAAGCAAAAGTATTTCAGCTTGAGCTTCGTCACTTCAAGTGGAGAACCCTTTAACGGAAGATTTTCATCTCGCCGTCTGGCATGAATTCCAGCACCCCAATGTCGATCAGATATTGAATCTTGTTTTTCAAGGCCCAACAGTCATTGGTGTCGTGTCCCGGGCTGTAGGAATGGTAAACACAAAATGCGTCGGGACGATAGTTAGGAGAGGAGGTATTGAGCTTCTGAGGAGGATCCCTTAGGGTGAGCAAGTCGACCTCCAACAGGCGCTTCAGTATGAAGAATGATGGTATTTCAGTCTCCGTGAAATGTCTTCCCGATGTTTCTTGCTTACGCCGATTACCCCGTTGACGCTGGCAAGGTTGTTGATGGGCTTGTGATCCTGAAGCAAGCGAAGGAGCCTTCCCCTTGTCTTCTTGAGTAGATGGAGGCTGAGCGGTGACTTGCTCTTCAACCTCAGATGTTTGCCCCAATTGGTTACTTGGAAGTAGTTGGAGGACAAGAACTCTGAGTTCCTCTTGTCTTTGAGATAGGTCTTGGATGAGAGCCATCTGGCCCACCAACTGTCCCATCACTTGGGTCCTCAAGGTTGTCAGATCAAACTGCAGCTCCACAAGCTGATCACTCCTGGCATTGTTGGAATTCTCCAAGCCCTTTGTGAGGAGAGCTTTCATCTCTTCTTGCCCCAGAGACAAGTTCAGGAACATCTCCTGCAACTGAGCAGTCTGGTCTTGGATGTCTTTGACAGACCTTTCTAGAGCCATCTCTTGCTGAAATAAACAGCAGGAGAGTAAGGAAACCTGAAAAAGGAAAGACTGTCAAAATGCAATGCATGATATGTGGATGCATGCTTTCAAGGATCTCTTGGGATAAACACAAGAAAATGTTAGAGATTGAACTTTGCTCTTGGATTGGAGATCTCCGCACCGGTGGATGTCTTTCCACGAGAATCGAGCTCACCATGTCAAGTGGGTCATCGCCACTGATTCAAGTTGTTGCGCTTGATCTTTGATTGGAGAGCTTTGTATCGGTGGATGTCTTTCCACGAGAATCAAGCTCACCATGTCGAGTGGGTCATAGCCACTGATTCAAGTTGTTGTACTTGATCTTTGATGGAATTTGTTTAGAGGAGAAACCTCTTGCCCCTTGGTAGATGTCTGGTTCAACGTAACACTGCATCAAAAGAACCCTCGAGATCCTTGAAATGGTTATTGAAAATGCTATGGTATGATGTCATGATGTCATGTACATGTATGCGAAAAACAAGTGAGTGTATATACAGGCAAACATATTCACACAAAGCAAACAACTCCTTAGGTTTAGGCTTGCATGGGGTTCAGGTACTACCCTCTTTCAGTTTCGTTGGTTAAAACATGTCCTATCAAAAGTAACCGGGTTCTAGAGGATCTCAAATCATTTGCTACCCTTGATCGGTCATAACTCCAACATCGCTATCTTTTCTTGCGGCCGGAACCATCGCGAGAGTTTAGCCTCAATGAGTGTAGCATACTGCTACTGTTCTAATGGCCAAGTTGGGTCAATTTAGGGTTCTAAGGTCGGTTGGTGCTTAATGACTCCTTGGAAGACCCATATTCTCCCCGTTTCAACACGAGGGATATCGGTACAGACCAAGGCGTCACACCAACGTAGCCACTGCTTCACCCATGTCGGTATACGCCGGACAGGTCCCTCAAAGATTATGCTACCTAAAAGGGTATTCCCCAGATCCGGGTTAGGATCTATGAAACTCCGATACAAAGCCCACAAATGTAAAAGCAAACAAAGCAATCAATTGAAAACAAAGGTGATCTAAACCCTAAGGTAACCCCACTTTGAGTAGTACTCCCCAGCAGAGTCGCTAGTTCTGTGATACGGTGGGAGAACTGACTGTGGTTTTGCGTTTGTATTCGCACTTGTTCGGTTGAGCAAGAGTCGCCACCGACTTTTTATTTTATCCTAAAGGAAAGGTTAAAAAAGCACAGCAAAAACCTTTTGAGATATTTCGTGGGTTCGGGGGTAGATTATGAAAAGGGAAGGTATTAGCACCCATTTCATCCATGGTTATCCATGAGCTCTTAGTTACTTGGTTTTTAGATCACTTGCCTTGATTTTCGATTGCTTGAAAATGGTGCGTGTGTGTGTGTGTTTTTGAAAATGTTTTGGAAGAAGATGCCTTGTCTTAGGCTACCCTTGTAACAATTCTTTACTCGAATGTTTTACAAAGGTGTGTATCTTTTCGAAAAGATGTTTCAAATGTTTTTGAGAGTTTGTTTTGAAAGTGTTTGTGGAATGTGGTTTTTGAAAAGAAGGCAAGTGTTTTTGCAAGTTGATCTCAAGTAACTAAGAGTTTTGTCTACCCTATTGTACTCAAAGGTTTTCTCTATGTTTTTCAACCCTTTTTAACAATTTTGTTCCACCATTGCATTTGGTGGACAATCTTGCGTTTAGGATGTTTAACGGGACGGGCGCGGGTCATCGTATGGACCATGAATGCAATGGTGCCAAGTGTCTTTGGCAATTTGCTTTGAAGGGACTATGATCATTCTATTTAGGCAACTTTCGAAAGCGTCATCGAGGGACTTATGATCATTTGAATTTGTTTTGCCAAAGATACTCGACGTGCAAGCATGGCCCATTTTGGAAGGCAACATGTGGGATTACCCTAGAGGGTGCAAGTGTGATTGTGTATTGATTTCATGTATTTGTCTTGTATTAGGTTATCTAGCGTTTGATTTTATGTACATGCAAACCCTAGGTCTAACCATGGTATAATTCGAAAGCGGTAAATTGCAAGAATTTAAAGTCTATGCTATTACAAAATAAGTATCCGGGAATGGGGGTACAAATTTACGAATGGGGATGAGACTTAGGAATGTAGTGTCCAATAGGTTACAACCAAATCGAATCGATCAAATGTAAATGTAACGAATATACAAAATAAGCAAATGTAATATGTATCAAGTATAAGTACATTGTGTAAGTGTACGTGTATACGTGTATGTATATTTGTATATGTAATTATTTACAGGTGCGACAATGTGAATTTACATGTGTATTTTTTAAGGTATGGTTAACTTAAAGAAAAGAATTGGATATTTATTAATCTTTGATTTGTGATCTTGTATTTTCTTTAATACGTACAAAAAAAGAATGTTTTGATTAAATGCTTTAAGTTCTAATTATGTATATAAAAAGAGTATTTTTATTTGTTATGTACAAAAATGTTTTCAATTTTAATTATATTGTGTATAAAAGATGTATCTTTATATGTATGTACAAAGAATATTTAAATTAAATGTTTTAAATTAAAAATGTATTTTTATGTATTTTAGTATTAATGTAATAATATACAAAGAATGGTATTTTACTTAAAAGAAAAAGGTTTTACATTTTAATTATGTATTTTTATATTAATGTAATAATATACAAAGTAACAAAATTTAAGTTAGAGGAAAAATATTACAATTGAAAACGTAATTTTTTAGAGAAAATCAATATTTGATGTAAATGAATAATAAAAGAGTTATGTTAATTTATATATGTATGAAAAGGAAATGATGGTTTAAAAATAGTGTGAAATAAAAAATCAAAAATGGGCTCAAGGGTTTGAGGCCCAAATGCAAATTAGGGGAAATGAATAGAACAAGGGGGGTGAATTAGGAGTTAGCTTGGGCTTTAGGTTTAATGAAACAGATTAGGCCCACTCGTTTGAACGAACAGTTTTAGGGTTTTGTTGATTTGTTTTCATTCTGGAATAAGCTTAGGGTTTACAGAGGCGCGCCGTTTGTCTTCTATCCTCTTCGTCTTCGTTCATCTCTCGCCATGGATATTTATTCTCCCCTTTGCCCAGCCATCAGCGCCTCCGCCTCCTTCCTTCCTTGGTTCGGTGAAACCAAATGAGAGGTAATCGTCTTGTCTTGTTTAAACGCGTTTAAGGTTTGAATCCATCTTACATGCTAAGATTTACGGCTTCTTTTGATTAAGGCGTTTTGATTTTTTTTATCTAACGAGGTTAAAAAGGGAAGAGAAGAGGATTTACTACCTTTTTGTTTTAGGGAGGAATGGTGGAGGTGCTTAGGAGGTTCGATGGTGAAGAGGATTGCGCGATGAGAGCTTTAACTGGTATCTTTACCTTTTTTGCCACTTTAGGGTTTTGTGATGATATTGACTGAAAACCCTTTTGAAAACTCACTTCTTTCTTCTTCTCTCCTACTGTATGCTCGTTGCTTATGTTGCCTTTAACGCTTGCCTTTAACGCTTGCCTTTTGTATGATGCCCTTTGTATGATGCCCTGTGATGACCCTTATGAGGGCCTGCCTTGAATGTGCTTCTTTGTCCCTTCTCTGAGTTGCCTTGAATATGCTTCTTGTTTGTTTATGGCCCAATGATGAGTACTCCTCTGAGGGTTCTATGGTTTGGCTTTGGATGCTTTGTATGTGGGTTGAATGCTATGCTTGAATTTGATTCGGATGGTGTTGAAAGGTACATTTGAGCAGGTTGTGTTGGTTTAGCTTGTTGGACTATTTTGGGACAGTTTGGCCTTAGGTTGAGTTTGACAGGTTCAGCAGGTTTTTTGATTTACACGGGGCCTTATGGGCTTTGGCTTGGCAGGTTTAATGGCTTTGGTTGATAAGGTTTATGCAGGTCTTGGCCTTGAACAGGGTCTTACTGGTTTTAGGCTTATGAGGTTTAAGCTTATGGCTTAGCAGGTTCTCTGAGTTTGAGCTTTAGTTTGACAGTGGTTTATGTTTGAATGGCAAGGCTTTTGGTTTGAAACTGGATGGGTGTTCTGAACTGGTTATTGTGAACTGTTTTTGAGGTTTTTATGTTATTGCTGGTTAGGAGCTTAGGCAGGTTTAATGCTTAGGTGGTTTTACTGGTTTGCTGGTTTAACACGGGTTGGTGTTTGATGGTTTTTGAATGGCTTTGTGTTTAAGGCCTTTTGGTTTGATATGCTCTACCTTCTTTGATATCTCTTTTCTGTTTTATATATCCTACTGTTTTATTGACCAAAACTTTATATTTTCTTTCCCCCTTTTATCCACTGTGCTATTGCAGTTTGTTGTATATTTTCTTGCCTAAAGCCTCAAAGCCAGTAAGCCTAAACACTTCTTCTTTCTTCTCTCTCTCCAGTACACTTTTAGGCATTAAAAAAATGTTTGTACTGTACTTTTGTTCTGAAAGGGCCACTTTGTTGGGAAATGATGAAATAGTTTGCTTGCATATCATGCTTCCTCTGCATATTTGTCCCTTCTTCCATATTTTGTGCTTTGTATCTTTTCAAATCTTTTGAATACCTTTGTGACAGTAACTTGTACTTTGACAATTTTTTGGATGGTTTGAAAGTTGTGATCCAGTTTGGACTTTCTGTTTGTATTGAACTATGCAGTTTGACAATTTTTGAATTGTGCAATTTGACTTTTGTGCATTCATTTTTAGCAAATAAAAATTCGTCCCTCTTTGTGAACCGGGAGAAATCCCGTGATTTGCATAGAGGGTTAACTGATCCCAATCAGTGGCCCTTAATGATGAATTTTATATCTGTCTCTTTATTTATTTATCTGCTATTTGACTTTTCCTCCTTTCTTTTTGCAGATAAAAAAATGAGTGGAGAGGGGTATCACTAGATGAAGAATGAAGAATTGGGGACTTAGGAATATTTAGAAAAATAGGATAGTTTTATTTTCAATTTAATCATTGTAACTATTATTATTATAAATACCTCGTAAATGAATACTTGTATCTAAATAATAATTGTAACAAATATTTAAATATGAAATAAAAATTCTATTGATCCAGTTAATTCTTTTTATCCCTTTTCAATTATTTATTTATTACTTATAGTTATTTAAATTAAAATCACTGAAAATTAAATTCCAGCTATTTAATCTTTAGAATAATAAATAATTAACTAAACATTGATTCAACGTTGATCAAATAATAAACTCGGCGCTTCCAACATCCAAAGCAAAGCACAGTCAAACACAATAACTGATCAGACGCATTCCTTTTTTTTACTGATTTCTTACCAAACACTGTAAATCCAAACTGAATGTATCCTTTGACTGGTTCAATCAAACAAACGTGAATTCAATCCAAATGCATTCTTTTACTGATTAAGTCAAACAACGCGAATTCAAACCCAAATCTCGGAATAACTTGCAAAGCATCGTAGAATTAAATCTTTCTGAGGAACCGCGCACGAAAACCCTAATTCCTGATTAAATGCCAAAGAGCGTTCGCCTGATCAAAGTTGAGCCAAAGTCAACCAAAACCCTAAGCCAACTGTGTGAAACATTCCAGAGCCCTGAAAATCAATGAAACCCTAATTGTGTCCTGACTGACGAGAAAAGTCTGTTTGACCGGTACTTGAGCCAGTTTGAAAAATCAGGAAACGCCTGAAGCTGTGATTTCTTGTGGAAAAATGTGAGGGCAAATTTTGGGGTACAACACTTACTATAAGCCACGAACTGGTCTCAGTTTATTTTTAACCAAGATATTTCACCTAGAAAGGGTAAAAACACAAGCTATCTCAAATAAAGAGACTACAACTTGTAAAGATTTCACAACAAACTTCTCTTGCGAAACTTCCTCGAAGAGATGCCATTTGATGGAGAATAAGATAAACTTCCCCCCGATCCTGACTATACGTCACGAACTGGTCTAAGTTTCTTCTTTAACCAAGATGTTTCACCTGGAACAGGTAAAAACACAAGTTATCTCAGACTGTCACTTGTAAAGATTTCACAACAAAATTATCTTGCGAAACTACCCCAAAGAGATACCATTTGATGGAGAATTAGATAAACTTCCCCACGATCCTGACTATAAGCCACGAACTGGTCTCAGTTTCTTCTTTAACCAAGATGTTTCACCTGGAAAGGGTAAAAACACAAGCTATCTCAAATAAAGAGACTGCCACTTGTAAGATTTCACAAAAAACATCTCTTGTGAAACTTCCTCGAAGAGATACCATTTGATGGAGAATTAGATAAAATTCCCCTCGATCCTTACTATACGTCACGAATTGGTGTCAGTTTCTTCTTTAACCAAGATGTTTAACCTGGAAAGGGTAAAAACACAAGCTATCTCAAATAAAGAGACTGCCACTTGTAAATATTTCACAACAAACTTCTCTTGCAAAACATCCTCAACGAGATACCATTTGATGGAAAATCAGATAAACTTCTCCTCGATTCTGACTATAAACCACGAACTGGTCTTAGTTTCTTCTTTAACCAAGATGTTTCACCTTGAAAGGGTAGAAACACAAGCTATCTCAAATAAAGAGACTGCCACTTGTAAAGATTTCACAACAAACTTCTCTTGCGAAACTTCCTCAGAGAGATACCATTTGATGGAAAATCAGATAAACTTACCCTAGATCCTGACTATAAGCCATGAACTGGTCTCAGTTTCTTCTTTAACCAAGATGTTTCACCTGGAAAGGGTAAAAACAAAAGCTATCTCAAATAAAGAGACTGCCACTTGTAACGATTTCACAACAAACTTATCTTGCGAAACTTCCTCGAAGAGATACCATTTGATGGAAAATCAGATAAACTTCCCCTCGATCCTGACTATAAGCCACGAACTGGTCTCAGTTTCTTTTTAACCAAGATTTTTCACCTAGAAAGGGTAAAAACACAAGCTATCTCAAATAAAGAGACAGCCACTTGTAAAGATTTCACAACAAACATCTCTTGCGAAACTTCCTCGAAGAGATACCATTTGATGGAGAATCATATAAGCTTCCCCTCGATCCTGACTATAAGCCACGAACTGGTCTCAGTTTTTTCTTTAACCAAGATGTTTCACCTGGAAAGGGTAAAAACACAAGCTATCTAAAATAAAGAGACTGCCACTTGTAATATTTCAAAAAAAATGCATCTCTTGTGAAACTTCTTCAAAGAGATACCATTTGATGGAGAATTAGATAAACTTCCCCTCGATCCTGACTATACGCAACGAACTGGTGTCAGTTTCTTCTTTAACCAAGATGTTTCACTTGAAAATGGTAAAAACACAAGCTATCTCAAATAAAGAGACTGCCACTTGTAAAGATTTTACAACAAACTTCTCTTGCGAAACTTCCTCGAAGAGATACTATTTGATGGAGAATCAGATAAACTTCCCCTAGATCTTGACTATAAGCCACGAACTTGTCTCAGTTTCTTCTTTAACCAAGATGTTTCACTTGGAAAGGTTAAAACAGAAGCTATCTCAAATAAAGAGACTGCCACTTGTAAAGATTTCACAACAAACTTCTCTTGTAAAACATACTCAAAGAGATACCATTTGATGGATAATCATATAAATTTCTCCTCGATCCTGACTATAAACCACAAACTGGTCTCAGTTTCTTCTTTAACCAAGATGTTTCACCTGGAAAGGGTAAAAACACAAGCTATCCCAAATAAAGAGACTGCCACTTGTAAAGATTTCACAACAAACTTCTCTTGCGAAACTTCCTCGGAGAGATACCATTTGATAATCAGATAAACTTCCCCTCGATCCTGACTATAAGCCACGAAATGGTCTCAATTTATTTTTAACCAAGATATTTCACCTAGAAAGGGTAAAAACACAAGCTATCTCAAATAAAGAGACTGCCACTTGTAAAGATTTCACAACAAACTTCTCTTGCGAAACGTCCTCGAAGAGATGCCATTTGATGGAGAATAAGATAAACTTCCCCCCGATCCTGACTATACGTCACGAACTGGTCTCAGTTTCTTCTTTAACCAAGATGTTTCACCTGGAAAGGGTAAAAACACAAGCTATCTCAAATAAAGAGACTGCCACTTGTAAGATTTCAAAAAAAATACATCTCTTGTGAAACTTCTTCGAAGAGATACCATTTGATGGAGAATTAGATAAACTTCCCCTCGATCCTGACTATACGCAACGAACTGGTCTCAGTTTCTTCTTTAACCAAGATGTTTCACTTGAAAATGGTAAAAACACAAGTTATCTCAAATAAAGAGACTGCCACTTGTAAAGATTTCACAACAAACTTCTCTTGCGAAACTTCATCGAAGAGATACTAATTGATGGAGAATCAGATAAACTTCCCCTAGATCTTGACTATAAGCCACGAACTGGTCTCAGTTTCTTCTTTAACCAAGATGTTTCACCTGGAAAGGTTAAAACACAAGCTATCTCAAATAAAGAGACTGCCACTTGTAAAGATTTCACAACAAACTTCTCTTGTAAAACATCCTCAAAGAGATACCATTTGATGGATAATCATATAAACTTCTCCTCGATCCTGACTATAAACCACAAACTGGTCTCAGTTTCTTCTTTAACCAAGATTTTTCACCTGGAAAGGGTAAAAACACAAGTTATCCCAAATAAAGAGACTGCCACTTGTAAAGATTTCATAATAAACTTCTCTTGCGAAACTTCCTCGAAGAGATACCATTTGATGGAGAATCAGATAAACTTCCCCCCTATCCTGACTATACGTCACGAACTGGTCTCAATTTCTTCTTTAACCAAAATGTTTCACCTGGAACAGGTAAAAACACAAGTTATCTCAGACTGTCACTTGTAAAGATTTCACAACAAAATTATCTTGCGAAACTTCCCCAAAGAGATACCATTTGATGGAGAATTAGATAAACTTCCCCACGATCCTGACTATAAGCCACGAACTGGTCTCAGTTTCTTCTTTAACCAAGATGTTTCACCTGGAAAGGGTAAAAACACAAACTATCTCAAATAAAGAGACTGCCACTTATAAGATTTCACAAAAAACATCTCTTGTGAAACTTCCTTGAAGAGATACCATTTGATGGAGAATTAGATAAACTTCCCCTCGATCCTTACTATACGCCACGAACTGGTCTCAGTTTCTTCTTTAACCAAGATGTTTCACCTGGAAAGGGTAAAAACACAAGCTATCTCAAATAAAGAGACTGCCACTTGTAAATATTTCACAACAAACTTCTCTTGCAAAACATGCTCAAAGAGATACCATTTGATGGAGAATCAGATAAACTTCTCCTCGATTCTCACTATAAACCACGAACTGGTCTTAGTTTCTTCTTTAACCAAGATGTTTCACCTGGAAAGGGTAGAAACACAAGCTATCTCAAATAAAGAGAATGCCACTTGTAAAGATTTCACAACAAACTTCTCTTGCGAAACTTCCTCAGAGATACCATTTGATGGAAAATCAGATAAACTTCCCCTAGATCCTGACTATAAGCCACGAACTGGTCTCAGTTTCTTCCTAAACTAAGATGTTTCACCTGGAAAGGGTAAAAACACAAGCTATCTCAAATAAAGAGACTGCCACTTGTAAAGATTTCACAACAAACTTCTCTTGTGAAACTTCCTCGGAGAGATACCATTTGATGGAGAATCAGATAAACTTCCCCTCGATCCTGACTATAAGCCACTAACTGGTCTTAGTTTATTTTTAACCAAGATATTTCACCTAGAAAGGGTAAAAACACAAGCTATCTCAAATAAAGAGACTGCCACTTGTAAAGATTTCACAACAAACTTCTCTTGCGAAACTTCCTCGAAGAGATGCCATTTGATGGAGAAACGGATAAACTTCCCCTCGATCCTGAATATAAGCCATGAACTGGTCTCAGTTTCTTCTTTAACAAAGATGTTTCACCTGGAAAGGGTAAAAACATAAGTTATCTCAAATAAAGATACTGCCACTTGTAAGATTTCACAAAAAACTTCTCTAGCGAAACTTCCTCGAAGAGATACCGTTTGATGGAGAATAAGATAAACTTTCCCCCGATCCTGACTATACGTCACGAACTGGTCTCAGTTTCTTCTTTAACCAAGATGTTTCACTTGGAATAGGTAAAAACACAAGTTATCTCAGACTGTCACTTGTAAAGATTTCACAACAAAATTATCTTGCGAAACTTCCCCAAAGAGATACCATTTGATGGAGAATTAGATAAACTTCCCCACGATCCTGACTATAAGCCACGAACTGGTCTCAGTTTCTTCTTTAACCAAGATGTTTCACCTGGAAAAAGTAAAAACACAAGCTATCTCAAATAAAGAGACTGCCACTTGTAAGATTTCACAAAAAACATCTCTTGTGAAACTTCCTCGAAGAGATACCATTTGATGGAGAATTAGATAAACTTCCCATCGATCCTTACTATACGCCACGAACTTATCTCAGTTTCTTCTTTAACCAAGATGTTTCACCTGGAAAGGGTAAAAACATAAGTTGTCTCAAATTAAGAGACTGCCACTTGTAAAGATTTCACAACAAACTTCTCTTGCAAAACATGCTCAAAGAGATACCATTTGATGGAGAATCAGATAAACTTCTCCTCGATTCTGACTATAAACCACGAACTGGTCTTAGTTTCTTCTTTAACCAAGATGTTTCACCTGGAAAAGGTAGAAACACAAGCTATCTCAAATAAAGAGACTGCCACTTGTAAAGATTTCACAACAAACTTCTCTTGCGAAACTTCCTTGAAGAGATACCATTTGATGGAAAATCAGATAAACTTCCCCTAGATCCTGACTATAAGACACAAACTGGTCTCAGTTTCTTCTTTAACCAAGATGTTTCACCTGGAAAGGGTAAAAACACAAGCTATCTCAAATAAAGACACTGCCACTTGTAAAGATTTCACAACAAACTTCTCTTGCGAAACTTCCTCGAAGAGATACCATTTGATGGAGAATTAGATAAACTTCCCCTCGATCATGACTATAAGCCACGAACTGGTCTCAGTTTCTTCTTTAACCAATATGTTTCACCTGGAAAGGTTAAAAACACAAGCTATCTCAAATAAAGAGACTGTCACTTGTAAGATTTCACAAAAAACTTCTCTTGCGAAACTTCCTCGAAGAGATACCATTTGATGGAGAATCAGATAAACTTCGCCTCGATCCTGGCTATACGCCACGAACTGTTCTCAGTTTCTTTTTTAACCAAGATGTTTCACCTGGAAAGGGTAAAAACACAAGCTATCTCAAATAAAGAGACCGCCACTTGTAAATATTTCACAACAAACTTCTCTTGCGAAACTTCCTCAAAGAGATACCATTTGATGGGGAATTAGATAATCTTCCGCTCTATCCTGACTATACGCCACGAATTGGTCTCAGTTTCTTCTTTAACCAAGATGTTTCACCTGGAACAGGTAAAAACACAAGTTATCTCAGACTGTCACTTGTAAAGATTTCACAACAAAATTATCTTGCGAAACTTCCCCAAAGAGATACCATTTGATGGAGAATTAGATAAACTTCCCCACGATCCTGACTATAAGCCACGAACTGGTCTCGGTTTCTTCTTTAACCAAGATGTTTCACCTGGAAAGGGTAAAAACACAAGCTATCTCATATAAAGAGACTGCCACTTGTAAGATTTCACAAAAAACATCTCTTGTGAAACTTCCTCGAAGAGATACCATTTGATGGAGAATTAGATAAACTTCCCCTCGATCCTTACTATACGCCACGAACTGGTCTCAGTTTCTTCTTTAAGCAAGATGTTTCACCTGGAAAGGGTAAAAACATAAGCTATCTGAAATTAAGAGACTGCCACTTGTATATATTTCACAACAAACTTCTCTTGCAAAACATCCTCAAAGAGATACCATTTGATGGAGAATCAGATATACTTCTCTTCGATTCTGACTATAAACCACGAACTGGTCTTAGTTTCTTCTTTAACCAAGATGTTTCACCTGGAAAAGGGTAGAAACACAAGCTATCTCAAATAAAGAGACTGCCACTTGTAAATATTTCACAACAAACTTCTCTTGCGAAACTTCCTCGGAGAGATACCATTTGATGGAAAATCAGATAAACTTCCCCTAGATCCTGACTATAAGCCACGAACTGGTCTCAGTTTCTTCTTTAAATAAGATGTTTCACCTGGAAAGGGTAAAAACACAAGCTATCTCAAATAAAGAGACTTCCACTTGTAAAGATTTCACAACAAACTTCTCTTGCGAAACTTCCTCGAAGAGATACCATTTGATGGAGAATCAGATAAACTTCCCCTCGATCCTGACTATAAGCCACGAACTGGCCTCAGTTTATTTTTAACCAAGATATTTAACCTAGAAAGGGTAAAAACACAAGCTATCTCAAATAAAGAGACTGCCACTTGTAAAGATTTCACAACAAACTTCTCTTGCGAAACTTCCTCGAAGAGATGCCATTTGATGGAGAAACGGATAAACTTCCCCTCGATCCTGAATATAAGCCATGAACTGGTCTCAGTTTCTTCTTTAACCAAGATGTTTCACCTTGAAAGGGTAAAAACACAAGCTATCTCAAATAAAGAGACTGCCACTTGTAGGATTTCACAAAAAACTTCTCTTGCGAAACTTCCTCGAAGAGATGCCATTTGATGGAGAATAAGATAAACTTCCCCTCGATCCTGACTATACGTCACGAACTAGTCTAAGTTTCTTCTTTAACCAAGATGTTTCACCTGGAACAGGTAAAAACACAAGTTATCTCAGACTGTCACTTGTAAAGATTTCACAACAAAATTATCTTGCGAAACTTCCCCAAAGAGATACCATTTGATGGAGAATTAGATAAACTTCCCCACGATCCTGACTATAAGCCACGAACTGGTCTCAGTTTCTTCTTTAACCAAGATGTTTCACCTGGAAAAAGTAAAAACACAAGCTATCTCAAATAAAGAGACTGCCACTTGTAAGATTTCACAAAAAACATCTCTTGTGAAACTTCCTCGAAGAGATACCATTTGATGGAGAATTAGATAACTTCCCCTCGATCCTTACTATACGCCACGAACTGGTCTCAGTTTCTTCTTTAACCAAGATGTTTCACCTAGAAAGGGTAAAAACATAAGCTATCTCAAATTAAGAGACTGCCACTTGTAAAGATTTTACAACAAACTTCTCTTGCAAAACATCCTCAAAGAGATACCATTTGATGGAGAATCAGATAAACTTCTCCTCGATTCTGACTATAAACCATGAACTGGTCTTAGTTTCTTCTTTAACCAAGATGTTTCACCTGGAAAAGGTAGAAACACAAGTTATCTCAAATAAAGAGACTGCCACTTGTAAAGATTTCACAACAAACTTCTCTTGTGAAACTTCCTCGGAGAGATGCCATTTGATGGAAAATCAGATAAACTTCCCCTAGATCCTGACTATAAGCCACGAACTGGTCTCAGTTTCTTCTTTAACCAAGATGTCTCACCTGGAAAGGGTAAAAACACAAGCTATCTCAAATAAAGAGACTGCCACTTGTAAAGATTTCACAACAAACATCTCTTGTGAAACTTCCTCGAAGAGATACCATTTGATGGAGAATCAGATAAATTTCCCCTCGATCATGACTATAAGCCACGAACTGGTATCAGTTTCTTCTTTAACCAATATGTTTCACCTGGAAAGGTTAAAAACACAAGCTATCTCAAATAAAGAGACTGCCACTTGTAAGATTTCAAAAAAAAACTTCTCTTGCCAAACTTCCTCGAAGAGATACCATTTGATGGAGAATCAGATAAACTTCACCTCGATCCTGACTATACGCCACGAAATGTTCTCAGTTTCTTTTTTAACTAAGATGTTTCACCTGTAAAGGGTAAAAACACAAGCTATCTCAAATAAAGAGACTATTACTTGTAAAGATTTCACAACAAACTTCTCTTGCGAAACTTCCTCGAAGAGATACCATTTGATGGAGAATTAGATAATCTTCCACTCTATCCTGACTATACGCCACGAATTGGTCTCAGTTTCTTCTTTAACCAAGATGTTTCACCTGGAACAGGTAAAAACATAAGTTATCTCAGACTGTCACTTGTAAAGATTTCACAACAAAATTATCTTGCGAAACTTCCCCAAAGAGATACCATTTGATGGAGAATTAGATAAACTTCCCCACGATCCTGACTATAAGCCACGAACTGGTCTCAGTTTCTTCTTTAACCAAGATGTTTCACCTGGAAAAAGTAAAAACACAAGCTATCTCAAATAAAGAGACTGCCACTTGTAAGATTTCACAAAAAACATCTCTTGTGAAACTTCCTCGAAGAGATACCATTTGATGGAGAATTAGATAAACTTCCCATCGATCCTTACTATACGCCACGAACTTATCTCAGTTTCTTCTTTAACCAAGATGTTTCACCTGGAAAGGGTAAAAACATAAGTTATCTCAAATTAAGAGACTGCCACTTGTAAAGATTTCACAACAAACTTCTCTTGCAAAACATGCTCAAAGAGATACCATTTGATGGAGAATCAGATAAACTTCTCCTCGATTCTGACTATAAACCACGAACTGGTCTTAGTTTCTTCTTTAACCAAGATGTTTCACCTGGAAAAGGTAGAAACACAAGCTATCTCAAATAAAGAGACTGCCACTTGTAAAGATTTCACAACAAACTTCTCTTGCGAAACTTCCTCGAAGAGATACCATTTGATGGAAAATCAGATAAACTTCCCCTAGATCCTGACTATAAGACACAAACTGGTCTCAGTTTCTTCTTTAACCAAGATGTTTCACCTGGAAAGGGTAAAAACACAAGCTATCTCAAATAAAGACACTGCCACTTGTAAAGATTTCACAACAAACTTCTCTTGCGAAACTTCCTCGAAGAGATACCATTTGATGGAGAATTAGATAAACTTCCCCTCGATCATGACTATAAGCCACGAACTGGTCTCAGTTTCTTCTTTAACCAATATGTTTCACCTGGAAAGGTTAAAAACACAAGCTATCTCAAATAAAGAGACTGCCACTTGTAAGATTTCACAAAAAACTTCTCTTGCGAAACTTCCTCGAAGAGATACCATTTGATGGAGAATCAGATAAACTTCGCATCGATCCTGGCTATACGCCACGAACTGTTCTCAGTTTCTTTTTTAACCAAGATGTTTCACCTGGAAAGGGTAAAAACACAAGCTATCTCAAATAAAGAGACCGCCACTTGTAAATATTTCACAACAAACTTCTCTTGCGAAACTTCCTCAAAGAGATACCATTTGATGGGGAATTAGATAATCTTCCGCTCTATCCTGACTATACGCCACGAATTGGTCTCAGTTTCTTCTTTAACCAAGATGTTTCACCTGGAACAGGTAAAAACACAAGTTATCTCAGACTGTCACTTGTAAAGATTTCACAACAAAATTATCTTGCGAAACTTCCCCAAAGAGATACCATTTGATGGAGAATTAGATAAACTTCCCCACGATCCTGACTATAAGCCACGAACTGGTCTCGGTTTCTTCTTTAACCAAGATGTTTCACCTGGAAAGGGTAAAAACACAAGCTATCTCATATAAAGAGACTGCCACTTGTAAGATTTCACAAAAAACATCTCTTGTGAAACTTCCTCGAAGAGATACCATTTGATGGAGAATTAGATAAACTTCCCCTCGATCCTTACTATACGCCACGAACTGGTCTCAGTTTCTTCTTTAAGCAAGATGTTTCACCTGGAAAGGGTAAAAACATAAGCTATCTGAAATTAAGAGACTGCCACTTGTATATATTTCACAACAAACTTCTCTTGCAAAACATCCTCAAAGAGATACCATTTGATGGAGAATCAGATATACTTCTCTTCGATTCTGACTATAAACCACGAACTGGTCTTAGTTTCTTCTTTAACCAAGATGTTTCACCTGGAAAAGGGTAGAAACACAAGCTATCTCAAATAAAGAGACTGCCACTTGTAAATATTTCACAACAAACTTCTCTTGCGAAACTTCCTCGGAGAGATACCATTTGATGGAAAATCAGATAAACTTCCCCTAGATCCTGACTATAAGCCACGAACTGGTCTCAGTTTCTTCTTTAACCAAGATGTTTCACCTGGAAAGGGTAAAAACACAAGCTATCTCAAATAAAGAGACTTCCACTTGTAAAGATTTCACAACAAACTTCTCTTGCGAAACTTCCTCGAAGAGATACCATTTGATGGAGAATCAGATAAACTTCCACTCGATCCTAACTATAAGCCACGAACTGGCCTCAGTTTATTTTTAACCAAGATATTTCACCTAGAAAGGGTAAAAACACAAGCTATCTCAAATAAAGAGACTGCCACTTGTAAAGATTTCACAACAAACTTCTCTTGCGAAACTTCCTCGAAGAGATGCCATTTGATGGAGAAACGGATAAACTTCCCCTCGATCCTGAATATAAGCCATGAACTGGTCTCAGTTTCTTCTTTAACCAAGATGTTTCACCTTGAAAGGGTAAAAACACAAGCTATCTCAAATAAAGAGACTGCCACTTGTAGGATTTCACAAAAAACTTCTCTTGCGAAACTTCCTCGAAGAGATGCCATTTGATGGAGAATAAGATAAACTTCCCCTCGATCCTGACTATACGTCACGAACTAGTCTAAGTTTCTTCTTTAACCAAGATGTTTCACCTGGAACAGGTAAAAACACAAGTTATCTCAGACTGTCACTTGTAAAGATTTCACAACAAAATTATCTTGCGAAACTTCCCCAAAGAGATACCATTTGATGGAGAATTAGATAAACTTCCCCACGATCCTGACTATAAGCCACGAACTGGTCTCAGTTTCTTCTTTAACCAAGATGTTTCACCTGGAAAAAGTAAAAACACAAGCTATCTCAAATAAAGAGACTGCCACTTGTAAGATTTCACAAAAAACATCTCTTGTGAAACTTCCTCGAAGAGATACCATTTGATGGAGAATTAGATAACTTCCCCTCGATCCTTACTATACGCCACGAACTGGTCTCAGTTTCTTCTTTAACCAAGATGTTTCACCTAGAAAGGGTAAAAACATAAGCTATCTCAAATTAAGAGACTGCCACTTGTAAAGATTTTACAACAAACTTCTCTTGCAAAACATCCTCAAAGAGATACCATTTGATGGAGAATCAGATAAACTTCTCCTCGATTCTGACTATAAACCATGAACTGGTCTTAGTTTCTTCTTTAACCAAGATATTTCACCTGGAAAAGGTAGAAACACAAGTTATCTCAAATAAAGAGACTGCCACTTGTAAAGATTTCACAACAAACTTCTCTTGTGAAACTTCCTCGGAGAGATGCCATTTGATGGAAAATCAGATAAACTTCCCCTAGATCCTGACTATAAGCCACGAACTGGTCTCAGTTTCTTCTTTAACCAAGATGTCTCACCTGGAAAGGGTAAAAACACAAGCTATCTCAAATAAAGAGACTGCCACTTGTAAAGATTTCACAACAAACATCTCTTGTGAAACTTCCTCGAAGAGATACCATTTGATGGAGAATCAGATAAATTTCCCCTCGATCATGACTATAAGCCACGAACTGGTATCAGTTTCTTCTTTAACCAATATGTTTCACCTGGAAAGGTTAAAAACACAAGCTATCTCAAATAAAGAGACTGCCACTTGTAAGATTTCAAAAAAAAACTTCTCTTGCCAAACTTCCTCGAAGAGATACCATTTGATGGAGAATCAGATAAACTTCACCTCGATCCTGACTATACGCCACGAAATGTTCTCAGTTTCTTTTTTAACTAAGATGTTTCACCTGTAAAGGGTAAAAACACAAGCTATCTCAAATAAAGAGACTATTACTTGTAAAGATTTCACAACAAACTTCTCTTGCGAAACTTCCTCGAAGAGATACCATTTGATGGAGAATTAGATAATCTTCCACTCTATCCTGACTATACGCCACGAATTGGTCTCAGTTTCTTCTTTAACCAAGATGTTTCACCTGGAACAGGTAAAAACATAAGTTATCTCAGACTGTCACTTGTAAAGATTTCACAACAAAATTATCTTGCGAAACTTCCCCAAAGAGATACCATTTGATGGAGAATTAGATAAACTTCCCCATGATCCTGACTATAAGCCACGAATTGGTCTCAGTTTCTTCTTTAACCAAGATGTTTCACCTGGAAAGGGTAAAAACACAAGCTATCTCAAATAAAGAGACTGCCACTTGTAAGATTTCACAAAAAACATCTCTTGTGAAACTTCCTCAAAGAGATACCATTTGATGGAGAATTAGATAAACGTCCCCTCGATCCTTACTATACGCCACGAACTGGTCTCAGTTTCTTCTTTAACCAAGATGTTTCACCTGGAAAGGGTAAAAACACAAGCTATCTCAAATAAAGAGACTGCCACTTGTAAAGATTTTACAATAAACTTCTCTTGCAAAACATCCTCAAAGAGATACCATTTGATGGAGAATCAGATAAACTTCTCCTCGATTCTGACTATAAACCATGAACTGGTCTTAGTTTCTTCTTTAACCAAGATGTTTCACCTGGAAAAGGTAGAAACACAAGTTATCTCAAATAAAGAGACTGCCACTTGTAAAGATTTCACAACAAACTTCTCTTGTGAAACTTCCTCGGAGAGATACCATTTGATGGAAAATCAGATAAACTTCCCCTAGATCCTGACTATAAGCCACGAACTGGTCTCAGTTTCTTCTTTAACCAAGATGTCTCACCTGGAAAGGGTAAAAACACAAGCTATCTCAAATAAAGAGACTGTCACTTGTAAAGATTTCACAACAAACATCTCTTGTGAAACTTCCTCGAAGAGATACCATTTGATGGAGAATCAGATAAATTTCCCCTCGATCATGACTATAAGCCACGAACTGGTCTCAGTTTCTTCTTTAACCAATATGTTTCACCTGGAAAGGTTAAAAACACAAGCTATCTCAAATAAAGAGACTGCCACTTGTAAGATTTCAAAAAAAAACTTCTCTTGCGAAACTTCCTCGAAGAGATACCATTTGATGGAGAATCAGATAAACTTCACCTCGATCCTGACTATACGCCACGAAATGTTCTCACTTTCTTTTTTAACTAAGATGTTTCACCTGTAAAGGGTAAAAACACAAGCTATCTCAAATAAAGAGACTGTCACTTGTAAAGATTTCACAACAAACTTCTCTTGCGAAACTTCCTCGAAGAGATACCATTTGATGGAGAATTAGATAATCTTCCACTTTATCCTGACTATACGCCACGAATTGGTCTCAGTTTCTTCTTTAACCAAGATGTTTCACCTGGAACAGGTAAAAACATAAGTTATCTCAGACTGTCACTTGTAAAGATTTCACAACAAAATTATCTTGCGAAACTTACCCAAAGAGATACCATTTGATGGAGAATTAGATAAACTTCCCCATGATCCTGACTATAAGCCACGAATTGGTCTCAGTTTCTTCTTTAACCAAGATGTTTCACCTGGAAAGGGTAAAAACACAAGCTATCTCAAATAAAGAGACTGCCACTTGTAAGATTTCACAAAAAACATCTCTTGTGAAACTTCCTCGAAGAGATACCATTTGATGGAGAATTAGATAAACGTCCCCTCGATCCTTACTATACGCCACGAACTGGTCTCAGTTTCTTCTTTAACCAAGATGTTTCACCTGGAAAGGGTAAAAACACAAGCTATCTCAAATAAAGAGACTGCCACTTGTAAATATTTCACAACAAACTTCTCTTGCAAAACATCCTCAAAGAGATACCATTTGATGGAGAATCAGATATACTTCTCCTCGATTCTGACTATAAACCACGGACTGGTCTTAGTTTCTTCTTTAACCAAGATGTTTCACCTGGAAAGGGTAGAAACACAAGCTATCTCAAATAAAGAGACTGCCACTTGTAAAGATTTCACAACAAACTTCTCTTGCGAAACTTCCTCGGAGATATACCATTTGATGGAAAATTAGATAAACTTCCCCTAGATCCTGACTATAAGCCACGAACTGGTCTCAGTTTCTTCTTTAACCAAGATGTTTCACCTGGAAAGGGTAAAAACACAAGCTATCTCAAATAAAGATACTGCCACTTGTAAAGATTTCACAACAAACTTCTCTTGCGAAACTTCCTCGAAGAGATACCATTTGATGGAGAATTAGATAAACTTCCCCTTGATCCTGACTTTACGCCACGAACTGGTCTCAGTTTCTTCTTTAACCAATATGTTTCACCTGGAAAGGTTAAAAACACAAGCTATCTCAAATAAAGAGACTTCCACTTGTAAGATTTCACAAAAAACTTCTCTTGCGAAACTTCCTCAAAGAGATACCATTTGATGGAGAAACAGACAAACTTCCCCTCGATCCTAACTATACGCCACGAATTGTTCTCAGTTTCTTTTTTAACCAAGATGTTTCACCTGGAAAGGGTAAAAACACAAGCTATCTCAAATAAAGAGACTACCACTTGTAAAGATTTCACAACAAACTTCTCTTGCGACACTTCCTCAAAGAAATACCATTTGATGGAGAATTAGATAAACTTCCGCTCTATCCTGACTAAACGCCACAAACTGGTCTCAGTTTCTTCTTCAACCAAGATGTTTCGCCTGGAACAGGTAAAAACACAAGCTATCTTAGACTTCCACTTGTAAAGATTTCACAACAAACTTATCTTGCGAAACTTCCCCGAAGAGATACCATTTAATGGAGAATTAGATAAACTTCCCCTCGATCCTGACTATAAGCCACAAATTGGTCTCAATTTCTTCTTTAACCAAGATGTTTCACCTGGAAAGGGTAAAAACACAAGCTATCTCAAATAAAGAGACTTCCACTTGTAAGATTTCAAAACAAAAAAAAACATCTCTTGTGAAACTTCCTCGAAGAGATACCATTTGATGGAGAATTAGATAAACTTCCCCTTGATCCTGACTATACGCAACGAACTGGTCTCAGTTTCTTCTTTAACCAAGATGTTTCACCTGAAAATGGTAAAAACACAAGCTATCTCAAATAAAGAGACTGCCACTTGTAAATATTTCACAACAAAATTCTCTTGCGAAACTTCCTCGAAGAGATACTATTTGATGGAGAATCAGATAAACTTCCCCTCGATCCTGACTATAAGCCACGAACTGGTCTCAGTTTATTTTTAACCAAGATATTTCACCTAGAAAGGGTAAAAACACAAGCTATCTCAAATAAAGAGACTGCCACTTGTAAAGATTTCACAACAAACTTCTCTTGCGAAACTTCCTCGAAGAGATGCCATTTGATGGAGAAATGGATAAACTTCCCCTCGATCCTGAATATAAGCCATGAACTGGTCTCAGTTTCTTCTTTAACCAAGATGTTTCACCTTGAAAGGGTAAAAACACAAGCTATCTCAAATAAAGAGACTGCCACTTGTAGGATTTCACAAAAAACTTCTCTTGCGAAACTTCCTCGAAGAGATGCCATTTGATGGAGAATAAGATAAACTTCCCCTCGATCCTGACTATACGTCACGAACTAGTCTAAGTTTCTTCTTTAACCAAGATGTTTCACCTGGAACAGGTAAAAACACAAGTTATCTCAGACTGTCACTTGTAAAGATTTCACAACAAAATTATCTTGCGAAACTTCCCCAAAGAGATACCATTTGATGGAGAATTAGATAAACTTCCCCACGATCCTGACTATAAGCCACGAACTGGTCTCAGTTTCTTCTTTAACCAAGATGTTTCACCTGGAAAAAGTAAAAACACAAGCTATCTCAAATAAAGAGACTGCCACTTGTAAGATTTCACAAAAAACATCTCTTGTGAAACTTCCTCGAAGAGATACCATTTGATGGAGAATTAGATAACTTCCCCTCGATCCTTACTATACGCCACGAACTGGTCTCAGTTTCTTCTTTAACCAAGATGTTTCACCTAGAAAGGGTAAAAACATAAGCTATCTCAAATTAAGAGACTGCCACATGTAAAGATTTTACAACAAACTTCTCTTGCAAAACATCCTCAAAGAGATACCATTTGATGGAGAATCAGATAAACTTCTCCTCGATTCTGACTATAAACCATGAACTGGTCTTAGTTTCTTCTTTAACCAAGATGTTTCACCTGGAAAAGGTAGAAACACAAGTTATCTCAAATAAAGAGACTGCCACTTGTAAAGATTTCACAACAAACTTCTCTTGTGAAACTTCCTCGGAGAGATGCCATTTGATGGAAAATCAGATAAACTTCCCCTAGATCCTGACTATAAGCCACGAACTGGTCTCAGTTTCTTCTTTAACCAAGATGTCTCACCTGGAAAGGGTAAAAACACAAGCTATCTCAAATAAAGAGACTGCCACTTGTAAAGATTTCACAACAAACATCTCTTGTGAAACTTCCTCGAAGAGATACCATTTGATGGAGAATCAGATAAATTTCCCCTCGATCATGACTATAAGCCACGAACTGGTATCAGTTTCTTCTTTAACCAATATGTTTCACCTGGAAAGGTTAAAAACACAAGCTATCTCAAATAAAGAGACTGCCACTTGTAAGATTTCAAAAAAAAACTTCTCTTGCGAAACTTCCTCGAAGAGATACCATTTGATGGAGAATCAGATAAACTTCACCTCGATCCTGACTATACGCCACGAAATGTTCTCAGTTTCTTTTTTAACTAAGATGTTTCACCTGTAAAGGGTAAAAACACAAGCTATCTCAAATAAAGAGACTATTACTTGTAAAGATTTCACAACAAACTTCTCTTGCGAAACTTCCTCGAAGAGATACCATTTGATGGAGAATTAGATAATCTTCCACTCTATCCTGACTATACGCCACGAATTGGTCTCAGTTTCTTCTTTAACCAAGATGTTTCACCTGGAACAGGTAAAAACATAAGTTATCTCAGACTGTCACTTGTAAAGATTTCACAACAAAATTATCTTGTGAAACTTCCCAAAAGAGATACCATTTGATGGAGAATTAGATAAACTTCCCCATGATCCTGACTATAAGCCACGAATTGGTCTCAGTTTCTTCTTTAACCAAGATGTTTCACCTGGAAAGGGTAAAAACACAAGTTATCTCAAATAAAGAGACTGCCACTTGTAAGATTTCACAAAAAACATCTCTTGTGAAACTTCCTCAAAGAGATACCATTTGATGGAGAATTAGATAAACGTCCCCTCGATCCTTACTATACACCACGAACTGGTCTCAGTTTCTTCTTTAACCAAGATGTTTCACCTGGAAAGGGTAAAAACACAAGCTATCTCAAATAAAGAGACTGCCACTTGTAAAGATTTTACAATAAACTTCTCTTGCAAAACATCCTCAAAGAGATACCATTTGATGGAGAATCAGATAAACTTCTCCTCGATTCTGACTATAAACCATGAACTGGTCTTAGTTTCTTCTTTAACCAAGATGTTTCACCTGGAAAAGGTAGAAACACAAGTTATCTCAAATAAAGAGACTGCCACTTGTAAAGATTTCACAACAAACTTCTCTTGTGAAACTTCCTCGGAGAGATACCATTTGATGGAAAATCAGATAAACTTCCCCTAGATCCTGACTATAAGCCACGAACTGGTCTCAGTTTCTTCTTTAACCAAGATGTCTCACCTGGAAAGGGTAAAAACACAAGCTATCTCAAATAAAGAGACTGTCACTTGTAAAGATTTCACAACAAACATCTCTTGTGAAAATTCCTCGAAGAGATACCATTTGATGGAGAATCAGATAAATTTCCCCTCAATCATGACTATAAGCCACGAACTGGTCTCAGTTTCTTCTTTAACCAATATGTTTCACCTGGAAAGGTTAAAAACACAAGCTATCTCAAATAAAGAGACTGCCACTTGTAAGATTTCAAAAAAAAACTTCTCTTGCGAAACTTCCTCGAAGAGATACCATTTGATGGAGAATCAGATAAACTTCACCTCGATCCTGACTATACGCCACGAAATGTTCTCACTTTCTTTTTTAACTAAGATGTTTCACCTGTAAAGGGTAAAAACACAAGCTATCTCAAATAAAGAGACTGTCACTTGTAAAGATTTCACAACAAACTTCTCTTGCGAAACTTCCTCGAAGAGATACCATTTGATGGAGAATTAGATAATCTTCCACTTTATCCTGACTATACGCCACGAATTGGTCTCAGTTTCTTCTTTAACCAAGATGTTTCACCTGGAACAGGTAAAAACATAAGTTATCTCAGACTGTCACTTGTAAAGATTTCACAACAAAATTATCTTGCGAAACTTACCCAAAGAGATACCATTTGATGGAAAATTAGATAAACTTCCCCATGATCCTGACTATAAGCCACGAATTGGTCTCAGTTTCTTCTTTAACCAAGATGTTTCACCTGGAAAGGGTAAAAACACAAGCTATCTCAAATAAAGAGACTGCCACTTGTAAGATTTCACAAAAAACATCTCTTGTGAAACTTCCTCGAAGAGATACCATTTGATGGAGAATTAGATAAACGTCCCCTCGATCCTTACTATACGCCACGAACTGGTCTCAGTTTCTTCTTTAACCAAGATGTTTCACCTGGAAAGGGTAAAAACACAAGCTATCTCAAATAAAGAGACTGCCACTTGTAAATATTTCACAACAAACTTCTCTTGCAAAACATCCTCAAAGAGATACCATTTGATGGAGAATCAGATATACTTCTCCTCGATTCTGACTATAAACCACGGACTGGTCATAGTTTCTTCTTTAACCAAGATGTTTCACCTGGAAAGGGTAGAAACACAAGCTATCTCAAATAAAGAGACTGCCACTTGTAAAGATTTCACAACAAACTTCTCTTGCGAAACTTCCTCGGAGATATACCATTTGATGGAAAATTAGATAAACTTCCCCTAGATCCTGACTATAAGCCACGAACTGGTCTCAGTTTCTTCTTTAACCAAGATGTTTCACCTGGAAAGGGTAAAAACACAAGCTATCTCAAATAAAGATACTGCCACTTGTAAAGATTTCACAACAAACTTCTCTTGCGAAACTTCCTCGAATAGATACCATTTGATGGAGAATTAGATAAACTTCCCCTTGATCCTGACTTTACGCCACGAACTGGTCTCAGTTTCTTCTTTAACCAATATGTTTCACCTGGAAAGGTTAAAAACACAAGCTATCTCAAATAAAGAGACTGCCACTTGTAAGATTTCACAAAAAACTTCTCTTGCGAAACTTCCTCGAAGAGATACCATTTGATGGAGAATCAGACAAACTTCCCCTCGATCCTAACTATACGCCACGAATTGTTCTCAGTTTCTTTTTTAACCAAGATGTTTCACCTGGAAAGGGTAAAAACACAAGCTATCTCAAATAAAGAGACTACCACTTGTAAAGATTTCACAACAAACTTCTCTTGCGACACTTCCTCAAAGAAATACCATTTGATGGAGAATTAGATAAACTTCCGCTCTATCCTGACTATACGCCACAAACTGGTCTCAGTTTCTTCTTCAACCAAGATGTTTCACCTGGAACAGGTAAAAACACAAGCTATCTTAGACTTCCACTTGTAAAGATTTCACAACAAACTTATCTTGCGAAACTTCCCCGAAGAGATACCATTTAATGGAGAATTAGATAAACTTCCCCTCGATCCTGACTATAAGCCACGAATTGGTCTCAATTTCTTCTTTAACCAAGATGTTTCACCTGGAAAGGGTAAAAACACAAGCTATCTCAAATAAAGAGACTTCCACTTGTAAGATTTCAAAACAAAAAAAAACATCTCTTGTGAAACTTCCTCGAAGAGATACCATTTGATGGAGAATTAGATAAACTTCCCCTTGATCCTGACTATACGCAACGAACTGGTCTTAGTTTCTTCTTTAACCAAGATGTTTCACCTGAAAATGGTAAAAACACAAGCTATCTCAAATAAAGAGACTGCCACTTGTAAATATTTCACAACAAAATTCTTTTGCGAAACTTCCTCGAAGAGATACTATTTGATGGAGAATCAGATAAACTTCCCCTCGATCTTGACTATAAGCCACGAACTGGTCTCAGTTTCTTCTTTAACCAAGATGTTTCACCTGGAAAGGTTAAAACACAAGCTATCTCAAATAAAGAGACTGCCACTTGTAAGGATTTCACAATAAACTTCTCTTGTAAAACATCCTCAAAGAGATACCATTTGATGGAGAATCATATAAACTTCTCCTCGATCCTGACTATAAACCATGAACTGGTCTCAGTTTCTTCTTTAACCAAGATGTTTCACCTGGAAAGGGTAAATACACAAGCTATCTATAATAAAGAGACTTCCTCTTGTAAAGATTTCACAACAAACTTCTCTTGCGAAACTTCCTCGGAGAGATACCATTTGGTGGAGAATCAGATAAACTTCCCCTCGATCCTGACTATAAGCCAAGAACTGGTCTCAGTTTCTTTTTAACCAAATTGTTTCACCTAGAAAGGGTAAAAACAGAAGCTATCTCAAATAAACAGACTGCCACTTGTAAAGATTTCACAACAAACTTCTCTTATGAAACTTCCTCGAAGATATACCATTTGATGGAGAATCAAATAAACTTCCCCTCGATCCTGACTATAAGCCACGAATTGGTCTCAGTTTCTTCTTTAACCAATATGTTTCACCTGGAAAGGGTAAAAACACAAGCTATCTCAATTAAAGAGACTGCCACTTGTAAGATTTCACAAAAAACTTCTCTTGTGAAACTTCCTCGAGGAGATACCATTAGATGGAGAATCAGATAAACTTCCCCTCGATCCTGACTATATGCCACGAACTTGTCTCAGTGTCTTCTTTAACCAAGATGTTTCACCTGAAAATGGTAAAAACACAAGCTATCTCAAATAAAGAGACTTCCACTTGTAAAGATTTCACAACAAACTTCTCTTGCGAAACTTCCTCGAAGAGATACCATTTGATGGTGAATCAGATAAACTTCCCCTCGATCTTGACTATAAGACACGAACTGGTCTCAGTTTCTTCTTTAACCAAGATGTTTCACATGGAAAGGGTAAAAACACAAGCTATCTCAAATAAAGAGACTTCCACTTGTAATATTTCACAAAAAACTTATCTTGCGAAACTTCCTCGAATATATACCATTTGATGGAGAATCAGATAAACTTCCCCTCGATCCTGACTATAAGCCACGAAATGGTCTTAGTTTCTTCTTTAACCAAGATGTTTCACCTGGAAAGGATAAAAACACAAGCTATCTCAAATAAAGAGACTGTCACTTGTAAGATTTCACAAAAAACTTCTCTTGCGAAACTTCCTCGAAGAGATACCATTTGATGGAGAATCAGATAAACTTCCCCTTGATCCTGACTATACGCCACGAACTGGTCTCAGCTTCTTCTTTAACCAAGATATTTCACCTGGAAAGGGTAAAAATACAGTTGTAGGAATCGTTCAACGAACTGTCTTTATCATTGAAGTACAACCACACTCAACAATGAACTATCTCCCATATTAACGAGACTACCATTCATTGGAGTAACAAATTTCAACAACGAACTACCTCCCATAATGTCGAGGCTACCATTCATTGGAAAAAGAATCTTCATCAACAAACTATCTCCCATAACAACGAGACTACCATTCATTGGAAGTAACGAATTTCAGCAATGAACTACCTCCCAAAATGTCGAGGCTACCATTCTTTGAAAGACAAACTTCATCAACGAACTTTCTCCCATAATGAAAATACTACCATTCATTGTAAGTAACAAATCTTTTCACGGTAACAGAATTGTTGGGAAGGACAGGTTGCTCATATAAAGAGAACTGCCACTTGCTGTTTTAAGAAGGAATTGTAATAAGACTGGTGTTGTACCCCAAAATTTGCCCTCCCATATTTCCCAATACATGTCAAGAATAATCTTCAAGTTACTCAAGATGGCTCAAGAGTTGGACAGTCAAATCATCTCCTAAGGCAGTCAATTCAAAATTAGGGTTTTGTGTTGCATCAAGGTCCTTACATCCAAATGACCTCAAGTTCTCCCCAATGTCCTAATATGTTCTTAAGTTCATCCATGTCAAATTTCAAGCCTTGCAGAGGAAGTTTGGTCAGTCAATTGCTCAAGAGGTCCAAAAATCGACTGTGCTAGGGCAAAAGTCAACTGTGACCTACAAATAGTCAAACCTCAATATTTTTTGTCAACATTCTCATTTTGAAGGATAATTCATAATTTTATCAAGGGCTGATCATGATTCATCAAGGTTTGCTCAAGATTCATCAAGATTCAAAAGTTGCTAAATTAGGGTTTTGTAGGAAAAGTCAACTCAACTTTGACCAAGCATAACTTTCTCATTATTTATGAGAAATGACCCATCCAAAGCTCATTTGAATAGGATGCAATTTCCTACAATCCATATTCACACCCCAAGATCAAGAAATGCACTCACAAGAAGTTACAAATTTGGACATTATAGGTCATTTTTGAAAGTTAACAAAAACACCTTTTTTGCAAAAGCTTATAACTTGAGCATGGAATATCAAAATGGGATGATACCAAAAGGGTTGGTTATAGGACACCTCAAGGTTTCTAAAAAGTCCAAGAACACTTCCAAAGGTTCAAAATTGAAAAAGTTATGTATTGTTGAAGTTGGGCATTTTTCCAAATTTGCCAAAAGTCAACTATCCTCCAAACTCCAATTTTTGACAAAAGGGACCACTTTTTTCCACTTGATTTGGTCTTACCACACCATACACGTGTCCCATCTTCAATTTCATGACCAATCATTTATTTTTCTATTTTATTTAATTTTTATTGATTTAATTCATTTTAAATCAATATTAATTCAAGTAAAATCCAAAAATTAATGGAATGAGATTTTTTTGATTGGTATAGACTTCAATTATCATCATGAACCAAATCAAATCCGAATCAAGCATTGTTGTGCATAAAAAATCAGATTTGAGGCATTTATGGAAAGCTTATCAATGGTGACCATATCAAATCTCAAAAACTTGAATGCACATGGATTAAAGCCCAAGTCTTGACCTAAATTCATTCCCATATACACACACAAGTGAGGCATAGCAAGAACACGACCTAAGCATTGCAAAAACGGCCAGACAAAGTTTGAAAAAAAAGCTTGAAAACTTGGAATCTGAAATCCACCTTAGAGCACGATTCAAAGCCAAATCTCCACATAGCTCCCTTGTTGGTAATCTCCTGAAGCTATAGCAACCAAAACCAGACCCTGAGACGCCACCAATCACGCTGTAAGTCCTCATAAACATGGCTCTGTACACGAAATCCAAACCTCTGATTCTTGTATCCTTTCACTAAAATCTTTGCATATTTGTGTTTGTCGCTTCATTTAGAACATTTTTGCAATATTTAATTTTGTTTTGATAGCCTGTACAGCCATGCCCAAAGCTAGGGTTTTGGATCTTGCTTTTTAGGCATTTGAGTTACAGGAAAAATTGGGTCAAATATTGGTTATAGAGGTACTCAGGAGGCAGAGACGATCACATCCATGTTCTTGGATGGTATTTTTATGGCCTAGAACGAGTTTTGGAAGCGAGCTACGAATCTTCCTGCGGATAAAAATCCGCAGGTAAGTAAACCATGGATTTATGAAGAAGACGACTACGTGTCCTCTTCCTATTGGTTGGTTCAAATCAGCGCGCCACTTTTTTTATTTTAAGGCATAGTTGTTTGTTTCAAATATAATTTTGTTTGCTTATTATACTAACAACTATGAAGCGTTGGTGGAGTGGTTGGAGCGCTGGCATTTGAGCAATGGGACCTGGGTTCGAATCTCAGGTCCCCCAAAACATTTGTATTATTTTGTCTAACATAATTCCATGCAGCGCTCAAAGTAAGGCTCACCATATGCCCTTGTCCATATGCTAGCCAGGTGGTTTCAGATCAAATCCAAGGGTCCAGAATTGAGTACTCACCATACTCTCAAGTCAAAGGCGTACAGGGAATTGGAAAAAGTAAACACAGGCTTGCATTGTTGGGCTTGGATTTTTCTCTTCTCACACTCAATTTGGGCCCAGCACCCCCTGGGTTTATTTCTTTTTTCTCTTTTATATTTTTATTTAATTGTTTTTATTAATTATTATTCTTAATTAATTACTAACCAAATAATAATTATTTTTCTTAATAAAAATCAGAAAACATAAAAAACATTATTTTTATTTATTAAACTTAATTTCATTATTTTATTTTTGTAAATAAATAATTTAATGGACTTAGTTTGTTTAATTAGGTATAATTTTAACATTTTTGCAATAAATTAAAATTAATTAGAATATTAGGTTTTTAACAATTCTGACCATTTTATTTTTATTTCCTTAAATACAAAAAACCCAAAAATATATTTTCTATTTAATTAATTAATTAACTTAGGTTTAATTTCCATTTTAATTCAAAATAACAAAAAAATATACTTTCTTTAATAAAAAGGGTCAAAACCCTAAAAATGTGCCGATCTAATTTTCTCGCACACGTCTTATTTTTATTCAATATTGTAATTGCTCTCGGTATGTAATAGTTTTAATAGGAATTTAATCTATTGCTTTATTTTTATTTTTTCCGCAATTTAAATTTAAGGGTTTGTCTTTGGCGATGTAAATACCCGACGCCTTGTAATAGCTTAGATTTAATTTCCCGAAATTTAATTTCCGCACAATATCAACTGTTAGATGTTTGATAAATAGGAAATGCATGACAAGATCAATCTTTAACTTAAAATCAACATAGCTCACCATTAACATGTACAGATAAAAATTAACTGAAATAACACACTTGCACATGCCACTCTTAGGGTACACCTCACTTGGTTGCCTCGAACGTGGTCATTGAGTATAGGAAGTTTTAGAGGTCTCCCTCTTGTCCAAAGATCATAAGTTTCCTCGAAACGGTTGCCTCGGATAAAATGATCTAAGACATTAGGGTTACCGCTAAGGCGTCCTAACATTGCTTTAGTGACCACATGTCCCTTAACCGAATTGACCCGAAAACTCCAACAACGGTGCTACCTACTCCTCAATAGTGGGATAACACTGTCTAAAGTACATTTGTACAGCTTAATTCCTTTTTCGAGTAGGTAGATGGTTCTTAAGTACTTGCTCTCTTTAAAACAAAACAAAACTTTTCGCACTTACACACCTTTCAAACAAAAAACTTCTTTCAAACTCACAGACACAAAGAAAAGCAAACTTTTGAAAACACAATGAGCAAGTACCTAAGAGCCCGTGGATAACCACAGATAGAAAGGGTGCTAACACCTTCCCTTTCTATAATCTACCTCCCGAACCCGAGAAATATCTCAAAAAGGAATTTTTCTGTGCTTTTGTACTTTCCTTGTTGGATAAAATAAAAGACGATGGGGACTCTTGCTTACCGCGACATTTTGCGAAAACAAACGCAAACGCGAACCAGCATTCCAAAACAGTCAGTTCTCATTCCCACCGATCACATAACTGGCGACTCTGCTGGGGACTTATTATAAAGTGAGGTGTACCTTAGGATTAGATCATTGTGTTTTCAATTGTATGCTTTGTATGCTTTAATTTTGTGGGCTTGTATCGGAGTTCTATAGATCCTAACCCAGATCTGGGGATACCCTTTAGGTAAGTAGCAATAAACTGTGAGGGATCTGTACGGCGTAGACCGATACAGATGAAGCAGTAGCTACATTGGTGTGGCACTTTAGTCTGTACCGATATCCCTTGTGTTGGAACGAGGAGAATATGGGTCTTCTAAGGGGTTATTAAACACCAACTGGCCTTAGAACCTTAAATTGACCAACTTGGCCATAGAACAGTAGCAATATGCTACACTCATTGAGACTAAACTCTCGCGATGATTCCGGCCGCAAGAAAAGGATGCTAAACTGGAATTATGACCGATTGAGGGTATTCAGTGATATTGAGATCCTCTAGAACCCGGTTACTATTTTTAGGACAGGTTTAAACCAACTGAACTGAAAGAGGGTAGTACCTAAGCTTCATGCCAGCCTGAAATCTAAGGGCTCTTTTGTGTGACTTGTGTGCCTTTACCATGTTTTCTTTTTGTGGATACTTGTGGTGTGCCTTTATCATGACATCATAACATTGCATACATCTTGAATAAGACTAACCTATTTCAAAGACAAGAGGGTTTCATCTTTGCTCTGTTTTGTAGGTCATCATGATGCCCATGCGTAAGAATACCATCCGGATCAAATTTGTCCAAGTACCTACCTTGCTTAAAGAGTTGGTTGCCAAGATGCCTGACACTACTTCCTTCATCAGGAGGCATGGTACTCTTCTTAGCTTGGTCACCTCCAAATTGGACGGGCAGATGATGAGTGTCCTGGTCTAATTCTATGATCCGTTGTACCATTGTTTCACTTTTCAAGACTATCAGCTGGTTCCTACCCTAGAAGAGTTCTCTGAACTGCTCGGTATCTTTGTTCTGGAGCAGACCCCATTTACTGGTTGGGAAAAGACTCTTAAGCCCGAAGAGATTACTGCACCCCTTCATTTGACCAAAGAGGGGGTAATGGCTAATTGGGAGACTAGGAGTGGAGCAAAAGGCTTTCTGAATAAGTTCTTGGTTGGCAAGGCTAATTACTTTTGGGACAATCTGGACTTCAAGGCTTTCAAGGATATTCTGGCTCTTTTGATATACGGCTTGGTATTGTTTCTGAATCCTGATACTTTTGTTGATGTTAACGCCATAAAATATTTATCTCTCAGAACCCTGTACCCACTCTCTTGGGTGACATCCTTCATCAACTTTATGCTCGTACTGCCCGAAAGCGGGGAACTTTGATGTGTTGTGCTCCTTTATTGTCGAGGTGGTTTATTTCGCACCTCCCTAAGTTAGTGCTGAAGAACAAAGAAGGAATGGGTTGGGCTTATAGGGTGATGTCTCTTTCTCATAATGACATTATCTGGACTCTCAAAGGTATGGATTAGGTGACTATCATTGATCGCTGTGGAGAGTATCCCAATGTTCCCCTGCTAGGAACCCATGGAGGAATTTCTTACAACCCATGCTTAGCTCTCCGTCAATTTGGAAGAGCCAGAAGATAAGGACCTCACGAGATGTTGATGCCTCATATCATCTTTGATTTTCAAGGGGATAGCGACGAGAAGCGTCGCAGATTCATAAGGGCTTGGGATAGAGTTCACCAATCAGATCCACATGAGTTGGGTCCAAAGACTTCTCTGCCAATGGAGCCATATCTCATATGGGTCCACATCCGTGCCCAGAAGCTAGGTATGCCTTATGAAGCTGTCCGGCCTGTCACTCTTGAAGTTGCTAATGAAGAAGGGGTTCTTCCAACCATTCTCCATCCTTATATACCCACTGACATTGGGGCACTGAAGAGGTCTTGGATGCAATTGAGGGATGAACGGGATTCTTACCGAGAGAAGTTCAATGAACAAGAGCAGAAGATCCAGAAGCTGACTAGGGATCCTGAATGATTATGTCCGCACTAATAAGAAGAGACCATGGGAGCATTGATGGGACTTTGATGATTTCCTTTCCAGTTTTATTTTTACTTTTCAGTATTTCCATTCTTGTAACGCCTTAGGGGCAATTTGTTGAACAATTTGAATTACAAAGTTATCTAATAAAGTGTGTTTACTTTCTTGTTTACAAATTTGAATCTCAATTGTCTTTGAAATCATAATCATACGCATTTCATCCCATGCACTTCATAAACAGGTACCCTTTACAAGTCTCTTATCTTCTTCGCTGTTTATTTCAGTGATCATCATGTCTACTGAACCTTCAACTGAGCAAGCTATCAAGGCCCTCCAGGCCCAGAATGCCCAATTTCAAGAGTTGTTCATGAGCCTAGCTAAGGGTCAGCAGGACCTGAAGACCTTGATTCTGAAAGAGAAGAAGAAGAAGAAGAAGAAGAAGAAGAAGAAGAAGAGGACGGTCATGTTCAACACAGGACACAGGTTTGGGAACAGGATACAGAATGAAGTTGATCTGACCACCTCATCTGGAGGAAAAGATAGTCCACAAGAAAGGAGGGCTCCTAGCTCTATGGTCTCCAATAACGAGACGGACTACGATGAAGAACAGTATCCTCCTGCTGAGGATGAGTACAAACAACTGGAAGACCGTTTGAGCGCTATGGAAATTCAAAAGGTGCCCGGTCTGGACTTCGGAGATCTAGGTCTATCATCTGGGGTGGTGATTCCCTATAAATTCAAGGCACCAGCCTTTGCCAAGTATGACGGAGTTTCCTGTCCGAAGCTGCACCTCCGGTCATATGTGAGGAAGATCCAGCCTTACACTGCTGATAAGAACTTATGGATCCATTTCTTTCAAGACAGTCTCTCAGGGACTCAGCTTGAGTGGTTCTATCAGTTGGACAGAGCCAGTATCCGCAGTTGGGATGATTTGGCTACTGCATTTTATAGACAGTATCAGTACAACTCCGACCTCGCTCCTACGCGTACCCAACTCCAGGGTATGTCAATGGGAACGGGTGAAGGATTTAAAGATTATGCCCAGAAGTGGAGGGACCTCGCCGGTAGGGTGCAACCACCCTTGGCTGATCGGGAGCTTGTTGACATGTTTCTGGGGACCCTGTCTGGTCCATTCTTCAACCACTTGATTGGAAGCTCTTCATTTGGGTTTACAGATCTTATTTTGACTGGTGAAAGGATTGAAGCTGGTATTAAGGCTGGGAAGATACAGAAGGGTGCTTCATCAAGCACCGAGAAGAAACCGTTTAAGAAAGAGTCCAGTGATGTCTACAGTGCAAGAAGACAGGGTAGATCTGAACACCGCCAAGTTGTCAATGCGGTTGTTATTTCAAAACCTGCTGGTGCTCCTCAGCACAACAATCAACAAAAGGACGAGAGACCTAAGAGGCAATTCACTCGTCTCAACATGACCTTATCTCAGATTCTGCCACAGTTGCTGAAGAGTAATCTGGTGACTCTAAGGGAACCCCCAAAGAATTCAAATACAACGTCACCAAGGTATAACCCTAACGCCCACTGCGCTTATCACTCTGATAGCTCGGGGCATAATATAGATGATTGTTGGGCTTTGAAGAACAAGATACAAGACTTAATCGATGCAAAGGAGATTGAGTTCGAGGCGCCCGAGAGGCCTAATGTTGTGACTGCTCCCATGCCCAAACATGGAGTAAATGCTGTGGAGGAAGACTTGTTTGTAGTTTCTGTGGATGACATTGTTACCCCTCTGATGACTGTCAAGAAGAACCTGTTGCTAGCCGGTTTATTTCCGGGCTGTGATGAAGGTTGCCATATGTGTTATGTTTTACCTACCGGTTACCCATTCCTGAAGTCAGGTATCCAAAACCTGATGGATATTAAGGAGATCCTGTTTGAGAAGACTGTTGTTCCTTCCATTCCTACTGAAGAAGTCTCCATCATTAACATTTTCGACAATTCTTCCAAGGCTCCCTCGAGGAAGCCTGTTAAAATTACATCTGTTCTGAAGATCGCACCTGTGATTATCACTGTTCCGGAGCCCATCCCCTACACCTCTGACAAAGTTGTCCCTTGGCACTATGGTGTTGATGCTTAATTTCATGGAGTTAAGCAAGAGTTGTATGTTGATACTGGCGTCAGCAACATTACTGGACCTGCTAAAGTCACCCGTAGCGGAAGACTTTTCTCACCTGATATTTCTCCACCAACAGCCCAAAGACCTGTTGTCATCACACCTGCAAGTGTACCTACTGCTATTCCTGATCAAGTTCCTAGTCCTACCCCTGTCGCCGAGTCATCTGACGCTCGGGGCAAAGGGATCACCACTGATGTGCCTGCCCAGACAGAGGCACCAAAGACAATTACTGTTGAAGATTCCAAACAGGAGATGGAAGAGACTCTGAAGATTATTAAGAAGAGTGATTACAATGTAGTTGAGCAACTGGGGCAAACCCCATCCAATATTTCTATGTTGTCCCTATTACTATGCTCAGAGGCCCATGCCAAGGCTCTGATTACCTTTCTGAATACTGCCCACGTGCCACAAGAGACATCAGCTGATCAGTTCACAGATTGTGTGGCTAATTTGACTGCTGATAATGGGTTGGGTTTCTCTGACGCCGATTTGACTGCCAAAGGGAAAAATCATAACGATGCCCTGCATGTCTCCATTGAATGCAGGGGCACTACTCTTGCACATGTATTGGTTGATACTGGTTCCTCATTGAACGTCTTGCCCAAGAAAGCTCTAGACCGGTTGGATTGCAAAGGGTTGGAGTTGAAACCAAGTAACATTATTGTCAGGGCCTTTGATGGGTCTAAGAGGATGGTGCATGGTGAGGTTGATATTCCAATTAAAGTTGGTTCTCAGGTCTTCAATTCTATGTTCTATGTGATGGACATTCGGCCATCCTACTCTTGTTTGCTGGGTCGTCCATGGATCTATAAAGCTGGGGCCGTAACATCAACGCTCCACCAGAAGTTGAAGTACCCGATCAAAGGGAAGATTGTGACAGTACAAGGGGAGGAAGAGTACATGGTCAGCCACCTCAACTCATTCAGATACGTAGAGATGGATGGGGAGTTCATTGAGACCCCATTCCAGCACTTTGAAGAGGTTCCCCAGACACTGGCATCAGCTGAGACTGTGGTTGAGGATTCTCCTATGAAGATGGCTTCCTTAAAAGATGTCCGGGCTGTTATTAAGAAGGGTGAGTGTGCAAATTGGGGCTGACTCCCTGATTTTACACAGAAGACTAACAAGTTTGGTTTGGGTTTCACTGCAGAAGCTCAAAGGGCTGTTCGAAGTGCAAGGATCGGAAGACCTCCTCTGTTCATCAGCAACTCAGGAGTGTATGCCATTGAGGAGGATGTGGAAGAGTCTGAATTCGACAGCTGGATCTATCCTACGACCGATGGTGGACCAAGCAACTGGACAGCAAAGGACTTCATCCCTATTACTTTTGTTACCCAGTAATGAAACTTTTGTTTTGAATTTGTAACAGACAATGTTTGAAACTTTACGGCCCGGTGTCTTACCCGGGGCACCGTGGCTTCATTTGTGAGGTCTTTTGTGTGTCATTTTCATATATCATTAATAAAAGCATTGGACGTTTCTTGCATTTCAAATTTTGCGCTCTTTGTTTTTCTTTATTATATATTGCAAAACAGCTATTTTACACACACTCACATATACAGGTCCACATCCACTCTGGATCCTACTGGTAACGACTCTGCTACTGCCAGTTATGACTTTGAAAATCGGATCAAATTAGCCGAAGACGAAGGTGAAGATAATTGCGAAGTGCCTGGTGAACTTGCAAGACTGTTGCTCCAAGAAGAGAGGGCCATTCAGCCACATGAAGAGTCGGTAGAATCAGTGAATCTGGGTACTGAGACAGACAAGAAGGAAGTCAAGATCGATGCAAATCTGGAGCTTAGTGTGAAACAACGGTTGATTCAGATGCTGCATGACTATGTTGAGATCTTTGCCTGGTCCTACAAAGACATGCCTGGTTTGGATACTGATATTGTGGTTCATCGCCTGCCTACCAAGGAAGATTGTCCTCCAGTGAAACAGAAGGTTCACCGTATGCGCCCAGAGATATCTGAGAAAATCAAGGCTGAAGTTATGAAATAGTTTGACGCCGGTTTTCTAGCAGTGACTTCTTATCCTCAGTGGGTTGCCAACGTGGTTCCAGTGCTGAAGAAAGATGGTAAGGTCTGAATGTGTGTTGACTACAGGGATCTGAACAGGGAAAGCCCCAAGGAAGAGTTCCCTCTACCTCACATTGACGTTCTGGTTGATAACACTGCCCAACATAAGGTATTCTCCTTCATGGATGGCTTCTCCGGTTATAATAAGAAAAAAATGGCTCCCGAAGACATGGAGAAGACCACTTTTGTTACTCAGTGGGGTACCTTTTGCTACAAGGTCATGCCTTTTGGGTTGAAGAATGCTGGGGCGACATATCAGCGTGCCATGGTTGCTTTGTTTCATGACATGATCCATCATGAGATTGAAGTATACGTCGACGATATGATTGCAAGATCCCAGACAGAGGAAGAACACCTTGACCATCTACAGAAGCTGTTTGACAGGTTGAAGTTGTACAAGTTGAGGTTGAACCCGAACAAGTGCACCTTCGGGGTGAGATCTGGTAAGCTACTGGGTTTTGTCGTGAGCGATAAAGGTATTCAAGTGGACCCTGCCAAAGTGAAAGCCATACAGGAGATGCCAGCTCCCAAAATAGAGAAAGAGGTCAGAGGCTTTCTGGGACGACTGAACTACATTGCCTGATTCATCTCGCACCTAACTGCTACTTGTTAGCCAATCTTCAAGCTACTGAAGAAAGATCAAGTGGTACGTTGGAATGATGAATGCCAAGCCGCTTTCGAAAGAATCAAAGAGTATCTCCAAGAGCCTCCTATTCTTATGCCACCAGTTGAAGGGAGACCTCTGATCTTATACTTGACAGTACTTGACAACTCAATGGGGTGTGTGCTGGGGCAACATGACGAGTCTGGCCGGAAAGAGCATGCTATTTATTACCTTAGCAAAAAGTTTACCGACTGTGAGACCCGATACTCACTGCTCGAGAAAACTTGTTACGCTTTGGCATGGGCTGCTCGCCGGCTAAGACAGTATATGTTGACTCACACTACTATGTTGATATCAAAGATGGATCCAATCAAGTATATCTTCGAGAAACCTGCCTTGTCCGGAAGAATAGCGAGATGGCAAATGATTTTGACTGAGTATGACATCCAGTACACAACTCAAAAAGCAATCAAGGGAAGTGTATTGGCAGACCATTTGGCACATCAGGCAGTGGATGATTACCAGTCTATGAACTTTGAATTCCAGGACGAGAATATCATGTTGATAACTGATTGTGAGACACCTGGACCGGATGAAGGACCTGAGGAAGGATCCCGATGGTCTATGTACTTTGATGGAGCTTCGAACGCTTTGGGTAATGGCATTGGCGCCGTGATCATATCTCCTAAAGGCTCTCATACTCCGTTTACCGCCCGACTATGTTTCAACTGCACCAACAACATGGCGGAGTATGAAGCGTGCATCATGGGTCTTCGAGCTGCAATCGACCTAAGGATTAAGTTTCTAAGTGTCTTCGGAGATTCCGCTCTCGTGATCAGTCAGATCAAAGGCGAGTGGGATACGAAACACCCGAATCGTATTCCTTATAAGGAGTATGTGTTGACATTGCTTCCCCATTTCGAGGAGATAACCTTTGGACACTTCCCTAGAGAGGAGAATCAGTTAGCGGACGCGCTGGCTACGATGTCTTCTATGTTCAAAGTCAATTGGGACAACGAGGCTCCCCGGATCATTATTGAAAGATTGGATGAACCTGCATATTGCTGTGATCTTGAGACTGAAGAGGTAACAGAAAAGCCCTGGTTTCACGAAGTAAAAAGGTACCTTGAAGCTCAGGAATACCCTGAGGGTGCATCTATTAATGACAAGAAGTTTCTGAGGAGATTCGCGGCGAAGTTCTTCATCAGCAATGGCATTCTTTACAAGCGTAGCCATGATTCAACCTTACTGCGTTGTGTGGATAAGAATGAAGCAGAAAGGATCATGGCAGAGTTACATGAAGGTACCTTCAGAACTCATTCCAGTGGACATACCATGGCAAAGAAAATCCTCCGGGCAGGATATTACTGGTCCACAATGGAAGCCGACTGTTATCAGCATTCTCGGACATGTCACAAATGCCAGGTCTATGCTGATAAGGTGCACATACCTCCAGTTCCTCTGAATGTTTTGACAGCGCCTTGGCCTTTTGCAATGTGGGGCATTGATATGATCGGCGAGATCAGACCTACGGCATCTAACGGGCATCGTTTCATCCTGGTAGCAATCGATTATTTTACGAAATGGGTTGAAGCAGCTTCCTTTGCTACTGTAACCAAGAACATCGTGGCACGGTTTATTCGGCACAATCTGATCTATCGATACGGTGTACCAGAGAGGATCATTACAGACAATGGTACCAATCTTAACAACAAGATGATCATTGAGCTCTGCGAGTAATTCAAGATACAGCATCATAACTCTTCTCCCTACCGGCCGAAGATGAATGGGGTTGTCGAAGCGGCAAATAAGAACATTAAGAAGATTGTGCAGAAGATGACAGTGACATACAAAGACTGGCACGAGATGTTACCATTTACTCTTCACGGGTACCGTACCTCAGCACGGACGTCAACAGGGGCCACACCCTATTCCTTGGTATATGGTATGGAGGCAGTCTTGCCCATTGAAGTTCAGATACCTTCTCTTCGGATCATGAAGGATGCAGGTTTAAGCGAAGATGACTGGATTCAGACCCGGCTTGATCAACTGAACCTAATCGACGAAAAAAGACTTACTACTATTTGTCATGGTCAGACGTACCAAAAACGGATGATCAAGGCATTTAACAAGAAAGTTATACGACAAGAGTATCAAGTTGGGGATCTGGTAATCAAGCGCATTATCTTACCTCAAGGTGATCCCAGGGGCAAATTGACCCCTACTTACGAAGGGCCATTTATGGTTAAGAACATTTTCTCAGGAGGAGCTATGATTCTAACCACTATGGATGGTGACGACCTTCCTCACCCCGTTACTGCAGACATAGTAAAAAGATATTACGCATGATCAAAGACCCGCTAGGTTGACTGGCCTAGGCAAAAATAAGGGCTTCCCGGCGAACCAAAAGGGTTCGGGCAAAAATAAGGTATGAAAATGAAAAAAAACTGTACACCCGGCAAGTCGAAAACCTGAAAAGGCGGCTTGGGCAAAAATGGGTATCCCAGTGGACTGAAAACCCGAAAGGGCAATCCAGGCAAAAGTTAGGGATCAAAGCGTAACACTATGTCTCATTGGATCACCTCGCATCCAGACTTCGGTATCGGCTATCAAGCTCGGACGGCACTAATCAATCAGATTCATCTTCAACTAAGCAGCAAAGTAATGAGATGCTTGAAGATATAAAGGAAATAGCAGAGTTGGAACCCAGTGGGATTATTCACATAGCTATTTTGTTTCCTTTTCACAAATTGTATAAATTCTATTTATTCGGCAGCGTTCTCTTACTAGGACGTCAGCCTCTTGTACAAAAAACGCCTATTTTCAGGCCAAACTTCAAAATCAATACAAATTCATTTCAAGAAATTTCAAGTTGTTTTTCCTTTATCTGTTTTGTTTTGCAAAGCACATCCAATGTTCATTTTTGATATATGCATTTAACATTAATTGTTGCTCGTAAATACTTACATGCGAAACAAAAGATAAATTACTGGTGATGTCAGAAGCATGGTGTTGTACCCCAAAATTTGCCCTCCCATATTCTTCAAGATTTGTCAAGATCAATCCCCAGATGATTCAAAATCTCTCAAGGGTTGCACAGTCCAATGGCCTCCTAACACAGTCAAAATTAGGGTTTTGGTTCTTGCAAAGAAATTGAGGTTTTCAAGGGTCCAATCAAGTCCCATATGCCTACAAACATTGTCAAGCATCCATATGTCAAGTTTCACGACTCACAGCATCAAATTGCACAGTCAAAAACCCTAAATGCTCCATAGTCAACTGCAGGGGCAAAATGGTCATTTGACAGTCAAAAGTCAAAAATTTTGGTCAACATCTTATTTTGAAGCCACAAACATCATTTGATAAATTCTTGATCATGATTCTCAAGGCATGGCTCAAAAAGTCTCAAGATGCAAAAGTTTCTATTTTTGGACAGTTGAAAAAGTCAACTGCAAATTGACCAGGGCATAACTTCTTCATGGTTTATCAGAAAAATCCCATCCAAAGCTCATTTTTAAGAGGATGACATTTCCTACAACTCATCTTCACACTTCAAGTCCAAGAAATGCTCTCACAAAAAGTTATCAATTTCAACATTATAGGTCATTTTCAAAAGTCAACAAAAAGGCACTTTAAGTCAAAGACCATAACTTGATATTGGTAAATCAAAATGACATGATACCAAAGACATTGGTTAGAGGACTTCAAGACCTTTCCAAAATGTCCAAGAACATGATCATAGCTTCACAATTGAGCAAGATATGCCTTGGAGAAGTTGGGAAATTTTTGGGAATTTTGAAAAGTCAACTTTGTCTAAAACACTTCAAAATTGCTAATGGGCCTCAATTTCTTTCTTGAATCATTACCCAAAGCCTATGCACGACCCATTGAGCTTAAAAGGATTTACTTTCTTATTTTTAATTAATTAATTGAATTTTTATTCATATTAATTCATTTAATTAGATTTAAATATGAGAAAAATATCAAATAATGGTTTTCAAATCTTTTTGTGCAGCAAATTCACTCATTATATGCTAAAGATTTCATGCACCAATCAACAAGACAAGATCATCCATATTTGGCAAGATTTGCATGGAACAAAGATTGAAAAAGATGTGATAAAAATCAAATATTCAAAACATAAATTCATGGATCTTTGGGCTTGCTTTTGACCTAGAATGCTTCACTTACATATGCACAAGGAAACCTAATGCAAGCAGACACGAAAAAAACTGCTCACAAACTCAGAACAAAGTTGCAACTTTTCATCAAAATTTTGGAAACTGAAATCATAGTTGCAACACGTTTCAAAGCCTAAAAAGAATTCTAACACATTGCTAGACCTTCTAGGAGTCTAGTAGCATCAAGAATCATTCCAAACGCACAAAGAATTGAAGAATACAGATCACACGGTTTGCCTTTTTTTCAAAGTTGCACATCACGATTCATGCATTATTAATACATTTGGTTGATTGTTTTGTGTTCACAGCACTCAGGCAAAGCTTTCTGTATGATTCAATTCCATTAATATGCCTTGAAACGAAATTCACCATTGATGAAACCTAGGGTTTCAGAACTTCAAAATTAGGGGTTCCCATATACTGTAAAATTGGACCTTCAAACTTGTATGAATGAATTTGTGGCATCAAGACGAAACAAACCAACTACTCGCGCTTAATTTATTCAACCTGTAGGCGTATTCGCTATTATTTACTGTGCCACTTAGTGGGGGTTTAAAACCCCTGCTACTTGTTTATGTTGCAGGTACAAAGATGAAGAAGAAGCATGCGTGTCTTCATGTGATAGGGAGATTCAAATCTGGCGCGTAATTTTTGTTTATACCACTAACTAATGTTTTTTGTATATTATATTTTCCATCTATTATATTAACAAACGAACGCAATGGATCAAATGGCAAGGGACGTGTACTGCAGGCATTGGGACCTGGGTTCGATTCCCAGGTCCCCCCACATAAATTCATATTTTTTGCTTTAATGTGTTCCCATGCAGCGTTTACTCAAAGGACTACCCTCCGTCCTAACATGCTGGCTTGCCAAGTGCCCCCTGATGTTCCATCCAATGGCCAGATAATGCAGTCCATGGTACACGCTAGTCAACCCACGTGCACTCAACCAGGGAAGTCAAACAAGGCCTTGTGTGCTTGGGCCTGAATTCCAAAAATACTTCAAAAAAACCTCCCTTTGGGGCCTGACACCCCCCTGGTTTGCATTTTTTAATTTTATTTTCTTTTCAATTCTAATTCTTTTTTTAAATTATTTTAATTGTTTTAATTGTTATTTAATTCACCTAAAATAATTTTCCATAAAAAATCAGAAATCAAAAAAATGTAATATATTTAATTATTATTAATTTCACCATTTAAATATTTTTGTAAATAAATGTTAATAATTAATTTAGTTAATTTAGGTTTTAAACTTTAATCTTTTTTCTTAATAAATAAAAAAATATCTAGAATTAGGTTTTTGACATTTTTCATCCTTTTCTTAATCAATTTTTTCTCATTTATTTATTATTATAATTACTATTGTAAATAAACATGTATATTAATTAATTAGTAAATTAGAGTAACTTTAATATTTCTTTTTATTAATAATTAAAATATTTAGAACTAGAGTTTCTTCTAATTTTAATTTTCCTTATTTTCATAAATACCAAAAACATAAAAAACAATTTCTTTTTTTAATTAAATAATAATTAGACTTTAATTTCAATTTAATTTCAAAAGGGTCAAAACCCTCGGACGTCCTAACTTTTATCCTTTCGCACGTTATTCTTTTTTCTTTTCGAATATTATGTAACTGCTCAAGGCTTGTAATAGTAATTAGGTCTTTTTACTTTCCGCATCTTTTATCAAACGGGTCTTTGTATTTTGGCGATGTATAGACCCGCGCCTTGTAATAGCGTAGGATTTATATTTCCGCATTTAAATTCCCGCACTCTTAAATTCTAAATTGCATGAAAGAATGTATGGCTAATTAAAAACAAGCGTAGCTCACGATGCCATGATCAAAGATAAACTTAACATGAAAATAACACACAAATACACACACCACTTCTAGGGTACGCCTCACCTGTTGCCTTCGAAACGTGGTCATCAAGTATAGGACGTTTTAGTAAGTCCTTATGTCCATGATCCCGTTGCCTCGAAAAAAGTTGCCTCGAAACGGTTGCCTCGGAATAGTTGCCTCGAAATGGTTGCCTCGGATTAAAAAGGAATCAAGGACATAAGGGTAGCTTCTAAGGTGTCCTAACTGTTGCTTCGGTGACCACAACGTCCCTAACAATCAAATTGACCCGAACACCTCCAACGGTGGTGCTACCTACCTCTCAATGGTGGGATGGCACTACCTTAAGGACATTTACACAGCCTAATTCCTTAGGGTAGGTGGGTGACTCATAGATACTTGCTCTTTTCAAAAACAAACAAAAACATTTTCACACTGACACTTTCAAAAACTTTCAAAACAATTTTTCAAACACTCTTGAGGACTGATACAAGAGTCATTCTGAAATCTTTAAACGAAACTTTTTCAAACCCACTCACACTTTGAAAAGCAAACACTTTTGAAAACACAATGAGCAAGTATCTAAGAGCCCATGGATAACCATGGATAGAAAGGGTGCTAACACCTTCCCTTTCTATAAATCTACCTCCCGAACCGAGAAACTATCTCATAAGGAATTTTGTTGTGCTTTTGTCCTGTCCATGTTGGAGAAAATAAAAGACGGTGGCGACTCTTGCTTCCGCGACATTTCACGATCCAGCGTTAAATAGTCTGTTCTAAATCCACCGATCACACAGGGGCATAAGAATTGTCCGAGCTGTGTAGTTACTTTGTCCACCAGGTACCAAGGTAGGTTCAGCTGAAGAATATGGCTAAGATACCTCCACTCCCCGCAGGGTAAGACAGTGATAATAGCTCTCTCAGCTGAAACTGGCAACCATGAACGAATCAACAATACTCTCCTCAAGCAGAGTTAATCCACCATCAAGCGCTAAAAAGGTTTGGTATCCCCAGAAGGTCTTAATATTCTTCAACGGAGTATAAAGACATCCCCCAGCAACTGAAAAATCTTCCCCAGCGAGGTCCTTTCTTTCCCCAAACAGGAGTTCAATCCTTAATAGATCTAATATCACCAGCAACGGTAATCCATCCCCAATGGAGATCATCATTAAAATCCCCAACAGAGCTTATCAACGGAATCCCTGGCGGAGTTTATCGTTAAAATCTTCAGCAGAACATCTCTTCCCCACAGATTAATTCCCCTCGAAATAATCTCCTCATCAGTTTATTCCCCAACAGAGTTATCCTTTCCTGCAAGTTTATCACCTTCGTTCATCATCCCCAGCGGAAGCGAAGCATTCAACTTTATTCTCCAGCAGCTCCGGGATTTATTTTCCCCAGCTAAAACATTACATGTCCATACGTCATGATACATGCATCATACCATACAATCTCATTTATATTGAGAACATCATTGTTGATCCATATCATGCATTGCATAAGACTGACTGTTACCTTTCAGGAAAGATACAATCAAAATTCAAGTTATGAAGCTCGGGTACGACCGAATAGTATCTTGATTTCTACAGCATATTGTGAAGCCCGGATTACGATCGAATAACAATATCAGACTACCGCGAAGCCTAGATTACGACCAGATAGTGATATCTCTCAAAAGTAAGCTATAAAGCCCAGAGAATGACCGAATAATAGTTTACTCCACAGTGAGACATGAAGCCCGGATTACGACCGGATAGCAGCTCAGTAAGCACCATGAAGCCTGGATTCGACCAGATAGTGGTATATCATAAACACAAGCCGTGAAGCCTAGATCACGACCGGATAATAGCTCAGCAAGTTATTGTGAAGCCTGGATTACAACCAGAAAACAATACAAGACCATGAAGCATGGATTACGACCAGATAATGGTAGAAGATGTTGTGAAGACTGGATTACGACCAGATTGCAACCAAGAGTACTACGAAGCCTGGGTTTCGACCAAATAGTGGTATGATACATCGTGAAGCCTGGATTACGACCAGATGGCGATACAAGACACTGTGAAGCTTGGATTTCGACCAAATAGTAGTTTACATGGACAGTTACTAAGAAGCCCGGAGCCGGCCGGATATTAGTGTGCCCTAAATTCAAGTTGAAGCCCGGATGCGACCGGATAACCGCTTGATTTGTTCTGAAGCCTAGATTTCGACCAGATAAGAAGTGAGAAATTACAAAGCCTGGATTACGACCGGATAGCAAGTTTAATCTCATCTCCCCAGTAATTCACTGTAAAGCCTGGATTACAACCAGATAGCAGTCGGCCTTACCACTATGAAGCCTGGGTCACGACCAGATAGTAGTTCACTCTCACCTCTTCAACAGAGATGATTCCTCAATAAAATAACGGACGACCGAAGCTCCTAAAATTCAACAGAGATGATTCCCCAGTAGAATAACGAACGTCGAAGCTCCTAAAGTTCTATTTCTCCTAAGACAAAGAACAACATTCCTCAGCGGAATCTCCCTCAACAACAGGTATACAAGCTCTCGCTAAGGAATCTCTTACGCAATCTACACTCCTTCGGATGGCATCTTTAATCCCATCTCCCATCATCAATCTCCAAATGGCATCTGTAAGCCCATTCCCGACATCACAATGCTGATACTACTTCATGCGAGTGCAAATTTCTTGGCACTCTAGTGTTCAATCACCTTCCACCTTTGGATCACGAAAGGCACGAACGCCAATATATATCCTCAGGTTTAAGAAGATTGAACAGGGGAAACTGTTGTACCCTAAAATTTTCCCTCCCATATTTCTCAAGACATGTCAAGAATAATCTTCAAGTTACTCAAGATGGCTCAAGAGTTAGACAGTCAAATCATCTCCTAAGGCAGACAATTCAAAATTAGGGTTTTGTGTTGCATCAAGGTCCTTACATCCAAATGACCTCAAGTTCTCCCCAATGTCCTAATATGTTCTTAAGTTCATCCATGTCAAATTTCAAGCCTTGCAGAGGAAGTTTGGTCAGTCAATTGCTCAAGAGGTCCAAAAATCGACTGTGTTAGGGCAAAAGTCAACTGTGACCTACAAATAGTCAAACATCAAGATTTTTTGTCAACATTCTCATTTTGAAGGATAATTCATCATTTGATCAAGGGCTGATCATGATTCATCAAGGATTGCTCAAGATTCATCAAGATTCAAAAGTTGCTAAATTAGGGTTTTGTAGGAAATGTCAACTCAACTTTGACCAAGCATAACTTTCTCATACTTTATGAGAAATGACCCATACAAATCTCATTTTGAATAGGATGCAATTTCCTACAATCCATCTTCACACCCCAAGATCAAGAAATGCACTCACAAGAAGTTACAAATTTGGACATTATAGGTCATTTTTGAAAGTCAACAAAAACACCTTTTTTGCCAAAGCTTATAACTTGAGAATGGAATATCAAAATTATATTATACCAAAAGGGTTGGTTATAGGACATCTCAAGGTTTCTAAAAAGTCCAATAACACTTCCAAAAGTTCAAAATTGAAGAAGTTATGCATTGTTGAAGTTGGGCATTTTTCCAAATTTGCCAAAAGTCAACTATCCTCCAAACTCCAATTTTTGACAAAAGGGCCCACTTTTTTCCACTTGATTTGGTCTTATCACACCATACACGTGTCCCATATTCAATTTCATGACCAATAATTTATTTTTCTATTTTATTTAATTTTTATTGATTTAATTCATTTTAAATCAATATTAATTCAAGTAAAATCCAAACATTAATGGAATGAGATTTTTTTGATTGGTATAGACTTCAATTATCATCATGAACCAAATCAAATACGAATCAAGCATTGTTGTGCATAAAAAATCAGATTTGAGGCATTTATGGAAAGCTTATCAATGGTGATCATATCAAATCTCAAAAACTTGAATGCACATGGATTAAAGCCCAAGTCTTGACCTAAATTCATTCCCATATACACACACAAGTGAGGCATAGCAAGAACACGACCTAAGCATTGCAAAAACGGCCAGACAAAGTTTGAAAAAAAAGCTTAAAAACTTGGAATCTGAAATCCACCTTAGAGCACGATTCAAAGCCAAATCTCCACATAGCTCCCTTGCTGGCAATCTCCTGAAGCTATAACAACCAAAACCAGACCCTGAGATGCCACCAATCGCGCTGTAAGTCCTCATAAACATGGCTTTGTACACGAAATCCAAACCTCTGATTCTTGCATCCTTTCACTAAAATCTTTGCATATTTGTGTTTGTCGCTTCATTTAGAACATTTTTGCAATATTTAATTTTGTTTTGATAGCCTGTACAGCCATGCCCAAAGATAGGGTTTTGGATCTTGCTTTTTAGGCGTTTGAGTTACAGGAAAAATTGGGTCAAATATTGGTTATATAGGTACTCAAGAGGCAGAGACGATCACATCCATGTTCTTGGATGGTATTTTTATGGCCTAGAACGAGTTTTGGAAGCGAGCTACGAATCTTCCTGCGGATAAAAATCCGCAGGTAAGAAAACCAGGGATTTATGAAGAAGGCGACCACGCGTCCTCTTCCTGTTGGTTGGTTCAAATCAGCGCGCCACTTTTTTTATTTTAAGGCATAATTGTTTGTTTCAAATATAATTTTGTTTGCTTATTATACTAACAACTATGAAGTGTTGGTGGAGTGGTTGGAGCGATGGAATTTGAGCAATGGGACCTGGGTTCGAATCCCAGGTCCCCCAAAACATTTGTATTATTTTGTCTAACATAATTCCATGCAGCGCTCAAAGTAAGGCTCACCATATGCCCTTGTCCAGATGCTAGCCAGGTGGTTTCAGATCAAATCCAAGGGTCCAGAATTGAGTACTCACCATACTCTCAAGTCAAAGGCGTACAGGGTATTGGAAAAAGTAAACACATACTTGCATTGTTGGGCTTGGATTTTTCTCTTCTCACACTCAATTTGGGCCCAGCACCCCCTGGGTTTATTTCTTTTTTCTCTTTTATATTTTTATTTAATTGTTTTTATTAATTATTATTCTTAATTAATTACTAACCAAATAATTATTATTTTTCTTAATAAAAATCAGAAAACATAAAAAACATTATTTTTATTTATTAAACTTAATTTCATTATTTTATTTTTGTAAATGAATAATTTAATGGACTTAGTTTGTTTAATTAGGTATAATTTTAACATTTTTGCAATAAATTAAAATTAATTAGAATATTAGGTTTTTAACAATTCTGACCATTTTATTTTTATTTCCTTAAATACAAAAAACCCAAAAATATATTTTCTATTTAATTAATTAATTAACTTAGGTTTAATTTCCATTTTAATTCAAAATAACAAAAAAATATGTTTTCTTTAATAAAAAGGGTCAAAACCCTAAAAATGCGCCGATCTAATTTTCTCGCACGCGTCTTATTTTTATCCAATATTGTAATTGCTCCCGGTATGTAATAGTTTTAATAGGAATTTAATCTATTGCTTTATTTTTATTTTTTCCGTAATTTAAATTTAAGGGTTTGTCTTTGGCGATGTAAATACCCGACGCCTTGTAATAGCTTAGATTTAATTTCCCGCAATTTAATTTCCGCACAATATCAACTGTTAGATGTTTGATAAATAGGCAATGCATGACAAGATCAATCTTTAACTTAAAATCAACATAGCTCACCATTAACATGTACAGATAAAAATTAACCGAAATAACACACTTGCACATGCCACTCTTAGGGTACACCTCACTTGGTTGCCTCGAACGTGGTCATTGAGTATAGGAAGTTTTAGAGGTCGCCCTCTTGTCCAAAGATCATAAGTTGCCTCGAAACGGTTGCCTCGGATAAAATGATCTAAGACATTAGGGTTACCGCTAAGGCGTCCTAACATTGCTTTAGTTACCACACGTCCCTTAACCGAATTGACCCGAAAACTCCAACGATGGTGCTACCTACTCCTCAATAGTGGGATAGCACTGTCTAAAGGACATTTGTACAGCTTAATTCCTTTTTCGAGTAGGTAGATGGTTCTTAAGTACTTGCTCTCTTTAAAACAAAACAAAACTTTTCGCACTTACACACCTTTCAAACAAAAAACTTCTTTCAAACCCACAGACACAAAGAAAAGCAAACTTTTGAAAACACAATGAGCAAGTACCTAAGAGCCCGTGGATAACCACGGATAGAAAGGGTGCTAACACCTTCCCTTTCTATAATCTACCTCCCGAACCCGAGAAATATCTCAAAAAGGAATTTTTCTGTGCTTTTGTCCTTTCCTTGTTGGATAAAATAAAAGACGGTGGCGACTCTTGCTTACCGCGACATTTTGCGAAAACAAACGCAAACGCGAACCAGCATTCCAAAACAGTCAGTTCTCATTCCCACCGATCACAACTGGCGAGAAAATATTCTTGATTTCCTGGGGAAATACCAATACATTCCCGTTGAGGAGAAAAAAAATCTTTGCATACAAAATAAATGCACATTCTAAGATCAAGGCTTGAAGCCTGCAGAAATCAGAATAATAATATTGTAGGGGACTACAGACCCAAACCAGAAATAAACTAGAATGAGATAATCAACCAAGTCAGCATCTGATGAGAAATAAACTCAAAAGGGGATCATACTCCATCCAGATAATGAACTGAATGGGAAGGCTGAAGCAAAAAATCTTCCCTGAGGGATAACTCAGTATGGAAATTGAAAGGATATACACTTTCTGTTAAAAGTTGATAACCCTATTGGAGAGAGAGTAACATAACTTTGCAAAGAGGATAATATGCTGACAAAACACCAATGAATGCAAATGAGTGATGAGTTCTAAATTCATCTATGCATGGTGTGTATGAATGGATGTTATCACGCGCTTGCTGATAAAATAACCATAAAGCACTGGGGATAACCAGACAAATCTAATCTTGGGTAGAGACAACACTCGGTCCAGTCACATGCAGGACAAAGATCAGATTCCACGAGAGGGTAAGCATCAACAGAGGAAACAAAGTCCTATTTCATGGCCTAACTTCGATGGGAAGAACATGGCTTGAAAACAACCAAAGAACCACCTGACTAGCAACAAATAAAGTTGCGGGAATATCATAAACTCTTCTATGTCTCACCGGGGAATACCAATACGGACTTCGATAAGGGAAGAGGAAGCTTCATCGTCTAGACTTCCCTGGAGATTCCAAAACTAACTTCACTAGGGGAAGATTAAAATCATGTCGTCGAGACTTCAACTGGGGATGTCAATACAGACTTTACCGAGGAAGATGTGAAACTACATCATTGATACTTCAACTGGGGATTGTTATGCTAGCTTCATTGAGCAAAAAGAAGTCACATACACCAAAGAGAGCCTGGATACAGTCTTCAATATTAGGCATAATAGTTGTGTAAAATTCTCTGGGAGGGAAATCATGAAATTTCACGGGATAACAACTTCAGAGGGAGGTATCATATTTGACACATCTGGAAAATTAAGAAGTTGACAACACCAGTAATGGGTCAGCTCGTGGGGATTTTAAATCAAACTCAGCACATAGCGAGAGAAAACCCAAAGAGTTGACACTTATCTCAAAACTTTTTAGAATGTATGTTGCCCTTGTCTGATTGCTTAGAGGCACAGTACGACAACAATATCATAACTGGAGGGCATAATATCCTGCTAAAGATTACTTCTTAACACGAAAGGAGAAAGATTTCAACAACCAAACCCATGCTTTGTTACTTTGCAACTTTTGTTTGATCGCCTTCTGACCACGAAAGGAAATTACACTCGGTCGGAGAAATCTGAATCAGGACCTGATTGGAGAGGATGGGATTGCAAATCCACCATCAAATAGCTGCTTGAAGGAAATCTGGACCAAAACTTAACCGGGGAAAGATGGGAACACAGGCCCAATACCACACCATAACCTGGAAGACACCCACTAGCTGGTCAGTTATTGTAGAGGGAATCATGCACCTATCTACCATGGAGATCATCAGAAACAATATTTCTTGGGGAAAATCTTCGGCTCGTGGAAGAACCTAGTAACTGTCTAAAAAAAATCTGGAAATGCCCTTGGAAACAAATTTGGTGTCCCAATTTTACCGTACTGGCCGAGATATCTTTTCACGACTTGCCCTTGGCTGCCTGCTTTTAGGATGATCTGCCTGACCGAAAAAAATTTCCTAGAGATTCGTCGAATCTCGACGTAACTGCCCTAGATTAGCTGAATGTTGCATCTTCTTTACTTGACAACTTCTTCTTAGCTACGTGCCCTTTGCCGATACTCAAATGTAAGCTTCTTTGGTATCATGAAATGGTTTTACAAGCAGAATAATGTTTATTCTAAGAACGATAATTCTAATGCAACATTTATGTAAGTCTTGAAGATTTTATTGAAGATATTTTTGCAAAACCTTATGAATGAATCACTAGCCATGATGCAAAAATGATTTTTTTTAAAAGAGATAACAAAAGCATATGATACCAACAAAAAAAATTATCAAAATTCATGAGTCAGAAAATGCTATCTCGTTGAAGTACGCTTTCGCAATAAACCTTGTTTCAATTAGGACTTTTGAGGGTTGTAACGTGGCCTGGTTCATGGCTTTAGAAAAAACGGATTTTAAGGCTCAAAATTATTTGTTACCCACCCCCTTCATTAAGTTCTCCAGTACTAAGTTCAGTTAACTCGGCCTAAACATTCATCTTTCAAAAGAAATTTCGAGATAGTTGAGGAACCAACCAAGGTTTTCTTTGGATACGACAATCACTTATTTCTTATTTTTATTGTCTAATCACGCAACATGTTTCTTTGCTAAGGATATCCATTTTGTAATCTTTTTTCGCCTTTCAGGCTTTCCATCATTTTCCCTAACTTTTGCCAGGACAAATTCTTTTTAAATTTGATTGTGAAGCCCAGCGGGATGCCCTGACTTTTGCCTAAGCGAGCTTTTTTCAAGTTTCTACTTAGCGGGGCTTTTTGTCTTTTTCTTTAATCACTTCTTATTCATTTCATTTTTTCATTTATTTTTATATTACCTTTTCTTTCTTTTTGAACATGTCGCGTGATGTTGAATCATTTCCGACTTGTTGGAAGAATTGTGACTGCCTTATTTCTTGGAAGATGAGGGATAACCATTGTTGTATCATCGTCTATTGACTTTCTGATGTGCGCGAGATACTCATTGGGGTATCGTCAATTGACACCCACTCTTGATAAGTGAAGGTTAGCCATTACAATTTTGATTTTCATCAACCTTTTGAAGGATAACCATTGTTGTATCCTTAGATACGCATTTCTGATAAGTTCCGAACGCTCGATCAAATTAACTGAACACTACCCTGCCCCAGGTTAAAAATGAGGATTTTTTTGAATAGAAAAGAAACTCCTGCTTCAAAGCTCAAAGGGGTTAACGAGGGTTTCACTCCCTTATATCTTCGGTATTTGGGAATTTTAAATAATGCCTATATATCGTAAACAGAGTTTTATTTAAAAGTAAACAACCAGAAATTTTGCATTTTAAATTCATCATGCTCCCTCCAATCTATGCTTAGGCAAGAGAATGCATAATAATTTGGTATCATAATTCAAAAAGCAATTTAAAATTAAAAATAAATATGAGTGAAACGAATGGATTTCTTCAAGACAAACATATTCATTGTATTAAGATAACCATTCAAATGTAAACAAGTTCTTATATGCAAACAGTACAATGATTAACAAGAAGAATTACAAATGAGAAATTAGTAAAATTGCTAGTAAACATGAGAAAGCTAATCATCCTTAAAATCCAGGGTGTCTTTCAATGAGGTTTATTCTTCGGAAAAGACTTGGATTGAACTTCAAGACAAATACCCTCAAGTGACAAGACGCCACTCCTGACCAATTTCTGGACTTCAGCTTTTAATGGATAACATTGTTCAATACTATGTTCAGGGGCTCCCTGATGAAAAGCACAAGTCAAATCAGCTTTGTAGTACCAAGGTGTCTTCTTAGGAATCTTTGGTGGAGGTCGGGTTTGAACCAAATTCCTCTGCATTAGGATAGGAAATAACTCTATATAAGTCATTGGAATTGGATCAAACTGAGATTTCTTCTGATCAGAAACTTGTTGATTCCGTTGACAAACTGGAGCAACAAGAGGTAACTGAACACATGGATGACAGAAGAAACATGTTGATTATGACGCTGATTGTTTCTTCTTCTGGTTCTCTTCTTAGAAAAATTATTATCAAACTTTTTCACACCACTAGTTGTGCCACTGTATTCAGATGAACATTCCTTTCGGACATCCTCTTCTAGAAGCACTCCCACATTCTCCTTTTCTGGGAACTCACCGGGTGCATTGACTACCACCTTCTCATGAAAGAATGATTTCAGAGTTTCTGTGAAGACTTTTTCCATCTCTTCTTCCTTCCTGGAAGGATTGACTTGGGTGGCAACCAAAATTTTAACCAAAGCAGTTAGATATTCCATATCAGACTTCAAAGTAGTTACTTTTTTGCGGAGTTCAAAGATTTCTTGCTTAATGCTTTCCATCTTTCCTTAGCACGAGTGTTGTACTGATGAGACAGCTTGATTCAAACGACCAAAGGACCTTGAGTAAGACTTGTGGGGAACTCATGAGATGCATAGTTAAATGTGATATGATACATGATATGTAATGCAAATGTCATGCTTTTGTTTCCAAAAATTCATACACTTTGATTCCAGTTATTAAACCACAATGTTATTATATATTCTTTTTCATGTATTTATTATATATCATTTTTTTTGTTTATTTTTTTGTCTTAACAATTGGAATCAAGGAAGTAATGTTTGGAAACAAAAATATGTATGCTGATAATTATATTAACATGCTATGTGTGCAAACATATTGGATCAAAGCTTCTGCGGTACTGAATAGCTGCTGAACTGATAACAGACGCACTGTTATATGTAATAAGATCAAAGGTCCAGACCAATTCCGAATATCAAGGATCAAAGTCATTAGTATAATCAGAGTCACCAACAAAACATGCATAGTCACCATCTGTACCTGTAAAGATTATTCCCTCCCCACTCACGGGTAAATACTAGGTCATGGTAAGTTCAATGGTAACTCAGAATTGAGGGTACTCCTGAAAAACTATCGCCGTATCACCTACGTGAAAATGATAGCCCCTCATTTGTACCTCATCTGAGCGTGGACGACATGGCGGCATAGTGAAACCTAAGTCAACTAGCCGTTCATGTTCCACTTTACTCCTAGTGTTCATGGGGTTTCCACTTGGCCTGGGTATTGGGCCTTTTACCTCATAGTAACATCCCACCCATCAAGAAACAGAGAAACCAGCACAACAACAATATAACAAATAACAATAAAGATGCAATGCAAACATATGCTCAAACATATACAAATGAATAATCCATAAAAGCATAATGATAAACACCCTAAGAAAATAAAAACAGGATCTAGGAGTGACTCACGAGATGAACCAGCAATAGGTCGACATATTCTCTTCCCTAGTGAAGTCGCCATTTTCCTGTAGCGGTAAAAGCAATGAAATCTCCACCGAGTATTTATTTATCCCATATGAAAGGGAAAGGAAAATCATCGAAGAAAACCTAAAGGGGAAATCAAGGTCTTGCGACCGAGAGATTGGGTAAGGGCGTCGATTACGCGAGGGGAAGGTATTAGCACCCCACATGTCCATAGTACTCTACGGGATCCACTCTAGTTATTCTAATCAAAGGGTGTGTTCAATGTAATGCTTAAGGGTTATAAACTAAGAGAGAATGCATGCAAAGAAAAGATAAATAATGTAGGGAAAATAAAGTTGTACTCGCTTGGGCGCTACCCCAATGCCTACGTATCCCTTTTGAGGAATCAAAGCTACCGTTGTTCGGCTCACATGTTTTTGTTTGTTTGTGTTTTTTATGGACGAAGTTAATTCCGCCTTCTGCCGCAGCTCGACCTTTGGAGACTTATGCGTTGGCACAGAAGTAAATTAATCATGTCCTTACCTGAAAAGGGTTTTAGAGAAAAGGTGCTCGAGCGCACAAAATTGTTTGAATTGGTTTGTATTTTTATTACCTTGAAAAAGGGTTCAAGTATGATTAGCATGTTTTTTTGATTTGCTAAGAAAAGAAGTTTTTATTTTAAATGCAATTATGCAAAAACGGGAAGAAAACATCTAAGGGAGACTAACCTATCTCTAACCTAATGTTATCATACAATGAGGGATCCTACCTAAGTTAGCATGCCAAAGAAAGTCTAACAAACTATCCTATAGGGAATATGCACTGAGAGCGAAGTCATGATCTCAATTTCTAAATTGAGTGACTCATCGATCAACAAGAAATAAAGGAAAGCGATAAAATCCTATAGGGAGCATGCACTGAGAGCGAAGTCGTGATCTCAATTTCTAAATTGAGTGACTCATCGATCAACAAGAAAGGAAGCAAACACAAGCACAACACATAACAGAAATGAAGTGTGGAATGCCTGTTACAGGTCTTTAAACAACGACTTCAAGTGTACGCTATTTATTTCCTACTTCTCATGATATCTAAAAAACAGTAAAGTACTGAAATGAGATAAACAAGGGAAAATACCAAACGGATATCAATCCGTAGCAAAGCCTATCAAAATAAAGAAACCCGACGATCTTCGCGAAAGCTTCACCAACCAAAGAAAAGAGTCTGAAGTCAAACGCTCGAGATAAGCGTCGAAGCACCATCGATGTGAAAATAAATCACAATCAAAATCTCAAGCATATCCGCATATCGCACAACAACCCTGCACAAGACTAATGGAGAAGGTCTGTTGCCTCTTCTAAACCATGCAAGTAAAGAGAAAACTCTACAGAAACTGCTTCACACAAGTGATCGAACAAATTAATCCCCAAGCATTCCACATTGTGAAAATTACATCAACATTCTATCATAAAATCTTAGCTAAAAAATGATAATGAAAATGATTACTAAACATAAAATAATAGAAAATTTTAAGGAAAATTCTAAAGGGAGACCTTAAAGGGTTCTAACATATTCTATTATTTTTGTATCATTTTCATCATTAAAATCATGGAAAAAATGATGCTAAAATTAAAAACATGGAAAGGTAAAAGTAGTAGAAACAGAGGGGTGTATTGCTAAGCCCAAGAGGTATGCAGAAGCAGGACTAGGCGCAGGCCCAATCAGATTTAGTCCATTAACCATTTTTGTTCACCAACCTAGAAGCTACCAAAAAAAGATTTTGGGCCAAAGCTAAGAAAAGGACTCGATCCACACCAATGCCAGCATTACTAATCCAAGCCCTTTTTTTTAATCTTTCAGCATGATTATGTTTCAGTAATTATAAAATACAAAAATTAAAATAGAAAAGAAACAAAATGATGTTGTTTTGGGGAGTTAGGGTTCAAATGCTTGTGACCCTCCAAGTTCACGAACAAAGAGTTCTCCATCCTTCTCTCTCAAACACCACCGTGAACCTCTTCCACCGCTTCTTCATCTCAGTCTTCACCCACCGCCGCACTCTGCATTGAGTTCTGGAAATCAAGACCGGCTCAACCTTCACTGATTTGAAACCTCATTCATCTTCTTCTTACAAACCGTCATGGACCTTTTCCTCACGCCGTCTCTTGATCTCGCCGTAAGATTCACTAATCATCACCTTCATCGTTTCTGATTCTCATAGATTCACATTTATTTAAGCTCCTATCCATACCACTGGCTGCACAAGCTTTGATCTCACTTACGATTAATCCTTTGCAATTTGATTCTCCGTTGCGCTTATCTTTGGATTTGAAGAAGGGATATTTAGAGAACCATAGATGAGGTAATAATATGCTTTTTCTCTTTTTGTTCTTCTTCTTCTATTCTCTTTTGTATTCAAATTTTTTTGCCTTGTTCTGAGTTTGTGTGTTGCACTATGGTTGTTATTTTTTGCGGTGGGGAGTTAAAACTATGGCTGTGGGATATGAGAAGATGAAGAGAAATTAAAGATGTTGAAGTTGCAGTAGTGGTGGTGATTCTTCTGAGACGGTTGGAGAATGAAGTAGGATTGTAGAGAAGACGATGAAGAAAGATTGACGAGTGAGTGATTTTGGTTGTGACGTTCTTAGAGGTTGATGAATATTATTGATGGAGCGTGATGATTATTGTAGTTTGTGGTGCTGCAATAGTGAAACTGATAAAGAAGATTATGGAGTGCCGAGAAAGAGTGAAGGTGATGATGATTGAGGGTGTAGAAAGTTGTTGCGGTTTGATGAAAATACAGAGAGAATGGTGGATTGAGAAGCGATGAAGATGAAGAGAGTGAAGGATCTTCTTGCAGAGAAAAGGTGAGATGAATTTTCTGAGATTTCCTCCCTTTAGTTTGTTGCCTATTTTTTTATGTATGAGATGTGAATGAATTCTGAACCTGAATAATGATAAGTGATCTCTGTTTCCTCGTTTCTCTATGTAAATTCTGAATGTAAATAATCGTATCTTGTTGAATCTATTCCTCTCCTCTTTTCTGTTTTCTGTTATAATCTGTTGGGAGTTTTTTTTTATTTCTCGTTATGCAGGGCAGTTAGAAAACTGGTTTTTGATGGTTGAGAGGGTGAGAGTTAGTTAGGAGTGGAGGAATCTTAGCCTTTGAATTGAGGAATTTGGTTGCCAAATGAAGGGTAAGATGAGAGGTTAGTTATCTGTTAAATTCTTTTATGCTCAGTTTGTTTAGAGGATGAGAAACGGTTAGGTTAGTTAGAGGTGGTTAATGGGAGGTTAGAAATTATGTTATGTGGTTAGTTGTTAGTTAGAGAAATTAGTTTTTTTGTTATTGAAATTTTGTTTTCTGTTGAGGAGTTCTGTTAGTTAGTTAGGAAGGTTTTGGGCTGTTAAACAGGGCTATTAGGATATGGTCATAGGGCTGTTAAAAACTGTTTCGAATTTGTTACAGGCTTTGGGCAAGGTTTGGTTATTGGATTGGAGAATCGGTTGATTGTTTTATGAACTAACTTGTTTTCTTGGTTTGATATTTCAGGCCTCTCCCTTAAATGCTCAGCAGTGTCCGAAGCTGCGAAACTGGAGGAAAATCGATGAACAGAACATCCTTCTTAGCATCCTGCAAACCATCTTGTTCGGCCTGGTATTTGTTATCCCCTTCAAGACGTTCAAATTCAACATACTTATCAAAGGAACCATAAACATCGCGACAACCCTTGACATCAAGATGAAGGTCATAAAATGACTCCTTTCTAGTTGATTTGTAATCCACATTGATGCACTCTATGTAGTTCATATGGTGTCCTTCGAATAAATTTTGTATTGTTCCCTCGACAACAGTTACTTTCATTTTACCTTCAAGTTTTTTCACAAAGGACCCGGTTAAGTTCTTGGACATCAGGCTGCATGAATGAATCATATGTATCTCATTAAAAGATTTTGTTAACTCTTTTGTTGATACACTGCTGTCATTATACTGGAGCTTGTAGAGTAAAATTTGCAAAGCCAAAGGGATGCTTCCAAATGGCATATCATTTTCAGTTGTTGGAATATGGTATACAACCCTTTCTAAAATAAGGAATATGGTACAAAGTTTGGAGTAGAGAATTTATATAATAGGTAGCTCCTTGGTTCTTAAGCCCAACATAGTCGGTCTCCTTCTTTAAATCATAATTTTAGTAGTCAATAATCTTACGAACAAGAACCTCGGCTTCAATTATAAGAATATCATTCACAAGATAATCCCTACTAGGGTCATACAATTCACCAAGAGGCGTGAAAGATATGAAACCCCGATCACTTTCTCGTGCATTAAATTGATGTTGCGTGTCTTTTCTCACAGAAAACTTATTATGGATTTGATTAACAATTGCCAAGCTAAATTGTGCATATCTACCCCAACCATAGGGCTAACTAGTTGAATCTGCAACATTCAAATACATGGACAAATAGTCGACATTGTTCCCTTTTGGGAAAATAGGTGCACGCCATTTGCAACTCCTTTCCTTCAGAATTGTACTTGAAATTCCGTTTTCCACTTCAAATTTGCAAGCTTGGGCAAGAACCATATGATGGTAAGATAAAAGCCCAAAAAGTTTTAAGAAGGACTTTAGTTAAAACCTTTAAACCTTGATGTGATATCCTAATTCCACCATGTCTCCTCAAATTCTTGCATAAGGTTCAAAGTACTGATTTGTAGCCCAAATAATCAAGTGAACCACATTTCAATGGATGACAACACCAAATGAAGCCCTAATGTTGAAGTGTGCCACATGATAGCCTCAAAGAAACCTATTTGCACTGATTCATGCTTAGGGAATAAGCCTTTATCCAACGAGCCTCTTGACTACCACATGAATAGGGAAATAAACCATAAATCCCCAAGATAAGTGCTAACACACTGAAGAAATGTCTCACCTCATGAGCTCCAAGAATTTTTTGTCTTAGTTTAGAGCCCTTTGAAAGAAGTCCAGTTGAACGTCTTGCATCATAAGTAACAATGAAGCCACCCCTCACATGATGAACAAGCCTAAGTGATGAGAACAAATCCAAGATTTATTTCATAATTCCAAGCATAAGGAAGAAAACCCTTAATCCATGATCAATGAGAACCTCAGTTGAAACCAAACAATATGATGTTTGAATTAAGTCTTGAACAAGTCTTCCATCTTTGAAACATAAATCCATTTGACCAACTGCGCCAAAATATTCACTTGAAAAGGATTCGAGTGAAGTCAGAATGAATGAGAAATGTCTTAAATTTCAAGTAATTCTTCTTTAAAGAGATTCTCATAAGACGGACTTGAATTCACATTGGCTTCGAATGATATTTGAGTCACCATCTTTGAATTCCACGCAAACCATCATATGAATTTTCTTGAATTAATTTGGGCTAAAAGGAATTCCTTGAACGAATCTTCAAATCACCTCCAATGAAACCCTTAATCTGGATCTTCAATTTAATCAGAATTCAGGAAGTAATCCTAACTTAATTCACGGCTTAAGCACCAAGAATCATCTTGATGAAATCTTCAATCAATCCTTAACCAGGTAACAAATAGCATCACAAGGGATGAGTAGTGCTAAATGTGGCTTTGAAGTGAGACATTAATTCAATAAACCTCCATAGAAGAATCACTACCAAGCTCAAATAAAATGAAGATAAATCGTGATTCTCTGGCTGAGTTAAACTCTAACGCCTTGGTTCCTTGAAAGAACTCTGATGAAGAAAAATTTGTATCTTGAGGAAACCTGATAGCGAAGACATTTATGTTGTTTGAGATCCCAAACCCTAATCTCATACCAAGAAAAATGAGAGCTCCAATTGAATCAACTTTGAGTAAGATAGCAAACTCCATTCAGAGAGAGAAACCTTAATGCCAAGGCGCTTCGATCTTATAACCATGAGACCAATGCTATGAAATGTACAAAGTATGATGAGGGATCTTAGGGGCAAAAATTGGGGTACAACATGTAGTGATTAAATTTTAACCAACAAATACAAGGAATGTTTTCCCTAATTGATGATGTTGTAGGTGAAATCATAATGCATTCCATCAAGTTGATCCATAGGTTCATGAGTTTATTTCCATGCCTTCTTCAAAAAAGCTTCATTTAGGTTCAAGCTTCACTATTTAAGATATTTTGAAATAACATCATGACAAAGTCTATTATGATTCATCATACTCAAGTTGTCCAAAACAGTTCAAAGGTACAATGGTTGATTGAAGAAGTTTGACATAGTTGGACAAGTCTTTGTTTCCATTGATCATAAGTGCATATTTCCTTCAATTCTCAAGATTTGAAAGTGGTTTTGGTTGCTATGGTTTCTCATTATCATCCTCAACAACTTATATTCACATGACAAAAGTATTTGTCCAATAAGGTTAGTCAAAATTGAAAAGGTGTCCCAAGGCATTTTGTTTCTCTAGGAGCTAGGGTTTTAAACTTCAAAGGGGTATATCTTACTCATCTTTTGGTATTCTTGAGTGATTCCAAAGACATGCTTCTCTTTTAATGGTTATCAACAAATTACTTCAAGAGTTTCAAGGGAATTTTGTGTGGAATAAACTTGACGATGAAGAAAGATTACAAGTCCTCCAGATGAACCTTCAAATTCTATTAGGTAATTTTAAAATACCATAACTTGGTCAATCTTTGTCACCTTGAGCCCATTCATTTTCCACCTTGATCTTAGAGATATGAACTTCAACCTTTCTTTTAAGTGAAAATTTTGAAAATGGATGGAAGATGCCCTAAGGATGCAAAAGATTATAGGTCATTTTATGAATTTTTGCCAATTTCAACAAGTCATAACTTCCTCGATTTTTGGATATTTTTAATGGTTAAAGTCTAAAATTTTCATTCAATAGATCTACTTCATGCCATCTTTTTTGGTCAAGAGAAAATTTTAAGTGGAAGGCCATGTTTGGATGCAAGAGATTATAAGTCATTTTTGAAGAAAAAAACTTAGAAATTTTCTAAGTATAGAAAGTCAACCTCTTTTTCTCAACTTTGACTCATCACAAGTTTCAGCTCAAGCATCCATTTGATCCCATTATTTGCACATTGTAAATCTTGTAATCTTATCTTCCTAAAGCTTTAAGAATCATGTCCTGAGACCCCTTGAGTTGAGAATGCCATTGATTTGAATTTGGTAACTTGAAACTAAAGTTTCTCCAAAAGTGAAGATTTGGAATCCTTGTTTTGGCTTCTAAACACAAATTTGTTGCATGTTTTTGCTTGTAATCACATTTAGTGAACCTCCAGAAGTGATTAGCATGACAAAACACAAAGTTTGGATGAGTTTTGATCAAATTACAAGTCACACTTTTCTTGTTTGCAACTTCACACGACTTCCCTCCAAACTTCATCATTTCACAAGCTTGAGCATTCATTCAGCTTCCCTATAAATAAAGGACCATCCCTCATTTATTTTTCTCAAACACTGCCAAACTCTCTCTTGAACATAATTTTCTGCAACTTTAAATTTGCTCTTACAGCCTTTCTCAATCATTTTTCTTTGTCGATTCACCTTCCTTGATCCTCACTGAAGCTAACAGAAGAATAATTAAGCTTTAAAACTCCCTGAATCGTGCTAGCCAAGTCCAGTTTCAGAGATCTACAATTTAACTTCAATACGTAGATTCCTTCACCAATTCTCTCAAACTTTGATACTATTGTGAAGCTCTTATCTTCCTGATTTTAGTCGCAACATTTGTTTTCAACTGGAAACACGTTTTGACCATGAATTCAAATCCCATTTCAAAACTTCTCTTCTAAAATGACTGAGCTACAGTTTATATAAATTTTCCGCGAAGGTGTGGTTGTCTTTGCCTTGATGAGACGAAGCGAATGATATCAGTCTCGAGCTCTAATTTTATAGTTTGAGGAACCTGATTTTGAGAGTGGATGGAGGTTGGAGATGACCAACGTGTCATCCTTCAACCAATCAAAGCGTGCCATTTAGAATTTTCAAAAATATGATTTAATATTTGATTCAGTGCTTTATTTAATAATGACCTGATATGCACAACGTGTCTGATCCATTGGATTAGCTTACTAACGCGTTTTGACTCTCATCTATTGGTCCACATTTTTTTGACTTTATTTTATTTTCTGACTTTTATATTTAAATTGTTTTAAACTTTAAAAAAATCATTAAAAAAATCCATTTCAACTTCAAAAAACCTGAAAAAATTATGAAAAATACTTTTGATTTTTATCTTTCTGATTTTTATTTTTTCAAAATTTTATTTTGTATTTTGATATTTTTTATAATTTTTCACTTTATTTGAATTGTTTTAATTGTTAAAAAATAATTTCCTTCATTTTTAAATTCTGGAAAAAATAGAGAAGGATCCAATGACCTTTTGACAAATATTTGTGAACTCATTTATTTTTTATTTCAGACTTTACTATTTTTCTTCATTTTTGGTTTACTTTGTCTATTTCTTTTAATTTTAAAAAATAGTTTCTAACTTTAAAAAATTACCAAAAATTTTTTATAAATATTTGAGCTCGTTTCTGATTTTTCTATGGTCTTGTTTAATTTTTCTTAATTATTTTGAATATAATATCTATTTTTCCTCTTTATTTCGTTTTTAAATCGTTTTTTAAAATCTTATTTTCTTATTTTTAATACAGTTTTATTTTTCATATATTCTGGCTGATCTTGGACTATGAAATTTGGATCATGAACTTTATTAACATCATTGGATCCATGGTGTTGAGTCTAACTCCATAAAAATGGATGAATGATTTTAATAATAGTTTGATTAATTTTTTTAGGTCAAATGTGGTTTATTTCTCACCCCACCCCTCTTCATCTTATCCCATTCTTATTGTGCTAAATGTTATTGGAGCATGATTCCTATATCATGTCTCAAAATATATGGTACATAGATTGCTATTGACCGACATCAAAATAGGTGCGACTTCTATATAAGTCCACTTACGATTGCTTAACATAGTTCTAAATTGTGTCCCGATTTGAGAAAATGATCATTTGTGGCCCAGACCCATGTTTGCAATCCCAAGTATGTTAATTTGAACCCTTTGATCCAATAATATTGAGATTCATTGTTAGGAGGCTTTGGTCCTATCAATCCTCTAATGAATTTTCATCAACTTTGGTCAAAGTGGATCACTTAAACATTATTGATCATTTAATGTTGCCTTAAGAATTCTTAAATGGATGATATATTTGACAAAAAGAAAATGCAACTTGTTGTTGAGAGGCTTTGGTTCAACTAATCCTCTAATGAGTTCCAAATGCAAGTTTCAAGATGGTCATTCAACTAACCTCTAATTCCTAACAATTGACTTAATTTTTATGTTTTTACTTTATGCCTTTACTTTAAGCTCGTTTATTTTAGCATTTATATTACATGCTATTTTCATCTTTGCTCACTTGAGCATTTACTTTTATGTCATTTTTATTTTGCTCATTTGAGCTTTTCATTTATTTTTTTGAAGATACTTAATAATCAACTTGAACCCTAAAAAACTTTAATGTTACTTGGACTACTTGGTTGCTATCCTTGGCACTTTGGAGACATGGACCTCTTGGACTAGGATTAGGGACCTTGACCTATGTTGGAGACCTTGTGACCTCAATTGTTATTTTGTTTGGAGTTCTTGAGGTTTACCCCCAAGATATTGGGTTGTTTGTTTAATTTGTGTGCAGGTTATTGTGATTACATGCTTTGTCTGTGATCTAGAATTCATCTATGTACAGCTCTTACTCTGCCCAATTTTTGTGAATACTTAATGCAAATGGAGCTTGGTTTTCTTAATAGGTTTATGTCTTTGTTTGTTTGGTTTCAATCCAAAGTATGGGAATTCTACATTGACTCATTGTGTCAAGTGTTGGCTTCTTGTTAGTTAGATGGTTCTTTTCCCTAACTTTTACCTTATGCTCTAGGATAGCCCCTCTATCTCCTCCCATTTTCTTTAATTTCCAAAATCTTCTCCCTCCTTTTGAAAACTCTTCTTGTTTTAAAACTTGAACCACTTTCATAATAAACTTGGATTAATGTCCATGCATTTTCAAAAATCATTTACTTAATCAAACTTTAATCAACTTAATAATACTTTGACATTTTTGTGAGAAGACTAAATGTCAATCAATCTCATTCAAACTATTTTTTCCATTTTGGCTTTAATCTTTAAAATTTTCTCAAAAGATTAGACTCTTGTCAATCCTTGTAGTGATGTAAATAACTATACTTCTATAATATGTAGTGAAGTGAGATATTTTCCACTTGGGTGTTGAGTGAAGCTTTGTTGATTTTAAAATCCAATCTATATCCTCCACTTTGAGATGATGCAAATTCTCCTTTCTCATAATTGTGGGTAGTAAGTATGTTGTCCACTTGGACAATGGCAATGATGTCTTATCTCCTAAAATTAACCAACACACTTGTATTTTAAAATTTTTAAAAGGTGAACTACGAGTACCCTAATCCCCTATTGCACGGAAGGTGGTACGTAGGCACTAAAGTTTCACAACTGCGGCGGGTGCAAAAATTATTAAAAAAATACTTCCTTCCTCATCCCCATAATCCATTTTTGTATACAACATTTATAGCCAAAATATACAGATTTCAAAGAGATTCTTGCAGGGTACCGTAGATGTTTAGGGTGCTAATACCTTCCCTTTGCATAACCAACCCCCTTACCTAGATTCTTCCCCCCCTTATTTTTGGGTTATTCTCTCTTTTCCCATTCCTTTGGAAATAATAAATTGCGGTGGTGATTTTCATTTTGATCTAGGCGAGTTAAGTCAATCTAATGGCTTTGTCTCAACATTTTTACCGCTATTCATGTATGTTAACTTTTTTCCATGCATACATTTTCTACAAATTTTTTTGTGAAAAGTAAATATGCTATGATGCAAGTGCAATACCATATGTTTAAAAGTTCAACATAGCAATTGTACAATCCTCTGGATAACTGATGTATAGATCTGGTGAATAATTCGGATATCACAAGATCAAAGGATCGACACCACTTTTAGAACACAACGGAACCAAGTACCATGAACAACTGTTGTATAATCTCCAAACAAGTTGAATATACCAGGATCAAAGATCCAGAACATAACCAAAGAACCAGGTCACCAACAGAACAATACGGTCACCATCGGAACATAGTCACCATCTGTACCTGTAAGAATAATTCCTGCCCCACTCACGGGTGAAACTAGGTTAAGGTAAGCAAAGGTAACTCAAAATCACGGGTTCGTTTGAGAGTACTATCATCGTGCATCTATGTGATAATGATAATACCTCATTAAAACCTCATCTGAGCATGGATGACACAACCGTCTAGGGTAATCTACATCCCATATCAGTCGTGTTTCACTTTATTCCTAGTGTTCCTATTGTTTGTCACTTGGACTGGGTATTGGGCCTTTTATATCATAGTAACACCATCCAACAAAGAAACGCGGAAACCAGCACAGCAGCAGAACATGGAAGACAATAAAGATGCAATGCAAATATATGCTCTGATAATCATGTACAAATGAACAAGCTATAAATCATAAAAATAAACACCCAATGAAAAGAAAGCAATACCTAGGATCGACTCCGGGATGGACCAACAATAGGTCAAACTTCCCCAGTGAAGTCTCCAGCTGAAATAACCAGCTGATTAAATCATCGAGGTGAAATTAATGAAGTCACCATTGAACTTTTTTTATCCCATAGGAAGGTAAAGGTAAGCATCGAGTAAACCTGAGAAGGGTGAAATCATGATCAAACGACCGAGAGATTAGGTAAGGGAGTCTGTTATGCGAGGGGAAGGTATTAGCACCCCAAATGCATGTAGTAGTCTACGGTATCCACACTTGTTGTTCTAACCAAAGGGTGTGTTTTAAATCTAAGCTTAAGAGCTAAAATAAAAATATAGAGAGGGAATGCATGCAAAAGAAAAGAGAAAATAATGTAGGGAAAATAAAATTTGTGCTTGTTCGGGCCCTACCCCCAATGCCTACATATCCCTTTTAAGGAATCAGAGCAGTTGTAGTTCAGCTTAAAAGTTTCGGTTGGTTTGTATTTTTTAATGAACAATATTAATTTCGCCTTCTGCGACAGCTCGACCTTTGGAGACTCACGTGTCAGCACAGAAGTGAATTGACATGTTCTTTTGAAAAAGTTTGAAAGAAAAGCCCGAAGGAGTAAAAGAGTTTGTATTGGTTGACATCTTTTACCTTAAATAAGGATTTGGAAGTTGTTAGATGTTTTACGCATTTTCAAGAAAATGAGAGTTTTTGTTTTAAGTGCAAGGATGCAAAAGAAAAGAAAACATCTAAGGGAGACTATGTAAATCTAATCCCTAATGTTATCATACAATGATTGATCCTAAGGATGAGTTTTAAAAGGGGAATCTCTACCCTATGTTAGCATGCGTGGATACATATCCTAATGTCTAGCTCGAAAGCTACTATAATCGAGCGATCCTAAGGGAAGCGTACAAATTCTTGTCCTAAGGGAACATGGTATAAAAAACAAATAAGCAAACAAGTGTTTTAGAAAAAGCACACAAACATACTGACTCAAAGGGACGGGGAAACAAGATAAATACTTTAGCTAAGGGGAGCGTATCACCCGAAGCAATCAAGCGGGAGACGGATGAAATAAAAAATGTGACGTCCAAAGCAACTGGACACCAAACCAAGATATAGGAGATCGAGGTAGGCGACATAAGACAATATGAATGATCACGGAGTATCAACATCGACCAATGCGAACTCTTGACAAAGTGTGGGGGTTTGATTATAAAACCCTTCCCCACTTGACGGACTCGATACACAAGAGCTACACGACTCTGAACCATCGACGTACAACGTAAGCTAAGGATGACACGAACTAGAATGTGCAGGGGTCGATTATGGGCCCTCCCATTTGCCTTCTTTTGAGGACTTATCATCTATGATATAAGGTGGGAATAAATGTAAACACATGTGCAGAATACCTACTTCAAAGGTAGGATTTTAAACAAACACATATAGCATACAGAAAGCGGTGCCTACTGCAGGATATTAAACAGCGACTTCGAACGCACGCTCTTTATTTCCTACTTCTCATGATATCTAGAAAGCAGTAAAATTCCTACTTCTCATGATATCTAGAAAATCGATAAAATACGGAATGATAAACCATAATCAGAATGATACCAAACGATCAAGAGTTCATAGCACAACTAGCAAAGCAGAGAAACCCGAAAAACTTCGAGTGAGCTTCACCAAGCAACAGAGAAAAGTCCGAAATTGAATAATCGAAATAAGCGTCGAATCATCATCGATATGAAAATAAATCACAATCGGAAACTCAAGCACATCCGCATATCGTACGATAAACCTGCATAAGACTCATGTCTCAACAAGCATATGTGAATTACCAATCTCAAGTAATCGGATAGTCGAGATTTAATTCCTAAAATCAAATAAAAAAATCTACCCAATTTTTATATTTAATTTTATTATTTTTATCATGTGAAGAAAATTCAAACAAGTCTAAACAATTAATAAAATTATCCAAACAAAAATGCAAATAATAAAAAATAGGGGGTGCAATCTGTAAGCAGGGGGTATACTATAAGCAGTCATAATGATGCATTGAGCCCAGCCAGAAATGGTCCAATGCCTTGTTTTGTTCACAAACATACAGGCTGCCAAGAATATTTGATGATGGACCTGGGAATAGTTGTGGTCTGGTCCATGAGCCCTATAGTCTCAATCCAAATCTTATCCATATTATATTCAGCATTATTTATCTGATAAGAAACATTAGCAAGAATTTACAAATAAACATGGATAAATTAACAAAGGGAATGGTGAGCGTGTTTTGGGATTTTAGGTTAACATAGAGATTCTTGAAATCCTATGGCTCAAGTCTCCTTCGATCTCAAACCAAATCGACACTGAACATCTCCGATTCACCATCTCTTCTCATCGCCGCCCTCCGTCTTTCCCTCTCTATCCTACGTACGCCGATTCAGCTTATCCTCTTCTTCACAAAGGCCCTGCACGTAGCACCAACATCTCCTCTGATCGCACACTCGCCATCGTAACTTTGCCTTCTGATTCATTCGACTTCGGTCTCGATGCATCCCTTATTTCTCTTCAGCTTCCACTTCAAGATCTCTAACTTCGCGATTCTTCCCTTCACCTCTCCACCATGGTGCGTCACCATCATTTGCTATTCGAAGCATTCGCAATTTTGTTCCGCTTCTGTGAAGCTGTTGTAGCAATTCATAAGTCGTTGACGTTGTTTTTTGTGATACAGATTGGAAAAAAATTGTTATAGATTGTGGAGATAATTGAATCTTGAAGGCGCGTTGATGTTGCAGGTTCAGAGAGAAAGATCAATGAATCTCTACAAGCAGGTTGCGATAGCATTGAAGGTGCGGTTCACGATGTCGACGTTGTTGCTTGAAGCAGGAAAATTGATGATATATTGAAGATTGAGAGATCACGAATGAAGTGTAGTGATGATAGCTTGAAGATTTAACTTTGAAGTAGTAGTAGTGATTGAAGATTATGCAAAATGTGGTTGATGTTTGTTGTTGCAGTAGCGTGAAGCTGCATAAACGATGAAGTGAAGAATTGATGAAGCTTCTGCAGAAAGATGAAGATTGAAATTCGTTGAAGGTTTTGTTGGTTTTTCGGAGAGAGAGTTATGAGAGTTTTTTTTGGTTTGTGATGTGATTCTCCAGAGATTGAAGAATGATTGAACATGAATATGAGTGAGGATGATCAAGATTACAGAGTAGTGGAAGATTGAAGAGAAACTCCACGAGAATTCAGAGAGGAGAAGCCAAGAGATGAGAGAGGTTTTCTTGTTATTTCTGGTGATTCTTCTGCAGAAGTGAAGAATGAAATTGAAAGAGGTGAAGTTTTTTTGTTTTTATATTCTGTTAGAATCAAAAAGTTTGTTAGGATTGAAACGAATCCACCCCCTTGATTTAAGATTTGTGTTAAAGGAAATGAATGGTGAGATCCGGCCGTTAGAGTTTGTCGTGAGAGTTAGTTAAGTAGTTCGAAATTCTGTTGCAAGTTAGTTATGGAAGTTATGATGAGATGGAAATTCTGTTATGGTTTAATTTTATTTCTGATTTTCTGAGTTGAACTAGTTTTCTTTCCCTTGAAATGATTTTTAGTAGATAACTGTTTTACTGCCTTATTCCATCTAATGTGTGGCGATTCTGATTGACTGCATGTGATCTTTTAGAAGCATTGTCGGTATGCTCCAAACCAAGATATTTCTCCCAAGCACCATAAACACCTCACCTCTGATAATGACTGGATACAATATCTGAATTCTGAAGGTACTCAGGGCGCCAAGTGATGGAAAACCAGACTTCCACTTGCTAAACTCTTTATCAGGAACTTGAAGTTTCTTTTGTATTCTCACTTTAATTTAAGATAGAGCTTAACCTTCATGTATAACCAAGAAAAAGGATCTCTAAAGTTGGGAATTCACATTTGATTTTGAGCAGTGTCTTTAGTAAAGTGGTACATGTGAATAAACCGATCTTGTGGACCGATGTTTTTCTTTTCTTCTGGAATCTCTTTTGCTCGCAATGTCCAGTATTGATCATTAACGTTTTCAATCTTTTCATTGGATGGGAACACCTTGTATATCTTGTAATGATGATATTGTAATGACACCGAGAAATTTAATGACCATTATGTTGCACTTGCTTTTTTTGTGTAATGGACACGGTTTGCACTCTTTGAATTTAATTACAAGTTCTTTATTCAAAGTAATTTATCTTTCAAGTTGCTTATCTTTTCTTTGGATCTTGACATTAGTTGATGATGTAATGACATTTGAAGTCACGGTATTTGATCTTGTAGAAGAGACTTTGAATTTTTTTAATAACATATCTTTCTCTAAAAGAATTCACCAATGTCTTTTCTTCTAGTGACCGTGAATGGTGTTTGGATTGAAACTTGTTCATATACACCTTAAATCAAACCTTATGTGCAACTTAAGATTTCATGACAAGTTAAATCTCAGTTGACCCCAAATGTCATTCTTGATCCTTAATTAAACTTTAACTCAATACTTGAACCTTAAGGTCCAATTAACTTGTATTGGAAGCACAAACTTGATACGTCCAACTCCTTTCCCTTGATGTATTTAAACCCATTATCATTTGTACTATGTTACATGCTTTGCAATTCAATTAACTAATTGAATCACACCTTTGAAATCTTAAGAAGAAATCCACATGCTCATGACTTGCAAAGCAAGTAATTATAAGAAAACCTTTTGTTGAAGAACAAGTTGAAATGGGGAAGGAAGGATGATCAAGATAGTGATGATACCACACCATAATTCCATGATCCTCAGGAAAAAAAATCATAACCCTTAATCTTGATGAATTTGGAGAAAAAACCGTGTATCTTGAAGATAAATCGACCTTCCATAATCATAGGATTCAACCCTAATTCCGCATTTCACTGCCTAAAAAAATGACCAGAAGAATCAGGCTTTGTTGAATATATACGCCTCAGAACACTGTAAAAAACTATATCTTGTACGCCCATTGAACTTTTGAACCTCATACACTTTATTGAATGAAATTGATGCTATGTTAGTGAAAATGACCTATTGAAAAGACTCGAATGCAATGATAAGCTTAAGCCAGATAAAAGAAATTAGGAGGGAAAATTTTAGGGTGCAACAACTTCCCTTATTTAATCGTCTTAAATCTGAAGGTGAGATTGACACCAGCCTTTCGAACTTTCAAGGTGGAAGAAGATTAAATATCAAAAGAACCCGAATATTTACACTCTGAAGCCAGTCAGGTGTTATTATATTTTTTACTTCTCTATATTTTGTTTTTTGCCTTTTTGGATTGCAGTAGTTATCTGAGTAAATCTCTTGGATGTCAGGTCCAGGTTAGACATACACAAGAAAGAGACTGACCGAAGAAGGCTCTAACAAAAGAACGCCAATCGAAGGATAACTTACTGGGGATACAAATATACATTGAATCTGAATAGAACACTGATCGAAGGCGAACTTACCAACAAAAAAGGGACATCGGGCGAAGGTGAACTTAAGATGGAAAGACACCAGGCGAATGTGAACTCCGGAGAAAAGAGAAAGTCGAGTGAAGATGAACCTTACAAAGAAGAAAGACCAACCGAAGAGGACTCTTGGAAAAAGAACTTACTGGGAATTCACGTTTGTATTGAACCCAAATAGAATGCCGATCAACAGTGGACTTGTGATTAGAAAAAAAAGACCAGTTGTAGGGACTCTAAACAAGGATTGCCAACACACGTTGGACTTTAAGGGTTACGAATAAGCAAGAAATACAAAATCCCTCAGGTCAAAGGCGGGGTTTAATTCTTCAAGAGTGACATCATCTAGATTACCACACACCAAGTATGAATGCTCAAATACTTTAAGCAAAAATAAAGGCTATACACTGACTCTTACTTGTACTCTGATAGCGAGGTAAACACTGATAAAATAACTGAAGACTTGCAAGGGAAAGAAGAAACCACAAATTACTTGGGAAATGGAGAATACCAAGAGCTCGACTGGTGGTAAATCAAACAGACTCCGCTAGGGAAACATAACAGGATCACCCTAGGCTTGTTGTGGAGATAATTCAAATATGAGCGCATAATAATTTGGTTACTGCAAGTAAACACAATTGGCTTATACTTATGCATGTTTGAATTTTTTATAGCGTAATGCTCCATACAATGGAAATGCTACGCGTTTTGGTAGATGCAATGTAATGGTGCGTGTTTAGCAATGCATTGGGGAAAGCACGTCAATTATCAGTTGTTAAGAAGACAGTGACCTTCCGAACGAATATTCTAGAACATCTGATCTTGTGTAGAGAAAAGGTAATATGGACTTCAATGGGGAAACGAGATTCGGAACCACCAACCTCTAAAGATCGATATCCACGAGGAAGTAACTTCCTGGAGAGCAATACTGCAAAAATAAATTGCAGTTCAGAGAAAATCTTGAATTCTAATCAGACTCCCAACTTCATGGGGAACAAATTCTTTATCCTATGTTAAAAAGAGGAGAGCTTCGGTAGGGATGGAAACTTTCTTGCGTAGAATTTCTTAATGAAGATAGCTTCTATCGGAGAGTATAGAAATTCTTAAATAAAAAGAATTCTACTCAGACCACAATGGGGATAACACCATCGGGGGGTAAAAAGTTTTCACTTGGGGAAGAAAAAAACATCCTGGGACAGAAACTCCACTGGGGATATCTCGAAAAAATCTTCTGGCACCGGGGATAAAAGAGTTATGACCGACACTCCTTTGTACACCACATTGGGGAGACAAGACACTTTCTCCACTAGGGAAATAAAGCTTGCTCCACTGGGGACAAAGACTACCTCTTACACTAAGGAGCCAAAAAAAACATTAAATGGTAACATCAACAATACCCATTGCACTGAGTGTAGCCATCTCTGTAAGATTCAAGCCGACAAGAATTTTGTACTGGTGAGCAGAAATCACTTCATTGGGGATGATGGTCGTCCTCATGAGGATACCAAACTAGACTCTCCCATAGGTAAACATGAGTCTCTTCAAGAAACTCTGATATAGGCAAGTCGTATTGGAGAGAGGGGGTACACACTTCACTGAAGAAGAGAATGCATACTTCATAAGGAGAACGAGTGTGAACCTCACTGGGGAAACCGTAGAATGTCGACTTTAAGGGAAGCATATCAAGAATCATAGGTTTTAGAATAAAAAGATTCTTCCGAGAAAACCTAGAAAAAAACATACTGCACTGAGAAGGAGGAATTATATTCGGAAGAGAGTATGCCTTCACTGGGGAAAATACTACAAAAATAAATTGCAGTTCAAAGAAAATTTTGAACTCTGATTCAACTTCTGACTTCCTGGGAAAAAATCAAACATCTCTTTCCAGGAATAAAGAGAATCTTGCTGGGAACTGGGACCTTCTGATGTAAGTCCTTGATAAAAGTGACTTCGACTGGGGAATCGCAGAAATTCTTGAATAAAAGAATTCTACCCAGGGCACACGAGGGATACTACCGTTGAGGGTAACAATCTTCACTTGGGAAGAGGAGGGAATCTTTGAACCATAAGCTTGAGGTTAAGAACTCCACCGAGGAAATATTTCAGCAATACTCCATCACTGGGAATGAAATAGCCCTAAACGGTATTCGTCTATGCACGCTGTTCTAGAAAAACATGAGACTTTCTCCACTAGGGTATAATAGACACGCTGATCAAAACATCTCCTCGAGAAAACCTAACTCGGGAAAACTTCCCTGGGGAGAAAAGATATGAACTTCATGGGGAAGACGAATGACAATCTTACGGGAGAGATAAATACCAACCACAGAGATGCAGGGCATCAACTTCAAGGGGATATGAAAAGGTATCCAGTCCAATGAAATTATCCTTCCCAAATTCTTCGAAAAGAATAGACTGCACTGAAGGAGAAGATTGTACATAATCCTGTTGAAATGCACTTCTTTGGAGATAAACCCTCTGGGAGGGATAAACTCTTAAACAAACTCTTATCAAGAGTGCTGACTTCAACGGGGATCACACATGGGTATATTTTCACTGGAGATAAGGAATTTTGTCTAGGCGAAAATACGCCTTTACTTGGGATGAATGATTCTGTTTTGAGTAGACGTGAACATTCACTATGGAAATTGGATCCCATTCTACAAAAATCTTCATGTTGGTTGCATACAGACCTTTCTTGATTCATTTGTTGGTATGCTTCTTGTCCTAAAAGACCAACAGTACTTGCAAAAAGTAAAATTGTGGCAATATGCCTATGGAATGGCAAACTTCACTAAAGAATAAACAATTTGAACTACCAACCACTGGGTAAAAACTGCGATGCAAGATTACAACTTCATCATGTCAACTCCGAGGAGGAATGCCACTGACAAGTAGACTTTAGAGAGGATACTGCGAAAATAAATTGCATTCCACTGAAAAGAAATCATCTTGACTTCAAACAACTTCTAAATTTCTGGGGAGAAGAACCATTCTCCTCCTGTAGAAAAATAAGGAATGCTTCGCTGGGAAATAAATATCTATGAAGAGAAACCCGTTAACAAATAGAACTTTGTTAAGTAGCAACAGATCCTTTACCGGGGAAAGAAGTACTCTTAGGTAACAACCTCACACATTTCCTTCTCTCTGAATTCACAAATTATTTAGCCCGCGAATGGACTTAACCTGATCAACTCTGAAGTGGAGGAAATGCCTCTGTAAAGTTTCTTGCCCCAGTCTATAGGGTCTTTTAAAGAAAATTGCCTCGAGAGTACTTCATGGGATTTATACCATAAAGATAAACAACCTTAGTGTTATGAACTTCAGAACACTGCCCCTGACTGACCAGTGTTGGAAGTGGTTTCAACCCTGCTTGAGTGAATTCTCATGCATCTTCAGATTCTGAAAAGATTCTCCTATAATCAACGAATTCTCAGAGAGATTTATCAAATCGTGACATAATTGCCCCAGTTGGACTGTACTTTGAGGGATCAAATCTCGACCTGAGTGCCTCAGATTGGCTGAACACTTACTCAACAGAGTATTCAACATGCTTTCCCCTGCTCAACAAAGTCTTGACAAACCTTTTCTTCACCTCATGCTCACGGAGAAATGAGAAGCTCGCATAGTTATAAAGACAACACAATCTTAGGGTGGCTGGCTTAGGTATTGAAAGTGGGCAATTTCCCAACCATACTTCTCAACGACTATTAATATGACCATTTTGATTTGTTGTCAATTGAGAAATTTAATTTGCAAATTAATTGTTTAATTTAAAATATGTTTCTTATGAATATTTGTTTTTAAGTTTGTGTTTGAAACTGATTTTGCATTTTGAAAATTTTATAATTCAAAATTAAAATTGATTTTGATTTTAGTTTTTGAAATTTTAAAATTCAAATCCAGTGTTATAAAAATCAAACTGGAAAATGAACTGTTAAAACATACAGGTCAAGGTTCAATTGGTTCAACCGATTAAACCGTAATTGAACTGTATATTAAATTAAAATTAAAATAAATATAAAATATATTATTAAAAGTTCTAATAAAATTAAGTTATATCATAATTTATAAAATAAATTTTTTAAATAAATATAGTATTAATAAACAAACTTATAAAAGAAGAAGAATGTAATATCTACAAATACTACATTATTTCTTCTCTTTCTATTTATATTTATATTGTTTCATGTTTTTTTAATTTTATTCTTTATTTTCCATCTATACAATTTTAAATGTTTACTATAATTAATTTTTTAGATTTAAATATAAAAAAATAAAGAAAGTAAAATATGTTCCAGTTCACTAAAATTGGTCTCAGTTCTACTATTATTTTATTTTTTTTGCAATTAAAGCAGTTTTATCTTAATTTTATAGATCTAACGATTTACTGATCTAAATCGAATCAGATTAGACAACGGTTCAAGGTTAAACCAGTTTAACTGACCGATTCAATATGATTTTAAAAACATTGCTCAAAACATATATTAGTTTTGGTTTGTAAAAACTTTAAAACAAAAAAGAGAATCAACCTGTACATTGTGGTTGTGAATTTTTTTATCTTTTGAAAGTTAATTTCAAAACAAATATTTTTGGCTAAAATGAGAACGAATTAGTTTTACTTGATCTTAAAATAACTTTCGTTGTAGAAGAGAAAAGAATTCAAGTGAGGAAATCTAAGGTAAAGATGTCAAACTATCTAATGAGTTATAATGATTAGTGGGTAAGGATAATTACTCGTCAGAACCTAATTCTATTTCATGTGTTAAACTTTCAAATGATAAAATTTTGTTTGGTGAGGATGTTGGGTGAAATTGTAAATTGTGTGTTTATGTCAATATATGTGAATTTGATGTAATTGTGCAAAAATCATTTATGTAATTGTTTCTTTGGTAATTCAGAATGTTGCTATTGTTCTATGTTGATTGGTGAAAAATATGATGAAATCATATGATTAGATGATGTTGTGGTTGAATGATTTGTGTGTTGATAAATGATTAAGATATTATATATTAATGGCACTGAACCTGTTAAATTTGGATACATAATTCTTCATGAAAATTGGAGTTTTGAAAAAATATTGGAATGAATTTCCGTACACAGAAATTGCATAAAAATTTGTCAATGTTCTGGTGGTAACTGGTTATCACTTTTGGAGTAACCTGTTACCACCACTCAAAATTTGGTGAACACGGACTTTTGGGAAGGGTATAACCGATTACCCGTTTTGAGGTAACTGGTTACCGCAATGAACAATATCTATTGTAATCAGGTGTACCCAGGTACCAATTTTTGAGTAACCGGTTACTACTGTGTTGATAATATTTTTTTAATTCTCTGAAAGTTCATATCTTGAGTTGTGAGTGACCGATTGATGTATCATTCGAATAGTTGGAAAGCTGATTTAGTATACTTTAACTTCAAATTATTTTTTGTGCCACAATTCCAACTATTTGACGCGTGGACATGTGTTTGGTGTGTGTCGAACCGTGTTTTTATGTGGAACGTTGCAAATGCATTGTGATTGCTTACTATATCATTGGTTTGTTGTTGCTGCATTTTTGGCAAGTGTTTGGTGCATAGTGGTCGTAGTGGCGAGGTACATAGATTATGGTAAATTTCTTTGTGTGTGTGGTTGTATTGTATGCATAATATGTGCGGATTTGATATGTGATGAGTTATGTTGTTTTGTAGAATCAGTGTAAAGGCATTGTGATTGCTTTCTATATCATTGTGTGGTTGTTGTTGCATGTTTTGGTAGGTGTTTGATGTATGGTGGCCGGTATCGGCGAAGTGCACCGATCATGGTAAAGGTCGGCGTGCATATTTTTGTTGTTGCATGAGTCTATATATGTCGTGCATTCGTGGTATGTATAGGTGTGGGATGCTCAGTGGGGTGTGAGCGACGTATCCGAATTCTATTCGAGAATCGTGTGACGTGTGCCCAATGGGGTGTGAGCGATGAAAATTGATCGTGTTTTCGGTGGAGTGTAAGCGACGAGGAGCGGGATGATCGTGTGTCTAATGGAGTGTGAGCGATGTAACTGAATTTCAACGGAAATTTATTAATGGATTCTTATGAACCGATGGTACCACATGCATTGAGTCGTATAATAGTATCTCATTGAATTGCATAATGGTTGTGTATGTTATATGTGTTAGCATGTGATTATCTGTGTATGTTATATGTGTTTGAAGGTTGAGAAAAATACAAGAAAGAAGGGGGGGGGTTTGAATTTGGGTTTTCAAAAATAATTTTTTTGCAAATGATTCTCACAAACAAACAATGATAACTAAGTAAGAAAGAAAAGTGATATGTTTGGTTTATACAAATTCACCTTAGAAAAGGCTACTCTTGTCCACCCTCCAAGGTGATTTTGCCTTAGAAAATGACTTAATCCAATAATTTAAAAAGATTACAACAACCTCTAAGAGTTTAGAAAAATATTTTAGCCCTCACAAGTAATTCTGACTAAAACTTAGTAACTTGAGAAAACAAATATAGAAAGATTTACAATCATACCGTGTTTACAAGATTGCTTCTAAAATGCAGATTTAACACTTCAATTAAGAACAAACGTTTACACACAAATATGAGCAACAACTCTTGTGTATACAACAATGATAAAATAACAAAAAAAAATGAGCAACAACTCTTGTGTTTTAGAGAAAAGAAGTTAACACAAATCTGAGCAACAACTCTTTGTGTTTTTGAATAACTCTTGAATATTTTCTCTCTTTGTTTTCTTTCTTTTTACAGTAACTTTAATGCCTTGATCTTTGATCTGACCCGATCAGAAGGTTTGGACCGTCACGGCTGCTCCGAGCTGAAGGCTTTTTGAACGAGGAGGGGGGGGGTACCTGCAAGGCACTCCGATGCTTAAGTCAGTGGGAGTACTAGCAGATAATAGAGTTGAGGTTAGAATTGATGATTACCTGACCCTCTGGAAGCAGAGGGTATTTATAGCCCCCAGCGCTGGGCCAAGGTTCCTTCACTGGGCCGGGCGGATTTGGCCCAATGGAGGAACTGCCAGGTCCTACGTGGGTAGTGGGGATCAGCACGTGGTCCCCTCCCTGGATGTGGTGCGTGAAGTGCGGGCGGACAGAGACGCGGTCTTTACGGAGTATCGTTGGGGCAATGGTGACTGAGTCTGCCCTAGCAAGGTAGCTTGAGTCCATGTCGAGCAGTGCAGCGTGATGTCGAGCTCGGTGCCAAGACCCCGAGCTGGACAGCGAATGTCGAGCTGGAAACCAGGGCATAGAGCTGGTCGGCAGTCTGTCGAGCGTGACTTCGTCGCGTGGGCTGGCACACTGGGATGTCGAGGTGGACATCAGGGTGTCGGGCATAGACGTTGTGGTCCTTAGCGAGTCCCATTGGACTGGGCCTTAGTAATGCTTTTGGGCCTGTCGGGCCCAGTCCAGAACAGGAGCCCCCCAAGTCGTGGTTCCTTTGCGAGGAGCCATGACTTGAAACCTTGTTCAGTCGCTGAGGTCTCGTGCCCAGAATGGAGGCGCGGCCCCTCGAGGAGCCTCCTCGTGTCGTGCTCGGGAACGTCCTCGGTGGTGGATGCGCGGAGGATCCGTACCGAGCACGTTGGTCGGGCACGCGAGGCATCTTTTGGGAATTGTGCCGCCACCCTAGGGGGGTAGGGCCATCATTGCGTTGGGTGCAGTGCGTCGAGGAGACGGAGTCCGTGGCTAAACGAGGTGACGTTTGGTATTCCATGTCATCACTATAAATAGGGTCCTTGGGCCCCATAATACGTTTTCCGTTCTTCGTGCTCTCTTCATTGCAACTCTCAACACTCTCTCCAACCGTGACTTCCCGTCTCAGATTCTTCATTTCCTAGCCGAATCCTATCTTTGATCCAAGTAAGTGATCCACTTTCCTTATTTTCCTGTTTTAGAATGCATGATTCTTGGAAAATGTAGATGTTTTAGGATCGTTAATGTGGGATTAGTCCGGTAAACTCGTGTTTTGCCCGACAGATTCATGTCTAGGGCCGGCAAACGCGTACTTGTGGCCGTCACATTCTTAGTTTTAGATGAAAAACTTCAGAGCTGCCCGGGGTCTTCATGATCTTGGGCGCCCGATTCATGACGGTGTCCGGTATGTTTATGGTCGTGGCCGTGGGCTTCATAATGCGGCTCGCCATGTTCATACCTCGGATCGACATGCTAGAAGAGTGGCCGCGCAGTTGGTTTGTGGACGAACACTGGATTCGGGAGAGTCGGGGAGGCATCCACTTGTGAAAATGGACTTGTGTGGTAGTGTATGGACGACATGATTATGTCGAGCATAGGACTTCATGCTCAATCTGATTGGTTTCCCGTGCTCTGCAGGTAACCATGGCGGATGAGCCGAGCTCCTCTGGTCGTCACGACAGCGAAGAACAAAGTGCCGACGAGTCGGCCAACCTTATAGACACTGTGACCGACCCATCGCTGGAATGGGTGGGCGCCGAGCCTCGGGGGACGGCGTCGATATACAGTCGGGATGACCGACATCCGTTCGTTGCTATCGAAGAGGGGCAAGACCAGCCCGACTTTCAGCCTAGTTTCGAGGTCATGTTGCCGTCGACCACCGCCAGAATTTGCTCGATGTACCCGGATTATAGCTTTGCGATGTACGAGATCGCGTTTAAAGACCTGGGGTTGCGGATGCCGTTCACAGACTTCGAGAGCGGGGTCTTTACGCATTTGGAGCTGGCCCCGTCCCAGCTACACCCAAACTCTCTCGCCTTCATCCGGGCGTTTGAGCTAACGTGTCGCTACTTAAGGATAGGGGCGACCATCCCTCTCTTCTTCCGTGTGTTCCACCTACAGCGTCAGTCCCGAGGAGGGAAGCACAGCTGGGTGTCTCTGAAGCAGTCGAGGAGACTGTTTAGGATGTACATGGACTCTGTGAGGGGGTTCAAGGATAAGTGGTACGTGGTGCACCCCATCACCGACTCTGCTGTAGATTCCCTCTTCGAGGAAGAAGCGCCGGTCAGCGATGATGACGGGGAGATAATGTTGGGCGATGACGGGAGTCCCGTGCTAGGACGTCGGGCTAAGTTCCCGGTGTATTGGATGCCCCGACACTTCGAGCACGGGACAGGCTATTTTCATACCGCGGTCGGGGATATGTGCACGGAGGATCAGCGGGCGTATGCGGCTCTCTGTAACTTTGTCGACGGTTTTCATCCCGCCCAGTGGGTTACACGGGAGGGGAATGACATCCTCGACAAGGACGGTTACCCGATATTCGAGGCTCGCCCGATTGATACCAAGGCGTTGGTGGAATGCTCGACCTATAGGGAGGCAGCCCGCCTGTTAGGTTGTTTGTTTGAAATTCTTGACTCGTCATTTATTTACGCGTTTTGCTCGATACTGACTTTTCTTTTACTTCGTGCAGGTACGATGGCCAGCCGACATGAAAGGCTCCTGAAACTGTCGACCGGCCATAGGCGAAACAAGAAGGTCGTGCCGGGCCCTCAGATGACGAGAATGGGTCCACCGACAAATCTGAACGCTTCTCAGCCTGTGAGGGTGGATTCGACCTCGAGCTCGGGGGCGGCGTCAGATCCAGATGTCGAAGTCATTGATGCCGAAGCCGTTCTGACACAAAGGAAGAGGAACCGCGTGGAAGGCGGTCCAACTGTCGGGGAAGATACCGGTCCCGTTCAATCCTTTGCCTTTCCCCCCTGCATCGAGGAGGAAGGTTTTTTCGAGCGGTTTCCCCCGACCGTGGTCGCGCATGAAGCTGAGGCCATAAAAAGGATGACCAAAGAGGAGAGGCGGTCGCGGCTGGTCGCCAGCGTGGACGGGCTGGTTAAAATGGCTGAAATGGCTCTGGTATTGTCTGAAGACGCAGGGGACGCTGCTCGTGTTGAAGAGCTCGAGCGGGAGAAGGCAGCCTTGACGGCGAGCTCAAGGAAGTTGAAGGTCGCTCTGGAACGCTCCGAGGGGATGTTCCAAGAGCAGACCGTGATACTTGACGCCGAGAGGGAGGCGCTGACCTTGGAGAAAGAGAAGTCGGGGCGGTTGACCGAGGAAGGGGAGTTGCTCCGGGCCGATAGGGATCGTTTGGCTGCTGAAGTCGAACGCATGGGCAAGCAGGTCGAGGAACTGAATGCTGCTCAACAACCCGCCGAAGATGAGCCCGAGGACTTAATGGCTTTGAAGAGTCGGGCTGAGTTTATTGCTCATATTCGGAACCTCGAGGAGGACGCGGTCGGTGCCCTGGAAGACGGGTTCAATTCTGCCGTCGACCAGCTCTCGTTGCTAAATCCCGGCTTGGTCACCGAGGGTATCGGGCACACTCATCGGGTTGTCGGTGGCGCGATCATTCCCCCGCCCGACTCTCCCTGCGTCGACAGTGGTGATAATGCGGAAGTTTGATTTGTATTTTTTGGTTGGTGGGCCTGCGTGCCTGATATTTGAATTTGCACCCTTTGGGCCTGCGTGCCCGTTTATTTCGTGTATGAACATCGCCGGCCTTCTTGGTCGGTTTAATATTACTTTGTTGCCTACGGGCGTCTATACCTTGTTTATCTTGTTTTCTGCCCTTGTATGAACTGATATGCTTGTATGAATTTAGCTCGTCCCGGGCCCGACGAGTGCCCGTAGGTGGCTTTAATTTGGCGAGCGACTATGCTCGACTCTGTTTATGCGCAACCTCGACCTAATTTCGGTTGGCAGGGGTTGCTTGAGTGTTTCGCTCGATAGGAGAGAATTTGTTTTGACCCTTGTAGATGTCCCGTTATTCTTGATGGAATGTCGGGTATTTCGGAGCGAGGTTGCTCAGTCGGGCGTGGAGCCCGTAGGGACGATTTGCCCTTGGCGTGAACTGCCCATCGCGAGCTGGGTGTTCTGCCTCATGGGTACGACGACGGTGGTGCTCGGTATAGCCGTCCACGTCGGGCACTATAGATCGTCAACGTCTACCGCGCGATGCCGTGCCATTTTTGTCGTGTGTCGGCCTGTACCTTAGCCTTAAACGAAGTGGGACGTTTTTCCTCGTTGCCCGAGCATGGTTGCTTCTGGTCGAGGGTCCTAGGTGTTGTCAGTTTTTAACTGTAGTACTGCTTCAACTTAGCAGCATTCCAGGGTCTTGGTAAAGGCTCTCCGTCTAACTGTTCGAGGTAGTACGCCCCGGTACCCGTGGTGCCGTGGACGCGGTAAGGTCCTTCCCAGTTCGCGGCCAACTTCCCCTCGCGGGAGTCCTTCTGGTTTCTGCGTAGTACCAGGCTGCCTATTTCGAACTCGCGCTTGATGACCTTGTCGTTGTGGCGTAGAGCCACTCGCTGTTTTAGGGTTGCTTCGCGCAGGGCAGCCCCCGATCGGATTTCCTCGACTAGGTCGAGTTCGTCCCTTAGTGCTTCGTCATTCATTTCTTCGTCGAGGGGTTCCTCCGTTCGTCGGGATGGTTCCATGATTTCGACTGGGATGACAGCTTCGGTGCCGTACGTTAGTCGGAATGGTGTTTCACCCGTCGTTGAATGGGGTGTGGTGCGGTATGCCCACAGGACGCTGTGGAGCTCCTCGACCCATCCTCTTTTGGCTTCGCCGAGTCGACGTTTGAGCCCTCTTAGGATGACTCTGTTCGCAGCTTCGGCTTGCCCGTTGGTCTGAGGGTGCTCGACCGATGTGAAGTGGTGTTTGGTCCCCAGTTTGGTGACGAAGTCTCGGAATCGGTGGTCGGTGAACTGGGTGCCGTTGTCGGTCACCAGTGCCTGTGGAATTCCGAACCTGGCGAGCACGTTTCTCTTGTAGAAACGGAGGATGTTATGTGAGGTGATTTTCGCGAGGGCCTCGGCCTCGATCCATTTTGTGAAGTAATCCACGGCGACGATTAGGAACTTGTTCTGATAGGTCCCTTGCACGAAGGGTCCGAGGATGTCCATGCCCCACCAGGCGAACGGCCATGGGGATGACAATGTGGTCAGCTCGTGTGGGGGAGCGAGGTGCATATCCCCGTGCTTCTGGCACTTGTCACATTTTTTTACGTGTTCCTTGGCGTCCTGTTGCATCGTCGGCCAGTAGTATCCCGCGCGGAGGGCTTTCCTCGCCAAGGATTTGCCGCCCATGTGCTGGGCGTTGATGCCTTCGTGTATCTCCCGCAGTACGTCGGGGATGGAGGACCCGTCAATGCATTTCAGGAGGGGAATGGAGAATCCCCTTCTGTACAGTTTCTGTTCGAGGACAACGTAAGAACATGCTCGACGCTTTATTGTGGCTGCGTCGGCCTGGTTCGTCGGGAGTTCTCCCTTTGTAAGGAAATTATAGACCGGGGTCATCCAAGACGTGGCGTCCCCGATAGTATGAACCTCTACCGTAGTCGAGGGTGATTCGATGCTCGGCCGTGCCAGAGATTCCTGGATGACGGATTTGTTCCCGCCTTTTTTTCGTGTGCTCGCGAGTTTGGACAATAGGTCCGCCCTCGTGTTCTGCTCGCGGGGAACATGAGAGATTTCTGCTCGTACGAATTTTGCCATGTGTTTTTTGACTAGGTTCAAGTACTCAATGAGGTTGTCATTCTTGGCCTGGTAGCTTCCTTGTACTTGGGAAGCAACGAGCTGGGAGTCGGTGTAAATTTGAACTTCGCGGGCTCCTAAGTCCTCGGCCAATCTCAGTCCCGCGAGCAGTGCTTCATATTCTGCCTGGTTATTTGATGTCGGGAAGGAGAGAACCAAGGAGTGCTCGATCACCACCCCTTCCTCGTTTTCCAGGAGAATCCCTGCGCCGCTTCCGGACGAGCTGGAGGCTCCGTCGACGAAGATGGTCCACTTGTGTTCCTTTCCCGGGGGAATGTCGTTAGAGGTCATTTCGGCGACGAAGTCGGCCAGGGCTTGTGCTTTTAGGGCTTTCCTGCTCTCGTATTGAATGTCGAATTCAGAGAGTTCTAGGGACCACTTCAGCATTCTGCCCGCCATATCTGGCCGACCCAAGAGTTGTCTCACAGGTTGATCAGTTCGCACAATGATGGTGTGCGCCAGAAAGTAGTGTCTGAGCCTCCTCGCAGCATTGACGAGGGCCAGTGCAACCTTTTCTATCTGTTGATACCTGCTCTCGGGGCCTTGTAGGGCTTTGCTCGTGAAGTAGACAGGTTTCTGCCCGTCGGGAGTCTCGCGGACAAGAGCTGCGCTGATGGCTTCGTTTGAAACAGCCAAGTATAAGTAAAGCGGCTCGTTGTCATCAGGTCGAGACAGCACGGGCGGTTGAGACAGGCTCTGTTTCAGGTGGCGAAGTGCGTGTTCGCATTCCTCGGTCCATTCGAAAGCTGCTTCCTTTCGAAGGAGTTTGAAAAAGGGAAGGGCGTGCTGAGCGGATTTCGCGACGAAGCGCGAAAGCGATGTCAACATGCCGTTCATTATCTGTATCGACTTCTTCGACGTTGGAGTCGGGAGGTCGGCAAACGCTCGGCACTTGTCGGGGTTGGCTTCGATGCCTCGTTCTGTTAGATAGAATCCGAGGAACTTTCCTGCCTTAACCCCAAATGTGCACTTCTCGGGGTTGAACCTCATTTTGCATTGTCTTGCTTGGGCGAAGACAGTCTTGAGATGAGCTGCATGATCGGTGTCTGCCCGGGATTTAACGATCATGTCGTCCATGTATACCTCGAGCATGTCTCCGATCTGTTTGTTGAACACCTTGTTCATCATGCGTTGGTACGTCGCGCCGGCATTCTTCAGTCCGAAGGGCATTACGTTGTAGTAATAGTTGCCCGAGCTGGTCATGAATGCCGTGCAGCGTTTGTCGCCCGGAGCCATTGGGATTTGATTGTATCCCGAGTAAGCGTCCATGAACGACAAAGTTTTGTAGCCGGCCGAGTTGTCGACCAGCATATCAATGTTCGGTAGAGGAAAAGCATCCTTCGGGCAAGCCCGATTGAGATCGGTATAATCAACACACATACGCCACTTTCCATTATTCTTTTTGACAAGTACAACATTTGACAGCCAGGTGGAATACCGGGCTTCAGAAATAAAATTTGCCTCTAGGAGGTCTTTTACAGCTTTTTCAGCAGCCTCCGTTTTTTCTGGAGACTGCCTACGCCTACGTTGTACTACTGCCTTGGCGGCCGGATCAATGGCGAGGTGATGACAGGCGACCTCAGGGTCGAGTCCGGGCATCTCTGCAGCGCTCCAGGCGAAGAGATCAGCATTCTCGCGCAGACAGGCCTTGATCTGCTTCCTGGCCAAGTCGGGGAGGTCCTTGCCAATCTTCACTCCTTTGGTCGGGTCTGCTCCCAGGGGAACGAGTTCGAAATCACCGTCCGGAATAGGTCGGAGGGGGATTTGCTCGCTGCTGGCCGGCTCATCTTCGTCAAAACGTGCGTCGAGCGCAATGGAGTCGACCTTTGGTGGAGCCTTCTGAGCTTCTACCTCAGGAGATGCTGTGTCGGGCTCTTGCTTTGTCTTCTTGACGGGCCTAGTGCTGGGACCCACGTCGACAGTATCCCGACCCCTTGAAGCGGCGTTGAAGCACCGGCGGGCAGCAGCGAGGTCGCCCTGGATGGTGGCTACCCTCCCCCTTTTGGTATAGAACTTCATCTTTAGGTGGACAGTTGAAGGGACCGCTGTCAGTTCCGCCAGTGTCGGCCTCCCCAGGATGCAATGGTACAGGGATGGGCAGTCAATGACGAGGAAGCGGACCTTCACCTGTCTTGTAGCAGTATCTTCCCCGAATGTCACGAGGAGCTCGACATATCCCCAAGGTTTGGACGTCGAGCCGTTGAAGCCTTGAAGGTCCGAACCTATGTATGGAGACAGATGGGATTCGTCCAGTTGTAAGGTCCGGAACAGCTGGGTGTACATCACGTCGACGGAACTCCCCTCGTCGACCAGGATGCGATGCACATCAAAATTAGCCATCTTCGCCCTTATCAGCAAGGGGATGACTGCGTTCGGTGCTCCGCCGGGGAGCTCTTCCAAGTAGAATGTGATGGGTTCTGACCTGCCCCTCACCATTTCAAAAGTCACAGTTTGAGGAGGAGCTTTGTCGACCAGTTCGTCCAACTTTCTCTTGGCTGAGTTGATGGTGAGGTCGCTGAACCCGCCCCCGTTGATGACCATTGCGGAGGGGAAGTATTCCCACCTGCTGTGAGTAGTCAGGGGCTCCTGCAGGAGCTCGGGAAGTTCGAAATCCTCGGGCCTGGTTATTGCGTAGGCGGTCTGGATTGGCACCGACTCGTCAGATGGTCGGGCATCTTCTTCAGGCTCTTTTGCCTCACGGGCTTCACGACGGGGAGCGTCGTTTTTCCTGTACTGCGCAAGTCTCCCTCCTTTGATGAGGGTTTCAATAGCATCCTTCAGGTGGACGCAGTCCTCTGTCAAGTGACCATGACTCCTATGGTACTGACAGTACTTGTTTTTATCTACTCCTGGCTTGGCAGGAGCTGGTCGGGGACGCTTGACGCCACCGTCCTTGAAATCTGTGCTTGCACACTCCGCCAGAATACGCTCGCGGGAAGCCGTGAGCGGAGTGTACTCAGTAAACCTGCCCGAGGGGCCCCTTTGTTCCCGGACCTCCCGGGGTCTGTCTTCCTTCCTCTTCTCTCCGGTGCGTCGGGGAGGAGGGTCTTGTCTTGAGCTGCTTCCATGGTTGCGGGCTCTGGAGTCCCGTGCCCTGTTGGCAGCTTCTCTCTCCTCGTAATCCATATATGCTCGAGCTTTGTCGAGGAGAGCATCAAAAGTTGCAGGTGGCTCGATGCCTACAGCTTTCCTGAATTCGGTGCCGGGGAGGAGGCCCCTCTCCAGCAAATACCTCTTCATGTGGTCCGCGCAGGGGACCTGGATTGCTTCCCGGTTGAAGCGGTTGATGAATTCCCTCAAGGTCTCATCATGTCTCTGGATGATGGCCTCGAGGGCTGCCTCTGTCTTTGGGTGGCGACGAGAGGCTGTAAAGGAACTGATGAACTGGTTCTTCAAGTTCCGCCACGAGGTGATGGAGCCCGGGGCAAGTCCTTTGTACCAGTCCATGGCCGCCTTCCTGAGAGTCGTTGGAAAGAGACGGCACTTGATTGGCCCCCCGACATTGTGATAGTGGAGCATGGCTTCAAACCCGTCAATATGGTCGACTGGGTCTGCCACCCCATCGTACTCCTTTAGGTGTGGGGGCTTCTCCATGCCCGGGGGGATAGGTGCGTCCATGATTGCCTGCGACAGGGGACCGCGGGGGTCGTCCTCGTCGCTCCTTTCTGGAGAAAGAGAAAGGGTCCTGTAGTTGTGTCGGGCACGATGCTCGTGCTGGGACTCCCTTGAACGTGACGTTCGGTGGGCGAAGGTCACATGTCCGTCTCTGTTGTGCCTCCGTTCGTGCCTTGAGGCGTCGCGGACAGGCTCTTCGGCAGGTATGACGGGCTGTCTTTCGTATTGGGGCCGCCTCTGCCTTGGTGCGGGAGAGGGGCTCCTAGAGATTTCCCTGTAATGTCTCCGCGGGGGAGTAGGGTGTCGAGCTTCTTCGACCCGAGGAAGTGGAGATGGTGGCCTTTGATGTCTCCTCGGGGGGCGTCGATCATTTTCCAGTGCCCTAAGTCTTTCTCCTTGTGCGAACAGGAGATAGTTCGTCTGGTTGATGGCAGCGAACAGTGCCTGAGCAGTGGCATCTGCTCCGACAGGGGCCTGGACTTCATAGAACCGGGCAGCCTGGCGATAGGCGAGAGCTTCCGGATCGTCCTCGAGTTCTGGGGGAGTTGTCGAGGAGGACGCAGTGTTACCGTCCCTGCGGGTGGGAGGTCCAGGGGCGGTTGTCAGGGGGGCGGCATTGTGGCCGGCACCACTGGGATTGTCCAGGTGCCCATTCTTGTCCGCGGGACCGTTGTTGACGTCGAGGATGCGAGTGTGTTGCTCTTCACGAGTTGGAGAGGCCATGACAGTGAATGGATTGAGCTTTGGTCTTTGAAAACTGTTCGTTAGACGGGGAAGCTGTTTCCCACAGACGGCGCCACTGATCTGACCCGATCAGAAGGTTTGGACCGTCACGGCTGCTCCGAGCTGAAGGCTTTTTGAACGAGGAGGGGGGGGGTACCTGCAAGGCACTCCGATGCTTAAGTCAGTGGGAGTACTAGCAGATAATAGAGTTGAGGTTAGAATTGATGATTACCTGACCCTCTGGAAGCAGAGGGTATTTATAGCCCCCAGCGCTGGGCCAAGGTTCCTTCACTGGGCCGGGCGGATTTGGCCCAATGGAGGAACTGCCAGGTCCTACGTGGGTAGTGGGGATCAGCACGTGGTCCCCTCCCTGGATGTGGTGCGTGAAGTGCGGGCGGACAGAGACGCGGTCTTTACGGAGTATCGTTGGGGCAATGGTGACTGAGTCTGCCCTAGCAAGGTAGCTTGAGTCCATGTCGAGCAGTGCAGCGTGATGTCGAGCTCGGTGCCAAGACCCCGAGCTGGACAGCGAATGTCGAGCTGGAAACCAGGGCATAGAGCTGGTCGGCAGTCTGTCGAGCGTGACTTCGTCGCGTGGGCTGGCACACTGGGATGTCGAGGTGGACATCAGGGTGTCGGGCATAGACGTTGTGGTCCTTAGCGAGTCCCATTGGACTGGGCCTTAGTAATGCTTTTGGGCCTGTCGGGCCCAGTCCAGAACAATCTTTTTAATATTTTCGTTGAATAGTTTCCAAATCGTTTGTATCAAATGAAGTAGTAATCCCTTTATATATAAGCTAAGAAAAAAAGATCGTTGGAAAACGTCACTTTCACCAAGCCGCCTGCTACAATGGTAGCGTATAATCGTGGGATACAAAAGGCACATCAAAACTTTATTCGTACACCGCGCTTTTCACAAATAGCGGAAAAAGCGTTGTACTGTATCTTCTTGTGTAAGTTTCTGATCTTTTCTTTTGTTGGAATACTTATGATCTGAAGTAGGAAAGAGCGGAGAAGAAATCACGTCTTTGTTCTTAATCTTTTAATGAATTGTTTCTGATAAGAAGTGAAGAATATTCCAGAAGACGTTTCATTGTAATGTTCACAAAAATATCAGATTCTTTTAGAACGAGAACCTTATCTTCAGACATATATCGACAAGTTATCTGACAAAAAAGACAAGTTATCTGACAAAAAATTAAAATTATAAAATTTATATTACAAAATTGTCAAAGACGATACTGACCTTGGTTTACTATTGCACACTTTACATAGCATGCTAATTAATATATTCATTCCTTGTGATTGTTCGTTCTCCATATTATTTAATCCTAAGTTTTTAGTGGTTAAATTTATATCCAATAAGACAAATCACTTGATTTATTGGTAAGTTGCAATCTAGAGTTAAGCATAAAATTATCAAAAATATGATTTTTTTTAGAAGGGCTATGTCGGTAATTTGTGCAATCTATCAGTAAATGCTTGATAGTAGAAGGATAACCAAATGTAAAACATTACGATAGTTTTCTGTTGAGCTAAATCCAGCTACATAGATTCACACACAATTTGTGGTTAATTACAAGCAAATCACAACAAAGGAATCTCCATAATGCTTATAGCTCAAAAAGTTACAAAAAGATCCCCAAATAAATTTTAAAGAACCATATACAAACAAAAGTATTGTTGTTGCCATCTACTGCATAACTTTAGCAAAAAATATCATAACTTAGATTTATCCATATTGCCATCTTGTCAAAAAAAAAAACTACCTATAAATGAAATATATAATCTGGTCAAATTCCCAATGTATGAAGGAAATCCCAATATTTGTTCAGCATATGATCATTTGGCACAACTTCATCCCACTTGCCAGTACAAAATATAGCATAAGCATCTGCTGCATACCTGATATTCAAATATCGCATTCAACGTGTTATTCAAACCTCAACCGTAACGATATAATCCACACATGATAAAAAGAGAACATACTTGCCAACACTATACAGTTCAGTTACATGGGTCCAACTCTCAGACAAGTATTCATGAGAAAGGCGTTGCAGCATCGCTGACCTTTTCACTTGAAGACCTAATGACTTTATTACCTCTTGTATCTCCTCTCTTGATACTCGCGTACAAGACTCTGCATCCGGACATAACTCGAAAAACTTGCCTACAATTTTTTTCATCTGCATTTTGCAAAACAAGCTTCTCACGTCTTAAAATAGGATAATACTTCAAAAGTAGGAAAGTTACTAGCACGCTGCATAAAAGATGTTTTAACAAATTAGACACTTGTAGTGTGATCATTGAGACGCTGACAACACTCCCTCCAATAACATAAGTAGCATCACATCACATGAACATTGGACTAATTTGATAGGAAAAACATCACTGTATAAACAAAATTAAGTCATCAACAAGCTTCTAAAAGAAGCAACAGATCAGCAGCAGAAAATTATTGATCATAAGAGATTAATTGACATGCTCTATCAGTGTAAAATGTTTTACACAAACGGTGCATCACAAGCATTCATATGTGACACTTTGGATGTGATTAAAGTAAAAGTCAAACACTTCAAAAATCTAACGGTCACGAGTTTGCAACAAGAGATTTTCTTGCTCAGCTAATAAGAGAATAGAATATGGTTGTTTGATGCAAAACACATATTTGGGAAACCAATGGGTCACAGGTTCCCATACGGTCAAAATGGTAAAATATTTCCAATAATTATAAGCTGTCACTATATCTAAAAACTGAACTGTTCTGAATATGTTAGCCATTGTTTGATAGTAACAAATTCCTTGTGTAGGATGTGTTATTTAGTTTTTTAGACTTAACCATGTCCATGCTGGATTCCTCTACAGAACTACAGGAAGGTTCTGTTGTGTATTAGTGCAAAGATATGTGCAGAGGTGCAATCAGAGTAGTCAACAAACGACAGCGGTTAAGCCTTCTAAAGCAAATCAGAAAACGAAAGATACAATAGCAAAACATCGGCATAAAACATAAGGGATACGATAATGGAACGTACCTGCGTACCAGTAGTTCGGTTTAATAGCATACAAATAACCAACACTCTCCATGGATCATGAAAATGATCCTCTTGAATGAGATTCCAATGAGAACGTGGAGGCAGCCAATTGTTTTCCGCAGTTTTTCTTTTGTAAGCTTCCTTATATCTCTCCGCCTTAAGAAAAGGTTGAGTTTTCTTACCACGACTTTTGGATTTCATTTTAGGAGGAACAAGAGATGAACCCTCTTCAATTTTAGGCCCCTCTTGAAAGGAGTTAGATAAATCTCCAAGTATCGATTCAAACTTAATTTTAGCCTCTTTGACTATAGCTTTATATTCCGAGTCACTCTTCTTAAGACGCTTTCTTGAAATAGGCACACTCCTACCATGGTATACATATCGATTCAAAATATCATTAATATCCTTCATACAATTGTCTTCAACTTTATACCCTCCTCTAGAGGAGTCGGAAACCTTTTGAAGCAACAAACTATCCTTAGTTATAATCTCTTCAACTTTAGCTAAATATTCATAGATCATTTCCAAACAAGAAGAATCTTCGACTTTCGAATTTTCAATTACTTCGGTTCCTTCACATTTCCTCTTCTTAACACACTCTCTGAAACCCGTCACGATCTTCTTCCTACGATTGTTCTTAACCTTTCTAGAAGGACAAGGAGACACTCTCTTTTGATAATCCACTTCAGACTCTTCAACTTCCCCAAAATGTTTCGACACCTTAGAACGACAAAAATCGTCCACTTTAGAATCTTCAACTTTCAGAAAATACTTTGACATCTTCCTTGAAGGACAAGAATCGCCCACTTCAGAATCTTTGACTTTCACAAAATACTTTGACACCTTCCTTGAAGGACAAGAATCGCCAACTTTAGAATCTTCGACTTTCACAAAAGACTTAGACACCTTCCTAGAAGGACAAGAATCGCCCTCTTTAGACTCTCCATCTTTCACAAAATACTTTGACACCTTCCTTGAAGGACAAGAATCGCCCACTTCAGACTCTCCAACTTCCCAAAAATGTTTTGACACCTTCCTTGAAGGACAAGAATCGTCCACTTCAGACTCTCCAACTTCCCAAAAATGTTTTGACACCTTCCTTGAAGGACAAGAATCGTCCACTTCAGACTCTCCAACTTCCCGAAAATGTTTTGACACCTTCCTTGAAGGACAAGAATAGTCCACTTGAGACTCTCCAACTTCCCGAAAATGTTTTGACAACTTCCTTGAAGGACAAGAATCGTCCACTTCAGACTCTCCAACTTCCCGAAAATGTTTTGACACCTTCCTTGAAGGACAAGAATCGCCCTCTTTAGACTCTCCATCTTTCACAAAATACTTGGACACCTTCCTTGAAGGACAAGAATCGCCCACTTTAGACTCTTCATCTTCTACAAAATGTTTCGACACTTTTCTAGAACGACAAGAATCACCCACCTTAGACTCTTCATCTTTCACAAAATACTTAGACACCTTCCTTAAAGGACAGGAACCACCCAGTTTAGAATCTCGAACTTCCCGAAAATACTTGGACACCTTCCTAGAAGGACAAGAATAGTCTCCTTTAGACTCTCCAACTTCCGGAAAATGTTCCGACACATTCTTTGAAGAAGAAGAATGATAAAAAGCGTTCCTTCTCTTTGAATGCTCCACTTCAGTGCTTCCCTTATATGCAAATTCATTGAAGAGATCATCCACATTCTTGCAACACTTCTTTTCCATTCACCTAACTATCATCAAAATCTCAACTTACAAAATAAAATAAAATAAATTACCAAAAAAAAAAAAGAGATTGGATTATACCTTGTCGTCAACAAGTTCGTAAACCTAAGTATCATAAAAACGGAAAAATTACCAACAAAAAAAGTAAAGAGATGTTGGGATTTTACCTTGTAGACAACAAATTCTTGATTTTTATCGGTCTCTGTAGACAAAAAACTAGAGAGATGAAAGAATGGTTTGGTTAGGGTTTAATGGATATGGAGAAACCAGTTACTAGTAATGTGGAATCCCAAACGGTGAAAAGCTTAGATATTAGTATAATCCACAAGCAGATGCATTTTAGTGAAAAGTCTACCGGGGCTTCCCAACAAAGTATTCATTTAAATATTTTTTTCTTCTTTTTTAATTAGATAGATTATCCTTGGGATTAAAAAATTATATTTTCTAATTCAACAAATGAGTGTGAAATTAGATAGATTATCCTTGGGATAAGAAAATTATATTTTCTAATTCAACAAATGAGTGTGTTTTAAAATATGAGAAAAATGAATGATGCATCGGCCGTGTAAATTAATTTAAGTGAAGAGTGAAGAATAAGGGATTTCAATCGGGTTGATTAAATCTTATTCATCAAGATAGATTCAAAATACATATGTTTAGAGTAATCCCTAATATGTGGTATCTAGAGCTCTGGCTGATGGTAGTGAATCATCTAAACAAGCATTTTCCAGCGAGTCTTCTGATTCTTAAGAGTCCGAATTATGAGAATTTGTGCAAGCAGATGAAGGTGGTTTTCTGTTATCAAGATCTTTAAGATTTTGTAAAGGAAGTGGTATCACCGCTTGAAGAAGACGTGACGGGTGAAGAAAATGTTGAATACAAAGAATTAAAAAAGAATGATTATAAATCTCTCTTTATAATCCACCAATGTGTTGATCCAGACAATTTTGAGAAGTTGAGTGATGTTGAATCAGGAAAAAAAGCATGGGAAATTCAAGAGAAATTGTTTGGAGGCGCGGAAAAGATGAAAGAGATGAGGTTACAAACTCATAAAAGAGTGTATGAATTACTTCAGATGAAAGAAATTGAAATCATAACTAATTTCTTCACTAGAATTACGAAATTGGTGAATCAAATTGAGGTATGTGGAAAAACGTTGACATCAAGATAAGTTGTCGCAAAGATCTTGAGGTATTTGGCTCCAAAGTTCGACTTCGTAGTGGTAGTCATAGAAGAGTCGAAAGATTTGTTGACATTGGTAAAGGAAGAGCTTCAAGGAACACTTGAATCTCGTGAACAAAGAATGATTGAGAGAGTTGCAGAGAATTCGAAGAGTGATGTGGCTCTGCAAGCCCAACCAGCAAGAGAAAAGAGAGGTAAAAGAAAATGGTTCGACAATAAAGGTAGAGGTGGTTACAACAATTCGACTGGTAGGGGAAATCAACAAGAAGGAAAGGCGTCGAACCAGAGAATATCCATACTGTTGTACCCCAAAATTTTTCCTCTCACTTATCAAATATTTTCTCACAAAGATCTCTCTTGGTTCAAGACTGCACTAGGGTTGATCAGCTCAAGACACCTCCCTAAGCACTGATGACCAAAATTAGGGTTTGAGATTGCACAAGGATAATTGAACTTTCAATGCTTCATATGACTTTCATGGATCATTATGGACCCCCAAGATTATTCATGTCAAGTTTCAAGCCTTGGATCACACTTTTGCTCAGTCAATTGAGCAGTTGACCTAAAAATCAGCTGTATTGGGGAAAAAGTCAATTATGGCAAATTTACAGTCAAACTTTATAATTTTTTATCCACATAAACATTATAAACTCATATGTATCATTTGATCAAGTTTGGACCATAATTCCTCAAGAAATTTGATCAAATCATCAAAAGGGCAAAATGGTCAAAATTAGGGTTTTTACTAAGAAAGGGCAATTTCTGATTTTTGACCTAGAAAATGGTCAATTGGTTTGAAGCATGATTTCAAGATTTCAATTGCATCATTTTGACCTAATGGCATGACCTAAAACATTGCTTAAGATCAATTGGATTGATAGTGAATTTTCAGTCAACTGATCAAAAGTCAACTGCACACTGAAAAGTCAAACTTTGACTTTTTGGTCAAAATTCAATGTCAAAGATCACAATTCATCAAAACATGTCAAAATATGAAACTTATTCATTAAGAAATCAAAAATTCAAGATTTCACTTTTGAAAAGTCAAAGTTTTCTAACTTAGAAATTTTTCCAAGTGTTTAAAACTTCATGTTTTTTCATAACTTTGAGCCAATTTTTCACCATGATGCAAGAGGATTCAGAAGAAACTCCCAACATGAAAGTTTTAGATCTCCATGATATCTACAACATTTATTTACACAACTTCTTCTAAAAATGCTTGGATCTCAAGTTATTAATTCATAAAGTCATGGTCTTGAAATTGAACACTCAGTGAAATTTTGCCCTAGTTTTGGTCAGGATTTTGACCTAACTTCATGGCACTTTTTCATATAGTTCCAAGGTTAATTTTAAAAAGTGATTCAAAGAGTGGTTGTAGAGCACATTACAAGCTTTCCAAAATGTCCAAGAACTCCTTGAGATCATTCTTGAGCATGGAGAATCGAAGAGAGGAAGTTAGGGGTTTCAAACTTGAAATACAAGTCATTTTGTGATGAACAAGAATTCAATTTCAAACCTATGCTGCACAATCTTACTTTGCAGGCCTCTAAACCTCAAGATCTCTCCATAATCAGAAGATTACACTTGCTTTTGAGCTATTATCCACTTGATTCAAGCTTTATCCAAGTAAATTTTCCATTTATGGCACAAAGTAACCATTCCATTCTTGTAAAGAAGCTTTAATCACAAAGTCAATGCATAGAGCTTTGCACTTGTTCCTTCTGATCACAAGCAATGTCAAAGGAAAAAACAACATGTCTAGAGCCTCCCATAAACTCAGGCGATGCTTGTACTATGCCTTGAAACCATATTGTCACTTTTCTTCAAAATCAAGTAACATAGCCATAAGTCTAGATCTTATGTTTCTGACCTCCTCAAGTGCACCAACCTTTTCCATATAATTATACAAGTGTATTGAAACATAAAACACGATGGAAAAGCTCCAAAACTCCCTGAAAACTCAGATTGCACAAAACCTCTATTTTTGTGTCATTTCTGACTTTGAACTTCAAATCTTCAAAACCACTCGTGCATTTCTTGGCCTTTTAGCTTCAAAAGCTTCCTCATATCAAATACAAACAATCCATGTCCCTGTGTGCAGACTGTAACATCATCTTCATCAACTTCCATAGCCAAAAATAGAGCATTACAGTTTGACTTATCCAGGCCATTTCAGCCACTCTTAACTCAAGCTAAGCATTGCATTAGCTTCCTAGAGGTCCAAGGAAGCTAACCTGATCATCACCACTGCCTGAAACAAACTCAAATCCATTTCACATTTTCCAGTTTTGGGGTATTTTTCTTGAACTTCTATCTTCATATTTAGGCATTATTAGGCTTACATTTGTGAAGATAAAATGTAGACACCATTGCCACGAAGCTGTACATATCCATAGTTTGCATTTATATGGCCTGAGCTTAGAGAATTTTAGAGTTGACGTTTTCTGAAATTTTTAGGTTTTAAATTAGGGCCAGAAAAATTCTCATTCATCTTTGACTGTTAGCTTAAGTTATTTATATGGTTGGATTCGTGGGAAGAAATGCCATAACTTTCATGTTTGAACTTTTCATTTTTGTTGAGAGATGAAGAAGATACAGGTCCTTTGGCTAGAGGTTGAAGATGAAGTGTAATCAGGACACGTTTTATGTTATGTATTTATCCTTTCATATAAGTTAACGGATGTATCACCACCCTAGTGGTTAAAGCGCGCGCCTGTTCACCCTTAGGTCCTGGGTTCAAGCCCCAGCGTGACCTTTTGCCATTTTTCTGACATTTTTTGTGTTTTTGAGCGCTTGGGCTTTTCATGTGGGCCTAGCTTTTTTTTCTCACAATACTTCTTGTGTTACTGATCCACCCCCTGACTTATTTTTATATTTTCATTTTTATTTTATTCTTCTTTATTATTATTATTATTATTAATATTATTATTATTATTATTATTATTATTATTATTATTATTATTATTATTATTATTATTATTATTATTATTTTCATAAATCATAAAAAAATCCAAAAAAATATTTTTATTTATTAATCATACTTATATATTTTTATTTTCTCATAAAACAAAAAGACTAAAAAAAACATTTTCTTAAAATAAATAAATTTCTTTTTCTATTTCTTAAATAATTATTTTTTAGACTTAGGTTAAATTAATATATTATTTTATTTTCTTAGTTAAAATTAATTTAGAACTTAGGTTATTTTAATTAATTAATCTTCATTTCATAAATTTAAAACCTTTTCATAAAAAACCCTAGAAATCCTTTTCAAATTAATTTCTTTTCTTAATTAGTTTAAGTTGATTTTATTTAATTTTAACTAACCATTTTCTTTAATTAAATCAAGATAAAAACCCTTTCATAAAAACAACAAAAATCATTTCTTTTTTCCATTTATATTCTTGCATTTTATTTTCAATTTTGTACAATATTCAATATGGTTGTAATAGATAATTAGGTTTAATTTTCTTGTAATCCCCATTTGTAAATTTGTACACCCCTCCCCTAATGATGTAATAGCGTAGTAATTTTACTTTTCGCAATTTATCGCTTTATATAAATGCTAGTAATTAGGATTTGTATGGGAAGATAAAATCAACAAGTAGCAAACCCTAATCAAAGACTAAACAAAGCATGAAAATTAATACACTTGCACACAAGCACCCCTAGGGTAAAATCCACTTGGTTGCCTTACAAAAAAATGGCCATGTTATGCATGTGAGGTATCTTAGCAAAAACGAGCAAAAATACAAGATCATAGTCCCTCGATGACGCTATCTATGTTGCCTTTTCAAAATGATCTTAGTCCCTAAAGAAAGATACTAAGATACCTTGCAACATTGCTAATCATGGTTATACGATGACTCACGCCCGTCCCGTTTACATCCAAAGATAGGGTTACTTACCAAATCAATGGTAAGATAACAATGTCAAAGGAAAGAGGAAATGCACATGAAAGACTTTTGAGTAGGTAGAATGTTTCTAGTTACTTGATCACTTTCAAAACAAAACATCCTTGCTATTTTCAAAACAAACACCAACACTTTCAAAAACATCTTTCAAACTTGAAAACATTTTCAAGAGATCAACACTTTGTATACATTCTTACGAACGAGAATCATTACAAAGTTTGCCTAAACAATGACCTCTTTACAAAATACTTTCAAAAATCATACAAAGAACAATTTCAAACAAAAGCAAGTGATCTAGAAAGTAACTAAGAGCCCATGGAAAACCATGGATGAAAAGGGTGCTAATACCTTCCCTTTTCATAATCTACCCCCGAACTCAAGAAACAATCTCAAAGATCTTTCCTGTGCTTTTTCACCTTTCCTTTTGGATAAAAGAAAAGTCAGTGGCGACTCTTGCTAACCGTAACATTTGCGATAAAACACAAAACAACCAAGTCTGTTCTCCCATCGTATCACAGAACAGGCGACTCTGTTGGGGAAAGGTTTATAAAGTGGGGTTTCCTTAGGATTAGATCATATTTACTTGATTTCTTTGTTTGACTTGTATGCTTTACATTATGGTTCTTTGTTTGGGTTTGAATCCTCTACCCGGATTTGGGATACCTTATAGGTAAGTAGCAATACATTGTGGAAACTCTGCGGGGTATACCGACACGGTCTAAACAATAGCTATGTTAGTGCGACATATTTGTGGGTACCTGTAGCCCTTGAGTAGTCAAGGAGAATATGGGGTCGCTGAGTGATGTCATGAAGAACTAATGAACTTTTAGAACCTTTACTTGACCAACTTGGCCTTTAGGACGTAGTGAGATGACCGACTTTGGTGCAGTCCGAAGTTGGTAGATACTCGATACTACACTCATTGAGGTTTGGTTTTTTGGGATATTTCAGTCGCCATTAAAGAGGCTTGCGCTTAAACAATGCCCGAGAAAACAAACCAGTGATATTGAGCTCCTTAGAACCCGATTACTATTTCTAGGACAGGTTTGAGCCAACTAAACTTCAAGAGGGTACTTACCTATGAGACTCCATGCAAGCCTAAACCTAAGGACTTGTTTGATTTGTTTGTATATATTTACTTGTACATAACATCATAAACATCATAACATCATACTCATACTCACTAACCATTTCAATGATTTTTGGGATTTATCTTTGTTCTGTTTTGTAGGACATGGATTCTATTCGCAGGAAAACCATTCAAGTCAATCTTGTAAGGATCCCTCCTCAACTTAAGGAGCTAGCATCAAGGATTCCTGAAAATTCTCTATTTACCGAAAGACATGATTGCCTACTAAACTTGGTTATCTCCAACACTGATGAAGACATGATGAAGGTGCTATTTCAGTTCTTTGATCCCTTACACCATTGCTTCACATTTCCTGATTATCAACTTGTGCCGACTTTGGAAGAATTCTCCCAACTCTTGAGGATTCCCATGCTCAATCAACTACCTTTCAATGGTATAGAAAGAGATCCAAGGCCAGAAGAGATTGCTCAAGCTCTACACTTGCAACCATCTGATATCACAACTAATTGGGAAACAAGGAGTGGTGTCAAAGGTTTCCTAGCAAAGTTCTTGTTTGAGAAAGCCCAAAATTGTTGGAACTCTTTGGATTTGTAATCCTTTGAGGAAATTATGGATCTCCTCATCTATGGGATGGTTTTGTTTCCAAATCCTGACCAACTCGTAGATATGAACGCCGTCAAAATCTTCATGTCTCGTAACCCGGTGCCTACTTTGCTAGGGGACATCCTACATTCCTTTCACACTCGCACTATGAGGAAAAGAGGTATCCTTATGTGTTATACTCATCTCTTGGCAAGATGGTTTATTTTGCATCTTCCCCAATCTGTATTGAAGAACGAGCAAGGTTCAAGGTGGTCACATAGGTTGATGACGCTCAGACATTCAGATATTCATTGGTGTTCCCGCTCTTTGAAGAATGTTACTATCGTCGATCGTTGTGGAGAATTCCATAATGTCCCTTTGCTTGGCATTAGAGGAGGTATCACTTACAACCCCTGCTTAGCCCTACGACAGTTTGGTTACGCCCAGAGGGATGGTCCCTATGAGATGCTTATCTAAGGATTGGTATTCGACTACGAGAATGACGATCAAGGTTACCGCCAGAGGTTTATCCGAGCTTGGAGGATGTTGAATAAGGTGGATAGCAAGACACTAGGACACAAGAACTCCATTCTCCTCGATCCTTACCTTAAATGGGTACGAGCTCGTGCTCAAAAACTTGTGAAGCCTTATCCCTCTATCCTACCAGTCATCACGGAGCCTGTGGTTGAAGGAGATGTTCCCTACACTATCCTTCATCCCAACATGCCTACCTCTCTCGAAGACTTGCAAAAGGGTTGGATTCAGCTTAAGGAAGAACGGGATACTTTTGAAGCTCAATTCTATGCTAGTGAAAAGAGGGTCTTGGAGCTTATGAAGCATCTACAAGAAGAGCAAAGTGTGAACGCTTATCTCGCGCCAAAGAGGATGTGTTTGGTCTTTTTATCTTAGAAAGTTATTTTGTAAGCCCAAGAGGCATGATGTAACCTTTCTTGTTTTGTCTAATGAATATTAACATTTGTTCATTCTTTTGTCTATACAAATTTAAATTTCATTAATTCTTGAAATCATTTGCATGTACATATTCCATGCATCATAACATGACAGGTTTTCGCATAACATGTTTCCTTATCTTTCTGTTGTTTATTTCAGCAAGATGGATCTAGCTAAAACTGTGACGGATCTCCAAGCCCAGAATTCTCAGTTTCAGGAAGCTCTACTAGTCCTAGCCAAGGGGTAGCAAGATATGATGGCTTTGCTGGCCGTTAAGAAGAAGCCAAAGAAGAAAGCTTTACTCAACATGGGTAGAAGGTTCAAAGAGACAATCTGTCAAATCCCAGTAGAAGAAGATTCATCCGAAGAAGACGAGAACCAGATTGGTGAGGTCAAGAGTACTCAGGCTGACTGTATCAATGATCAAGTATCCGATGATGATTATTTCAATGAGCAATATCCACCCGCTGATATCAAATACAAGCAGTTAGAAGACAAATTGAAAGATGTTGAAATCCAAGTCGTCCCCGGTTTAGATTTTGATGATTTAGGTTTGGTCTCTGGAGTAGTCATTCCCCACAAATTTAAAATACCAATCTTTGCAAAGTACGATGGGGTTTCTTGTCCAAAACTCCATTTGAAATCTTACGTGCGCAAGATACAGTCGCACACTGCTGATAAGAAGCTTTGGGTTCACTTTTTCCAAGAGAGCTTGGATGGAACACAACTTGAATGGTTTTATCAGTTAGACGGTTCTCGTATCAACACTTGGGAGGATCTAGCTACTGCCTTCTACCATCAGTATCAGTACAATTCCGACTTGGCACCAACAAGGGTTCAGTTGCAAGATATGGCCATGGGGAAGAATGAAGGATTTAAGGAATATGCGAAAAAGTGGAGAGACCTTGCTAGTAGGGTCCAACCTCCCTTGACTGATAGGGAGCACATCGACATGTTCATGGGCACTTTATCTAGTCCTTTCTTTAATCTGTTGGTTGGCTGCTCTTCTTCTGGTTTCACCAAATTGATCCTAACCAACGAAAGAGTTGAAAGTGGCATCAAAAGTGGGAAGATCTCTGTGGCATCTACCTCCACTCCCAATCCTATCAATAAACCTTTTGCTTCAAAGAAGGAAGTCAATGTTGTGTATGGGGCAAGGGCCCATACCAAAAAGAACGATCACCCGTTTGTCAACGTTGTCCGAATCTCCAATCCAACTCCTACTCCAAGACCATCTGCAAATCATCAATGTTTTGAAACTCCAAGAAGACAATTTACGAGGTTAGGCATGTCACTGTCTCAATCCCTTCAACATTTTCTCAAGGATAATTTAGTGACATTGTGCGATCCTCCCGCCAATCCTAACACCTCGTCACCAAAGTATAATCCGAACGCTAAGTGTGCTTACCAATCAAGCATCCCCGAGCACGAGACTGACCAGTGATGGGCCTTGAAGAACAAAATCCAGGATTTGATTGATAACAAAACTATTGAATTTTATCCTCCTCCAACGCCGAATGTAATCACTTCTCCAATGTCGAAGCATGACAAGAGTGTTAATGCTGTTGAAGATATAATTTTTGTTGCCTCTGTTGAAGAATTGACTACTCCGCTGAATATAATCAAGAACAATCTGTTGAAAGTTGGGATCTTCCTTGGCTGTGTAAAAGACTGTGTGTACTGTACAAGACAACCCAATGGATGTGAAGGGAGGAAGAAAGGCATACAACGCTTGATGGATATCCACGAAATTCTATTTGAGAAGACTCCACTTGTCAAGAGTTTGATTAACAAACGTGAAGACCTCTCCATTATTACCATCTCAAACAAGCCTCTTAGGATCACCTCCAAAGGTCCTATTAGGATTTCAAATGAACCCATTGTTGCTCCCTTAATAATTACCAATCCCAGACCGATTCCCTACTCTTTAAATAAAGCGGTACCATGGAATTACGGTGCTGTGGTGTTCTATCATGGGATTAAACAAGATGCCTAGATTGAAGAAGAAAAAGATGACGATGTTGGCAACATAGCTGGCTCAAGCAAAGTAACTAGAACTAGGAGAATATTTTCACCCAATATCTCACCACCAGTTGTTACAAGGACGCCCATCCGCATTACTGCTGCCAAGCCAAGTACCGATACAAGAGGGAAGAAGAAGGTTGTTGAGCCTGATATGATTGAAATACCCTCCAAGGACATAACTGATGGAGAACCCTTCGCCCGTGAGATGGACGAGATTTTGAAGATCATAAAAATAAGCGACTTCAAGATTGTAGAACAGTTGGGGCAAACCCCTTCTAAGATTTTAATGTTGTCATTGCTGCTTTACTCCGATGCCCATGCTCGAACATTAATCAAGTTCCTGAAAAAGGCTCATGTCCCCCATGAGACAACAATAGACCAATTTGGGAATTGTGTGGCTAGTCTGACAGCTGATAATGGCTTGGGATTTTCAGATGCTGACTTAACACCTCTCGGGAAGAATCACAATAAAGCTTTACATGTTTCTATCAAGTGCAGATGGACTACCTTAGCACATGTTCTAGTTGACACTGGTTCTTCTCTGAATGTATTACCCAAGGGGGCGTTAGGCCGTCTAGATTGTGAAGGTTTAGTCTTGAAGCCAAGCGATATCATTGTAAGGGAATTTTACGGATCAAAGAGGACTGTTCATGGGGAGGTAGATCTTCCAATCAAAGTGGGCTCCCAAATCTTCAACTCCGCCTTATATATTATGGATATTCGTCCTGCCTATTCTTGTCTGTTAGGTCGCCCGTGGATCCATAAAGTTGGGGCAATAACCTCAACCCTCCACCAGAAACTCAAATATCCAGTCAAGGGAAGAATAGTCACCGTCTGTGGGGAAGAAGAGTTTATGGTAAGCCACCTTAACTCTTTCAAGTACGTAGATATGGATGGGGAATTCATTGAGACCCTGTGTCAAGCCTTTGAGGTTGTACCACCGATGATTGCTACTACCAAATGTTCTCCTGATGAGTCTAAAGTTGTTAAGGCCACGCCAAAGATGGTTTCAGTCAAGGATGCCCGCGCAGAAATTGAAGAAGGAAACTGCGATACTTGGGGGCAACTCCTCGATATCCCATTTAAAGCGGAAAAGTTTGGTTTGGGCTTCACCATCAAAGCTCAGAAGGAAGTGAGGCATGCTCGTGCTGGAAAGCCACCTCTCCGCATTGGAAGCCATGAAGTCAACACCGTGGGTGATTCTGAAGAAGAAGCTGCATTTGAAGAGTGGGTGTATCCAACTACAATAGAGCTGAAGAATTGGCATACAAAGGACTTTGTGCCCATCTCCTTCATTGAGGAGTAATCTACTTGTTATTGCTTTTATTTTAATTCAAGAACATGTTGTCTGTAATATTTTAACAATGACTTTTCAGCCATTTTCCTAGCCCGGGGCACTTTGGTCCATTTGTCAATGGTTTTATATATGTTCATCTAATCATATGATCATTCAATATATTGGACTCTTTTGCATTCAAATATTTGCGTTCATTGTCTTTCCTTTCTTTCAAATAAATTTTTCAAAAAAAATAGCCATGTATCTTACATGCACACACACACACACACTTGCAGGTCCACATGCACTCTGGATCCTATTGCCAATGACTCTACTATTGCCGACTATGACTTTGAATGTCCCATCAACCAAGCCGAAGATGAAGGTGAGGAAGATAGTGACATACCGGGAGAACTAGCCAGACTTCTATTACAAGAGGAAAAATCTATTCAACCGCACAAAGAGTCAGTTTAAGTTATCAACTTGGGTACTGAGTCAGTAAAGAAAGAAATCAGGACCGGCGCTAACTTGGAAAACGGTGTCAAGAGCAGGTTGGTTCAGATGTTTCATGATTATATGGAAGTATTTGCTTGGTCTTATGAAGATATGCCTAGGTTGGATACCGACATCGTAGTTCATCGTCTGCCGACAAAAGAAGATTGTCCACCTGTCAAACAAAAGGTTCGTCGCATGAGGCCTGATATGTCTGAAAAGATCAAAGCTGAGGTGATGAAACAATTTGATGCAGGGTTCCTAGTTGTGACATCCTATCCTCAATGGGTTGCTAATGTAGTGCCAGTACCAAAGAAAGACGGGAAAGTTCGCATGTGCGTAGACTATAGGGATCTGAATAGGGCAAGCCCCAAGGATGACTTCCCTCTACCACACATTAACGTCTTAGTTAATAATACTGCTCAACACAAAGTCTTCTCTTTCATGGATGGCTTCTCAGGCTATAATCAAATAAGGATGGATCCCGAAGACATGGAGAAGACTACTTTCGTTACACAATGGGGCACCTTCTGCTACAAGGTCATGCCATTCAGATTAAAGAATACAGGGGCAACATATCAAAGGGCTATGGTAGCTTTATTTCATGACATGATTCATCATGAGATAGAAGTATGTGTGAATGATATGATTGCCAGATCACAAATCAAAGAAGAACATCTCGATCACCTGTACAAATTATTTGAGAGGCTGAAGAAGTACAAGTTGAGGTTAAACCCTAACAAGTGCACGTTTGGAGTACGATCTGGAAAGCTTCTAGGTTTTGTTGTCAGCAATAAAGGCATTGAAGTTGATCCTGCCAAAGTAAAGGCCATCCAAGAAATGCCGGTCCCATATTCTGAGGATTCTTGGGTCGTCTCAATTACATTGCCCGTTTCATATCTCACTTGAATGCTACTTGTGAGCCAATCTTCAAGTTCTTGAAGAAAGATCAGGTAGTCAGATGGAACGATGAATGCCAAGCTGCCTTCGACAAAATCAAAGAATATCTACAAGAACCTCATATTCTTATGCCTCAAGTTGAAGGAAGACCCTTGATCATGTACTTGACAGTACTAGAGAATTCTATGGGGTGTGTTTTGGGCCAACATGACGAGTCTGGCCGAAAAGAGCATGCTATTTATTACCTGAGCAAAAAGTTTACCGACTGTGAAACCAGATATTCACTGCTCGAGAAAACTTGTTGCGCTCTGGCATGGGCTGCTCTCCGGCTAAGGAAGTATATGTTGACTCATACCACTCTGTTGATTTCTAAGATGGACCCAATCAAGTACATCTTCGAGAAACCTGCTCTTTCCGGACGGATAGCCAAATGGCAAATGATCTTGACTGAGTACGACATTCAATACACGACTCAAAAGGCCATTAAAGGAAGTGTACTAGAAGATCATTTGGCCCATCAAGCTCTGGATGATTATCAGTCAATGAACTTCGACTTCCCTGATGAGAACATCATGCTGATAACCGACTGTGCAAAACCTGGACCGTATGATGGACCTGAACAAGGATCCCGATGGACTATGGTATTCGATGGGGCTTCCAACGCCTTAGGTAACATAATTGGTGTTGTGATCATTTCTCCTGAAGGTTGCCACACTCCTTTCACTTCCAGACTATGCTTCGATTGCACAAACAATATGGCCGAGTATGAAGCATGCATCTTAGGTCTGAAAGCTGCTATTGACTTAAGGATCAAACATTTGGATGTGTTCGGGGATTCCACCCTAGTGATTAGCCAAGTAAAAGGAGATTGGGACACTAAACACCCTAATCTTATCCCTTACAAGGAACTTGTGCTATCCCTAATTCCTTACTTCAAAGAGATCTCTTTTGAGCACTTCCCTATGGAAGAAAACCAGTTGGCTGACGCTTTGGCAACCATGTCTTCAATGTTCAAGGTCAGATGGGACAACAGAGCCCCTATGATAACAATTGAAAGATTTAATGAACCTGCACATTGATATGAGCTTGCCACCGATGCGGAAAAGCCATGGTACCATGAGGTGATGAGATACCTTGAAGCACAAGAGTATCCAGAGGGGGCATCTATCAATGACAGAAAGTTCTTGCAAAGATTTGAAACCAAATTCTTCCAAAGTAATAGGATATTGTACAAGCGCAACAATGATTCAACTCTACTCCGATGTGTGGACAAGAAGAAGGCAGAGGAAATCATGGAAGACATGCACGATCGTCTCTTCGGTACTCACTCAAGTGGACATACGATGGCTAAAAAAATCTTAAGAGTTGGTTACTATTGGTCAACGATGGAGACTGATTGCCATCAACATTCAAGAACTTGTCACAAATGCCAAATCTACGCTGACAAGGTCCATGTGCCTCTTATCCCTCTGAATGTCATGACCGCTCCGTGGCCATTTGCAATGTGGGGCATTGACATGATTGGAGAGATCAAGCCCACCGCTTCCAACGGACATCGCTTCATTCTTGTTGCTATCGACTATTTTACCAAATGGGTCGAAGCCGCCTCATTTGCCTCAGTCACCAAGAATGTGGTAGCCATATTCATCATACACAACCTCATCTGCCGTTATGGAATCCCCAAAAGGATCATCACCGACAATGGGACTAACCTCAACAATGCTATGATCATTGAGCTTTGCACTCAGTTTAAAATCAAGCATCACATTCTTCTCTATATAGACCGAAAATGAATAGCGCAGTCGAAGCGGCCAACAAAAATATCAAGAAGATTGTGCAAAAAATGGTAGTAACCTATAAGGATTGGCATGAGATGTTGCCGTTTGCTCTACATGTCTACTGTACTTCAGCTAGAACATTAACTGGGGCAACTCCCTTTTCTCCAGTGTATGGCATGGAAGCTGTTTTGCCAGTGGAGGTTCAGATTCCCTCGTTGAGAATTATGAATGAGGCAGGCCTAGGCGAAGATGAGTGGATTCAAACGAGATTGGATCAACTGAACTTGATTGACGAAAAACAGTTAGCTGCTGTTTTCCATGGTCAGACGTACTAAAAACGGATGATCAAGGCTTTCAACAAAAAGATCAAGCCTCGAGTATATCAAGTTGGTGACTTGGTGATAAAATGCATCATTTTACCACAAGGCGACCCCAGAGGCAAATGGACTTCCACCTATGAAGGGTCATTTGTTGTCAAGAGAGTTTTCTCTGGCAGTGCCATGATGCTGACTACCATGGATTGTGAAGATTTCCCACATCCTATAAACGCGGACATAGTTAAAAAATACTACGCATAAGAGACCTGTTAGGTTAACACACCTAAGCAAAATAAGGGCATCCCGGCAAACCAAAAGGTTTGGGAAAAAATTAGGGATATATGCAAAAGATTGTACACCCGGCAAGTTGAAAACCCGAAAGGGCGACTTGGGCAAAAAAGGGTATCCTGGTGGGCTGAAAACCCAAAAGGGTGGTCCAGGAAAAAGTTAAGGATTAAAAGCGTATGACTATGTCCCGTGGAATCAAGACAATCAATTTTATCACTAAGGTCCAAGTTCAAACGGTCCAAGATCAATCCAATCAACTTCTATCAACAGCAAGGGACATTCGAAGACATTGGGGAAATAGTAGGGTTGGAAGGCAATGAGATCATTTCACATGGCTATTTTTTTTCATTCTCAATTTTGTTTTCCTTTCGAAGATTTCCTCTTATTAGAATATCTGTCTCTCTGTACAAAAACGCCTATTCATGGGCAAAATATCAATACAAATATACTTTGAAGTGCAAAATTTCTATCTTTGTTTTGAATGAAATTTGTCCAATGACTAAAATTGAATGAACGTATGCATATGAACATAATGAGAACTATTTGGCACATGTGTCCTGCTAAGCAGCAGCAAACATCTCTTTAATGTATATGAAATATCCCCACAAAGTTATCTCATTATCATTATCCCCACAAGGACGGCTACAATAAACCTTTCCCCAACGGAGTTACCCACAAAGTATTTTTGCATAGGATAATCCCCGACCAAAGTCTCAATCTCTTGGCAGCTCTCTCTCCAGCTAAGTCAATTTTTACAAGTTGAAGCCTCGTGGATCTCTTCCTAAAGGAAATTCACCTCCACAATAGGGTTTATTTCCCTAACAGATTTTATTTCCCCAACAACAATCGAGGAACCACAAAATTCCCCAACCGAGTATATCCTCCCCAATCGAGTCTGTATTCCCCCGGCATAGTCTATTTTCTCCAACAAACGACGAGATAGCATAACTCCCCACCCGAGTTCAAATTTACCCAATGTACAACAATCAAGACACCACAGAGTTCCCCAGTTGAGCCTGTCTTCCCCAGCTGAGTATATCTTCCCCAGCCAAGGCTATTATCCCCAAGTGGAGTTTATCCTCCCCAATTGAGTGTATCCTCCCCAAGCCGAGTCTGTCTTACCCGACTGAGTCTACATTCTCCAGTTTGAATTTTCCTTTTGGATTATTATAAATCATAGGGCCACAACCCCGAATCCCCAATAAAGCCGTCAGCAAAGCCTTTACTATTTCCAAAAAAATACTATGAAGCCTAGACCCGACCAGATATTAGCACAATTTTCAAGTTATTACTGAAGCCTGGACCCGACCAGATAATAGTTTGACTTCCTCAATTGCCGAAGCCTGGGCCCGACCAGATAGCAATTTAATTCCTACAAAGTCATTAGCAAAACTCCTCTTCTCCAATAGAGTTTTCCACTATCCCTAGTGAATTACTGAAACCTGGACCCGACCAGATAACAGTTTGAGTATCTGAAACCTGGACCCGACCAGATAACAGTTGATCTCAATTTCAAGATGCTATGAAACCTGGACCCGACCAAATAATAGTCTAACTCTTTAAAGATATAGAAGAACCTGGACTCAACCCGACCAAGGTTTAACTTCTTTTCCCCATTAAAGTTTGCCTCTGCCCTAACAAATTACTGTGAAACCTGGATCCAACCAGATATCAGTTTTCAATTTCATCTTTCCAAGCAAGTTGTTGTGAAGCCTGGATCCGACCAGATAGCAATTACCCTCAGATTCGTTATGAAACCTGGAAACTGACCAGATAACAACTAAATCCCCTAAACAGTTGTGGCGAAGCCTGGACCCGACCAGATAGCAATTGACCTCATCATCCTCAGAAATCTGCAAAGCCTGGACCCGACCAGATAACAGTTTTTCAAAAAGTTTATTGTGAAACCTGAGTCCCTACCAAATAACAATTAACTATGATCCCTAGAGAGACACTATGAAGCCTGGACTCGACCAGATAATAGTACAAATTTCCAAAAACCATGAAACCTGGACCTAACCAGATAATAGTTACCACTCCAAATTACTGCAAAGCCTAGATACAACCAGATAACATTTAACTTCCGTATCCCTGTTGTACCCCAAAATTTGCCCTCTCTCTTTTTCACAAGAAATCACAGCTTCGGGCTTTTCCTGATTTTTCAGATTGGCTTAAGAATCGGTCAAACAGACTTTTCTTATCAGTCGAACAAAATTAGGGTTTCCATTGACTTTTGAATCAGTCCAAGCAGATTATTAGGGTTTTTATTGATTTGTTTGAGTTTGGCTCAGGGTTTGATCAAGCAGACGCTTCTTTGACAATAAATCAAGAATTAGGGTTTGCACGTGCATTCTCAGAAGGAATTAATTCTACAGTCCTTTTCATTTGACTGTCACTTGGTTTTGACGTTTGTTCAAGATTTTTGTTTGTTTCTCAAAGTCTAAACATCTGGGATATGGTTTGAGGCTTCTGATTGAGAGTTTGAAGTGTTGGTTTAATCAGTAAAATGAAAGATGTATGGACGTTTGTTTGATTAATTGTGCAATGCTTATGGTTAATTGGAATGCCGGGTGTACTGTTGATTAATGCGAAGTTGCAAGACTACGGTGTTTATTAATTATTTATTTTATCTAAGTTAGAATAATTGGGATGTACTTCCAGTTATTTTAATTCAAGAAACTTAAATAATTAAATAGACAGTGAAATAAAGAATCATCTGACAAAAGATTTTTTATTCACTTTTAATTGTTGTTACAAGTGTTATTTGAATACAGTAAATTTATTTACAGTATTTATAATAATGTTTATTACAAGCAATTGAAAGAGAAAATAAATCTATCCTAAGTCTTCATCTTCTACTGTTGCATCCTTTGCTCAACTGATATTTACCTGCAAAGAGAAGAAAGAAGTCAACACAGATGAATTAAAAAAGTATTGTACAGACAGATAATCAAAAAACTCATCATTAAAGGTTTTGGCCGGAATCAGTTTGTTCGTCCTCTCTGCAAATTGCAAGAAGATGTATCTTCTTGGTTCACAAAGAGGAAAGAAAATTATTTGCAAGCATATGAATTAATCAAATACAAAGCTGCATAAATTCAAATTGGCAAAAAAGGCAAACCAAACTGAAATGCCAAACAAACTGCATAAGTGCAAACCATCCAAGAGGCAATTCAAACTGTCAAAGAAACTAAACCAAATTGCATTGTCAAACTGAAAAAATGCCAAACTAAGTTACAAGAAGTTGTCAAGAAAGCTGTCAAAACTGTCCAAAGAAGCTACCAAACTGTCAATGCAGAAGAAAGTACACAAAAGCAATGCAGAAAATATGGAGGTAAGAAGATATGCAGAGGAAAGACAAAGTGCAAGCAAACTTGTAAAAGCATTTTTATTCATCATTTTCTAGGCCATAACCTTTTCAGAATAAGAAAGTACAGTTTAAGTAATTAAATATACTTTTTCTGTGGAGAGAGAAAGAGAGAGAGAGAGAAGTAGAGAGGCTTACAGTTTGCAGGCTTAGAGATAGATAAAGATAACAGAATCAAAACTGTTAAGGGGCAGAACACTTAGAAAAATATAACACAGCTTGTAACCTTAAAACTGCTTTCAAGGAAGCAAACTGAGAAGCCTGCCTGTACAATAAGCCTGCCTCAAAGCCAAACAAGCCTTTCAAACCTGTCAAACTGCTCAAGCCTGCAGAACCTCCAAGCATAAAACAGAACTTGCCTCAAAATTTCAAAGGAACAAAACCTTGAAGCCTGTTCAAGAAGCCTGCATAAACTCAAAACATAGTAACCTGTTCAAGCCTAAGCAAACCAAAGCTTGCTTCAAGCCAAAAAGCCTTACCAAGCAAACAAAATTCCAACAAAACCTGAACAAACTCAGTATCCAAACCTGCATAAGCTTCAATAAACTAGCCTAAAAACCAGTAAAACTACAAGCCTTGAAGCATACAGCCAGAAGCCTACCTATACAATAAACTTGCCTCAAGCCTGTCAAAAAACCATACAAACATTCAACCTGCCTTCAAGATCAAGTAACCCAAACTCAAAGCAAACCCAAAAACCCTCAGAATCATCATCATCATTGAAAGGGCCAAGCCCAAAAGAGAGGAAAAGAAAAGTCAGAAGTAAAAAACACTGAAGCATTCACATTCTCAGATTCAATATCATCATTGAAAAAATAGCCAACAAAACGCCTCAGAACATGTTCATCATAGGAAACTCATAAGCATACAGTCATCAGAATAACAACAACATCATCAAACTCAGAGGCAAACAATCAGAAGAAGAAAAGAAGAGAGGAACTCAGCTCTAGGGTTTTCAGACTACAACGTTCATCATAAAACCAAACAACGTTAAAGATACAAGTACCAGGAAGGCCAGCAAGCACATCACCACGTATCTCCCGCCTCCGGCCGCCTAAGACGCCTCCTGTCCACTTCTCCGCCTCTTCTCCAAAAGCAGAACAAAGGTATTGTCCCTCTTTCCTTTTTTCTAACACCTCAAGCAAACACAAACAACATATAAGGATCAGAGTATGTAAAAGTTTAAGAACATGCATGAATCCAAAGCCCTAGAACACGAAGACGAAAAAAACTGAGAAATCGTTACCTTTTATCACCGCCTGGGTACGACCATGGAGGGAGGAGAGTGGAGATGGCGCCTGGTAGCCTAAGGCGAGGAGAAGCGAGCATCAGAAGCCACGGTGGAGAAGGATGAAGAGGCGAAGAAGAGAAGTGGCGCCGTTCGTTCAACACAAACCCTATTCTGAAAAAAACTAATTCCAACCCTAACAAAAAACATTATCAAGCGCATCTGGGCCTCTGCCCCATTAAACCTTAAGCCCAATCATAAAACTGGCGCCTGCACCCCCCTTTGTGGATCTGTTTTATTTTGTTCTTTGGGCCAAACATACCCCTAAGCCCATTTAACTCTTTTTTTTTTTATATTTACAAATCAATCTTTTTTTATTTTATCATATTATTTCCCTTTCTTTTTATATAATTTATTTTGATAAGAAAAACAATATATTATTTTTTGTACAAAACTTTTCTTAAATGTTTATTACATTTTACAAAAATATGTAAATATTAGACTTATTAGGTTAATGGATTTTTGTCTTAAAACTTTTTTTTTGTTTAATAAACCTTTATATATATAAACTAAAATACATAAATATTAGTTTTCTTTAACTTAAACATTTTTCTTTTCTTTTCTTTAAAACTTTTGTTTGTATAGTTAACAAAAACACAAAAATAATAATAAAATACTTAATACATTAGGTTAACATTTTTACTCATGTGTAAATAATCACATACATTTTACAATACTTTTGATTCTCTTTTATCCTTATACTTTGCTATACTTTACATTGAGAATGCGACAATTCGATTTGGTTGTAAATAATATTTGAACACTACTATCCTGATAAGACTCATCCCCATTTGTAAACATTTGTACCCCCATCCCCGGATACTTATTTGTAATAGCTTAGACTTTAAATTCCCGCAATTTATCGCTTTCTATATACTGTATAGTAATTAGGGTTTGTATGCGAAGATTCAAAATCAACCGCTAGATAACCTAATACAAGATAAATGCATGAAAATCAATACACAATTCACACTTGCACCTCTAGGGTAACCTCGCCTGTTGCCTCGGAAAAATGCAATCATGTCCCTCGAGTATGAGACACTCTAGCAAATGTCCCTTCGATAAACAAAGATTGTTAGTCCCTCGATGACCCTCGATGTTGCCTTTGATAAAACGATCTCGTCCCTTAAAAAAATTGCTAGAGCGTCTCACAAGTTGCCTTCAATGATTGTATACGATGACCCACGCCCGTCCCGTTAACATCCTAACGCAAGGTTGTTCACCAAATACAATGGTGAAACAACACTGTTAAAAGGGTTAAAAACATAAGGAAAGATCTTTGAGTAAAATAGGGTAGATAGATCTTAGTTACTTGATCAAGCTTGCAAAACACACTTGCCTACTTTCAAACACACTTCACAAACACAACTTCCAAAGCAACTTTCAAAAACATTGAAACATCTTTTCAAAAAGACAAACACCCTTGTAAAACATTCAAACAAGAATTGTTACAATGGTTGCCTAGACAAGGCATCTTTTTCAAAACATTTTCAAAACCACACACACAAAGCACCATTTCAAACAATTGAAAAGCAAAGGCAAGTGATCTAAGCAAGTAACTAAGAGCCCATGGATAACCATGGATGAAAAGGGTGCTAGCACCTTCCCTTTTCATAATCTACCCCCCGAACCCACGAAAACATCTCAAAGGTCTTTCCTGTGCTTTTTGACCTTTCCTTAGTGTGATCGATGGAAATAGAACTGACTGTTTAAAGCTGGTTTCGCGAAATGTCACGGAAGCAAGAGTCGCCACCGTCTTTTATGTTCTCCAACATGGAAAGGACAAAAGCACAACAAAATTCCTTATGAGAATGTTTCTCGGTTCAGGAGGTAGATTTATAGAAGGGAAGGTGTTAGCACCCTTTCTATCCGTGGTTATCCACGGGCTCTTAGGTACTTGCTTTTATGTTTTCAAAATGTTTGCTTTTCAAATGTGAGTGGGTTTGAAAAAAGTTTCTTTGAAAGATTTCTGGATGACTCTTGTATCAGTCCTCAAGAGTGTTTGAAAAATTTGTTTTGAAAGCTTTTTGAAAGTGTAAGGTGTGAAAAGTATTTTATTTGTTTTTTGAAAAGAGCAAGTACCCATGAGTCATCTACCTACCCTAAGGAATTAAGCTGTGTAAGTGTCCTTTAGATAGTGCTATCCCACCATTGAGAGGTAGGTAGCACCATCGTTGGAGGTGTTCGGGTCAATTCGATTTTAGGGACAGTGTGGTCACCAAAGCAACAGTTAGGACACCTTAGAAGTAACCCTAATGTCCTAGATCCTTTTTAATCTGAGGCAACCGTTTCGAGGCAACTGTTTCGAGGCAACTGTTTCGAGGCAACTGGATCTTGGACATAAGAGCGACCGCTAAAACATCCTATACTTGACGACCACGTTTCGAAGGCAACGAGTGAGGCGTACCCTAGAAGTGGTGTGTGCATTGTGTGTTGTATTCAGTTAATGTTTTTATACATGTGAGCTACGAGTTGTTTTTATTTACCATACATTCTTTCATGCATTTAACAGTTAAGGGGTGCGGAAAGTAAATTGCGGAAACATAAATCCTACGCTATTACAAGGCACGGGTCTATACATCGCCAAAAATACAAAGACCCATTTTTGGTAAAAAAGTACGGAAAGTAAATAAAAAAAAAGTAAAAATCCTAATTACTATTACATCCGGAGGCAGTTACATAATAATCAGAAATAAGGAATTAAAACTGAAATGCGCGCGAAAGAAAGAATCGGGAATGTCTTAAGGGTTTTGACCCTTTTAAGAAAAGAAATTTATTTTTTTGTCTTTTTGTAATTAAAATGAAATCAAAACTAACTAATGACTAATTAATTAATTTAATTAAAAGAAAATATTTTTGTATTTTTTATGTTTTATGAAATAAAATAAGAGAATTAAAATTCTAAGTTAACCTAATTATGGATTATTTTAGTTGTTTTAAAAAAGAGTTAAAATGGCCTAATTAAAACTAATTTATTTAATATTTATTTACAAAATAAAATAATAATAATAATGATGTTAGTTCTTTTTTGATTTTTTATGAAAATGTTAATTGATTAATTGTTAAAAAATAAAATAAGGCAAATAAATAAAAGAAAAGAAAATGACAAAACAAAATAAAATAAGAAAAAAGTAAGTAAACCCAAGGGGGTGAGATGGCCTTTATGGAGGTTTTCTGAAGTAATTCTGGCCCAACAACAAGAAGCCTCATTTGACTTTTTGGCATCATGTGCGTGCTTTTGACTGGGGCACACCATGGATTTCACCTCCTGGCCACTGGATGGGTGCTTGAAGACACCTGGCTAGCTGATGCGTGAGACCTATGGTGGAACACTGGATGAGCGCTGCACAAGAACATTTTAGAAAAAATGATAATGAAATATGGGGGGACCTGGGAATCGAACCCAGGTCCTAACGCTTGCAAGGCACCTGGCCAACCACTACACCAAGCGCGTTAGTTTGTTAGTATAATGGAAAAGAAATATAATATAAAAAACACGCGTTATATGCTGAAAAAACAAAAAGGCGCGCGCAGGATTTGAATGCACCAATCACATGGAGGCACGTCCTTCATCTTCTCCGTTCCTGCAAAACATGAAACACATAGCGGGGGTTTTAAACCCCCACAAAATGCAAGCCTGTAAAAAATAACGATTAGACGCTCATGAAATATAAATTAGGCGTGAGGTGTCCATCCTGTTCGTCTTGTCACGCTGATTTTGACCATATACGTTTGGAGTCTTAATTTTACAGCATTAGAAAGACCCCAATTTCAAAACTCTGAAAACCTAGAAATTACTAATGGTAGTTTTCGTTTTAGAGCCTTATAATCAAATTAAATACACAGAAAGATTTGTAACAATGTCAGCAGTGCATAACCATGATCAAAATGAATTAAAGAGGCGTAAAAATGGAGTTTCGATTTTCAAAATGATGGACAAACCTTGGGAGCGTGATGAGAGATTCTTTGAGGTTTTGCGCTTAATTCTGATGGCAAAAGGTTCCTGGAAGGGTCAGGAGTATGTTTGGATCGAAGGAGAGGTTTGAATGATGCTGCAAAGTCGTTTTCAGTTTGTGAATTTTCTCTTGAAAATTTGAAAGTTGTTTGGCCGTTTCTGAGTATTCTAGGCCGTGTGTGTTATGGGAGAGGCTTGCATATCTGTATATGAATGAGTATCAATCAAAATAAAGGACCTTTAAGCCTTGCAATTATGTTTTGATTTTGCCATGAACACCATTAAACCATTTGCCATATTTGCTTCAAATTTGAATTTCTATGCCCATAATAGGATGTACACGAATTTGGAAGGTGCTTCATGGTGTATCAAAGCTATTCAACACAAAATATATCCCTTAATTAATTTTCTTGATTTTTATTTGAATTTTAAAGATTTAAAATGAATTAAATCAAATAAAATTAAATAAAAATGGAAAAATTAATTTTTAATCTTGAAATAAATTGTGGGACACGTGGAAAGCATGGCCAAGCTGAACCAAGTGGAAAAAGTGGGCCCTTTTTGTCAAAAATGAAGTTTCAAGGATAATTGACTTTGGCCATTTCACAAAAATTTCCCAACTTCTCCAATGCATATCTTGCTCAATTTTGAAGCTATGAACATGTTCTTGGAAATTTTGGAAAGGTCTTGAAGTCCTCTAACCAATTCCTTTGGTCCCATGTCATTTTGATTTACCAATCTCAAGTTATGGTCTTTGACTTAAAGTGCCTTTTTGTTGACTTTTGAAAATGACCTATAATGTTGAAATTGATAACTTTTTGTGAGAGCATTTCTTGGACTTGGAATGTGAATATGAGTTGTAGGAAATGTCCTCCCCTTCAAGATGAGCATTGGATGGGATTTTTCTGATGAACCATGAAAAAGTTATGCCTTGGTCAAGTTACAATTGACTTTTCAGCTGTCCAAAAATGGAAACTTTTGCATCTTGATGATTTTTGAGCCATTCTTGTGGAATCATGATCAAGATTTGATCCAATGATGATTGTGGATTCAAAATGATATGTTGACCAAAAATTTTGACTTTTGACTGCCAAATGACCATTTTGCCCCTGTAGTTGACTATGAAGCAATTAGGGTTTTTGACTGTGCAACTTGACCTTGTGAGCCTTGAAACTTGGCATGTAGATGCTTGACAATGTTTATAGGCATGTGGGACTTGATTGGACCCTTGAAAACCTCAACTTCCTTGCAGGAACCAAAACCCTAATTTGACTGGCTTAGGAGGGTGTTTGAACTGTGCAACCCTTGAGTAGACTTGAGCAAATTGAGATGATGCTTGTCAAAACTTTGAAGAATATGGGAGGGAAAATTTTGGGGTACACCAGTTGCCCCTGTTCAATATTCTTAGACCTGAGGATGTAGATTGGCTTGTGTGCCTTTCGTGATCCGAGGGTGGAAGATGATTGAACACTAATGTGCCCAGAAATTTGCACTCACATAGTAGAGTATCAGCAGTGTGATGGCGGGAATGGGCTTACAGATGCCATTTGGAGAGATGGTGGATAAGAGGATGGGCTTATAGATGCCATCTGGAGATGTGACAGAACCTTGTCGGGAATGGGCTTATAGATGCCATTTGGAACTGTGATGGGAGGATGGGCTTATAGATGCCACCTAGGTGTTGATCGCATAAGAGATTCCTTAGCGAGAACTTGCGTACCTGAGAAAGAAAGATAATTACCTGGCCTGTTACAGTGTTGATCTTCACTCAGTCGTTCACAGACATGACCTGGCTAGGTACAGGTGTCGAATCTGGAACTTCAAAAGGTTGCTTACAGACGTGCCCTGGCTGGATACAGGAGTCGAATCTCTAAACTCTTCGTGAAGACATGCCCTGGCAGGATACAGGAATCGAGTCCGGAAATAGTCGTCAACAAATACGCCCTGGCTGGATACAGGAATCGGATCTTCAAACTCTTCAGACGTGCCCTGGCTGGATACAGGAATCGAATCTGGAAATAGTCGTCAACAGATATGCCCTGGCTGGATACAGGAATCAGATCTTCAAACTCTTCAGACGTGCCCTGGCAGGATACAGGAATCGAGTCCGGAAATAGTCGTCAACAGATACGCCCTGGCTGGATACAGGAATCGGATCTTCAAACTCTTCAGACGTGCCCTGGAAGGATACAGGAATCGAGTCCAAAAATAGTCGTCAACAGATACGCCCTGGCTGGATACAAGAATCGGATCTTCAAACTCTTCAGACGTGCCCTGGCTGGATACAGGAGTCGAGTCCGGAAATAGTCGTCAACAGATACGCCCTGGCTGGATACAGGAATCGGATCTTCAAACTCTTCAGACGTGCCCTGGTAGGATACAAGAATCGAGTCTGGAAATAGTCGTCAACAGATACGCCCTGGCTAGATACAGGAATCGGATCTTCAAACTCTTCAAACGTGCCCTGGCAGGATACAGGAATCGAGTCCGGAATAACGACAGTTGATAGTAACCATCTTTGGATCGACCTTTTCCTGAAAAGGCAAAACATTAGTTGTGTGCAATGTCATGATGTATGAAATGCGTGATGTTCTCAAAATAAATGAGATTGTATGTCCATGATGCGTATGTGCATGCTATAATGTGTGAAGATGTGATGTTTATGACTGTATTTTTGTCTAGGAAAATAAATCCTTGACGAATGCCGGGAAGTCAAATCCTGGGCTGATGTTTAAGGAGAAGAGTTCTTCGTTTCCGCTGGGGATGATGGTTGCAAGAATAACCTGTAGGAGGAGATGACTCCGTTGAGGAATAAACTTGTTGGAGAGATTATTCTGCGGGGAATTACTCTGTAGGAAGAGAAGTACTTTGCTGAGATGTTGATGATAACTCCATAGGGGATACCATTGTTGAGCTCTGTTAGAAGATTTGATGAACTCCGCTGGGGATAGGAAGACTTCGCCGGGGACGATCTTTCCGTGGCAATTGGCTGAGGATAACCCAGTTATAAGCTTCGGTGGAGAATAGCCTTTGAATAAAGCCGGGTAGACGCGTTCGTACTCTGCAGGGGATAAGCTTCCAGAATCTACTGGGGAGATTGATTCAACTTTCCTGGGGAAACTTTTGGACTGTACTGGAGGAATGGCTCCACTGGGGTGTCTGGTATTCCGCCGGGGAACAATCTTATACTAAGACTGCCGGGGATGCTTGCTTAGGAACATCTATATACTCCGCTGGGGAATATTGGGATTTTCTGGGGATACCCAACTTCCTTAGGGCTGACAGTAGACTAACTCTGCTCGGGGAGAGTATCGCTGACTTGCTGGAGATACCATGCCTTTTCAGGGCTGACGGGAGACCAACTCTGCTTAAGGAGAGTATTGCTGAGTCCTGACTTACTCTGCGGGGAGTGAAGGTATCCTGATCGTTCTTCAGCTGAACCTACCTTGGTACCTTGGTGGACAGAGCAACTAGATCGTTTAGACAATTCGTTATTGCCCCTGTTTCTAATGTCACCTGTAATTAGTCCTTTGTTTCATATTCAAATATTTATGAGTTAGAAATTAGTGTCAAATGCATATATCACAATTGAACATTGGACGTTCTTCACAATACAAAACAGAAAAAGGAAAAACAATTGGCAATTGGTCTGGAAAGTGAATTTGTATTGACTTTTGAATTTGCATGTAAATAGGCGTTTATGTACAAGAGGCTGACGTCCTAGTAAGAGAACGCCTCCGAACAACAGAGTTTATACAATTTTGTGAAAAGGAAACAAAACAGCTGTGTGAAAAGAATAATCCCACTGGGTTCCAACTCTGCTATCGCCTTTATATCTTCGAACGTCTCATCACTTCGCTGCTTAGTTGAAGATGAAGCTGATTGATCGATGCCGTCTGAACTTGATGTTGATACCGGATTCTGGATGCAAGGTGATCCAATGAGACATAGTATTACGCTTTAATCCCTAACTTTTGCCTGGACCGCCCTTTCGGGTTTTCAGTCCACCGGGATATCCATTTTTGCCCAAGCCGCCTTTTCAGGTTTTCGACTTGCCGGGTGTACAGATTTTTTCATTTCATCCCTTATTTTTGCCCGAACCCTTTTGGTTCGCCGGGAAGCCCTTATTTTTGCCTAGGTGTGTCAACCTAGCGGGTCTTTTGTCATGCGTAGTATCTTTTTACTATGTCTGCATTGGCGGGGTGAGGAAGGTCGTCACCGTCCATGGTAGTCAGAATCATGGCTCCTCCTGAGAAGACATGTTTAACCACAAATGGCCCTTCATACGTAGGAGTCCATTTTCCCCTGGGATCATTCTGAGGAAGAATGATGCGCTTGATTACTAGGTCTCTGACTTGATACTCTTGTCGTCTGACTTTCTTGTTAAATGCCTTGATCATCCGTTTTTGGTACGTCTGACCATGACAAATAGCGGTGAGTCTCTTTGCGTCGATTAGGTTTAATTGATCAAGTCGAGTCTGGATCCAGTCATCTTCGCTCAAATCTGCATCCTTCATTATCCGGAGAGAGGGTATCTGGACTTCAATAGGCAAGACTGCCTCCATTCCATAGACCAAGGAAAAGGGAGTTGCCCCGGTTGACGTTCTTGCTGAGGTACGGTACCCATGAAGAGCGAACGGTAACATCTCGTGCCAATCTTTGTAGGTCACTGTCATCTTCTGCACAATCTTCTTGATATTCTTATTCGCTGCTTCTACAGCCCCATTCATCTTCGGCCGGTAGGGAGAAGAGTTGTGGTGCTGTATCTTGAATTGCTCGCAGAGCTCAGTGATCATCTTGTTATTAAGATTGGTACCATTGTCCGCAATGATCCTTTTCGGGACACCGTATCGACAGATCAGGTTTTGTCGAATGAACCGTGCCACGAAGTTCTTGGTTACCGTAGCATAGGAAGCTGCTTCAACCCACTTTGTAAAGTAATCAATTGCTACCAGGATGAAGCGATGCCCGTTAGATGCCGTAGGTCTGATCTCGCCGATCATATCAATGCCCCACATTGCAAAAGGCCAAGGTGCAGTCAAGACGTTCAGAGGAACTGGAGGAACGTGCACCTTATCTGCATAAATCTGGCACTTATGACATGTCCGAGAATGTTGGTAACAGTCGGCTTCCATTGTGGACCAGAAATATCCTGCCCGAAGTATTTTCTTCGCCATGGTATGTCCACTGGAATATGTTCCAAAGGTACCTTCATGCAGTTCTGCCGTGATCTTTTCTGCTTCAGTCTTATCCACACAACGCAGTAAAGTTGAATCATGGTTTCGCTTGTATAGAATGCCATTGCTAAGGAAGAATTTCGCTGCAAACCTTCTCAGAAACTTTTTGTCATTGATGGATGCACCTTCAGGGTATTCTTGAGCTTCCAAGTACCTCTTCACTTCATGATACCAAGGTTTCTCAGTTACCTCTTCAGCCTCAAGATCACAACAATGTGCAGGTTCATCCAACTTCCAGATAATGATCTGGGGAGCCTCGTTGTCCCATTTGACTTTGAACATAGAAGACATCGTAGCCAACACGTCCGCCAACTGATTCTCCTCTCTTGGGAAGTGTTCAAAAGTTATCTCCGTGAAATGGGGGATCAATGTCAACACACATTCTTTGTAAGGAATAAGATTAGGGTGTTTCGTATCCCACTCGCCTTTGATCTGATTGATCACGAGAGCGGAATCTCCGAAGACACTCAGAAACTTGATCCTTAAGTCAATTGCAGCTTGAAGACCCATAATGCATGCCTCATACTCCGCCATGTTATTGGTGCAGTTGAAACATAGCCGGGCAGTAAGTGGAGTATGAGTGCCTTGAGGGGATATAATCACGACGCCGATACCATTACCCAAAGCATTTGAAGCTCCGTCAAAGTGCATAGACCATCGGGATCCTTCCTCAGGTCCTTCATCCGGTCCAGGTACTTCACAGTCAGTTACTACCATGATATCCTCGTCTAGGAATTCAAAGTTCATAGATTGATAGTCATCTACTGCCTGGTGTGCCAAGTGGTCTGCCACTACACTTCCCTTGATTGCTTTTTGAGTCGTGTACTGGATGTCATATTCTGTCAAGATCATCTGCCATCTTGCTATTCTTCCAGACAGAGCAGGCTTTTCGAAGATATACTTGATTGGATCCATTTTTGAAATCAATAGAGTAGTGTGAGTCAACATATACTGTCTTAGCCGGCGAGCAGCCCATACCAAAGTGCATCAAGTTTTCTCGAGCAGTGAGTATCGGGTCTCACAGTCGGTAAACTTTTTGCTAAGGTAATAAATAGCGTGCTCTTTTCGGCCAGACTCGTCATGCTGCCCCAGCACATACCCCATTGAGTTGTCCAGTACTGTCAGGTATAATATTAGAGGTCTCCCTTCAACCGGTGGCATAAGAATGGGTGGTTCTTGGAGATACTCTTTGACTCTGTCGAAAGTGGCCTGACATTCATCATTCCAACGTACTACTTGATCTTTCTTCAGCAGCTTGAAGATTGTTTCACAGGTAGCAGTTAGGTGCGAGATGAATCGGGCAATGTAGTTCAGACGTCCTAGAAAGCCTCTGACTTCTTTCTCTGTCTTGGGAACTGGCATCTCTTGTATAGCTTTCACCTTGGCAGGGTCCACTTGAATACCTTTGTCGCTTACGACGAAGCCTAGCAACTTTCCAGATCTTACCCCAAATGTGCACTTGTTTGGGTTCAACCTTAGCTTGTACAACTTCAACCGGTCAAACAGCTTCTGTAGATGGTCAAGGTGTTCCTCCTCAGTTTGGGACCTTGCAATCATATCGTCGACGTACACTTCGATCTCATGATGGATCATGTCATGAAACAAAGCAACCATGGCACGTTGGTAGGTTGCCCCGACATTTTTCAACCCAAAAGGCATGACCTTGTAGAAAAAGGTGCCCCACTGAGTAACAAAAGTGGTCTTCTCCATGTCTTCGGGAGCCATCTTGATCTGATTATAACCTAAAAAACCATCCATGAAGGAGAACACCTTGTGCTGAGCAGTATTTTCAACCAGAACGTCAATGTGAGGCAGAGGGAAGTCATCCTTGGGGCTCGCCCTGTTCAGATCCCTGTAATCAACACACATTCTGACCTTACCATCTTTCTTTGGCACCGGAACCACGTTGGCAACCCATTGAGGATAAGAAGTCACTGCAAGAAAACCGGCGTCAAATTGCTTCATAACCTCAGCTTTGATCTTCTCGGACATCTCTGGACGCATACGGAGGACCTTCTGTTTAATCGGAGGGCAATCTTCCTTGGTAGGCAGGTGATGAACCACAATGTCGGTATCCAACCCAGGCATGTCTTCGTAAGACCAGGTGAAGATTTCCACATAGTCACGCAGCATTTGGATCAACCGTTGTTTCACACTGAGCTCTAGATTGGCGCCAATCTTAACTTCCTTCGTGTCTGTCTCAGTACCCAGATTTACCGTTTCCACTGGCTCTTCATGTGGCTGAATGGCCCTCTCTTCCTGGAGTAACAGTCTTGCAAGCTCACCAGGCACTTCACAATCATCTTCACCTTCGTCTTCAGCTAAGTTGATTGGATTTTTGAAGTCATAACTGGAAGTAGCAGAGTCGTTACCAGTGAGATCCAGAGTGGATTGAAACCTGTATGAGTGAGTGTGTGTAAATATAGCTGTTTTGCAATATATAAAGAAAGAAAGGGAGCGCAAGATTTGAAAATGTAAAAAACGTCCAATGCTTTTATTCATGATATATGGAAGTGACAAATAAAAGCCCTCATAAATAAAACCACGGTGCCCCGGGTAAGACACCGGGCCATAGAGTTTCAAATTATTGTTTATTACAAATTCAAAACAAAGAAGTTCATTACTGGGTGACAAAAGTAATATGTGTAAAGTCTTTTGCAGTCCAGTTGCTAGGTCCACCGTTGGTCGTTGGGTAGATGCAGCTGTCAAATTCAGATTCGCCCGCTTCGTCCTCAATAGAATTCACTCCCGGGTTAGTGATGAGCACATGAGGTCTTCCAATCCTTGCTTTGCGTACAGCCTTCTGAGCCTCTGCAGTGAAACCCAGCCCAAACTTGTCAGTCTTTGGAGTAAAATCAGGAAGCCTGCCCCAGTTTGCGCACTCACCCTTCTCGATCACAACCCGGGCGTCCTTTAAGGAGGCCATCTTCAAAGGAGAACCCTCTTCAGTCACTGTTTCTTCTGCTGCCAATGTTTGTGGCACCTCTTCAAAATGTTGAAAGGGGGTCTCAATGAACTCCCCATCCATTTCTATGTATCGGAACGAGTTGAGGTGGATGACCATGTATTCCTCTTCCCCTTGCACTGTTACGATCTTCCCCCTGACCGGGTACTTAAGCTTCTGATGTAAAGTTGAAGTCACAGCTCCAGCCTTGTAGATCCATGGGCGACCCAGCAAACAAGAATAGGATGGACGGATATCCATCACATAGAATTTTGAATCAAAGACTTGTGAACCAACCCTGATTGGGATGTCAACCTCACCATGTACCATTCTTTTGGACCCGTCAAAGGCCCGGACAACAATGTTACTTGGTTTGAGCTCTAAACCGTCACAGTCCAGCCTGTCTGGAGCTTTCTTGGGTAGTACGTTCAGTGAAGAACCAGTGTCAACCAACATGTGAGCAAGAGTAATGCCCCTACATTCAATGGAGACATGCAGGGCATCATTATGGTTCTTCCCCTTGGCCGTTAGATCAGCGTCAGAGAAACCCAGACCATTATCCGCAGTTAAGTTGGCCACACAGTCGGTGAATTGATCAGCAGATGTTTCTTGTGGCACGTGGGCCGTCTTCAGGAAAGCAATCAGGGCCTTGGCATGGGCCTCTGAACACAGCAACAGTGATAGCATAGAGATTTTAGAGGGGGTGTGCCCCAGCTGTTCAACGACGTTGAAATCACTCTTTTTGATAATTTTGAGGATCTCTTCCATCTCTTGCTTGGAAGCCTCAATAGTGGTCTTCGGTACCTCCGTCCGGGCAGGCACATCAGTAGCAATCCCCTTGCCCCGAGCGTCAGATGACTCGGCAGCAGGGGTAGAAGCTTGATCAGGAGGGGAGCAGGCACACTGGCAGGTGTGATGACAAGAGGCCTCTGAATGGCTGGAGGAGCAATGTCTGGTGAGAACAGTCTTCCACTACGAGTGACCTTAGCAGGCCCGGTGATATTGGTGACACCGGTACCAGTGTTGAACTCTTGTTTCACTTCCAGAACATAAACATCTTCCCCATAGTGCCATGGGACAGCTTTATCAGACTTGTAGGGGATGGGCCCCGGAACAATAATGGTTATAGGAGCAATCTTGTGAACAGGAAAAATTTTGATAGGCTTATTTGAAGGAGCCTTGGAAGGGTTGTTGAAAATGGTAACAATTGAAACTTCTTCAACAGGGGCAGCAGGAACAGCAGTCTTCTTGAACAAGATCTCTTTACTATCCATCAGGTTTTGGACGCCTGACTTCAGCAAAGGACAACCAGCAGGTGAATCAGCACATAAAGGGAAACCTTTACTACATCCCAGAAATAAACCGGCTAGCAACAGGTTCCTCTTGACGATTAACAGCGGAGTAGCAACATCGTCCACAGAAGCTACATATAGATCCTCCTCAACAGCATTCACTCCATGCTGGGGCATGGGAGCGGTCACAACATTTGGCCTTTCGGGCGTCTCGAACTGTATTTCCTTGGCATCAATAAGGTCCTGAACCTTATTCCTTAGGGCCCAACAATCATCAGTAGAATGTCCCGGGCTATCAAAGTGATAAGCGCAACGGGCGTTGGGGTTGTACTTTGGAGATGCTGTGTTTACCATCTTCGGAGCTTCCTTGACAGTTACCAGGATAGTTGACAACAGTTGCGGCAGGATCTGAGAGAGAGTCATGCTGAGCCTAGTATACTGCCTTTTGGGCCTCTCGGATCTTGGCTGGTTGTATTGCTGAGGAGCAGCAGCAGGCTTAGAAATAACCACCGCGTTGACAGCTTGGCGGCGTTCTGGTTTGTTCGGTCTCCTGGGACCATACACAACACTGGCCTCCTTCTTGAAGGGCTTCTTTTCAGTATTTGAGGAGGCACCCTTCTGTATTTTCCCTGATTTTATACCAGCTTCGATCCTCTCACCAGTCAGGATCAGGTCAGTAAACCCAGCAGAGGAATTACCAATGAGATGGTTGAAGAATGGACCAGATAGGGTCCCCAAGAACATGTCCACTAGCTCACGATTCGTCAATGGTGGCTGCACCCTGTCAGCCAAGTCTCTCCATTTCTGTGCATACTCCTTAAAACCTTCTCCCGATCCTAGCGACATACCCTGGAGTTGGGTACGTTTAGGAGCGAGGTCGGAATTGTACTGATACTGCTTGTAAAAAGCAGTAGCCAAATCCTCCCAGTTACGAATGTTGGTTCCATCCAACTGATAGAACCATTCGAGATGAGTCCCTGAAAGACTCTCCTAGAAGAAATGGATCCATAATTTCTTGTCTGCTGTGTAAGGCTGGATCTTCCTTACATAAGAGCGGAGGTGTAGTTTAGGGCAGGAAGCCCCGTCATACTTCACAAAGGCAGGCGCCTTGAACTTGTGTGGGATCACCACCCTAGAAGATAACCCCAAGTCTCCAAAATCTAACCCGGGCACACGTTGAATCTCCATAGCGTTCAACCTGTCCTCCAGCTGTTTGTACCGGTCTTCAGCAGGAGGGTACTGTTCATCGTTGAAGTCTGTCTCGGTGTCAGAGACCACAGGACTAGGAACCTCTCTCCCTTGGTGACTGCCTTCCCCCACAGATGGAGTAGTCCTTTCAGCTTCATTCTGCAATGTATTCCCGAGTCTGCGCCCAGTGTTGAATAGCACAGTCCTCTTCTTCTTCTTCTTCTTCAGGAGCAAAGCCTTCAGCTCTTGTTGTCCCTGGGCCAAGTTCATGACCATCTCCTGAAATTGGGCATTCTGGGCCTGGAGAGCCTTGATAGCTTGCTCGGTAGTGAGTTCAGAATTCATGATGCTTGAGTGCTGAAATAAACAGCGAAGAAGATTAAGCAACCTGTAGAAAAAGGGTACCTGTTATGCACATGATGCATGATATGCTATTTATGCAATGCATTCAAGGGTTCGAAAGTTCAAATTCGTTGTAGCCAAAAAAGAACACACTTTTTATTAGGAAATAAATTGTTCAGTACATCAAGGCCTCATGGGCAAAACATTACAAAATAATTAATCCCAAAAGACACTGCGCATCCTCTTTGGAGCAATGTAAGTGTTGAGAGTCTTTTCCTCGTGAAGTAGACGCGTGAGCTCCAAGACCTTCTTCTCACTGGCATGTAGACTGGTTTCAAGAGAATTTCGTTCTTCCTTGAGTTGGATCCAACTTTTCTGCATTTCTTCCCAGGATGTAGGCATGTCAGGATGTTGAATGGTGTAGGGCACCTCTCCTTCCAAGACTGGCTCTTTGATCACAGGGAGAACATGAGGATATGACATCACCAGCTTCTGGGAGCGGGCTCATACCCACTTGAGATAAGGCTCCAGGGGGATGGAGTTCTTGTGCCCCAGTGTCTTGCTATCTACCCTGTTGGGCATTCTCCAAGCTCTGATGAATCTCTGATGAAGTCCTTGTGCATCGTTGTCAAAGTCAAAAACTATGTCAGGAATCAACATATCATGAGGGCCATCCCTCCGAGCATATCCAAACTGTCTCAAGGCCAGACAGGGGTTGTAAGTAATACCTCCTTTGATTCCAAGTAAAGGAACATTAGGAAACTCCCCGCAACGATCAATGATAGTGACATTCTCTCTGGACCGAGAACACCAATGTATATCAGCATGTGTAAGAGCCATCAATCATTGTGACCATCTCAAACCCCGCTCGTTCTTCAAAAATGATTGTGGAAGGTGCAAAATAAACCACCTTCCCAGGAGAGGAGTGCAGCACATAAGAACACCTCTTTTTCTCATGGTTCGAGTGTAACATGAGTGAAGGATGTCCCTAAGCAACGTAGGTATAGGATTCCTGGACATGAAGATCTTGACAGCATTGATATCTATAAGATGATCTGGATTAGGGAACAACACCAACCCATAGACAAGGAGGGCTACAACTTCTTCAAAGGCTTGTAGGTCAAGGGAGTTCCAACATTCTTGTGCTTTCTCAAACAGAAACTTGGCCAAGAACCCTTTGATACCACTTCTAACTTCCCAATGTCCCTTAATGTCAGATGGTTGTAGGCATAATGCTTTAGCAACCTCTTCAAGTTTTGGCTCCTTTTCTGTACTGTTGTAGGGTAGTTGACTGAGGATAGGAATCTTCAGAAGCTGAGAAAACTCTTCCAAAGTAGGCACCAACTGACAATCCGGGAAAGTAAAACAGTGGTGCAGAGGGTCAAAGAACTGGAACAACACTTACACCATATCCTCTTCAATGTTGGTATTGACCAAGCTGATGAGTCTACCATGCCTTTCACTGAATGAAGAGTTCTCGGGAATCCTGGAGGTAAGTTCCTTAAGTTGAGGAGGGACCCTTACAAGGTTGACTTGAATTGTCTTTCTGCGGATAGTTTCCATGTCCTACAAAATAAGAACAAAGATGAAGATTCGAACCGCTGAAGTGGTTAGTGGATGCATATGATGCTGTATGATGTTATGATGCTATGATAAAAACACACCACAAGTATTCACAAAATAAAACATGGTAAATCACACAAGTCACACAAGACAGCCCTTAGAGTTCAGGCCAGCATGAAGTTTGGGGTACTACCCTCTTGAAGTTGGTGGGCTCAAAAACCTGTCCTATCAAAAGTAACCGGGTTCTAAGGATCTCAATATCATTGGGTTGTTTTCTGTGTTCATTGTTTTGATTTAGCCACTGGACTGGCGATAAAAATATTCCAAGAAAACAACCCTCAATGAGTGTAGTATCGAGTATCAACCAACTTCGGACTGCACCAAAGTCAGTTATCTCACTACCCCTAAAGAGGCCAGGATGGTTCAATTAAGGTTCCTAAGGTCAGTTGATGCTTCACGACACCACGCGGCGGCCCCGTACTCTCCTTGACTTGACTCAAGGGTTAGCGGTACTCACCAAAGTGCCACATCAACATAGCAGACTGCTTCAACCGTGTCGGTATACCCCGCACAGTTCCCTCACAGTCTTGTTGCTACTTTCTAAGAAGGTATCCCCCAGATCCGGGTTAGGATCTATAGAACTCCCAAAACAGGCCCAATAATATTAAAGCACACAAATCAGGCAATTGAAAACATAAGCATAATTTATCCTAAGGTACACCTCACTTTAAATAGTCCCCAGCAGAGTCGCCAGTTCTGTGATCGGTGGAAATAGAACTGACTGTTTAAAGCTGGTTTTGCGAAATGTCGCGGAAGCAAGAGTCGCCACTGTCTTTTATGTTCTCCAACATGGAAAGGACAAAAGCACAACAAAATTCCTTATGAGAATGTTTCTCGGTTCGAGAGGTAGATTTATAGAAAGGGAAGGTGTTAGCACCCTTTCTATCCGTGGTTATCCACGGGCTCTTAGGTACTTGCTCTTATGTTTTCAAAATGTTTGCTTTTCAAATGTGAGTGGGTTTGAAAAAAGTTTCTTTGAAAGATTTCTGGATGACTCTTGTATCAGTCCTCAAGAGTGTTTGAAAAATTTGTTTTGAAAGCTTTTTGAAAGTGTAAGGTGTGAAAAATATTTTGTTTGTTTTTTGAAAAGAGCAAGTACCCATGAGTCATCTACCTACCCTAAGGAATTAAGTTGTGTAAGTGTCCTTTAGATAGTGCTATCCCACCATTGAGAGGTAGGTAGCACCATCGTTGGAGGTGTTCGGGTCAATTCGATTTTAGGGACAGTGTGGTCACCGAAGCAACAATTAGGACACCTTAGAAGTAACCCTAATGTCCTAGATCCTTTTTAATCCGAGGCAATCGTTTCGAGGCAACTGTTTCGAGGCAACTATTTCGAGGCAACTGGATCTTAGACATAAGAGCGACCGCTAAAACATCCTATACTTGACGACCATGTTTCGAAGGCAACGAGTGAGGTGTACCCTAGAAGTGGTGTGTGCATTGTGTGTTGTATTCAGTTAATGTTTTTATACATGTGAGCTACGAGTTGTTTTTATTTACCATACATTCTTTCATGCATTTAACAGTTAAGGGGTGCGGAAAGTAAATTGCGGAAACATAAATCCTACGCTATTACAAGGCGCGGGTCTATACATCGCCAAAAATACAAAGACCCATTTTTGGTAAATAAGTACGGAAAGTAAATAAAAAAAGTAAAAATCCTAATTACTATTACATCCGGAGGCAGTTACATAATAATCAGAAATAAGGAATTAAAACTGAAATGCGCGCGAAAGAAAGAATCGGGAATGTCTTAAGGGTTTTGACCCTTTTAAGAAAAGAAATTGATTTTTTTGTCTTTTTGTAATTAAAATGAAATCAAAACTAACTAATGACTAATTAATTAATTTAATTAAAAGAAAATATTTTTGTATTTTTTATGTTTTATGAAATAAAATAAGAGAATTAAAATTCTAAGTTAACCTAATTCTAAGTTATTTTAGTTGTTTTAAAAAAGAGTTAAAATGGCCTAATTAAAACTAATTTATTTAATATTTATTTACAAAATAAAATAATAATAATAATGATGTTAGTTCTTTTTTGATTTTTTATGAAAATGTTAATTGATTAATTGTTAAAAAATAAAATAAGGTAAATAAATAAAAGAAAAGAAAAGGACAAAACAAAATAAAATAAGAAAAAAGTAAGTAAACCCAAGGGGGTGAGATGGCCTTTATGGAGGTTTTCTGAAGTAATTCTGGCCCAACAACAAGAAGCCTCATTTGACTTTCTGGCATCATGTGCATGCTTTTGACTGGGGCACACCATGGATTTCACCTCCTGGCCACTGGATGGGTGCTTGAAGACACCTGGCTAGCTGATGCATGAGACCTATGGTGGAACACTGGATGAGCGCTGCACAAGAACATTTTAGAAAAAATGATAATGAAATATGGGGGGACCTGGGAATCGAACCCAGGTCCCAACGCTTGCAAGGCACCTGGCCAACCACTACACCAAGCGCGTTAGTTTGTTAGTATAATGGAAAAGAAATATAATATAAAAAACACGCGTTATATGCTGAAAAAACAAAAAGGCGCGCCCAGGATTTGAATGCACCAATCACATGGAGGCACGTCCTTCATCTTCTCCGTTCCTGCAAAACATGAAACACATAGCGGGGGTTTTAAACCCCCACAAAATGCAAGCCTGTAAAAAATAGCGATTAGACGCTCATGAAATATAAATTGGGCGTGAGGTGTCCATCCTGTTCGTCTTGTCACGCTGATTTTGACCATATACGTTTGGAGTCTTAATTTTACAGCATTAGAAAGACCCCAATTTCAAAACTCTGAAAACCTAGAAATCGCTAATGGTAGTTTTCGTTTTAGAGCCTTATAATCAAATTAAATACACAGAAAGCTTTGTAACAATGTCAGCAGTGCATAACCATGATCAAAATGAATTAAAGAGGTGTAAAAATGGAGTTTCGATTTTCAAAATGATGGACAAACCGTGGGGGCGTGATGAGCGATTCTTTGAGGTGTTGCGCTTAATTCTGATGGCAAAAGGTTCCTGGAAGGGTCAGGAGTATGTTTGGATCGAAGGAGAGGTTTGAATGATGCTGCAAAGTCGTTTTCAGTTTGTGAATTTTCTCTTGAAAATTTGAAAGTTGTTTGGCCGTTTCTGAGATTCTAGGTCGTGTGTGTTATGGGAGAGGCTTGCATATCTGTATATGAATGAGTATCAATCAAAATAAAGGACCTTTAAGCCTTGCAATTATGTTTTGATTTTGCCATGAACACCATTAAACCATTTGCCATATTTGCTTCAAATTTGAATTTCTATGCCCATAATAGGATGTACACGAATTTGGAAGGTGCTTCATGGTGTATCAAAGCTATTCAACACAAAATATATCCCTTAATTAATTTTCTTGATTTTTATTTGAATTTTAAAGACTTAAAATGAATTAAATCAAATAAAATTAAATAAAAATGGAAAAATTAATTTTTAATCTTGAAATAAATTGTGGGACACGTGGGAAGCATGGCCAAGCTGAACCAAGTGGAAAAAGTGGGCCCTTTTTGTCAAAAATGAAGTTTCAAGGATAATTGACTTTGGCCATTTCACAAAAATTTCCCAACTTCTCCAATGCATATCTTGCTCAATTTTGAAGCTATGAACATGTTCTTGGACATTTTGGAAAGGTATTGAAGTCCTCTAACCAATGCCTTTGGTCCCATGTAATTTTGATTTACCAATATCAAGTTATGGTCTTTGACTTAAAGTGCCTTTTTGTTGACTTTTGAAAATGACCTATAATGTTGAAATTGATAACTTTTTGTGAGAGCATTTCTTGGACTTGGAATGTGAAGATGAGTTGTAGGAAATGTCCTCCCCTTCAAGATGAGCATTGGATGGGATTTTTCTGATGAACCATGAAAAAGTTATGCCTTGATCAAGTTACAGTTGACTTTTCAACTGTCAAAAAATGGAAACTTTTGCATCTTGATGATTTTTGAGCCATTCTTGTGGAATCATGATCAAGATTTGATCCAATGATGATTGTGGCTTCAAAATGAGATGTTGACCAAAGTTTTTGACTTTTGACTGCCAAATGACCATTTTGCCCTTGCAGTTGACTGTGAAGCAATTAGGGTTTTTGACTGTGCAACTTGACCTTGTGAGCCTTGAAACTTGGCATGTAGATGCTTGACAATGTTTATAGGCATGTGGGACTTGATTGGACCCTTGAAAACCTCAACTTCCTTGCAGGAACCAAAACCCTAATTTGACTGGCTTAGGAGGGTGTTTGAACTGTGCAACCCTTGAGTAGACTTGAGCAAATTGAGATGATGCTTGTCAAAACTTTGAAGAATATGGGAGGGCAAATTTTGGGGTACAACACTTAGGATAAAATAAAAAGTCGGTGGCGACTCTTGCTAAACCGAACAAGTGCGAATACAAACGCAAAACCTCAAGTCAGTTCTTCCACCGTATCACAAAACTGGCGACTCTGCTGGGGAGTTTTCTAAAAGTGGGGTTACCTTAGGGTTTTAGATCACCTTTACATGCTTACTTTGTTTGCTTTGATTGCTTTACTTTTTGGGTTCCTTGTTTGGGTTTGTTTAATCCTACACCCAGATTTTGGGGCACCTTCTTAGGTAAATAGCAATAAACTGTGAGGGAACTGTGCGGGGTATACCGACACGGTTGAAGTAGTAGCTATGTTAGTGTGACATATTTGTGAGTACCGGTAGCCCTTGAGTAGTCAAGGAGAATACGAGGCCGCTGGGCGATGTCATGAAGCACTAACGAACTCTAGAACCTTACTTGACCATCTTGGCCTTTTTAGGGGTAGTGAGATGACCGACTTTGGTGCAGTCCGAAGTTGGTAGATACTCGATACTACACTCATTGAGGGTTGTTTTCTTGGAATATTTTGGTCGCCAGTTAAGTGGCTAAACCAAAACAATGAACATAGAAAATAATCCAGTGATATTGAGCTCCTTAGAACTCGGTTTCTATTTTAGGACAGGATGAGCCAACTAACTTCAAGAGGGTACTTACCTATAAACCCCATGCAAGCCTAAACCTAAGGACTTGTTTGCTCTGTGTGAATATGATTGCCTGTATATATATACTTGCTTACTTTTGCATACATGTACATAACATCATGACATCATACCATAGCATTTTCAATAACCATTTCAAGGATCTCGAGGGTCTTTTGATGCAGGGTCACGTTGAACCATCCCAGAGTCGCTCATAGCTCTTGTTTCCTTTCTTTGGGTGTTCATTTTTATGCTTTCTATTTATTCATTCATTTTCTTTATACCTGAGCAAATGTATGCATTGCATTTTACTATTTACCATATACTACTGTTGTACTGGATCTGCTTCTTATTGGGTGGGTGTTACTATGAGGTAAAAGGCCCAATACCTAGGCCAGAGTTGTAAACCATAAGAACCATAAGAATAGAGTTCTGATAAACTATTAGCAAGTTCATCTCTAGAAAATTCAGAAAATACATCTCTTTGTTCTGACTCACAGTCTGAGTCATCTGCTGTGATAGCCATCAGAGCTACGTTGGCATTTTCATCTTCAGAACCAGATTCATCTTCAGAAGAATCTGAGTCATCCCAGGTTGCCATCATCCCTTTCTTCTTACCAAACCTCTTCTTTGGTTTTTCTTTTTGAAGCTTTGGACAATCACTTTTGTAGTGACCAGATTCTTTGCATTCATAACAGATGATCTCTCTTCTATTTTACTTTTTGTGTCCAGAAGATTCCGTTTTATCTTCTGACTTCTTGAAGTTTCTGAACTTCTTTTGTCTGTGCTTCCACAGATGATTGATCCTTCTAGAGAGCAAGGATAGTTCGTCTTCTTCTGACGCTGATTCTTCAGGGTTTTCCTCTTCAGCCTGAAAAGCGTTAGTATCAAATTTCTTAATTGATTTAAGGACCATGGACTTACCTTTCTTCTGAGGCTCATGCTCAACCAGTTCAATCTCATGACTTCTGAGAGCGCTGATGAGTTCCTCCAGAGACAAATTGTTCAGATCTTTTGAAACTTTGAAAGCTGTGACCATTGTTGCCCATCTTCTGGGTAAGCTTCTAATGATCTTTTTCACATGATCTGCTTTGGTATATCCCTTTTTCAAAACTCTCAGACCATCGATCAGAGTTTGAAACCTAGAGAACATTGCTTCTATAGACTCACTTTCTTCAACTTTGAAGGCTTCATACTTCAGAACTAAAGCTAGAGCTTTAGACTCCTTAACTTGAGTGTTTCCTTCATGAGTCATTTTAAGAGACTTAAACATATCATGCACTGTATCTCTATTAGTGATATTTTCATATTCTACTTTAGAGATAGCATTTAGAAAAATATTTCTAGCTCTATGATGATTTTTAAACTCAGCTTTTTGTAGTCTATCCATATTTTTTCTGTCAACTTTGTTTCCTTCTGAGTCAGTAGGATGTGTGTAACCATCCAAGACTATATCCCATAGATCACTATCATGACCTAGAAAGAAACTTTCTAGTCTGTCTTTCCAGTACTCAAAATCCTCTCTATCAAACACTGGAGGTTTGTTGTAACTAGTATTGTTTTGTTCAGCGGCCATTGTGTTTTCTTCTGGATCTTTTCCTGACACGGTTAATTGTTGTGCTAAGAGTCAAGCTCTGACACCAATTGAAGGGGTAAGAAAACACTTAGAAGGGGGGGGGGGGGTTGAATAAGTGACTCTTTTTCTTTTCAAAACAAAGCTCAATAAAAATGGAAGGACAAGGTTATTTTTATCCTGGTTTGTTTAAACTCAAACTACTCCAGTCCACCCGCCAAGGTGATTTCGCCTTTTTCAACAAGGACTTAATCCACTATAATCAACTGATTACAAACACATAACAACTGTTGTGACTAACAATGCACAAGTAATCTTACAAGTGACTAACACCACTAAGACTTAAAACTAGTCCTAGTCTGCTTGAGAAATCTGACCAAACTTGGTCTCTCAAGGAACAATTACAAGAGTTTAATCTTTACAGATAGTGAAATAAAGTTTGATTCTAATCAAGCTATATCACTACTGTGATTTTTCACTTAGAATAAATTGTAAAAAGTGTATGAACAAAGAGTTTGTGAGCCCAGTTTCTTTCACGTAGTTTCTTGCTTCTTTTTGAAATTGTAATAGATTTTTTGTTTTTTGTTTGGCTTGCAATAAATGTCCTTCTATTTATAGTAGGAACAATAAGACCGTTGCTGCCTTCAGAAAAGTTGGAGAGCATTAAATGCTTGCATGTTTCCATGCAATATTCTATTTTCCAAGAAACTAGTTTAGACACTTGAGTGCTTTCAGCCGTCTTTGCATTAATGAGGAAATGACAGAATGTAAGAACATGTTTCCTACGCTTGACAAGACAAGATGGTTTTAGCGTTATTTCTGAATTTGCTTCAATGTCTTCAAATCAGAACATTCTTTACTCATCTTCTAGGCAGTGCTTTGATTGCTAAGAACTTGATCAACGCTTGCTTTCAAGTAATCTTCTGAGCAAGGAAACCTGCTAAAATGTTAGAAGATATATTAAAATAAAATGTCTTACCAGAGTCAGCAGATGCGCTTAAAACAAAACAAGGTTCTTTCATCAAAGAACTTCTTCATAATTTTTGCTTAGCGCTTCAGAATGCTTCTGTCAGAACATTATCTGAAACATTCAAGAACATTCATCAGAGTATAAATTATCTTAAATATAATTTATTGTTATCATCAAAACTCTGAGATAGGTCAGAACTAATCTTGTTCTTACAATCTCCCCCTTTTTGATGATGACAAAAATTATTCAGATATAGAAATAAAATATGATAAGAGATAAGAATCTCCCCCTGAAAAGAATATTTCTATGTATAAAACTTCCTGAGATTATTTATCAGAGCAATAAAAAATATTCTTGGATTTCTTCAGAACTTCTTTAAGAAGATAATGTTCAGCTGGAATATTCTTTCAGAGTTAAAGTGATACCTGCAAAAAAAATTTCTTTTGCACAGAAAGGAATCTTGCATTTTGTTAGGATGTCTGAGACTTAGTCCCATAACTGTTAAACAGTGATTAGTTCAAGAATGCACATTTTCTCCCCCTTTTTGGCATAATCAAAAAGTGTAAAAATAATAAAAAAAAATTGAGGAATTTAAAAGATTTCATATAAAGGTAAAAGAAATATCCAGAAGTAAAAAAAACACTCAAACAAAAGACAAGAGACAAAAAGAAACTAGGATTTCTTAGTAACAAGAGCCATCAGAAGATTCTTTATCTCAGAGGCAGATTCTTCTTGTTTCACCATCCAGTTCTTGATTTCTTGATTTGTTTGGTCTTGCTTATCCAAGCGTTCATTTATGACTTCATTCTCCCTCTTGAGCTCTTTTAGAGTGTCCATGATAAGTGAGGTAGGAGCAGAGGATGACGAAGCTTCAGTAGAAACAGGCTTAGAAGCAGCAACCGTTGAGTCAGAATTCACGAAGGTGGAAAGCAGAGTGCCCAGATCCATTGCAAGAGTTGGCACTGGTTCAGGTTCAGCCTTAACAGAAGGTTGATTCAATAGAACAATAGCCAAAGGGTTTGAATCTTCAGAGGATTCTTCAGATTCATCTTCTGATATGTCCATCGTATCAGCTGGTGTATCAACAATCATTAGCAAAGACTTCTTATTCCAAATGTCAGCAACTTCTGTCTTGAAAGCATGCAGAAGTTTGGAAAAGTTATCCAACACCTGAAAGTGGCATAAGTTCTGTAACTTCAGTGACTCAGCATCCAAAGTTCTTCTGAAGGTTTCTCATAGAAGATCCGTTGCAGCTGTGTTCACGCTTCTGGAGCAATCTTCTTTCAGCAGATTCAACCATGCTTGAACATATGTTATAAAATTCTGAAACAAAGTATTCACATCTGGCTGAACAGGTTTTGGGACAGCCTTCTTGAAAGTTTTGTTGTTCAAGAATTGTAGAGATTCAAAATCCACTACAGTTCTTAAAAAGCTAGCAGGTTCAGGATTATTGGTAGGTTCAGAAGTGGCTGAATGATCAGGTTGGTCAACAAAGATAGGTGGTGCTGATAGATGATGAGGTTCGGATGATTCAACAATTTCAGGTTGTTCAAAAGGTTGTTGTTCTGGAATATGAGGGGGTGAGAGTGTAGGTGAGTTTGGTGTTGTGTGTTGTGGTGAGGTAGGTGGAGTGACATCAGGTGAAATTATTATTGTATTATCAGGAGTGGGAATGGGGTTCTGAGGATGTGGTCGATTCATAGCAAAAATATTTTCAGATGGTAAGTTGAAAGGAGGCTTTATAGTGGCCAGAGGTTCATTTATCCCTGGAATTCTCCATGAGCCAGCATCATACCATCCAGTGGGTCTGGGTGATATAGGTCTGGGAGGAGGTCTTGAAAAACGTTCTGCAGGAATGGGTTGAAAATAGATGGTTCAGGGGGTTCTGAGTGTGAGGGTTCTGATTGAGAGGGTTCTGATTGGGTGTCAGAGTGTTCATCAGAGTCAAAATCACTCAAATCTGATAAATCTTGATTTTTATGAGGGTTGTCAGCAAGGGAGTCAGATGGTAAGGTCAGGTCAATATCAACATCTATATCTCCTAAGGTTTGGGAGGGTTCAGCAGATGTAGATACATTGACAGAATCATAAACAGTGATAGTTTCAGCCGGTTTACCTGTCTTCTTTTTCTTCTTCTGAGGAGTGTCAGAAGGTCCTTCTATAGCTTTTCTCTTCAAAGATTCCTGGAGAACAACATCAGGAGCAACTTGATTTCTTCCTTGAAGCCAAGCTGAATCATTAGGTGATCCAGTCTCTTTGCAGATTTCAATGTAGTGTAGGATGATGCGAGGATGATCTCCTGAATTAAACAGAGGAAAATCAGCAATAGGTATCCTTCTCCTCTTCACAGAAGCTGACACATACGGAGTTGGTTCCACCAACAACTTGTCAATTATTTTCCTTTTCAGTAAATTCTTCCCAGTCATAGTCTTACCACAAGTAGGTTCTAGCTCCCCCAGAAGATTGGCTTCATCTAGGTGAGCAATCAGACCATTCTCAGTCAGAATGTCTGATATTAATCTACCCATAGGAATCCAATTCCTTTTGGATTTGGGGTTTTTCATCCTTTCAGCTTCCCTAGTCTCTTTTACATGGTTCCAGAGATGTTCAAATAGCAAGTAAGGCAAATCAATTTTGACATTAGTTTCGAGGCAGAACAACAAATATTGTTGATCAGCATTGATGTAATCAGGAGAGCTGGTGTCTTTCCTATGGTGAATACATCCATGAATAATCCTTGCCCAAATCTTGTATTTATCTTTCAAATCCCTGACTTTAGAGGAACCTTGACCATTTGTGAAAATCTCTGAATATACCCGTGACATCTCCATTCTTCCACTTGGCATTCCTGTAACTCCAAGTCCTTTAAACCTAGCAACTTTCTGATTTGATTTTCTGTAATGGATATTTCCTTGCCCATTACGAAAGAGAGAATAACCTTAGGGGTTGCAATAGCATGAATCCATAATTCTTTCACCAGATGTGGAAAGACTGGACCAATGAGACGATCAAAAAAGCTTTCCCATCCTTGAAACTTGACAGCGGGAAACAAGTCAAAACCATTTTCTCTTAGATTCTCAAAATCTACCATTAACTCACTTAAAACTTCCAAACTGTCTACCAGAATGAGAGTTGTTCTTTCAGGCACTATGTATTACTCAGAGTGGGTGGAAGAAGAAGAAGCCATTGAAGTTCTTTAGAAAAGAGAGTTTGAAGAAAAGGGTTTAAGAGAAAAAGTATAGAAAACGCTTGAGTTTGAAAGAGATGGTAAAGAATGAAAAAGGGTTTTTCAAAGAGTATTTATAAGCAAAAAATTTCAGAAATAGGTTTAGGAATAAAATTAAAAATGTATTTAAGACGAATTTAAAATTAATTTAAAAACGAATTTAAAACGAATCTCATCATTACGTGCATTTAATGATTTTGCTAAAAATAAGGGGAAAACGTGAGATTATGGCTAATCATTAACAGTTACCTAGAACGTCATCAGTAGCTTTTGCACGCGTGACCTTTCAGAAACACACCACGTGTTCATCTCCTGAAGGATGCATGTAACAGCTGTTTGTTCTAATGAATTTCTAAGCTATAATTAGAAATGAAGCGTTAGAACATTTCATAACTTTTCATATAGCTTCTGTTGCAACTTCTCTTTGATCTTCTGAAGAGTTGTTAATCAGAGCATTCATTTCAGAATATTCTGAAGTCAAACACAGAAGATAAATATTATTTTATTCAGGACATAATTCCATACAAATATTTTTCAAAATGAAATTAAATCTATCTTCTGAAAGGGGATTGGTAAAAATGTCAGCCCATTGATGGTCTGTTTTTACAAAAATTAAGTTTAAAATTCCCTTTTGAATATAGTCCCTTATAAAATGATATTTAATTTCAATATGTTTGGCTTTAGAATGTAAAATTGGATTCTTAGAAAGACAAATAGCAGAGGTATTGTCACAGAAGATAGGAATCTTACTTTCATAAAGATTGAAATCTTCTAGTTGAATTTTCATCCAAATCATCTGAGAACTACATCCAGCAGCGGATATATATTCAACTTCTATGGTTGAAAGTGCAATTGTTGCTTGCTTCTTGCTGTACCATGAGATAAGATTGTCACCCAAAAACTGACAGCTTCCAGAGGTGCTCTTTCTTTCAATTCTATCTCCAGCAAAGTCAGCATCACAATAACCTACTAGTCTGTAATCTTGTGACCTTCTGTAACACAAACCCAGATTAGTAGTACCTTTCAGATACCTAAGAATTCTCTTAACAATTGTTAAGTGAGATTCTCTAGGATCTGATTGGAATCTAGCATACAAGCACACGCTAAATAGTATATCAGGTCTAAATGCATTCAGATAGAGAAGGGATCCAATCATACCTCTATAGAGCTTCTGATTTACCTTCATACTTACCTCATCTTTACCCAGAATGCAGGTTGGATGCATAGGTGTCTTGGCATTTTTGCTTTCTGACATTTGAAATTTCTTCAGAAGTTCTTTAACATACTTCGTCTGATGTATGAAAGTACCTTCTGGAGTCTGGTTGATTTGAATTCCCAGAAAGAACTTCAATTCTCCCATCATGCTCATTTCAAATTTTGCCTGCATAGTCTTAGCAAATTCTTTTCCAAGGGAGATATTAGAGGTTCCAAAAATTATATCATCAACATAAATTTGAAAAATTAAAATATCATTTTTAAATGTCTTTCTAAAAAGAGTTGTGTCCACTTTCCCTCTGGTAAAATCTTTTTCTAAAAGAAAATTACTCAGACGATCATACCAAGCTCTGGGAGCTTGTTTTAAACCATACAAAGACTTTTTTAATTTAAAAACATGTTCTAGATGTTTTGAATCATTAAATCTAGGAGGTTTATGGACATAAACTTCTTCTTCAATATAGCCATTTAGAAATGCACTTTTAACATCCATTTGATATAATGAAATGTTATTTTGTACAACAAAAGAAATTAATAATCTTATAGACTCTAACCTGGCGACTGGGGCAAAGGTTTCATTATAATAAATTCCTTCTTGTTGACTATAACCCTGTGCAACCAGTCGTGCTTTGTTTCTGATTACCTCTCCTTGCTCGTTCAATTTGTTTCTGAAAACCCATTTGGTTCCTATAACATTGAATCCTTTGGGTCTTGGAACTAGATTCCATACATCATTTCTGGAGAATTGATTGAGTTCTTCTTGCATTGCTAAGATCCAATCATTATCTTTTAGAGCTTCATCAATGGAAGTTGGCTCAATCTGAGAAACCAAACCAAACAAAGATTCTTCATTGATTCTGAGAGAGGATCTTGTTCTGACGGGATCTTCTTTTCTTCTAATGATTACGTCTTCTTTGTGAGCTGAAGATATTCTAGGAAACCTTTTCTGAGTGGGTTGATCAAAGATTCTGAGGTTGTTCAGAGCATTGTCAAGAGGATGATCTGCTGAGTCTTCTTTTGCTTCTGAGTCTTTCTTTGCTTCTGAAGTTTCAGAGTTTGAGGGATGATCTTCTGTACCTACAGAAAAATAAATTTGCTTTGGCTGTTGCTGGCCAAGCTTATCATTAAACCTGAATTTGATTGATTCTTCAACAATCAGAGTTTCTGTGTTTTATACTCTATAGACTTTTGAGTGTTCAGAATATCCAAGCAGGAAACACTTTTATGCTTTGGAATCAAACTTGTTCAGAGTTTCTTTGGTGTTCAGAATAAAACAAGTACATCCAAAAGGATGGAAATAAGAAATGTTGGGCTTTCTATTTTTCCACAATTCATAGGGAGTCTTTTCAAGAATAGGTCATATAGAGATTCTATTCTGAATGTAACACGCTGTGTTCACAGCTTCTGCCCAAAAGTGCTTTGCCATATTAGTTTCATTGATCATGGTTCTGGCCATTTCTTGTAATGTTCTATTCTTTCTTTCTACAACTCTATTTTGCTGGGGAGTTCTAGGACAAGAAAAATTATGAACAATACCATTTTCTTTAAAATACTTTTCAAAATAATGATTTTAAAATTCACCACCATGATCACTTCTGACTTTTATGATTTTAAAATCTTTTTCATTTTGCACTTGAGTACAGAAGTCAATGAACACAAAATGTGACTCATCCTTGTGTTTTAAAAACTTTACCCATGTCCATCTGCTGAAGTCATCAACAATGACCAATCCATACTTCTTGCCTCTGATGGATACAGTTTTAACTGGCCCAAACAGATCAATATGAAGTAACTCTAATGGCTTAGAGGAAGAGACAACATTTTTAGATTTAAAGGAAGGTTTTGAAAATTTTCCTTTTTGGCATGCTTCGCACAAAGCTTCTGAGTTGTACTTCAGATTGGGAAGTCCTCTAACTAAATTTAATTTATTTAGTTGAGAGATTTTTCTAAGACTGACATGTCCCAATCTTCTGTGCCATACACATTGCTCATTGCTAACAGACAAAAGGTATTTGACGTTTTAAGATTTAAGATCTGATAAATCAATTTTGTAAATGTTGTTCTTTCTCTTGCCAGAAAAGAGGATTGATCCATCTTTGACTTACAACTTTACAGGAATTTTGATTGAAGATAATGTCATAACCATTGTCACTTAATTGACTTATGGACAATAGATTATGAGCTAACCCTTCTACTAATAAAACATTAGAGATAGAAGGAAGGTTACCGTTTCCAATGGTTCCATAACCAATAATCTTCCCTTTCTAATTACCTCCAAACTTCACGTCTCCTCCAGCTTTAAGTTCCAGGCTTTGGAACATAGACCTTTTTCCCGTCATGTGTCGTGAGCACCTAGAGTCTAGGTACCATGACTGGTGTCTCAATTGAGCTGTTAAGGACATCTGCAACAAATATTATTTTATCCTTAGGCACCCATATCTTTTTGGGTCCTTTTGGGTTAGAGTGTTTAAAGTTCTGTTTGAACTTTGGGTTAGCATACGATTTTCTAGAATGTGATGTATATTTTATATCATGTGAGTGTCTAAACTTGAATTGTTTATTCAGAGGTTTGTAAGTGAAAGTCATTTTAGCAACAGGTTTTGGTATGTATGTCTCCTTCCCTTTGGGAGGTTCATATCCAATTCCTCTTCTGTTTTTCCCACTAACTCCATAGATCATTGAAGCCATTTTTCTTCTATCTTTGCCTTTAGCCAGAAAAGATTGAAAGCTATAGTCATATTCTTTCAGAATATCTTTTGAACTAAACACAAACTCTAAACTAAAATTCTTTTGAACATTTTGAATTTCCTTTTTAAGTTTAAAATTGTTTTCTAAAAGTTCAGATTTTTCTGTTTCAAGTTTCTCAAGATCAGATGCAAGACTCTTCTTGAGTTTCTTGTATTTGATTTTGAGCTGACTATAGTTTTCCATAAGTTCTGATAAACTATCAGCAAGTTCATCTCTAGAAAATTCAGAAAATACATCTCTTTGTTTTGACTCACAGTCTGAGTCATCTGCTGTGATAGCCATTAGAGCTAGGTTGGCATTTTCATCTTCAGAACCAGATTCATCTTCAGAAGAATCTGAGTCATCTCAGGTTGCCATCATCCCTTTCTTCTTACCAAACCTCTTCTTTGGTTTTTCTTTTTGAAGCTTTGGACAATCACTTTTGTAGTGACCAGATTCTTTGCATTCATAACAGATGATCTCTCTTCTGTTTGACTTTTTGTGTCCAGAAGATTCCGTTTTATCTTATGACTTCTTGAAGTTTCTGAACTTCTTTTGTCTGTGCTTCCACAGATGATTGATCCTTCTGGAGAGCAAGGATAGTTCATCTTCTCCTGACGTTGATTCTTCAGAGCTTTCCTCTTCAGCTTGAAAAGCGTTAGTATCAAATTTCTTAATTGATTTAAGGGCCAGAGACTTACCTTTCTTCTGAGGCTCGTGCTTATCGAGTTCAATCTCACGACTTTTGAGAGCGCTGATGAGTTCCTCCAGAGACACATTGTCCAGATCTTTTGAAACTTTGAAAGCTGTGACCATTGGTGCCCATCTTCTGGGTAAGCTTCTGATGATCTTTTTCACATGATATGCTTTGGTATATCCCTTGTTCAAAACTCTCAGACCAGCGATCAAAGTTTGAAACCTAGAGAACATTGCTTCTATAGACTCACTTTCTTCAACTTTGAAGGCTTCATACTTCAGAACTAAAGCCAGAGCTTTAGACTCCTTAGCTTGAGCGTTTCCTTCATGAGTCATTTTAAGAGACTCAAACATATCATGCGATGTATATCTATTAGTGATTTTTTCATATTCTACTTTAGAGATAGCATTTAGAAAAATATTTCTAGCTCTATGATGATTTTTAAACTCAGCTTTTTGTAGTCTATCCATATTTTTTCTGTCAACTTTGTTTCCTTCTGAGTCAGTAGGATGTATGTAACCATCCAAGACTATATCCCATAGATCACTATCATGACCTAGAAAGAAACTTTCTAGTCTGTCTTTCCAGTACTCAAAATCCTCTCCATCAAACACTGGAGGTTTATTGTAACTAGTATTGTTTTGTTCAGCGGCCATTGTGTTTTCTTCTGGATCTTTTCCTGACACGGTTAAGTGTTGTGCTCAGAGTCAAGCTCTGATACCAATTGAAGGGGTAAGAAAACACTTAGAAGGGGGGGGGGGTGTGTGATACGGTGGGAGAACTGACTTGTGTTTTGCGTTCGTATTCGCACTTGTGCGGTTAGCAAGAGTCGCCACCGACTTTTTATTTTATCCTAAAGGAAAGGTTAAAAAGCACAGCAAAAACCTTTTGAGATATTTCGTGGGTTCGGGGGGTAGATTATGAAAAGGGAAGGTATTAGCACCCTTTTCATCCATGGTTATCCATGGGCTCTTAGTTACTTGGTTTTTTAGATCACTTGCCTTGTTTTTCGATTGCTTTGAAAATGGTGTGTGTGTGGGTGCTTTTTTGAAAATGTTTTAGAAAAAGATGCCTTGTTTTAGGTAACTAATGTATTTGACTCGTGTTTGAGTGTTTTACAAAAGTGTGTATCTTTTCGAAAAGATGTTTTCAAATGTTTTTGAGAGTTTGTTTGAAAGTGTTGTGGATTGTGGTTTTTGAAAAGAAGGCAAGTGTTTTTTGCAAGTTTGATCTCAAGTAACTAAGAGTTATGTCTACCCTATTGTACTCAAAGGTTTTTGTCATGTTTTAACTCCTTTTAACAATTTTGTTCCACCATTGAAATTGATGGGCAATCTTGCGTTTAGGAAGTTTATTCGGGACGGGCACGGGTCATTGCATAGACCATGAATGCAATGATGCCAAGTGTCTTTGGCAAATTGTTTTGAAGGGACTATGATCATTCCGTTTAGGCAACTTTCGAAAGCGTCATCGAGGGACTTATGATCATTTGATTTTGTTTTGCCAAAGACATTCGACATGCAAGCATGGCCCATTTTGGAAGGCAACATGTGGGATTACCCTAGGGGGTGCAAGTGTGTTTGTGTATTGATTACATGCATTTGTCTTGTATTAGGTTATCTAGCGTTTGATTTTATGTACATACAAACCCTAGGTCTAACCATGGTATAATTGAAAAGCTGTAAATTGCGGAATATAAATCTACGCTATTACAAAATAATGTCCGGGAGTGGGGGTATAAATGTACAAGGGGATGAGACTTATAGTACCCAATAATTTACAACCAAATCGAATGTGCGATCAAAATGAATATCAAATATACAAGTATAAGATAAAGTGTGTATAGGGCAATGTGAATATATTTGTGTAAGTGTACAAGTGTATATGTATGTGAATTGTAAGTGTAAGTATGTACAAATGTGAAATGTGAAGTTGAGCGTATTAGGGTTTGACCTAGAGACATGCTTTAATCTGTATTTTGATTTATATGTTAATTATGTACAAAAGAAAAGAAGTGTTTTGATTAAATGTTAAGTTTTAATTAAAAAGTATTTTAGTCTAATATTTGTGAATTTCAATATTAAAAGATGAATGTATTGAATTATTATGTATGGAAAATGAATGTTAATTAATTAAAAAGTTTAATTTTGATTATGTGTGAAAAATGTATAATATGTACAAATGGAAAAGTTTTAATTAGGAAATGTATTATGTATTTTGATTAAGAAAGTATTTTCAATTATGAAAAAGTATTTGGTTATTTTTATGTAAAAAATGTATTAGTTAAAAAAAGATGTTTTAAACATATGATGAAAATGTTTTAATTAGGTTAGTATTTTTAATTAAATAAGTATATATAAAATGCTTTAATTAAATTGTAAATAAAAAGAAAGTATTAAAATGATTTTTTTGTAAAGCAAATGAAGTATTTTTTTATAAAAAATATTAAAGGGTTAGTATTAATATATAAAAGAAAAATAGATTAAATAAATATTGTTGATAAAAATGAAAAGAGGTTAATGTTTTATAAAATAAGGTTAGTGTTAGAAAAAGAAGTAATTTTCGTTGGGCTTTAGAGGTGAATTAGGAAACGGGTCAGATTAAGCCCATGGTTTGAAACAGAATTAGGGTTTAGGCATTTGGTTCAGAATGAAAACGAGGGTTTGTGAGGTGACGACGGCGCCGTGTTCGTCTTCTTCGATTAGCAATTCCCGGAGCGTTTTCTCCGGCCACCAACATCACCCTCCACATCTTTCTTCCCTCCAAGGCACGGTTTTGGCGCTCTTGACTTTAAGGTTTGATTACAATGCCTCATATTTTTATCTCCTTTTTTATGAATTTGTGTTTCAATTTGGGTTCTGATTTCTGACTTTGTACCGTTATGATGTGGTGAAGAGGAAAGGGGGAGAAGATTGCTACCTGCTTTTGGAGATGGAGGAGAGAAGAAAGGGGTGATGCTTCAGGAGGCCGGAACGGCGGTGATGGAGCTTGCTTGGACGCCTTCTTGGTAACTTCGTTCTTTTCTTAGGTTTCTAGGGTTTGATGATGTATGCTAGATTTGCTTGAAAACCCTAATTCGCCTCTTTATCTTCTTCTGCCACTGTGTATTTGCTTGAGGATTTAGAACATTGCTGCCTTTTGATGAAGCTTCTGAGTTCACTTTGAATTGCTTCTTTCTTCTTCTTCTTCCACTGTGATGCCTTGATTTGTTGGTTTAAACTCTTGCTTGATGTATGCCTGTTGCTTTGAATGGTTGGATGCTAGCTTTTGAATAATTTGAACAGTTATTGCCTTGAAATATTGTTATGTCCCTGACTTGCTTCTTTCTCTCGTTGCCCTGTGATGACCTCAGAGGTCTGAGGGTCTCATTTGCCTATGTTGCCCTGACTATGTTGATATTGCTTCTTGTTGTTGCCTTACTGAGATGTTTATGATGAAGCCCCTGATGCCTTTCTGTTTTGCCTATGATGAAGCTCAACTTCTGAGGCTTGGTGTTGACAGTAACTTAGCATGGTTTGAGACTTTAGCTTGTATGTGCTTGGTTCAGTATGTTATGGTGAGGCAAGTTTGGATATCAGGTTTGTGTGTTTAGCATGAGGATTGAGTTCTGAGATGTGTGTTTAATGCAGGGTATTCTGAGTTTTGGTTATCAGGATGTTGTGTTTAGCATAAAGGTTGAGTTCTGAGTTTGGATATCAGGTTTTGTGGGTTTATGGATTGAGACAGGGTAATGGTTTTTGATGACAGTAATGGGGTGTTTTTGAGGAGGATGCAGGTTTATTGGTGGTGAGGATTATTGGTTTTGGTGTTATGCTGAACTGGTTTAGTATCTCTCTTTTCTCCTCTGAACTGAGTTCTTTGATTATCTCTTCTCTATCTTATGAACTGCTATCCTGCTGAACTGGTTTATGCTTTTTTTTTGTATATCTCTTTTCCTGTCTTCTCTACTGTCTTTTGCTAGGCTGAACTGAGCTTTGGATTATATCTTCTGTCCTTTCCTGAACTGTCTGCTGAATTGAGCTTGTGGACTTGTAGATTTTGTGTATCTTTTTCTGCTGTCTATTCTTACTGTCTGCTGTGCTGAACTTGTGGACTTGTAGACTTGTATATCTTTTTCTGCTGTCTATTCTGAACTATGCCTAAATCCCTGCCTTGCTTTATCTCTTTTCCTTCTCTCTCTTAAAGTACAGTTCAAGAATTTTATATGTTTTTTATCTGTACTGTTCTGAAGGGGCCCTATGGGAAATGATGAGTTTATCACTTGCATAATACACTACTGCATCTCCTTTTGACAGTTTGTGTAGATTTTCTGCTTTTTGACATCTTTTTCTCAAATCTTTCCATGACAGCTTTTGAGCTTGTGACAGCAAATGTACTTCCTTGATTTTCTTTGAGTGGACTTTGTTTTGGATTTGAAAGTTTGGATTGAACTTTTTCAGTTTAGTTTGGATTTTGAATCTTGAACTTCTATGCAGCTTTGAAATTTTTTTAGAAACTATGCATTTGACATTTGCATTTCATGAGATAAAATAATCTTCCCTCTCTGTGAACCGGGAGAAATCCCGTGATTTGCAGAGAGGGCAACTGATCCCAGTCAGTGGCCCCTAATGATGAGCAATTTTTTTTAACTGTCTTTTAATTAAATGTTTTCTGACTTTTCTTGTTTCTTTTTGCAGATGAAAGATGGAATGCCGGAGCGGAGTGAAGAACGAAGAGTATTTAGAAAATAGGATAGTTTTTCATTCTATTGTAATATTTAAATTAAATGTAAATTATTGTTTGTAACAACAATTTGTAAATAATTTAAATATCAATAAAAATTCAAATTATCTAATTAATTCTAATTTCCTTATTGTTTATTTATTTATTTAAAATTCTTAGAATTAAAACAATTGAAAAATAAATTCAATCATTTTAGTTTCAGAATAATAAATAACTAAAATAAAACAACATTGGTCCAATAAACCTGTCTTATCCCACATCCAAAGCAAAGCAGTAATTAACTTAAATGGACTGATCAAATGCAAAAGTACTGTGAATTCAAAACTGCATCTTGTATCTGACTGGCCCAATCAAAACGTACTGAACTCAAACCACCGTCTCTTTTACTGATTAAACCAAGATAACGCGAATTTTAATCCGAATCTTGAAATAAACCGCAAAGTGCTGTGGAATTCAAATTCTTCTGAGAACATGCCCATAAAACCCTAATTCCCGATTAAATGCCAAATCACGCTCGCTTGACCAAAATTGAACCAACAATCAATCAAACCCTAGGCCCACTGTATGAAACAAATCAGAGCTCTGAAAATCAGTAAAAACCCTAATTTTGCTTAACTGTTAAGAAAAGTCCATTTGTCCGATTCTTGAGCCAGTTTGAGAAGTCAGGAAATGTTTGAAGCCGAGATTTCTTGTGGAAAAATGCGAGGGCAAATTTTGGGGTACAACAGTTGCCCCTGTTCAATCTTCTTTGACCTGAAGAGTTAGATTGGCAAGTTTGCCTTTCGCGACTTGAAGGTAAAAGAAGATTGGACACTAATGTGCCCAGAAAATTTGCGCTCGTCGACGTGACGGTGGAGGTGAATGGGCTTAAAGATGCCATTTGGTGATGGGCTTAAAGATGCCATCTGGTGCGAGAGAATTTTGTCGGGGGATGGGCTTAGAGATGCCATCTGAGAATGGGCTTACAGATGCCATTCGGCGACTGCTGGTAGGAGGATGGGCTTATAGATGCCATATGGTGATGTTGAACTGTACGTCAATGGTGAGTGGACAAGTGTCAGAAGGGCATCCCTGTTTTGGAATATCTCTGAATTGGGGTCTGAACAGGCAACAGATTGACGTCCGTGTCTGGAGAATCTGTAAACTATTTTCAGGAGTTGGGACTGAACAAGCAATGGAGTAGCATCCGTTGTTGGGAAGCGTCCGTAACTTATTTTCAAAAATTGAGAAGAGTCTTAATCAGTTGGTAGATTGACGTCCGTTGTAGGGAAGAATCCGTAAACTGTCTTCAAAGGTTGAGAAATTGAAAAGGAAACGGTGTAAGGTTTCTGCTGATGCGTCTGAATGAATCTGGAATAAGTATCGAAATGTTGCCGTGTCCGGGTCACATCTGAACTATTTTTGGATGAATCTCAGGAGATGATCTGTGTTTGTCGACTGATCTTACCTGAAAAGGTAAAGGGTTAGTTGTATGTAATGTTATGATGCATGATGCAATGCATGTGACATTTAATGTTTATGATATGAATGTAATGAACGCGCATGTAAGCTGATGAGCTAATCTTGCCAAGGATACATGGTTCCGAGATGGCTGAAGATAAAAGTGTCTTGACTGCTGCCGGGGAAAATAAATCTTTGGCCGTCGCTGGGGAAGAGAATTCCTGATGACCTCTACTGGGGAGTCCCAAACTAGTAGACTCATGCCGGGGAGACCAGATTGAGAGTCTTCGGTTTGATGGGAGATAACTCTGGAGACTTCACTGGGGAATTCAAAAATTGCTTCCTTAAAACTATGTGGGGAGAAAGTTTGAAAGTCTGACTCCGCTGGGGATTGTAGGAACTCCGTTGGGGGTAGGGAGAATCCTGGCGAGCGCGATCTTCCGTGGTGGTTGGCTTTGAGAAGAATCTGAACAAGTGATAGGTTAACATCCGTTTACTTGGAGAAACCGTGAACTGTTTTCAGAAATCTTGAGGTTGAATCAGCAATAGAACAACATCCGTTGTTGGGAAGCGTCCGTAAACTGAATTCAAAGGTTGCATCTGAACAAGTTGATAGATTAACATCCGTTGTTGGGATGAATCCATGAACTGTTTTCAGAAGTCTTGATAAGAATCTGAACAAGTCGGTAGATTGGCGTCCGTTGTTGGGAAGAATCCGTAAACTGTTTCAGAAGTCTTGATAAGAATCTGAACAAGTCGGTAGATTGGCGTCCGTTGTTGGGAAGAATCCGTAAACTTGTTTCAGAAGTCTTGATAAGAATCTGAACAAGTCGGTAGATTGGCGTCCGTTGTTGGGAAGAATCCGTAAACTGTTTCAGAAGTCTTGATAAGAATCTGAACAAGTCGGTAGATTGGCGTCCGTTGTTGGGAAGAATCCGTAAACTGTTTCAGAAGTCTTGATAAGAATCTGAACAAGTCGGTAGATTGGCGTCCGTTGTTGGGAAGAATCCGTAAACTGTTTCAGAAGTCTTGATAAGAATCTGAACAAGTCGGTAGATTGGCGTCCGTTGTTGGGAAGAATCCGTAAACTGTTTCAGAAGTCTTGGAGAGGAACCGGTGTAGGGTTTCCTGATGATGAGCTTGTGTAAAACTGCATCGGGTTTTGAACACTTTTGACATTCGAATGCCCCAAGTGGTGATGTAGATAAAATCCTGGTTTATTACAGGTGTTGGTCTACAATCGGTCGTTCACAGATGTTTCCTGGGTTGTTGCAGGTGTTGATCTGGAATTCTTCAGACATGCCCTGGCTGGATACAGGAATCGAATCTGGAAAGGTGATAGTTGATAGATATGCCCTGGCAGGATACAGGAATCGAATCCTCGAACTCTTCAGACGTGCCCTGGCTAGATACAGGAGTCGAGTCTGGAAAGGTAGTCAACAGATATGCCCTGGCTAGATACAGGAGTCGAGTCTGGAAAGGTAGTCAACAGATATGCCCTGGCTGGATACAGGAGTCGAATCTGGCAATGTTGTAGTTGATTTGTTGAACACTTTTGACATTCGAATGCCCCAAGTGGTTGTGAAGGAGTCTTGAATCAGATTACTCTGCATATTGAGAGATTTCTTGAAATCTTGACTGGACTGCCCCAGGTTAACTGTACTTTGAATAACCTGTTGGACCTTGACTGGACTGCCCCAGGTTAATTGAACTTTGAAAGATCTGTTGGTCCTTGACTGGACTGCCCCAGGTTAATTGGATTGCGACCTGTCATGCCCCTTGTTGATAGGAGATTTGTAATGGAAGTGTTATTCTCTTGAAGTGATTTTGACTTACTGAGAGAGTTTTCGTTCCTCTGAACATTCGCTGTATGAACTTCTTCGCTGTCAAACAAAAGGGTCAAATGCAGACAGTGATATTCGACTAATGCAAAGTTTATGTTTGTCTTTGGAAATTTTGAAAAATGCGTTTTTAGCAGAAAACTTTTCATAAGACAAGTTAACACAAGATTTAGAGCAAAGCCCTACAGGAGTCAGGATACCTTTTGTAACAGTATGCTTTCGAACTAACCCATGCTTTAATTAGGACTTTTGAAGGGTTGTAACGCGGCCTGGTTCACGGTTTAAGAAACAAAGGATAAAGGCTCAAAGTATATTTGTACCCACCCGCTCTTCGTGATGTTCTTCAACCTAAGCTCAGTTAATTGTGTGTCGCACTCTGTTCTGAGTTTGGAACGACTTTTGGGCGATGGTTCACCAGTTGAATTTTGGGAGACAGTCATCATCTCCTTTTTCTTTTTCAACACTTTTCATGTTGTTGAGGGTTTTATAATGACCTCACTATTTTGATTTTGATTTGTTATCCCTAACTTTTGCCTGACTGTTACCGTTTTCGGGATTACTGTCAGCGGGATGCCCCAGCTTTCTTAAGCCTCCTTTATAGGTTTTGGCTTGGTGGGCTTTTCTCTTTTGAGAGATTGACTGTCTATGTGATAGGGAACCACCCTTGTCTTTTGATTCCAAAGGAATGCTTTCTTTTTCGACGTCGTTCGTTGTATTACGAATCGAGAGTTTGCGACTTCAATGCGCGTTCTCTTTTGAATTAACTGAGAGACTACCCTGCCCCAGGTTTATATCAAAGGTTTTGATCGTTTAGAACAGGAAACTCCTACTCCTTTGGCTCGAAGGGGTTGACTAGGGATTAACTTCCTTATAACTCCAGTGTTTGGGAATTGAAAGAAATGCCTGTACATCATCAGCAAGGTTTGTTCAAAAGCATACTGTATAAGATCACGGTATTGTTTCGTCATCCTCCCTCTAAAGGCTTGCAGCTTTTTATCAAGAGTCAAATATCATAAAGAAAAGCATAAGAGTAGTGAAACGAATGGATGAATTCAAGACAAACATATGCAATGCATTAATGAAAACAGAGTTTAACATCAACAGATAATTGTTTGACAGCAAAAGAAATTACAACTTTGAAAATTCAAAAAGAAGCAAAAGTCTTTCAGTTTCGAGCCTCGTCACTTCAAGCGGAGAACCCTTCAACGAAAGATCTTCATCTCGCCGTCTGGCATGAATTCCAGCACCCCAATGTCAATCAGATCTTGAATCTTGTTCTTCAAGGCCCAACAGTCGTTGGTACTGTGCCCCGGGCTACAGGAGTGGTAAACACAAAATTCGTCGGGATTAAAGCGAGGAGAGGAGATATTGAGCTTCTGAGGAGGGTCCTTTATGGTGAGCAAATTGACCTCCAACAGGCGCTTCAGTATGAAGAAAGATGGTATTTCAGTCTCCGTAAACTGTCTTCCCGACTTTTCTTGTTTACGCCGATTGCCCCGCTGACGCTGGCGAGATTGTTGATGGGTTTGTGACCCTGAGGCTAGCAGAGGAGCTTTCCCCTTGTCTTCTTGAGTTGATGGAGGTTGAGCGGTGACTTGCTCTTCGACCTCAGATATTTGCCCCAGTTGGTTGTTTGGAAGCAGTTGGCAGACCAGAACTCTGAGTTCCTCTTGTCTTTGAGATAGGTCTTGGATGAGAGCCATCTGGCCCACCAAATATCCCATCACTTGAGTCCTCAGTGTTGTCAGATCAAACTGCAGCTCCGCAATCTGATCACTTCTGGCATTGTTGGAACTCCCCAAGCCGTTGGTGAGGAGAGCTTTCATCTCTTCTTGCCCCAGGGACAAGTTCAGGAACAACTCCTGCAGTTGAGCAGTCTGGTCTTGGATGTCTTTGACAGACCGTTCTAGAGCCATCTCTTGCTGAAATAAACAGCAGGAGAGTAAGGAAACCTGAAAAAGGAAAGGTCGTCAAAATGCAATGCATGATATGTGGATGCATGTTTTCAAAGATCTCTTGGGGTAAACACAAGAAAATGTTAGAGGTTGAACTCCGCTCTTGGATTGGAGGTCTCTGCATCGGTGGACGTCCTTCCACGAGAATCAAGCTCACCATGTCGAGTGGGTCATAGCCACTGATTCAAGTTGTTGTACTTGAATTTTGTTTGGAGAACTTTGTATCGGTGGATGTATTTTCCACGAGAATCAAGCTCACCATGTCGAGTGGGTCATAGCCACTGATTCAAGTTGTTGTACTTGAATTTTGATTGGATTGGTTAGAGGAGAGACCTCTTGCCCCCTTGATAGGCGTCTGGTTCAACGTAACCCTGCATCAAAAGAACCCTCGAGATCCTTGAAACGGTTATTGAAAATGCTAGAATGCTATGGTATGATGTCATGATGTTATGTACATGTATGCACAAACAAGTAAGTGTATATACAGGCAGACAATATTCACACAAAGCACACAAGGCCTTAGGTTTAGGCTTGCATGAGGTTCAGGTACTACCCTCTTTCAGTTTGTTGGTTAAAACCTGTCCTATCAAAAGTAACCGGGTTCTAGAGGATCTCATATCATGGGCTACCCTCAATCGGTCATAACTCCAGCATCGCAACCTTTTCTCGCGGCCGGAACCATCTCGAGAGTTTAGCCTCAATGAGTGTAGCATACTGCTACTGTTCTAATGGCCAAGTTGGTCAATTAGGGTTCTAAGGTCGGTTGGTGCTTAATGACTCCTTGGAAGACCCATATTCTCCCCGTCTGAACACGAGGGATATCGGTACAGACCAAGACGCCACACCAACGTAGCCACTGCTTCACCCATGTCGGTATACGCCGGACAGGTCCCTCACAGATTATGCTACCTAAAAAGGTTTCCCCAGATCCGGGTTAGGATCTATAGAACTCCGATACAAAGCCCATAAATGTAAAGCAAACAAAGCAATCAATTGAAAGTAAAGGTGATCTAAACCCTAAGGTAACCCCACTTTAAAAAAATATCCCCAGCAGAGTCGCCAGTTCTGTGATACGGTGGGAGAACTGACTTGTGTTTTGCGTTCGTATTCGCACTTGTGCGGTTAGCAAGAGTCGCCACCGACTTTTTATTTTATCCTAAAGGAAAGGTTAAAAAGCACAGCAAAAACCTTTTGAGATATTTCGTGGGTTCGGGGGGTAGATTATGAAAAGGGAAGGTATTAGCACCCTTTTCATCCATGGTTATCCATGGGCTCTTAGTTACTTGGTTTTTTAGATCACTTGCCTTGTTTTTCGATTGCTTTGAAAATGGTGTGTGTGTGGGTGCTTTTTTGAAAATGTTTTAGAAAAAGATGCCTTGTTTTAGGTAACTAATGTATTTGACTCGTGTTTGAGTGTTTTACAAAAGTGTGTATCTTTTCGAAAAGATGTTTTCAAATGTTTTTGAGAGTTTGTTTGAAAGTGTTGTGGATTGTGGTTTTTGAAAAGAAGGCAAGTGTTTTTTGCAAGTTTGATCTCAAGTAACTAAGAGTTATGTCTACCCTATTGTACTCAAAGGTTTTTGTCATGTTTTAACTCCTTTTAACAATTTTGTTCCACCATTGAAATTGATGGGCAATCTTGCGTTTAGGAAGTTTATTCGGGACGGGCACGGGTCATTGCATAGACCATGAATGCAATGATGCCAAGTGTCTTTGGCAAATTGTTTTGAAGGGACTATGATCATTCCGTTTAGGCAACTTTCGAAAGCGTCATCGAGGGACTTATGATCATTTGATTTTGTTTTGCCAAAGACATTCGACGTGCAAGCATGGCCCATTTTGGAAGGCAACATGTGGGATTACCCTAGGGGGTGCAAGTGTGTTTGTGTATTGATTACATGCATTTGTCTTGTATTAGGTTATCTAGCGTTTGATTTTATGTACATACAAACCCTAGGTCTAACCATGGTATAATTGAAAAGCTGTAAATTGCGGAATATAAATCTACGCTATTACAAAATAATGTCCGGGAGTGGGGGTATAAATGTACAAGGGGATGAGACTTATAGTACCCAATAATTTACAACCAAATCGAATGTGCGATCAAAATGAATATCAAATATACAAGTATAAGATAAAGTGTGTATAGGGCAATGTGAATATATTTGTGTAAGTGTACAAGTGTATATGTATGTGAATTGTAAGTGTAAGTATGTACAAATGTGAAATGTGAAGTTGAGCGTATTAGGGTTTGACCTAGAGACATGCTTTAATCTGTATTTTGATTTATATGTTAATTATGTACAAAAGAAAAGAAGTGTTTTGATTAAATGTTAAGTTTTAATTAAAAAGTATTTTAGTCTAATATTTGTGAATTTCAATATTAAAAGATGAATGTATTGAATTATTATGTATGGAAAATGAATGTTAATTAATTAAAAAGTTTAATTTTGATTATGTGTGAAAAATGTATAATATGTACAAATGGAAAAGTTTTAATTAGGAAATGTATTATGTATTTTGATTAAGAAAGTATTTTCAATTATGAAAAAGTATTTGGTTATTTTTATGTAAAAAATGTATTAGTTAAAAAAAGATGTTTTAAACATATGATGAAAATGTTTTAATTAGGTTAGTATTTTTAATTAAATAAGTATATATAAAATGCTTTAATTAAATTGTAAATAAAAAGAAAGTATTAAAATGATTTTTTTGTAAAGCAAATGAAGTATTTTTTTATAAAAAATATTAAAGGGTTAGTATTAATATATAAAAGAAAAATAGATTAAATAAATATTGTTGATAAAAATGAAAAGAGGTTAATGTTTTATAAAATAAGGTTAGTGTTAGAAAAAGAAGTAATTTTCGTTGGGCTTTAGAGGTGAATTAGGAAACGGGTCAGATTAAGCCCATGGTTTGAAACAGAATTAGGGTTTAGGCATTTGGTTCAGAATGAAAACGAGGGTTTGTGAGGTGACGACGGCGCCGTGTTCGTCTTCTTCGATTAGCAATTCCCGGAGCATTTTCTCCGGCCACCAACATCACCCTCCACATCTTTCTTCCCTCCAAGGCACGGTTTTGGCGCTCTTGACTTTAAGGTTTGATTACAATGCCTCATATTTTTATCTCCTTTTTTATGAATTTGTGTTTCAATTTGGGTTCTGATTTCTGACTTTGTACCGTTATGATGTGGTGAAGAGGAAAGGGGGAGAAGATTGCTACCTGCTTTTGGAGATGGAGGAGAGAAGAAAGGGGTGATGCTTCAGGAGGCCGGAACGGCGGTGATGGAGCTTGCTTGGACGCCTTCTTGGTAACTTCGTTCTTTTCTTAGGTTTCTAGGGTTTGATGATGTATGCTAGATTTGCTTGAAAACCCTAATTCGCCTCTTTATCTTCTTCTGCCACTGTGTATTTGCTTGAGGATTTAGAACATTGCTGCCTTTTGATGAAGCTTCTGAGTTCACTTTGAATTGCTTCTTTCTTCTTCTTCTTCCACTGTGATGCCTTGATTTGTTGGTTTAAACTCTTGCTTGATGTATGCCTGTTGCTTTGAATGGTTGGATGCTAGCTTTTGAATAATTTGAACAGTTATTGCCTTGAAATATTGTTATGTCCCTGACTTGCTTCTTTCTCTCGTTGCCCTGTGATGACCTCAGAGGTCTGAGGGTCTCATTTGCCTACGTTGCCCTGACTATGTTGATATTTCTTCTTGTTGTTGCCTTACTGAGATGTTTATGATGAAGCCCCTGATGCCTTTCTGTTTTGCCTATGATGAAGCTCAACTTCTGAGGCTTGGTGTTGACAGTAACTTAGCATGGTTTGAGACTTTAGCTTGTATGTGCTTGGTTCAGTATGTTATGGTGAGGCAAGTTTGGATATCAGGTTTGTGTGTTTAGCATGAGGATTGAGTTCTGAGATGTGTGTTTAATGCAGGGTATTCTGAGTTTTGGTTATCAGGATGTTGTGTTTAGCATAAAGGTTGAGTTCTGAGTTTGGATATCAGGTTTTGTGGGTTTATGGATTGAGACAGGGTAATGGTTTTTGATGACAGTAATGGGGTGTTTTTGAGGAGGATGCAGGTTTATTGGTGGTGAGGATTATTGGTTTTGGTGTTATGCTGAACTGGTTTAGTATCTCTCTTTTCTCCTCTGAACTGAGTTCTTTGATTATCTCTTCTCTATCTTATGAACTGCTATCCTGCTGAACTGGTTTATGCTTTTTTTTTGTATATCTCTTTTCCTGTCTTCTCTACTGTCTTTTGCTAGGCTGAACTGAGCTTTGGATTATATCTTCTGTCCTTTCCTGAACTGTCTGCTGAATTGAGCTTGTGGACTTGTAGATTTTGTGTATCTTTTTCTGCTGTCTATTCTTACTGTCTGCTGTGCTGAACTTGTGGACTTGTAGACTTGTATATCTTTTTCTGCTGTCTATTCTGAACTATGCCTAAATCCCTGCCTTGCTTTATCTCTTTTCCTTCTCTCTCTTAAAGTACAGTTCAAGAATTTTATATGTTTTTTATCTGTACTGTTCTGAAGGGGCCCTATGGGAAATGATGAGTTTATCACTTGCATAATACACTACTGCATCTCCTTTTGACAGTTTGTGTAGATTTTCTGCTTTTTGACATCTTTTTCTCAAATCTTTCCATGACAGCTTTTGAGCTTGTGACAGCAAATGTACTTCCTTGATTTTCTTTGAGTGGACTTTGTTTTGGATTTGAAAGTTTGGATTGAACTTTTTCAGTTTAGTTTGGATTTTGAATCTTGAACTTCTATGCAGCTTTGAAATTTTTTTAGAAACTATGCATTTGACATTTGCATTTCATGAGATAAAATAATCTTCCCTCTCTGTGAACCGGGAGAAATCCCGTGATTTGCAGAGAGGGCAACTGATCCCAGTCAGTGGCCCCTAATGATGAGCAATTTTTTTTAACTGTCTTTTAATTAAATGTTTTCTGACTTTTCTTGTTTCTTTTTGCAGATGAAAGATGGAATGCCGGAGCGGAGTGAAGAACGAAGAGTATTTAGAAAATAGGATAGTTTTTCATTCTATTGTAATATTTAAATTAAATGTAAATTATTGTTTGTAACAACAATTTGTAAATAATTTAAATATCAATAAAAATTCAAATTATCTAATTAATTCTAATTTCCTTATTGTTTATTTATTTATTTAAAATTCTTAGAATTAAAACAATTGAAAAATAAATTCAATCATTTTAGTTTCAGAATAATAAATAACTAAAATAAAACAACATTGGTCCAATAAACCTGTCTTATCCCACATCCAAAGCAAAGCAGTAATTAACTTAAATGGACTGATCAAATGCAAAAGTACTGTGAATTCAAAACTGCATCTTGTATCTGACTGGCCCAATCAAAACGTACTGAACTCAAACCACCGTCTCTTTTACTGATTAAACCAAGATAACGCGAATTTTAATCCGAATCTTGAAATAAACCGCAAAGTGCTGTGGAATTCAAATTCTTCTGAGAACATGCCCATAAAACCCTAATTCCCGATTAAATGCCAAATCACGCTCGCTTGACCAAAATTGAACCAACAATCAATCAAACCCTAGGCCCACTGTATGAAACAAATCAGAGCTCTTAAAATCAGTAAAAACCCTAATTTTGCTTGACTGTTAAGAAAAGTCCATTTGTCCGATTCTTGAGCCAGTTTGAGAAGTCAGGAAATGTTTGAAGCCGAGATTTCTTGTGGAAAAATGCGAGGGCAAATTTTGGGGTACAACAGGGTGGAATAAGTGACTCTTTTTCTTTTCAAAACAAAACTCAATAAAAATGGAAGGACAAGGTTATTTTTATCCTGGTTCGTTTGAACTCAAACTACTCCAGTCCACCCGCCAAGGTGATTTCGCCTTTCTCAACAAGGACTTAATCCACTATAATCAACTGATTACAAACACACAACAACTGTTGTGACTATCAATGCACAAGTAATCTTACAAGTGACTAACACCACTAAGACTTAAAACTAGTCCTAGTCTGCTTGAGAAATCTGACCAAACTTGGTCTCTCAAGGAACAATTACAAGAGTTTAATCTTTACAGATAGTGAAATAAAGTTTTCTTCTAATCAAGCTATATCACAACTGTGATTTTTCACTTAGAATAAATTGTACAAAGTGTATGAACAAAGAGTTTGTGAGCCCAGTTTCTTTCACGTAGTTTCTTGCTTCTTTTTGAAATTGTAATAGATTTTTTGTTTTTTTTTGGCTTGAAATAAATGTCCTTCTATTTATAGTAGGAACAATAAGACTGTTGCTGCCTTCAGAAAAGTTGGAGAGCATTAAATGCTTGCGTGTTTCCATGCAATATTCCATTTTCCAAGAAACTAGTTTAGACACTTGAGTGCTTTCAGCCGTCTTTGCATTAATGAGCAAATGACAGAATGTAAGAACATGTTTCCTATGCTTGATAAGACAAGATGGTTTTAACGTTCTTTCAGAATTTACTTCAATGTCTTCAAATCAGAACATGCTTTACTCATCTTCTAGGCAGTGCTTTGCTTGCTAAGAACTTGATCAGCGCTTGCTTTCAAGTAATCTTCTGAGCAAGGAAACCTGCTAAAATGTTAGAAGATATATTAAAATAAAATGTCTTACCAGAGTCAGCAGATGCGCTTAAAATAAAACAAGGTTCTTTCATCAAAGAACTTCTTCATAATTTTTGCTTAGCGCTTCAGAATGCTTATGTCAGAACATTATCTGAAACATTCAAGAACATTCATCAGAGTATAAATTATCTTAAATATAATTTATTGTTATCATCAAAACTCTGAGATAGGTCAGAACTAATCTTGTTCTTACAACCTTGACCTAGTTTTCACCCGTGAGTGGGGAGGGAATTATTATCACAGGTACAAATGGTGACTATTGGTTCTAATGGTTATGTTCTGGATTTCTGTTGATGATTTATTCAGATGCTATATTCTGTTGGTGACCGTATGGTTCTCAGATTTATTTTCTGAGTTCCTGACTTGTTTATTTGGAGGTTCATTGGGGCCTTCGATCTTGATATGCCTAACATTTTCAGAAAAGGCTCAACAATATCCAGTTCCAGAAACCTTGATCCCGTACTATTGATAATCCAAATGGTACTTGGTTCTTGTATGTGCGGAAGCTATGTCAGACCTTTTGATAAGGTGATTTTCAGATGGTTCAAAAATAGTGCAGCAATCATATTCAGAAGTGATGGAATTTTGATCCCATGTCTTTGTATACATAACATGGTTAACCACATGCTTAACATACATGTTATGTTATTTCCAAGGAATCATATTTGTAAGCCTTGTGCTAAACTTTTCCATCCCTTACTTGTGTAAAATCAAAATCAAAGCATGTAAATTCCTTTGGAATGACATAACATGGCATGGCATCCATTCATGCACCCCACGCATATTCATGCATCCATAATAGGTATCCGAAGATTGGGGATTCTTATTCAGGCCTGGTATTCTCCTCAGAGGTTTAACTTGATTTTTATTGTCACATGCCCAGGGTTCAGTTATGGAATAATTTCGTGTGGTATACATGCAAGCTTTGGCCCGTGGTCAGAAATTTCTTCGAGCAGGAAGATAGTCAAATGAATACTCAGATGAACCAATCATGGAAGCTCTGATGATGACCAATGAACTTACTGCCGCAACAAGTTCTCTCTTCTCCTCATCTTTTGGGGATTGCTTTCAACCATGGAGTGCTACACAGTGTGAGTTCTTGGAACATCTTATCAGCAGATGGTTCCCATTTACTATGAGATCTTATATTAGTGCTCCATTCTTGTTTACCAACATCAGATGTGGTTGCCATGCCGGGGCATCATACTTTTTAATCAGGGGCACTCTCCATAGCTTTGTGTTCCCTGATCTGTTCGATAACAACCAACCTTTGTTCCCCTAGTGAATTCACGAAAAAAGCTTTTAAGCAAAGACAGAAGAAGCCTGATGAGCAAGTTGATGTGATCCCAGTGTATTGCATCCTGTTATTTCCTCACCTAGTGGAAATGCAATTGGTAAAGCTCTAATATTTGGGGCCCTCCTACCACAAACATCTCTTCTGATTGCGATACACATGCTAGATGTATCCCCTATTCTGGGGCACCCAGTTTTGATATTGAAGACTGTAAAGGGGTTGAAGTATAAAACCCAGCACCTGTTTGGTGTCTCTTCCAAAGGTCCAATTTCTATTTGGCCAACTGCTTGACTCTTTCTCACCAGCTGGATGTCTCTTCTGTTCTGATAGAAGACGAACTGTATTATTTCTTTATGGCATAAGATGTTTGGTGATGCAGTATATACCAATTGTTTGGCAATGCATTCATTCGTTCTCCTGAAAGAATCTTCTATGCATATTATTATGGGGCACCTGGCCATTCGATTGAAGATGGTATGTCATCCAGAGACAAGGTCCAAGACTGGATCAATCTAGAGACTGTTGTGTTCAAGTCAAATCAGAAGGGGAGTTCTCTCGCCTATTTAAGCATCAAGACTACAGGAATTCGTCAGAATCAAGAAATCCATATGGAGTCAAGTCTCATCAACAATGGCAACCATTGGTTTTCTTTAGTGCATTTTCATTTGCATTCTTGCTTGTTTGTTTAAACATTGCTTGCATGTAGAAACTTGTCTATTTTTGAATGAAAATCTTAATGCAATAAGTATGCTTGTCTTGAAGTGATCCTTTTGTTTTATTCATCCATTAGTTATCACTCTTTAAATGTTTTACTTGCATATTGATTCCAAGTCTCCAAGTCTCCAAGTCTTATGCTTAGGTAAAGAATTGGAAGGGGGATGACGATAATCTAAGAACGCAAAAAATCTATGATTGGTATGCTTTTGAGTAAGACCCTGCTGACGATGTACATGCCGTGTTTCAATTCCTAAACACGGGAGATATAAGGGAGATAGACCCTCGTTAACCCCTCTGAGCCTTCAAAGTAGGAGTTTCTTTTCTTTTCAGAAAAAACCCTCATTTTAACCCTGGGGCAGGTAGTGTTCAGTTAATTTGATCAAGCGTTCAGGACTTATCAAGAGTGTGCATCCAAGGATACAACAATGGTTATCCATCAAAAGGTCGAGGAAAGTCAAAACCAGAATGGTTAACCCTCATCTATCAGCAACATGTATCAACTAACAATATCCCAATGGGTATCTCTCGCACATCAGGAGGTCAACATATGACGATACAACAATGACTATCCCTCATCTACCAAAGACTCAGACAGTCACGGTCACTTCCAACAAATCAGAAACGACATAAAGATCAATGACTTGTTCAGAATGGAAATTATGAATAAGAAAGAAACAAAAAGAACCGCTAAGTTGAAACTTGAAAACAAGTCGCTTAGGAAAAAAGTTAGGGCATCCCGCTGGACTTCCAAATCGAAATTCAAAAGAATTTGTCTAGGAAAAAGCTAGGTAAAGCAAGAAAAGGATTACCAATAAAAATCCTCATCGAGAGAACAAGGTCGTGCGATCAGACACCAAAATCAGAAGTTAGTGACTGTTGCATCCAAGAAACCGTAGTGGTTCCTCAACCATCACAAACTCTTCTCGAGAGATGAATGCTTTATCGGGTCAACTGAGCGTAGGAATGGAGAACACCGTGGAGAATGGGTGGGCACCAAATAATTTTGAGCCTTAAATCCTTTTTTTCTAAAATCGTGAACCAGGCCACGTTAGAACCCCTAAAAGTCCTAACTGAAGCATGGGTCAATTTGAAAGCGTGATACAACGAGATAGCGTTTAACTAACTCCTAAGAGGTATGTTTCAATATCTTTGTTGGCATCAAGTGCTTTAATTACCTTTCATAAAAAAGAATTTGCAAATGTTTCTCTCTAGCTAGTGACTCGTTCATAACAGAGTTGTGACATCATTTTCACTCAAAGTTTTTCAAACTTCAAGACTTACATACGTGTTGCATTAGAATTATCATTATCATAATAAACATTCTTATGAATACAAACAACTGATTGTCATCAAGTAAGTTTACATAATGAATAATCGGTAAAGAGCTCAATCTTGTCAGAGAAGAGAGGCTTGAATACTCTGTTGAAGCAAAAGTCGGTTGTCACAAGAGAAATGACTTATCCAGGGGCATGTTAACTAGTGATTCTATCAAGAGAAAGCATCGAGGTACTTTACAGTTTGAGTACCCTTCAAGGATGAAGTTAGCAGATTCCACCAATCTGGGGCAATCAAGTCGAGAGTGGATCTCTCTGCACTTAATCAAATCTGGGGCATTCCTTCAAATCTATAAATCAGAGGCTATCACGTCAACAAATCTCTTCAAGCTAATATCAATCATAGGCTATCACATCAATAAATCTCTTCAAGTTGGCATCAATCAAGGGATCTCACATCGATAAATCTATTCAGAATTCATTCAATCTGGGGCATTTACGTCGAGATCCGACAAATCTCTCTAAGAAAGCTGTAATCAAGAGCAGTTTATTTCGTGATTCAAGAAATTGGGGTAGGCCACCTCATATCGTATTATGGCAAGAATATTTTGATCTTCTGTTCAGCACAGATTCTTTCAGAAATCCCACAGGCAGGGGCATCCTTCATCCGTACTTGCAAAGTTTCTCAAGCCAATTATGTTATACAAGACGAACCAAGCTAAAAGCGTCATAACGGTCACCCTTACCTAGCCAGTGCATGAAGCTGCCTTCATATACTACAGACAATTTCAAACCTGATTTCCCAAGTGAATTCAAAAAGTTCGGAGTTTCCGTTTGACTTGGCACGCACAAGTGCATCCCCAGTGGAGTTAATCAAGTTCATCCCCAGTGGAGTTAATCAAGTGCATCCCCGTTGAAATAAACTGGGGCATTCGCAGGCCCATGTCTGTCTCTTATCCCCAAGTGATTCAAGAGGTAATTCCCCAGTGTGGCATAAACTTGGGGCATGTATTCGAAGAGATCCACATGATGTTCGGTATCCATTCTTCGGCATATTCAGTTCTACCATCCCCTCAATGGTTCAGGGTGCATGAAAGTATGGCCAGATTATCTCTTCCACAAAAAGACAATTCAGAATTCAGCAGCGTACCTATAAACTCGCTTTGTCAACAATTCAATCACCAGCGGAGTCATCAATAATCTTTAGTATCATGAGCTCCCCAATGCAAATTCTTATCAGCATCCCCAACAATCATTGGTACTGCAGGCTTCCAGCGCTGATATGTATTGGCATCCCCAGTGATGAGTAATAGCTCCCAATAAGCCTTCGCTTATCCCATGAATTATATTTCTTTGCATTGCATATAGTTATCATTGCATAACATTGCATCCTCAAAAGCACGTAGCCGATCCATTAGAATGGATCTTTGCGGCAAAAGAAATTCAAACATGCATACAAAGCATAGGCCAGATCAGGTACCTTACACGAAAGACCTGAATCATTCAAAGACAACAATACATCCCCACAAGAGGATATCACCCTAAACCTTTAGCTGATGACCATCATCTTCATAATACTCAGCTAATGGTGCCAATACCTTGTACCCCAGAATTCCCAGCAAAATTAATACACCTTATCATTCTAAACCTAGTTCTCGTTTGGTAGCCAGTTCCCGTCTTACAAATGATTCAGTCTTCCAACATTCGCCTGTGTGGGTTTCCTAAACACTCGTCTGTGTCAATTTCCCAAACACTCGTCTATGTTAACTCCTAAACACTCATACATATCAGTGCCCCAAACACTCGTCCGTGTTTAACTTTTCTTGATACTCGTCTGTATATTCTTTTAATACTCATCCGTATTGATTCAAACACTCGTCTGTGTTTAAACCTTTTGATACTCATCTGTATCTTCTTTCAATAATCGTCCGTATTGATTCAAACACTCGTCAGTGTTTACCCTTTTGATACTCGTCTGTATCTTCTTTCAGTACTCGTCTGTATTGATGCAAACACTCATCTGTGTTTAACCTTTCGATACTCGTCTATATCTTCTTTCAATACTCATTCGTATTGATTCAAACACTTGTCTGTGTTTAACCTTTTGATACTCATTTGTATCTTCCTTCAATACTCGTTTGTATTGATTCAAACACTCATCCGTGTTTAAACCTTTTAATACTCGTATGTATCTACTTTCAATACTCGTCTGTATTGATTCAAACACTCGTCCGTGTTTAACCTTTTCTTGACACTCGTCTATATCTTCTTTCGATACTCGTTCGTATCGACTCAAGCATTCGTTGTGTCCCGATCGACGTCTCCTGTAAATCATCGTGTCCTGATTGATGTGTCCCTGTTAGCCATCATGCCATGATCGATGGCTCCCTTTTTGTTATCGTGTTCTGATTGATACCTCTCCCGCGAATCATCGTGTCCTGATCGGTATTTTCCTCTCAATCATTGTGTCCTGGTCGGTGTTTTCCTCTCAGTCGTTGTGTCCTGATCGATGTACTCTGATGTCGTCGTGTCCTGATTGACGTATACCCTCGGTTTAGTCCCACATCTTTTAACTCCCCAGTGGATGTTACAAAAATAATACTCATTACCACCATTTTTTAGAACAAATTTTTGGCATTGATATTTAATCATATTTTACCTCGAACTTCCGAAAGGCACGCGCCAATCGTACTTTCAGGTTTAAGACGATTAAATAGGGGCAGTTGTAATACCCCAAATTTGTCCTACCCCTTTTACTTTTATCTTGCTTACGTATCTCGAATTTTTCTTATGTACATAACCTCCATTAGGTCATTTAACAACGTCATGCATCATTGGTCAATAATTTTGCATGGGATCAATGATATTGTGGAATTAGGGTTATTGTATGGCTTTAAGGCTCTCATCTTCGCACAAGCTTATTTCAATTGATTTCTCCATCAGTCATTTGTTTGAAGCTATGTTTTAATTTCATGGATTTTATCATCATCAAGCTATGAGGCTATTCTTTTCTTCTCAATATCAAGTTGCAAGGTTTTATGAGACGAAGCTAAAGATTAGGGTTTCTCTAGGTTTTAAGGTTCTCATTTCACTCAAGCTTATATCGACTAGTTCTTTCATCAACTATGGTTTGTGGGGCCAGGGTTTGGTTTCTTTTCACCCCCACAAGGATCACTGGATTCATATTTCTAAGTTTGTATTCTATAAGGTCCCTTAGGGTAATGCTTTTGGAAAAGAAAAATTGCAAGATATTTTGGAATTTTGAACTTAGGGGCTCAAGGTAATCCAGATTTGTCACTGGGATTTGGAATTAAAGACTTGTCAGGATAATCAAAGTTTCTTAAGGTTCAAGCAATTCATTCATGGTCTATCTTGGAATCAAAGAATAAGCCACCGATTCAATTTTGCTGGGCATGTTCATTCAAAGTCCTTTTGAGTGTTTGTTTTGATTCAAGTTCGATAAGTGGATGCATATTCTAAAGATTAGAATACTTGTTCAAAATTTCAAGAATTACTCAAGGCATACATCATCATATCTAACAAGGTTTATATTCAAAGTTCTAATTTTGTTCAAATATTCTTCATCATTCAACTTTGTTCATGAGGCCTATTTCGGTTGCAATTCAAGGAAAAAGTATGAAATTATGTGGAATCATTTATCTCACTTCAAAAGTTTTTATTTGAGGCCAAGGTTTTTCATACGAGGTTCAAAACCCATTCAAAGTCATCATTTCCAAATCGAAGAAAAATTTGAAGCTTAGAAAGAATCTTTGAAGAGCATTTTTTTCACATCCACAATACTCAATACCATAATTCAAGGGTTACAAAGATTACTTCTATTACAAAGTCCTAAAGGCCATGATAGTTTAGAATAATACATCACAAGTTTATAAGTTAACCATGTTTCTAAAGTTTATCCCTTGCTCCAATCTTCAAATTCCATACTTTATCTCCATCTGCATATTTCCATCCGATTTTGTCCATATTCAACCAAACATACTATCATCTTTATGCCAAACCCACAGTTGTATTGAAACCTCCTCAAGCTTGTAGAGAGCACTATAAACCTACACATAATTCGGTGTATAATCAGCCCTGCATACAAGAACCCCACATTAAATAGGAAAACCGAAAAATAACACCCAACTAATTTTTTAACTGCATAACAGTCCTACCTGTAACAGAAACAAAATTTAACAAACTCAGCATAACTGATTCATAACCGATTTTATCCTAACATATAACCAACTGCATAACAGAAACCTCCTAATAGATTTTCCAACTAACCTCTAGCCATATCCTAACAGCTTTAGCTCCTAACCAGAATTTCTAACTGTCAAAAACCAAATTTCTAAACAGAATTTCCTAACGGCCAACCCGTGACTAACTACCCTTCATTCCTAAAATCCCCATAACCCCTCTAATCCCTAATAGAATTTCATACAACTGTTTAATAAATCCTAACAGAAACTTCTAGCAGAGAAAAACAAATAACAAAAATGGAAAGAGGAGAGGCAGAGATTCAGCAAAAATATGATTGATAACAGAATGAGGAGGGATATGATAAACAGAAAAAGTCACAGAAAAAAAAAACTCACTTTTTCTCGGAGAAATTCCCCTTCACCCTGCTCAATCTCAATCATCACTTTCTTCAATCTTCCACACTCTCACCTTCTTTGGATTCTCTTTGCATCTGTAATTGAACCTTAATTTTCAACTCATCAGCGTTCGTTATTCTTCATCACCACCTTCATACGACCTCATACATCATCAATATCATCTTCAATCCTCTACAAGCCTCATCATCTTCTGAATCAACATCGCAACCGCATCGTATCTGTCATAATTATTCTCGTTCTGCTTCAAAATCGCAAGAACAAAAACTCTTTGGTTTGCTCATAAATACGCACGCATCGTAACGACAACAAACAGTAACAACACGCGACAATTTCCAATCACACGCACATAAACACAGAGAATCCTAAAATTTAGAAGAAAGGAGAAGAATAATGAAGGAAAGGCATGCATATTCAGAATAATTGGAAGCGCATACCTGAGGTCTCTGAATCTCATTGATCACCGCCTTCCTCACCTTCTCCTCCGACGGTATTGATTCAACGACGATGAGGCCTCCAACGACAGAGAAAAGTGAGTGAGAGATGAAGAATCGGAGACGGAGACAGAGACAATTGAGAGGAGGCATCCGTTCGAAGCTTGTTGAAGAAGAAGAGATATCGTGGAAATTACAGAGTCACTCTTCTAACCCTATATTCGTTAAACGTCGCCGTTCTCTCTTTCTGACCTATGAATTATTTATTTTTTAATTTGAAGTAATTTTTTCTTCAAAAAAGGGATAATTTGCTGGATCATAGTGGTGATTGGTGCTGGTGGATCAGGTGGATGAACGGGATGGCTCAACATCTGCCTTGAGCCCAACATGCAATTTTTGGATTTTGATGAAGCAAAAAATAGAAGTTGGACCGGGTTGATGGGCCTAGCGCCCATGTAAGGTTTCTAAAGCTTCATACCATGCCATGGTTCACACACCATCTTGCTTTCTTTTAGTTCCTTTTTTCTAATTTCATGATTTTTAACAATTAAATTCTTGATTCTTATTTGAAATCTTCTTGCTGTAATTTTTCGTAATTGTTAACATATTAGTCTCTGATTTAATGATTTTTTTATATAATTTTTATATTAGTTTAGAAATTAATTGAATTAATGATTCGATACATGATTAGAATTATGATTTTGGCGCGTCTTTGTTGATTACATATCTGTGATTTAGTTTCCCTAGCATAATGAATGATTAGTAGTAGGTTCTGATCCTTGAATGGGTGCTTTAGTTTTGAGTTACATTGCCTTGTTAATTGCTAACACGTTTGGTGTATTTCGTGCAAGCTTCCAACGAAGATTTTTCATACTATGAGTCGTTAGCGGAATATTTTTGCATTGTATAGTCTTGTATTTTTGTGCAGTGCTATTACATGATGATTAGAATGCATGTGATCTGTTTTCGCATGAAGGAGTTGACGCTTATCTTCTACATTCAATTTTCTGACTATTTCTCTTTGGTTGGTGAGCTCGCACGAAGTTTTCCCAGATTTCTTGCTTTGCTTGTTGTAATACGAACTTTTGTTCGTTTGGTATTTTCTCTTGTTTATCTCATCTCACACTTTATTGCTTTCTGGATACCATGAGAAGTAGGAAATAAAGAGCGTGCACTCGAAGTCACTATTTAAAGATCTGTAGTAGGCATTTCGCACTTCATTCGCTATATGTGTTGTGCTTGTGTTTGTTTCTTTGGTTGTTGATTGATGAGTAACTCAATTTAAGAATTGAGATCACGACTTCGCTCTCAATGCATGCTCCCTATAGGATTTTATCGCTTCCCTTTATTTCTTGTTGATTGATGAGTCACTCAATTTAGAAATTGAGATCACAACTTCGCTCTCATTGCATGTTCCCTATAAGATAGTTGTGTTAGACTTTCTTTGGCATGCTAACTTAGATAGGATCTCTCTAGGTGTGCTCTCTTGAGCTTATTAGCTTGTTTTCTTTATCCTTGTACATACCATGTTCCCTTAGGACGTGCTTGCTCCTTTCGGACGCAAGTTAAACATTAGGTTGTAAACCATGCATGCTAACATTAGGTAGAGATTTCCCTTTCATCCAAACCTTAGGACTACCATTGTATGATAACATTAGGTTAGAAATAGGCTAGTCTCCCTTAGACTCTTTTCTTGCCCTTTTGCATATGCATTTAAAACTAAAACTTCTTTTCTTAATAAATCAAAACATGCTAATCATACTTAAACCCTTTTTCAAGGTAATAAAACACAAACAAATCAAACGTGGCATCTTGCCTTGAGGGAGTAACTCAAAACCTTTTTCAAGCAAGGACATGATTAATTTACTTCTGTGCCAATGCGTGAGTCTCCAAAGGTCGAGCTGCGGCAGAAGGCGGAATTAATATTGTCCATAAAAAACACAAACAAACAAAAACATATGAGCCAAACTACAGTAGCTCTGATTCCTAAAAAAGGATACTTAGGCATTGGGGTAGGGCCCAAGCGAGTACAGTTTTATTTTCTTACATTCTATTCTCATTTCTTTTGCATGCATTCTTCCTTCAGTAGTATAGTAAACAGTAAGCGTAGATTAAACACACCCTTAGATATAAAACAAGAGTGGATACTGTAGAGTACTACGGGCGTGTGGGGTGCTAATACCTTCCCCTCGCGTAACAGACTCCCTTACCCGATCTCTCGGTCGCAAGACCATGACTTCTCCCTTCTCAATTTTTATCGATGTTTACCTTTCCCTCCATATGGGATAAAAGACGTTCGATAGCGACTTCATTGTTTGATGATTTTCAGCCGGTTGTTTCAGATGGAAACGTCTTCAAAATCTTGAGATACACTTTTGGTCAGACTTTTCACAGATGGAGTTTTCTCAAATAGAATCTCATGGCTATTCATTAGATGTTGGACACCTTTCTTCAACCATTCACAACCATTAATTTTTACAGCTCAACCACAACAGTCTTCAAGGCAGCCAGGGAATACCCCGACTTTCAACAAGTTCTCTTTAACAATCTTCAAAGGAGTGGTCAAGTCATTGACAGAAGAAACAAAAGAGGCATCTTTAATAACATTGACACCCTTACCATGATTTAGCATGGGTGCATTGATCACGTTGGGAGTTGGCAGAGGGTCGAATTCAATCGTCTTGTTATCAATTAGGTCTTGAATTTTGTTCTTTAGTGCCTAACAATCATTGATATCATGTCCAGGGATATTCGAATGGTAAGCACATTTGGCATTGGGGTTGTATTTTGGGGAAGTAGTGTTATGGTTGGAAGGGGGATCTCGCAAGGTCACCAAATCAACTTTCAATAGGTGTTGCAGAGCTTGAGGTATTGCATATTGATTCTAGTAAATTGTCTTCTTTGGGCATCCAATCTTTTTTGGTGTTGTACCAAAAAAATTTCCCTCTCATTTCTCAAGACATTTCCCACAAGATCTTCAATAGCTCAAGCTTGCACAAGGATTAATTAGGTCAAGAAATCTCCTCAACACTGATGCTTAAAATTAGGGTTTGAGTTTTCACAATTGGACTTTTAATGCCTCATATGACTTTCATAGATCATTATGTACTTTCAAGATTGCTCATGTTAAGTTTCAAGTCTTGTAGTTCAAGTTTGCCCAGTCAATTGACAAGATGACCTAAAATCAGTTGTATTAGGTAAAAAGTCAACTGTGGTCAACCTACAGTCAAATTTCAAGATTTTTTACCAATATCAACATTTTGAAGTCATATATATCAATTGATCAAGTTTGAATCACAAATCCCCAGAAAAATTGTTAAAATCACAAAAAGGGCAAAATGGTCAAAATTAGGGTTTTGACTGTATTTGACCGATCAAGGACTGTTTGACCTAATACTGTTACCTTGGAAAATCTTAAGTTATTCAAGTACATGTAGTAAATGAAGATATTCTCATAAGCTAAGAGTCACCCTCCTAAATAAGGGTTTTTCTGGGAAACGGGAGCCAGTGTTTGAAAAGCTGGTTTTATTAAGATAGAGTTAATGCTTGAAAGGAGTCACACTGAAACTGTCGAAATCAAGCTACATCGACTAGGAAGAAATAAAATAACATATGTCAAGAGGTCAAAATTGGTTTAGTCGACCAAAGGGTAAAAGACAAGGACTTGGTCGAAAATGGTTTTAGTCGACAAAAAAGGGTTTCTTGGACTTAGATGAAGTGTGGTTATTCTTTGCCAGAAAGAAAGTGTCGAAGCAAGGCAGAAGCAGTTTACGTTCAAGAGGGTTAGAGGAATCATGGGCGGTTACCAGCAATCCACGACGTGTTCAAGCGCCAAATAGGTGGAACTTCAAAATCATGAGCAGTTACCAGCAATCCACGATGTGTTTGAGCGCCAAATAGGTGGCAACATCTAGTGAAGCAGTTACCTCAAGATGTTAATATTAGCCGTAGATTTTATCTAGGTAGTTACATTGTAAACACTATAAATAGGCATATTTAGTATAGTTTGGGGTGTGTTCACTTGTACTCTCAAATCACTTGTCAAACTCCGTCATTTTGAGCGTCAGGAAATCAAGAGTGAAGAGTGCTTGATGTACATGAATCACCATTTTTATTTCAATACAAATTCTTTATCTTTCAATTATATCTTTTGAGTACTTTATCTATTTTCTCTTTACTGTCGAGCAAGATCTATACGTTATCTTCTATTTCACATGAACAATTCGACACTATCTGTTGGTCATGAGTCACCAGTCAGTTAGTTTAGTGAGTCTCGCTTTTGTATAAATATCTTTTGTCGGTCACGAGTCACAAGTCATTTAGTTTAGTGAGTCTCTCTTCTGTATGAATATCTTCTATCAGTCACGAGTCACCAGTCATTCGATTAAATCATAGTGTGGAAAACCATTACACCCGTTCCCCCAGTCAAAATAGAACCATCTCCCTTGACTAATATTTCGACGGAATAGGTGTGATAGTAAAAACTCTTAGCACGCATCTTGAGATCAACTGGTCAATCTTGCAAGTTACCCTCAATTTAGGACTCTGGGAGGACCAGCCATTGTTTACCATTTTCCACAGTAAACAAATTGGCACACCTGGTGGGACCCAGTGCTAAGAATTGGTCTTAAGTATTTATAAGTGAATGCAACATAGAAATGGGAAGTTAACCAAAGAGTATAATAAACCATTATCTAGGAAGCAGATATCGAGAATGACAATTCCTGATAATCCAAACGTAGATGAAATACCTTCACGAACTTTAATCACTACCGATCCAGTAGTTTCTCAAGTAGCACTTTTTCCTCCAGTAGGGTTGACTGCTGTAGTTTCCATACAAATGTCTCAGGCTCCATCGGGAAGCCTAAAACCAGTAATGACTATGACTGCCATACCAAATGTGCCTCGTTTTGGTAATCTAGATCTGGCTTATGGAATTTCGTATTCCATGATGCCAGGATATCAGTCAATGTCGAATACAACAGTGTGTTGCTCCCCAAAATTTACCCTCTTGATTTAGGCTTATGTTTCATCATGATTATCATATTGCATTGCATTCATACATTGTGATGGGATCAAAGTACTTTGGTTATCAAGTCTTCCTCAAACCTTTAAGGTTGATTGCATTGACAAGTTGCTCAAGTAGAACCTTATCATCTAAACCACTGGATCTTTCAAGCTCAGAAAGTTATTGCATATTTCAAGATATTTTATCCATCTCTTTGGATCATCAGAGGATTGAAGTTTGTGTTTGATTACAAGAGAATCACTCTTTTGATTCACCAGTCAAATTAGGTTTTTGCTTGATCAAGGCTATTGATCAATGTACAAGTCTTGGTTTGGAAGCTATAACATCTCATTGGTATTTGAAAAGTCTCAGTACAAGATATTGGCCAGGATGCCCAGAAGATTTGAAGTTTTGAAGATGGTTCATCAGTCTCCTAAGATATTAACCAAAATTAGGGTTTGGTCCAAGTTGAAGTAATTGGGGTCTAGATGAGCCAATTCATGAAGCATCATTATCTTATCATCATTAAAATCAAATTTGATCAAAGAGTCTCTCATGATGCCCAGTGGAATTAGGGTTTTGAAGCTTGATCAAGCTATCTCCTAGCACATGGTACAAAATTAGGGTTTTGGATTTAATCAGGATTTCTCTCACTTTTTCACACAAACTTGTTTCCATGATTCACCACATGTTATCAAGCATTTATGATTGGAAAATTAAGGTTCAATTTGGATTGGAAATGATTCAATTGATCAAAAGGGGCAAAATAGTCATTTTGGTCAAAATCAGAAGTTGACCAAGTGGACTTTTGGTCAACCATCAATTTAAGCATCCTCTTTTCATATTCCATACCCAAATTCATCTTTGAATCATGATAAATGGTGAATATGAGTGTAAATTGTTCAAGAAGTAACCTAAAAATCAAAAAAATTCTAAGTGTCAAGATGACTTCTCTTGGGCAAGTCACGCGCGTAATTTCATCAAACACTTGGCATGCCATTTTGTGGAACCAATTTCTTGTGACTCAAGCCTCAATTTGAAAAATTAAAAATAGCATTTTGTTGTTTTCCATGAAAGCTTCTCATTAAACTTGGAATCACTCAAATTGGATTAAAATTGAGGAAGTTGTGGTTTGAAGAAGTTGGGTGGCAAAACCGGATTTTTGAAAGCACATGGGCAGGTCATCGCGCGTGCAGTCTTGGGAAAGTTGGCTTGACTTGCCCAGGAATCCTAATGTCCATATCCCTTTCATTTCTCCACCATTTTTGATGAATCAAAGATCATTGTGAAGCTCATCATATGAATTTTAATTGGCTCAAAGAAAATTGGAAAATGCACGAGCCAATTTGAAATGGCCTCAGTTGGAAGTCAGCTGATTTTTGGTGTATGCTTGGCCATGGCAATTTTCAAGTTTTGGTTCAGTTTTGATTAAATCATTTCAAAGACCACTTGCACATGCTTGGCACGAATTGGACACCTCATGTGCTTGCCAAAAAAAGGCCAAACCAGGTGCATACCTAGTGCCTCTCTCATTTTCACATTTTGACAAAATGGGAAACTTCTCACTCAAGAAAATCAGTCCCATGTGCAAAAGAGGACAACTTACCTCATCACGTTTTTTTCACTCACTCACACTCTCCTTTTATTGCTCAAAACGACTGCAAGCATTGCCTGAAGACCAAGCAAAACGCAAATGGCCATCACACTTGTTTTGGTTTGACAGAAAATTCACTTTTTCCCTCCAATGACTCTTAGCTTGAATTACCACTCTAACCTCACTCCAAACACTCTATATAAGTTACTCAAGCTCTCCTTTCAAGGACACACGCACTACATTGGAAGAAACTCCTCGGAATTTTCTCATTTTTCTTGCTCTGCAACTTAAATCGAGAAGCTCAATTCTCTTGATCCAGTCCTCATTTCTCTATCCAAACACCTTCATTGGAGCACCGGAAGCTATTTGGAAGGGTTTCTTGTTAGATTTCAGAGGCACCAAGTGAATTTATTTTTCACTTTTGCAGGTATGCTCACTGAATCTGAACCTTGATTTGAGCATGAATTGAAGTGTTTTGTGGTGTGCATTGTGTTTATAGCTGGCCAATCATTAGGATTGATGTATATTTGAGCACTAATTCAAGCAGATTTGGTGAAATCATGGTTCTGGTTTTGATGCTTGCAGTGTGTTTTTCTAGTTTTTGAGATTTGATTTCTTGATCTATGCTTGATCTCTGAGTTTGATTCGAATTGCATGATGTAGTATGATACATTAGCTTTAATTTGAGCTTAATCTCATGGATTTTGGTTGAGAATCGTGCTTGTTTGATGGATCTGAAGTGAGCATGTTAGAACTGATGGAAACGAGTGTTTTGCTTCAGCTGGAGGTTGAAGATGATGCGTGGCATCATCTCATTGGCCTTGTTCTTGTTTTTGATATTTAAATTTCAATTAATTCTCTGATTTTAATTTCTTGATCAAAACAATTTGAAAAATTCTGAAAAAATTATCACAAGTTCAAAATAATTTCTAATATTTTGTGTAATTTTATTGAAATTTTTAAAAATGTTTTGATTGGTTTAAAAAATTAATGAGTTTAATTAATTGTTTGTTTAAAGTTTATTTTTATTTTAATAGTTTCTTTGATCTAAAAATTCCACAAAAAAATATTTTGGACTCATAAAATAATGTAGAATTTGATTCTGAAAATTGTTTAGCATTTTTTCTATTTTTGATTATGAATTTAATTTGAGAAGGTTATTTTGAATTTTTGCTTTATAATTTTCATTTTTATACTTCCATTAATTCAAAAATCCTCAAAAAAATCATGCAAGCTTGTTTTTAATCATAGAATCAGAATATAATTTTACTTTGACCTTTTTGTGACTTTTGGCTAGGGTTTACATTTTTGCCAATAAATAATGGTTTAATTGTTAATTGTTTATTTGATTTTTATTTTAATATTTCCCTTAATTTCAAAAATTCCAAAAAAATCAGGGATGTGTGTTTTCAATTCTAATATTTGAATATAATTTTGTTTGGTTATTTTTCTGATTTTTGTTTAGAATTTTATTTTGAGATATGAATGTTTGTTTAATTGATTAATTGCTTGAATTTGATTTTATTTTTGACTTTTCCTTATTTCAAAAAATGTGAAAAAATATGTATTCTGACATTTAGGGTTTCCTTGTGACTTGTATGATCTTGGTTTGAATTGTTTGAATTTTAATCTTACCTAATCAATATTTAAGATTAAAAGTCAAAAATTAGGGTTTTGTTGCTTATTCTGCAAGTTTCTTTTTCAAATCCACTATGCCCTGGATTTTCAATGGAACTTAGGTCTTGATTATGGTTCATGAATGCATTGAGGATCTGAAAACCATTTTTCTTGAATTATTTGACTTGGTTTACTATTTTTTCCATAAATTATTTTGAAAACTTGTCTAGTTTTGTTAGTTTGGCCAACTAGTTTTGAACTTTGGGCCTCATTTGACCCCCTCCTCAACCATTCATGAACCTAGGACTTACTTTCTGACTTCTACACACTTCAAAGATGTTAAGATTTTTTTGATTTGATATATTGATCCTTGTTTCTATTTTTGATGCATTTTTGAAGTGAAGGTACCCAATTAATATTGCATATCTTGTTGTAATTTGTTTGATGGCCAATGAGCTTGAGTGAGGCCTATGATTGAGCACCTAATGATCATGTTGGTTCTGTTTATCCATGTAAACTCAAGTCAATTCACTTAATGCCCTATGTTTGAATGTTTAAACCTTTTGATGCATTGTGTTGAATTCCTTTTCTATTATGCTTGTGAGCTGTGTTGAATTAATTGTGCATGATTGAATTGTGGTTGCTACTCACCTTTATGGTCTTTGATTGTATTATTTTCAAGCTCCCATGATCCTTGATTGTTATTCAATTATCAATTCAACATGGTGATAGAAAGGAGCAACATTCCTCTGATTCTTTTGACCAATTTGTGCATATACTTGTTTCCTTCTGTCTATCATGACTAATGTTTGATATTTTCTATCATGTTTCTTCATTTCATTATGGTGTCATCACCCACCCCTTATATGAATCATCATTCTATTTATGGGAATACTAACTTTTCTGTTGAATGTGCGAGGAACTCTGAGAAAGGTTTTCCATTTTTGACTTGAGGCTACTGTGTTTCACTTTATTTGTGAAACACAACTTATTATATTGGAACTACTCTTGTGTTTGGCATATTTCATAGTCTATTCAGGATATATACATGTGATTGTGAATGCTATACATTTCCCATGGGATCTGTTCATATATGATTATCTCATTACTTATATCTTGATGGCGTAATTTCTGACTTGATTTGTCTGCTGATGCCAGCTTGCTTGAAGTTCTCTGGGTTTCTTTTATTCTTGATCAGTTGCTACGAATAGTTATCCGTTTGGTATTGCACTATTTCCTTTCTTCCATTTTCATTTTGCATAGTTCTATGATTGCATGATGGGACCTCTGTTGCTGATATATATCAGGAGGCCCTCTGGTTTTTGTCTGATACATGTGTTGTGTTTGCTTTTGATCGATGAGTCACTCAATTTAGAAGTTGAGATCACAAATTTGCTCTCAGTGCATGTTCCCTATAGGATGTTTATTGCTTTTCTTCTTTAATTGTTGATCGATGAGTCACTCAATTTAGAAATTGAGATCATGACTTCGCTCTCAGTGCATGTTCCCTATAGGATATTTATTGCTTTTCTTCTTTAATTGTTGATCGATGAGTCACTCAATTTAGAAATTGAGATCACGACTTCGCTCTCATTGCATGTTCCCTATAGGATAGTTTTGTTAAGCTTCCCTTGACATGTTAATTAAGGTAGGAATCCATGTATGCTAACATATGATAGGAATTTCCTTTACCCTCAACCTTAGAATCAATCATTGTATGATAACACTAGGGATAATGCTAGGCTAGCTTCCTTTAGTTGTTTTGATTTCCTTCCTTTTCATCCTGCATCTTAAAACAAAAATTGTTTTCTTGGCAAATCATAATACACCTCTAATGAACTCAAACCCTTTCTTCAAGGTAAAAGATACAAACCAATCCTATTTTTTTATGCGCATCTTGGCTTTGTTTTTAAACCTGAAGCCGATGTTTTGCCATCGCACATTTGTTTGAAGCCGATGCTTCGCCACCACACATGTTTGTTATCATACTTTGATTCTCAATATCATTGTTAGGTTTGAAGTTTTGTCATCTGTTTTATTGATGTTTCGCCATCTTTTCCATGATATCTTGTTATTTTTTAACCGATGTTTCGCCATCGCACATTTGTTTGAAGCCGATGCTTCGCCATCGCACATGTTTGTTATCTTACTTTGATTCTCAATATCATTGTTAGGTTTGATGTTTTGTCATCTGTTTTATTGATGTTTTGCCATCTTTGCTATGATAATTTATTATCTTGAAGCCGATGTTTTGCCATTGCACATTTGTTTGAAGCTGATGCTTCGCCATCACACATGTTTGTTATACTACTTTGATTCTCGATATCATTGTTTGGTTTGATGTTTTGTCATCTATTTTATTGATGTTTCGCCATCTTTGCCATGATATCTTGTTATTTTTTAGCCGATGTTTCGCCATCGCACATTTATTTGAAGCCGATGCTTCGCCATCGCACATGTTTGTTATCCTACTTTGATTCTTAATATCATTGTTAGGTTTGATGTTTTGTCATCTGTTTTATTGATGTTTCGCCATCTTTGCTATGATACTTTATTATCTTGAAGCCGGTGTTTCGCCATCGCACATTTGTTTGAAGCTGATGCTTCGCCATCGCACATGTTTGTTATCCTACTTTGATTCTCAATATCATTGTTAGGTTTGATATTTTGTCATCTGTTTTATTGATGTTTCGCCATCTTTGCTATGATACTTTATTATCTTGAAGCCGATGTTTCGCCATCGCACATTTGTTTGAAGCCGATGCTACGCCATCGCACATGTTTGTTATCCTACTTTGATTCTCAATATCATTGTTAGGTTTGATGTTTTGTCATCTGTTTTATTGATGTTTCACCATCTTTGCTATGATACTTTATCATCTTGAAGCCGATGTTTCGCCATCGCACATTTGTTTGAAGCCGATGTTTCGTCATCGCACATGATTGTTATCCTGCTTTGATTCTCAATATCATTGTTAGGTGTGATGTTTTATCATTTGATGTTTCACCATATTTAACATGCTACTTTGTTATTATTTAGCCGATGTTTTACCATATCATTTGTTTGTTGTTTCATTTGATGTTCTGCCATCTTGACTGCTTTTGTTGTCTTAACTAAAAAACACAAACCAACCAAAATATATATAAGCCGAACTACGGCTGCTCTGATTCCTTAAAAGGGATACGTAGGCAAAGGGGTAGGGCCCAATCGAGCATAACTTTTATTTTCCCTACATTGTTTTCTTTTTCTTTCGCATGCATTCCCTTTTTAGTTTTTAAGCCATAGACATAAGTTTTGACCACACCCATTAGATTAGACAACAAGAGTGGATACCGTAGAGTACTATGGGCTTGTGGGGTGCTAATACCTTCCCCTAGCGTAACAGACTCCCTTACCAGATCTCTCGGTCGAAAGACCGTGATTTCTCCATTTCCAGGTTTTCTCGATGTTTACCTTTCCCTTTCGGCGGGATAAAAGACGTTCGACAGCGACTTCATTGATGTTTCATTACATCTAGATGACGAGGTTCCGGTCGGGTGGTTTCAGCTGGCGACTTCACTGGGGACAGATTGACCTCCTGCTGGTCCATCCTAGAGTCGATCCTAGCTCTTGTTTGTTTTCTTTTTGGATGTTTATTTTACCGCTTCGCATATTTATCTGTTTGCATTGCATCTTATTTGCGCTTTACTTTCTGCATACTGGATTTGGCTGGACTGTTTGGATTCTGGATTTTTTGGTGGGTGGGTTGTTCCATGAGGTAAAATGCCTCATACCCAGGCTATGAGTGGATTCCATAGGAACTAGGAATAGAGTGGCCATGGCAGCTATGAGGCGGATGCTTTGTAGACCTGACCATGAGACCCATGACTTCAGAGGTAGTTCAGATAGGTGTTATCGTTTGATGATACCGACATTCGAGCTCTTGTACTCTGATTTGGCTTTTAACCTTACCTTGACCTAGACTACACCCGTGAGAGGGGCGGGAAAACTTTTCTTACATGTACAGGTACTGTTGGTGACTTTGTGTTGCGAAGGTGACGCAGGTTCATATGATAGTTCGAAGCTTTGGAATTTTCTTTTGATCTTGAGTGGTGCTGTTCTGTAATGGTCCAACCATTATCCAGTGTGAAACTTTGATCCTGTCATGTTGCATCATAGCATATTTATTTCTAAAAAAATGATGTATAAAAAAATAACTAGCATGTGCATGTCATCTTCCAGGGACACTCAAGAGTCTTCTTTCCATCAGAAATGGCTGGCCTCCCGTCAGATGAGTTGATTCAGTTCGTGTTAAAGAGCCCACCAGGCATACATTCGCTTATCAGATTCCAACTATTGATGTGTTCGAATTGAAGAGGTTGAGTTCTTATCTGAAGGGGGATGCTCTGAATAATTTCAACAAAAATTATGGCAATTTGTTACTAGTCCTTAATACTCCAGTTGACCGAATGGCTTTGATCACTCTCTTCCAGTTCTATGACAAGGAATTACGGTGTTTTACTTTTCAAGATTATCAACTGGTTCCTACACTAGAAGAGTACGCGTATCTACTTAATATCAAGTTGTCCGATGAAGTTCCTTTTGTCCAGGTGCCGGAGAAGCCGAAGTTCGAAGTTATTGCTGAAATTCTTCATTTGAGTTGGAAATAAGTGAAAGACAATTGGAAATCAAGTGAGGGTACTACAAGGTTTTATTTGGATTTCTTAGTGAAGAAAGCTGAAGACTGGGCAAAGAAAAGGAATTGGAGTGACTTCATCTCTCTGTTTGCTCTCATGATATACGGGATCATCCTCTTTCCTCACAAGAGAAATTTTGTGGATTTGACGGCTATTTGTGTTTTTAGAAATAAGAACCCGGTACCAACTCTCTTAGCAGATACTCTTTACACCATTCATTTCAGGCATGGAAAAGGAGGTAATGTAAGTTTATGTCATTCGATGTTGTATCAGTGGTTTAAGTTGCACCTACCGGTAAGTGGCCCTTTCGTGGATACCAGACATTCTCTCCGATAGTCATCAAGACTTATTAACCTTACTTCATTTGATATTCGGTGGAATTATGACACGGGGGAAGTACGAAGTATTATCACTAGCTGCGGAGATTTCCCTAATGTTCCCCTCATAGGAACTAAGGGGTGTATCAACTATAATCATGTGCTTGCTTATCGTCAATTGGGATATGCAATGGATGGACCTCCAAAGGTTGAAGAGGTGTATGAATCAGTATTTTTTTTAGAGGAAGTGATCCTGTGATGTTGAAAAGAGTGACAAGTGCTTGGAAGGGAATTCACAAGAAGGATAGAGCTACTTTGGGCAAGAAGGTTCCTATTGCTAGGGTTCCTTACTTGGAGTGAATTAGAGCCATGGTTAAGATTTTACGGTTACCATTTGCAAGGTCGGCTCCTATATGTGAGAAACCCCCTACTGTTCTGAGTAACACAGTGCCTACCAAGGTGTTCACCCAGGTTCATGTTGAGAACATTCAACTTCGTGCAAAAGGCCGTGAGGAAGGGATGAAACTTTATTGGGCAGATCAAGAAAGGGCCTACTTAGCTCGCAAACTCAAAGAAGCTCAAGGGGAAACTTCTGATGCAACCAGTTTTAGGAAGAGATCTCATGCTGAAATGGAAGAAGAGTTGAGTAAAACCCAATAAGAGTGCTAGAAGCTTCAGGCATCTGAGAATAGCTACAAGAAGAAGATTCAAAGCTTGGAGAAACAACTCAAAGACAAAGATGCCCAGCTTAAAAAGGAAGTAGCCCAGAGGCGTGTCGTAGAGGATCGGTTTCAAGAAAGTGAAGTAGTCACATTACAACTTTTGAAGGAGAAAGCCAAGCTTGAAGAGTACTGTCAACACCTTGAAGCGTGTCTTGTTTCGGAGATTTAGTTTTTGTGCTTACCTTTGATGTATTTGGTCACCCCCAGGATTGTTGGAAGGGACCATTGTTTGTTTTATTTATTCAGTTTTTTTGTTAAGTTTACTCTGAAACACGTTTTTTTTGTTTTTTTCTTTTGTTTGTAAATAATTGAAGTGTTTGTCTTGTTGTCCTTTTTCCTTTGATTGTATGCTTGATTATTGGTTGCACGCCATGATTGATGAATAAAAGGACTCTTGAATACCTGGAAATGGCAAACATAACATGCATATCATGCATTTCATAACATTACAGGTTATCTCAAGACGGTATTCTTATTCTTCTGCTTTTCTTATTCAGAATTCAAGACGCCTACTCATCGGTATTCCACCAGAAACAATTTGCCAAGACAGATGGAACAAGTTCAAGCTGAACTCGCTGAAATGAAGGCCCAGATGGCTACTCAGATGACTCAGTTCATGGAGGTCATCACCAATGTGAATCACTGACAGGAGGAATTGGCTGCCATTGTCAACAACCAGCGCCACTATCCAGGGGATGGTGGAAATCAAGGGCTCTATCAGGATATTTCTGTAGGATTGAAGGATGTGCAAGATCAGCCTGCTAGAAATTTTCACGGGATGCCCGAAAACCCTTTTGTGCGCAACGTAAGGCAGTTTCCCCCGTCTCCGGGACCTCGTCTTCTGGGGAACAGAAAAGATAATCAGGGCGGTGTAAGGGACTATCAGAAGCAGGATTATGACTTTGACCAGGATGAAGATCAGTTTTCTGTTCAGCGTTCAGAGCCGAAAGTTCAGGTTGAGGATATGAGGTATCGGTTGTTGGAAGAACGTTTGAAGGTTGTGGAAGGGTGTGATACGGTGGGAGAACTGACTTGAGGTTTTGCGTTTGTTTTCACACTTGTTCGGTTTAGCAAGAGTCACCACCAACTTTTTATTTTATCCTAAAGGAAAGGTTAAAAAGCACAGGAAAAACCTTTTGAGATGTTTCGTGGGTTCGGGGGGTAGATTATGAAAAGGGAAGGTATTAGAACCCTTTTCATCCATGGTTATCCATGGGCTCTTAGTTACTTGTTTTAGATCACTTGCTTTCGATTTTCCAATTGCTTGAAACTGTGGTGTGTGTGTGTGTGTGTTTTGAAAATGTTTTTGAAGAAGATGCCTTGTCTAGGCAACCATTGTAATGACTCGTGTTTGAGTGTTTACAAAGGTGTGTATCTTTTCGAAAAGATGTTTCAAATGCTTTTGAAAGTTTGTTTTGAAAGTGTTTGTGGAGTGTGGTTTTGAAAAGTAGGGAAGCGTGTTTTGCAAGTTGGATCAAGTAACTAAGAGTTGTCTACCCCTAAATTTACTCAAAGATTTTTCTCATGTTTTAACCCTTTTAACAATTTTGTTCCACCATTGTATTTGGTGGACAATCTTGCGTTTAGGATGTTTAACGGGACAGGCGCGGGTCATCGTATGGACCATGAATGCAATGGTGCCAAGTGTCTTTGGCAATTTGCTTGAAGGGACTATGATCATTTTGATTAGGCAACTTCGAAAGCGTCATCGAGGGACTATGATCATTTTGATTTGTTTTGTTTTGCCAAAGATACTCAACGTGCAAGCATGGCCCTATTTGGAAGGCAACAAGCGGGATTACCCTAGGGGTGCAAGTGTGAATTGTGTATTAATTTCATGTATTTGTCTTGTATTAGGTTATCTAGCGTTTGATTTTATGTACATACAAACCCTAGGTCTAACCATGGTATATTTAAAAAGCGATAAATTGCGAGAATTTAAAGTCTACGCTATTACAAATAAGTATCTGGGAGTGGGGGTACAAATTTACAAATGGGGATGAGACTTAAATAGGAGAGTAGTGTCCAAATATTTACAACCAAATCGAATCGATCGTAATGTAAAAATGTATCAAATGTACAAGAATAAAACAATGTAAATGTATCAATGTATAAAGATAATCAAATGTGTATTGTAAATGTGTATGATTATTTACAAGTGCGAGAGTGTATTTATTAAGTATTGTTAACTTAATGTATTTAATGTATTTATTTATTTGTATTCTTGTATTTTTGTTAATATGTACAAAATAAAAGGTTTTAATAAAAGAAAAGAAAATGGTTTTAAGAAATTCTATTTTTTCATGTATTAATGTTTAATGTATATAAAAATGTTTTAGTTAAAAAGAGAATATTCGACCTTAAAAAGAAGTCTATTTTTCTATGTATTTTATAATTATACTAACTAAAAGTAGTTAAGAAAATTTTATATAGAAAATGTTAAGGTATTGTTTTTATTTACAAAATAAATAAAATGTATTACTTAAAAAAAAATAAGTAAAAGGATGAAAAAAAGGAATTAGTTTATGTACAAACTATAAGAAAAGAATGGGCTCAATGGAAATTCATGGCCTAAACAAAAACTGGCTGAGAATAAAAAAAGGGAGGGTGCAGGGCGTGTAATGGGCTTAGGCGTTGAAACGGGGCAAGGCCCAAAACAGTTTACACATGTTTGTAAGGGTTTGAACTTGTTTTGCTCATTTGGGAATTCTAGGGTTCGTTGGATTTACAGAGCGGCGCTCCTCTTCATCTTCGTTCCTCTTCGTCCTCTCAAACCAAAGCTTGTCTGAGCAAAACCTCCGTCCAGAGCCACCGAGCGCCACCATTCATCCTCCTCCTCGCGTTTGCTCAAGCAACGATAAAAAAGGTATGACTTTTATCCCAACGCATTTTTGAGGGTTTCACGTTCGTGTATGTTTTGATTCTTATATGTTCTGGTTTTTAAGTGTTGTCGTTGTTTGCATGAGGTATGAGGAGAAGGAGTAGAAAAATACTACCTTTGTAGATATCGTGGCCTGGAGAGGAGGAGAGAGCTGGATTCGGAGGCGCTTAGGGTGGCTGAACGGCAAGGGGATGGTGATGCTGTGAACCTTTGCTTCCTGGTATCTTTATTTTTTACCTTTTTGTTGTTGATTTGATGATGATGCCTGGAAATCTGAAAATACTTAGCACGACCTTCCTTTTCCTCTTCTCTTTTGATTGCTTCTGTTGCCTTTGGAATAGCTTGCTTGTATGCTTATTCTGAGTTGTGATATTGGTATCCCAATGATGATGATACTCTGAGGGCTTGTGTTGGTTCGAATGTTTTTGACTTTAAGTTGCCTCTGAGACACTTGATATGCTGGTTATTGCCTTGTATGCTTGTATGCTGACATTGATGCTTGCCTCTGTATGTTAACCCAGTGATGACAACATTCTGAGGGTTTAGAGTTTTGGTTGGATTTTGTTGATATGTTTAGGCTGAGCAGTTTGAAAGGCTTGGACAAGTTGTTTGGTATGGCTTTGATGCAGTCTAAGGCTTGGACAGGTTTGTGATTTTGTTTAAAGCTCAAGCAGGTTTTAGGCTTAGTGTGTTTACAGGCTTGGCTTCTGATGCTTGACCAGGTTTAGGCCTGCTGTAACAGGTTTACTGGCTTTTGCTTTTAGTTTGTGTGTTTAAGGCTATGGTGTTTTGAGATTTCTATATTGCAGGCCTGTGTGAGGTTTATGCAGGATGTTTGGCTTCAGGACTTGGCTTGCTTCAGGCTTTGACTTGCTGTTGGTATGGTTCCAGGTTTAAGGTTTTACTGGTTTATGCAGGTTGAGGGTTTGACACAGGTTTGGCTGTTAAGCTTGAGGCTTTATGTTCTGAGTTGTTTTTCTTTTGGAATACATGTTTGGAGGCTTTAGCTTTCAATGTTACAGTTTGGTTTTTTTTCCTTTTGATATCTCTGCCTCCCTATGGTACTGTGTTGGTATCATTTTTTTATATATTTTTTCTTCAAGCCTAAGCCTGTAAGCCTCCTTTTCTTCTTCTCTTTTCTCTCTCTCTCCAGATTTTAAGCATATTAAATATTGCTTAGATGTAATTATGTTCTGAAAAGGTAGTTGGCCTTTGGAAAGTGATGATATCTTTTGAATATGCTTGCACTTGTGGTTTTCCTCTGCATACTTCTATCTCCTTTTACAGATTTTCTGCATCTTTGTGATAGCCTTTTTGATAACCTTTGTACCTTTGACAGATTTGGACAGTTTGCTGTCCAATTTGGACTTTGTTGATCTGGTTAGGAAATTCAGTTTGCCTTTGTACTTATACATGCTGTTAGGAATTTTTGAAATGGGCAAATTGTTGACAATGCAATATGTTTGACAAATTTGAATTTGTGCAATTATAACTTTTGTGCATTTCATACTTTTTGCAAGCATTTTTATCCCTCTTTGTGAACCGGGAGAAATCTCGTGATTTGCAGAGAGGGCAAACTGATTCCGGCCAGTTGCTTTTAATGATGAATCCATTTTTTTATCTGTCTGTCTTTTTAATTTTATCTGCTTTTGACTTCTTCTTTTCTTTTTGCAGATAAAAATCAAATGGAGAGGAGTAGCAGTAGAAGCTGAAGATTTAAAGACTTTTAGGACATAACTTTGTTTCCATTTTAATTATTTGTAATAATATTAATGTAAATAACTGTAAATAAATTTACAGTATTTAAATAATATCTGTAACAAACAATTCAAAATAAATAAACATCCCTCTTTTTATCAGTTAATTCTTCTTCCAATTCAATTGTTTATTTTAATTATTTGAGTTTCTTAAATTAAAACAATTGGAAATAAATCCAATTATTCTGACTTAGAAAAATAAATAATTAATAAACGTTCGGTGTTCCGAATTAAACATAGCAATGCACAGTTAAATCAACACATGCCCAAATGTCTTTTCCTTTTACTGATTTAATCAGACACTGCAAACTCAATCCAAATGACTCAGTCCAAATTTCAGAGTAAACTGAGAAGAACTATAGAATTAATTCTTTCTGAGGAATACGCGCACAAAACCCTAGTTCTTGATTAAATGTCAGAGAAGCGCCTGCCTGATCAAAACCTGAGCCAACTTAACCAAACCTTAGCAATCTGCCTGAACTGCTTTAAAATCAATGAAAACCCTAATTTTGTCTGACTGATAAGAAAAGTCTGTTTGACTGATTCTTACGCCAATCTGAAAAATCAGGAAAAGCCCGAAGCTGTGATTTCTTGTGGAAAAATTGGAGGGCAAATTTTGGGGTACAACAGTTGCCCCTGTTCAATCTTCTTGAACCTGAAGAGTTAGATTGGCAAGTTTGCCTTTCGCAACTCGAGGGTAAAAGGAGATTGGACACTAGAGTGCCTAAAAATTTGCACTCGGTGATGTGATGGTAGAGGGAATGGGCTTACAGATGCCATTTGGTGATGGGCTTAAAGATGCCATCTAGGGATGTGACAGAATCTGGTCGGGGGATGGGCTTAGAGATGCCATCTGGAAATGGGCTTAAAAGATACCATTCGGAAGTGTAATGGATAGTTGTGGAGATGGGCTTACAGATGCCATCGGGAGGTGTGACGGAACTTTGTCCGGAATGGGCTTATAGATGCCATTTGGAATGGTGTGTCGATCGCGTAAGAGATTCCTTAGAGAGAACTTGCGTACTTGAGAAAGAAAGATGGTTTCCTGGCTTGCTACCGCTTGATCTTCAAACTCTTCATGCAGATATGCCCTGGCTAGATATAGGTATCGAATCTACAATCAAACGCTCACAGATATGCCCTGGCTGGATACATGTATCGAATCTGGAATTTATCGTCTACAGATATGCCCTGGCTGGATACAGGTATCGAATCTAGAATCAATCACTCACAGATATGCCCTGGCTAGATACAGGAATCGAATCTGGAAATTGTCATCTACAAATATGCCCTGGCTAGATACAGGAATCGAATCTGGAATCCATCACTCACAGATATGCCCTGGCTAGATACATGAATCGAATCTGGAAATTGTCGTCTACAGATATGCCCTGGCTGGATACAGGTATCGAATCTGGAAATATCGTCTACAAATATGCCCTGGCTGGATACAGGAATCAGATCTGGAAATTGTCATCTACAGATATGCCCTGGCTAGATACAGGAATCGAATCTGGAATTTGGCGTCTTCAGATATGCCCTGGCTGGATACAGGTATCAAATATGGAATTTGGCGTCTTCAGATATGCCCTGGATGGATACAGGTATCGAATCTGGAATTGCGATAGTTGATAGTAATCATCTTTGGATTGACCTTTTCCTGAAAAGGCAAAACATTATTTGTATGCAATGTCATGATGTATGAGATGCATGATGTCATGATGTTCTCAAAAAATAAATGAGATTGTGTGATATGATGCGTATATGCATGCGTCATGGTGTATGATAATGTGATGAATGTATCTTTGTCTAGGAAAATAAATCCTTGACGATTGCCGGGAGTTTGTGGAATCCTGGGCTGATGTTGAAGAATGGAGTTCTTCGTTTCCGATGGGGATGACGGTTGCAAGAATAAACCGGCAGGAGAAAATGACTCCGTTGGGGAATAAACTTGTTGGAGAGATTACTCTGCGGGGAATTACTCTGTGGGAAGAGATACTTCGCTGAGGTTTTGATGAGAGCTCCGCTGGGGATTCCACTGATAAGTTATGTTGGGGAATTTAATGAACTCTACTGGGGATAGGAGAATCTTGACTGCTGTCGAGGAAAGTGAGTTCTTGACTGCTGCAGGGGGAGACAAGAATCTTTTGATTGTTGAAAGTGAGAAATCCTGGGGCCACTGTTGGGGGATCAGGAGCTTGGGTTGTATGCCAATCTGCTGGGGAATTCCTGTCTGGAGGAGATCTTCACCAGAGAACATTCGAATATTCTGTGAGGTGCTGAGAATGAGAGTCTTCACTCTGCTTGGGGATTGATAGTTGGAAGTTTTAGCTCCGCTGGGGATTGACAATTTTGGCTCCACTAGGGATTTTGAAATTTGACTCCGAGGGGAGTTAGCTTCTAGAAGGCTCTCTGGCTGGGGAAGTCGAGAATCTTCTGATTGCTGTAGGTGTTGATCTGGAATAAGTATCGGAATGTCGCCAAATCTTGGGTCACATCTGAACCATCTCTAGATCTTGAATAAGAATCTTTTGAGTTTGAGAAGGAACCGGTGTAGGGTTTCCTGATGATGAGTCAGTGTAAAACTGCCTCTTCTAACAGGCGATGAAGGAATTGTTGAACACTTTTGACATTCGAATGCCCCAAGTGGTGATGAAGAAGACTTGCCCCAAGTTCATTGAACTTTTGAGAGATTTGTTGAAATCTTGACTGGACTGCCCCAGGTTAACTGAACTTTGAAAGATCTGTTGAAACCTTGATTGGACTGCCCCAGGTTAACTGAACTTTGAAAGATCTGTTGAAACCTTGATTGGACTGCCCCAGGTTAACTGAACTTTGAAAGATCTGTTGAAACCTTGACTGGACTGCCCCAGGCGTGCTGGATAGTGACATGTCATGCCCCTGGTTGATAGGAGATTTGTCAATGGAAGTGTCATCCTTTTTGGAGTGATTTTACTCACTGAGAGAGTTTTCGTTCCTCCGAACATTCGCTGTATGAATTTCTTCGCTGTCAAACAAATAATCAAATGCAAACAGTGGTATTCAAACAATGCAAAGTTTATGTTTGTCTCGACGTTTTGAAAAATGCGTTTTTTAGCAGAAAACTTTTTATAAGACAAATCAACACCAGATTTAGAGCAAAGCCTTACAGGAGTCAGGATACCTTTTGTAACAGTATGCTTTCGAACTAACCCATGCTTCAATTAGGACTTTTGAAGGGTTGTAACATGGCTTGGTTCACGGTTTAAGAAACAAAGGATAAAGGCTCAAAGTATATTTGTACCCACCCGCTCTTCGTGATGTTCTTCAAACCTAAGCTCAGTTAATTATGCGTCGCACTCTATTCGAGTTTGGAACGACTTTTTGGGTGATGGTTCACCAGCTGAATTTGGGAGACAGTCATCATCTCCTTTTTCTTTTTCAACATTTTTTCATTTTGTTGAGGATTTGTAATGACCTCTCTATTTTGATTTTGATTTGTTATCCCTAACTTTTGCCTGACTGTCTCTGTTTTCGAGATCACAGTCAGCGGGATGCCCCAGCTTTCTTAAGCCTCCTTTACAGGTTTTGGCTCGGTGGGCTTTTTCTTTTTGAGAGATTGACTGCCTATGTGATAGGGAACCATCACTGTCTTTTGATTCCAGAGGAATGCTTTTCTTGTCATTCGTTATGTTACGAACTGAGAGTTTGCGACTTCAATGCGCATTTTCTTTTGAATAAACTGAGATACTACCCTGCCCCAGGTTTATATCAAAGGTTTTGATTTGCTTAGAACAGAAAACTCCTACTTCTTTGGCTTGAAGGGGTTGACTAGGGATTATCTTCCTTATAACTCCAGTGTTTGGGAATTGAAAGAAATGCCTGTACATCATCAGCAAGGTCTGTTCAAAAGCATACTGTATGAGATTATGGTATTGTTTCGTCATCCTCCCTCTAAAGGCTTGCAGCTTTTTATCAAGAGTTAAATATCATGAAGAAAGCATAAGAGTAGTGAAAATGAATGGGTGAATTCAAGACAAACATATGCAATGCATTAATGAAACAGAGTTTAACATCAACAGATAATTGTTTGAATAACAAAAGAAATTACAACTTTGAAAATTCAAATGAAGCAAAAGTCTCTCAGTTTGAGCTTTGTCACTTCAGGTGGAGAACTCCTTAACGGAAGATTTTCATCTCGCCGTCTGGCATGAACATCAGCACTCCAATGTCGATCAGATCTTGAATCTTGTTCTTCAAGGCCCAACAGTCGTCGGTGTCATGTCCCGGACTGTAGGAGTGGTACACACAAAATGCATCGGGATGATAGTTAGGAGCAGAGGTATTGGGCTTCTGGATAGGATCCCTCAAAGCAGTCAGATTGACCTCCAACAAGCGTTCCAGTATCAGAGATGACGGTATGTCAGTCTCCGTGAACTGTCTTCCCGACGTATTTTGATTACGCCGATTACCCCATTGACGCTGGCGAGGTTGTTGATGGGCTTGTGACCCTGAATCGAGCAGAGGAGCCTTCCCCTTGTCTTCTTGAGTGGTGACTTGCTCTTCAACCTCAGATGTTTGCCCCAGTTGGTTGTTCGAAGCAGTTGGTTGACGAGAACTCTGAGTTCCTCTTGTCTTTGAGACAAGTCCTGGATGAGGGCCATCTGGCCTACCAGCTGTCCCATCACTTGGATCCTCAATGTTGCCAAATCAAAATGCAGTTCCCCCAGCTGATCACTCCTGGAATTGTTTGAATTCTCCTGGACCAATCCCTTTGTGAGGATAGACTTCACTTCTTCTTTCCCCAGAGACAGGTTCAAGAACATTTCCTGCAGCTGAGCAGTCTGGTCCTGAATATCCTTGACAGTCCTCTCTAGAGCCATCTCTTACTGAAATAAACAGTAGGAGAGTAAGGAAACCTGAAAAAGGAAAAATCGTCAAGATGCAATGCATGATATGTGGATGCATGCTTTCAAGGATCTCTTGGGGTAAACACAAGAGAATGTTAGAGGTTGAATTTTGATCTTTGATCGGAGAACTTTGCAACGGTGGATGTCTTTCCACGAGAATCAAGCTCACCATGTCAAGTGGGTCATAGCCCCTGGTTCAAGTTGTTTCACTTGATCTTTGATGGCACTTGTTTAGAGGAGAAAACCTCTTGCCCCTTGGTAGACGTCTGGTTCAACGTAACCCTGCATCAAAAGAACCCTCGAGATCCTTGAAATGGTTATTGAAAATGCTATGGTATGATGTTATGATGTTATGTACATGTATGCAAAAGGCAAGTGAGTGTATATACAGATAATCATATTCACACAAAGCAAACAAGTCCTTAGGTTTAGGCTTGCATGGGGTTTGTAGGTAAGTACCCTCTTGAAGTTAGTTGGCTCATCCTGTCCTAGAAATAAAAACCGAGTTCTAAGGAGCTCAATATCATTGGATTGTTTTCTGTGTTCATTGTTTTGGTTTAGCCACTTAACTGGCGACCAAAATATTCCAAGAAAATAACCCTCAATGAGTGTAGTATCGAGTATCTACCAACTTCAGACTGCACCAAAGTCGGTCATCTCACTACCCCTAAAAAGGCTAAGATGGTCAATTAAGGTTCTAAGAGTTCGTTAGTGCTTCACGATATCACTCAGCGGCCCCATACTCTCCTTGATTGAACTCAAGGGTTACCGGTACTCACAAATATGTCACACTAACATAGCTTACTGCTTCGACCATGTCGGTATACCCCGCACCGTTCCCTCACAGTTTTATTGCTATTTACCTAAAAAAGGTGCCCCAAATCCGGGTGTAGGATTTACAACAAACCCAAACAAGGACCCAAAAAGTAAAGCAATCAAGGCAATCAAAGCAAGAATGTAAAGGTGATATAAACCCTAAGGTAACCCCACTTTTGGATTTTATCCCCAGCAGAGTCGCCAGTTCTGTGATACGGTGGAAGAACTGACTTAAGGTTTTGCGTTTGTTTTCGCACTTGTTCGGTTTAGCAAGAGTCGCCACCGACTTTTTATTTTATCCTAAAGGAAAGGTTAAAAAGCACAGGAAAAACCTTTTGAGATGTTTCGTGGGTTCGGGGGGTAGATTATGAAAAGGGAAGGTATTAGCACCCTTTTCATCCATGGTTATCCATGGGCTCTTAGTTACTTGTTTTAGATCACTTGCTTTCGATTTTCCAATTGCTTGAAACTGTGGTGTGTGAGTGTGTGTGTTTTGAAAATGTTTTTGAAGAAGATGCCTTGTCTAGGCAACCATTGTAATGACTCGTGTTTGAGTGTTTACAAAGGTGTGTATCTTTTCGAAAAGATGTTTCAAATGCTTTTGATAGTTTGTTTTGAAAGTGTTTGTGGACTGTGGTTTTGAAAAGTAGGCAAGCGTGTTTTGCAAGTTGGATCAAGTAACTAAGAGTTGTCTACCCCTAAATTTACTCAAAGGTTTTTCTCATGTTTTAACCCTTTAAACAATTTTTTCCACCATTGTATTTGGTGGACAATCTTGCGTTTAGGATGTTTAACGGGACAAGCGCGGGTCATCGTATGGACCATGAATGCAATGGTGCCAAGTGTCTTTGGCAATTTGCTTGAAGGGACTATGATCATTTTGATTAGGCAACTTCGAAAGCGTCATCGAGGGACTATGATCATTTTGATTTGTTTTGTTTTGCCAAAGATACTCAACGTGCAAGCATGGCCCATTTTGGAAGGCAACAAGCGGGATTACCCTAGGGGTGCAAGTGTGAATTATGTATTAATTTCATGTATTTGTCTTGTATTAGGTTATCTAGCGTTTGATTTTATGTACATACAAACCCTAGGTCTAACCATGGTATATTTAAAAAGCGATAAATTGCGAGAATTTAAAGTCTACGCTATCACAAATAAGTATCCGGGAGTGGGGGTACAAATTTACAAATGGGGATGAGACTTAAATAGGAGAGTAGTGTCCAAATATTTACAACCAAATCAAATCGATCGTAATGTAAAAATGTATCAAATGTACAAGAATAAAGCAATGTAAATGTATCAATGTATAAAGATAATCAAACGTGTATTGTAAATGTGTATGATTATTTACAAGTGCGAGAGTGTATTTATTAAGTATTGTTAACTTAATGTATTTAATGTATTTATTTATTTGTATTCTTGTATTTTTGTTAATATGTACAAAACAAAAGGTTTTAATAAAAGAAAAGAAAATGGTTTTAAGAAATTCTATTTTTTCATGTATTAATGTTTAATGTATATAAAAATGTTTTAGTTAAAAAGAGAATATTCGACCTTAAAAAGAAGTCTATTTTTCTATGTATTTTATAATTATACTAACTAAAAGTAGTTAAGAAAATTTTATATAGAAAAGGTTAAGGTATTGTTTTTATTTACAAAATAAATAAAATGTATTAGTTAAAAAAAAGAAGTAAAAGGATGAAAAAAAGGAATTAGTTTATGTAAAAACTAAAAGAAAAGAATGGGCTCAATGGAAATTCATGGCCCAAACAAAAACTGGTTGAGAATCAAAAAAGGGAGGGTGCAGGGCGTGTAATGGGCTTAGGCGCTGAAACGGGGCAAGGCCCAAAATAGTTTACACATGTTTGTAAGGGTTTGAACTTGTTTTGCTCATTTGGGAATTCTAGGGTTCGTTGGATTTACAAAGCGGCGCTCCTCTTCATCTTCGTTCCTCTTCGTCCTCTCAAACCAAAGCTTGTCTGAGCAAAACCTCAGTCCAGAGCCACCGAGCGCCACCATTCATCCTCCTCCTCGCGTTTTTTCAAGCAACGATAAAAAAGGTATGACTTTTATCCCAACACATTTTTGAGGGTTTCACGTTCGTGTATGTTTTGATTCTTATATGTTCTGGTTTTTAAGTGTTGTCGTTGTTTGCATGAGGTATGAGGAGAAGGAGTAGAAAAATACTACCTTTGTAGATATCGTGGCCTGGAGAGGAGGAGAGAGCTGGAGAGGAGGCGCTTAGGGTGGCTGAACGGCGAGGGGATGGTGATGCTGTGAACCTTTGCTTCCTGGTATCTTTATTTTTTGCCTTTTTGTTGTTGATTTGATGATGATGCCTGGAAATATGAAAATACTTAGCACGACCTTCCTTTTCCTCTTCTCTTTTGATTGCTTCTGTTGCCTTTGGAATAGCTTGCTTGTATGCTTATTCTGAGTTGTGATATTGGTAGCCCAATGATGAGGATACTCTGAGGGCTTGTGTTGGTTCGAATGTTTTTGACTTTAAGTTGCCTTTGAGACACTTGATATGCTGGTTATTGCCTTGTATGCTTGTATGCTGACATTGATGCTTGCCTCTGTATGTTAACCCAGTGATGACAACATTCTGAGGGTTTAGAGTTTTGGTTGGATTTTGTTGATATGTTTAGGCTGAGCAGTTTGAAAGGCTTAGACAAGTTGTTTGGTATGGCTTTGATGCAGTCTAAGGCTTGGACAGGTTTGTGATTTTGTTTAAGGCTCAAGCAGGTTTTAGGCTTAGTGTGTTTACAAGCTTGGTTTCTGATGCTTGACCAGGTTTAGGCCTGCTGTAACAGGTTTACTGGCTTTTTCTTTTAGTTTGTGTGTTTAAGGCTATGGTGTTTTGAGATTTCTATATTGCAGGCCTGTGTGAGGTTTATGCAGGATGTTTGGCTTCAGGCCTTGGCTTGCTTCAGGCTTTGACTTGCTGTTGGTATGGTTCCAGGTTTAAGGTTTTACTAGTTTATGCAGGTTGAGGGTTTGACACAGGTTTGGCTGTTAAGCTTGAGGCTTTATGTTCTGAGTTGTTTTTCTTTTGGAATACAGGTTTGGAGGCTTTAGCTTTCAATGTTACAGTTTGGTTTTTTTTCCTTTTGATATCTCTGCCTCCCTATGGTACTGTGTTGGTATCATTGTTTTATATATTTTTTCTTCAAGCCTAAGCCTGTAAGCCTCCTTTTCTTCTTCTCTTTTCTCTCTCTCTCTCCAGATTTTAAGCATATTAAATATTGCTTAGATGTACTTATGTTCTGAAAAGGTAGTTGGCCTTTGGAAAGTGATGATATCTTTTGAATATGCTTGCACTTGTGGTTTTCCTCTGCATACTTCTATCTCCTTTTACAGATTTTCTGCATCTTTGTGATAACCTTTTTGATAGCCTTTGTACCTTTGACAGATTTGGACAGTTTGCTGTCCAATTTGGACTTTGTTGATCTGGTTAGGCAATTCAGTTTGCCTTTGTACTTATACATGCTGTTAGGAATTTTTGAAATGGGCAAATTGTTGACAATGCAATATGTTTGACAAATTTGAATTTGTGCAATTATAACTTTTGTGCATTTCATACTTTTTGCAAGCATTTTTATCCCTCTTTGTGAACCGGGAGAAATCTCGTGATTTGCAGAGAGGGAAAACTGATTCCGGCCAGTTGCTTTTAATGATGAATCCATTTTTTTATCTGTCTGTCTTTTTAATTTTATCTGCTTTTGACTTCTTCTTTTCTTTTTGCAGATAAAAATCAAATGGAGAGGAGTAGAAGTAGAAGCTGAAGATTTAAAGACTTTTAGGACATAGCTTTGTTTCCATTTTAATTATTTGTAATAGTATTAATGTAAATAACTGTAAATAAATTTACAGTATTTAAATAATACCTGTAACAAACAATTCAAAATAAATAAACATCCCTCTTTTTATCAGTTAATTCTTCTTCCAATTCAATTGTTTATTTTAATTATTTGAGTTTCTTAAATTAAAACAATTGGAAATAAATCCAATTATTCTGACTTAGAAAAAGAAATAATTAATAAACGTTCGGTGTTCCGAATTAAACATAGCAATGCACAGTTAAATCAACACATGCCCAAATGTCTTTTCCTTTTACTGATTTAATCAGACACTGCAAACTCAATCCAAATGACTAAGTCCAAATTTTAGAGTAAACTGAGAAGAACTATAGAATTAATTCTTTCTGAGAAATACGCGCACAAAACCCTAGTTCTTGATTAAATGTCAGAGAAGCGCCTGCCTGATCAAAACCTGAGCCAACTCAACCAAACCTTAGCAATCTGCCTGAACTGCTTTAAAATCAATGAAAACCCTAATTTTGTCTGACTGATAAGAAAAGTCTGTTTGACTGATTCTTACGCCAATCTGAAAAATCAGGAAAAGCCCGAAGCTGTGATTTCTTGTGGAAAAATTGGAGGGCAAATTTTGGGGTACAACAAAGGGCAAGGAGTCCTTGGTATGGATGCTAATGATCTCGGGTTGGTGTCTGGGGTGAAGGTTCCTCCAAATTTCAAGCCTCATGTATTTTAGAAGTACAATGGAACCTCATGTCTGTTACTCATGTAACTGCTTATTTCCGAAAGATGTCGGTGCATACTGAGGATCAGGGGCTTTTGATTCACTTTTTCCAGGATAGCCTATCTGGGGCATCCCTGGAGTGGTACATGAAATTGGAGAAAACCCATATTCGTTGCTGGAATGATCTTGCTTGGGCTTTTGTCAAACATTATCAGTACAATGTGGATATGGCGCCTAATCACACTCAGTTACAAAATTTGTCACAAGGACCAAGAGAATCTTTCAAGGAATACGCTCAGAGGTGGCGTGAGTTGGCTGCGAGGGTTCAACCTCCACTCAGGGAGAGAGAACTCATTGATATGTTTATGAGTACCCTGCAAGGGCCGTTCTATGAGCATAATAGGAAGTACTTCGGCAGGATTTGCAGACTTGGTTATGGTTGGTGAAAGAATTGAGGTAGGTTTGAAATTGGGGAAAATTTAGATTGGAGGTTCTAGTGGCTCATCAGGAGGCAGTAAGAAACCATTCAACACTTACCCTAAGAAAAGGGAAGGCGACGCGAGTGCAGTTTCCTCTCATAGAGGAAGAAGAGAGGATCGTCAACACCAACAAATCAATGTTGTTTCTATTCCTGTCAATGCTCCTCCGCAGCAGAGACTGAATATGGTGCCTCAACAGCAAAGACAGTAAGATGCTCCCTATCAGTATAATAATCAACAACAAAGACAACCGAGAAAATTCGATCCCTTTTCGGTATCTCTTACTGAAGCACTCCACCATTTACTTGATTTGAAGTTGATCAGTTTGAGAAATATGCCACCACCACCCGCAAGACTTCCTCCTAACTATGATGCTAACGCAAGATATGAATTCCATTCAGGAGGAGTTGGTCATTCTACTAACAATTGCTTTGCGTTGAAGTGTAAAATACAAGACTTGTTGGATGCTAAGGCAATTGAGTTTACTCCAGTGACTGCTCCGAATGTTACTCAGAACCCGATGCCTAGGCATGGAGGGGGTGTTGTTAATATGATTGATGATAGTGGTGAAATGTTGAATTTAATCATGGATGTGGAACAAGTAACTACTCCGTTGTGCTATGTTAAGAGGTATTTGCTTGACAATTTTATTTTCTCGGGTTGTACTTCATAGTGTGCCAAGTGTAGAGAGAAATCGAAAGGCTGTGATGATTTAAAAGCCGGTATCCAGTTGTTGATAAAGGAGGGTTCCCTGCAGTTCGATAGAAAACCGAGCTACCGTAAGGTTACCGAAGAAGATGTTGCTGTGGTATCTATTCCTTACACCCCTTTGCGTATTCCTACCCCATCTAGGGCGCCACCTTTGATGATTACAGTACCTAGTCCCATGCCGTATACCAGTGAGAAGGACATCCCATGGAATTATGGTGCCGATGTTTATTACCATGGGGTGAAGCAGGAGGTAGGTACTCTTTTGTCTGAGGAAGAACGTGCTGAAGGTAATGAAGAGGAAGTTCATAACTTTTCTGGTGTGGGTCGAATGACTAGAAGTGGGAGAGCGTTTGGTCCTTCCAATATGCAAGATGCGGCAGATGCTTCTGCAAGAGAAAAAGGAAAGCAGCAAGTGATGATTGGTAATCCAAGGGTTACGCCAACCAATGTGACTCAACCAATTCCGATACCAGAAGCTTCTTCAGTTCCTGATGAGGTTGAAGAGTTAATGCGAATTATCAGAAAGAGTGATTATAGCATAATTGATCATCTGAGCCATACTCCTTCTAAGATGTCTATCTTGTCTCTGTTGATTTATTCAGAACCTCACAGAAATGCTTTGATGAAGTTGTTAAAGAATGTGTTCGTGCCACATGAGATAACAGTCAATCAATTTGAGAATGTTTGTGCCAACATATCTGTCGGGAACGGTATGGGCTTCACCGATTTTGATCTTCCTCCGGAGGGGCCAAACCATAACAAAGAGTTGCATATTTCAATGGAGTGCAGGGGCACAACTTTATCCCGGGTTTTGGTGGACACATGGTCGTCCTTGAATGTATTACCTAAGTCAGCATTGATGAAAATTGATTATTCTGGACTGGAGCTGCGCCTTAGTGATTTGATGGTGAAGGCGTTTGACGGGTCTCGAAGGTCAGTGTTTGGGGAGTTGGAGTTACCAATCAAGGTGGGTCCTCGCACCTTCACAGCTACATTTTTTGTGATGGATATACAACCAGCGCATTATTGTTTGTTGGGGAGGCCGTGGATTCATAGAGCAGGGGCAGTCACTTCTACTCTTCATCAGAAACTCAAGTATCCTGCAGAGGGAAAGGTGATAACCGTGTGCAGCGAGGAAGAGTACATCGTGCGTCATTTGACATCATTCCGCTATGTTGAAGTTGAAAGCGAGATTCACGAGACTCCGTTTCAGGCGTTTGAGACAGTTCATGCTGTCAATTTTCCTCCTCCAGAGCAGAAAAGGAAACCTGAAACTGTTATGTCTTCTCTCAAGGATGCGAGAGCTGTGGTGGAAAATGGTAACCCTGAAGGTTGGGGTCAGGTGCTGGACGTTACTCCAAAATTTAATAAATTTGGTCTTGGTTATAGCCCATGTCAGCAGAGCGCAACTCCCAGAGCATCTAGTTTATCTACTCTTGTGAAGTTTTCCCGTCCTTGTGTTACTCAAGAAGGACACGTCAATGCAGTTGGCGATGAGAAGGCTGATGGCTACAATATCGAAGATTAGATTCGTCCGAGTATTCCTGGCCAGACACTCAACAATTGGACTTCTGTGGATGTTATCCAAGTTTCAAGCGCTGAGGAGTAATTTTCTTGTTTTCTTTTATTATCATATCATAATTCCTACGCTCTGCCCAAGGCGTAGTGAATCATTTGTGTAGGGCCACCATGTTTATTTTCAAAAGCTTATCATGAAATAAAGGACGTTTTTGCATTCAAAATTTTGCTCCATTTATTTCTTTATTTAAATGGCAATGTTTTTCTTTTCACACACTGTCACTAAAAAAACGCCAAAATGTCATTCATGTAGATGCACTTCCACCACCGATCATATTGATAACGACTCTGCTATGGCTCATTATGACTTTGATACTCCTATTTATCAAGCTGAAGAAGAAGCATATGAGGATTGTGATCTTCCTGAGGAATTAGCAAGATTGTTAAAACAAGAGGAGAAGGTTATCCAGCCGAATCAAGATTCGATCGAGGTGGTGAATATTGGCCCAGAAGAGGTAAGAAGAGAAGTCAAGAGAAGTCAAGATGGGGGCAGATCTCGAGGAAAGTATAAAGGCCAGATTGATTGAGCTACTCCGTGAGTATTATGATATCTTCGCTTGGTCTTATGAGGATATGCTTGGGCTGGATACAAACATAGTGGTGCATCGACTACCGCTCAGATAAGGTTGTTCTCCTGTCAAGCAAATGCTCCGAAGAACTCATCCTGAGATGTCCAAGAAGATCAAGGAGGAGGTCCAGAAGCAGTTGGACGCGAATTTCCTAAAGGTCATCAATTATCCGCCATGGATTGCAAATATTGTGCCTGTGCCCAAGAAGGATGGTAAAGTCAGAATGTGCATGGATTATAGGGATTTGAACAGGGCCAGCCCTAAAGATGATTTCCCTCTTCCGCATATTGATGTGTTGGTCGATAATACTGCTCATTCCAAAGTGTTTTCATTTATGGATGGTTTTTTGGGTTACAATCAAATTAAGATGGCTCCTAAGGATATGGAGAAGACAACATTTATCACGCCTTGGGGCACTTTCTGCTATAAAGTGATGCCGTTTGGTTTGAAAAATGTCGGGGAAACATATCAGCGCGCCATGGTCACTCTCTTTCATGATTTGATTCACAAAGAGATTGAGGTTTATGTGGACTATATGATTGCTAAGTCTGACACGGAAGAGGAACATCTTGTCCATCTAGAAAAAATGTTCGAGAGACTGAGGCAGTTCCTGCTGAGGTTGAATCCGAATAAGTGCACCTTCGGGGTGAGATCCGGCAAGCTGTTAGGTTTTATTGTAAGTGAAAGAGGTATCGAGGTGGACCCGACCAAGGTAAAAGCAATACAGGAAATGCCTGAACCAAGGACAAAGAAGGAAGTACGTGCTCTCTTGGGAAGGTTAAACTACATTTCTAGATTTATTTCTCATCTCACAGCCACCTGTGAACCTTTATTCAAGTTGTTAAAGAAAAGTCAGACAGTGAAATGGAATGAGGATTGTCAGAAGGCCTTTGACAAGATAAATGAGTATTTGCAGGAACCTCCGATACTCATGCCGCCAGTGGAAGGAAGGCCACTAATCATGTACCTAACTGTGTTGGAGAGCTCAATGGGTTGTGTCCTCGGTCGGCACGACGAGACAGGGAAGAAAGAGCAGGCTATTTACTACTTGAGTAAGAAGTTTACGGAATGCGAGTCGAGGTACTCATTGCTGGAAAAGACTTGTTGTGCGCTTGCCTGGGCCGCCAAACGTTTGAGGCAATACATGTTAACTCACACCACCTACTTGACATCCAAAATGGATCCAATCAAGTATATTTTCAAAAAGCCAGCTCTTACAAGCAGGGTAGCTCGTTGGCAGATGATACTCACCGAATATGATATCCAATACACTACTCAAAAAGCAATTAAGGGTAGTGTACTGGCCGACCATCTTGCTCATCAGCCCATGAATGATTATGAACCGATGAAGTTTGATTTTCCAGATGAGGAAATTGTGTACATTCGGGATTGTAATATGCCAGGCCCAGACGAAGGACCCGAACCGGGATCACGTTGGACGCTTGTCTTCGATGGTGCCTCCAATGCCATGGGTAACAACGTCAGAGCTATTATCACTTCCCCTGAGGGATACCACATTCCTTTCACGGATCATATTTGTTTCGATTGCACTAACAACATGGCCGAATATGAGGCTTGCATTTATGGCATTGAAGCGGCAATCGACCTGCGCATCAAATTTTTGAAAGTTTACGGGGATTCCAATCTTGTTATCAGCCAGATTAATGGAGATTGGGAGACTCGCCATCATAACCTAATTCCCTATCGTAAGCATGTTATGAAGTTGATTCCATACTTCGAGGAGATCACATTTGAGCACATTTCCAGAGAAGAAAACAATCTAGCTGATGCACTGGCAACTTTGTCCTCCATGTTCAAGGTTAAATGGGCTAATGAGGCACCTTCCATTACCATCAAAAGTTTGAGTGAGCCAGCTTTCTGTTTTGAGGCTAGTTTGGAATCAGATGGTAATCCTTGGTTTTATGATGTTAAATGCTATCTTGAAATGCAAGAGTACCCTGAAGAGGCATCCGTCATAGATAAGAAGTTCTTGAGAAGATTTTCAGCCAAGTTCTTTCTCAGTGGTGATGTGTTGTATAGAAGGCATCATGACGGCTTACTGCTCAGATGTGTTGACAAGAAAGAAGCAGCTAGAATCATTGAAGAGATACATGAGGGTGACTTCGGGACTCACTCCAGTGGGCATACCATGGCCAAAAAGATTTTGCGAGCAGGTTATTATTGGTCCACCATGGAGACTGACTGTTACAATCATGCACGTGTTTGCCACAAATGTCAAGTCTATGCTGATAAGGTGCATGTGCCGCCAGTACCTTTGAATGTATTGACTTCCCCTTGGCCGTTTGTGATGTGGGGAATTGATATGATCAGCAAAATTGAACCGACTGCATCCAACGGGCACCGTTTCATTCTGGCTGTCGTCGATTATTTTACAAAATGGGTCGAAGCTGCATCCTATGCCAATGTCACAAAGCAGGTGGTAACTCGGTTCATTAAGCATAATATTATATGTCGCTACAGAGTGCCTGAAAAGATCATTACCGATAATGGGTCTAATTTGAACAACAAGATGATGAAGGAGCTTTGTGAGTCCTTCAAAATCAAGCATCATAACTCTTCCCCATACCGACCAAAGATGAACGAATCTGTCGAAGTAGCCAATAAGAATATCAAGAAAATCGTACAGAAGATGGTGGTAACCTGTAAAGATTGGCATGAGATGCTGCCTTTCGCTTTGCATGGTTATCGGACCACTGTGCGTACTTCGACTGGGGAAACCCCATTTTCATTGGTTTACGGCATGGAAGCAGTATTGCCAGTAGAAGTCGAGATTACTTCTCTTAGGATCATGAGAGATGTTGAGCTGGATGAAAACGAATGGGTACAGAATCAGCTGGATCAATTGGAACTTATTGACGAGAAGAGGTTGACGGTTGTATGTCATGGTCAGGTATATCATCAAAGAATGAGGAAAGCTTTTGATAAAAGGGTACGGCCTCAGTGTTACAAGCCAGGTGACCTTGTGCTAAAAAGGATAATTCTCCCCCAGGGAGATCCCAGGGGCAAGTGGGCTCCGACTTGTGAAGGTCCTTTCGTGGTCAGAAAAGTTTTCTCTAGAGGAGAGATGATGCTTACGACGATGGATGGAGAGTATTTCCATCTCCCTGTGAATCCTAACATAGTTAAAAAAATACTTTGCATAAAAAATAAAATAATAAAGACCCGCTAAACTGAAAACCCGAGAGGGCGGTTTAGGCAAAAAGAGGGTGTCCTGGTGAATCGAAAACCCGAAAGGGCGATTCAGGCAAAAGTTAGGGACTTAAAGCAAACGACTACGCTCAGCATGAGATCCCTTGTTTATTTCCTTTGTTCTGTCACCTGGCATAAGCTCAAAGCTAATCCAAGAATGATCTATCTGAACGCAGGAAGATAAGAGTTATAAGGGTCATAGCAGAGTCGGGACTCGATAGATGATTCACATTCACATTGCCATTTGTAAACACTTGTTTGTTTTGATTTTTGTAATTACTTGCTTCCAAATGTAAATGCCTTTTTCACATGCTAATTTCTCAAAATCAATAGAATATCTTCTTTCAAGTATACGTATACCTTTCTTTTCCATCTTTTTACTATTTTGTCTGCAAAAACGTCCAATATTTTGATAAGCATGTGCATATAAACTTCGTGGGCCTTACACAGAAATGGTAATCTAAGTCATGATTGGTTGATCGCTTGAAATACGGATAACAAACACAACTATTGCTGTGCAAGGGGCATGTTTGGTTCTATGATGGACAAGGTTTCTCATTCACTTTACTGGCCGATGCCTTGCCAATTTTGTTTCACAGTTTCGTGCTGTTGGTAAGGGTCATAGGTCAGGGTAATGTCAAGATTGCGGAAGGTCAGCGAGATCGGCAAACCAAGTTGGATATATTTCTTCCCCATAATGGCTTTTATTGCGTTTCTTTACCGCACTTTCATGTGTTATCTTGATTGATTGTTTTAGCATTGTCTGCATATAGGATTTTGTTTATAGCCGAATGCTATTTTTGATGCGCTGATTATTTTTGCCTAAAAAAAATTGTTTCATTTTACTTAATTCATCCAGTATCACTCTTTAATCGTTTTTTTTCGGGCATTCTGATACCACCTGTGCCAATTCTTTTGCTTAGCCAAGAGTTTGGAGGAAAGAGTTTAGCTTAAAATGATGACTGTAGTGGTATGCTTTTGAGTAGAACCTTGTTGACGATGTACAGGAATTGTTTCAATCCCCAAACACCAGAGATATAAGGGAGTTAGACCCTCGTTAACCCCTCTGAGCCTTCGAAGTAGGAGTTTCTTTTCCATTCAAAAAAAAAACTTTTTAAACCAGGGGCAGGGTAGATGTTCAGTTGATTTGACCAAGCATTCAAATTTCAGAAGGAATGTCCCATCTGAGGATCACCACATTTTATCTCTCGCATCATGAGATCAGGAAAAATGTCTAAACCACGATGTTCATTTCCTTACAAAGTCCTGAGGTCGAGATCGAATTGATACAATAATGGCTATCCCTCGCCGACCAAGGAATGAGGCATTTGTTTTCAAAAAGAGAGAGAGAAAGAAAGAAAAAGTTCAAAGACCTAAAGTCATATTGACTTGTTCGAAGTGGGAAGTATGAATAAGAAAGAAACAAAAAGCCCCGCTAAGTCGAAACTTGAAAACAAGTCGCTTAGGAAAAAGTTAGGGCATCCCGCTGGACTTCCAAAATTGAAATTCAAAAGTTTTTGTCCAGGCAAAAGTTAGAGAAAAGAGAGCCTAAAAGGCTTAAAAGAAGATTATTCAATGAAGTTTTCATCAAAATAAGAGGAACAATAATGTAAAAAAAAAACAAAAGCAGCAGAAGTTAAGTGACAGTCATGTTAGAGAATTTGTCGTGATCATCCAACCATTATAAATCCTTTTGAAAGAGGAATGCTAGTGATAAGTTAAATGAACTTAGGACCGGAGAATATCACGAAGGGGGTGGGCACCAAATAACTTGAGCCTTGAAAAACTTTTTTCTAAAAAACCTCGAACCAGGCCACGTTACAACCTTTAAAAGTCCTAATTAAAACAAAGGTTTAACTCGAAAGCATACTACAATAGGATAACACTTCCTAAACTCCCAAATATGTGTTGCATATCCATGTTGGTATCTTACTACCCGCATCTTGACTCGTTTTCTTAAAAAAAAAAGGGAAGAAAAGTTTTGAAATTTTTGCACTCTAGCCAGTGATTCATTCACAACAGAGATGCGACACTTTGTTAAAGTTTTCAACTTCAAGGCTTGAATAATCATTGCATCAGGTATGTCATCCCCAAAATAAACATCTTTCTGCATGCAAAACATTCGTTTGACATCAAAAAGAGTTTACACTTTGAACACCTGTAAAGAGCTTAATGATTGTCAGGAAAGGAATATTTGGCTTCCTTCTGTTAGACAGGACCCGTGTATGATTAGGAATTTGCGTTTCCCCAGTGAAGTTTCGTTTCCCCAGTAAAGTTTCGTTTCCGCAGCAAAGTTTGGTTGCCCCAGGAATCTTCTTTCAAAAGCTTCATTCTGAGACTTCAAGTTTGGATATGTCGCACATCCCCAATGGAGTTGTTTAAATGAGAACTCACATTCTGAAGAAGTTTCAAATCCCCAACGAAGTTGCCAACAGAGATCCCTCGCCATGACTTCTCATTTCCCAGCCGGTCTGCTAACTGGGGCATCCTTATGTTAAGGTCTTCCCCTATCCCCAGTGAGGTCGATACCGTGTGACTATCTGCATGATCCATCCAATGGTTGCATTCCAAGAAATCTCTCTCCAGCAAAAACCTTCAACAAAGTTTTGTCTCCCCGGTGAAGTCCCATTTCCTCAACAGAACTTTGTTCCCCCAGCAAAGGTTTTCGTCCCTCACGTCGGGTTTGTTGTCTTGGTGTCATCCTCAACACGGCCGCGCGATGTCTTTTCTAGAGATTACAGTCTTATCCTGATCTTTTCCCTCAATGTCTAATCTTCAGATGACGTCCCTCTCCAGAAGCTACAATGTCGATCTGATCTTCTCTAGGAGTTTGCAATTTATTTTTGCAGCACCTCTCAATGTTTGTGGCCTGTTTCTACTAGTTGCTTGGTTGTTATTCCCCGTGAAGCTTCATCTCTTCAAGGTTCCCTCTCTAGCGGTTCCCCGTATTTTCTCCTCTCCTTTAGATTTTGCAATTTATTTTTGCAAGTCATGTCAGATTCTGACCTCTTGGTTATTGGCTTCTCAATTGGCCATTCCCCAGTGAAACTTTTAAACATGCATCATTACTTGGCATCTACAAAAAACGCGTAGCATTTCCATTATATGGAACATTGCGCTATATAAAAAGAATTCAAACATGCATCGAAACATAAACCATTATTGTTTCTGTTGTCCCCAGTGAATTTGCTAATACCTCGGGTTAAATCCCCAGCGAGGTCTTCGTCCTCATTATCTCAGTTTCCCCCATACCAATATCCTTTTAACGTCAATCGTTTGTTTGATTGAGTGTCTACTCTTGACTGTAGTTCAGTTTCGCCCTGGCGCGGTCTTCTCGGGTTTAGTCTTCACTACCCTCTTCGGTTCATTCCAATGTCTATTGATACACCTTTCGAATACCAGTTTCGTCCTGATATTCGCTTTCAGCAGGTTTTTAGGTGTACGCTCTAATCTCCTTGTTTTGGGTTGAGCTCAGAGTTTCGTCTCCTCACCTTGCGCATAAAATCCAGTTTCGTCCTGGTACTCATCTAGTTTAGTTTCTCCTAACTAGTTTTTGAGTCGAGTTTCGTCTCGTTTTTGCTTTCATACCTTGGACCCTTTGACGGTGTTCGTTTACCGAGTGCAGTGTTTGTACTGCATCCCTGGTTTGAAATCTGTCTCTTTTGTTCCTTGGATTCTTCTATCAGTTTTCGTCACTATTTATCCATTGATCTGAGACCAGCAGGTGCTCTGAGAAACATGCGCTCTCATCACTCTCGCTTTGGGTCGAGTCTCGTCTCATCGCCTGTGCATGAAATCCAGTTTCGTCCTGGTACTCATCTAGTTTAGTTTCGCCTAACTAGTTTTTGAGTCGTGTTTCGTCTAGTTTTTTCTTTCATACCTTGGACCCTTTGACGGTGTTTGTTTACCGAGTGCAGTGTTCGTACTGCGTCCCTGGTTTGGAATCTATCTCTTTTGTTCCTTGGATTCTTCTATCAGTTTTAGTCACCATTTATCCATTGATCTGAGACCAGCAAGTGCTCTGAGAAACATGCACTCTCATCACTTTGCCATGGGTCGAGTTTTGCCTCGTTACCCGTGCGTGAAATCCAGTTTTGTCCTGGTACTCATCTAGCCTAGTTTCGTCTAACTGGTTATTGAGTCGAGTTTCGTCTCACTTTTGTTCCTCATTTATGGGATTCTTTCAGTTCCTTCATATTGTCTATCTTAGTTGAGATCAGCAAGTGCTCCTAGAATCGCGCACTCTAGCCACTTTTCTTTGGGTTGAGCTCATAGTTTCGTCTCCTCACCCGCGTACGTTTTCTTTTCCAGAGCTTAGTTTCGCCTATACTCCGTGGTTTGAGTTTTATATCACCTTTTTGAAGTCCAGTTTTGCCCTGGCACATTTGTCCGGAAGTTTAGTTGCATCTACTCTTCTTTGTTTTTGTTCTGTCTCAACCTGCGTTACAGCTTCATCCTAACGCATGTCTTTGGGGTTTTCTGCTTCTTTTTCTTTCTTCTTAAAGAGTGTAAATTTTAGGGTTCTTTTGTATTCAATCATCTTCAACTTTGAACGCTCGAAAGTTGTCACTTTTCTCACTTATCATGTTAAAGATATTTGAATAGGGGCAGCTGTTGCACCCCAAAATTTACCCTCTTGATTTAGGCTTATGTTTCATCATGATTATCATATTGCATTGCATTCATACATTGTGATGGGATCAAAGTACTTTAGTTATCAAGTCTTCCTCAAACCTTGAAAGTTGATTGCATTGACAAGTTACTCAAGTAGAACCTTATCATCTAAACCACTGGATCTTTCAAGCTCAGAAAGTTATTGCATATTTCAAGATATTTTATCCATCTCTTTGGATCATCAGAGGATTGAAGTTTGTATTTGATTACAAGAGAATCACATTTTTGATTCACCAGTCAAATTAGGGTTTTGCTTGATCAAGGCTATTGATCAATTTACAAGTCTTGGTTTGAAAGCTATAACATCTCATTGGTATTTGGAAAGTCTTAGTACAAGAAATTGTTCAGGATGCCCAGAAGATTTGAAGTTTTGAAGATGGTTCATCAGTCTCCTAAGATATTAACCAAAATTAGGGTTTGGTCCAAGTTGAAGTAATTGGGGCCTAGATGAGCCAATTCATGAAGAATCATTATCTTATCATCATTAAAATCAAATTTGATCAAAGAGTCTCTCATGATGCCCAGTGGAATTATGGTTTTGAAGCTTGATCAAGCTATCTCCTAGCACATGGTACAAAACTAGGGTTTTGGATTTAATCAGGATTTCTCTCACTTTTTCACCCAAACTTGTTTCCATGATTCACCACATGTTATCAAGCATTTATGATTGGAAAATTAAGGTTCAATTTGGATTGGAAATGATTCAATTGATCAAAAGGGGAAAAACAGTCATTTTGGTCAAAATCAGTCAAAATCAGAAGTTGACCAAGTGGACTTTTGGTCAACCATCAATTTAAGCATCCTCTTTTCATATTCCATACCCAAATTCATCTTTGAATCATGAGAAATGGTGAATATGAGTGTAACTTGTTCAAGAAGTAACCTAAAAATCAAAAAAATTCTAAGTGTAAAGATGACTTCTCTTGGGCAAGTCACGTGCGTAATTTCATCAAACACTTGGCATTCCATTTTGTGGAACCAATTTCTTGTGACTCAATCCTCAATTTGAAAAATTAAAAAGAGCATTTTGTTGTTTTCCATGAAAGCTTCTCATTAAACTTGGAATCACTCAAATTGGATTAAAATTGAGGAAGTTGTGGTTTGAAGAAGTTGGGTGGCAAAACCGGATTTTTGAAAGCACATGGGCAGGCCAGCGTGCACGCAGTCTTGGGCAAGTTGGCTTGACTTGCCCAGGAATCCTAATGTCCACATCTCTTTCATTTCTCCACCATTTTTGATGAATCAAAGATCATTGTGAAGCTCATCATATGAATTTTAATTGGCTCAAAGAAAATTGGAAAATGCACGAGCCAATTTGAAATGGCCTCAGTTGGAAGTCAGCTGATTTTTGGTGTATGCTTGGCCATGGCAATTTTCAAGTTTTGGTTCAGTTTTGATTAAATCATTTCAAAGACCACTTGCACATGCTTGGCACGAATTGGACACCTCATGTGCTTGCCAAAAAAAGGCCAAACCAGGTGCATACCTCGTGCCTCTCTCATTTTCACATTTTGACAAAATGGGAAACTTCTCACTCTAGAAAATCAGTCCCATGTGCAAAAGAGGACAGCTCACCTCATCACGTTTTTTTCACTCACTCACACTCTCCTTTTGTTGCTTAAAACGACTGCAAGCATTGCCTGAAGACCAAGCAAAATGCAAATGGCCATCACACTTGTTTTGGTTTGACAGAAAATTCACTTTTGCCCTCCAACGACTCTTAGATTGAATTACCACTCTAACCTCACTCCAAACACTCTATATAAGTTGCTCAAGCTCTCCTTTCACGGACACACGCACTGCATTGGGAGAAGCTCCTCAGAACTTTCTCATTTTTCTTGCTCTGCAACTTGAATCGAGCAGCTCAATTCTCTTGATCCAGTCCTCATTTCTCTATCCAAACACCTTCATTGGAGCACATGGAAACTATTTGGAAGGGTTTCTTGTTAGATTTCAGAGGCACCAAGTGAATTTATTTTTCACTTTTGCAGGTATGCTCACTGAATCTGAACCTTGATTTGAGCATGAATTGAAGTGTTTTGTGTTGTGCATTGTGTTTATAGCTGGCCAATCATTAGGATTGATGTATATTTGAGCACTAATTCAAGCAGATTTGGTGAAATCGTGGTTCTGGTTTTGATGCTTGCAGTGTGTTTTTCCAGTTTTTGAGATTTGATTTCTTGATCTATGCTTGATCTCTGAGTTTGATTCGAATGGCATGATGTAGTATGATACATTAGCTTTAATTTGAGCTTAATCTCATGGATTTTGGTTGAGAATCGTGCTTGTTTGATGGATATGAAGTGAGCATGTTGGAACTGATGGAAGCGAGTGTTTTGCTTCAGCTGGAGGTTGAAGATGATGCGTGGCATCATCTCATTGGCCTTGTTCTTGTTTTTGATATTTAAATTTCAATTAATTCTCTGATTTTATTTTCTTTATCAAAACAATTTAAAAAATTCTGAAAAAATTATCACAAGTTCAAAATAATTTCTACTATTTTGTGTAATTTTATTGAAATTTTTAAAAATGTTTTGATTGGTTTAAAAAATTAATGAGTTTAATTAATTGTTTATTTAAAGTTTATTTTTATTTTAATAGTTTCTTTGATCTAAAAATTCCACAAAAAAATATTTTGGACTCATAAAACAATGTAGAATTTGTTTAACATTTTTTCTATTTTTGATTATGAATTTAATTTGAGAAGGTTATTTTGAATTTTTGCTTTATAATTTTCATTTTTATACTTCCATTAATTCAAAAATTCTCAAAAAAATCATGCAAGCTTGTTTTTAATCATAGAATCAGAATATAATTTTACTTTGACCTTTTTGTGACTTTTGGCTAGGGTTTACATTTTTGCCAATAAATAATGGTTTAATTGTTAATTGTTTATTTGATTTTTATTTTAATATTTCCATTAATTCAAAAATTCCAAAAAAATCAGGGATGTGTGTTTTCAATTCTAATATTTGAATATAATTTTGATTGGTTATTTTTCTGATTTTTGTTTAGAATTTTATTTTGAGATATGAATGTTTGTTTAATTGATTAATTGCTTGAATTTTATTTTATTTTTGACTTTTCCTTATTTCAAAAAATGTGAAAAAATATGTATTCTGACATTTATGGTTTCCTTGTGACTTGTATGATCTTGGTTTGAATTGTTTGAATTTTAATCTTACCTAATCAATATTTAAGATTAAAAGTCAAAAATTAGGGTTTTGTTGCTTATTGTGCAAGTTTCTTTTTCAAAACCACTATGCCCTAGATTTTCAATGGAACTTAGGTCTTGATTATGGTTCATGAATGCACTGAGGATCTGAAAACCATTTTTCTTGAATTATTTGACTTGGTTTGCTATTTTTTCCATAAATTATTTTGAAAACTTGTCTAGTTTTGTTAGTTTGGCCAACTAGTTTTGAACTTTGGGCCTCATTTGACCCCCTCCTCAACCATTCATGAACCTAGGACTTACTTTCTGACTTCTACACACTTCAAATATGTTAATATTTTTTTGATTTGATTTATTGATCCTTGTTTCTATTTTTGATGCATTTTTGAAGTGAAGGTACCCAATTAATATTGCATATCTTGTTGCAATTTGTTTGATGGCCAATGAGCTTGAGTGAGGCCTATGATTGAGCACCTAATGATCATGTTGGTTCTGTTTATCCATGTAAACTCAAGTCAATTCACTTAATTCCCTATGTTTGAATGTTTAAACCTTTTGATGCATTGTGTGGAATTCCTTTTCTATTATGCTTGTGAGCTGTGATGAATTAATTGTGCATGATTGAATTGTGGTTGCTACTAACCTTTATGGTCTTTGATTGTATTCTTCTCAAGCTCCCATGATCCTTGATTGGTATTCAATTGTCAATTCAACATGGTGATAGAAAGGAGCCACATTCCTCTGATTCTTTTGACCAATATGTGCATATACTTGTTTCCTTCTGTCTATCATGACTAATGTTTGATATTTTCTATCATGTTTCCTCATTTCATTATGGTGTCATCACCCACCCCTTATGTGAATCATCATTCTATTTATGGGAATACTAACTTGTCTGTTGAATGTGCGAGGAACTTTGAGAAAGGTTTTCCATTTTTGACTTGAGGCTACTGTGTTTCACTTTATTTGTGGAACACAACTTATTATATTGGCACTGCTCTTGTGTTTGGCATATTTGATAGTCTATGCAGGATATATACATGTGATTGTGAATGCTATACATTGCCCATGGGATCTGCTCATATTTGATTATCTCACTACTTATATCCTGATGGCGTAATTTCTGACTTGATTTGTCTGCTGATGCCAGCTTGCTTGACGTTCTCTGGGTTTCTTTTATTCTTGCTCAGTTGCTACAGATAGTTATCCGTTTGGTGCACTATTTCCTTTCTTCCATTTTCATTTTGCATAGTTCTATGATTGCATGATGGGACCTCTGTTGCTGATATATGTCAGGAGGCCCTCTGGTTTTTGTCTGATACATGTGTTGTGTTTGCTTTTGATTGATGAGTCACTCAATTTAGAAGTTGAGATCACGAATTCGCTCTCAGTGCATGTTCCCTATAGGATGTTTATTGCTTTTCTTGTTTAATTGTTGATCGATGAGTCACTCAATTTAGAAATTGAGATCACGACTTCGCTCTCAGTGCATGTTCCCTATAGGATGTTTATTACTTTTCTTCTTTAATTGTTGATCAATGAGTCACTCAATTTAGAAATTGAGATCACGACTTCGCTCTCATTGCATGTTCCCTATATGATAGTTTTGTTAAGCTTCCTTTGACATGTTAATTAAGGTAGGAATCCATGTATGCTAACATAGGATAGGAATTTCCTTTACCCTCAACCTTAGAATCAATCATTATATGATAACACTAGGGATAATGCTAGGCTAGCTTCCTTTAGTTGTTTTGATTTCCTTCCTTTGCATCCTGCATCTTAAAACAAAAATTGTTTTCTTGGCAAATCATAATACACCTCTAATGAACTCAAACCCTTTCTTCAAGATAAAAGATACAAACCAATCCTATTTGTTTATGCGCCTCTTGGCTTTATTTTTAAACCTCAAGCCGATGTTTCTCCATCGCACATTTGTTTGAAGCCGATGCTTCGCCATCGCACATGTTTGTTATCCTACTTTGATTCTCAATATCATTGTTAGGTTTGATGTTTTGTCATCTGTTTTATTGATGTTTCGCCATCTTTGCCATGATATCTTGTTATTTTTTAGCCGATGTTTCGCCATCGTACATTTGTTTGAAGTCGATGCTTCACCATCACACATGTTTGTTATCCTACTTTGATTCTCAAATCATTGTTAGGTTTGATGTTTTGTCATCTGTTTTATTGATGTTTCGCCATCTTTGCTATGATACTTTATTATCTTGAAGCCGATGTTTCGCCATCGCACATTTGTTTGAAGCCGATGCTTCACCATCGCACATGTTTGTTATCCTACTTTGATTCTCAATATCATTGTTAGGTTTGATGTTTTGCCATCTGTTTTATTGATGTTTCGCCATCTTTGCTATGATACTTTATTATCTTGAAGCTGATGTTTCGCCATCGCACATTTGTTTGAAGACGATGCTTCACCATCGCACATGTTTGTTATCCTACTTTTATTCTCAATATCATTGTTAGGTTTGATGTTTTGTCATCTGTTTTATTGATGTTTCGCCATCTTTGCTATGATACTTTATTATCTTGAAGCCGATGTTTCGCCATCGCACATTTGTTTGAAGCCGATGTTTCGTCATCGCACATGCTTGTTATCCTACTTTGATTCTCAATATCATTGTTAGGTGTGATGTTTTATTATTTGATGTTTCGCCATCTTTAACATGCTACTTCGTTATTATTTAGCCGATGTTTTATCATCTCATTTGTTTGTTGTTTCATTTGATGTTCTGCCATCTTGACTGTTTTTGTTGTCTTAACTAAAAAACACAAACCAACCAAAATATATAAGCCCAACTACGGCTGCTCTGATTCCTTAAAAGGGATACGTAGGCAAAGGGGTAGGGCCCAATCGAGCATAACTTTTATTTTCCCTACATTGTTTTCTTTTTCTTTCGCATGCATTCCCTTTTGAGTTTTTAAGCTATAGACATAGGTTTTGACCACACCCATTAGATTAGACAACAAGAGTGGATACCGTAGAGTACTACGGGCGTGTGGGGTGCTAATACCTTCCCCTCGCGTAACAGACTCCCTTACCTGATCTCTCGGTCGAAAGACTGTGATTTCTCCCTTTCCAGGTTTTCTCGATGTTTACCTTTCCCTTTCGGCGGGATAAAAGACGTTCGGTGGCGACTTCATTGATGTTTCATTACATCCAGATGACGAGGTTCCGGCCGGGTGGTTTCACAGTGGTATCAGATAATGTTCAAAATTTGAACTCTCCTTTACAAGGATCTGCGCCAGGAGGAAATAATAGAGGCAACCAAAATAGGGTAGCGCCTTCTCAACCTTTAGTACCGCCTCTTACTAATACTTCAGTAGCAGTATTAAGGCAAAAAATGGATGATAACAACCACGAGTTGGTTAATATGTTAACTAATCAGATGGGTAATGTATTTAATCCTATAGTACAAGAGTCGACTGAGACTAATAGGCAGTCCGCTGAAATAAATTGACAGGTGATTTCCCAATTAACGCGTTTGTGTAATTTCTTAGGTGCTCCCCCAGCGCCTATTCGACAGGCACCACCTGTTCGAATAGATGCCCCTGGTCAAATAGACATGGGGGAAATGCAGGACGAAACTGTCCATCAAGGGAAAATGGTAGTTCCTTCAAGGAATTTGATTGTCGATCCACTTAGGATATTAGTACATCGACATCAAGAGGCTGCTCAAATTGTTGATCAAATTCGACAAGAGGACTTAGCCATTGAAAATAATTTAACCACCATTGTCGAAAGAATTATGGCTAGAAATGGTATGAATACCGCACTTCAGATGCCAACATATTCCTCCCCTTTGTCTGAATATATTTTACAGACTGAAAACCCTAGAGGATGAAAATCCCTAAGTATATAAAATTTGGGGGAGAATCTGGAGAGTCGACAGTGGAACATATTGCCAAATATTTAACTGAATCTGGGGATATGTCGAATAATGAAAAATTAAGGGTAAATCACTTTCCTTCTTCCCTTACTAAGGAAGCTTTCACGTGGTTTACCACTTTACCCTCAAATTCGATTGACTCATGGACGAGTTGGAGAAACTTTTCCATGAACAGTTTTATGAGGGTCATTCGAAAATTAGTTTGGCCAAATTATCAAACATTAAAATAAGGTTTGTTGAAACCATTGATGATTATCTAAACAGATTTAGGTCATTAAAAGCAAGATGCTTTACTCAAGTGCCAGAACATGAGCTTGTTCAAATGGCTGCTGGAGGTTTAGATTATTCCATTAGGAAGAAAATAGATCCAATCTTCGTGAAAAGTATGTCACAGTTAGCTGATAGAGTTCGCCATCTAGGGCGTCTGCGAATAGAAAAGGTCAGACATACTAAGGCTAAGACTAGAAAAGAAAAAGTATCCTTCATAGATTATGATGACACAAATCCGATTTGTGAGGCCGACAATACCTCACCAACAGAGGCAGAGGTCGACTTGGCTGAAATGAAGCCAGGGCCAGCCTATGAGTGTAAATCATCATTTCCTACTAAAGGAAAGAATACGGTCGAAAATAATCCAAAATTCCCAGCAAAAACTTATACGTTTGATGTCACTAAGTGTGAAGAAATTTTTGAATTACTGGTTAAAGATGGTCAAATTTTAGTACCCTTAGGTGCTAAATTACCACCATTAGAACAACGACAGAAAAGAGGTTTTTGTAAATTTCATAATTATCTTGGTCATACAACCTCTAAATGTTAACTTTTCAGGGATCTTGTGCAAAAGTCGCTGCAAGAGAGTAGGTTGAAGTTTTCTGCAAGAAAGATGAAGATTGATACTGATCCTCTTAGGAAAGAGGAAGCTTTGTTTCTCGACCCAGTTGGCATCAACATGGTAGAGACTACTGAATTTCTTGATGATAATATGGTCAAAGAGGGCAATGTAGAAAGTCCTGATGTCGGCCTAGCAGATGTGTTCCTAATGCCCGAGGAAGATTTGCTAGACTTCCTTTACCGCTGTAAGAATAAAGGTTCATAAGCTTGCTTGTGTACTAGATGTGGCGCTTTGACTGACAAAACAGCTGCTGAAAATTTCCAGAAGCTACAGTTAGAAAAGAACAGAGGAAGTCCACACAATCAAAGGTTCCCTACACCAAGGGACCCAAGGAGAGCTATGGGAAACTCTCATGTTAAACCTAGGAGTTATATTCCCTCAGCAAAAGCTCCTAACGGGACCTAGATTAAACCCCAAGGGAGAAAAGGCGCACCAATTGATGGGGCACCAAACAAAGGGAAGTCGGATATTGACTACCGACATGAGTTTAAGTCAGATAAGAAAAACCACATTTCTGAAAGCTACATGGGGAAGAATCCCATGACTCGAACCCAATGGAGACGCTTCCAACATCGAAATCTAGCTGAGAGGCAAGCAGCTGCCAACCGGATTGCTGCAAACAAAGGTGGCAATCAGAGGCAGTACCAGGTGAAAGTCGACTCCTCTGTGAAAGTACGAATCAAAGAATTCGTGAATTGACCAGCTGCCAAATGTTCTGAAGAAGCCACTCACGATTTTGATTCCGACTCTGAAGAGAGTTTAAATATATTAGTAAATGTAGTATCAATTCTGCCAGCAGAATATGATTGCTTGACTGAAGTAGAGGATTCAGCATACACGAATACGGAGGAGATGGCTTTGCACAAGCCAACATGTTATTTTGTCATGAACAATGGTTCCATTGAGAACCAAGATGCTTTCTTTGAGAAACCAGATATGGCCATGAGGAGCCATTTAAAGCCTCTTTTAATAAGGGCTAAGGTTGAAGGGGTGGCTATCAACAAGGTGTTGGTAGACTGTGGTGCTACAGTAAACATTATACCACACCACCTATTGCGGAAAATCGGTAAATATGACACCGATGTTAGATCTCATAACATGGTCTTATCATACTACGAAGGAAGAACTAGAAACACCATGGGTGTGATCCAAGTGGACATTACTGTCGGCTCAATTACTAGGCCGACTATTTTCATGATGATTCAAGGCAACCCAATTTACAACCTCTTAGTAGGGAGAGAATGGCTACACGGAGTGGGGGCTGTGCCATCCTCTATGCATCAGCGTTTGGTGATCTGGAGGGAAGATGGCATAGTCGAGAATATTGAAGCTGATCAAGGGTATTTTATGGCAGACGTGAACAATGTCGGAAAGAAGCAGTTCGACAGAAAATTAGCTAATATTTCCCCATGTTAACCTGCTGAAGATGTATATGCAAACCTTGATGAAGCCTTTGTTTCATTCAAGTTACATGAAACCCATGGTTTTATGTGGGATGTGGAACCTCTTGAGGATCCATACTGTACTAACCGTCCGACAGGCTGGGGAGACATCAATGATGATGTCTGAGCTAGATGCTCTAAACAGGATTTCGGCATATATTACCAAAAGTAAAATAAATTCGGCACTGAAGATGAAGAAAATATGGCTGTCGAAGCCAATAAAACACAAGTTCTAGATGAAGGAGCTACTTTGGCTATTGAGCCAAAGCTACCATATATAATAGAGACGGTCAAAAAAACATCGATAAGAAGCGTCTAGACTGCATATATGATGAAGAACCCTTAGGCTTCGAAAAGGATCCAATGGCACTAGAAAAGATGCAGCCACAAGACCCTTTAGAAGAAATAGATCTTGGAGAAAAGGGGGATAAAAGACCAATTTATATCAGCGCCAACATCGACCCAAAGTTGAAATTTGAGGGACTTGGTAGAACTAAAATTACCAATAAAAGCTAGAAAGAAACCAGTAAAGCAGATGCCCAGACGTTTCGCTTCAGCCATAATGTCGAAAATCAAAGAGGGGGTAGAAAGACTCCTCAAAAGCAGATTCATAAGAACTGCAAGACGAAGATGTGTCAAAGACAGTGTTTCGCTGCCCTGGGGCACTGGGAACCTGTGAATGGGTTGTCATGCCATTCAGTTTAAAAATGCCGGAGCAACATATCAAAGGGCAGGTGATTTTCTTGGCTTTGTGGTGCATAAAAAAGGCATAGAAGTAAATCAAAGTAAGACCAAAGCCATCATGGACATCAAACCACCGTCGACCAAAAAGGAACTTCAGTCTTTGTTGGGCAAGATAAATTTTCTAAGGAGGTTCATATCCAACTTAAGTGGAAAAACCAAAGTATTTTCACCACTACTTCGACTAAAAAATGAAGATTTCGTTTGGGATGAGGAGCATCAAGAGGCTTTTGATAAAATCAAAGACTACTTAGTAAAGCCTCCAATATTGGCACCTCCTGTTAGACATAGGCCTATGAGGTTATATATTGCAGCCTCAGATGCGACTATAGGTAGTATGTTAGTCCAACAGGACAAAAAAGGTGTCAAGAGACATGTGTATTATCTTAGTCGAATGCTAAATAATCCTGAGACTAGGTATAATGATATAGAAAAATTATGCCTTTGCTTGTATTTTTCTTGTATTAAACTAAAGCAATATATACAGCCTGTTGATGTGTATGTATCTTCTCATTTCGATATTATTAAGCACATGTTATCCAAACCAATTTTACATAGTCGAATTGGTAAATGGGCTTTAGCATTAACAGAGTATTCTCTGACTTACATGCCCTTAAAAGCAATGAAAGGACAAGTAGTGGCAGATTTTTTGGTCGACCATTCAATGGTTGGTATACCTCAAAATTATGTAGATTTAGTGCCATTGAAATTATACTTTGATGGTTTGAGCCATAAGAATGGAGTTGGAATAGGAGGAATTATAATTTCTCCCAGTGGAATTCCAGCAGAGTTCAAGTATAAAATCGAATGTATGTGCACAAATAATGAAGCAGAATACGATTCTTTAATAACAGGATTTGAGCTACTGCTAGATTTGGGGGAAAGAAACATCGAAATTATGGGAGACTATGAATTAGTGATTAAACAATTATCAAAGGAGTACAAATGTGTTAAAGAAAATTTAATCATGTATTTTGTGATTACCATCAGATTATTAAAACAATTTGAGCAAGTAAGTATTCGACACATACCTCGAAGAGAGAACGATAAGGCTAATTACCTAGCACAAGAAGCCTCAGGATACATGAGAGATCAAAATGAAGAACTTACCCAAGTAAGAGAGAAAGTTCGAGCAACTTTGTTATCCTCTTCAGATTTGTTGATTGTAAAGTTAGGGGGTATAGATGCCGAAAATTTTCAAATTTTAACCATTAACAATGGACAAGAGAATGACTGGCGAAAGCCATTGGCTAAATATCTGCGTATCCCCACGGGGTCAAAAGATTGTAAGATCAAGTATCGCGCTCTCAATTATGTTTTGATAGAGAATGAATTATTTAAGAAAACTGCTGAAGGAGTTTTGTTAAAATGCCTTGGAGAAAGTGAGGCATACGTGGCAGTGTCAAGTGTGCATAGTGAAGCATGTGGTGCATATCAAGCAGGACACAAAATGAAATGGCTTTTGGTGCGTTCAGGCGTCTATTGGCCTTCAATGCTAAAAGATTGCATTGAATTTGCTAAAGATTGTCGAGAATGCCAAATGCATGGGGGCATACAACATGTCCCCGCAAGTGAATTACATGTAGTTGTAAAGCCCTGGTCAGTAAGAGGATGGACTTTAGATGTGATTGGAGAAATAAAACCAGCATCATCAAAACAACAAAGATATATTTTAGTCGGTATTGATTACTTTACAAAATGGGCCGAGGCAATAGCTTTAACTAACGTCGACTAAGAAGCTGTTTTTGATTTTATACAAAATCACATCATCGTTCGGTTTGGAATTCCAGAAACAATTACGACCGACCAAGGATCAGTGTTTACTGGACAAAAAATGCAAGAATTTGCGCAAGAAGTTGGAATTAAATTGTTAACTTCTACTACTTACTATGCTCAAGAAAATGGCCAAGTCGAAGCTGCCAATAAAGTGATAATTAGCCTAATTAAGAAGCATGTAGGAAAGAAGCCAAGAAATTGGCATAAAACACTGGATCAAGCCTTATGGGCGTGTAGAAATTCCCCTAAGGAAGCAACAGGAATTACTCCATTTCGACTTGCATATGGGTATGATGCAATGTTACCAGTGGAGATACACGTTCAATGGATAAGAATCCAAAGACAACATGAAATACCATCTGAGGATTACTGGAATATGATGGAAGACGAACTTATCGACATAGATGAAGAAAGGATGTTGTCCCTTGATTCGTTAATAAGACAGAAAGAAAGAGTTGCCAGAGCTTATAACAAAAAAGTAAAGGATAAAGTATTTGCTGTCGATGATCTAGTATGGAAAGTGATATTACCTATGGACAAAAATAATAGAGTCTTAGGGAAATGGTCCCCAAATTGGGAAGGACCTTTTAAGGTGATACAAGTTTTTTCAAATAATTCCTATGAGCTTGAGGAGTTAGCCCCAGATCGACAGATCTTAAGGGTAAATGGAAAGTATTTAAAAATGTATAAGCCCATTCTTCAAGAAATCAAAATCTCGACGGAATAAATATTCTTCGAACCAACAAGCTGGTAAAATTTTGTTGAGACCAGCAAATTCAAAACACGCATAAAACATGGAAGATACATATAAAACAAACAAAGAAAGGGTTCGTTAAAATTTGGCTTAAAGCCATGAAGAAATTATAAGATTGTTGGTACAATGATTAAAAATGCTTAAATTTGGCTTGGAATGACCGCAGTTCACCATGGAGGTTGGTGGCCTGATATTCAAAACCTTCTTCCTGAATCTTAAGTGTTTCAAGCTCTGCTTTGACAGAAGAATTTGCGTCACTTACAACCACGGTGTCCACAACCATTTGCTCAGCTTTTGCTTGGGTTGGATTAATCACATTGTTAATCTCTTCCTCTTGCTTGGCGATTAATTCTAATTCCTTGTTGAGAGCAGAAATCTGGTCACGTATTTCAGCAGCTCTGTTTCGTTTAGGAATCAGTTCATGTTTCTTCTTTTCAATCATTGCTAATAAATCATTAATTTCTTTAGTAACTTGCACCACCATATCCAACTTCTCTTTCACGAAGGCTTCCTTCGACTCAACCGCTTCCTCATTTGCCCGAAGACTTTCAACATTTTGGCGTAGAGGAATAAAAAATTTCTCAAATGCCGTTATCATCAACCTGGCTGATTCAGACATATTGAGTTCTTTCATTTGAGTAACAACATCTGAGAGTTCTGGGCCAAGAGTTGGATCAAAATGGAGCAGATAAGGCAGATTAGGATTCAAAGCATAAGTCTGAATTTTAGTCATCAGATTTTTGGCTTTAACTACTTCAGGACTCATCTGGTCATTATATGCTTGAGATGGGTTGGAGTCAGAAGAAAGAGTGCGAGAGCTCATAAAGCAACGCAACCTAGCAATTTCTTCTAGACCAGAAGGATTGACTCCCATGTGTTTTAGTTTAGTGGGTGAGTCAACCTTTGTTCTCCTAGAAGAAACGAGAGGCGTGCCTTGCGTGCTTTTAGGAGGGGGAAAAATTCGGGAGGTGGTGACATTTTTATTTGCTTCTGAACCCTTCAGGGAATATGAAAGGCTAGAATCAGAACTAGTCGAACTATACCCCTTATGTTTGGCAGGACTAGTGACTGAGTCAAAGTCACTAAGAGTAGCTAGAATAGTCAGGTCGATAAACTCATCATCAGCAATGTCAAGATTCTCATGATGGTGAGGGGAATAAGCTTCTGAAAAAGGGGTATAGTCAGGTACATGTTGTTGTTGACCAGAGATATTAACCTAAAGAAATCAAGAAAAGGTATTAGCCAAAACAAATTCAACAAACAAAAAATGAAAGAAGATAGAAAACAACCAGCTAATACCTGTGTCGACGGATTAAGATCGACAAACTCATCCTCAGCTGAAACATCAGTAAGGTCTCTCATTGGAATTTAAACTTCATCAACCCTAGGAGCACGAGTCAGAGTAACCAGAGTTGTGTCGACCACGATGGTGTTAACACCTAAATCCGAGGTGGCTTCAGGATTTTCAACCAAGACCACGTTATGTCTCCTTCTTGTAATAAGAGGAATTTCGACATCAGCTGGCTCCTCTATTTCATCAATAAGTTTCAAGCCAACCTTTTCTTCAACACCCTGGGATACAGGTACCTTTGTCTTCTTCTTCTTTTTCTCCGTCTCGCCTTTAGTAGAGGAATCTTTTTTCCTCTTATGGCTTTTGGATTTATGGGAGTGTTAAGAGGGTTGAACATCATGTGATGGCTAAGTATCAGAGAAATATATAAGTCGAAGCAATTGTGTTAGTCGATAATGGAAGTTTTGAATCGAAAAAATATACCTTAGCCCTCTCAGAAGTATGCTCTTTGTCCTTCTTGGACCTTTTGGATTTGTCAGAGGGAGCAGCCAAATCCGCTGAGCGTTTTTGACTCTGACAAACCAGGAAAATATTAATACAAGTTTAGGGCGTAAACGACATAGAAACAAGAAGTATATAAATACACCCACGAAGAAGCCTTTTTGAGTGAAGAAGAAATGGGTTCATCGTTGGAGGGTGTGTGGTCAGGAATGATCTACAAAATTAAGCTAAGTCAGGTATGCCAAATCAAGAATGATAGCTGGCAGAAAGTTGAAGTTTAAACCTAATGCATTAAAGGTTTTTGTTTGCCGACAAGAATGGCACCTGCCTGATCTATTGGTATAGCTGTAAGACAAGTGTAAAACAATCAAATAAGCAACCAAAGTAAAATAGGCAGGGGGTTAAGCTTTCCATAAATCGTTACCAATTTGTGTAGTCGAAATTACTCTAATATATCAGAGATCATAATGAAGATGCCCCGAATAGTTAGGTAGGTAATACTTCGCCGGTACCACTCTGTCGGCCTTTGTCTTATAGGCATTTTGCATATCCGGTATAGAGAAATACCACCAATCAGGAATATGTGGGCCAAAGGGCTGGATGGAAAAGGAGGAAATATGATGTTTCCAAAATGAAGTGCATAAAGATATTTATCTTTCGCATAATTAGGGTTTTTTAGTGTCGAGGTTCTATCGATTACCTCCTCCTTTAATTCGACAAAATCCTCATAGATGGTCCGACGAAGATCATTAGGTCGATACATAATTCAGAAGTAATTCTGGAAAGCTCGAATTTATTTAATGTGAGTAATCTTACACTTGGTCGCTTTTGCCTGCAAATTTGAGAAAGCTGTAGTTAGTTCAGTCAACTTGGCATTAGAATCACCAATGAATGTAACAAAATATGACTGCCACCAAGTTTCAAATTCTTTGGTGCAGTAGAAAGACGGTTGGAAAGGAGTGAGAGTGAGTGTGGGTCTTCGTGCCCATAGATTCCCTATATCATCCTTGATCATTTCGAAGGGTTGGTCAGTTATGATGTCTACCAGCAGCCCGTGAGAATTGAACAAAGACTTAGGAACAAGTTAATAGAGTACAAATTATCGAGCCACCAAGTTAGGCTGATAAGCGACCAAACCCGGGTTCACACCGATAATCACAGTAGATAAGAATTGGGGAGTCAAGTAACGCCTCCAGAGGATTAAGTAATTTTTCTTGTCCTCTTCTCTTGCAAGTGGAAAAGCCCTAATAAACCACTCTGGGCCGTCTTGTCTATCATGAAATGGGGCCATCAAGGGTGTGAAATCGACTCTTGTCAACATAATTGTAAACAGCAGTCTAAAGACTTCAGGATTTGGGGAGCCCTTGTCGATAGGAGTCAAAGGGAGAAGGCGTTGCCAAAAAATATGGCTTTGAGATGGAGGGCATGCTACCTTTCTATTTCTAAAGGGCTTAATCTCCTCAGAGAAAGTGGCATTCAACCATAGCTGCAAGAGCCAAAAAGGACCATGGACCAAGACGTTCTTTTTCTTTGGATTATTAGGGTCAAAACGCTTTATTTGGTTAGCAGCATCAGTCAAAGATGCATAGAGAGAGGCCAAAATCAGCTGGCCTAAAGCAACATTCTCACCCATATGCAATTGGGTAGCCAGATAAGAAAATTGTTTGGCCACCTGCATCGACCTGGAACAAAAAACAAGGCGAGACAACCATAAGGTTAGAAACGCCACATGCTCTTCATCAGTTACAGAACCAGAGGTTTGAGCATGGTGGTCGATGAAATTATTATATGTTGGCTTTCCAACTTCACCCACATCGAACCTTAGTGGCACAGGTTCAGCATCTCTATAGTTGAAAACCGGGCCAGATGGTTTTAGCCCAGTGATAGCAGCAACGTCGAACAGGGTAGGAGTGATCATACCACATTTAGTATGAAAGGTGTTGGTCGATCCCTCATAGAAATGTATGGCAGCTAGGAGCATGCCACTGGAATAAGGTTGACCATATCGAGAAAGTTCTAGTAGGGTATAAATACCCATCCTTTTCCATTGGTCTCCTTTGACAGTTTCTAAATGTGCCATCCAAGCACGAAATTTAGGGCAACACAGAGGTGGAGCGGTTCTAAAGTTCCTGTCAATATATTTAAGATATATAGGGTTTTGAGAAGAGATGATGGGTCTGGTAGTAGTACTAGTAGGAAAAAACGCCTCCTTGTCATCTATATAGATTTCGGAGGGTGCATCAGAAGGAAGTGGTCCTAAAAAGGATAAGGGTTTCTCCTCAAGAGAGAAAGGGATAAGTACCTGAGATTGCCATATTTTTGCTTTCTCTTCAGCAAATGGAAGTTCCGGCAAATAAGCTTTGCCGTCAACAAGGCGCAGTTGAAGAGTGATTGCTGGAGAGGAAGTTTGATTTTTAACATTCGCCATTGTAAAATGTTTGAAGGAGGATGAATACGAAGAACAACGATGGTGTGTAGTTTCTGGGTTTTTTCTAAAAGCAAGGGTTGAAGAAGTGAAGAAAAATAGAAAAGATGAGAAATAAGGGTATTTATAGACCTGAAGAAAGAGGAAACAATGAGGAAAATCTTTTGTGATTTCCCAAGTTCAAATCACGTCAGTTTGTGGGACGCGTGCCGTAAGGTCAACATGAGTTAGTGGGCCACGTTTTCCACTAAAAGTGCAATGATGGAAAAAAATTAATGTCACACGTCTCAAAACTGGAAAGCGTGATACGCTACCATGATCACGTGACGTCACAGAAAAGACAGAACAATAATGTTCATTTTTAGAGAAATGGAAACGATTTGGTCGAATGGTGAAACCGACGCTTCAGAGATGCCATTATCTCATATTAGTCGAAATTTGAAAATGGCATCTCTGGGGGGCATTTTGTTACCTTGGAAAATCTTAAGGTATTCAAGTACATGTAGTAAATGAAGATATTCTCATAAGCTAAGAGTCATCCTCCTAAATAAGGGTTTTTCTGGGAAACGGGAGCCAGTGTTTGAAAAGCTGGTTTTATTAAGTTAGAGTTAATGCTTGAAAGGAGTCACACTGAAACTGTCAAAATCAAGCTACATCGACTAGGAAGAAATAAAAGAACATATGTCAAGTGGTCAAAATTGGTTTATTTGACCAAAGGGTAAAAGACAAGGACTTGGTCGAAAATGGTTTTAGTCGACAAAAAAGGGTTTCTTGGACTTAGAGGAAGTGTGGTTATTCTTTGCCAGAAAGAAAGTGTCGAAACAAGGCATAAACAATTTACATTCAAGAGGGTTAGGGGAATCATGGGCGGTTACCAGCAATCCACGACGTGTTCAAGCGCCAAATAGGTGGAACTTCAAAATCATGAGCAGTTACCAGCAATCCACGATGTGTTTGAGCGCCAAATAGGTGGCAACATCTAGTGAAGTAGTTACCTCAAGATGTTAATATTAGACGTAGATTTTATCTAGGTAGTTACATTGTAAACACTATATATAGGCAGATTTAGTATAGTTTGCAAGTGTGTTCACTTGTACTCTCAAATCACTTGTCAAACTCTGTCATTCCGAGCGTCAAGAAATCAAGAGTGAAGAGTGCTTGATGTACGTGAATCACCATTTTTATTTCAATGCAAATCCTTTATCTTTCAATTATATCTTTTGAGTACTTTATCTGTTTTCTCTTTACTGTCAAGCAAGATCTATACGTTATCTTCTATTTCACATGAACAATTCGACACTATCTGTTGGTCACGAGTCACCAGTCAGTTAGTTTAGTGAGTCTCGCTTTTGTATGAATATCTTCTATCGGTCACGAGTCACCAGCCAATTAGTTTAGTGAGTCTTGTTTTTGTATGAATATCTTCTGTCGGTCACTAGTCAGTCGATTAAATCGTAGTGTAGAAAACCATTACACTCGTTCCCCCAGTCAAAAGAGAACCATCTCCCTTGACTAATATTTCAAAGGAATAGGTGTGATAGTAAAAACTCTTAGCACGCGTCTTGAGATCAACTGGTCGATCTCGTAAGTTACCCTCAGTTTAGGACTCTGGGAGGACCAGCGGTTGTTTACCATTTTCCACAGTAAACAAATACATGATCTAAGGGCTTAAAGTACAATCTCAAGAATTCAAATACAACATGTTGACCTAATTTTATGGCTCAAAACATTTCTCAATATCATTGGATTGATAGATGAAATTTGGTCAACTGATGAAAAAGTCAACTGTACACTGAAAAGTCAAACTTAGACTTTTTTTATTATCAAATTTGAGTTTTAAAGGTCACACTTCATCAAGACATTCAAAAATATTAAACTTGATCGTTAAGAAATCAAGAAACTCAAAAGGTCTTTGGAAAAGTCAACATTTTCTATACTTAGAAATTTTTCTAAGTGTTATAAACATGATAATTTCATAACTTCATGACATTTTTTCACTAAGATGCGAGATGATTCAAAGGAAACTTTCAACATGAGAGTTGTAGATCTTGATGAATTCTACAACTTTGTATGAGAGGGTTGATGTCCAAAAAACGCTTATATTTGAAGATATAAACCCATGAAGTCATGACATTTTCATCTAACACTTAAAGAAAATTTCAACAGATTTTGGTCAGGATTTTTATCCCAACTTCTTAGCATTTTTTCACATAGTTCCAAGATGATCTTGTCAAAATGGCCAACATGAAAGTTTTATAGGATGTTTCAAGATTTACAAAACATCTAAGAGCATGAATTTATCATACTTGAGCTAGGAGATTCAAGGGCCTGGAGTTGGGCATCCATTCTTGAATTGTAAGTCCTTTTGTTGAAGAACATATAACAAAATCCTTATGCCATGCTGCATAATCTTACTTTGCAGGCCTTTTGACTTGCAAATCTATCCATAATCATATGTTTACATAATTGATTGAACCATTATCCAAGTGATTCAAGTATTGTCCATTGCATCATTCCATTAATAGCACAAAGGCACCATTGCCATTCACATAAAGCAAGATTTATGCAATTGTCAACTCCTTGAGCCTCTCAATTGTTTTCTCTACACATGCACAATTTCAAAGCAAGAAGCAACATGCCTAAAAGACTCTAGCAACTTCAGACCATGGTTACATGCATTGGAACACCAATTTTCATAATAACTTGGTTGTTTCATCTCAACTAAACCAGAATTTTGACAACTTGTAAAACAAACTAATTCTCTCAAACCTCCTCTATAAATAGAGAGGCAATTTTCAAGCCAAGGGCAGAAGTTTTGGTGGTGTATACAAGTATTCTCAAAACCCCTCATACTCTAAAAAAAACCATAACTGTCCACAAAACCTCCACTCTTGAGCTTAGAAACCAAAATCTTCAAATCTCTCAAACCTTGCATTTCTGTCCAAACAAACCATCCACACACTTCATATACATCATATAGAAGTTGTTCAAACACAAGAACAACTTCTATAACATCACTATCTCCACTTTCCAAACTAAAAAACATTGTCTTGTAAGTTGAATTGGTTGGAGAGATTCAAACACTTTCAACACAAAGTAAAGATTAGAACAACTTCATGGAGGTCTAAGGAAGCTCAATCAATCATCACATTGCACCTGGAAACATCCATACACATTTCGAGTTTTCACTTCAAGAGGTAAGTTTTCTCAAACTATGATATCTTGGTTCATACATAATTTTACTTTCGTTTTCAAAAGAATAAGACATGAAAAATCAAAGTAGAAGAGTTTAAAACAGTCAAAACTACAGAAAAATGCTTTTGGAAGTATGACATGGCCGGCCGTGTCAGCTGACACGGGGCGTGTCAGCTGACATGGGGCGTTTCAGGAAGAAAACAGGAAAAATGACAAGACAAGTTTCTAACACGGGTGCCCGTGTCACAGGACACGGCCCGTGTCCCTCTTACTGGGATTAAAACTTGGTAAAATGGCAGGACAGGGTTCTGACAGGGGTGTCTGTGTCACGGGACACGGCCTGTGTCAGCTCAGCTAGGATAAAAAAGGCATGTATGGTAGGACAGGGTCCTGACACGGGTGCCCGTGTCATAGGACACAGCCCGTGTCAGACTAAACACCAAAAGTCTTGATTTTTGAGACTTTTTTGCTATTTATTTTTATTCAATTTGGTTGTAATAGTAATTAGGTTTTAATTGCTTTCATCCCCATTTATAATTTGTATCCCCATCCCCTAAATGATGTAATAGCGTAGGACTTTAATTTCCACAATTTATCGCTTTTAATATAATTGTTAGTAATTAGGGTGTGTATGGCAGATAAAATCAATCTTAGAGAACCCTAATCTCAAGACAAAAATGCATGCAATCAAAATATAATTCACACACGCACCTCTAGGGTAACCCATACTTGTTGCCTACGAATAAACAGTCATGTCCTTCGAACGTGGGATACTTTAGCAATGACCCTCGAATACAAGATCGTAATCCCTCGATGACCCTTCGATGTTGCCTTCGGTAAAAGATCTTAGACCGTTACGACAAATTGCTAAGGTATCCTACAATGTTTCCTTCTATGACTGTACGGCGACCCACACCCGTTCCTTCACATTCAATGATAGGGCTTCTTATCAATTGATGGTAATATAGCAATATCCAAAGGAGGAGGAAATGAACAAATACTTTTTAAGTAGGTATAACTTTCATAGTTGCTTGCTCACAACCATTTCCAAAACATCTTTCAAAAGCACACCAACACTTTCAAATGAATTATTTTTTAAAGTCAACACTTTGTATGCATTCTTATAGAGACGAGAATTATTACAAAGTTCGCCTAAACGAAGGCACTTTTCAAAAATACTTTCAAAAACAAATCAAAAACACATTTCAAACAAAGAATTTCAAAAGTGAGCTAGCAACTAAGAGCCCGTAGATAACTACATATGAAAAGGGTGCCAACACATTCCCTTTTCATAACCTACCCCCCAAACTCAAGAAAATATATCAAAAGGTCTTTCCTGTTATTTTCACCCTTTCCTTTATTGGATAAAAGAAAAGTCGGTGGCGACTCTTGCTATCTGCAACAATTGCGATCAAACGAAAAATACCCAAGTCAGTTCTCCCACCGTATTATAGTTGGTTATTATGTTGACGCCGTCATTGAGTTGGAGTTGGATTGAAAATAGTACAACCCCTACTGAATGATGACAGTCATTCTTAGTACGACTTCTTAACCCATATACAACATTAGTCTATTTTTTACCAATAAATGGATTTTTCACAACATTTGAGGTGGACGCCATAGGTATCTTCCCACTTTTGATCCCGCTTTCAACCCTCTCACCAGTTAAGATCAATTCAGTAAATCCGGATGATGAACTTCCAATAAGTAAGTTGAAAAATGGTCCAGTCAATGTTCCCATAAATATGTCTAAAACCTCTCTATCAATCAAAGGTGGCTGCATGCTTCCAGCCATGTCTCTCCATTTTTGGGCGTATTCTTTGAAGCCCTCATTTGAACCCATGGTCATTCCTTGCAATTTCACCCTAATTGGCGCAAGATCATAGTTATATTGATATTCGCAGTAAAAGGCGGTGGCCAAATCTTCCCAAGTATGGATGTTAGTCCCTTCCAATTGGTAAAACCACTTCAACTGCGTCCCAGATAGACTTTCTTGAAAAAGTGAACCCACAGTTTCCTATCAGCGGTATGTGGCTGAATCTTACGAACATAAGATCTTAGATGAAGCTTTAGGCATGAAACACCATCGTACTTGGAAAAAACAGGGATATTGAATTTGTGGGGAATGACTACCCCAGGAACCAAACCCAAGTCACCAAAGTCCAAGCCAGGCATAACTTGGATTTCTACAGTCTTCAATCTATCTTCTAGTTGCTTATACTTGTCGTCGGTCGATAGGTATTACTCATCAGAATAATCCTCGTCTTCAGAGATTTAATTATTTCCACCCCTACGGGTGCTTCTAGCATTTTCTTCTTGATTCTCGTCCTCTTCGGAGGAGTCCTTTTCAATTTGAACTTGTCAGATGGGGCCTTTGAACCTCTTCCCCATGTTGATAATAACTTTCTTCTTGTTCTTCTTCTTAGTGACGAGAAGCATCATCATTTCTCATTGACCTTTTGCTAGGTTGAGAAGAGCCTCTTGGAACTGAGTATGTTGAGTCTGCAAGTCCTTGACGGTTTGCTCGAGATCCATCTTATACTGAAATAAACAGTAGAAAGATGAGGAAACCTGTGTCGGAAAACCTGCTTATGATATGATTCATGTTATGCGTATGCAATGTTTTCAAGGATTTTAGGGAATTTAAATTTGCTAGACAAAGAGAAGACAACAAACATTAATTGCATTAATAAGTTCCAGAATTACAAATGCTCTTGGGCTTACAATGGAAAAAATCAAAAAGGACAAAATAAACTCCTTAAAACAAAAAGACTCAAGTTTCCCACGAACGCATCCTTTTTGATGCAATGTAGGCATTCAGGCTTCACTCCTGTGAAGTTGCCTTGTGAGCTCCAACACTTTCTTCTCGCTTTCATAAAATTGAGCTTCAAAGGTGTCCCGTTCCCCCTTGAGTTGAATCCATGATCTTTGCAACTTCTCAAGATTAGTAGGCATGTCAGGATGAAGAATGGTATAAGGAACATCTCCCTCGGTAATAGGCTCCACAGTCACAGGCAGGATGGATGGATACAACATCATGAGACTTTGAGCACGAGTTCTCACCCATTTGAGATAAGGCTCCGAATGAATAGAGTTCTTATGCCCCAAGGTCTTGCTATCAACCTTGTTTACCATGCCCTAATCTCATACAAACCTTTGACGATAACTTTATACATCATTCTCGTAGTTGAACACAATACCTTAGACAAGTGCGTCATGGGGACCATCTCTTCGAGCGTAACCAAACTGTCGTAGAGCCAAGAAAGGATTATAAGTGATACCTCCCCTAATGCCAAAGAGTGGGACATTAGGGAATTCCCCACAACGGTCAATATGGTGACATCCTCCAAAGACCGGGAACACAATTGGATATCCGAATGCGAAAGCAACATCATCCTTTGAGACCACCCAAGCCTTATTCGTTCTTCAAAACAGATCGAGGAAGGTGCAAAATAAACCACCTAGAGAGAAATGGTATGAAACACATAAGGATCCCTCTTCTCTTCATGGCACGAGTGTGAAGAGAGTGCAAAATGTCTCCGAGCAAGGTAGGCACGGGGTTATGAGAGAGAAAAACTTTGACCGTATTCACATCTATAAGTTGGCCTGGATTAGGTAACAATACCAACCCATAGATTAGAAGAGCTAAAACTTCTTCAAAAGCTTGCAAATCTAGAGCATCCCAAAACTGTTGAGCCTTCTCAAACAGAAACTTGGCTAGGAAACCCTTGACTCCGCTCCTTGTTTCCCAGTGGGCTACAATGTTAGACCATTGCAAATGTAAGGCTAATGTGATCTCCTCAGGTCGTGGCTCTTTCTCCAGACCGGTGAAATGCATTTGATCAAGAATAGGAACTCCCAATATTTGAGAAAACTCTTCCATCGTTGGCACCAATTGATAATCAAGAAATGTGAAATAATGATGTTTAGGGTCAAATAATTGAAAGAGCACACCCATCATTTTCTCTTCAAAGCTTGAGGTGGCCAAGTTGAGAAGTCGACCATATCTTCGGGTGAACGGAGAATTCTCAGAAACCCTTGACACTAACTCTTTGAGTTGAGGAGGCACCTCTACAAAGCCAATTTAGATGGTTTTTCTGCGAGTGGAATCCATGTCCTACAAAACAGAACAAAAATAAATCCCAAGGTCCTTGAAATGGTTAATGCAAATGCTATGGTATGATGTCCTGATGTTATGTACAAATAATCATATACAAGCAAAGAAAACAAGTCCTTAAGTTTAGGCTTGCACGGGGTTTATAGGTAAGTACCCTCTTGAAGTTTAGTTGGTTCAACCTGTCCTAGAAAGTAATCGGGTTCTAGGGAACCTTAATATCATTGATCTTTCTTTATTGGGCATTGTCTCAACACAATCAATCTTTTCCTGCGGCCGAAATATCTTAAAAGTCCAATCTCAATGAGTGTAGTATCGAGTATCAACCAATCTCCAGCTTTCCACCGAAGTCGGCTATCTCACTACTTCCTAATGGCTAAGTTTTTCAACTAAAGGTTCTACGGTCAGTTAGTGCTTCATGACACCACACATCAGCTCTGTATTCTCCTTGATTCAATACAAAAGATATTGGTACCCACAAATGTATCACACTAATGTAGCAATTGTTTCCACCATACCGGTCTACGCCGTACAATCTCCATAATCTATTTCTACTTACCTAATAATGTTCCCCGATCTGGGTAGAGGATCTATTCAAGACCGAAACATGGACCCAAAAATGTAAATTAAACAAGTCAAACAAATGAAAGCATTTAAATATGATCTAGTCTCTAAGGTAACCCAACTTTTAAGTATTTTCCCCAGCAGAGTCGGCAGTTCTATAATACGGTCGGAGAACTGACTTGGGTGTTTTGTGTTTTATCACAATTGTTGCGGATAGCAAGAGTCGCCACCGTCTTTTCTTTTATCCAATAAAGGACAGGTTGAAAATAATAGGAAAGACATTTTTAGAATTTTCTCGAGTTCCGGGGGTAAGTTATAAAAAGGGAAGGTATTAGCACCCTTTTCATCCGTAGTTATCTACAGACTCTTAGTTGCTAGTTCACTTTGAAATGCTTTGTAAAATGTGTTTGTGATTTGTTTTTGAAAGTATTTTTGAAAAGTTCCTTTGGTTAGGCGAACTTTGTAATGATTCTCGTCTATATAAGAATGTATATAAAGTGTTGATTTTTGAAAATGTTTCATGAAAGTGTTAGTGTGTTTTGAAAAATGTTTTGAAATGTTTTGTGAGCAAGCAACTACGAACGTTCTACCTACTCAAAAGAAAGTCTTTATTCTTTTCCTCCTCCTTTAAATAGTGTTATCTTACCATTAGTTGGTAAGAAACCTTATCATTGGATGTGAAGGGACAGACGTGGGTCATCGTACAGTCATATAAGGCAACATTTGTAGGATACCTTAGCAATTTGTTGTAAGTGTCTAAGATCGTTTTACTGAAGGCAACATCGAAGGGTCATCGAGGGACTACGATCTTGTAACCAAGGGTCTTTGCTAAAGTATCCCACGTTCGAGGGACATGACTGTTTTATTCTAAGGCAACAAGTGTGGGTTAGCCCTAGAGGTGAAAGTGTGTGAAGTGTTTGTTGTCGTGCATTTTTGTCTTGAATTAGGGTTGTCTACTTGTTGGTTTTATGTCTTGTCATACAAACCCTAGTTACTAGCAATAATATGGAAAGCGATAAATTGTGAAAATTTAAAGTCCTACGTTATTACAATACTTTAGGAGATGGGGGTACAAATTACAAATGAGGGATGATAAGAAAAGTAAACTCTAACTATTACAAGGCTTTGAGAATTACATTATAATATGAAGTAATAAAATGCAAAGAAATGTAAAATGAAAAGAAATTGAAAAGAGAATTGTTTTTATGATTTTTTGAATGAAAAGGTTCTCCTACGCTATTACAATACTTTAGGAGACAGGGGTACAAATTACAAATGGGGGGTGATAAGAAAAGTAAACCCTAACTATTACAAGGTTTGAGAATTACATTATAATATGAAGTAATAAAATGCAAAGAAACGTAAAATGAAAAGAAATTGAAAAGAGAATTTTTTTTAATGATTTTTTGTATGAAAAGGTTTAACCTAATTAATTAAATAAAAAATGAAGTTAATTAGTTAAATTCCTAAATTCCAAGTTAATTTAATTAGACAAAGAAAATTAAAATAAAAACTAAGTCTAAATTAATTTAATTAATTTAAGAAAAAATGTTTTTAGGGTTTTTATTATTTATGAAATAAAGTAGAGATAAAGTAAAAATAAAGGTTTTTGGTCTAATTATTTAATAAAATATTTTTTGGTATTTTTGATTAAAAATAATAATATAATAAAATAAAATAAAGAAAATAAAATAAAAAAAGAAATGTAAATTAAAGGGGGGGTCTGAAAATGAATCAGGGGGTTAGAAAGTGAAACCGTTTTTTACTTTAGGCTCAAACTGTTTTTTTGTTTGTATCAGAAAATAAAAACAAAATAAAAAAGTGATGATGAGCTGTGTGGTTGTAAGCAAGCAGGGGGTGAGAGGGAGTAAAAAGAGCTGGTCCAATCAGGGAGAGTCCCGAAAGCGCATTTTCAAACAAAAAACAGAAACAAGTAAAAATGAAAAAAATGCAAAAGGTCTCACTGGGGCTCAAACCCATGACCTTCTATAACAATGCCTTACGCGCGTTCTTCTTGCCATTGGGATGGCTGTTTCATTCGGTATAGAAACAAGTTGCAATAAATTTAAAATAAACCAAGTCCTGAATATACTTCATCTTCTTCCTCGCGCCACATTTTTGAATCTCTGACCTTACTTATTTCTCAACCATTCTCAAAAGTGTAAACATAAAACTTGTTAGAAATTTCACCTTGATTTCAAATTTGTAAATAACTTAAGCTATGGATCAAAGATGAGCACAAGTTTTAACTGCTACCAAATTTAACCTAATTTTTTCAGAAAGTTCAGACTCAAAATTCTCACTACTCAGGCAATATAAATTTCTGAGGGCATGGTTAGTTTCAGGGCTATGATATCTACATTTTATCTTTGAAAATGGAAGCCAAATGATGCTTGTATGAAGAGTTAGAATTTCAGAAAACTCACCTTGTAGATGGAGATCGTGTTTTGAGTTAGAGCTCACTTCAAGGTGCTGCAATGATCAAGTTATCTTCCTTGAACTTCCAGGTAACTATTCCAATAGTTACTTTGAGCTGAGAGTGTTTGAAATGTTCTAGAGAAATCAAGGTGCAAGCTTTTGTTTTTGAAAATGGAGGATGGTGAATATGGAGTTACAAAAGTATAACAAGTATTGGGATGGCTTCTATATGTGTTATAGAAGCTTCGTGAATGAAAAGAATGGAAAACGCAAGAGTGGTTTATGAGATGGCTACCAAAAATCAGAAATTGCACAAAAGTGAGGCTTGAGAGAAATTCTGAGTTTGTGGGAGTTTTCAGGCTTGTAATTCCGTGTTCTAGGCTTGTGAATGAAGGTTCAATTTATAGGCAAATGTTTGGAAGTATGGAGGGATCATAATACAAGATCACATGTTATGGATCTTTGGCTTGTTTTTGAAGTAATCTTGACAAACATGGTTTCAATGCAAGGTACATGACTTGTAAGGTGGCTAGCAACTTTAAACATGTTTATTCTGAGTTTGTAGAGGATGCTTTTTCAGAAAGAATAAGTGCAATGCTCAAGACAATTTGACTTTGTGATTAAAGCAACTTTTCAAGAATGGCAATGGTGCCTTTGTGCCATAAATGGAAATGCAACTTGGATAATGGTTAAAATGCTTGGACAATGGTTATAACAATTGTGTAATCAATTAATTATGGAGTGAAACACAAGTTAGAAGTCTGCAAAGTGGATTTATGCAGAATAGGCTAGGGTTTTGATCAAGTGTCCATCACAAAAATGACTTGTAATTCAAGAATAGATGCCCAACTTCTTCTCTTCGATTCTCTTAGATAAAAATGATCTCTTCAAGTTATATGAAATTTTGGAAATCTTGAAACACCCTCTTCAACTTTCATGTTTTCCACTTTTTCTAAATCAAATTGGAGCTATGTGAAAAATGGCCAAGAAGTTGGGACAAAAATCTGTCTAAACTAGGTCAGAATTTCACTATGTTTTAGAATAAGTGCATGACTTCATGGGCCTATAACTCAAAATCTAAGCATTTTTTGGTCATGATCCTTCAAATACAAATTTGTATATTTCATCAAGATATACAACTTTCATGTTTAAAGTTTTCTTTGAATCATCTTGCATCTTTGTGAAAAATTTGCATGAAGTAGTGAAATTATCATGTATAAAAACACTTAGAAAAATTTCTAAGTCTTGAAAAGTTTGACTTTTTAAATTGACTTTTGACTTTCTTGATTTCTTGATGATCAAGCTTCATATTTTTGAATGTCTTGATGAATCTTGACTTTTGACACTCAATTTTGATAAAAAAGTCAAAGTTTGACTTTTGGTGTATCAGTTGACTTTTCATTAGTTGTCCAAATTTCATCTATCAATTAGTTGATCTTGAGAGATGAATTGAGTCATACAATTAGGTCAAAATGATGTAATTGAATCCTTTAGATCATTTTTCAAACCAATAAGTCATGTATTAGCTCAAAAGTCAAAAATCAGTCATTCTAGTCAAAAACCCTAATTTTGACCATTTTGCCCTTTTGATGATTTGCACACTTTTCTTGAGGAATTGTGATCCAAACTGGATCAATTGATGAATATGACTTAAAAATGTTTATATTTGTAAAAAATATTGAAGTTTGATTGTAGGTTGACCACAATTGACTTTTTACCCAATACAGTTGGTTTTCAATCATTTGATCAATTGACTGAGCAAAATTATGATCTAAGACTTGAAAATTGACATGAGTATTCTTGGAGGTCTATAATGAACCATGAAAATAATTTGGGGAATTAAAAGTTCAATTTTACTTGTGAGAATCAAAACCCTAATTTGAGGCCTCAGTGTTTAGGAGGTGATTTGACTTAGCCAACTCTTGTGCAAGCTTGAGCTATTGAAGATCTTGTGAAAAATGTATTAAGAAAAGAGAGGGAAAATTTTGGGGTACAACAATGTTGATGGTCACAATAAGAGATGAAAATATATTCAAGGACCAATGGTACTTGGACTCATGATGCTCATCACATATATATGGAAGGAAAGATTGGTTAGTCAACATAAAACCCTCGATGAAGAACATGGTGAAATTTCTAAAAGACAATACTCTACAAGCTGAAGGTATTTGTGATGTTCTGATTATGAGTAAAAATGGTAAAAGGTTAGTGATTTTGTACACATTAGGCATGAAAAGTAATTTGTTAAGTATAAGGTAGTTGGTCGAAAAGAACTACAAGGTATTGATTGAAGACAAGTTGATGAGAGTTCTCGACTCAAGAGGAAGGTTAATATTGAAGTATCATATGTCTCAAAGTAGAACCTTCAAGATTGAACTTAATGTGATGAAGCACAAGTGCCTTGTAATTGCAACTAGCAGGATGAGTGAATATGGCACTATCGACTTGGCTATCTCAACTTCAAAGACATTAGAGATTTGAAAAGAAGAACCATGTTTTCATGATTTCCAGAAATCGACATTCGAAATGAAGTGCGTGAGGAATGTGTGTAGGTGAAGCAACATAAAAATAGCTTCAGCAAGAACGCATGAAGCAAGTCGAAGGCAATTCTTGAAATCATATACTTTGATGTATGTGGTCTTATCCAGGTGGATTCGATTGGAGGTAATATGTACTTTTTCACGTTCATAGATGATTTTAGTCGAAAAATGTGGACTTACCTAATCAAGAAGAAAAGTGAAGTGATCAAGGTATTTGTAAAGTTTAAGTATATGGTCGAAAGACAAAGTGGTCGAAAGCTCAAGATTTTTAGGACTGATGGTGGTGGAGAATATGTGTCTAAAGACTTCAACATATTATGTGAAAAAGAAGGGATTGTGCATGAGGTAGTGCCACCCTACACTCCACAACATAATGGAATTACAAAAAGGAAGAATCGAACCATCATGAATATGGTGAAAATTATATTGAAAGGAAAGCATTCACCTAAAGAGTTTTGGGGTGAAGTTATGTCGATTGCAACATACATCCTGAACAGATGTTCGTATAAGAAGCTAAAAGGAATTACGCTAGAAGAATATTGGTATGATGTCAAGCCTAGCTTGATTCATTTGAAGGTATTTGTATATATATAGCACATAGACATGTGTCAAATCATTTAATAAGAAAACTTGATGAGAAGTCGAGTCAAATGATCCTAATAGGATATCATTCAACTGGAGGATACAAGTTGTTCAACAAAGTGAACAAACAAGTAGTGATCAGAAGGAACATGATCATAGATGAGCTTAAGGAATGGGATTGGACTAAAAATGTAAAGAATGATTCAGTAATAATCTTATGTGAAGAACCAATCATGGAAGTCGAAAGAGAAAAAGTTTGAAAGGAAAAAGTCAGAGGTGAAGCAGGCCCAAGCATACCTCAAAGAACAAGACGTATGCCTGCAATGTTACAGGAATGTGTGATTACATAAATTGATGTGACCGATAATAAAGGTGAGCTGGTACACTATGATTTATATGCAGATATCGAACCAGTCAATGTAGGCGAGGCATTGAAGGATTCGAAGTGGATGAAATAATTGAATGAGGAACTGAAGTCCATCGAAGACAACAACACTTGATCACTTGTCGAATTACCTCAAGGCAAGAAGGAAATAAATGTGAAGTGGTTATACAAGGTGAATTTGAATCCCAAAGGTGAGGTAACTCGACACAAGGCTAGACTTGTGGTGAATGGATTTTTTCAAAAAGAAGGAATCAACTTCGATGAAGATTTTTGTAGCTATTGCTAGGATTGAAACAATTAGGTTAGTTGTTGGTCTAACTAACATGAATAATTGACACATATGTTAGATGAATGTCAAATGTGCATTCATGAATGGTCCCTTAGATTAAGAAGTTTATGTTGCACAACCAGTTAGGTTTGTTAAACAAGTCAAAGAAAGAAGGGTGTATAGGCTGTATAAAGCCTTGCATGGACTTAAACAAGCTCCAAGAGCTTAGAATAAGAAGATTTAAATTTTCCTAAGGGAGAAGGAATTTGTGAAGTGCACAACTGAATAAGAATTATATGTAAGATGAAGAAAAAGTGAATTTATTACACTATGTCTCTATGTCAATGACTCGTTGATAACAAGTAGTTCCAAGATAGAGGTCGAAGACTTCAAAGGTGATCTTAGCAAAGAATTCAAAATGTTTAATTTGGGCGACATTTCATACTTCCTTAGTATCGAATTATACAAGAGTAGTCGAGGATTGATGATGCATCAAAGAAGATATGAAAGTGAAATACTCAAGAGATTTTAGATGGAAGATTGCAACTCAACTTCGACACCTACTGAACTAAGACTGCAACTATCAAAAGACTCAGATGAATATGATATCGACCCAACACAATACATAACACTTATTGGATCATTAAGGTACCTTTGTCACACGAGGCCTGATATAACATGCAATGTAGGTATGGTGAGTATATTCACGTAGAAGCCAAAGGTATCACATCTAGCAGCAATGAAGAGGATACTAAGGCATCTCAAAGGAACTCTTGACCATGGAATTTTATTTCCTGCAGTTGATGAAGGAAAAGATTGCAAGCTAGTAGGTTACACCGACTCAAGTTGGTGCAACGATGATGAGGATAAAAAATCCATAATTGGTTATGTGTTTATGCTAGGTGGTGCATTGATGCGTCCACAAGTGCACGAAAATATCGAAGTAATATAAAAGATTGTCGAACCCACAGAGACCAATATCAAACTATTGTAATCTATCGTCGCTTTGTAAAGCTAAGGCTAATGAATGATTGATTAAGGGGAAACTAAGAACTAAAACTGAAATAAAATAAAGATTAAGATAAATATAAGAAAAGAGAGACCGGAATATGTATTCCACGTATCTCAGATACTCTGTAACTCGTTGTCTTATACTGATGTTAAAAATGCGTTTATTAGAAAATATCAATTTAAAGACAATATCTCACACTCTCATGGTTTTGAATAAAGTCACATTCGTTGGCCATGGGATTTTGCTCTCGCTCGCCCATTCTAATCGAGGAATGCATTTTGAAGACTAAACAAGTTCTAATTAATCCTAAAGCGCTCTCGTTGTGTTTAGGATTAATGCCTAGTTTTTACTATCCGGTTCGACCCCCACGCTCTCGCAGTGTCGGCTCAAACTTAGTTAATTTGTCACTATCGTGATAAAATCGTGTTAAATAACCTCTCACTCTCGTGACAAGGGTATTTAAATTAAGTTTAAAAACAAAGACCAAAACATAATTTCTAAATTAAATATTAAGCCAACATTCGTTTCTGAGTCCCGTCAGACACGACGATCCTCACATACCGGACTCTAAATAATTTAGCTAGACATGGAATTAATTGAAAATGAATTAAACATAACGGTTTCAATCAAGAACAACATGGTATTTAAACATGCATTGAATAATAATAACAATAATACGAACTGAAACTGGAAATTGAATTACAACATTAATTGTCAATAATCAAAATTGAAAATTAAGAGAAGCAGTATAATAATAAAAGCGATAAAACCAGAAATAATATAGACTTGAAATAAATAAAGTAATAACTAAAATGAAACCTGAAAATAAAAAGTTGAACTAAGATTGATTCTGAAACTAAATTGAAAGACGAATTTCGACAGGATTGTTGATCCAAGCGTACAAAAAAAAAAGTCCTAGTACTAATGGTGTGGTAGTTCCTCGATGTGAGAAACTACCACTTTTACATGGTAAATTTTTATGCCTACAAACTAAGAATAATAATCTGCTCTGAATGAAAATAATAATCCCCCTCGCCTATTTCTATGCCACTCTTCTTTTATAATGCCCTCATATGATCGGTTAGTTGAGAGAAAAAGTAGGGGTTGTGGTCATCGTGGAGCATAATATGGAAGACTCATTTGTTGAGTGAGTTGTTGAGTGAATATAGGGAGCTTGGTTGATGACGTGGAAAAAACCACGTGATTAAGTTATTGGGACAAAGTTGCAGCGAGGGGTATGCCTTGTGTGTCATGGGGCACACAAACTTTCAAACTGTAGCGACTGTAACATCATGTGTGCCGAGGGGCACACATATTTTCAAGGTTTGGCGACCGACATGAAGGTTGTGACGTCTGTCACAGTCTTCTGTCATGCATTTTCTGCTATTTTTCTGCTACAATGTGATTTTCAACTCATTTCTTTGCCATTTATTCCTCTTTTCTCATGCAAGCCTTGTGGAATATAAATACCTGAAACAAACTTAAAATACCAACATAATGCAACATAATCAACAAAAAATGGTAACATCATTTATGCTAATCGAGCCGAATATGTGATGTGCTTTCGTGTTACCAAACTCCCCCACACTTAAACCATTGCTTGTCCTAAAGTAATCAACCAACACAGTAAAAGAAATGATTAAGTGCGATTTGAAACAAGGGAATGACACGACTCCTAATCATACGTGGCTTCTAGGCTAGTGTTATATTGATAGGTACTAAGTGTTCAATACCAAGGATACTGTAACGACACAATGTTTAAAGACTCCCTCTTTATGCAAACCAGTTCGAATCATGCCATTATAACTCAACCTATATCTCTCGTTTTTCTTTCACTCTTTTCATTCAAGCGCAATCACATTAAGCTCGTTATCCGTACATGCACATAGTAGGGAAATCGGTTAGCGACTATAATCCTTTTCTCTGGGGTTCTGGTACATAAGTTTGGTAACCCCTTTTATTTACCCAATCCCAGTTGCGGGGGATCGAACCGTAGCTCGCCCTACCAAGTTCAGCACCAGATCCCTCTAAACTAATTGACAACAGGTTGTTTAATTATATTTTTATAGGTTAGACAACCTTTGGATTAAGTGACCGGGTGAGGGTCACCTAACTTAATAATTGCATTCCCTATTTTAAATTTATTATGGCATATAATTTTTAGAAAATTTTGGGATCATTCAATTATATTCATCGAATCCATACGTAGTTTGTGTTTAAGATGGTGCTGAATGCTAATATAAACTACTTAAGAGCTACTTCGAAAAAATCGAGCCTAAGGTCTCGAAATAATGGGTACTCAAATTGATATCACATAATGAGGGGGTTTAGGGTGTCACAACAGTATCAATTTTATTAAAATTTTCCCAAGTCTCTCTAACGCTGCCTAGAGTGTGATAACCTATATACTTTCAGAGTGTGTGTTCCATGCGTCAAAAAGAAAAAATTTGTTGGAGGTTAAAATTTTAAAATTTTCGGGGAAATTCAATAACAACTGAAAAACAGGTATACAGACTTGACATCACATGCAATGTGTAACACCCTATTTCCCCGTCGGTAAATTATATAAAATCAGAGTAAATTAATTTCTAAAATATAAAATAAAAATAGGATGTCACATACTTCATAAATCACACATGCTCATTAATTATGATACCAAACACAAGTCACATGATCTTAACTTTAGTGCATTTATTCGCAGCGGAAAACATCGCTAAATAGTTATCTCAAATTCTCTAACATGATTCATAATTATTCACTTTCAAAACATCGACATAATCATAAGGTAAATTTAAAAACAATGGAGTTATATAAATTTTACTCCCAACATGGTAAGACAAACGCAAAACACCCAACTATTACGTATCAGAGTAGACACCGACTCAATCTACACACTGAAGGAACTCCTCAACTAAACTTCGATCACTAGCTACTTCGAATCATCTGCATGTTACCCACGTGGAGGTAACATTCAAACAGAAAGGGTGAGATATCATAACAATATAAAAGAAAGCATAATAATGACCAGGTACAAATTCAAGTACAAAATCAGCACATAACATTCATTGTAATACAACACAGACTTTCATAAATATTCACCCATCAAATTATCAATCAAAATATGATGCAAAAGACCAACACAGACTCAATGCATGTGGTACCTAACAGGATAAAACCCTTTTCACAATAATGCCATTTTAGGGCAATCAACTTCGCTCACCAATACAGGCATTCGCTCGCTAATACATGCCTTCGCTTATGAATGCATGCGAAACTGACATGCAACAACTTAATTTCGCATTGATTATTCTTACCTATCAATGCCGCACTGTTGTAACCCAAAATTTGCCCTCTCATTTATCAAGAAATCCCTCATAAGATCTCCATTTGATTCAAGACTACACAAGATTTGATCAGCTCAAGACACCTCCTCAAACACTAACAACTCAAAATTAGGGTTTGAATTTTCACAAGGACAATTGGACTTTCAAGGAATAAAATGAATTTAATGGATCATTAGGAACCCTCAAGATTGCTCATGTCAAGTTTCAAGTCTTAGATCACAAAATTGCTCAGTCATTTAATCAGATGACCTAAAATCAGCTATATTGGATAAAAAGTCAACTGTGGTCAACCTACAGTCAAACTTCAAGACTTTGAATCCATATCAACATTATGAACTCATATGTGTCAATTGATCAAGTTGGATCACAATTCCTCAAAGAAATTTTATCAGAACACCAAAGGGAAAAATGGTCAAAATTAGGATTTTGATTGAGAAGGCTCAGTTCTTGACTTTTGACCAAGGAAATGACTTATTGGTTCAAGACATTATCTCAAGGATTCAAATGCACCATCTTGACCTAATTGCATGGTTCAAATCACCTCTCAAGATCATTGGATTGACAGATGAATTCCAGTCAACTGTATACTGAAAAGTCAAACTCTGACTTTTTGATCAAAATCAAGTTTCAAAAATCATATTTCATCAAGACATGTCAAAATATGAAGTTTTTTCATCAAGAAATCAAAAATTCAAAATTAATTTTTGGAAAGTCAAAATTTCCAAGACTTAGAAATTTTTCTAAGTGTTGGAAAGTTAACATTTTTTCACAACTTTGTGCCAAATTTCCACCATGATGCAAGATGATTCAAGGAAAACTTCCAACATGAAAGAACTTTTTCTAGAAATGCTTGGATTTCAAGTTATGAATTCATGAAGACATGCTCATGAAACTTAAGCACTTAGTGAAATTTTGCCCTAGTTAGGCAGATTTTTGGTACCAACTTCATGATAACTTTTCACCTAGTTCCAAATTGAATCTTAAAAAATGTCCAACATGAAGGTTGTAGGGGATGTTATAAGCTTTCCAAAATGTCCAAGAACTCATCAAGACCATACTTGAGATAAGAGAATCGAAGGCAAGAAGTTAGGGTTTCAAACTTGTTTTGCAAGACATATTTTGTGATGAACATGAACCAAATCCATAGCCATGCTGCATAATCCTCACTTTTCAGGCCTCAAACTTGTTTTTAACTCCATAATTAATGGTTTACACAACGGATTATGCCCTTATCCAAGTGTTTCAAGCTTTTTCCAAACCAATTTTCCATTTTGGGGAGAAAGTAACATATCCATTCTTGTAAAGCAAGCTTTATGCAAAGTCAACTTGCATTGAGACTTGCACTTGTTCTTTCTGCACACACAACTCCTATAAACCAAAAGCAAGTATGTTTAAAGTTCTAACCACTCTATACAACCCTGTACCATGTCTTGGAACAAGATGTTTCAACATTGCTTCAAAAACAAGTAAAGTTGCCACAACTTGAGAATTCAAATTTTGAGTTGTTGTAACACTCAAAACCTCTTGCCTATAAATACATACACTATTTGCAAGATAAGACACAAATGCACAAGCCCTTAAACACCCCCAAAGTCAGAATGGCATAACAAACCTCCATTGTTGCATATTCTGGCCAAAAATCCCAAAATCAAAACCCACTCGTGCGTTTCTTGGCCTTTTGGTTCCTAAAGCTTCTAAACATTATACATAAACAACCCCAAAACCTGTTATCCAACTGTAACTCCATCTTCACCAACCTCCATTTTCAAAAATAAGGCATTGCATCTTGACTTCTCCAGACCATTCCAACCATCCCTAGCACAAACTAATCATTGCATTAGCTTCCCGGGAACTTGAGGAAGCTAACCTGATCATCACCATCACTTGAAACAAGCTCAAACTCATTTCACGATTTCCAGTTTTTGAGGTATTTTTCTGAACTTTCATCTCTTCATTTAGTCATTGTTAGACTTGCATTTTCAAAGATAAAATGTAGATATCATTGCCCTGAAACTGCCCATGTCCATAGTTTTCATTTATATTGATTGAGTAGGGAGAATTTTGAAGTTGAAGTTTCTGAAAATATTAGGTTAGATTTGGTACCAACAGAAATTCATGCTCATCTTTGAGAATTAGTTTAAGTTATTTACATATTTAGAATCGTGGTGAAATTTATAACAAGTTTGGTGTTTGAAGTTTTGAAATTGATTGAGAAATGCCTGAGTTACAAATTTCAAATATTTGCTCTGTAAACTTGCGCAAGGAAGAAGATGAAGTTCAGGCCTAGCACTTGTGCTGTAATATAATTTTATGGTTTTATTTAAGTTAACAGATGTATAGTCACCCCAGTGGTAAGGCAACGCGCGTTTATTGCAGAGGGCGTGGGTTCAAGCCCCAGTGCTGCCACTTTTTTTTCTTCATTTTTTCAACATTTCTTTTGTTTGCTCACAACCATGCACTCCTGGGCCTAAAGGCCATTGGGCCTTGTTTTTTTTGTTTACTAAGACTTACCCCCTACCTGTTTATCACAACACAGGCCCAACTTTTTTTCTTTTTTAATTTTGTTTATCTTTCTGATTACAAAAATGCTAATGAGCCAGGCCAAAACAAAAACTGTTTTACACAAACAAACACCCAAATCTAATTTTTACCCCCCCTGATTTTATTTCTTTATTTTTTTCTTATTTTCTTTTCTTTAAATATTATTATTATTAATATTATTATGAATATTATTTTTATTAATAAAACACACAAAAATATTTTCTTATTGCAAATTTAATTTCTTTTCCTAAACAAATTAATATTAGACTTAGATTTTAATTTCCTTTAATTAAATTAACTTAGAATTTAGTTTTTTTTCTTTTAATTAATTTTTATTTTAGTTTAATTAAATAAAAACCTTTTTCATAAAAAAACTATAAAAATATTTTCTTGATTAAACTTAATTTCTTTTCTTAATTAGTTTAGGTTTAATTTTACTTATTTTAATTAATTTCTTTTAGATAATTAGGTTAAAACCATTTTCCTTAACAAAACCAAACAAAAATCCATTTCTTTTCCATTTATATCCTTGTATATTATATTCCTTTCAATTCTTCTACATTATTTCAATATGGTTGTAATAGATAAATAGGTTTAATTTCTTGCAATCCCCATTTGTAAATTTGTATACCCCATCCCCAAATGATGTAATAGCGTAGTAAATTTATTTTCCGCAATTTATCGCTTTCATATTAATGCTAGTAAATTAGGGTTTGTATGGAAAGATAACATCAACAAGTAGATAACCCTAGACAAATATTAAATGCATGCAAATCAAACACACTATTCACACATGCACCCTTAGGGTAATTCCACTCGCTGCCTTATGAAAAATGGTCATGTTCTTCATGTGGGATGTCTTAGCAAAAACAATCAAAAATACTAGATCATAGTCCCTCGATGACGCTTTCGAATGTTGCCTTTCAAATTATCTTAGTCCCTCAAGAGAAATGCTAAGATATCTCACAACATTGCTATCATGACTATACGATGACCCACACCGTCCCTTTACATCCAAAGATAGGGCTTCTTACCAATCAATGGTAAGATAGAAATATCAAAGGAAGAGAGAAATGAACAAAAAAGACTTTTGAGTAGGTAGAAACGTTCCTAGTTGCTTGCTCACTTTCAAAACAAAACACACACTAAACATTTTCAAAAAAACAAACATCTTTTCAAATACACCAACACTTTCCATGAAATATTTTCAAAAGTACAACACTTTGTATACATTCTCACCGAAACGAGAATCATTACAAAGTTTGCGTAAACGAAGGCGCCTTTTCAAAAATACTTTCAAAACCACCAAAAAGCACATTTTCAAACAAAGCAAGTGATTAAGCAAGCAACTAAGAGTCCATAGATAACTATGGATGAAAAGGGTGCTAACACCTTCCCTTTTCATAATCTACCCCCAGAACTCAAGAAATAATCTCAAAGGTCTTTCCTGTTCTTTCACACTTTCCTTTATTTGGATAAAAGAAAAGTCGGTAACGACTCTTGCTAACCGCAACAATTGAGATAAATGCAAAACATCCCAATTCATTTCTCCCACCGTATTACACATACCAATACAGGCCTTCGCTCATCATCATTACCATGTATATCATGTCACACCATTAAAACATTCATGCAACATCATCGTATTCACAACTTTGCAATTACATCAAAATAGCATAATAATCCAATAAAGGCCTCCAAGCATATATCATAGTACATACATCATTAAAACATTGTCACATCAAGAAATATATTCACATTCATCATTATATTCACAACTTCGCAATCACAACATAAATCGTGGCATATAATTCAAAAATACATCCACAGATAGGTATCAATGTTGGTGAAATAATTAACTACTGCATTATAAGTCATTTTCATAAGATAGGAAATTATTTTATCTTTCCAACGGTCCAAACAGCATGTCAAACGGACACACGAGGCAAAAGTTATGAGTTTTAGAAGTTTTCCAAAAATGCAGTCAATAGCAATGGTAACCGGTTATCCAATTATGGTAACCGGTTACCGCAAGACAGTAACCTTTTTCTTTTCAAAACCCCTCGCGGTAACCGGCCATCCACTTATGGTAACCGGTTACTGAAAGATAGTAGCCAATCATGTGTCAAATTTTGATATGGTAACCAGTTACGTGACAAATAAATTACTTCCAGGTGCTGAAACCAGTTTTAAAACAAAGTTCATCACATTAGCTTTCTAGGGCTTCAAACGGAACTCAAATCGGACGTCCAGAACTCAAGTTACAAATTTTTTAAGAATTACTAAAAATTCTGTCAACTTCAGCGGTAACTGGTTGCCCCATAATAGTAACCGGTTACTGCCCTTTTTCTTTCCTCCGTCACGCATTTTTGAATGCGGTAATCGATTGCCCTATAATGGTAACCGGTTACCAGTGACAACAGAGCCCAAAACCTCACTTTTTTTCTGCTACGGGATTCCAATCTTTTTCACCAAGAATTAGTTTTGTAAACATGCCAAAACATATCATATCATGTAATCATCGACACATAATATATACCACAAAACTACCCAAAACGTCATTCTTCTTATAAATCAAAAGACATAATACATTACCAAGACCTCAATTTTCCAAAAGCTCAAAACTCTGATCTTTCTCATAAGACTACTAGTATCTTTGAGTTACGACTCTGACTCGCAATTCACAATCACTCAAAAGCATCAACAACACCCGACAATTACTTACCTGACTCCAACAACAACATTTACAGTACATCATCACTATATCACTGTTCAAAACATCAACATCATACTGTCATACCCCAAATTTGCCCGCCTTTTTATTTATACAGTCAAAAATATTTTAAACATTGTTTTTATAATATTATTTAATTTTTATAGATGTTCATTCACAAGTCCAGTCAAAAATATTTTAAACATAATTTTTATAATATTATTTGATTTTTATAAATATTCGCTTCCAAACATATTTAAAAACATAATGATTCATTTCAAATTATTTGTATTTTTAAAATAGCAAATATCTGCACACCTTTCATATACTTTCAAATTGAGTTTATTTACAAATCATTAACATAACACAATTGATGAAGAATTAAACTTGCAAGCATAAGGTCACGGATTCAAATCTCTTGTTCACACTTTCAACATTTTCTTTTTTCTATATTTTGTCACTAATTTTCTTTTCTTTTTTGGAAATCAAACTTTGAGCTTTGTTTTGGGCTTTTGGATAACTTACTCTATAAGTCTTTGTTAACCTAATTCACTCTATAAATAGGACTATTGTTGTCCTAAGATTTACACAAACAATCATCCATAATTCATCCACAATTTCTCACAATCTTACAATTTTTCACTCATTCAATTTCATCACTACGATTGCAATTTCTTTTTCTAAATTACTTGGGTTTTTTTATAATTTCTTTTTTGTTTTGGCCGAGGATTTTATATAAGGCCCCCTCCCATTTATTTTCAATTTTATTAATTTGTTTAACCAATTGATGATTACCTAATGGTTGCGTTTTTTCGAATTATATTATGATACTAACAATTTCTGGAGGCCAATTCACACATCAATGTTTTCACACACTCTTTCTCTCTCACGTAGAGACCTCACCTTTTTACTACTTTTTTCACATAATCTCTAAAACCTCCTCTAGTCAAACTCTTATTTTTTTTAATCTCACTATTGTACATGTTACTAATCCAAATTCTAAGAAAAATGCCTTTGTACATACTTTTTAAAACCGAATGCTTCACTGTCACCATGTATCAAACATAAAGCATTCATGATCTTCTTTAAAACACTCACAAATTTATCATCGCCGTCACAAGATTCAAACTAATATTCATGCTTTTCACTAAACTAAGCAAACAATTTTCGACCCTTTTTCACATACGATTCATTCACCTTTTTTTTCTTCTTCAGATATTTCTTTTGGTCTTTCTTTGTGCATATTTCTAACCCATATCTAACATAAAAAAACTGTAAAAAAGAAGAAAACAATTTTCACACAATAACAATAATGTTTTGTTCTTTCTCTTTTTTTTTTCTTCTCATGACAGTGTAACAACAAAGAAAATTGAAATAGGGCAGATTGGAAAGGCACAAGGCATCGTGAATCCACCACCCACGCCTAAATCTTGACTTTGTTGAAGCAAAGCCGTCGAACTCCAACCTGCAGCAGCCCTCCCTCCATCCGCCGCATCATATCCGGTTGTCTCCTCATCGCAACTACCTTAGGTCATCGCAGCTCCTCCGACGAAGCACCCCACGATTCGCGTAAGCAAGCCGTCCTCTCCTCCGCATCCAGTACAAGTGAGTCGCCTCTTCATTTTGTTTTGAGTCTGGTATACAACATTATTTCTTTATAATTGTTAATTGAAAAAGGACATAGTTGAAAAAGATGAAGAGAAACATCTTCACAGAAGAAGATAAGAATGAATTCATTTTTTGATTCTTTCTATATCATTTACTTTTAATATGTTATAATTTGTTTACCTTTTTTATTTATTTTATTAAAATCCATGCCACTTTTTAGTCATCTATTGGCTGAATGGTAAGGTTGGAAAAAGTAAAAAAAGAAAAGACAGCTCCATTTGTAGCATGAGTCGCCGCTCAGTATGTTACATATATGGTTTTTATTTTTTGTTTATTTGTTTGTTTGTTTTAATTTAATATTGTAAATTAGGATTAGAAAGGTAAGGTATTTGGGTCTTTGGTCTTCTGTCTTAATTGACACTCTATTTCTTTCTTCCTTTATTTAAATTAATTGTTTGTTGTTTTTATAGTTAGTTCATTCTATACAAACTTTTTTTTATATTAATTATTTTAAGTTAGTTACCCAAATTTAAATAATTTAATTCGTTAGATTTTTATCTAATTAATTTTAATTAATTAACTTAGTTTTATTCTAATATAATAAAAATATATGTTTTTGGTTAATTGAATTATTTAAATTAAATTATCAAAGATACAAAAAATATGTTTTAGTTTTTTAGAATAAATCAATCATTATTTAAATTAAATTAATTCAAACATTCTAAATAATAGGATATCCATCTTTGAGTAATTAAATCGGTCGACGCATCGCCTACCGGTTTATTATTCAAAATCAAATAATTAAAACTTACACAATTCCGAATATCCCATCCACGAGCAACACGTGGTCAATATCTGGCCACGTGATAAGGAAGACTATATTAGACTTCCTCTGCATCCTTCATGACGAGCAACGCGTGGCCAATATCTGGCCACATGATAAGGAGACTATACCAGATTCCCCTCGCTCTACATTTTAAAATAGCTAACCAACATCAAAACATTTTTTTTACTAACATAATAAAAAACTCAAGATGTTTTCAAAAAAGGATTAAATAGCATCGTCTTTGAATCAAACTGCGAACTGCGTCTACAATCACAATTTTACAAAAACCTGGCAAGGTTCAAGGTGAATTCAAAAGTAATTCTATGCAATCTTCTAAAAAATACCAACCCACTGCGATCTACGAATTGGGACTTTGATTCCTCCTAAGAGGATACGTAGGCATACGACGAAAATCGTGGCGAGTTCCCCCTAATTAAAAAAACAAACCATTTTCCCCTATTAAAAAAATAAACCCTTTTCCCCTAAAAAATATTAAAACCCTTTTTCTTAAGATCGCGCTTCTAAACCTAGTATCCTTGTAAACAAGGTAGATGAAGGGTGCCTAACACCTTCCCTCGTCTAGAACCGAGTCCGACCTAGAATCTTTGAACTTTTTTAGGGTTATTCCTTTATATTCCCTTCCTTAGGATAAAAATTAAGGGTGGCGACTCTGATTTTAAAAACCAGTTGCAACAGCTGGCGACTTCACTGGGGACTCAACCCCTGGTTTAGAAGCCTTGTCTTTTGGTTTTAGGGTTTTTCTGATTTTTTGGGTTTTTTATATTTGTTTATTTAACTATTTATTTATTCATTTATTTATCTATTGTTATTTTTATCACATTGTTATATCTTTGGTGGGATTTAAATTTTGCAAAAAATATTTTCAAAAACCCTTATAAAGAATGTTCATCTATTAACCAAGGGGATACATCAGCCCTATGAGTTTATGTGACGACTTCGCCTAGACTCGGTGGAATTTCACGAAAGAAATACGTCTCAAGAGATATCATCTTTGGAAGTATGACTTTGGAATGACACCTATGACTCTTTGTACAAACTTCAAACCAAAATATCATGATGAGACCTTTCATGACCTAGAGACAAGTTTCGGTCTGCAAAGAGGCTCCACTTAAGGGAGGCCCTTGTGCCTTTACCTCTAGTGTTATTCATGATACCCTTAAGGAAACCACCTTATGGGGAGGGTAGAATATCCGTAGGCCAATACTAGGAACCTACCAACTAAGGACACCTCTCACAAATCCCACTATAATCCCTAAACCTGCAAGGGTTATCTTTTCTCCCACTAATATATTTAGCCCGTAGAGCTTCCACCTATGTCATAATCCCTAGCTTGTGGGGATTTCTTGTCGTCTTTCATTAGACCATAATCCTAAAGAAATTCCTGCCTGTCTCAATATTGGAGACAATGTAGGATATCATTACCTGTCTTAATCTCTGAGTCAGTGTAGGACATCATCATTTCCATATCTACCATTAAACATGTATAAGGTATCCCTATGTCTACCCTCATAGTACGTCTGCGTCGCATTGCATATCCATGAAACTTTTTTTGCATACCCAAAAGCCAAAAAAATAATTTTGCATACCCATGCATTTCCGTACATTCATACATTTGCGTGTCATGCATTTCCACCTTCGACCCTGGTCGCTATAAATCTGGCTAGAAAATTTCCCGATTCTCAAGAACAAAGTCCAAGCATTTCAAGAAAATCTTAGATTGGTGAAGGAAAGATAAAATGTTGGAGATTCAAAGGAGCTTGGTCCGACAAATCTTATTATGGAGAGAAGACATCCCTTCACTATACAAGCCTATGCAACGCCTCAATTTCAACTTTCATTGGTGATTCCCCCATTGCCCTATCAACATAATTCGTATGCTTGAAGAGAAGTCAAGGGTCATCCCCATGCTTTGACAAGTCCAAAAACTACGAAGCATCTCCTGAATTCACGTGGATCAACAAAGGAGTTCTTCTATTGGATCATTAAGCTTTATCAGTTACAAATTGTAACTTCCTAGTTGTTAAGTTTCATTTGGTGTAAATTTGTATCTTTGGATCAGTAATTCTAATAAAATAACCATGCACGTTTTTGAAATTAATTCATTCGTTTCACTCTTCATCTTTCATTACTTTCCATAAATAATCAACGACTTTCCTTTTCCACTCTTCTTTTCCATTTTCAATTTTTCTTTAACAAACTTCAAGGGAGAATGATGTAAATTAAATAACTGAATTTTGCTAAAATATGCTTTCAGTGGTAAGACCGAGCTGATGATGTAAGGCATTATTTCAATTCCTAAACAGTGGAGAAATAAGGATTTAATCTGTAGTCAACCCTCTCGAGCCAGGAGTTGATGTTTTATTCTATTTTAAAAAAAAAACCTTAAACTTAACCAGGGGCAGGGTAGTCTTTCAATTAACTCAATGGTGCATTCTATTCTCAAGAGAAGTGATTTATCTAAACAAAAGGTTCAAGCATATCTCTTTCCTTGATACATCATTAAGGAAACGATCTAAGTAAAGGTTCAAAACGCATCCTTTTCCTCACATTCATCATCCATGATTGAGGAATCAACAAAGACAAAGTCCACGACGTCTTCTTCCTCATTAGATCAATCAAGATCGAGGAAACGATGAAGATGAAGCTTACAACAATCAACATGACAGTCGCAAGTGTCAAAATCTAAAAGTAAAAAGAAATTCAAAAGAAAAAATAATAAAGCCCGCAAAGTCAAGTAAAAAAAAAAACTTGACTTAGGCCAAAGGTAGGGCATCCCGATGGACCGAAAAATTCAAAAGAACCGGTCCATGCAAAAATAAGGGATTGAAAACAAAATTGGAGAACAATCTTGTGAATTCCACCTAAAAAATCATCAAAGTATCTTATAAATGCTCAGATCTTATCAATGTTTTTCATCGGTGCTTGGATCTTTATCTACATTTCTCATCATCTGCGCGACTACAAAATTTTTGTTGGAGATTAAACACATCTATTGCATTAATTGAAATTAGGACTAGAGAACATCGAGAAGAATGGGGTGGGATAAACAAATTTTGAGCCTTATATCTTTTGTTTCTTAAACCATGAACCTGTTTACCCTGGAATTTGGTAAACAATCGCTGATCCTCTAAATCCTTTAACAGATTCAGTTACTCACGAGATCGATCAGATTGATCTCAGGACTGTTGTGTCTATTATTCAGAAAGTATGTTTCGTTGATAATCTTTTTTAAACAAAAGGAATCACTTCGTATGTTGAAGTGAAACTTTTTTTATGAAATTAATGAAATATAAACTAGTCTAGACTGGGAATTGTAAAGAACGTAAATAACGTAAAGAAATTTCATTGAATGTAAATGACATTGAATACAAAATATGGTGCATCATACGTACATTCTCATTAACTATTTTCTCGAACACTGATACTTTGAGTATTTTGAGTATTTTGTACAAAGATGTGAACACTACAATTGAAACACAAAAGCTACAATTTATAGAATTTCAACCCTAATGGTCTTCTAACAAACTAATGCCACGTTTCCGCTGGCATGTCTTCGACAATCCAGGAGATTCCACGCACACTTCTGGATAAGAATGAAAATTCGAATTCAAAATCTCTTCGCTATCCGTCTTGAGCGCCAAAACCAGTGAAATCTTGCCACTATCAAAGTATAACGTTTTAAGCCATGTCTTCGAATAATACCTTATTTTGCAATTCGAATTTCATAAACTATCCATCAATTTCGAATTCGAATCTTCATGGTTTTCAACAAACCAAATAGCCAAATAATTTCTCTAAGTATTTTCAGACCATTGACTCAGCTCAATTTTTCATTAGTCAAAATTTCCAGACAACAAAACCATGGCCATGTTACAACCTTCAAAAGTCCCAATTGAAGCAAGGTTAACTATGAAAGCATACTCGACAAAATTTGCATTAAATTGACTCCTGTGTTTGTTAAACTTATTATTAACCACTTCTTCGAATCTCTATCTCTAATCATCCATTTCTATTCAAAATTCGATTTCAAAACTTGTATGTGCATCAAACGGAATTACGTTTTTCAAAATGTACAATTTTATCTATGAATCAATACTTAGCATCAAGGAGATCTCAAAAAAATTTGGTTTAATCAAAAGCGATCCATTTCAGGGGGAAACGCGTCTAAGGAAGAACCCTATAATCATAGGCAAGACTAATGATCGTAGGGGTATATCACATGAAGATACTATTGACAAGGGGTGATCATTCTGAGATTCAATCAACTTGGATCAAGTTTCAAAGCACTGTTTAATCATGGGAAAACCTTTCGAAGGAGCATTCCTTAAGTCATATCACAACAGGGTATGACTCGGTTTCCTTGTTTTGGAAAACCTCTCAAGGCCTTGATAATCAAGGGCAACCTTCAAAGATTCAAATTTTGGGGCAGTACGTACCAAGTTCATCCTACTACACGTAGGGTCCAAATCCCCCTTCAAGTAACCTCAAGTAAAAACTTTTCAAGCTTCGAATACTTGGGGCAATCTATGTCAAGTTCATGGTGAGGTCTAAAGTATTTTTGAGGCTACTTCCTCCAGATCCTGGAGATTGAGGGGAACATCTTTCGAAATTCGAATGTTGGGGAAAACCACAACGAGGCTCGATCAAAAGGAGTTGATTCAAAATGGTTCATCAAAGCCAAACATTTTCAAGAATCTTTTAATCATGGGTATAATACAAAATAGTAGGGTCATTCATATTATGATCAAACTGTTTCCAAACTCATATCAATGAGAATCTCCTCCAAGACCCTACCAACAAATTAAAGAAAGACAATCCACATAGGGGAAAGCTCTCTGTGTACTTTCATAGCCTCCAGTGGATCTTTCTCCTACATCAACAATCTTCAAGTTCAAATCGAGTATCAAGAAATCATGATAGCATAACATTTAACCACCATGTGAAAAGCAACCTTGTTGCACATGAAAACCTCTACGCTTTAATCATCCATGACCCATCACAGGGGCACCATTCAAAAAACCATCTTAGTCATAATCATAAAGCGTAAAGTTACATAAATCATGCATTAGGGCTCTTCGATCCAGGATCAAACTATACTTATCATCTCATCCATATGATGAATTGTGACAACATGGATTGAGCATATCTCAAAAAAAGGAGAAGCCCAATTACACATTCGCATTTCAAATTCCAACATCCATTTACACATATCCAAGTCACTCATTACATGCATCAGTTAGCCATTACATTTCATGCATCAATCAAATATACATGCATAGCATAAACCATGTTGCATATGAAGACAATCATCATTACTAATCAAGTTATCAATATTTTAAGTGAATCTCGACAGTAGATTCCCCTGGTCAATCTCGGCAGATGATTATCCAAAAGATCTCGGTAGAAGGTAGTTCGCAACAGAATCTCGGCAGTAGATTCCCCTGGTTAATCATGATAGTTAATTATCTGGAAGACCTCAGCAGAAGGTAATTCTCAATCGAATCTCGGAAATAGACTCCTTAGAAATCTCAGAAATAGATTTCCCATTAAAAGCCTAATATCAAGCATGACATACGCATAACCATATCGAAGTCTCAAGATCATTTACAACATTTGGTGCATCTAACATACGGAAACACCAAAAAGCATCTGGATAAAACATCGAAAAGAATTTTGGTTAGAAAAACATTGAAAGAAAATCCACGCCTGCATCCATGTCCATGCCTATCTTTATGCCCACGTTTATGTCTACGACTATGTAATGTCCACGCCAAAATCCATGTTCATGTCCATGCATACGCCCTCGCCTATGATACAAACATCAAGATCTTAATAACATATTTCACCAAATTCAAAACCACTTGGAGATAGAACAATTGGCAACTAACACCATTGGGGATTCAGTAACTATGAGAACCCGGTGGTTTAACAAAAGAGATTTATCAAAAGTATTCGCAAAACATTTGGGGCATATACAAACACTTAGGGAATACACATACATTTGGGGCATACATCACACTTGGATAGCACATGAATATTGGGTTTTATGCATGCAGTGCATCTTGTAGAGCTACTTTGGTTAGAATTACAAATTCTCTTAGGGTTCATCATTAGCAAGCTTATCTGTGAGAACTTTATAGTTCAAACTTTAAGCAAATTTGGTGTTTATTTTGTTTCATGGTGATAGTTGTGGTTGAGGATGACACAAACGACTTCGTCATGAATTTTGTGTTCTTCACTGTTGTACCCCAAACTTTTCCCTCTCTTTTCTCAAGACATTTCTCAAAGGTTTCTCAAGGGTTTGATCACACAAGCCCACCTCCTAAGCATTGAGACCATAAATTAGGGTTTTGACTGAAGTTGACTGATCATTGACTTTTGACCTAATACATAATATAATGGTTTGAAACATAACCTCAAGGACTCAAACAAAACATGTTGACCTAATTTCATGTCTTAAATCATTTCTCAAGATCAAAAGATTGACAGTTGAATTTTTGATCAACTGATACACAAAAAGTCAAACTTTGACTCTTTGGTCAACATTACATTTCAAAGATCAAAATTCATCAAGACATTCAAAAATATCAAACTTGATCATCAAGAATCAATAAAGTCAAGAAAGTCCATAAAAAGTCAAAGTTTTCAATACTTAGAAATTTTCTAAGTGTTTTTACACTTGATAATTTCATTACTCCATGACATTTTTTCATCAAGATGCAAGATGATTAAAAGAAAACTTTCAACATAAAAGTTGTAGATCTTGATGAGTTCTAAAACTTTGAATTAGAGGGTTTATGTCCAAAAAATGCTTAGATTTGAAGATATAGGATCATGAAGTCATGACATTTTTTCAACAAGTTTGGTCAGATTTTTGTCCCAACTTCTTGGCCAATTTTCATCAAGTTCTAATTTGATTTGGCCAAAGTGGTAAAAATGAAAGTTGTAAACAATGTTTCAAGATTTTTAAAACATCCAAGAGCATGAATTTATAATACTTAAGCTAGGAGATTCAAAGGCATGAAGTTGGGCATCCATTCTTGAATAACAAGTCATTTTGGTGAAGAACACATAATCCAATCTACATGCTATGATGCATAATCTTGCTTTGCAGGCCTTCTCACTTGAAAATCTCACCATAATATAATGTTTACACAAACTTTTGAGCTATGGTGTATTTGATTTAAGCATTGTCCAAAGTATAATTCCATTAATGGCAAAAAGGTAACACTTCCATTTTTGAAAAGCATGCTTTTGCAAAATGTCAATGCGTTGAGCTTTGTAATGGTTATATTTGATTACAAGAAAGCTCAAAAGCATGGAGAAAACCCTCTGCATCCAACAACTTCAGAACATGCTTGTACTTGAAACATTGAAACTATGAAAATTCATCCAACTTGGTCTTTCACTTTTAACCAAACCATAGAGGCTATTTTGCAAATCTGATTACTTCAACCTCCTAAACCTCTTGCCTATAAATAGAGATATCAATTGTAAGATGAAAAGAGATGAAAAAGCCCTCAAAACCCCTTTACTCTAAAAAAACCAGAATTGTCCATAAAACCTCCATTTTTGAGCTTTGAAGTCCAAATCTTTGAATCTCTCAAACCTTGCATGTTTTTCCCAAACAAATCACCCAAATACTTCACATATATCATATAGAAGTTGTTCAAGCATAACGACAACTTCTGTAACATCATTATCACCATCTTCCAAACTCAAAAATAGTACCTTGCAACTTGACTTAGTTGGAGTGATTCAGCAACTTTCAGCACAAAGTGAGGATTGACATAGCTTCAATAAGGTCCAAGGGAGTTCAACCAATCACCACTTTGCACCCGGAAACATCCATACGTGTTCTAAAGTTTTCACTTCAAGAGGTAAATTTTCTAAAACTGTAATATCCTTATCCATACATCATTCACTTTCATTTTCAAAAGGATACAACAAGACAAATCAAAGAGAAAACTTAGCAAAAAGGCAGGACATGGGCTGACACGGGTGGCCGTGTCACACAACACGGCCCGTGTCACATGACACGGTCCGTGTCAATTCAGCTGGATTGGAAATTTGGCAAAAAAGGCAGGACAAGGGCTGACACGGGTGCCCGGGTCACATGACACGGCCCGTGTCAATTCAGCTAGGACAGAAAAATGCACAAGGATCATTGGGTAGATTCTCACACTGGTGCCCGTGTCCGATGACACGACCCGTGTCAGCCCAGGCTTTAGAAATCCTAATTTTTTTGAGATTTTTGCAATAATTTTGGATCATTAAAGGTACACTAGACATTTTGCATTGCTGCGAGATGACCTAACACCATAAAACTTTTTCTATACAAAATATCAAAAAATATTTTTCTTAACCAATTAATCCTTTTTCTTAGAATTAAAAAATAATTAGACTTAGGTTTTATTTAATTTCCCTTTTAATTAAATTAACATAGATTTTTTAGGTTTTTGTTTAAATTAATTAATTCTTTTTCCAATTAAAGCCAATTTGTATTAGGTTAATTATCAAACGTTTTCCATCAAAAAACCATAAAATAATTTCTTTCCTCTTTACATTTTCTTGCGCATTTTACTATTTCACATTACAAATTATGTAATTGTAAAAGCCTTGTAATAGTAATTAGGGTTCATTTTACCTGTCACCCCCATTTGTAAATTTGTATCCCCCATCCCTCAAAGTATTGTAATAGCGTAAGACATTTAAATTTCGTAATTTATCACTTTCCTTATTATTGCTAGTAATTAGGGCTTGTATGACAATATTTAAAATCAAACATTAGACAACCCTAATTCAAAGACAATATACTTGAAAACAAAACTTTGCACACTTGCACCTCTAGGGAAACCCACACTTGTTGCCTCAGATTTAAACAGTCATGTCCCTCGAACGTGGGATGTTTTTAGCAAAAACCCTCGATTAAAATATTTTAGTCCCTCAATGACCATTCAATGTTGCCTTCAGTAAACAATCTTAGTCCCTTTCGAAAATTGCTAAAACATCTCACAAGTTGCCTTCTACAACTATGCGATGATCCACACTTGTCTCTAACATCCAATGATAAGGCTTTCTACCAACTAATGGTAAAATAGCACTATCTAGAGGAGGAGGTAAAGAACAAAGACTTCCTTTTGATTAGGTAGAACGCTCGTAGTTGCTTGCTCACAAACATTTCAAAACAAACATATTTCAACACACCAACACTTTCTTGAAATATTTTCAAAGTCAACACTTTGTATGCATTCTTATAGATACAATAATCATTACAAAGTTTTCCCAACGACGACACTTTTCAAAATATTTTCAAACTTACACAAAACACAAAGCATTTTAAAGTGATCAAGTAATTAAGAGCTCGTAGATAACTACAGATGAAAAGGGTGCTAACACCTTCACTTTTCATAACCTACCCCCTGAATTCAAGAAAATTATCGAAAGGTCTTTCCTGTTCTTTTCACCTTTCCTTTATTAGATAAAAGAAAAGTCTGTGGCGACTATTGCTATCCGCAGCGTTTGCAATAACACGTAAAACACCAAGTCAGTTCTCCCACCGTATCACAGAACCGACGACTCTGCTGGGGATAAACTAATAGTGGGGTTACCTTAAGAGCTAGATCACTTTTATTTATTTACTTGCTTGATTTGTTTGATTTACATTTGTGGGTAATTCTTAGGTTTATTACTTATAAAGATCCTATACCCGGATCTGGGGAACATTAGGTAAGTAGCAATAGATCGTGGAAATTGTAAGGCGTAGACCGATATGGTTAAAGCGATGGCTACGTTAGTGTGACACATTTGCTGGTACCGGTGTCCCTTGTGTTGAATCAAGGAGAATACGGGGCCGCTGTGTGGTGTCATGAAGCACTAACTGACCGTAGAACCTTAGTCGAACAACTTGGCCATTAGAAAGTAGTGAGATAGCTGGCTTTGGTGCAAAACTGAAGATTGGTTGATACTCGATACTACACTCACTGAGATCGAACTTTCAGGATATTTTGGCCGTAAGAAAAGATTGATTATGCTGAAACAATGCCTGATGAAGAAAAACCAATGATATTGAGATTCCTTAGAACTCGGTTACTTGTTTTAGGATAGGTTGAACCAACTAAACTTCAAGAGGGTGCTTACCTATAAACCCCATGCAAGCCTAAACCTAAGGTCATTGTGTGCTTTGTTTGTGATTAATTATTCATGACATCATAAACATCATGACATCACGCCATAGCATTCTCACTAGCCATTTCAAGGATCTAGGAATTTATCTTTGTTCTGTTTTGTGGGATATGGCTTATGCTCGTAGAAATACCATCTGAGTCAGCTTCGTAAAAGTGCCTCCTCAACTCAAAGAGTTAGCATCAAGGGTTCCCGAAGATTCTCCCTTCACCAAAAGATATGGCCGACTTCTCAGTTTAGCTACCTCAAGCTTTCAAGAATAAATGATGTGTGTGCTCTTTCAGTTCTTTGATCCTATGCATCATTTCTTCACCTTTCCCGATTATTAATTGGTGCCCACATTGGAAGAATTCTCTCTATTATCATGAGTGCCTATGCTTGATCAAATACCATTCACCAGTTCAAAGGAAACTCCAAAGCTTGAAGTTATTTCCAAGGCCTTGCATTTGAAGAGATCCGACATTATAGCTAATTAGAAACAAGGAGTGGAGTCGAGGGTTTTCTAGCCAAGTTTTTGTTAGAGAAGGCTCAACTGTTTTGGGAAGATATAGATTTTCAAGCTTATGAAGATGTCTTGGATCTTCTAATCTATGGTTTGGTTTTTTTCCCTAATCCAAACCAACTCATAAGTGAGAATGTTGTCAAGGTTTTTCTTTCTCGTAACCCCGTGCCTACTTTGCTTGGGGACATTCTACATTGTCTTCACACTCACACTATGAGGAAGCGAAAAGCCCTTATGTGTTGCATATCGTTGCTGTCTAGGTAGTTTATTTCACACCGTCCTCGATCGGTATCAAAGAATGAACAAGGCACGACGTGGTCTCAAAGGGTGATGTCACTTTCTCATTCGGATATTCGTTGGTGTTCTGGATCTCTGGAAGACATTACTATCATTGACCGTTGTGGGGAGTTCCCTAATGTTCCACTCTTGGGAATTAGGGGAGGTATTACTTATAACCCTTAACTAGCTCTACGAAAATTTGGATATGCTCGAAGAGATGGTTCTCGTGATGCACTTATCTATGGTATTGTGTTCGACTATGAGAATGATGTCCAAGGTTATCATCAAAGGTTTGTACGAAATTGGGGCATGGTGAACAAGGTTGATAGCAAGACTTTGGGGCATAAGAACTCCATTCCTTTGGAGCCTTATCTCAAATGGGTGCGAGCTCGTGCTCAAAGCTTCACGATGCCATATCTTACCATCCTACCAATAGTTGAGGAGCCTGTTGCTGAAGGGGATTTTCCTCATACCGTTCTCCATCCTAACATGCCTACCGATCTCGAAGAATTGCAAAGGTCATGGATTCAACTCAAGGGGGAACGAGACACCTTTGAAGCTCGATTCTATGCAAGCGAGAAGAAAGTGTTGGAGCTCACAAGGCAACTTCACGAGGAGAAAAGCTTGAATTCCTACATTGCACTGAAGAGGAAGCACCCGTGGGAGACCTTAGTCTTTTGTTTTAGAATTTCATTTTGTGTTGTCTCTTTGAGACCTTTTTGCTTTTTCATTATAAGCCCAAGGGGAAATTGTAATCTTTGAACTTATTAATATAATTGTTGTGTTTGTTTCCTTTTTGGCTAGCAAATTTAAATTCCTTAAGGTCCTTGAAAGCATTGCACCCGTATAGCATGCATCATATCATAAGCAGGTTTCGTGACATAGGTTTTATCATCTTTTACTGTTTATTTCAGTATAAATTGGCTCTAGAGAAAACCGTCAAAGATCTGTAAACTCAACACGCATAGTTCCAAGAGACTCTCCTCAACCTAGCTAAAGGTCAACAAGAAATGATGGCCCTCCTTGCCACCAAGAAGAAGACCAAGAAGAGGGTTGTTATTCTCAACATGGGAAGAAGGTTCAAGGGGCCTGCCCGACTAGCTCAAATAGAAGAGGCTTCTTCTAAGGAAGAATACAGTCAAGAAGAGGAAGCTCGAAGCACTAGAGCTAGGGGTGGAAATAACCAAGTTACTTGGATGAAGACTATTCTGAAGAGCAGTAACCACCGGTGGATGATAAGTACAAACAATTTGAAGACCGACTTAAGACTGTGGAGATCTAAACAATGTCTGGTTTGGACTTTGGAGATTTAGGTATGGTCCCTGGGGTGGTCATTCCCCAGAAGTTCAAGATCCATGTCTTTGCCAAGTTTGACGGGGTCTTCTGTCCAAAGATGCATCTGAGGTCTTATGTCCGCAAGATTCAACCACACACCGCCGATAGGAAGTTATGGGTGCATTTCTTCCAAGAAAGGTTATATGGGACATAGTTAGAATGGTTCTATCAACTTGAGGGGACTAATATCCACACCTGGAAGGATCTAGCTACTACCTTCTACAAGCAATACCAATACAACACTGATCTCGCACCAACTCGTGTGCAGTTGCAGAATATGACTATGGGTTCAAATGAAGGCTTCAAAGAGTATGCTAAAAAGTGGAGGGACCTGGATGGAAGGGTGCAACCCCCATTGACTGACAGAGAATTAATGGACATGTTTATGGGTACCTTGACTGGACCATTCTTTAATTTACTGATTAAAAGTTCTTTGTCAGGGTTTATTGAGTTGATTATGACTGGTGAACGAGTTTAAAATGGAATCAAAAGCGGAAAGATACCCATGGCCTCAACCTCTACTGCTGTAAAGAAACCATTTGTTGGTAAGAAGGAAACTAATGTTATTTATGGACAAAGGATCCGTGTCAAGAATGATTATCATCAGTTGGTAGGAGTTGTATTGATTTCAAACCCGACCCTAGTTCAATGACCACAACAATCAAACAATCAACAAAGGCCTGATGCCCCAAGGAGGTAATTCACTAGAATCAACATGCCCATGTCTCAAGAAGCTCTACAAAATTTGTTAAAGGCAAATTTGGTAACACTGCGAGATCCTCCTCCAAATCCTAATACTTCCTCTCCCAAATATAATCTGAACGTGAAATGTGCCTATCATTCAAATAGTCCCGGCCATGACACCAACAACTGTTGGGCGTTGAAAAACAAGATACAAGATTTGATTGATAACAAGGTGGTCAAGTTTGACCCTCCATAAAACCCTAATGTCATTACTGCTCCCATACCCAATCATGGTAAAGGTGTCAATGCTATTGACGATGCCTCCTTTGTCTCCATCGTTGATGATTCGACTACTCCATTATTGACCATTAAGAAGAATCTGTTGAGAGTCGGTTTATTTCCTAGATGCCCTGAAAATAGTTACCATTGTGCTTCCCAAACCAATGGTTGTATGTGGCTGAAGAAACATATTCAACGCCTGATTGATATCCATGAAATTCTATTAGAGAAAACTCCATCAGTGAAAAGTTTACCTCGAGATGTTTCCATAATCACAATCTCTAAAACTCCTATTAGGATCACCTCTAAAGGCCATATGAGGATCCCTGCTGAGCCAAGAATGGCTCCCCTAATTATCACTACACCAGGGCCAGTCCCCTATTCCTCCGACAAAGCCATGCCTTGGAACTATAGAGCAAAAGTTTATTATCATGGTGTCAAGCAAGAGCCATGAATTAATGAAAATGAAGAGCCTAAAATTAAAAACATTGCTAGAACTAGTAAGGTCACTAGAACCGGAAGGATCTTCTCTCCAGAGATCTCTCCCCCAACAATTACTACAACACATGTTCGCGTTCCTGCTGTTAGACCAACTGTTGACAAACAAGGTAAAGAGAAAGTTACTGAGCCTGCCCTGACAGAGGCACCCCTAAAGGAGGTTACCATTGAAGACCCATCTAGACAAGAGATGGAAGAAATTCTAAATATCATCCGAAAAAGTAACTACAAAATAGTGGAACAACTGGGGCAGACACCCTCAAAGATATCCATGATGTCCTTGTTGTATTGCTCCGACGCACATGCCCAAGCTTTGCTGAAATTCTTGAAAAATGCCCATGTACCATAAGAGACCACTGTAGATAAATTTAAGAATTGTGTTGCAAGCCTAACTGCTAATAATGGCTTGGGATTTTCTGATGCAGATTTGACTCCGGCAGGGAAGAATCACAACAAAGCTCTCCACATATATATTGAATGCAAAGGCACCACTCTGGTGCATGTGTTAGTAGATATTAGGTCCTCTCTCAACGTCTTACCCAAAGGTGCTTTGTACAGATTGAATTATGAAGGGATGGTGCTGAAACCCATCGATATTGTTGTCAGAGCCTTCAATGGTTCGAAAAGGATGCTCCACAGAGAGGTTAATCTACCGATCAAGGTGGGATCACAAGTCTTCAATTCAACTTTCTATGTAATGGATATTCACATGGCCTATTCATGCTTGCTCGGTGTAATACAGTGAGAGAACTAACTTGGTTTTTTTTTGCGTTTTATCGCAATTGTTGCGGATAGCAAGAGTCGCCACCAACTTTTCTTTTATCTAATAAGGAAAGGGTGAAAATAAAATGAAAGACCTTTGAGATATTTTCTTGAGTTTGGGGGGTAGGTTATGAAAAGGGAAGGTGTTAGCACCCTTTTCATCCGTAGTTATCTACGGGCTCTTAGCTGCTTGCTAGCTCACTTGAAAATTGCTTTGTTTGGAATGTGTTTGTGGTGGGTTTTGAAAGTATTTTTGAAAAGCGCATTCGTTTAGGAAAACTTTGTAATGATTCTCGTCTCTATAAGAATGCATACAAAGTGTTGGACTTTTGAAAATATTTCATGTTTTTTAAAGTGTTTGGTGTGTTTGAGAAGATGTTTTTGTTTGAAGATGGACTGTGAGCAAGCAACTAAGAACGTTCTACCTACTCAAAAGTCTTTTGTTCATTTATCTGTTCTTTTGATATTGCTATCTCACCATTGATTGGTAAGTAGCCTTATCTTTAGATGTAAAGGGATGGACGTGGGTCATCGTATAGTCAGGAATAGTAATGTTGTGAGATATCTTAGCATTTCTCTTGAGGGACTAAGATCATTTGTAAGGCAACATTTGTAGCGTCATCGAGGGACTATGATCTTGTATTTATGATTGTTTTCGCTAAGACGTCTCACATGCATATTATGACCGTTTTCTCAAGGCAACAAGTGTAGTTAATCCTAGAGGTGAAAAGTGTGCAAGTGTTTGTATTTCATGTTTGAATTTATCTTGGATTTAAGGTTTTCTAAGCATTGGTTTTATCTTTCCATACAAACCCTAATTTACTAGCATTTATATGAAAGCGATAAATTACTGAAAGTAAATTTCTACGCTATTACATCATTAGGGGATGGGGTATATAAATTTAAAAATGGGGATTGCAAGAAATTAAATCCTAATTATCTATTAGAATCATATTGAATTCGAATAAATGTACAAGAAATGAAATGAAAATAATGTACGAGTATGAATGGATAAGGAATAGACTTTGTTTGGTTTTTTTGTTAAGAAAAGATAGTTTTGACTTAATTAACTTAAAAGAAAATAGTTAACCAAAATAAGAAAATTAAAATTAAGTTAAAAGAAATTAATTTATTAAAGAAAATAAGTTTTTTTTGGGTTTTTGTTTGTGAAATTTTTTAATTAAATTAAACTAGTATACAAATTAATTAATTAAAAGAAAACCTAGGTTCTAAGTCAATTTGTAATAAAACAAAGCAAACTTGGTTTTAATGTTAATTTATTTGGAGGAAAAAAAAGAAATTAATTTGTTTTAAGAAAATATTTTTAATGTGTGAAAATAATAATCAAAATCCTAAATTCTATTTAATTTACAAGTTAATTATCAAAGATAAAATAAAAGGTGATTAAAATAAATTTATTTTTATGTCAAAAATTAATTAATTTAAATAAAGACCTAAATCTATTTTTCAATGATTTTTTTATGATTTTTGGTATTAAGTAAAATAATTAAAAGGAAACAAAAAATAAAAAAATAGAATGGGCCATGTGACAAAAGTGAGCAGGGGGTGGAAGGTCCGCAAAAACAAAAGGCCCATCAAAGAAGGCCCAGGCGCTGGCTGAAACAAACAAAAATGAGAAAATATGTGAAAATTGCAAAATGGTAGCGCTGAGGCTTGAACCCACGCCCTCTACATAATATGCACGCTGCCTTGCCACTATGGTGGCTATACATCTGGTGTTTAATATCAAACCATTGTATTATATTTTAAGACACTTCCTGAAGACAACTTTATCTTCAACCTCACGCCTGCCTGAACTCCTGCATCTCATTCATCTCTCAACCAAAATGAAAAAAGTTAACATGAAACTTGTGGAAAATTCCATCACAATTCCAGAAATGTAAAGCATTAAAACTATGAATCCAAGACAAGCATTGTTAGAACATAGTTTGATTCTACAATCCTCATAAGAGTTTTGATGATAACAAACATAACGAACAAATATGCACTCTAAATTTGTGTTTTATGTTGTACAGAAGTTCTGACTGAAACGACATCAGAAGTTAAGCCACAGAAGCATTCAAGCTTAATAATCAGAATGTTCTGAAGCATGATGATCAGACTTTGCGCTAAAGTAAAAGATATCCTGATTCTAAACATAAGTCTAACGCGCCAACAGATCCTCATGTCTCTGACTTATCAAAGTTCTAAAGTAAAGCAGCATGCAAGATTCCTAAGTTCTGAAGCGTTACTTTTCCATTAAGGAAGTATCATGTGCAACGACTTCATTCAGACACGAATATTCTCAGTATGGAAAGTGCATTAAGTGTCCATTATCACGTTTCAATTTGAACAGATTTCCACGCCTATATAGACAAGTTCAAAGGGTAAATCGTTCACATTTTTTCACCACTGCTCTCTACATTCTCAAAAAGGCTGCAAAAAGTTATATTCATACTATACTCAATTTGTGTAATACATCACAGTAGTGATACAGTTTTTGTAACGAAAAACAAATAGTACACAATAAACTTTTTCTTATGATTAAGATATTTTCCTTGAGATAAACCAGGTTGTGGTTATACTCAAGGACTTTGGCAGTTGTCAAAGTAGATTTTATAATCAGTTTGATTAGTGAATTAAGTCCTCGTTGGAGAGAGGCGAAATCACCTTGGCGGGTGGACCGGAGTAGTTTGAGATCAAACAAAATAGGATAAAAATATCGTGTCTATTGCTTTTGATTTTTAACTTCCAATTCAACCCCCTTCTTGTGTTTTTCACTTCTTCAATTGACATCAGAGCGCCTGGTTCTGAGTTCATACACTTAACCGTATCAATACAAGATCCAAGCTTTAGAAAAACACTATGGTGGGACCAAGTCAAAACATCAGCAATGACTATCACAATGACAAGGATAGAATCAGCGGTAAACCTCCAGTCTTTGATGGAGAAAATTTTGACTACTGGAAAGACAGAATTGAGAGCTTCTTTCTGGCTCATGATGCTGACTTATGGGATATGGTAATTGATGGATACATGCATCCAGTGGATGAAAGTGGTCAGAAGATAGATAGAAAAAGAATGTCTGACCAACAAAAGCGTGATTTCAGAAACCATCATAAGGCCAGAACAATTCTTCTCAGTGCCATCTCATACACAGAGTATGAGAAGATCTCAAATAGAGAGACAACCAAAAACATGTTTGACTCTCTGAGAATGACGCATGAAGGCAACATACAAGTTAAAGAAACCAAGGCCCTTGCACTCATTCAGAAATACAAAGCCTTCAAGATGGAAAACAGTGAATCCATAAAAGTGATGTTCTCAAGATTCCAGATTCTAGTTGCTGGGCTGAGAGTTCTTGACAAAGGGTACTCTACTGCTGATCACGTAAAGAAGATTATAAGAAGTTTACCAAAGCAATGGAGGCCAATGGTCACTGCTCTTAAGCTGGCTAAAGATCTCAATAAGATATCTCTGGAGGAACTTGTTAGCTCCCTCAGAAGCCATGAGATAGAGCTAGAAGATGACGAGCCTCAGAAGCAAGGTAAGCCTTTAGCATTAAAATCTAACAAGAAACTTGATTCTAAGGTTTTGTAGGCTATGGAAGAAACCTTCAATGGATCCTCATTAGAAGAAGACGAACTGTCTCTTCTCTCTAGAAGGTTCAATTAGCTGTGGAAGCAGAGGCAAAGAAAATTCTGAAACTCCATAAGATTAGGGAATCAGAATGAATCCTCCTCCGAACACAGAAATTCTGAGCCCTCCTTTGGACACAGAAGGTCTGAAGCTTCGTCTTCTTACATAAAGTCAAACAACAGAGACATCATCTGCTATGAGTGAAATGAACAGGGGCACTATAAAAGTGATTGTCCAAGGCTTCAGAAGGGGAAGCCCAAAAAGAAGTTCTTCATGGAGAAGAAGAAAAGTCTCATGGAAACATGGGATGATTCAGATACTTCTGACGTAGACTCAGAATCAGATGATGAAAGAGCCAACATTGCTCTTATGGCAAATGTGACAGAAGACAGCGAAGCATCTCAGCCAGACTCAAAATCATACACAAGAGGTATTTCCTGATTTTACTGTTAATTTTACTAAAGTTGAACTAGCAGAAAATCTGAATGAGATTCTGGAAAGGTATCAGCAGATCAGAGTCAAATTCAAGAACCTGAAAAAGGATCTTGTCTCTGACTCTAAAGAAACTGTGAGTCTTAGATTAGAAAATTCTGAGTTAAAAGAAAAGATTTTAAAACTAGAAAATGATTTACAAAACTCTCATAAAGAAATAATCTCAGAGGCTCCCAGTAATGCTGATAAAATCATAAAAGAATATGATCACAACTTTCAGAATTTTTTGGCTAAAAACATAGATAGAAGCAAGATGGCTTCAATGATCTATGGAGTTAGCAAAAATGCAGAAAAGGAATAGGATACCAAGCTAAGGTATCTCCACCTAATAAAGTCATGGACCTAGTAATTAAACGCACACCACTAAAGTCTCGCTTCACCTATGGGCACACACATGATTTGAATTACACTAGTAATGAATATTCTGCCAAACCAAAATTCAAACAGAATTTTGGTAAAACTAACAAACCAGGACCCAAAAAGATATGGGTACCTAAGGAAAAATTATATATGTAGCAGATATCTTTAGCAGCAAGGCTAAAACACCAGTCATGGTACCTGGACTCTGGATGCTCTCGACACATGACAGGAAGAAAGCATATGTTCCAAAGCCTGGAACATAAACTTGGAGGCTATGTGGGCTTTGGAGGAAATCAAAGAGGGAAGATAATTGGCTCTGGAACAATAGGTAATGGTAATCTTCCTTCTATTAATAATGTGCTATTAGTTGATGGATTAATGCATAACCTGTTACCCATAAGTCAATTAAGTGATAATGATTATAATATAATCTTTAATCAAAATTCATGCAAAGCTGTTAGTCAGAAAGATGGAACTATCCTGTTTAATGGTAAGAGGAAAAACAAAATTTATAAAATAAAACTTTCTTAACTAAAGAGTCAGAATGCAAAATGCCTTCTTTCTGTTAACAACGAGCAATGGGTCTGGCACAGAAGATTGGGGCGTTTTAGTATGAGAAGAATATCTCAGATTAACAAACTCAATCTGGTCAGAGGACTTCCTAGTCTAAAGTTCAGCTCAGATGCTCTGTGTGAAGCATGTCAGAAAGGCAAATTTGCAAAACCAACTTTTAAAGCTAAAAATGTTGTTTCTACCTCTAGGCCATTATAACTTTTACACATAGACTTATTTGGACCAGTGAAAACTGCGTCTGTTAGTGGCAAGAAGTATGGATTAGTGATCGTAGATGACTATAGCAGATGGACATGGGTAAAGTTCTTAAGACACAAGGACGAGTCACATTCTGTGTTCGTTGCCTTCTGTAACCAAGTTCAGAATGAAAAGGATCTTAGAATTGTCAAAGTCAAAAGTGATCACGGTGGAGAGTTTGAAAACAAAAAATTTGAAATATTTTTTAACGAAAAAGGCATTTCGCATGATTTCTCTTGTACTGGAACTCCCCAACAAAATGGAGTTGTAGAACAAAAGAACAGAACATTGCAAGAAATGGCCAGAACCATGATCAATGAGACTAACATTGCTAAGATCTTCTGGGCAGAAGAAATTAACACAGCGTGTTATATTCAGAATAGAATCTCTATAAGACCTATTCTGGAAAAGACTCCATATGAATTATGGAAGAACATAAAGCCCAAAATTTCTTATTTCCATCCTTTTGGATGTACATGTTTTATTCTGAATACTAAAGATCATCTGAACAAGTTTGACTCTAAAGCACAAAAGTGTATTATGTTAGGATACTCTGAATGCTCAAGAGGGTACAAAGTATACAATACAGAAACATATATTGTTGAAGAGTCAATCAGTGTTAGATTTGATGATAAGCTTGACCCTCAAAAGTCAAAGCAGAATGAATCTTTTGCAGATATAGAAGTTGAATTCACAGGTGCTGAAAGCAACTCATCAGAAGATCCCAACAGAGACGCCCCAACAACGTCAGAAGGAAATGTCACAAGCATTCCAGTACCTTATGTTGATCAACTATAGAAAAGGTTATCCATAAGCAGCATAGCTCACCATGAAGATAAGATTCTGGGAAAGAAGGATGGTCTAATCAGAACAAGATCAACATTCAGAAACTCTGAAGAATCCCTCATGGGATTGGTATCTCTGATAGAACCAATAACAATTGATAAAGCTCTTTTGGACAACAACTGGATTCTGGCAATGCAGGAGGAGTTAAACCAATTCACCAGAAATGACGTATGGGATCTGGTTCCCAAACCAAAAGGATTCAACATCATTGGAACAAATTGGGTGTTCCGAAAAAAACTGAATAAGCAAGGAGAAGTCATCAGAAACAAGGCACGACTAGTTGCACAAGGTTATAGTCAGCAAGAGGGGATAGACTATACAAAAACCTTTTCTACAGTATCCAGGTTAGAATCTATCAGAATCTTAATCTCTTTTGCTGTAAATAATGGCATCACTTTGTATAAGATGGATTTCAAAAGTGCATTCTTAAATGATTACATTGATGAAGAGGTATATGTGCACCAAGCCCCTGGGTTTGAAAATTCCAAACAGCCAGAATATGTTTTCAAACTAAAGAAGTCACTTTATGGTCTGAAACAAGCTCCCAGAGCTTGGTATGAAAGGCTATGTAACTTTTTGTTAGAAAAGGAATTCACCAGAGGGAAAGTGGACACAACCTTGTTTTGTAAGACATTTAAGAATGACATTTTAGTTTGTCAGATTTATGTAGATGATATTGTATTTGGATCTACTAAAACTTCTATGGGAAGAGAATTTTCTAAGTGCATGCAGGCAGAGTTTGAGATGAGCTTAATGGGAGAACTTAAATTCTTTCAGGGCATTCAAATTAATAAGACTCCAGAAGGAACTTACATTCACCAGAGAAAATACATCAGAGAACTTCTGAAGAAATTTGACCTCTCATAATGTAAGCCATCAGAGACTCCAATGCATCCCACGTGCATTCTGGAAAAGGAAGAGGTGAGTAAAAAGGTAGAGCAGAAGATCTACAGAGGTATGATTGGTTCTCTCCTTTATCTGACAGCTTCAAGGCCTGATATTTTATTCAGCATTTGTTTATGAGCTAGATTCCAATCAGATCCTAGAGAATCTCACTTAACAGCAGTTAAGCGAATTTACAAGTATCTGAAAGGTACTACTAACCTGGGTTTGTTTTATAGAAAATCTCATGAATATAGCTTAGTAGGATATTGTGATGCTGATTTTGATGGAGATAGAGTAGAACATAAAAGTACTTCTGGAAGCTGCCAGTTTCTGGGAGACAATCTGATCTCATGGACCAGCAAGAGGCAGTCCATAATTGCATTGTCAACAGCAGAAGCTGAATACATCGCAGCTGCTGGATGCAGCACACAAATGCTCTGGATGAAAAGTCAGTTTGAAGACTTCAACATATTTGAGAGTAACATCCCTATTTTCTATGATAATACTTCTGCTACCTGTTTATCCAGAAATCCTATTTTGCATTCTAGGGATAAGCATATAGAAATAAAACATCATTTTATTAGGGACTATATTCAGAAAGGAATTCTCTCTTTAAAATTTATTGACACAGACCATCAATGGGCTGATATGTTTACAAAACCACTTTCTGAAGATAGATTTAATTTCATTCTGAAACATCTCAGCATGAAATTATATACACAATAAGAAGTTTTATTTGCATATTCTAACCCTCATAATGTTATTTTTTTGTGAACATCTGATCAACTTGTCTTCAGAAGTTAGGAGTACAGTTGCTTCAGAATCTATCTATGAAGATCTGAACCTTTCATTTTAATGATAGAGGCGTGCAGTTCACACCATCAAACATCTGTCATCCTCTCACAAGCTACCTTCTGAGGCTGAAAATGTGTTCAAATTCTGAAGGGTCCAAGACTCTGATTGGATGCATTGAGACACTTGTCAATGGTAACTGTTCAGTATCTACACACAATCCCCTAAGTTCAGGTTTCATAAATTCAGTATAATCATTACTTATTTTCTCTTTCTTACTGATTAAGTTTTCAAAAGTGTTTATAAACTCAAATTTACCATTTCATTCACTTCTTACTGCTTTCACTATTCTCTCTCTCTCTTGTCTTTCAAAAACCCCTTTTCTCAGTTTTCTCCAACAATTCCGTGTGAACAATGGCTTCCTCATCAAGCATCAAAAATATCAACAGTGCTCTTGGTTCTTCTTCAATAGAACAATATGAGGAACCCATTAGAACACTGCTCACTCCGGTCGACAACCTTGAAGTTCTATATGAATTGATCATTGATTTTGAGAGTTTAAAGGAAAATGGGTTTGATCTGTATGAAGATGTTACGACACAGGGATGGAACATATACTTTGATCATTTGTTGGGTCCAACATTTCCTATTCTTGTTAAGGAATTATGGATTCATGCTACTTCATCCAAGCATGAGATTACGTCATATGTTATGGGGAAGAAGATAGTGATTACAGAAGACTTGATTGGAAAACTTATTGGGTACAATGGCGGCGGAGTCAGATGCATTGACATGGCTAACAAGTGTTCTGACCTAAAATCTATTGCTAGGGTCGTTTTCACTTCTGGACAACCATCTAGCAAGATAAGAGATTTGAAATATTATTACAAAATCTAGGCTAGGATCATTCTAGGATGTATCAATCACAGGAAGCCTACAAGCTCTCCTGATTACATCAACATTGATCAGCAGTTTATGTTATACTTCATTGCAAAGAAGACCAAAATAAATCTTCCATATTTGCTTTTCAACCATCTGAGAACAAGTGTGAAAGAGACAAGAGAAGAAGAAAGAACAAAGAGGGTTTGGATTCCTCTGGGAAGATTGATTTCAAATATTCTGACGGAGAACAGGCTGATAGAACATCTGATAGAGGCTCAGGAGATCAGCACTCTGGAAGCAACTGCTGGGAAACCACTAAATGCCAAGAATCTGAAGAAAATGAAGATTATTGAAAGCATTAAGAAGGAGCCAACAATTTCTTCTCATGAAGTCATCACATACAGGAGAATCCCTCTGAAGGATTTTCCACTATTTTCTGAGATAGATGCTTCTCCAGAGATTGTGGTCAGATACCTTGAAGCTTGCAAGGAAGATGGAACTATTCCAGAACTCAACATCCGTGACCCACACAAGCCAGCTCTAGATGTTGTGCTGAAGAAATCTAGAAAGAGGAAGGCAACAGGAGAAGGATCCTCTCAGAGGACACCCAAAGCTGTGAAAAAGAAAGGTAACACATCTTTTGTTTCTATTGTAGAATCTATAGTTCTTACAACAACCATAAAATCCCAACCTCCATTCTAAACAACCAAAAAATCCACACCTTCATTCTCCACAACTAGAACATCCAAACCCTCTCACTCCTCAAACTGAAAATCCAAATTCTGAAACCCCTGAACCAGAAAATCAACACGCTACCGCAAACCAATCAGAAGAATCCCTTACAGACTTTGATACCACTACCCCAATTCCTGGAATAACAGAACCTCTTATGGTTCGTTTACCTCTCTCCATCCATGATATTCCAGAAATACCTTCACCATATGATTCCACACCACCAAACACTCCTCACTCACCAATCCTGGTTTCTGACTCTCCTACTCCCTCACCAATTAACCGTCCAGCTGATCATCTCAGAACTATCATTGATCTAGAAGCGCTGGATCATCTAGCTTCAACCTCAAATAAAATAGCCATTCCCAAACCCAAACCAACCTTAACCAAAACAGATGTTGGTAAGAACTTGTTGATTTTTGAAGCATAACTATAGGAATGGGTTACTTCTTTGAAGCAAGCAAGTCCAGAGTACTCTGATCCTTCTACTTCTGATTCTCTTTGGGATAGATTCAAAAAATGGTTCAACTCTGAATCCCAGAGGCTGAAATAATTGAGTTATGAGATGGCTCAGCAGAACTTTAGTGATCAGCTGAAAGCCTTCAAAGACCAAGTTCTGAGTCACTGGGATAAGAAAGAAATTCTTCTGCTGGAAAATACTCCCTGGAAAGAGCACCAACCTTCAGAAGCCACTGAGCCAGGTTCTGATAGTCACCCTCTGACTACTGCTCCAGAAAAGGAAATTGCAACAGAAGAAGAAGTTGAATCAGAAGAGGCTGCAGAGTGTTCTGAACGACGTGCAACTTTTGAGGAAACACCAGCTACGTCTCTGGTAATGAAAACCTTGGAAGAGCTGAAGAATGAGAATGCTTTAATCCATGCAAGATTGGATAAGCAAGAAGACACAAACAAAGAGATCAGGGATATATTGAATAAGCAAGAAGATACAACAATAGAAATCAAGGGTATACTGGGAAAGTAGGAAGAATCAAGCACTCATATTAAGAGCTTGCTGGAAGCGTTGTTCACACAACATACCCCTTCATCTTAGATTTCCTTTAACTTGTATTATGTATTCTTCATCTTATCTTCTTTATTTATGAAAAATGTCATTGCAATCTGTTATCAATACAAATCATCATCCTTTTTTTTACTCTCATACTTTGTGATTATATTTCTTTTTGATACCTGACAAAAAGGGGGAGAACGTAAGATATTTTCAATAACAGTATACCGGGACAAAGTCTCAAACATTTTGAATATCTTAACTTCTATTTTTTTTCTTAAAAGCATGAACAAGAACATATTCTGATAAACACAAAAGGAGATGCAACAAAAGCTCTAGAACGAAGGAACTTCAGGGAAGTATCTCATCTCTATCTGAGTACTCAACTCAGGGGGAGACTCTCTTAAGCTTTTGTTATGTGAATTTTTATTGAAAAATCCTAGTTTTTTTCTTCATCAAAAATGGGGAGATTGTTATAACATAGTTTGATTCTACAACCCTCATAAGAGTTTTGATGATAACAAACACAAAGAACAAATATGCACTCTAAATTTGTGTTTTATGTTGTACAGAAGTTCTAACTGAAACGACATCAAAAGTTAAGCCACAGAAACATTCAAGCTCAATAATCAGAATGTTCTGAAGCGTGATGATCAGACTTTGCACTAAAGTAAAAGATATCTTGATTCTAACCAGAAGTCTAACGTGCCAACAGATCCTCATGTCTCTATCTTATCAAAGTTCTGAAGTAAAGCAGCATGCAAGATTCCTAAGTTCTGAAGCGTTACTTTTCCATTAAGGTAGTATCATGTGCAACGACTTCATTCAGACAAGAATCTTCTCAGTATGGAAAGTGCATCAAGTGTCCATTATTACGTTTCAATTTGGACAGATTTCAACGCCTATATAAACAAGTTCAAAGGGTAAATCGTTCATAATTTTTCACCACTGCTCTCTACATTCTCAAAAAGGCTGCAAAAAGTTATATTCATACTATACTCAATTTGTGTAATACATCACAGTAGTGATACAATTTTTGTAACGAAAAACAAATAGTACACAGTAAACTTTTTCTTGTGATTAAGATATTTTCCTTGAGATAAACCGGGTTGTGGTTATACTCAAGAAGACTTTGGCAGTTGTCAAAGTAGATTTTTTAATAAGTTTGATTAGTGAATTAAGTCCTCGTTGGAGAGAGGCGAAATCACCTTGGCGGGTGGACTGGAGTAGTTTGAGATCAAACGAACCAGGATAAAAATATCGTGTCTATTGCTTTTGATTTTTAACTTCCAATTCACCCCCCCCCCTTATTGTGTTTTTCACTTCTTCAAGCATGAATTTTGAACAATACCAAATTTAACCTCAATTTTTTAGAAAGTTCAAGTCCAAAATTCTCTCTACTCAGGCCATATAAATGAAATCTATGGACATGTACAGTTTCAGGACAATGATATCTCCATTTTTTCTTTGAAAATGCAAGCCTAACAATTCCTAAATAATGAGATGAAAATTCAGAAAACTCACCTTACAGCTGGAAACCGTGTTTTGGGTTGGAGTTGCTTTCAAAGTGTTTTGATGATTGGGTTAGCTTCCTTGAACCTCCAGGAAGCTATTGCAAAGCTTACTTTGTGCTGAAAGTTCTTGAATCAAGATGGAGAAGTCAATGTGCAATACCCTGTTGTTGTACCCCAAAATTTTCCCTCTCACTTATCAAGAATTTTCTCACAAGATCTCCTTAGGCTCAAGACTGCACTAGGGTTTGATCAGCTCAAGACACCTCCTTAGGCACTGATGACCAAAATTAGGGTTTGAGTTTGCACAAGGATTTTTGAACTATCAATTCTTCATATGACTTTCATTGACCATTATGGACCCCCAAGATTACTCATGTCAAGTTTCAAGCCTTGGATCACATTTTTGCTCTGTCAATTGAGCAATTGACCTAAAAATCAGTTGTATTGGGGAAAAAGTCAACCATGGCCAATTTACAGTCAAACTTAATAATTTTTTATCCACATCAACATTTTAGACTCATATGTATCATTTGATCAAGTTTGGACCACAATTCCTCAAGAAATTTGATCAAATCTCCAAAAGGGCAAAATGGTCAAAATTAGGGTTTTGATTGGGAAAGGGAAATTTCTGATTTTTGACCTAGAAAATGGTAAATTGGTTTAAGGCATGATCTCAAGAGTCCAATTGCATCATTTTTACCTAATGACATGATTCAAAATATTGAAAATCCATTGGATTGACAGATGAATTTTGCAGTCAACTGATCAAAAGTCAACTATATACTGAAAAGTCAAACTTTGACTTTTAGGTCAAATTTAAGCACCAAAGATCACAATTCATCAAAACATGTCAAAATAGGAAACTTATTCATCAAGAAATCAATAAATCAAGATTTCATTTTGAAAAGTCAAAATTTCTAAACTTAGAAATTTTTCTAAGTGTCAAAAATTTCTTATTTTTTCATAACTTTGAGAAATTTTTTCATTATGATGCAAGATGATTCAAAGGAAAATTCCAACATGAAAGTTGTAGGTATCCATTAAATCTACAACTTTTCTTCACACAACTTCTCCTAAAAGTGCTTGGATCTCAAGTTATAATTTTATGAATACATGCTCATGAACTAAAAAAGACAGTGAAATTTTGCCCTAGTTAGGCAGATTTTTGACCTAACTTCATGGCAATTTTTCACATAGTTCCAAAGGGAATCTTCAAAATAAATTCAAAGATGAGTTGTAGATAACATTGCAAGCTTTCCAAAATGTCCAAGAACTCCTTGAGACCATTCTTGAGTATGGAGAATCGAAGAGATGAAGTTGGTGTTTTGTCACTTGAATTATAGGTAATTTTCATGATGAACACAAATGCAAATCAATGTTAGGCTGCATAATATTTGCTTTGCAGGCCTCAAACTTATTTGTCACTCCATAATTAATGGATTACACAAACGTTTGAGATATAATCCAAGTGATTTAAGCTTTATCAAATTCACATTGCCATTTTGGAAAAGTTAACAATACCATTCTTGAAAAGTAAGCTTTATGCATAAAGTCCACTCTTGAGCCTATAACTTGTTCCCTCTGATCACACTTCATCTACAAAGTCAGAAGAAAGTGTGTTTAAAGCATAACCACTCTATCTTAGCAAGTACACAAGGAATTGAAACTTGTTTTCTCAAAAAATCACATGTTTAGCTTAAGGATGCAAATTCAAATTCTGATCAACAACAAGTCTCCAAACTTGTTGCTTATAAATAGAAGCACTATTTGTGAGCTAGGACACGAGCTTGAAGACTCTTAAACTCACTCAAACTCCCTCTAGCCAGAAATTGTCTCAAAACACCATTGTTGTGCAAGTTCTGACTTTACATACCAAACTCCAAATCCCCCCGTGCGTTCTTTGGCCTTTCACTTCTAAAAACTTCTAAACATCAAATACAAACCATTCAAAGTCCATTTGCTCAACTGTAACACCTCCATCATCAAGCTCCATTTTCAAAAACAGGGGTCTGCAACTTGACTTCTCCAGAGCTCCTCAGCCATTGTCAGCTCAAGCTAATCATTGCATTAGTTTCCTGGGACCTCAAGGAAGCTAACCTGATCCTTGCAGCACTTTAAATCAAGCTCATTTGCATTTCACAATTTCCAATTTTGAGGTATTTTTCTTGAACTTCTATCTTATTGCTTAGGCATTGTTAGGCTTGCATTTGTGAAGATAAAATGTAGACCTCATTGCCACGAAGCTGTACATATCCATAGTTTGCATTTACATGGCCTGAGCTTAGAGAATTTTAGAGTTGAAGTTTCTGAAATTCTTAGGGTTCAAATTAGGGCCATAAAAATTCTCATTTATCTTTGACTTTTAGCTTTAGTTACTTACATGGTTAGATTCGTGAGGAAGGATGCAACAACTTTCATTTTGTCATCTTCCATTTTTGTTGAGAAATGAAGAAGTTACAGGTACACCGCTGGAGGTTGAAGATGAAGTCATCATGACTTTATTTGCCTTACATATTTATTGTTTTGTTTATGTAAACGGATGTATAGCCACCCCAGTGGTAAAGCGCGCGCCTGTTAACCTTTGGGACCTGGTTTCGAGCCCCAGTGGTACCCATTTTGTGTTTTTACATATTTTTACACTTTTCTGACTTTTTTTGTAGGGCACCTGGGCCTTTGGGCCTTTTGTTTTTTTTACTAACGGATCTCCCTGCCTGCTTATGCACCCCTGGCCCAATTTATTTTATTTTCTTAATTTTATTTGTTTTTTTTCTTAATTATTTTTCACTAATATTAAAAATCATAAGAAATATAAAAAAAATTTATCTTCATTTTAATTTTGTTTATTTTATTTTTCTCACCAAAAAATATTTTGCTTAACTATATTTTATTTTTATTTTTTTTACAAATCATCTTGTAAATTTAATTAAAACTAGGTTAATATTTGTTTTTCTTTTACACCTATTAAAATATATTATTTTTGATATGAAAAAGACTAAAAATATTTCATGATGCCATAAATATTTCCAAGACAAAAATAACAAAAGGTACTTTTTTCTAAACTTATTTTCTTTTAATCAACTAAATAGAATTAGGGTTTTATTTAAAAAAATATTTTATTAATAAATTTAAACTTAATTAATTATTTTCTTTAAATTAATTAGGTTAAAAACAATTTCCCTCTTTCTCATAAAAAATCCAAACAAAAAGATCCATTTTCTTTGCATTTACATTCTTGCATATTTAATTTTTGTACATTTATTTATTTCAATTATTGTATAAATTCAATATGGTTGTAATAGACTAATTAGGCTTTAAATTCTTGAAATCCCCATTCAATTTATATACCCCCTCCCCTAATGATGTAATAGCGTAGTAATTTTACTTTCCGCAATTTATCGCTTTATATGCAAATGCTAGTAATTAGGGTTTGTATGGAAAGAATAAAATCAATCAAGTAGAAAACCCTAATTCAAGACAAAATCAAGAATGAAAACAATACACTTGCACACAAGCACCCCTAGGGTTACTCCACTTGGTTGCCTTACAAAAATGGTCATATTACGCATGTAAGGTATCTTAGCAAAAACAAGCAAATACAAGATCATAGTCCCTCGATGAAGCTATCTAAGTTGCCTTACACATGATCTTAGTCCCTCAAAAAGAATGATAAGATACTTTGCAACATTGCTAATCATGGTTATACGATGACCCACGCCCGTCCCGTTTACATCCAAAGATAGGGTTGCTTACCAAATCAATGGTAAGACAACAATGTCAAAGGAAAAGAAAATGAACAAGAAAGATATTTGAGTAGGTAGATTGATCCTAATTACTTGCTCCATTTCAAAACAAACATCCTTTCTATTTTCAAAAACAAACACATACACTTTCAAACATCTTACAAAATTGAAAACATTTTCAAAAGATCAAAACGTCTTTGTATACATTCTTACGAACGAGAATCATTACAAAGATTGCCTAAACAATGGCCTCTTTACAAAATACTTTCAAACACCATACAAAGCACAATTTCCAAACAAAAGCAAGTGATATAGCGAGTAACTAAGAGCCCATGGAAAACCATGGATGAAAATGGTGCTAATAACTTCCGTTTTCATAATCTACCCCCCGAACTCAAGAAATAATCTCAAAGGTATTTCCTGTGCCTTTTCACCTTTCCTTTTGGATAAAAGAAAAGTCAGTGGCGACTCTTGCTAACCGCAACATTTGCAATCAAATGCAAAACCCCCAAGTCAGTTCTCCCACTGTATCACAGAACTGGCGACTCTGCTGTGGACAATTCTAAAAGTGGGGTTACCTTAGGGATAAATCACATTTATTTGTTTACATTGTTTGACTTGTATGCTTTACGTTATGGTTCTTTGTTTGGGTTTGAATCCTCTACTCGGATTTGGGATACATTATAGGTAAGTAGCAATACGTTGTGGAAACTGTGTGGGGTATACCGACATGGTCTAAGCAATAGCTATGTTAGTGTGACATATTTGTGGGTACCGGTAGCCTTTGAGTTAATCAAAGAGAATACGGGGCCGCTGAGTGATGTCATGAAGCACTAATGAACTTTTAGAACCTTTACTTGACCAACTTGGCCTTTAGGATGTAGTGAGATGACCGACTTTGGCACAGTCTGAAGTTGGTAGATACTCGATACTACACTCATTAAGGTTTGGTTTCTTGGGATATTTTGGTCGCCATTAAATAGGCTTGTGCTGAAACAATAACCAAGGAAACAAACCAGTGATATTGAGCTCCTTAGAACCCGGTTACTATTACTAGGACAGGTTTAAGCCAACTAAACTTCAAGAGGGTACTTACCTATGAAACTCCATGCAAGCCTGAACCTAAGGATTTGTTTGTTTTGTTTGTATATGCATACTTGTACATAACATCATGAACATCATGAACATCATATACATCCACTAACCATTTCAAGGATTTTGGGATTCATCTTTGTTCTTGTTTTATAGGATATGGATTCACTTCGCAGGAAAACTATTCAAGTCAATCTTGTAAGAATCCCTCCACAACTTAAGGAGCTAGCTTCAAGGATTCCTGAAAACTCTCCATTCACCGAGAGACATGGTCGCCTACTCAACTTGGTCACCTCCAACACAGATGAGGATATGATGAAGGTGCTTTTTCAGTTCTTTGATCCTTTACACCATTGCTTCACATTTCCCGACTATCAACTTGTGACAACTTTGGAGGAATTATCCCAACTCTTGAGGATTCCCATTCTAAATAAACTACCTTTCAACGGTACAGAAAGAGACCCAAAGCCAGAAGAGATTGCTCAAGCTTTACACTTGCACTCATTTAATATCACAACTCATTGGGAAACAAGGAGTGGTGTCAAAGGCTTCCTAGCAAAGTTCTTATTTGAGAAAGCCCAAAATTGTTGGAATTCCTTGGACTTACAAGCCTTTGAGGAAATTGTGGCTCTCCTCATCTATGGGAAGGTTTTGTTTCCAAATCCTGACCAACTCATAGATGTCAACACCGTCAAGATCTTCATATCCTGCAACCCGGTGCCTACATTGCTAGGAGATATCCTACACTCTTTTCACACTCGCACAATGAGGAAAAGAGGTTTTCTTATGTGTTGCACTCCTCTCTTGGCAAGGTGGTTTATTTCACATATTCCCCAATTTGTATTAAAAAATGAGTAAGGTTCAAGGTGGTCACAAAGGTTGGTGACGCTCAAATATTAGGACATTCATTGGTGATCCTGATCCAAAGAGAATGTTATCATTGTCGACCGTTGTGGAGAATTCCCTAATGTCCCTTTACTTGGCATTAGGGGAGGTATCACCTACAACCCATGTTTAGCCTTAAGACAGTTTGGTTACGCCAGAAGGGATGGTCCGCACGAGATGCTGATTCAAGGTTTGGTATTTGACTATGATAACAACGATCAAGGTCTTCGCCAGAGATTTATCCGAGCTTGGAGGATGTTGAATAAGGTGGATAGCAAGACTTTGGGGCATAAAAATTCCATCCCTCTTGAGCCTTACCTCAAATGGGTACGAACTCGTGCTCAGAGTCTTATGATGCCTTATCCCTCCATTCTCCCATTAATCATTGAGCCTGTCATGGAGGGAGATGTTCCATACAATATCCTACATCCTGATATGCCCACCTCTCTTGAAGACCTACAAAGAGATTGGATACAACTCAAGAGGGAGCGAGATACTTTCGAAGCCCAATTCTACGCGAGCGAGAAGAAGGTTTTGGAACTCACTAGACTACTTCATGAGGAGCAGACTCTGAATGCCTACATCGCACCACAGAGGATGCGAACTACCTTTTTATCTTAGAGTTTTTGTATTATTTTTCCCGAAAAGGCATTGATGTACTCAAGATTTAATCTATTAATATAACGTGTGTTTCCTTTTGTCTAAAACAAATTTGAATCTTTGAAATCCTTGAAATCATTACATATGCATATACCTTTCATCATAACATAAGCAGGTCTTTTGCAACAAGTCTCCTCATCTCTCTACTGTTTTTTCAGTAAGATGGATCTCGAGCAAACAGTGAAGGACCTCCAAGCTCAGAATAAACAGTTTCCACAGTTTCTCTTGACCCTAGCCAAAGGACAAGAATAGTTGAAGACTTTGCTAGCTGAGGAGAAGAAAAAGAAGACAAAGAAGGTAACCGAAGTCCTAAACATGGGAAGAAGATTTCATGGGCAGACAAGAAGGACCTTAGACTTTGCAACGACATCCGGTGAGAGAGACAATTAAGATGGGAAAGGCAAGGAAACAGTTGTCCCGTCAGAATGAGAAGAGGAAGAGGAAGAAGAAGACTATTCTGAAGAACAATACCCTCCAGCTGATGACAAGTATAAACATCTTGAAGAGCGGTTGAGTGCAATGGAAATACAAAAAGTGTCTGGCTTGGACTTTGAGGAATTGGGGTTAGTGTCGGAGATTATCCTTCCTCCCAAATTCAAAGCACCCGTGTTCGCCAAGTATGACAGAGTCTCATGCCCTAAAATGCATCTCCGGTCCTACGTTAGGAAAATCCAGCCCCATACCGCTGACAAAGATTTATGGGTACACTTATTCCAAGACAGTCTGTTTGGAACTCAACTTGATTGGTTTTATCAGCTAGAAAGATCCAATGATCGTAACTGGGAAGATCTTGCTGCATCCTTTTACAAACAATACCAATACAATGCTGATCTTGTGCCTACCCGTACTCAACTCCAGAGTATGGCCATGGTTTCCAATGAAGGCTTCAAGGACTATGCGCAAAAATGGAGAGACTTGGCTGGAAGAGTTCAACCCCCTCTATCTGAGAGAGAATTGGTAGACATGTTCTTAGGCACCTTGTCTGGTCCCTTCTTCAATCATTTAATTGGAAGTTCATATGCAGGTTTTACTGAACTAATATTGACCGGAGAAAGGGTAGAAGCCGGTATAAAGAGTGGAAAGATTCAGAAAGATACATCCTCTTCTGCTGCCATAAAGAAGCCTTTCATCGGGAAGAAAGAAGTGGTTTCCGTTTATCCTCAGAGAAATAAAGAGAGGTCCGAACGCCGACCAATGGTGGGGGCTGTGATGATCCCTAAACCTGAGCCCAATCAACAAAGAAACAACCAACCAAGGATGGAAAGACTAGTCAGATAACTCACCAGAATTAACATGACCCCATCTCAAGTATTGTCACATTTACTAAGATCCAATTTGGTGACCTTGAAAGAAGCTCCGAAAAACCCCAACACAACATCTCCTCACTATCATCCCAATGCCCGTTGCGCATATCACTCTGAAAGTCCCGGCCATGACACTAATAACTGTTGGGCTCTAAAGAACAAAATACAAGACCTCATTGAAGCCAAAAAGATTGAATTCGATGCGCCTGAAAAGCCAAATGTCATTTCTGCCCCTATGCCTAGACATGGCCATAATATCAATGCCATTGAAGAAGAAATGTTTGTTACTTCAGTTGATGAACTCATGGCCCCACTCCTGACTGTTAAAGTGAACTTGTTGAATGCCGGTGTGTTCCCGGGCTGTGATGAAGGCTGTCATTTTTGTTTGTCCTCACCAACCAGTTGTCCTTTGTTGAAAGCAGGCGTTTAGTGCCTAATAGATAATAAAGAAATTTTGTTTGAAAAGACTTTTGTTCCACCTGTTCCTTTTGAAGATATTTCTATCATTCATTTCTGCTAATTCTTCCAGGGTCTCCACCAAAAGACCTGTTAGAATTACATCAGTTCCAAAAGCAACTCCTCTAATAATTACAATGCCTGGACCAGTCCCATATTCGTCAGACAAAACCATACCATGGAATTATGGAGGGGATGTCTACTACCATGGTATCAAGCAGGACTGGCTAGCTGCCGAAGATTCAAGCTCCGAGAAAGTCAACTCCGACATCAGTAATATTGCTGGAACTAGCAAGATTAACCGAAGCGGAAGGATATTCTCTCCATAAATTGCTCCCCCAAAAGCAGTTTCTGGACCTGTAATCATTCCTGTTGTTACTCCTCCAAAAGCGGTTCCCAGTCCTACAATCATCCCCACTAATACTCCAACTGAAAAAGTTGTTACAATCCCTGCTGACACTCCTGCTGTCGAGTTAACCGAGACTCGAGGTAAAAGTATTCTGATTGAGCGTGTCCGGACGAAGGCTCATTCATTGGCTATCCCTGAGACCTCCCAGAAAGAGATGGAGGAGATTCTGAAGATCATAAAAAGAAGAGACTATGATGTAGTTGAATAACTGGGGAGAACTCCCTCTAAAATTTCCATGCTGGCATTACTACTATGTTCTGAGGCACATGCAAAAGCCTTGGTAAAATTCCTGAAAAATGCCCATGTACCCCAAGAGACATATGCCGATCAGTTTCAAGACTATGTAGCCAGCTTGACTGCAGATAATGGTCTAGGTTTTTCGGATGCTAATTTAACGCCAAGAGGATGGAAGCATAATGAGGCATTGCATGTCTCAATTGAATGTAGGGGCACAACCCTGGCTCATGTTTTGGTAGACACTGGCTCGTCTCTGAATGTATTGCCTAAAAAAGCTCTTGATAGGCTTGACTGTGAGGGAATGACATTGAAGCTAAGTAACATAATATTAAGGGCTTTTGACGGCTAGAAAAGGGTGGTACATGGGGAGGTAGACATTCTCATAAAAGTTGGAACACAAACATTTGATTCAACTTTTTACGTAATGGATATCCGTCTCTCATATTCCTGCTTTCTAGGCCGACCATGGATTCACAATGCTGGCGCTGTCACTTCTATGTTGCACCAAATGCTGAAATATCCGATTCAAGGGAAGATTATCACCGTTCATGGAGAAGAAGAGTATGTGATAAGCCATCTATATTCCTTCAGATATGTGGAATTAGATGGTGAATTTATTGAAACTCCATTCCAACACTTTGAAGAGGTCCCGTAAGATGTGGAAGTAACCAAGGTTGTTCCCAAGATCACAAGGCCTCCACTCCGGATGTCATCTCTGAAGGATGCCAAAGAAGTGGTAGAAGAAGGTGGGTGCACTATCTGGGGACAACTTCCAGATATTCCATATAAGTCTGACAAGTTTGGCCTAGGTTTCACTTCAAGTGCTCAGAAGGCTGTACGTCGCGCTCGTGCTGGAGGACCACCCCTGAAGATCAGCAACCGCGAGGTAAACGTCGTAGAAGATGATGAAGATAGATGTGACTTGGAGGATTCGATATTCCCAACTGTCAGTGGTGGGCTCAGCAACTGGGAGGCTAGAGATTTTGTCCCGATCACTTTTATCCCATAATAATTTGTCTTTACATTTTGTTGGATTTGTAATATTAAAACAATTCGCACTCTTAAAACCTTGTGTCTTACCCGAGGCACAATGGTCCATTTGTAAGGGTTATTATATCATTTTCATATGACATCAATGAATCATGGACGTTTTCGCATACAAAATTTTGTGCTAATTGTTTTTCTTTTACATTTTTATTTCTTTTCAAGGATAGCTATACCCTTACACACACTCACACTCACAATGCAGGTATACATCCATTTGGGACCCCATGGGTAACGATACTACTATGGCCTTTTGTGAATCTGAGAATATAATCTACCAAGCCGAAGACGAAGGTGAGGACGATTGTGAAGTACCAGGGGAATTTTCCAGACTACTACAACAAGAAGAGAGAACCATTCAGCCTCACGAGGAACCCGTGGATACAATCAACCTAGGTACCGAAGAAGACAAAAAAGAGGTCAAGGTGGGTGCCAATCTGGAACCCAATATCAAGGAGCGTCTGATTCAGTTGTTACACGATTATGTCGAAGTCTTTGCCTGGTCGTATGAAGACATGCAAGGACTTGATGCAGATATTGTGCTACATCGTCTGCCTACAAGAGAGGATTGTCCGCTAGTAAAACAAAAGGTTCGCTGCATGAGGCCTGATATGTCAGAAAAGATTAAAGCAGAAGTCATGAAGCAATTCAACGCTGGATTCTTGGCTGTCACCTCTTATCCCCAATGGGTTGCCAATGTCGTTCCCGTGCCCAAAAAAGACGGCAAAGTGCGAATGTGTGTGGACTACAAAGATTTGAATAGGGCAAGCCCTAAGGATGATTTTCCACTCCCCCACATTGATATTCTAGTTGACAATACGACACAACACAAAGTGTTTTCCATCATGGACAGATTCTCAGGTTACAATCAAATCAAAATGGCACCTGAGGACATGGAGAAAACAATGTTTGTCACGCAGTGAGGCACTTTCTGCTATAAGGTGATGGCATTTGGACTGAAGAATGCTGGGGAAACCTATCAACGTGCCATGGTAGCCCTATTTCACGACATGATACATCACGAAATAGAGGTCTATGTGGACGACATGATAGCCAGATCTCAAACAGAAGAAAAGCATCTTGATCACTTACAAAAACTGTTTGAGAGACTAAAGAAGTACAAGCTGAGGTTGAATCCAAACAAATGCACATTTGGGGTACGGTCCGGTAAACTCCTAGGCTTTGTCGTCAGCAACAAAGGTATCGAGGTTGATCCTGCCAAAGTTAAAGTGATACAAGAGATGCCTGCTTCTCGTACTGAGAAGGAAGTCAGAGGATTCTTGGGGCGTTTGAACTGCATTGCCAGATTCATCTCTCACCTGACAGCTACTTGTGAACCAATCTTCAAATTGTTAAAGAAAGATCAAGTATCAGAATGGAATGACGAGTGCCAAGTTGCTTTTTACAAAATCAAAGAATACTTACAAGAGCCTCCTGTGTTGATGCCACAAGTTGAGGGAAGACCATTGATCATGTATCTGACTAGTTTAGAAAACTCAATGGGGTGTGTATTGGGACAGCATGACGATTCTGGCCGAAAAGAGCATGCTATTTATTACCTGAGCAAAAATTTTACCGACTGTGAAACAAGATATTCACTGCTCGAGAAAACTTGCTGCGCTCTGGCATGGGCTGCTCGCCGGCTAAGACAATATATGCTGACTCATACTACTTTGTTGATATCTAAGATGGATCTGATAAAATACATCTTCGAGAAGCCTGCTCTTTCTGGAAGAATAGCGAGATGGCAGATGATCCTGACGGAATATGACATACAGTATACTACCCAGAAAGCTATAAAGCGCAATGTACTAGCTGATCACCTTGCTCACCAAGCTGTGGAAGACTACCAGCCCATGAAGTTTGAATTACTAGATGAAGACATCATGACGGTAAATAACTGTGAAAAATTCAGGCCATATGACGGACCTGAACAAGGATCCCGATGGATCATGTTCTTTGATGGGGAATCCAATGCACTTGGCAATGGTATCGGTGCCATACTCATATCTCCGGAAGGGTGTCATACTCCCTTTACTGCCAAACTTTGCTTCAATTGTACAAACAACATGGCGGAATACGAAGCATGCATCTTTGGTCTTAGAGCTGCCATAGACCTAGGGATCAAATCTTTGAGTGTATTCGGAGATTCAACTTTGGTTATCAGTCAGATCAAAGGGGAATGGGATACCAAACACTCTAACCTTATCCCTTATAAAGAACATGTTTTGACATTGTTACCACATTTTGAGAAGATTACCTTCGAGCATTTCCCGCGAGAATAAAATCAACTAGCAGACGCTCTAGCCATAATGTCATCTATGTTTAAACTTAATTGGGATAACGAGGCTCCCCAGATCACCATTGAACGAATGGAGAAACCAGCACACTATCACGAGATTAATACTGAAGAAGTAATGGACCAGCCTTGGTTCCACGAATTCAAGAAGTATCTCGAGGCTCAAGAATATCCAGAAGGAGCTTCAGTCAATGATAAGAAGTTCTTAAGGAGATTCTCTACTAAATTCTTCCTTAGTAATGGCATCCTGTACAAACGCAATCATGACTCTGTGTTACTTTGGTGTGTAGATAAGGTTGAAGCTGAAATGATCATGGCTGAATTGCATGAAGTCACTTTTAGCACCCAATCAAGTGGGCATACGATGGCAAAGAAAATCCTACGGGCAGGCTATTACTGGTCTACCATGGAAGCAGATTGCTATCAATACTCTCGAACTTGCCATAGGTGTCAGATTTATGCTGATAAGGTGCACGTACCTCCGGTTCCTCTGAATGTCTTGACGGATCCTTGGCCCTTTGCTATGTGGTGGATTGATATGATTGGAGAAATCAAGCCAACAGCCTCCAATGGACATCGCTTCATCTTAGTGGCCATTGACTATTTTACAAAGTGGGTTGAGGCGACCTCTTTCGCTTCCGTTATCAAGAATGTTGTAGCCCGGTTCATTAAGTAGAATCTCATTTGCCGGTACGGTATCCAGGAAAGGATCATCACTAACAATGGTACAAATCTCAACAACACTATGATCACCGCCTTGTTCGAGCAATTCAAGATCCAGCATCACAATTCTTCCCCTTACCGGCCAAAGATGAATGGTGTTGTCGAAGCTGCAAATAAGAACATTAAAAAGATCATACATAAAATGACAGTCACATACAAAGACTGGCATGAGATACCGCCATTCGCTCTCCACGGGTATCGTACCACAACTCGTACATCAACCGGGGCAACACCCTATTCTCTGGTATACAGCATGGAGGTTGTCTTGCCTATTGAGGTCCAGATCCCCTCTCTGAGAATTATGAAGGATGCAGGGCTGAACGAAGACGATTGGATCCAGACTCGACTTGATCAACTGAACTTGATTGATGAGAACAGACTTATTGCTGTTTTCCATGGTCAAATGTATCAAAAACGGATGATCAAGGCTTTCAAAAAAAAGTTCAGACGCCAAGTGTATCAAGTTGGGGATCTGGTAATTAAACACATCATACTGCCGCAAGGTGATCCCAGGGGAAAATGGACTCCCACCTATGAAGGACCATTTGTAATCAAAAACATCTTCTCTGGTGGGGCAATGATCTTGACCACCTTGGATGGCGACGACCTGCCGCATCCTGCGAACGCGGGCATAGTCAAAAGATACTACGCATAAGAGGCCCTCTAGGTTGACATACCTAGGCAAAATAAGGGGATCCCGACGAACCAAAAGAGGTTCGGGCAAAAATTAGGGACAAAAACAAAAAAATCTGTACACCCGGCAAGTTGAAAACTCGAAAGGGCGACTTGGGAAAAAAAGGGTTTCCCGGTGGGCTGAACACCCGAAAGGGCGGTCCAGGCAAAATTTAGGGAATTAAAGCGTATGACTATGTCCCATTGGATCACCTTACAGACAACCTGCAAACTCAGAGGTTCTAACCAATTCAATCATCTTCTGACAAGGCAACAAATAGACAAAATGCTCAGAGACACAAAGGCTATAGCAAAATGGGAACCCCATGGGATAAATACATATAGCTATCTTTTCTTTGTATTAAAATTTTCATTTTTTTTACGACGGCGTTCTCCTACTAGAATGTTGGTCTCACTGTACAAAAATACTTATTCAAAGTCAATGCAAAGATATCCCTTTGAAAGTGCAAAAACCATCTATTTTTCGTTACTCTTGTGTTTTATTTACAAAAACGTCCAATGATTCATTGTTGAACATATGCATTTGAACATAATTACTGTTTACAAATAAACAAAATAAAATACGATTGCTAATGGCTTTAAGAGGTAGGTAAATATCTCTAAGCCATTTCCATAAATCCCCCACAATTTGCAGTTTAATTCCCAGCGGAACAAGCTTCCAATTATCAATCCCCAGTAGAAGTCGCCAAATTTTTCAAGATTTCCTAATATAATTTTACAAGCAGTATACGACATTTCCCTTACAACAGAGTTTATTTCTCTAAGCAGAAATTCATCAAAACTTAGACTTCTCAACATGAAGGCTTATACTTCATATCCTCAGCAATAGTCAGGGATTTATTTTCCCCAATCCAACAGCAGTGCAGCAAACTAGCTCACATACGCATACATTGCATCCATATATCATAAACATTGATAACACGAAAGCATTATATCATACATTTCATACAACATGACTTTGCATTTTAGCTAACATTTTACCCTTTTCAGGATAAGGTTAACAACTACCATTAACAATGTTCAAAGTTTTCAGATTCAGTTCAGATACGCTCCAGATACGAACGCCATTTTGATACTCATTCAGATTCAACTTTCAGATACAGTTCAGATACGCTACAGACACGAATGCCATTCTGATACTCATTCAGATTCAACTTTCAGATACAGTTCAGATATGCTCCAGACGCGGATGCCATTCTGATACTCATTCAGATTCAACTTTCAGATACAGTTCAGATACGCTCCAGACACGGATGCCATTCTGATACTCATTCAGATTCAACTTTCAGATACAGTTCAGATACGCTCCAGAAACGGATGCCATTCTGATACTCATTCAGATTCAACTCTCAGATACAATTCAGATACGCTCCAGACACAGATGCCATTCTGATACTCATTCAGATTCAACTCTCAGATACAATTCAGATACGCTCCAGAAATGGATGCCGTTCTGACACTCATTCAAAACTAGCTTTCAGATACAGTTCAGATACACTCCAGACATAGATGCCATTTTGATAATCATCTCCCAGATACATTTCAGATACACTCCAGACACGGATGCCATCCTGATACTCGTTCTTCCAGCTTACAAATTACAATACCAACAATCACTCTTGGATGGAATCTACAAGCCCATCTCCAAAAACATTCTATCACCTCTCCAAATGGCATCTTTAAGCCCATTCCCTCAACCATCACATCACCGAGTGCAAATTTCTGGGCACTCTAGTGTCCAATCATCTTCCCCTTCGAGTCGCGACTGGCAAAACATGCCAATCTAACTCTTCAAGATTAAGAAGATTGAACAGGGGAACCTGTTGTACCCCAAAAATTTTCCTCTCACTTATCAATAATTTGCTCACAAGATCTCCTTAGGCTCAAGATTGCACTAGGGTTTGATCAGCTCAAGACACCTCCTTAGGCACTGATGACCAAAATTAGGGTTTGAGTTTGCACAAGGATTTTTGAACTATCAATGCTTTATATGACTTTCATGGACCATTATGGACCCCCAATATTACTCATTTCAAGTTTCAAGCCTTGGATCACATTTTTGCTCAGTCAATTGAGCAGTTGACCTAATAATTAGTTGTATTGGGGAAAAAGTCAACCATGGCCAATTTACAGTCAAACTTCATAATTTTTGATCCACATCAACATTTTAGACTCATATGTATCATTTGATCAAGTTTGGACAATAATTCGTCAAGAAATTTGATCAAATCTCTAAAAGGGCAAAATGGTCAAAATTAGGGGTTTGACTGGGAAAGGGCAATTTCTGATTTTTGACCTAGCAAATGGTCAATTGGTTTAAGGCATGATCTCAAGAGTCCAATTTCATCATTTTGACCTAATGACATGATTCAAAACATTGCAAATCCATTGGATTGACATATGAATTTTGTAGTCAACTAATCAAAAGTCAATTGTATACTGAAAAGTCAAACTTTGACTTTTAGGTCAAGTTTAAGCACCAAAGATCACAATTCATCAAAACATGTCAAAATAGGAAACTTATTCATCAATAAATCAAGAAATCAAGATTTCATTTTGAAAAGTCAAAATTTCTAAACATAGAAATTTTCTAAGTGTCAAAATTTTCTTATTTTTTCATAACTTTGAGCAAATTTGTCATTATGATGCAAGATGATTCAAAGGAAACTTCCAACATGAAAGTTGTAGATATCCATGAAATATACAACTTTTCTTCACACAACTTATCCTAAAAGTGCTTGGATATCATGTTATAATTTTATGAATACGTGCTCATGAACTAAAAAAGACTTACTGAAATTTTGCCCTAGTTAGGCAGATTTTTGACCTAACTTCATGGCAATTTTTCACATAGTTCCAAAGGGAATATTCAAAAGCAATTCAAATATGAGTTGTATAGAACATTGTAAGCTTTCCAAAATGTCCAAGAACTCCTTGAGATCATTCTTGAGTAGGGAGAATCGAAGAGATGAAGTTGGTGTTTTGTCACTTGAATTATAGGTCATTTTCATGATGAACACAAATGCAAATCAATGTTAGACTGCATAATCTTTGCTTTGCATGCCTCAAACTTGTTTGTCACTCTATAATTAATAGATTACACAAACATTTGATCTATAATCCAAGTGATTTAAGCTTTATCCAATTCACATTTCCATTTTGGGAAGAACGTTAACAATACCATTCTTGAAAAGCAAGCTTTATGCATAAAGTCCACTCTTGAGCCTCTAACTTGTTCCCTCTGATCACACTTCATCTAAAAATTCAGAAGCAAGTGTGTTTAAAGCATAACCACTCTATCTTAGCAAGTACACAAGGCATTGAAACTTGTTTTCTCAAAAAATCACATGTTTAGCTTAAGGATACAAATTCAAATTTTGATCAACAACAAGTCTCCAAACTTGTTGCTTATAAATAGAAGCACTACTTGTGAACTAGGACACGAGCTTGAAGACTCTTAAACTCACTCAAACTCCCTCTAGCCAGAAATTGTCTCAAAACACCATTCTTGTGCAAGTTCTGACTTTACATACCAAACTCCAAATCCCCTAATGCGTTCTTTGGCCTTTCACTTCTAAAAACTTCTAAACATCAAATATAAACCATCTAAAGTCCATTTGCTCAACTGTAACACCTCCATCATCAAGTTCCATTTTCAAAAATAGGGGTCTGCAACTTGACTTCTCCAGAGCTCCTCAGCCACTGTCAGCTCAAGCTAATCATTGCATTAGCTTCCTGGGACCTCAAGGAAGCTAACCTAATCCTTGCAGCACTTTGAATCAAGCTCATTTGCATTTCACGATTTCCAGTTTTGAGGTATTTTTCTTGAACTTATATCTCATTACTTAGGCATTGTTAGGCTTGCATTTGTGAAGATAAAATGTAGACCTCATTGCCACAAAGCTGTACATATCCATAGTTTGCATTTACATGGGCTGAGCTTAGAGAATTTTAGAGTTGAAGTTTCTGAAATTTTTAGGGTTCAAATTAGGGCCAGAGAAATTCTCATTTATCTTTGACTTTTAGATTTAGTTAATTACATGGTTAGATTCGTGAGGAAGAATGCAACAACTTTCATTTTGTCATCTTCCATTTTTGTTGAGAAATGAAGAAGTTACAGGTACACCGACTGGAGGTTGAAGATGAAGTCATCAGGACTTGATTTTCCTTACATATTTATTGTTTTGTTTATATAAACGGATGTATAGCCTTTGGGACCTGGGTTCGAGCCCCAGTGGTACCCATTTTGTGTTTTTACATATTTTTACAGTTTTTTGACTTTTTTGCAGGGCGCCTGGGCCTTTGGGCCTTTTTTTTTACTAACGAACCTCCCTGCCTGCTTCTGCACCACTGGCCCAATTTATTTTATTTCCTTAATTTTATTTGTTTTTTTTTCTTAATTATTTTTTACTAATATTAAAAATCATAAAAAATATAATAAAAAAATTATCTTCATTTTAATTTAGTTTATTTTATTTTTCTCACCAAAAAATATTTTTATTAACTATACTTTATTTATTTTTTTTACAAATCACCTTGTAAATTTAATTAAAACTAGGTTAATACTTTTTTTTCTTTTACACCTATTAAAATATATTATTTTTGATATGAAAAAGACTAAAAATATTTCATGATGCCATAAATATTTCCAAGACAAAAATACCAAAAGATACTTTTTTCTAAACCTATTTTCTTTTAATAAACTAAATAGAATTAGGGTTTTATTTAAAAAAATATTTTCTTAATAAATTTAAACTTAATTAATTATTTTCTTTAAATTAATTAGGTTAAAATCAATTTCCCTCTTTCTCATAAAAAAAATCCAAACAAAAAGATCCATTTTCTTTGCATTTACATTCTTGCATATTTATTTTTGTACATTTATTTATTTCAATTATTGTATAAATTCAATATGGTTGTAATAGACTAATTAGGCTTTAAATTCTTGCAATCCCCATTCAATTTGTATACCCCCTCCCCTAATGATGTAATAGTGTAGTAATTTTACTTTTCGCAATTTATCGCTTTATATGCAAATGCTAGTAATTAGGGTTTGTATGGAAAGAATAAAATCAATCAAGTAGAAAACCCTAATTCAAGACAAAATCAAGCATGAAAACAATACACTTGCACACAAGCACCCATAGGGTTACTCCACTTGGTTGCCTTACAAAAATGGCCATATTACGCATGTAAGATATCTTAGCAAAAACAAGCAAATACAAGATAATAGTCCCTCGATGACGCTATCTAAGTTGCCTTACAAATGATCTTAGTTCCTCAAAAAGAATGCTAAGATACCTTGAAACATTTCTAGTCAAGGTTATACGATGAGCCACGCCCGTCCCGTTTACATCCAAAGATAGGGTTGCTTACCAAATCAATGGTAAGACAACAATGTCAAAGGAAAAGAAAATGAACAAGAAAGACATTTGAGTAGGTAGATTGCTCCTAATTACTTGCTCCATTTCAAAATAAGCATCCTTGCTATTTTCAAAAACAAACACATACACTTTCAAACATCTTACAAAATTGAAAACATTTTCAAAAGATCAAAACGTCTTTGTATACATTATTACGAACGAGAATCATTACAAAGATTGCCTAAACAATGGCCTCTTTACAAAATACTTTCAAAAACCACACAAAGCATAATTTCCAAACAAAAGCAAGTGATCTAGCAAGTAACTAAGAGCATGTGGAATACCATGGATGAAAAGGGTGTTAATACCTTCCCTTTTCATAATCTACCCCCCGAACTCAAGAAATAATCTCAAAGGTCTTTCCTGTGCTTTTTCACCTTTCCTTTTGGATAAAGAAACGTTGGTGGTGACTCTTGCTAACCGCAACATTTGCGATCAAACGCAAAACCCTCAAGTCAGTTCTCCCACCGTATCACACCTGTTTTTGAAAATGGAGGATGGTGTAAATGGTGTTACAGTTTGAAAACAGGGATTAGGATAGCTTCTATATGTGTATTAGAAGCTTTGTTGATGGTTTGGCCAAGAAACGCACAAGGGGATTTGGAGATTGGATTCAAAAATCAGAAATGACAAATGTTTGTGCTTGTATTGCAATTTCTGGTTTTGGGGAGTATGAGGGAGTTTGAGGGCTTGTAAAATCGTGTGTTAGCTTGCAAATGATGTCTTAATTTATAGAGGAAAGGTTTGGAAGCTTGGAGAAGTCAGATGTACAAGATCACATGTTTGTGGATTTTGACTTGTTTTTAAAGTTATATTGACAAACACCTTTCCAAGGCATGGTACAAGGCTATCTAGAGTGGTTATAAACTTTAAACATGTTCCTCTGTTTTTGTAGAGGAAGCTTGTGCAGAAGGAACAAGTTAGAGGACAATATAAATTGACTTTGTGATTAAAGTCACTTTTCAAGAATGGCAACGTTGCTTTCTTCCAAAAATGGATGAATATTTTGGACAATAGCTCTAATGCTTGGATTATGGCTCTAGAAATTGTGTAAATCATTAATTATTGAGTGACAAACAAGTTTGAGGCCTGCAAAGCAAGGATTATGTAGCCTAGCATGGATTTGGTACATGTTCATCTTTAAAATATACCTTGTAAAACAAGAATGGAACCCTAACTTCATCCCTTCGATTCTCCTTGCTCAAACATGATATCAAGGAGTTCTTGGACTTTTTAGAAAGCTTGTAACATGGGAATGTCTTCAAGAAGTTAGCTCAAAATCCTGACCAAAAATGCTCAAAATTTTACTAAGTGTTTTAGTTTCATGGGCATGTCTTCATAGATTAATAACTTGAAATCCAAGCATTTCTAGAAAAAGTCCTTCCCTACAAAGTCTTAGATCTCATTGAGATCTAAAACTTTCATGTTAGAAGTTTTCCTTGAATCATCTTGCATCATGGTGAAACTTTGGCACAAAGTTATAAAAAAAGTAGATTTTCCAACACTTAGAAAAATTTCTAAGTCTTGGAAATTTTGACTTTTCAAAATGAATTTTTAATTTTTAATTTATTGATGAACAAAATTCATATTTTGACATGTCTTGATGAAATATGATTTTTGAAACTTGATTTTGATCAAAAAGTCAAAGTTTGACTTTTCAGTGTATTAGTTGACTTTTCATCAATTGACTGAATTTCAACTATCAATCAATTGATCTTTGGAAGTGTTTTGAACCATACCATTAGGTTAAAATGATACATTTTAATCCTTGATATCATGTATCAAACCAATAAGTCATGTATTTGGTTAATAGTCAAAAATTAAGCCTCTTCAGTCAAAACCCTAATTTTGACCATTTTGCCCTTTTGGTGATCAGATCAAATTTCTTGAGAAATTGTGATCTAAACTTGATCAATTGACATATATGAGTTCAAAATGTTGATATGGATAAAAAAAAATTAAATTTGACTGTAAAATGACCACAGTTGACTTTTCCCCCAATACAATTGATTTTAGGTCAACTGATCAATTGACTGAGCAAAAATGTGATTCAAAGCTTGAAACTTGACATGAGCAATCTTGGGAATCTAAAATTATCCATGAAAGTCATATGAAGCATTAAAAGTCTAAATGTCCTTGTACAAATTCAAACACTAATTTTGAGACATCAGTGCTTGAGGAGGTGTCTTGAGCTGATCAAACATTATGCAATCTTAAATCAATGGAGATCTTGTGAGAGAATTCTTTGAGAAATTGAGAGGGCGAGTTTTGGGGGTACAACAGTTTCCCCTGTTCAATCTTCTTAAACCTGAAGAGTTAGATTGGCGGGTCCGTCATTCGTGACTTGAAGGTGAAAGATGATTGAACACTAAAGTGCCCAAAAAAATTTGCACTCGATGATGTATTGATCCGGGAATGGGCTTAAAGATTCCATTTGGAGAGATGATGGAGAGTTTATCGGAGATGGGCTTATAGATGCCATCAGAGGTAATTGTTGATAGAAGTATCAGAATGAGTCTACGCTCGACTGTACCTAAAGAGTGCTTTCCAGAATGAACCTCTAGGAAACTTGTTTGAATAGCTGCTTGTCATGTAGATAGTCATACCGTCCTGCTTCGGGAATTGATCTACAATCAGTTTGCTGGTAAACATGTCCTATTTCGAGAGTTCAAACAATTGGTGATAAAGATAGTTGTCATGTCTTGTTTTGGGAATTGATCTTTAATCTGACCAAAGAGAAAGAAAGATAGTTTCTTCGTCTTGTTTCAGGAGTTAATCTTCAATCTGTTCACGTAGATAGTTGCCCCGTCCTATTTCAGGAATTGATCTACAATCAGTTTGTTGGTAAGCTCGTCCTGTTTTGGGAGTTCATACCATTGGTGATAAAGATAGTCTCCCCATCTTGTTTCATGAATTGATCTTTAATCTGACCAAAGAGAAAGAAAGATAGTTTCCCCGTCCTGTTTAGGGAGTTAATCTTTAATCTATTGTTCACAGATAGTTTCCCTGTCTTATTTCAGGAATTAATCTGGAACTGCTTGAATGTTGTTGTTGATATTCATCTATTGATTGATCTTTCCTGAAAAGGTAAAGAATTAGTTGTATGCAGTGCCATGATGTATGAAATGAATTGCATAATGTTGTTCTCAAAATAAATGAGATTATGCTATATGTTTTTCATATGCATATACTATGAATGTTGTTGAAATGTATCTTTGTCTGGGAAAATAAATCCCTGACTACTGCTGGGGAGTTTTGGGAAGCTAAATCCCGGATTACTACCGGAGACGAAGAGTATGTGTATCTTCAACTTTGTTTAGAGTGCTTCTGTTGGGAATTCTGGTTTGCTGTTTCAAGGAAACTTTACAGGGAATGTTGATTTCTGCTTGGGATAAAGAGCTTTAGGATTTCTAGTCGTCCGCTGCTCTAGTAGGGAATTATCTCTTGAAAGTTAGCTGTTATCTGGTCGGGTCCAGACTTTTGCAAAAACTTGCTGGGGATAGTGGAGAACTCTGCTGGGGATTAGGGGTTGTGGTCCCTTAATTTGTAGTAGTATGAGAGGTAAACTCAAGCTGGAGAATTTTTCCGTTTGTTGGGGAAATAAACTCTATTGAAGAGAATATTTGACGAACTGCTGGGGAGGTGTATTTTTAGGAAGAGATCCAAAAGGCTTCCTTTTAAGACCAACTCAGCTTGGGGAGAGAATCTTCCGGAGATTGAAATTATGGATGGGAATTTTATGAATCCCAATCTGTGGAGATAATGTTATTGAAATAACTCTGTGGGGATATCTCAAATGTATTTAGGGAGATGCTTGTCACTTTTTTTTAAAAGCATATATTTGCTAAAATTTTAATCATGTTGATATGCATATGTTTATTCAATTTTAGTCATTGGACACTTTTGCACTCAAAACAGAAAAAACAAAAAGTTTGCACTTCAAAATATATTTGTATTTATGTTTTGCCCATGAATAGGCGTTTTTGTACAAAGAGACCGAGACCCTAGTAAGAGGAAATCGTCGAAAGAAATGGAAAGAATACAAAGTGAAAACAAAATAATAGCCATGTGAAAATAATCTCATTGTGTTCCAACCCCACTATTTCCCCCATGTCTTCGAACATTATTCCTTGCCGTTGAATAGAAATTGATTGGATTGATCTTAGACCATTTGAACTTGGACTTTGGTAATAAAGTTGGATGTAAAGATCCCACGGGACATAGTCATACGCTTTAATCCTTAACTTTTTCCTGGGCCGCCTTTTCGGGTTTTCAACTTGCCGGTTGTACAATCTTTTGCATATATCCCTAATTTTTGCCCGAACCTTTTTGGTTCGCCAAGATGCCCTTATTTTTGCCTAGGTGTGTCAACCTAGCGGGTCATTTTATGTGTAGTATTTTTTAACTATGTCCGTGTTTACGGGATGTGAGAAGTCTTTGACGTCCATAGTAGTTAGCATCATGGCACCACTTGAGAAAACTTTCTTTACAACAAACGACCCTTCGTAAGTGGGAGTCCATTTTCCCCTAGGATCGCCTTGTGGAAGAATGATGCGCTTTATTACCAAGTCGCCAGTCTGATATGCTCGAGGCTTGATATTTTTGTTGAAAGCCTTGATCATACGTTTTTGGTACATCTGACCATGACAAATAGCAGCCAATCGCTTCTCGTCAATTAAGTTCAACTGATCCAACCTAGTCTGAATCCATTCGTCTTCGCCTAAATATGCTTCCTTCATAGTCCTTAGAGAAGGTATTTGAACTTTGACAGGTAGGACAACTTCCATGCCGTAGACCAAAGAGAAAGGAGTTGCCCCAGTTGATGTTCGAGTTGAAGTACGGTTTCATGGAGAGCAAACAATAACATATCATGCCAGTCTTTATATGTCACCACCATATTTTGCACAATCTTCTTAATATTTTTATTGGCAGCTTCCACTGCACCATTCATCTTGGGTCTGTACGGAGAAGAGTTGTGATGCTTGATTTTGAACTGAGTACAAAGTTCCGTAATCATAGCATTATTGAGGTTGGTTCCATTGTCAGTGATGATCCTTTCAGGGATACCGTAATGGCAGATGAGGTTATGCTTGATAGACCTGGATACAACATTCTTGGTGACTGAGGCATATGAGGCAACTTCGACCCACTTGGTAAAGTAATCAATAGAAACAAGGATGAAACAGTGTCCATTGGAAGCAGTAGATTTAATCTCTCCAATCATATTAATGCCCCACATTGCAAACGGACATGAAGCGGTCATGACATTTAGAGGAATATGAGGTACATTGACCTTGTCAGCATAAATTTGACACTTGTGGCAAGTCCTTGAGTGATGATGACAATCAGTTTCCATTGTGGACCAATAGTAACCAGCCCTTAGGATTTTCTTGGCCATAGTGTGTCCACTAGAGTGGGTCCCAAAAAGGCCATCATGCATGTCTTCCATAATTTTCTCTGCCTCCTTCTTGTCCACACATCGGAGTAGAGTAAAATCATGGTTGCGCTTGTATAGGATTCCATTTCTTAGAAAGAATTTGGATGAAAATCTACGCAATAATTTCCTATCATTGATGGAAGCTACTTCAGGATATTATTGTTCCTCAAGATATCTCCTCACCTCATGGTACCATGGTTTCTCTTTGTCAGTGTCAAGCTCATAGCAGTGCGAAGGTTCGTCAAATATCTCAATTGTAATCATAGGAGCTCAGTTGTCCCATTTGACTTTGAACATGGAAGACATTGTGGCCAAAGCATCGGCTAACTGATTTTCCTCCCTAGGGAAGTGTTTAAAGGTGATATCTTCGAAGCATGGAATCAAAGTTAACACAAGCTCCTTGTTAGGAATCAGGTTAGGATGCTTAGTGTCCCATTATCCCTTCACTTGGCTAATCACTAGAGCAGAGTCTCCGAATACATCCAAATGCTTGATCCTTAAGTCAATGGCAACCTTCAAACCCAAGATGCATGCCTCATACCCATCCATGTTATTCGTACAATCGAAGCACAGTCTAGTAGTGAAAGGAGTGTGACATCCTTCAAGAGAAATTACCACCGCACCAATTCTATTTCCTAGAGCGTTGGAAGCTCCATCAAAAACCATAGTCCATAAGGATCCTTGTTCAGGTACGTCATACGGTCCAGGTTTTGCACAGTCAGTTACTAACATGATATTCTCATCTGGGAAGTCAAAGTTCATAGATTGATAACATCAACAGCTTGATGGGTCAAATGATCTGCCAATACACTTCCTTTGATGGCCTTTTGTGTTGTATGTTGAATATTGTATTCGGTTAGAATCATTTTCCATCTAGCTATTCATCCGGAGAGAGCGGACTTCTCGAAGATGTACTTGATAGGGTATATCTTAGAAATCAATAAAGTGATGTGAGTCAACATATACTGTCTTAGCCAGCGAGCAGCCCATGCCAGAGCGTAACAAGTTTTCTCGAGCAGTGAATATCTGGTTTCATAGTCGGTAAACTTTTTGCTCAGGTAGTATATTGCGTGCTCTTTTCGGCCAGACTCGTCATGTTGGCCCAACACACACCCCATAGAATTCTCTAGCATAGTCAAGTACATGATCAACGATTTTCCTTCCACTGGAGGCATAAGGATATGAGGTTCTTGCAAATATTCTTTGATCTTGTCAAAGGCAGCTTGACAGTCGTTGTTCTATTTGACTACTTGATCTTTCTTCAGGAGTTTGAAGATTGGCTCACAAGTAGCAGTTAAGTGAGATATGAAACGGGAAATGTAATTAAGACGACCCAAGAATCCTATGACTTCCTTCTCGGAGCATGGAACTGTGATTTCTTAAATGGCTTTTACCTTTTCAGGATCAACTTCGACGCCTTTACCACTGACGACAAAACCTAGAAGCTTTACAGACCTTACTCCGAATATGCACTTATTAAGGCTCAACCTTAACTTGTACTTCTTCAACCTTTAAAATAGCTTGTGTAGGTGATCGAGATGCTCTTATTCGGTTTGCGACCTTGCAATCATATCATCCACATAGAATTCTACTTCATGATGAATCATATCATGAAATAAAGCTACCATAGCTCTTTGATATGTTGCCCCTACATTCTTTAATCCGAACGACATGACTTTATAGTAAAAGGTGCCCCACTGTGTAACAAAGGTGGTCTTTTCCATGTCTTCGGGAGCCATCTTGATTTGGTTGCAGCCAGAAAATCCATCCATGAAGGAAAAGACTTTATGTTGAGCGGTATTATCAACCAAGACGTCAATATGTGGTAGAGGGAAATCATCTTTGGGGCTTTCCCTATTCAGATCCCTATAATCTACAAACATACGAACCTTTCCATCTTTCTTTGGCACGGGGACCACGTTTGCAACCCATTGAGGATAAGATGTGACAGCCAGAAAACCTGTATCAAATTACTTCATTACCTCAGCCTTTATCTTTTCAGACATGTCTGGTCACATACGATGAACCTTTTTCTTAACAGGAGGGCAATCTTCCTTTGTTGTCAGACGATGAACCACAATGTCGGTATCCAACCCTGGCATATCTTCGTATGTCTAAGCAAACACCTTAATGTAGTCATGTAACATCTGAACCAATCTTCTCTTGATACCATCTTCTAGGTTGGTGCTGATCTTGACTTCTTTCCTGTCTGTCTCGGTACCTAAGTTGATAACTTCGATGGGCTCTTCATGAGGTTGAATAACTTTCTCCTCTTGCATCAGTAGCCTGGCTAGTTCTCCTGGTACTTCACAATATTCCTCGCCTTCATCTTCAACTTGGTTAATTGGATGTTTGAAGTCATAACTGGCAATAGTAGAGTCGTTGGCAATGAGATCCAAAGTGGACGAGGATCTGCAAGCGTGTGTGTGTGCATGTAAGATACATGGCTATTGAAAAAATGAAATAAAGGGAAAGAAAGACAATGAACACAAAACTTTGAATGAAGAAGGTCCAACGATTTATATTAAATGATCATATGATAAATGAACATGAACGAAACCCTTAACAAATGGACCATAGTGCCCCAGGCAAGGCACATGGCTTAAAAGTTATTGTTTGGAATTTAAGATTACAGACAAAATTTCTTGAATTGGCAGAAAATAGTAAACAATAATTACTCCTCAATGAAGGAGATGGGTGTGAAATCCTTTGCATGCAAATTGTTGAGCTTTCCTTTGACAGTAGGGTAGATCCAATCTTCAAAACTATTTTCATTATCAGAGTCTTCCACAACATTCACTTCATGATTTCCGATGCGGAGAGGTGGTTTTCCCACGCGAGCACGCCTGACTTCTTTCTGAGCTTTGATGGTGAAACCCAACCCAAATTTATTTGTTTTAAATGGAATGTCGGGAAGTTGTCCCCAGATAGTACGGTTACAATCTTTGACCATGACACAAGCATCCTTAAGTGAAACCATTCTTGGTATAACTTCATCAGCTTTTGATATGTTGGAGGAGATTTTGGTGGCGGCAACCATAGGAGGAACAATTTCGAAAGCTTGGCATGGAGTTTCTATGAATTCACCATCCATTTCTACATACTTGAAGGAATTGAGATGGCTCACCATGAATTCTTCTTCGCAGCAAACAGTAATGATCTTCCCTTTGACTAGATACTTTAATTTTTGATGAAGAGTGGATGTTACGACCCCTGCCCCATGGATCCTAGGGCGCCTAACCAAACAAGAGTAGGCGAGATGTATGTCTATTATATAAAAGTTAGAGTTGGAAATCTATGAGCCAACTTTAATTGGGAGATCCACCTCTCCATGAACCATTCACTTAGACCCATTGAAAGCCCTTACGACAATATCGCTTGGCTTCAAAACTAGTCCTTCACAATCTACCCGGTCCAAAGCACCTTTAGGTAACACATTTAAAGATGAGCCAATATCAATTAGGACATGAGCCAGGGTGGTCCCCTTGCATTCAATAGAGACATGCAAGGCTTTGTTGTGGTTCCTTCCCATAGGAGTCAAATCAGCATCGAAGAACCCTAATCCATTGTTAGCCGTTAAGCTTGTTACACAGTTCTCGAACTAGTCAGCCGTGGTTTCTTGGGGTACATGGGCTTTCTTCAAGAACTTGATTAGAGCCTGGGCATGAACGTCCGAACAGAGTAACAATGACAACATATAAATTTTGGATGGGGTTTTCCCCAGCTGCTCAACTATTTTGAAGTCATTCTTCTTTATGATTTTCAGGATTTCCTCCATCTCTCGAGTGGAGGGTTCTTCAGCCTCAATATCTTTGGTAGGTGCCTCTATCACAGCAGGCTCACCTTCTTTCTCTTTGCCTCTAGTGTTGACACTAGACTTGTCATTGGTTATGCGGACGGGAGTTGTTGTAGTAGTGGGTGGTGAAATATCATGGAAAAGATTCTCCCTGTTCTTGTTACTTTACTAGAACCTGCAATGTTAGTGACGTCAACTTCGTCTTTGTTGATCCAAGAGTCTTGTTTTATCCCATGATAATAAACCTCGGCACCATAGTTCCATGGAACCGCTTAAGCAGAGGAGTAGGGAATAGGCCCAGCGGCAGTGATTATTAAAGGAGAAATGGTTGGTTCATTTGAAATTCTAATAGGACCCTTTGAGGGTATCCTAAAAGGCTTGTGGGAAATTGTTATTATGGAAAGATTTTCAGCTTTGTTGGTTAAACTCTTGATGGTGGGAATCTTCTCAAACGGAATCTCGTAGATATCTATCAGGCGTTGCACACCTTCCTTCAGCCGCTTGCACCCATTTACTTGTTGATCACAGCAAACACAATCTTTAGAACAACTAGGGAACACCCCGACTCTCAGCAAATTAACCTTCACAGTAGTTAATGGAGTTGTTAAATCTTTAATGGAAGAGACGAAAGTTGTATCATCAATTGTGTTAACACCTTTGCCATGATTCGACATTGGTGCGGTTATCACATTTGGAGTAGCAGGTGTATCAAATTCAATTGTTTTATTGTCTATCAGATCTTGAATCTTATTCTTCAGAGCCCAACATTGATCAGTTTCATGCCCTAAGGTTGTTGGAATGATATGCGCACTTGGCATTTGGATTGTACTTAGGTGATCAAATGTATGGATTGCATGGTGGATCGTGCTATGTCACTAAGTTGCCCTTCAATAGATGTTGTAAGGCTTGGGATAATGACATGCTTATCCTCGTGAACTGTCTCTGAGGAACTTCAGATCATTGATTGTTGGATGATTGCCTTTGAGCAGATGGAGGGTTAAAGATTAACATAACATTAACAGAAGGTCGATGATCCTTTTTGGTATGGGCCCTTTACCCATACACAACATTTGTTTCCTTCTATCCAATGAAGGGCTTCTTTACAATATTGGATACGGAAGAATATAACATGGGAATCTTCCCACTCTTAATGCCATTTTCTACCCTTTCACCAGTTAGGATCAACTCGGTGAAACAAAACGAAGAAATACCAATCAATAGGTTGAAAAATGGTCCATTCAATGTACCCATGAACATGTCAACTAGTTCTCTGTCAGTTAGTCGTGGTTGGACCCTACCAGCAAGATCCCTCCATTTTTGTGCATACTCCTTAAACCCCTCATTAGTACCCATTGTCATACCTTGAAGTTGGACTCTAGTTGGTTCCAGATCGGCATTGTATTGATACTGATGATAAAAAGCAGTGTCTAGATCTTCCCGTGTGTGGATGCAAGAACCTTCCAATTGATAGAACCATTCTAGTTGAGTCCCAGCCAGACTCTCTTGGAAGAAGTGAATCCAGAGCTTTTTTTCGGTAGTGTGCGACTGCATCTTGCGTACGTAAGACCTTATATGAAGTTTTGGGTAGGAAACTCTATCATACTTGGCAAAGACCGGTATCTTGAACTTATGGGGAATGACGACCCCGGGTACTAATACCAAATCACCAAAATCCAAGCCAGGCACGGCTTGAATTTCAACAACCTTTAGTCTATCCTCCAACTACTTGTATTTATCCTCAGCTGGAGGATACTGTTCATCGAAGTAGTCTTCGTCTTCTGATGCTTGATCATTGGCACCCCTAGAACGAGTGCTCTTTGCCTCTTCGTCTTGATTTTCGTCCTCTTCAGACGACTCTTCGACTATCTGTACCTGACAAACCGGACCTTTGAACCTCTTACCCATGTTGACGAGGGACTTCTTTTTGGTTTTCTTCTTGGCTACCAGCAAAGTCATCAGCTCTTGTTGCCCCTTAGCCAGGGTCAGCAAGGTTTCTTGGAATTGGGAATTCCTTGCTTGAAAGTCCTTCATGGTTTGTTCTATATCCATCTTCTTGAAATAAATAGTAGAAATATAAGGAAACCTATTGTAGAAAACATATTTATGTTATGATGCATGAAAATGCATATGCGAATGATTTCAAAGACTTAGAAGATTTTAATTTGTTTAGACAAAAAGGAACAAACATTAATTGTATTAATAATTTCAAATTGATTACAACATGCCTCTTAGGCTTACATTGAAACAAAAGAAACAAAGTGAACTAAAATACAATAAAAATGGCTCAAGTCTCCTATGGATGCTTCCTCTTTGGAGTGATATAGGCATTCATCCTCCTCTCCTTATGAAGTTGTATCGTGAGCTCCAATGTCTTCTTCTCGCTTGCATAAAATTGGGATTCAAAGGTGTATCACTCCCCCTTTAGCTAAATCCAAGCTCTTTGCAAATCTTCAAGAGAAGTAGGCATATCAGGATAAAGGACAGTATATGGAACATCTCCTTCGGCAACAGGCTGCATGATGATAGGTAGGATGGCTTCATAAGGCATCATGAGGTTTTGGGCGCGAGTGCGCACCCACTTTAGATAAGGAACCAAAGGAATGGAGTTCTTATGCCCCAACGTCTTGCTATCAACCTTGTTAACCATGCCTCAAGCTCGTATGAATCTCTGACGATAACCTTGGACATCATTCTCGTAGTCGAATGCAATTCCTTGGACAAGTGCATCATGAGGGCCATCCCTCCTAGCATACCCAAACTGTCACAAAGCCAAACAAGGATTGTAGGTAATACCTCCCCTAAATCTAAGTAGAGGGACATTAGGGAATTCCCCATAACGGTCAATAATAGTAATGTCCTTCATGGATCGTGAACACCAATAAATATCAGAATGTGTGAGTGACATCATCCTACTAGACCATCTTAAGCCCTGCTCGTTCTTTACAACAGACTGGGGTAGGTGCGAAATAAACCACCTAGCTAACAGAGGAGTGCAACACATAAGAAGTCCTCTTCTCTTCATGGTGCGAGAGTGAAGAGAATGCAAGATATCCCCAAGTAGAGTAGGCACCGGATTGCGAGATAGAAATTTTTTGACTGTGTTCACATCTATGAGTTGGTCAAGATTAGGAAATAGAACCATCCCATAGATTAGAAGAGCCAACACTTACTTAAAGGCTTGTAGATCCAAAGCATCCCAAGAATCTTGAGCCTTCTCCAACAAAAACTTGGCTAGGAACCTTTTGACACCACTTCTTGTTTCCCAATTGGCCACAATGCCAGATCGTTGCAAATGTAGAACTCGAGCAATCTCCTCAGGTCCTGGGTCTCTTTCAATACCATTGAAGGATAGTTGATCAAGAATAGCGATTCTAAAGAGTTGAGGAAATTCTTTCATAGTGGGCACAAGTTGGTAATCAGGAAAGGTAAAGCAATGGTGTTTAGGGTCGAAGAATTGGAATAATACATGCATCATATCCTCTTCAAAGTTTGTTGTAACCAAGTTGATGAGATGACCGTATTTTTTTGGTGAAGGGAGAATCATTGGGGACCATTGATGCCAATTCCTTAAGGTGAGGAGGCACTTTAACGAGGTTGATTCGGATAGTGTTTCGTCTCATGGAAGCCATGTCCTATGAAACAGCACAAAGATAAATCCCAAAGTCCTTGAAATGATTAGTGCCAAAATGCAATGGTATGATGTTATGATGTTTATGTACAAGTAAACATATACACACAAGGCACGCAATTCCTTAGGTTTAGGCTTGCATGGATTTATAGGTAAATATCCTCTTGAAGTTTAGTTGGTTCAACCTGTCCTAGAAAGTAATCGGGTTCTAGGGGATCTCAATATCATCGATCCTTCTCCATTGGGCGTTGTTTCAGCGCAAGCCTCTATATCGGTGACCAAAATATCCCAAGAGTCATATCTCAATGAGTGTAGTATCGAGTATCAACCAACTTCAGACTGAACCAAAGCAAACTATCTCACTATTTCCTAATAGCCAAGTTGTTCAATTAAAGGTTCTAAGGTTCGTTAGTGCTTCATGACATCACTCAGCAGCCTCGTATTCTCCTTAATTCTCCATAAGGGATACCGGTACCCACAAATATGTCACACTAACATATCTATTGTTTTAACCATATCGGTTTACACCGTACAATCTCTATAATTTTTTCTATTTACCTAATGGTGTTCCCAGATCTGGGTAGAGGATCAATACAAACCCAAACAAGGACCCATAAATGTAAAGAAAACAAATCAAATAATGAAATCAAGTAAATGTGATCTAGTTCTAAGGTAACCCCACTTTTAAGCATTCCCCAGCAGAGTCGCCAATTCTGTAACATGGTGGGAGAACTGACTTGATTGTTTTTGTGTTTTATCGCAATTGTTGCGGATAGCAAGAGTCTCCACCGACTTTTCTTTTATCCAATAAGGAAAGGGTGAAAAGAACAGGAAAGCCTTTTGAGATAATTTCTTGAGTTCGGGGGGTAGGTTATGAAAAGGGAAGATGTTTGTGGTGGATTTTGAAATTATTTTTGAAAAGATCCTTCGTTTAGGAAAACTTTGTAATGATTCTCGTCTTTATAAGAATGCATACAAAGTAATGAACTTTTTAAAAATATTTCATGTTTTTGAAAGTGTTTGGTGTGTTTGAAAAGATGTTTGTTTTTGAAGATTTATTGTGAGCAAGCAACTAAGAACGTTCTACCTACTCAAAAGTCTTTTGTTCATTTCTCTCTTCCTTTGATATTTCTATCTCACCATTGATTGGTAAGTAGCCTTATCTTTGGATGTAAAGGGACAGGCGTGGGTCATCGTATAATCATGAATAGTAATATTGTGAGATATCTTAGCATTTCTCTTGAGAGACTAAGATCATTTGTAAGGCAACATTCGTAGCGTCATTGAGGGACTATGATCTTGTATTTTTGATTGTTTTCGCTAAGACGTCTCACATGCATATTATGACTATTTTCTCAAGGCAACAAGTGGAGTTAACTCTAGAGGTGCAAAGTGTGAAAGTCTTTGTATTTCATGTTTGAATTTATCTTGGATTTAAGGTTTTCTAAGCATTGGTTTTATCTTTTCATACAAACCCTAATTTACTAGCATTTATATGAAAGCAATAAATTACGGAAAGTAAATTTCTACGCTATTACATTATTAGAGGATGGGGTATACAAATTTATAAATGGGAATTGCAAGAAATTAAATCCTAATTATCTATTACAACCATATTGAATTCGAATAAATGTACAATAAATAAAATGAATATAATGTACGAGTATGAATGGATAAGGAATGGACTTTGTTTGGTTTTTTTGTTAAGAAAAGATAGTTTTGACTTAATTAACTTAAAATAAAATAGTTAACTAAAATAAGAAAATTAAAATTAAGTTAAAAGAGATTAATTTATTAAAGAAAACAATTTTTTTTGGGGTTTTTGTTTGTGAAAAGTTTTAATTAAATTAAACTAGTATAAAAATTAATTAATTAAAAGAAAACCTAGGTTCTAAGTTAATTTTTAATAAAAGAAAGAAAACATGGATTTAATGTTAATTTATTTTGAGGAAAAAAAAGAAACTAATTTGTTTTAAGAAAATATTTTTAATGTGTGAAAATAATAATCAAAATCTTAAATTCTCATTAATTTACAAGTTAATTATCAAAGATAAAATAAAAGGTGATTAAAATAAATTTGTTTTTATGTCAAAAATTAATTTAATTAAATAAAAACTTAAATCAAATTTTCAATGATTTTTTTTTAATGATTTTTGGTATTAAGTAAAATAATTAAAAGGAAATAAAAAATAAAAAAATAGAATGGGCCATGTGACAAAAGTGAGCAGGGGGTGGAAGGTCAGCAAAAACAAAAGGCCCGTCAAAGGAGGCCCATGCGCTGGCTGAAACAAATAAAAAAGAGAAAAAATGTGAAAATAGTAAAATGGCAGCGTTGGGGCTTGGACCCACGCCCTCTGCATAATGCACGTGCTGCCTTACCACTAGGGTGGCTATACATCTGGTGTTTAATACCAAACCATTGTATTACATTTTAAGACACTTCCTAAAGACAACTTCATCTTCAAGCTCACGCCTGCCTGAACTCCTGCATCTCATTCACCTCTCAACCAAAATGAAAAAAGTGAACATGAAACTTGTGGCAAATTCCATCACGATTCCAGAAATGTAAAGCATTAAAACTATGAATCCAAGACAAGCAGGAATTTTGAACAGTACCAAATTTAACTATGATATCTACATTTTGTCTTTGAAAATGCAAGCCTAACAATGCCTAAATAATGAGATGAAAAGTCAGAAAACTCACCTTGCAGCTGGAGATCATGTTTTGAGTTAGAGCTTCTTTTAGAGTGTTTTGATGATTGGGTTAGCTTCCTTGAACCTCCAGGAAGCTATTGCAAAGCTTACTTTATGCTGAAAGTTCTTGAATCAAGCTGGAGAAGTCAAGGTGCAATGCCATGTTTTTGAAAATGGAGGATGGTGCAAATGGTGTTACAGTTTGAAAACAGGGGTTGGGATAACTTCTTTATGTGTAATAGAAGCTTTGTGGATGGTTTGGCCAAGAAACGCACAAGGGGATTTGGAGACTGGATTCAAAAATCAGAAATGATAAGTTTTTGTGCTTGTATTGCAATTTATGGTTTTAGGGAGTTTGAGGGCTTGTAAAATCGTGTGTTAGCTTGCAAATGATGTCTTAATTTGTAGAGGAAAGGTTTGGAAGCTTGGAGAAGTCAGATGTACAAGATCACATGTTTGTGGATTTTGACTTGTTTTTGAAGTTATCTTGACAAAAACGTTTCCAAGGCATGGTACAAAGATATATAGAGTGGTTTCAAACTTTAAACATGTTCCTCTGACTTTGTAGAGGAAGCTTGTGCAGAAGGAACAAGTTAGAGGCTCAATACAAATTACCTTTGTGATTAAAGTCAATTTTCAAGAATGACAATGTTGCTTTCTTCCAAAAATGGATGAATCTTTTAGACAATAGCTCTAATGCTTGGATTATGGCTCTAGAAATTGTGTAGATCATTAATTATGGAGTTAAAAACAAGTTTGAGTCCTGCAAAGCAAATATTATGCAGGCTAGCATGGATTTGGTTCATGTTCGTCTTAAAAATCTTCCTTGTAAAACAAGAATGGAACCCTAACTTAATCTCTTCGATTCTCCTTGCTCAAACATGATATCAAGGATTTATTAGACTTTTTAGAAAGCTTGTAACATGCTCTACAATACCTATTTGAATCATTTTTGCAAAATCCAATTGGAACTATGTTCAATTTGGCCAAGAAGTTAGGTCAAAATCCTAACTAAAAATGCTCAAAATTTTAGTAAGTGTTTTAGTTTCATGGGCGTGTATTCATAGATTAATAACTTTAAATACAAGCATTTATAGAAAAATTCCTGACCTATAAAGTTTTAGATCTCATTGATATCTACAAATTTCATGTTGGAAGTTTTCCTTGAATCATCTTGCATCATGATGAAAATTTGGTACAAAGTTATAAAAAAAAGTAGATTTTCCAACACTTAGAAAAATTTCTAAGTCTTGGAAATTTTGACTTTTCAAAATGAATTTTTAATTTTTAATTTATTGATGAACAAACTTCATATTTTGACATGTCTTGATGATATATGATTTTTTAAACTCGATTTTTGATCAAAAAGTCAAAGTTTGACTTTTCAGTGTATCAGTTGACTTTTCATCAATTGACTGAATTTCAACTATCAATCAAATAATCTTTGGAAGTGTTTTGAACCTTAACATTAGGTTAAAATGATAAATTTTAATCCTTGATATCATGTCTCAAATCAATAAGTCATGTATTTGGTCAACAGTAAAAAAATAAGCCTCTTCAGTCAAAACCCTAATTTTGACCATTTTGCCCTTTTGGTGATATGATCAAATTTCTTGAGGAATTGTGAGCCAAACTTGATCAATTGACATATATGAGTTCAAAATGTTGATATGGATAAAAAATTATGAAATTTGACTATAAAATGACCACAGTTGACTTTTTCTCCAATACAATTGATTTTAGGTCAATTGAGCAACAATGTGATCCAAAGCTTGAAACTTGACATGAGCAATCTTGGGAATATTAAATGATCCATGAAAGTCATATGAAGCGTTAAAAGTATAATTTTACTTGTACAAATTCAAACCCTAATTTTGAGTCATCAGTGCTTGAGGAGGTGTCTTGAGCTGATCAAACACTGTGCAATCTTGAATCAATAGAGATATTGTGAGAGAATTATTTGAGAAATTGAGAGGGCAAATTTTGGGGTACAACACTCGGACACCCATGGATTCACGGGGCAGGTGCGGTTACCTCTACATTACATCAAATTCTGAAATACCCAATGAAAGGGAAGGTTGTCACGGTCTGTGGAGAGGAAGAATATATGGTCAGTCATTTGAATTTTTTCAAATACATTGAAATGGATGGAAAATTCATTGAAACCCCATGTCAAGAATTTGAGGTAATCCCTCCAATGGTTTTTGTTGCTACTCCTTCTACTCTTGAGATCTCTAAAGGCACACCAAGAATGGCCTCTTTGAAGGATGCTAGGGATGTGGTAGAAGATGGAGGCTGCACTATCTGGGGACTGTAACACCCCAATTCTACCCGGCAATTATATATGTAAATCAGAGTTATAAAATTCATACAACTGAATCAGGATGCCATAAATTCAACTTTAAAAACACATTGCATTCAACGTGGATACATAACACTTTAAAACTTTGGATGAACCATCAGCATAATAATTTAATCTCTTAATTCAATAACTTAACATCTACGCAGCGGAATTTTTAATAACATCTTTTTCCATCGTTACAACAACTTCAAAACAACACATACTTAGCAACAATCAAATTAAATTTCAACAACCGAAATAATCAATAATTAAAAGCAACAAGCGTTCATCCCCCTGAGTGTTACGTATCAGAGCAATGGCACCGACTCGAACTACCGAAGGTATACTGCCTTCACTCCAGATTACCCGCACGTTACCAACGTAAGGGTAACATTCAAACTGAAGGGGTGAGATATCTAAAAATATAATAAAACGTATGATAAATAATATATTAAATTAGATCACATAACATCACCACTTCTAATCGTATAAACAACAATAATCGCATCAGAGTCCCAACAATATACACATTTACCGCATCAATACACAACTTCTTTATGCAATCATATAATGCGACTCAATACTATGCAAATGCATGTGGTACCATTGGAGCAGAACTCCCATCTCAAATAACTGCCAATAAATAGAGGCATCAACAAGGCATAAGCCTTCATCTTAATATTCGCCAATACAGGCCATCTTAACGAGCATCAACTCCTTCTTGAAATGAAATGTATGCGACACAATCATGAATGTAATAACAACACCATAATTAACAACATCTAAATACAACATCATCGTTGGCCAGAAGCCTACATCTTAATAGCTTCCAATTATTAGAGGCATCTCAACATTATTCATCAACATAATTTATCAACATAATTCATCAACATCATTTATCAACATAATTCATAGCAACTCAGCCATAACAACAACACAACGGCAGATCGACAATCTTTCAACATTGGCCATAGACTTACAACATGATATTGCCTATAATTAATTAATCATATAAGGCTTACCTTTAGTTAACAAATATCTACATATTATTAATTTTGTAATACTACATCATTATCATCATTAATCTTATTGTTATGAAACAAACAATAATCTATAATCGTCTCATCTTCATCATACTTCACAAAATCATCATAGCAATTTACACGGGAAGCTAACTCTAGTCCTAAATTTGGTTACTAGGATAATACTTCCTATTCTTAATTTTAATACTCAAGAATGAAGTTCATCGTTTTATCTATTCAACGCTTCTAACGACACCTCAAACAGAGTCCGGAAACTCAAGTTATAGCCTCTGTAAATGAATCTGTCAAAAACCAGACTACATGAGTCGACGCATAACATCTTGAGTCGACGCGTACTGGGATTAACACGCTGCATGTATCGACGCGTACTCCCTTTGTATCGACTCATACTGAGTCTGTAACACTGCATGTATCGATACATGGTCCTGTGTATCGACTCATCCTGAGTCTAAAAGTCTGCATGTATTGATGCTTGGCTTCTTTGTATCGACTCATCTTGAGTCTAAAAGCCTTCATGCATCGACGCATGGCTTTTAGGGTCGATACATAATGTTATGTCATGAATATTTTCTGCGATTTCACTGCGTTTTCACTATGATTTCCATGCTTTAGGCCCTAAAAACATCCTCTAATCATAGGTAATCATTAATTATAATTATCCTATATTTCTACATCGATTATACAACATTAAGGCATCATTACTCATCTCTAAATCATTGATCTTCATCATACAACAACATACACATTCAAATCATAAACAAGATAACTTTTCACATCTAATCCCACATACTGATCATCATAAACCCTATTATAGAGTTAGAACCCCACCCTTACCTTGGATTTAAGGTTTCTCTATAACATTTCCAGTTGAATTCCATTCTGCCTCTTTCATGTTCTCTTTCTCTTCTTCCAACCCTTATTTCCTTCTCTTACTGCTTCTTCTTTTTCCTTATTATTTCTAGCAATAATAAAATAACCCTATAATTCTCAATATGCCTTAATGGGCATAAAACTCCTACACCCCCTTCTACTACTTCTATTATTTAAAACAAGCCCATATCAAGTAATATTATCATTCTAATATTATTCCACAACTTAAATAAATAAATAAATCCAATAACAATAACCCGTCAACTATCATCATAACACAACTTCACAAATAATCCAAAAATAATTTAATTAAATAATTAATTAAATTACGGGCGTTACAGGGACAACTTCTTGAAATCCCCTACAAATCTGACAAATTTGGATTGGGTTTTACTTTAAAGGCTCGGAAAGAGGTTCGACATATTCGTGCTGGAAAATCACCTTTTCATATTAGCAACCATGGAGTCAATTCTTTGGAGGACACTGATAGTGATGGTGACTTGGACGACTGGATATTCCCAACTGCTGATGGTGGACTCAACAACTGGAGGGCCAAAGACTTCATCTCAATCTCCTTCAAGTAGGAGTAATTTCTATTTCATGTTTTTTATTGCTTTAAGAAATTTGTCTGTATAATTTCATTCAAAACAATGACTTTAAACCATGTGCCTTGCCCGGGGCACAATGGTCCATTTGTTATTCATATGCTCATTTAATGAAAACATTGGACAATTTTGCATTCAAATTTTATGCTCTTTGTCTTTCTTTTATTGCATTTTCAAAAATAGCCATGTGACCTTACATGCAAGCACACACATTTGCAGATCCACATCCACGCCAGATCTCATTGATAATAATTCTGCTATTGTCATTTATGACTTTGAAAATCTAATCTATCATGTCGAAGACGAAGGTGAAGAAGATTGTGAGATACCTGGAGAACTCGCTAGATTCCTGATACAAGAGGAAAATTCCATCCAACTGCATGAAGAACCGGTCGAAGTGATAAACTTGGGTACTGAGGCAGATAAGAAAGAAGTCAAGATCGATGCTAACCTAGAAGACAGTGTTAAGAGCAGATTGGTTCACATGTTGCACGAATATATTATATCTTTTCTTGGCCATACAAAGACATTCTGGGGCTCGATACTGATATCGTGGTTCATCGTCTACCAATGAAAGAAGGTTGTTCTCCGATCAAACAAAAGGTTTGTCGCATGCGTCCTAATATGTATGAGAAGATCAAGGTTTAGGTAATGAAACAGTTCGATGCAGGTTTCTTGGTAATGACGTTGTATACCCAATGGGTTGAAAATGTTGTTCCAGTTCCAAAGAAAGACAGTAAGGTCCGTACGTGTGTAGACTACAGGGATTTAAATAGGGCAAGCCCCAAAGACAACTTCCCACTACTGCATATGGATGTCTTAGTTGACAACACTGCTCAACACGAGGTATTTTCCTTCATGGATGGCTTCTCGAGTTACAACTAAATCAAAATGGCGCCCGAAGACATGGAGAAGACTACTATTGTCACACAATGGGGCATCTTCTGTTATAAAGTCATGCCTTTTGGACTGAAGAACGCAGGCGCAACTTATCAATGGGCTATGGTGGCTCTATTTCATGACATGATTCATCATGAGATAGAAGTCTATGTTGATGACATGATAGCAAGGTCCCAAACTGAAGAAGAGCACCTTAATCATCTACACAATTTGTTTGAGATGCTGAAGAATTACACGCTGAGGTTGAATCCCAACAAATGCATCTTTGGGGTAAGGTCTGGTAAGCTCTTAGGCTTCGTCGTCCGTGGTAAAGGAATTGAATTCGATCCTGCCAAAGTCAAAGATATCCAAGAAATGCCAGCTCCTCGTACTGAGAAGGAGGTCAAAGGTTTTTTAGGACGACTAAACTACATTGCCCGATTCATCTCTCACCTGACTGCTACTTGTGAGCCACTCTATAAGCTGTTGAAGAAAGATCAAGTAGTAAGATGTAATGATGACTTCCAAATAGCTTTTGATAATATACTACCTTAGCAAAAAGTTTACTGACGTGAAACAAGATATTCACTGATCGAGAAAACTTGTTGTGCTTTGGCATGGGACGCTCGCCGACTAAGACAATACATGTTTACTCATACCACTCTATTAATCTCTAAGATGGATCCCATCAAGTACATCTTCAAGAAGCCAACTCTCTCCGGAAGAATAGCCCAATGGCAAATAATCCTAACTGAATATGATATCCAGTACACTACAAAAAAATCAATCAAAGGAAGTGTGTTGGCGGATCATTTGGCACATCAAGCTGTGGATGACTACCAATCTATGAACTTTGAATTCTGGACGAGAATATAATGCTGATTACCGATTGTGAAAATCATGGACCGTATGAAGGACCTGAACAAGGATCCCGATGGACTATGGTTTTTGATGGAGCTTCAAATGTAATGGGTAACGGAATTGGGGTTGTGATAATTTTTCCCAAGGTTCGCCATACTCCTTTCACTGCCAGACTTTGGTTTGACTGTACCGATAATATGGCCGAATATGAAGCGTGCATCTTGGGTCTTAAAGCTTCTATTGCCTTAAGAATCAAAATTTTAAGTGTATATGGAGACTCAACTTTGGTAGTCAGTCAAGTTAAATGAGAGTGGGATACTAAACATCTAAATCTTATCCCTTACAAAGAGCTTATGCTAACCTTGATCCAGTACTTTGAGGAGGTTACCTTTGAACACATTCCAAGGGAAGAAAATCAGTTGGCAAATGCTTTAGCTACCATGTCTTCTATGTTCAAGGTCATATGGGACAACGAAGCTCCCCGAATTACTATCGAAAGATTTGACGAACCAGCGCACTGCTATGAGATTGACACTGATTGTGTAGAGGAGAAGCCTTGGTTTCATGAGGTGAAAAGATATCTCGAAGCTCAAGAGTATCCTGAAGGAGCGTCAGTCAACAACCATAAATTCATGCGGAGGTTCTCATCCAAGTTCTTCCTGAGTAATGGGTTCTTATACAAGCATAACCATTATTCAATTCTGCTCCGTTGTATGGACAAGAAGGAAGCAGAGAAGACCATGGAGGATATGCATGAAGGTATCTTTGGTACTTGTTTTAGCGAACATACTATGACCAAGAAGATTCTGAGAGCTGGTTACTTTTGGTTGACCATGGAAATTGATTGTCATCACCACTCAATGACTTGCCATAAGTGCCAAATTTATGCTGATAAGGTCTATGTGCCTCCAATTCCTTTGAACAACATGACTTCTCCTTGGCCATTTGAAATGTGGGGCATTGACATGATTGGAGAAATCAAACCTACTGCCTCTAATGGACACCATTTCATTCTTGTCTCTATTGACTACTTTATCAAGTGGGTTGAAGCAGCTTCATTTGTCTCAGTTACCACGAACATCGTAGCCCGGTTTATCAAGCACAACCTCATCTACCGGTATGGTATCCCTGAGAGGATCATCACTGAAAATGACACCAACCTTAATAATTCCATGATCATTGAACTCTGTATGCAGTTCAAGATCAAGCATCACAACTCTTATCCATACAGACCTAAGATGAATAGCATAGTGGAAGCTGCTAACAAAAATATAAAGAAGATTGTACAAAAGATGGTGGTGACCTACAAAGACTGGCATGAGATGGTACCATTTTCTCTTCATGGCTATTGTACTTCGGCACGAACATCAACTGGGGAAACCCCTTTCTCTTTGGTCTATGGCATGGAAGTTGTCCTGCCTATCGAAGTTCAGATTCCTTCTCTAAGGATTATGAAAGAAGCAAATTTAGACGAATAAGAGTGGATTCAGAATAGGTTGGATGTTAAATTTGATTGACGAGAAGAGACTGGCTACTGTCTGTCATGGTCAGTTATACCAGAAGTGCGTGATCAAAGCTTTCAACAAAAAGATCAAGCATCGGGTATATCAGCCTGGTGACTTGGTAATAAAGTGCATCATTCTGCCACAAGGCGATCCCAGGGGAAAATGGACTCCCACTTATGAAGGGCCATTTGTTGTTAAAAAATATTCTCGGGCGGTGCTATGATGCTAACCACTATGGATGGCAAAGATTTCCTTCACCCTGTGAACGCGAACATAGTCAAAAAATACTATACAAGAGAATGACCCGCTAGGTTGACATACCTAGGCAAAAATAAGGGCATCCCGAAGAGTCAAAAGGGTTCAGGAAAAAATAAGGGATATATACAAATGATTGTACACCCGGCAAGTCTAAAACATGAAAGGGCAGCTTGGGTAAAAAAGGGTATCCTGGTGGACTGAAAACCTGAAAGGGCGGTTGTGATACGGTGGGAGAACTGACTTGAGGGTTTTGCGTTTGATCGCAAATGTTGCGGTTAGGAAGAGTCGCCATCGACTTTTCTTTTATCCAAAAAGGAAAGTTGAAAAAGCATAGGAAGGACCTTTGAGATTGTTTCTTGAGTTCGGGGGGTAGATTATGAAAAGGGAAGGTATTAGCACCCTTTTCATCCATGGTTTTCCATGGGCTCTTAGTTACTTGCTAGATCACTTGCTTTTGTTGTTTGAAAATGTGTTTGGTGTGGTTTTGAAAGTATTTTGTAAAAGAGGCCATTCGTTTAGGCAATCTTTGTAATGATTCTCGTTCGTAAGAATGTATACAAAGATGTATCTCTTTTTGAAAATGTTTTCAATGTTTTGTAAAGTGTATGTGTTTGTTTTGAAAATAGCAAGGATATTGGTTTGAAAATAAAGCAAGTAACTAGGAGTAATCTACCTACTCAAATGTCTTTCCTATGCATTTTCTATTCCTTTGACATTGTTGTTTTACCATTGATTTGATAAACAACCATATCTTTAGATGTTAACGGGACGGGCGTGGGTCATCGTATAACCATGATTAGAAATGTTGCACAGTATCTTAGCATTTTCGAGGGACTAAGATCATTTTGTAAGGCAAATTTAAACAGCTTCATCGAGAGACTATGATCTTTTGATTTTGTTTGTTTTACCAAGATACTTTGCATGCGTAATATGACTATTTTTGTATAAGGCAACCAAGTGGAGAAACCCTAAGGATGTTTGTGTGCAAGTGTGTTTTATTGCATGCTTTTGTCTTTGACCTTTTTTTAGTGGTCTATTTATTGATTTTATCTTGCGTTTACATTTGAAAGCAATAAATTACAGAAATGTAAAGTCCTACGCTATTACAATATTTAGGGGGTGGGGGTACAAATTTATGAATGGGGAGTACCAGCGAGAAAAATAAAGAAAATAACAAGGGGAAGAAAGAAAGAAAAAAAAGAAAAAGGATCAGCGTGCTGCTGAGAGGAAGTCAGAAGTTCTGACCCTGGCCTGCTGCTGAACAGCAACCTGTTAGTGAAAATGTATAGGTCAGAGGTTCTGACCCTGGTACGCTGCAAAACAGAAACCTGTTAGTGAAAATGTATGGGGTCAGAGGTTCTGATCCTGCTGGGAACACAATAATTTTAAGAAGTTCTGATATTACTGATAACAAAACAGGTTCCAGAAGCGCTGGTGCCAATGTCAGAACTTGGTCTCCCTTTATGCTAGTCAGAACATCTGCAATTTGGTTATTTTTCCATAAAATAGAAGACATGCCTAGGACAGTTTCAGCAGGTGTCATAGCGTTTCAGAAGTCAGAACCAAAAATAAGAGGCAAGTTCTGAACTGATTCGTTCTCTACTTAAGCATATGGATGCGTGAAAATCTCAGAACATGCACAACCATAGAAGCATGATATCTACATTGTGTTTTTGAGCATGCAAATATGGTGATGCTTAAGCAATGTGGTGAGGGTTAGCAAGTGCTTACCTTGCAGCTGGAAAAAGTTCTGTGAACTGGAGTTAGCCTCTACTCTGATGATGTTCTGAACAACTTCTTTGAATGGATGGATGGAGGGTCTGTAGTAGTAAGGATAAGAAGTTATGGCAGTTTCTAACGTGTGGGTCAAAAACTGTATGGGTGTTTTTTGGTCAAGAAATATTTTGAGAACAAATGGAGTTTGAACGCAAGGGATCCAAAGTTAATGGTTTGTATGCTGTGTTTACAGCTTTTGAAACTCTGGGAAATTTGGGCAGAGGTTCAAGAGTTTTCTTTCTCAAAATTTTAATTTCTTTCACAAATTTTTCTGTCTGGGCTCCTTTTCTTCAGTGATCAATGGTATTCTATTTATAGGCAAAGCTTTGTGGGTTTTAAAATGTCAAGTGGCGTCAATATCATGCACTAGATGCTGACTTACTCTTGAAGAAAGTAAAAAAAGTTATGATGATTGACAGCTTTTAGCCTAGGCTGGGTTAGTAAGTGAGGATTAAGGAAAAGTGACACCCATGAGCAAAAAGTAGCGCATGCACCCATACCTAAATTTGTACAAAGGTATTTCTATGCTACACGTGGAGAGACCCTTTGGCCAAAGACTCAAAAGTGGTTGTGAGCATTAATGAGCATTAAATGGTGATGAGATTTTTTTCAAAAATCAGAAATCATGTAATATGAGATTTGCATCATTACTTAAATTTGAGCCAGAAGTTCCATTTAGGATAAGTGTCCAATTTCTGATCTTCTCACTTTGTATCATGTTGCCTCAGCAAACTCTGAACTTAGAGATTCTGCTTCAGTGTAGCACCCAATCTTCTGACCCTCTTACCTTCTGACTCCAGCATGTTCTGAAGGATTCATCAGTTTTCCAGTAAACTTCTTTGATTTATCCCTCTGAAAATTCTGAATTAAAGGTTCTGCTTCAGTGTAGCCTCCAATCTTCTGATCCTCTTACCTTCTGGTTCCAGCATGTTCTGAAGGAGCTTCCAGATTTTTTTTATCACGTTTTATAATCTTCTGGAAACTTCTGGCTGAGCTGGCGTAGATGCTGAAGAGCTACATTTTGACTGAATGTTATGTGTTGAGCTAAGTTTGCATCTTCTGACTGCTCCTGCCTGGAGGTTGGTTCAGAAGTTCTGAAATGTCATTTTTCTTAAATACTTTAGAAAAATTCTAAGTATTTAGAATTTAACTTTTCCAAGGTAAAATTTGACTTTTGACCTTCTTGATGAAACAAACTTCATATTCCAACATGTCTTGATGAAATATGATTTTTGAGATTTGATTTTGATCTAAAAACCAAAGTTTGACTTCTCAGCGTGTAAATGACCATTTTGCCCTTGTAAATGGATTGCTTGGAAATAAATGATAATTCAAGGCCTGGACTTGTATGAGAGGAAACTTTGAGAATCCAGGGTGATTTCCTGAGAAATGAGAGGGAAAATTTTGGGGTACAACAACTGCCCCTGTTCAATCTTCTTTAACCTGAGGAGTTAGATTGGCAAAATTTGCCATTCGTGACTCAAAGGTGGAAGATGATTGGACACTAGAGTTCCCAGAAATTTGCACTCGACGACGATAGGAGGAATGGGCTTAAAGATTCCATTTGGAGAGGTGATAAAATCTTGTTGGGGATGGGCTTGTAGATGCCATCAAAGAATGCTTGTTGAGATGTAGTTTGTATGTTTGAATATCAGAATGACTTCCGTGTCTGGAGTGTATCTGAACTGTATTAGGAGACTGAATCTGAATGAGTATCAGAATGGCTTCCGTGTTTGGAGCGTATCTAAACTGTATCAATAGTGTCTTTGAGTCCAAATGAGTACCAGAATGGCTTCCGTGTTTGGAGCGTATCTGAACTGTATCAGGAGTTGAATCTGAATGAGTATCAAAATGGCTTCCGTGTCTGGAGCGTATCTGAACTGTATCAGTAGTTGTCTTTGAGTCCGAATGAGTACCAGAATGGCTTCCGTGTCTGGAGCATATCTGAACTGTATCAGGAGTTGAATCTGAATGAGTATCAGAATGGCTTCCGTGTCTGGAGTGTATCTGAACTGTATAAAAAGTTGCATATTGCTAACGATAGCTGTTAATCTTATCCTGAAAAGGGTAAAATGTTAGCTGAAACACCAAGTTATGTTACGTGAAATGTATGATGCAATGTATTGGTTTTATTTGACGTTTATGATATATGGATAATGTATGCGCATGTGAGCTGATTTGCTGTATTGTTGTCGGTTTGGGGAAAATAAATCCCTGACTGCTGCCGAGGATATGTAAGTTTTCATGTCTTGAAGTCGAAGTGTTGATGAATTTCTGATGAGAGAAATAAACTCTTATTGTAAGGGAAATGCCATGTATTGCTCATAAGATCTGCTTGAGGAAACTTGAGAATCTTGACGACTTCTACTGGGGATTAACCAATGGGCGTCTTTGTTCCGTTGGGGAGTATTGAAAACTCCGTGGGGAAAAATTTATGTTCTTGCTTGGGGAAAATAATTCGGGACTCTCATTTGTCTGTTGCTTTACTGGGGAATTATCCTTGGCTGGAGATAATCAAAAGTTAGCTGTTATCTGGTCGGATTCCAAACTTCATAACGACTTGCTGGGGATATTTGGAGAAATTGGACGATTTCTACCAAGAATTGATAAACTAGAAGCTTCATTTTGCTGGGTAGCTGGGAGCTTTGTTCCGCTGGGGATGATTAAAAACTCCATGGGAAAAAAGGTGATTTCTACTTGAAAAGGTTCAAGAGTCTCGGTTGTCTGCCGCTCTACTAGGGGGTTCCCCTTGGCTGAAGAGAATCAAAAGTTAGCTATTATCTGGTCGGATTCCAGGCTTCATAACGACTTACTAGGGATAAGGAAGTTTATTGTTATCTGTTCGGATTCCAGGCTTCACAGTAACCTGATGTAGAGTAGTCTACTGGGGAAGAGGAGTTGTGGTCCTTTGATTTGTAGTAGTCGGAGAGGCTAATTCAAACTAGGGAATCTGTAGTTTGTTGGGGGTATGTGAATTTTCATGTCTTGAAGCTTTGATGAACTATTGTTGAGAGGAGTAAATTTCGTTGTAAGGGCAATTCCATGTATCGCTTGTAAGATCTGTTTGAGGAATCCTGAGAAATTTGATGATTTATACTGGGGATTAAAACTTGAAATTTTGTTTCTGCTGGGGAGTTATTGAAAACTCTGGGGAATATGGAGTGGTCTAGAGACGTTTTCCTGCCTTTTCAACCTATCAGTAATTGCCTTTCTCATCTTGTTTATTTGTAAATAGTAATTATGTTCAAATGCATATGTTTATCAATGAATCATTGGACGTTTTTGCAAACAAAACACAATTGTAAAGGAAAGACAAATAATTTTTTTGCACTTTCAAAGAGATATCTTTGTATTGACTTTGAATAAGTATTTTGTACAAAGGAGACAAATATTCTAGTAAGATAATGGCGCCATAAAAATAAGAAAGATTTATGCAAAGAAAGATAGCTATGTGTGATGGTCCCATGGGGTTCCCATTCTACTATAGCCTTCGTATCCCTGAGCATCTTGTCTATTTGTTACTTCGTCTGAAGATGATTGGATTAATCAGAAACTCCGAGTTTGTCAATGGAAGTCAAAGGTTGTCCATAAGTGATCCGACGGGACATAGTCATACGCTTTAATTCCCTAACTTTTTCCTAGACCGCCCTTTTGGGTTTTCAGTCCACCGGGAAACCCTTTTTTTCCCAAGTCGACCTTTCGGGTTTTCAACTTGCCGAGTGTATAGATTTTTTTATTTTATCCCTAATTTTTGCCCGAACCCTTTTTGGTTCGCCGGAATGCCCTTGTTTTTCCTAGGTGCGTCAACCCAGCGGGTCTCTTATGCGTAGTATCTTTTGACTATGCCTGCGTTCACAGGGTGCGGCAGGTCGTTGCCGTCCATGGTGGTCAAGATCATTGCCCCACTGGAGAATATGTTTTTGACTACAAATGATCCTTCATAGGTAGGAGTCCATTTGCCCCTGGGATCACTTTGCGGAAGGATGATACGTTTGATCACTAGATCCCCAACTTGATATATTTGGCGTCTGACTTTCTTGTTGAAAGCCTTGATCATCCGTTTTTGATACATCTGACCTTGGAAAATAGTAGTAAGTCTCTTTTCATCAATTAAGTTCAGTTAGTCAAGTCGAGTTTGGATCCAGTCGTCTTCACTCAAACACATATCCTTCATAATCCTTAGAGAGGGGATCTGAACCTCAATAGGCAAAACAACTTCCATACCATATAACAAAGAATAGGGTGTTGCCCCAGTTGATGTGCGAGCCGTGGTACGGTACCCGTGGAGAGCGAATGGTAACATCTCATGCCAGTCTTTGTATGTGTCTGTCATCTTTTGTATGATCTTTTTAATGTTTTTATTTGCCGCTTCGACAACACCATTCATCTTTGGCCGATAGGGAGAAGAATTATGATGCTGGATCTTAAATTGCTCACACAAGGTTGTGATCATAGTGTTGTTAAGGTTTGTACCATTGTCAGTGATGATTCTCTCCGGGATACCGTATTGGCAAATGAGAGTTTGCTTGATGAAGCGGGCAACAACATTCTTAGTAACGGAAGCGAAGGAAGCTGCTTCTACCCATTTGGTAAAATAGTCAATGGCCACTAAGATGAAGCGGTGTCCATTGGAGGCTGTCGGCTTGATCTCCCCAATCATATCAATTCCCCACATAGCAAAGGGACAAGGAGCCGTTAAGACATTCAGAGGAACCGGAGGTACGTGCACCTTGTCCGCATAAATTTGACACTTATGACAGGTCCGAGAGTGTTGATAGCAATCTGCTTCCATGGTAGACCAATAATATCCTGCCCGTAGGATTTTCTTCGCCATCGTACGCCCACTGGAGTGAGTGCCAAAAGTACCTTCATTTAATTCAGCCATGATCTTTTCCGCCTCAATCTTATCCACACATCGAAGCAGAACAGAGTCATGATTGCTCTTGTACAGGATGCCATTACTCAAGAAGAATTTAGCAGAGAATCTCCTTAAGAACTTATTATCGTTGATTGAGGCTCCTTCTGGATATTCTCGAGCCTCGAGATACCTCTTGACTTCATGAAACCAAGGCTGGTCCATTACCTCTTCAGTATTAATCTCGTGACAGTGTGTTAGTTCATCCATTCGTTCGATGGTAATCTAGGGAGCCTCGTTATCCCAATTAAGTTTAAACATAGATGACATTGTGGCTAGAGCGTCAGCTAGCTGATTTTCTTCTCGCGAGAAATGCTTGAAGGTAATCTCCTCAAAGTGTGGTAGCAATGTCAAAACATGTTCTTTGTAAGGGATAAGGTTTGGGTGGTTAGTGTCCCATTCCCCTTTGATCTGACTGATAACCAAAGCTGAATCTCCGAACACATCTAAAGATTTGATTCCCAGATCTATGGCAGCCTTGAGGCCCAAGATGCATGCTTCATATTCTGCCATGTTGTTCGTACAGTTGAAGCAAAGTTTGGCAGTAAAGGGAGTATGACACCCTTTCGGAGATATGAGTACAGCGCCGATACCATTACCAAGGGCATTGGAGGCCCCATCAAAGAATAGGGTCCATCGGGATCCTTGTTCAGGTCCGTCATATGGTCTGATTTCTTCACAGTCGTCTAATGTCATGATGTCTTCATCCGGGAATTCAAACTTCATGGACTGATAATCCTCTACATCTTGATGGGCAAGATGATCAGCTAGCACACTGCCCTTTATAGCCCTCTGGGTAGTATACTGTATGTCATATTCTGTTAGGATCATCTGCCATCTAGCTATTCTCCCAGACAGAGCACGCTTTTCGAAGATGAATTTTATCATATCCATCTTAGATATCAACAAAGTAGTATGAGTCAGCATATACTGTCTTAGCCGGCAAGCAGCCTATGCCAGAGTGCAATAAGTTTTCTCGAGCAGTGAATATTTGGTTTCACAGTCGGTAAACTTTTTGCTCAGGTAATAAATAGCGTGCTCTTTTCGGCCAGACTCGTCATGTTGTCCCAATACACACCCCATTGAGTTTTCTAAAACAGTCAAATACATGATCAATGCTCTTCCCTCGATGGGTGGAATTAAAATAGGAGGATCTTATAAGTACTCTTTGATTTTGGCGAAAGCAGTCTGGCATTCATCATTCCACTTGACTACTTGATCTTTCTTCAGTAGTTTGAAGATTGGCTCACAAGTAGCTGTTAGGTGAGAAATGAATCTGGCAATATAATTCAGGTGTCCCAAGAATCCTCTGACTTCCTTCTCAGTATGAGGAGCAGAAATTTCTTGTATCGCTTTAACCTTGGCAGGATTAACCTCGACGCCTTTGTTACTGACGACAAAACCTAAAATTTTACCGGACCGTACTCCGAATGTGCACTTGTTTGGATTCAATCTTAACTTATACTTCTTCAATCTTTCAAACAACTTTTGCAAGTGATCCAAGTGCTCTTATTTTGTTTGTGATCGGGCTATCATGTCATCTACGTAGACCTCTATTTCATGATGTATCATATCATGAAACAAAGCTACCATGGTGCGCTGATAGGTGGCCCCATCATTCTTCAGTCCGAATGGCATCACTTTGTAGCAGAATGTCCCTCACCGTGTTACAAATGTAGTTTTCTCCATGTCCTCAGGTGCCATTTTGATTTGGTTGTAACCTGAGAATCCGTCCATGAAGGAAAACACCTTGTGCTGGGCTGTATTGTAAACCAAGATATCTATGTGGGGAAGTGGAAAATCATCTTTAGGGCTGGCCCTATTCAAATCCCTATAGTCCATGCACATTCGTACTTTGCCTTCCTTTTTAGGTACGGGAACAACGTTGGTAACCCATTGGGGATAGGAAGTAACAACCAAGAATCTGGCATTGAATTGTTTCATGACTTCCGCTTTGATCTTCTCTGACATATCAGGTCTCATGCGGCGGACTTTCTATTTTACTGGTGGACAATCTTCATTTGTTGGAAGACGATGTACAACGATGTCTGTATCAAGTCCTGGCATGTCTTCATATGACCAGGCGAAGATCTCAACATAATCATGCAATAGCTGAATCAGACGTTCCTTGACACTCGGCTCTAGATTGGCACCTATCTTGATTTCTCTTATGTCCTCTTTGGTACCCAGATTGACCGTATCCAATGGTTCCTCATGAGGTTGAATAGCTCTTTCCTCTCGTTGTAGTAGTCTGGTCAATTCTCCTGGTACTTCACAATCTTCCTCACCTTCGTCTTCGGCTTGGTAGATTAGATCCTCAGAGTCACGAAAGGCCATAGCAGTATCGTTACCCATGGGATCCGGAATGGAGGGGTACCTTGTAACGCCCGTAATTTAATTAATTATTTAATTAAATTATTTTTGGAATATTTATGAAAATGTGTTATAATTAATTGGATTTATTTTATTAAGTGGAGAAATAATATTAGAGATATAATATTATGTGGTGAAATAATATTAGAAGAGTAATATTATTTAAGGTGGGCTTATTTTGAGAGAATAGAAGTAATAAGGGGGTGTGTTGGTTTTAAGCATAATAAGGAGATAATAGAATAATAGGGTTATTTTATTATTTGTTGTTAGAAGAGAATAGAAAGAAGGAGGCATTAGAAGAAATAAGGATTGAGAAGAACGTGCAAACTCTTGGAGAAAGTGGGAAACGACAAGAACGTGAATTCAACCAGAATTGTAGAGAAACCTTCAATCCAAGGTAAGGGTGGGGTTCTAACTCTATAATTGGGTTTATGATCATTGATATGTGGGTTAGAGGTGATTTTTTGTCCTGTTTTGATATGAGAATATGTGATTGATGTATGATAAGAATTGATGAATTCTGATGAATATTGATGTCTTGATGCTGTTAAAACGATGTACAGTCATAGGGTAATTATGGGTGGTGAATTGTCATGGTTAGATTAAGTTCTAAGGCTTTAGTTACGAAACCCATAGTGAGATGCAGGGAATAAAACAGAGAATACTGCAGTAATGAAAACGCAAAACATTACAAGTGATGAAAATCGCAGATCTGTACGTGACGGATACCAGAAGTTGCTGTTTCAGAACATGGAGTCAATTAGAGATGGCGTTAGGTATTGTTCCTAATTAGGTTGATAACAGGAAAAGGAATTATAATAATAACGTTAAGGAAAAGTAGCAGTTCTGACGTTAGAAGGATGCTGATAGAAGTTGTGTTAGATTAGTGCGGGATAGAAGTTCTGACGTTAGTAGTTGTGTGGGTCAGAAGGTGTGGTCAGTCAGAGGACGGTGATGATCAAAAGTTGTATCTGGTCAGAAGTTGTGTCTGGTCAGAAGTTGTATCTGGTCAGAAGATGGCATTAGTCAGAAGATGAGATAATCAGAAGTTGTATCTGGTCAGAGGTTGTGTCTGCTCAGAAGTTGTATCTGGTCAGAAGATGGCATTAGTCAGAAGATGAGATGATCTGAAGTTGTAACTGGTCAGAGTTTGAGTGGTCAGAAGATGAGTGGTCAGAAGATGGGGACTAGTCAGAGGTTAAGTGGTCAGAAGTTGTATCTGGTTAGAGGTTGCACTAGTCAGAAGATGTCATTAGTCAGAAGGTGAGATGATCAGAAGTGGTATCTGGTCAGGAGTTATAGTAGACAGAAGATTGTATCGCCCAGAGGTTGCATCATCAGAAGTTAGGTATTTAGAAATAGCGTTGGTTAGAGGTTGCATGGTCAGAAGATGGATGGCCTTTACGTTGTTTTGTGTAGAACGATGAGCGTTAGATGTTAGGGGCTACTGTTTGAGCTTTAACAGTAGGAGGTGATGGTCTTGACGTTAGAGTTCCAGGTTAACAGTGTTGAATTGCTGTGAGATAATATTAAATGCTGCTGTGTTATTAACAATAACTTATTAATATTAAAATGATGTTTTATGATTTATAAGTAAAAATGAATTCTGATGAATTATTTTGATATTTGGAGATGTTTTAAGATGATATTCTGAGATGTTTTGAGATGATAATTTTGAGATGATAAATTGTGATGTTGTTAACTTGGGTGTTATCATTACATTCATGGTTGTGTCGCATACATTGCATTTCTGAGATGGAGCTTATGCTCGTTGAGATGGTCTGGATTGGAAAATTTTGAGATGAAGGCTATGCCTTGTTGATGCCTCTATTAATTGGCAAATTTTTGAGATGGGAGTTCTGCTCCAATGGTACCACATACATTTGCATAGTATTGAGTCACATTATATGATTTCATAAAGAAGTGTATTTTGATGTTGATGAATGTAGATTATTATTGAGATCGTTGTTGATCTAATTTAATTATTAATTATCATGCACTTTATTATATTGTTAGATATCTCACTCCTTCTGTTTGAATGTTGCCCTTATGTTGGTAACGTGCAGGTAATTGAGAGTGAAGGTTGTATACCTTCAATAGTTCGAGTCGGTGTCATTGCTATGATATGTAACACTCGGGGGGATGAACGCTTGCTATTCTGAATGATGATTTTTAGTTTTTGAATTTCAATTTGATTATGACTTATGAGATGATTCCAAGTGTTGTTTTGTTAGAGATGTTATTAAGAATTCCGCTGTGTAAATGTTGATTTATTTAATTAAAGATGTTATGATGGTTCATCCGATGTTTTAAAAGTGTTATATATCCACGATGAAATGCAATGAATTTGTTAGAAGGATTTGTGACGTCCCGATTAATTTGTTTGATTGAAATTTTATAACTCTGATTTATTTTGCATAATTGCTTGGGGTAGAATTGGGGTGTTACAAAGTTGGTACCAGAGCAAAAGGTTGGTCTGACCTTGTCGTCGAGTCGTAGTTGTCTAACGATCGAGTATTGTTATTTGAGTTTTAATCTTTGTTTATGTTGTAGTGAGAAGTTGAGATGGCTGGAAGGAATGCTGCTGCTCTAGAAGCAATGGCTCATGCGATGGAAAATCAGCCGAATGCTGACGGGAATGCTGGATCTCGTAGCTTGGCGCTGTTCCAGAGAGATAATCCACCTACGTTCAAGGGAAAATATGATCCTGACGGAGCATTGGAATGGTTGAAATAGATTGAGAGAATCTTTCGCGTGATGGACTGCACTCCAGTGCAGAAGGTTCGTTATGGGACTCATATGCTAGCAATCGAGGCTGATGACTGGTGGCTAGAGACTTGCCAGAAGTTAGAAGCTGCAGGTGAGAATGTCACTTGGGCTGTGTTCTGTAGGGAGTTTGTTAGAAATTATTTTCCTGAAGATGTCCGTGGGAAGAAGGAGATTGAGTTCCTTGAGCTGAAGCAAGGAAATCTGTCTGTTGTTGAGTATGCTGCCAAGTTTGCTGAGTTGGCTAAGTTTTATCCGCATTACGCTGAGGAAAATGCTGAGTTTTCAAAGTGTATTAAGTTTGAGAATGGGTTACGCCCGGAGATTAAGAAAGCAGTTGGATATCAGAAAATCCGTGTCTTTGCTGATTTGGTTGATAGCTGCAGAATTTATGAGGGAGATAATAATGCTCATTACAAGATTATTAGTGAGAAGAGAAGTAGGCACCCACAAAATCATGGTAAGCCTTATGATGCCCCAGCTGGTAAGGGTAAGCAGAGAGTTGTTAATGGACAGAGGACTAGTGGGGGAGATGCTCCTGCTGGTGTGATTTGCTTTAAGTGTGGGAAACCTGGACACAAGAGTAATGTGTGCACTGCTGAAGTAAAGAGGTGTTTCCGTTGTGGCAAGAACAGACATGTTGTATCGGAGTGTGAGCACAAGAGTGTGGTCTGTTTCAACTGTAAAGAAGAAGGGCACATTGGTAGCCAGTGTCCGAAACCGAAGAGGGCTTAGTCAAGTGGTAAAGTGTTTACTTTGGTTGAGGATCAGACAGCTGCTGAGGACAAACTTATCAGAGGTACATGTTTCATTAATAGTACTCCTTTAATCACTATTATTGATACTGGTGCTACGCATTGTTTTATTGCTGCTGATTATGTTGAAAGATTGGGTCTTGTGTTGTCTTATTTGGATGGAGAAATGGTCGTCGATACTCCAGCCAAGGGATCAGTGATTACTTCTTTTGTGTGTGATAAGTGTCCCTTGTCAATCTTCGACAGAGACTTTGTTGTTGACTTGGTTTGTTTACCGTTAAGAGGTTTGGATGTAATTCGGGGTATAAACTGGTTAGAGCATAACTATGTTCATATTAACTGTTATGACAAGTCGGTGAAGTTTTCTACTCCTGAAGAAGAGGAAGATGGTCTGTTGTCTGCTAGACAGTTGAGGAAGTTGATGCAAGAGGAAGCGCAGATGTTCTCGTTGATGGCGTCGCTATCTGTAGAGACTCAAGCTGTAATTGAGGAATTGCAGGTGGTATGTGAATTTCCTGAAGTTTTCCCTGATGAGATTCCTGATGTACCGCCAGAGAGGGAAGTTGAATTTGCAATTGATCTTGTACTTGGTACCAGACCTGTGTCTATGGCACCATACCGAATGTCTGCGTCTGAGTTATCATAGTTGAAGAAGCAGTTGGAGGAGTTACTTGAGAAGGGGTTTGTAAGACCTAGTGTATCGCCGTGGGGAGCTCCAGTGTTGTTAGTGAAGAAGAAAGATGGAAGTATGAGGCTTTGTGTAGATTATAGACAATTGAATAAGGTGACGATTAAGAACAAGTATCCTCTTCCAAGAATAGATGACTTGATGGACCAATTGGTGGATGCTCGTGTGTTTAGTAAGATTGATTTGAGGTCGGGTTACCATCAGATTAAAGTGAAGGATGAGGATATTCAGAAGGCGGCTTTCAGAACGCGTTATGGACATTACGAGTATTCAGTGATGCCTTTCGGTGTTACTAATGCGCCGAGAGTATTCATGGAATATATGAATCGTATTTTTCATAATTATTTGGATCGGTTCGTAGTGGTGTTCATTGATGATATTTTGATTTACTCTAAGTCAGAAGAAGAGCATGCTGAACATTTAAGAGTAGTATTGCAAGTTTTGAAAGAGAAGAAGTTGTATGCAAAGATGTCCAAGTGTGAATTCTGGCTGAAAGAGGTTAGTTTTCTTGGTCACATGATTTCAGGTAGTGGCATTGTTATAGATCCATCGAAGGTTGATGTTGTATTGCAATGGGAAACTCCAAAGTTAGCTACTGAGATTAGGAGCTTCTTGGGATTAGCTGGTTATTATAGAAGGTTTATCGAAGGGTTTTCTAAGTTGTCATTTCCGTTGACTAAGTTGACTTGTAAAGGTAGAGCTTTTGTTTGGGATGTTCAGTGCGAAGAAAGTTTTACGGAATTGAAGAAGAGGTTGACGTCGGCTCCGATTTTGATGTTGCCTAATCTAGGAGAGCCTTTTGTAGTTTATTGTGATGCTTCTAAGATGGGTTTAGGAGGTGTGCTTATGCAGAATGGTAAGGTAGTTGCTTATGCGTCGAGGCAGTTAAGGACTCATGAGAAGAACTATCCTACGCATGATTTAGAGCTTGCTGCAGTAGTTTTTGCATTGAAGATTTGGAGGCATTATCTTTCTGGTTCTAGATTTGAAGTGTTTAGTGACCATAAGAGTTTGAAGTATTTGTTTGATCAGAAAGAGTTGAATATGAGGCAACGAAGATGGTTAGAATTGTTAAAGGATTATGATTTCGGTTTGAATTATCATTCAGGAAAGGTGAATGTGGTAGCTGATGCGTTGAGTCGAAAGACTTTACATATGTCAGCGATGATGATTAAAGAGTTGGAATTGATTGAGAAGTTCAGAGATATGAGCTTAGTTTGCAAGGTTACTCTGCAGAGTGTTATGTTGGGTATGTTGAAGATTAATAATGAACTTTTAGACAATATCAGAGAAGCTCAGAAGTTGGATATGAAACTGGTAGATTTGATGGTTGGGATTGATTAGTCTGAGAATAATGATTTTAAGCTAGATGAGCAAGGTGTGTTGAGGTTTCGTAACCAGATTTGTATTCCTGATGATGCTGAGATGAAGAAAGTGATACTTGAAGAGAGTCATAGAAGTAAGTTGAGTATTCATCCAGGAGCTACAAAGATGTATCAAGATTTGAAAGGTTTGTTTTGGTGGCCTGGGATGAAGAGCGATGTGGCTCGGTTTGTGTATGCATGTTTGACTTGTCAGAAGTCGAAAGTTGAACATCAGAAGCCTGCAGGATTCATGCAACCGTTGGAAATTCCAGAATGGAAATGGGATAGCATTTCAATGGACTTTGTGACAGGGTTGCCTAATACTTTAAGAGGACATGATTCGATTTGGGTGATTGTTGATAGGCTTACGAAGTCGGCTCATTTTATTCCTATTAACATCAGTTTTCCAGTGTCGAAGTTGGCTGAGATTTATATTAGTGTGATTGTGAAACTGCATGGTGTTCTTTTGTGCGTTATGTCAGATAGAGATCCAAGATTTACTTCTGATTTTTGGAAGAGGTTGCAAGAGGCGTTGGGTTCTAAGTTGAGGTTGAGTTTAGCGTATCATCCTCAGACAGATGGTCAGACTGAACGAACTATTCAATTGTTGGAAGACTTGTTGAGGGCATGTGTTCTTGAGCAGGGAGGTTCGTGGGATACTTATCTTTCGTTGATAGAGTTCACATATAATAATAGTTACCATTCTAGTATTGGGATGGCACCTTTTGAAGCGTTGTATGGTCGAAGATGTAGAACTCCGTTATGTTGGCATGAATCTGGAGAAAGTGTAGTACTTGGACCTGAACTTGTTCGTGAGACTACTGAGAAGGTGAAGTTGATTCTAGAAAAGATGAAAGCTTCACAAAGTAGAGATAAGAGTTATCATGACAAGCGAAGGAAAGATTTAGAATTTCAAGCTGGTGATCATGTGTTTTTGAGAGTTACACCTGTGACTGGTGTTGGGCGAGCATTGAAGTCTAAGAAGCTCGCTTCTCGTTTTATTGGACCGTATCAGATTTCAGAGAGAGTGGGGAATGTTGCCTATAGAGTGGCTTTACCGCCTAATCTTTCGAATTTGCATGATGTGTTTCATGTGTCGCAACTTCGGAAGTATATTTCAGATCCATCTCATGTGATTCATATGGACAATGTGCAAGTACGGGATAATCTTACAGTGGAGACGATGCCTGTACAGATTGTGGATCGTGAAATGAAGACTCTGAGGGGCAAAGAGATTGCCTTGGTTAAAGTGGCTTGGCTAGGAGCTGCAGGAGAAAGCATGACTTGGGAGTTGGAGAGCAAGATGCGAGACTCCTATCCTGAATTGTTTGATTAAGGTAAATTTTCGAGGACGAAAATATTCTAAGTGGGGGAGAGTTGTAACGCCCGTAATTTAATTAATTATTTAATTAAATTATTTTTGGAATATTTATGAAGATGTAATGAATTTGTAATTAAATTAGTTTTTGGAATATTTAAAAGTGTTATATATCCATGACGAAATGCAATGAATTTGTTAGAAGGATTTGTGACGTCCCGATTCATTTGTTTGATTGAAATTTTATAACTCTGGTTTATTTTGCATAATTTCTTGGGGTAGAATTGGGGTATTACATACCTGCATTTGTGAGTGTGGGTGTATGTAAGGGTATAGCCATCTTTAAACAATAAAATGTAAAAGAAAAACAATGAGCACAAAAAGTTTGTATGTGAAAAATGTCCATGATTCATTGAATGTCATATGAAGATGAAATAAAAACCCTTACAAATGGACCATTGTGCCTCAGGCAAGACGCAAGGTTTAACATGTGCTAATTGTTTGTGAATATTACAGGTCTAACAAAAATATAGAAGATAAATTACTGAGGGAAGAAAGTTATTGGGACAAAGTCTTTGGCTTCCAAATTGCGAAGTCCTCCAATGACAGTAGGAAATATCCAATCCTCCAAGTTGCAATCCTCTTCACCATCTTCCACTGCATTAACCTCTCGGTTGATAATCTTCAAAGGTGGCCCTTTAGCACGGGCACGGCGTACAACCTTTTGAGCACTTGAAGTAAACCCTAAGCCAAACTTGTCAGATTTATATGGGATGTCCGGAAGTTGCCCCCAGATGGTGCATCTTCCCTCCTCTACTACCGCCCTGGCGTCCTTCAGAGATGACATCCGGAGCAGAGGTCTTGTGATCTTGGGGATCTGGGATACCGTCTTGGTTACTGCTACCTCTTGAGAGACTTCTTCGAAATGTTGAAAAGGAGTTTCAATGAATTCGCCGTCCAACTCCACATACCAGAAATAATTGAAATGGCTAATCATATACTCTTCCTCCCTGTGGATAGTGATATCTTTCCATGGACCGTATATTTCAGCATCTGGTGTAGTGTGGAGGTGATAGCACTGACATTATGGATCCATGGCCGTCCTAGCAGACAGGAGTAAGAGGGGCGGATGTCCATTACATAGAAAGTTGAGTTGAAAGTTTGAGTCCCAACCTTTATGGGGATGTCCACCTCCCCGTGGACCATTCTCTTTGAGCCATTAAATGCTCTTACGACTATGTTACTGGGTTTTAACGTCAGTCCTTCACAGTCTAGTCTGTCGAGAGCTTTCTTTGGTAAAACATTCAAAGATGAGCCAGTGTCCACCAAGACATGGGCCAGAGTTGTTCCTCTACATTCCACAGAGACATGCAATGCCTCGTTGTGCTTTCTTCCTTTTGGTGTCAGATCAGCGTCCGAGAAGCCTAGGCCGTTGTCTGCCGTCAAACTAGCTATACAATCTTTAAATTGATCAGCCAATGTCTCTTGAGGCACGTGGGCTATCTTCAGAAACTTCACCAGAGATTTCGCATGTGCCTTCGAGCACAGTAACAAAGCTAGCATGGAGATTTTGGAGGGAGTTTGCCACAACTATTCAACTACGTCGTAGTCACTCTTCTTTATTATTCTTAGGATCTCCTCCATTTCCTTTTTGGAGGTCTCGGGGGTAGTCAGTGGTTGAGCCTTTGTCCGGACAGGCTTTTCTTGAATACCTTTTCCTCGGGTAGCAGCAGTAGGAGTGTTGGTAGGGATAACAGCAGGGGTTGTGTCGTCTTTGTCGATAGGGACACTTGCAGATATGATTATTGGTACAGAGGTAACCTTTGGAACAGTCACGGGTCCAAAAACTGCCTTTGGAGGGGAAATTTCTGGAGAGAAGATTCTACCACTACGAGTAATCTTACTGGTTCCGGCAATATTGCTAATGTCAGAGTTTTCTTCTTCGGAGCTGGTGTTTTTGGCGGCCAGCCCATTTTGTTTGATACCATGGTAGTAGATGTCTCCACCGTAATTCCACGATACTGTTTTGTCTGATTCATACGGGACCGGCCCGGGCATTGTGATTATAAGAGGAGTGGTTTTTGGAACCGATGTAATCCTAACGGGTCTTTTGGGGACCCTGGAAGAATTAGAGGAGATGGTTATGATTGAAACGTCTTCAACAGTAACAGGTGAAACAGGAGTACTTTCAAACAGAATCTCTTTGTTGTCTATCAAGCGTTTAATGTCTGTCTTCAACAAAAGGCAAGCAGTTGGCAAGGATAAGCAAAGATGGCAGTCTTTATTACAACCTGGGAATATACCGGCTTTCAACAAGTTCATCTTAATGATTGGGAGTGGAGTCAAGAGTTCGTTAACTGTGGTAACAAACAAATCTTCTTCGATAGCATTGGTGTTGTGACCATGCCTAGGCATAGGAGCAGAAATGACGTTTGGTTTCTCGGGTGCATCAAACTCAATCTCTTTTGCATCTATAAGGTCTTGAATTTTGTTTTTCAGGGCCCAACAGTTGTTAGTGTCATGACCCGGACTTTCGGAATGATATGCACATCTGGCATTTGGGTGATAATAAGGGGATGTAGTATTGGGGTTCTTTGGAGCTTCCTTCAGAGTTGCCAAATTAGATTTCAGAAGATGTGGTAAAATCTGGGCTAGAGTCATATTGATTTTGGTGAACTACTTGATCGGTGATTATACTTAGGTATCCAATGATTCGGACTGCAAGTGCACACTCTTATCGTGTAGTTTTAAAAGATATCGAACCACAGAGACTGATGAATCGATCTACCGTCTTCTATTGTTACTTCGCAAATCTAAAGCTAATGAATGTTTGATTGAGTTGTAGGGAAAACTAAATACTAAATTAAGTTGGATTTTTAATAATCAATGAGCGTAACTACCAGTATGCAATAGTCGAACCTCAGGAACTAGCGACCGGTTGGGTGTCTTTATATTTTCAAAACAGCTTTCAGTAAAACTTATTTAGTTTAAAAACCCTCGTCCCACACTGTCGTTTTGTTGATCTAGGCTATGCAGTTAAGTCCTAACGTACGCTTCCGCCATCCCGCAGGAGTTAAAAACAACTTTTGAAAACTAAATAAAATCTTAATTAACTTTAAAGTGCTTCTGCTGTATTTTAAACCAATGCCTAATTACTACTGTCCAGTTAAAAGATCTCAAACTCCCGCTTTGTTGACCTTAACCTCTATCTGTTCTTTACTTTCGTAACAAAATAATTTAATGATTAAAAATAGTAACTTAGGCCAGAAAAGAAAGTTTTGTAGTAAAAATAATCCCAACTAAGTTACTCGTTCCCTTGGTTAGGTGACTTTACATACCGGTATAGGAATTCTAGCCTAACATAATATCAGACCAAATCACACAATAATTTAAGAGACATATGAAAATAAACATAATTATATTAATTAAAAATAATAAGAATTCGTAAATATAAACTTGGTAATAATTCTGAAGATAGAAGCACTCCTGCACAAACTGTAGGCTTTGCTTCGATCGGGGAATAGATGTAACCGTACAATGAAAACAAATGCTGGAGGGAATATAGAAATTGCTGGAAATAAAATAATGCTTAAAGAATATTTGCTAAGAGTAAAAATAAATTCTCCAAAGTTTCTTCCAAAAAGAAGAACTCCTTTCTCGTATGGTCCAAGGCTCTATTTATAAGTCTTCTGTGATCATTTCGTTCTTGGAAATGTAGGAACAGTTTGTGTTCCTTTGAGAAATAATAGGACCATTAATTTTGTTACGTTCCTCATGCTTTGACTGAGTGGGTCAGATAATATAGGTGATCGTTGGATTTACTTTGAATTGGCTTCTGTCCGTTGGATGCGAAGAAAGTGGGAGAAAATGGCCTTGTGACGTACGTCACGTCCAAGTGACGATAGTCACTTGGTCATCCTCAATGCGTGACGTTCGGGAATAATCCTTGACGATCGTCAAGGTCTTCTTCATGGTGGGCCACGTGCTCACATGCTTGATGGGCTTAAGCTCATTTCTTCTCCTTTGGCCCTTTTTGCTATCTTTGCACCTCTTTTTCTTCATTTCTTCCAAAGTGTTCAGCTTAATGTATATCTGCGAAAATAGAAAAATACCTGCATAATACCTATAAAATAATTTAATTTAAACTAAAGTATGAGAAATATTTTGTGTATATCAAGCCAGAAATATCACATATTTGTGTGTCATCACTACTGGACTGGCCTTTCCACCCTCGGTTGATTACCTCTTGGTTGATCAGATGCATGTTTTGGGATCATAACAGCTCCTACCGTTGGTCGACGTTCAACTCTCTTTTGATTCCTTTGTGGATAGACAGCAGATACCTCCTTTATCCCAGTGAAAGGATTTCTCACAGCCGTAGAGGCAGATGAATCCTTCTGAATCTTTCCACTTTTTATGCCAGCTTCCACCCTCTCTCGGTTAGTATTAGCTCAGTAAATCCAGCAGATGAGCTTCCAATCAGATGGTTGAATAAAGGCCCCGATAGAGTGCCTAAGAACATATCCACCAACTCCCTTTCAGACAGAGGGGGTTGAAATCTCCCAGCTAGATCTCTCCATTTTTGCGCGTAATATTTGAAACCCTCATTGGAAGCCATAACCATACTCTAAAGTTGAGTACGGGTAGGTTCCAAATCTGCATTATATTGGTATTGCTTATAGAAAGTTGCGGCAAGATCCTCCCAGTTGTGGACGTCGGCCCTTTCCAATTGGTAAAACCAATCGAGTTGTGTTCCAGATAGGCTATCTTGGAAAAAATGTACCCATAGATCTTTATCAGCGGAGTGCGGCTGGATCTTTCTCACATATGATCGGAGGTGCATCTTAGGACATGACACCCCATCATATTTTGCAAACAACGACACTTTGAACTTTGGTGGGATCACAATTCCCGATACTAACCCCAATTCTTCAAAGTCTAGACCTGGTACCCTTTGTATTTCCATAGCGTTCAAGCGTTCTTCAAGATGTCTGTACTTGTCATCTGCCAGAGGATACTATTCTTCGGAGTAATCTTCCTCTTCTTCCTCCTCTTCAGATTCTGACTAAATCGTTGTTTCCTTTCCTTTTCCTTCATCATAGGTTGTTGCGAAATTCAAGGTTCTTCTAGTCTGTCCTTGAAACCTCTCCCCATGATTACAACACCGGTTGGTTTCTTCTCTTTCTTCTTCTTCTCTTTGGCTAACAAAGTTTTCAATTTCTCCTGTCCTTTGGCCAAGGTTGTGAGTAATTGTTGAAACTGCGTGTTTTGAACTCGAAGATCTTTGATTGTCTGTTCGAGATCCATCTTACTGAAATAAACAACAGAGATATGAGGGAACTTGTTGCAAAAGACCTGTTTATGTTATGATGAATGATATGTGCATATGCAATGTTTTCAAAGATTTTTAAAGATTCAAGTTCGTTTTAGACAGAAAGGAACACACGTTATATTAATAAGATAGAGTTTGAATACAACAATGCCCCTTGGGCAAAGTAATACACTCTCTAAGATAAAAAAAAAGTGGTGCGCATCCTCTTCGGTGCAATGTAGGCATTTAGAGTCTTCTCCTCATGAAGCAGCCTAGTGAGTTCCAAAACCTTCTTCTCGCTTGCATAGAATTGGGCTTCGAAAGTATCTCTCTCTCCTTTGAGTCATATCCAATCCTTTTGCAGGTCTTCAAGAGATGTGGGCATGTCAGGATGTAGGATAGTGTATGGAACTTCTCCTTCCTTAACAGGCTCAATGATTACCGGGAGAATGGGAGGATAAGGCATCATAAGACTTTGAGCGCGGGTTCGTACCCACTTGAGGTAAGGCTCAAGAGGGATGGAATTCTTGTGTCCCAAAGCCTTGCTATCCACCTTGTTTAGCATCCTCCAAGCTCGGATGAATCTCTGGAAAAGACCTTAATCGTCGTTGTCATAGCCGAATATCAAGCCTCGAATCAGCATCTCATGTGGGCCATCCCTTCGGGCATAACCAAACTGTCTTAGAGCTAAGCATGGATTGTATGTGATGCCTCCCCTAATGCCAAGTAGAGGGACATTAGGGAATTCCCCATAACGGTTAATGATGATAACATTCTCTTTGGATCGAGAGCACCAATGAATATCAGAATGTTTGAGCGTCATTAACCTTTATGACCACCTTAATCCTTGCTCATTCTTTAAGACTGATTGGGGAAGATGAGAAATAAACCATCTCGCCAGGAGGGGAGTGCAACACATAAGGACACCTCTTTTCCTCATTGTACGAGTGTCAAAAGAGTGTAGGATATCCCCTAACAATGTAGGCACCGGATTGCGTGACATAAAGATTTTGACGGCACTTATATCTATGAGTTGGTCAGGATTGGGGAACAAAACCATCCCATAGATAAGAAGGGCCACAATTTCTTCGAAAGCTTGCAAGTCTAAGGAATTCCAACAAATTTGGGCTTTCTCAAACATAAACTTTGCTAAGAAGCCTTTGAAACCACTTCTAGTTTCCCAATGAGTTGTGATATCAGATGAGTGCAAGTGCAGAGCTTGAGCAATCTCTTCTGGCTTTGGATCTCTTTCCGTACCGTTGAAAGGTAGTTGATTGAGAATGGGAATCCTCAAGAGTTGAGATAATTCTTCCAAAGTAGGCACAAGTTGATAGTCGGGAAATGTGAAGCAATGGTGCAAAGAATCAAAGAACTGAAAGATCACCTTCATCATATCCTCATCTGTGTTGGAGGTGACCAAGTTGAGTAGACGACCATGTCTCTCGGTGAAAGGAGAGCTCTCAGGGATCCTTGAAGCTAGCTCCTTAATTTGTGGAGGAATTCTTACAAGGTTGACTTGGATAGTTTTCCTGCGAAGTGAATCCATATCCTACAAAACAAGAACAAAGATGAATCTCCAAAAATCCTTGAAATGGTTAGTGGATGCATATGATGTCCATGATGTCCATGATGTTATGCACAAGTATGTATATACAAGAAAAACAAACAAGCTCTTAGTTTAGGCTTGCATGGGGTTTTATAGGTAAGTATCCTCTTGAAGTATAGTTGGCTCAACCTGTCCTAGTAATAGTAACCGGGTTCTAAGGAGCGCAATATCACTGAATTGTTTCCTTGGTCATTGTTTCAGCTCAAGCCTCTTTAATGGTGACCAAAATATTCTAAGAAACCAACCCTCAATGAGTGCAGTATCGAGTATCTACCAACTTCGTACTGCACCAAAGCCGGTCATCTCACTACGCCCTAAAGGCCAAGTTGGTCAAGTATAGGTTCTAAAAGTTAGTTAGTGCTTCATGACATCACTCAGCGGCCCCGTATTCTCTTTGATTAACTCAAAGGCTACCGGTACCCACAAATATGTCACACTAACATAGCTATTGCTTAGACCATGTCGGTATACCCCGCACCGTTTCCATAACGTATTGCTATTTACCTATAATGTATCCCCAAATCCGGGTAGAGGATTCAAACCCAAACAAAGAACCATAATGTAAAGAAAACAAGTCAAACAAAGCAAGTAAATGTGATCTAACCCTAAGGTAACCCCATTTTTTTTCGAATATTCCCTAGCAGAGTCACCAATTCTATGATACGGTGGGATAACTAACTTGAGGGTTTTGCGTTTGATCGCAAATGTTGCGGTTAGCAAGAGTCGCCACCGACTTTTCTTTTATCCAAAAAGGAAAGGTGAAAAAGCACAGGAAAGACCTTTGAGATTGTTTCTTGAGTTCCGGGGGTAGATTATGAAAAGGGAAGGTATTAGCACCCTTTTCATCCATGGTTTTCCATGGGCTCTTAGTTACTTGCCAGATCACTTGCTTTTGTTGTTTGAAAATGTGTTTGGTGTGGTTTTGAAAGTATTTTGTAAAAGAGGCAATTCGTTTAGGCAATCTTTGTAATGATTCTCGTTCGTAAGAATGTATACAAAGATGTTTGTCTTTTTGAAAATGTTTTCAATGTTTTGTAAAGTGTATGTGTTTGTTTTGAAAATAGCAAGGATATTGGTTTGAAAATAAAGCAAGTAACTAGGAGTAATCTACCTACTCAAATGTCTTTCCTATGCATTTTCTATTCCTTTGACATTGTTGTTTTACCATCGATTTGATAAACAACCCTATCTTTGGATGTTAACGAGACGGGCGTGGGTCACCGCATAACCATGATTAGCAATGTTGCAAAGTATCTTAGCATTTTCGAGGGACTAAGATCATTTTGTAAGGCAACTTTGAACAGCGTCATCGAGGGACTATGATCTTTTTATTTTGTTTGTTTTACCAAGATACTTTGCATGCGTAATATGGCTATTTTTGTATAAGGGAACCAAGTGGAGAAACCCTAAGGGTGTTTGTGTGCAAATGTGTTTGATTGCATGCTTTTGTCTTTGACCTTTTTTTGGTGGTCTATTTATTGATTTTATCTTGCGTTTACATTTGAAAGCGATAAATTGCATAAATGTAAAGTCCTACGCTATTACAATATTTAGGGGATAGGGGTACAAATTTATGAATGGGGAGTACCAGCGAGAAAAATAAAGAAAATAACAAGGGGAAGAAAGAAAGAAAAAAAGAAAAAGGATCAGCGTGCTGCTGAGAAGAAGTCAGAAGTTCTGACCCTGGCCTGCTGCTGAACAACAACCTGTTAGTGAAAATGTATAGGTCAGAGGTTCTGACCCTGGTACGCTACAAAACAGAAACATGTTAGTGAAAATGTATGGGGTCAGAGGTTCTGACCCTGCTGGGAACACAGTAATTTTCAGAAGTTCTGATATTACTGATAACAAAACAGGTTCCAGATGCGCTGGTGCCAATGTTAGAACATGGTCTCCCTTTATGCTAGTCAGAACATCTGCAATTTGGTTATTTTTCCATAAAACAGAAGACATGCCTATGACAGTTTCAGCAGGTGTCATAGCATTTCAGAAGTCAGAACCAAAAATCAGAGGCAAGTTATGAACTAATTTGTTCTCTACTTAAGCATACGGATGCGTGAAAATATCAGAACATGCACAACAATAGAAGCATGATATCTATATTGTGTTTTTGAGCATGCAAATCTGGTGATGCTTAAGCAATGTGGTGAGGGTCAACAAGTGCTTACCTTGCAGCTGGAAAAAGTTCTGTGAACTGGAGTTAGCCTCAACTCTGATGATGTTCTGAATAGCTTCTTTGAATGGATGGATGGAGGGTATATAGTAGTATGGATACATAAGTTATGGCAGTTTCTAACGTGTGGGTCAAAAACTGTATGGGTGTTTTTTAGTCAAGAAATATTTTGAGAACAAATGGAGTTTGAACGCAAGGGATCCAAAGTTAATGGTTTGTATGCTGTGTTTACAGCTTTTGAAACTATGGGAAATTTGGGCAGAGGTTCAAGACTTTTCTTTCTCAAAATTTTAATTTCTTTCATAAATTTTTCTGTCTGGGCTCCTTTTCTTCAGTGATCAATGGTATTCTATTTATAGGAAAAGCTTTGTGGGTTTTAAAATGTCAAGTGGCACCAATATCATGCACTAGATGCTGACTTACTCTTGAAAAAAGTAAAAAAAGTTGTGATGATTGACAGCTTTTAGCCTAGGTTGGGTTAGTAAGCGAGGATTAAGGAAAAGTGACACCCATGAGCGAAAAGTAGTGCATGCACCCATACCTAAATCTGTACAAAGGTATTTCTATGCTACACGTGGAGAGACCCTTTGGACAAAGACTCAAAAGTGGTTGTGAGCATTAATGAGTATTAAATGGTGATGAGATTTGTCAAAATTCAGAAATCTTGTAATATGAGATTTGCATCATTACTTAAATTTGAGCTAGAAGTTCCATTAAGGACAAGCATCCAATTTCTGATCTTCTCACTTTGTATCTTGTTGCCTCAGCAAACTCTGAACTTAGAGATTCTGCTTCAGTGTAGCACCCAATCTTCTGACCCTCTTACCTTATGACTCCAGCATGTTCTGAAGGATTCACCAGTTTTCCAGTAAACTTCTTTGATTTGCCCCTCTGAAAATTCTGAATTAGAGGTTCTGCTTCAATGTAGCCTCCAATCTTCTGATCCTCTTACCTTCTGGTTCCAGCATGTTCTGAAGGAGCTTCCAGATTTTTTTTATCACGTTTTATAATCTTCTAGCAACTTCTAGCTGAGCTGGCGTAGATGCTGAAGAGCTACATTCTGACTGAATGTTATGTGTTGAGCTAAGTTTGCATCTTCTGACTGCTCTTGCCTGGAGGTTGGTTCAGAAGTTCTGAAATGTCATTTTTCTTAAATACTTTAGAAAAATTCTAAGTATTTAGAATTTAACTTTTCCAAGGTAAAATTTGACTTTTGACCTTCTTGATGAAACAAACTTCATGTTCCAACATGTCTTGATGAAATATGATTTTTGAGATTTAATTTTGATCCAAAAACCAAAGTTTGACTTCTCAGCGTGTAAATGACCATTTTGCCCTTGTAAATGGCTTGCTTGGAAAGAAATGATAATTCAAGGCCTGGACTTGTATGAGAGAAAACTTTGAGAATCCAGGGTGATTTCCTAAGAAATGAGAGGGCAAATTTTGGGGTACAACAGGCGGTCTAGGCAAAAATGAGGGATTAAAGCGTATGACTATGTCTCGTTGGATCACTTACATGCCAACTTTATTACCAAGATCAAAAGTTCAAAAGGTATAAGTTTAGTGCAATCAACTTCTTCTAACAACAAGAGAAGAGATGTTCAAAGACATAAGGACAATAGAGGAGTTGGAACCCAATGAGATCACTTCCACATGGCTATATACACTTGTTTTCACTTTGTACTCTTTCATTTCACGCCGATCTCCTCTTACTAGGATTCCGTCTCTGTGTACAAAATCGCCTGTTTATAAGTAAATTATCAATACAAATATACTTTAAAGTCCAGACTTTTTGTTTTTTCTGTTTTGTTTGCAAAGACGTCCAATGACTAAAATTGAATGAACATATGCATATGAACACGGTTAGCTGTTAACGAATAAATAAGAACATGAATGAACGTTTGCTCAAAACTCTAGGAGCTAGGATGATGCTCGAGTTGTTCATAAATTCCCACAAAATCCCTTTCATAAGGTTATCACCAGTGAAGTCGCCAGAGGCCCCTCTATGAGATTATCCCCAACAGAGTAATCTTCACAAATAAGGGTACATTCCCTACAATCTCCCTGGCAGATCACTTTAACAAATAGAGGAGTATAATATTCTCCCCGTTAAATCTCCTCGTAGAGTCTCAATCAATACAATTTATGGAAATTCTCTTCCGCAACTGAGTTTGTTCCTCCAAAGCCAAAAAAAGAAACCATGCAGAATTTTTCTCTCTAGCAAAATTCAATTCCCCCAAGAGAGTTGGTTTTCTCAGCAGAGCACTTCTCCATCAACAAGGTTTTATTTCCCCAATATGGTTTATTTCCCTAATAACCTACAAATTCCCTAGATAATCATTGACAAAATTCTTCTCCCTAGTAAAGTCATCACTATCCCCAGAAAGTTACCGCCAATCTTGGAATCCGACCAGATACTAGTTAACTTTATCTTCTCCAGACAAGTCTCTTTTATCTCCAAGCAGGGTATATAATAAATAAACTCCCCAATAGAGCAACAGACGACCAATGTTCCTAAACTCTACTCTCCAGACAAAGATCAATACATCCTCTGTAGAATTTCCTCAAACAAGTAAACAGGAATCCCTAGCGGAAACATTCTAGACAAGATTGAAGATACATATACTCTTCATCCCCATTAATAATCAAGGATTTAATTTCCCAGACAAAGATACACTTAGACAAGCATCTTACACTCATAATGGCATATACATACGAAACGCATATAGCACAGTGTCATTTATTTTGAGAACATCATTGCATAATGAATTTCATACATCATGACATTGCATACAAGCTAACTCTTTACCTTTTTAGAAAAGATTCAATAAACAGATGAATATCATCAACAATTTCCAACAGCTTTAGATTAATTTCTGAAACAAGACAGGGCAACTATCTGTGAACAACATATTGTAGATTAATTCCCGAAACAAGACGGGGCAACTATCTACGTGACCAGGCCAGAGATTAATTCCATAAACAAGAAGGGGAAACTATCTCTATAGCCAATTAAAACCAAGCTCCAGATTAATTCTTGAAACAAGACAGGGCAACTATCTTTGAGAAAATTGATTGAAGATTAACTCCGGAAACAGGACTAGGAAACTATCTTTCTTTCTTTTTGGTCAGATAAAGATCAATTCCCAAAACAGGACAAGACGACTATCTTTATCACCAATGGTATGAACTCCCGAAATAGGACGGGTTTACCAACAAACTGATTGTAGATCAAATCCTGAAACATGACAGGGCGAGAATCTACACGACGAGCAGCTACTCAAACACCTCTTTTAGAGTTTCATTCTGCAAAGCGTGTCTCAGAGACAGTCGGGAGAAGACTCATTCTGATCCACTTTTTAGATACAGTCAGGTGTAGACTCATTCTAATATATTTTTAGATACAATCAAATACACACATCTGTTGGTTTAGTTTAAATCGACCAAGATTTATTCTGATACTTCTTCTAGTAGATACTTTTTTTGGTTCAGTTTAAATCAACCAAAGATTTATTTTGATTCTTTTCGGGTAGATACTTTTTCTGGTTCAGTTTAAGTCACCTAAATATTTATTTTGATGCTTACCTAGTTAAAGACAAATTCAAGACATCTACTGGTTCAGTTTAAATCGACCAAATATTTATTCTAATTCTTTTCTGGTAGACACTTTTTCTGGTTCAATTTAAGTCACCTAAAGATTTATTCTGATTCTTATCCAGTCAAAGACAAAGACAGGCATCTGGTGGTTCAATTTAAATCGCCCAAAGATTTATTCTGATTCTTTTCTGGTAGACACCTTTTCTGGTTCAAATTTATTCTGATTCTTATCTAGTCAAATACAAAGACAGGCATCTGCTGGTTTAGTTTAAATCGCCCAGAGATTTATTCTGATTCTTTTTTGATAGACACCTTTTCTGGTTCAGATTTATTCTGATTTTTATCCAATCAAAGACAAAGACAGGCATCTGCTGGTTCAGTTTAAATCGCCCAAAGATTTATTTTGATTCTTTTCTAGTAGACACCTTTTCTGGTTCAGATTTATTCTGATTCTTATCCAGTCAAAGACAAAGTCAGGTATCTACTAGTTCAGTGTAAATCACCCAAAGATTTATTCTGATTCTTTTTCGATAGACACCTTTTCTGATTCAGATTTATTTTGATTCTTATCCAATCAAAGACAAAAACGAGTCATCTGCTGGTTCAGTTTTAATATACTAAAGATTTATTCTGATTGTTTTCTAGTTGAAGTCAAGCTGAGACTTGGTCTAATTTCTACCAACAGTTATCCTGGATGGCATCTTCAATCCCATCTTTGACGACTCTCTATCATCTCTCTAAATGACATCTTTAATCCCATTCCCGATATAATCAACAATCAGATATACTTCATGCACAGGCGAGTGCACGTTTCTGGGCACTTAAGTGTTCAATCCTCTTCTACCTTCAAGTCACGAATGGCGGACAAGCCAATCTAACTCTTCAGGTTTAAGAAGATTGAACAGGAGCAGTTGTTGTACCCTAAAATTTTCCCTCTCTTTTCTCAATACATTTCTCAAAGGTTTCTCAAGGGTTTGATCAGACAAGCCCACCTCCTAAGCATTGAGACCACAAATTAAGATTTTGACTGAAGTTGACTGATCATTGACTTTTGACCTAATACATAATATAATGGTTTGAAATATAACCTCAAGGAATCAAACACAACATGTTAACCTAATTTCATGACTCAAATCATTTCTCAAGATCAAAAGATTGACAGTTGAATTTTTGATCAACTGATGAAAAGTCAACTGATACACAAAAAGTCAAACTTTGACTTTTTAGTCAACATTACATTTCAAAGATCAAAATTCATCAAGACATTCAAAAATATCAAACTTGATCATCAATAATCAAGAAAGTCAAGAAAGTCCACAAAAAGTCATAGTTTTCAATACTAAGAAATTTTCTAAGTGTTTTTACACTTGATAATTTCATTACTTCATGATATTTTTTCATCAAGATGCAAGATGATTCAAAGAAAACTTTCAACATGAAAGTTGTAGATCTTGATGAATTCTACAACTTTGTATTAAAGGGTCGATGTCCAAAATATGCTTAGATTTGAAGATATAGATAGGCTCATGAAGTCATGACATTTTTGTATAAACACTTAGAGAAATTTTCAACGAGTTTGGTCAGATTTTTGTCCCAACTTCTTGGCCAATTTTCATCAAGTTCCAATTTTATTTAGCCAAAGTAGTCAATATGAAAGTTGTAGATAATGTTTCAAGCTTTCCAAAACATCCAACGCCATGAATTTATCATACTTGAGCTAGGAGATTCAAAGGCATGAAGTTGGGCATCCATTCTATAATTACAAGTCATTTTGGTGAAGAACACATAATCCAATCTACATGCTATGCTGCATAATCTTGCTTTGCAGGCCTTCTAACTTGAAAATATCACCATAATTTAATGTTTACACAAACATTTGAGCTATGGTCCATTTGATTTAAGAATTGTTCAAAGCATAATTCCATTAATGGCACAAAGTTAACACTTCCATTTTTGAAAAGCATGCTTTTGCAAAATTTCAATGCGTTGAGCTTTGTAATGGTTATATTTGATTATAAGAAAGATCAAAAGCATGGAGAAAGCCATCTGCATCCAACAACTTCATAACATGATTGTACTTGAAACATTGAAACTATGAAAATTCATCCAACTTGGTCTTTCACTTTCAACCAAACCATATAGGCTATTTTTAAAATCTGATTACTTCAACCTGCCAAACCTCTTGCCTATAAATAGAAATATCAATTGCAAGATAAAAGAGATGAACAAGCCCTCAAAACCCCTTTACTCACAAAAAACCAGAATTGTCCATAAAACCTCCACTTTTGAGCTTTGAAGTCCAAATCTTTGAATTTCTCGAACCTTGCAAGTTTTGCCCAAACAAACCACCCAAATACTTCACATACATCATATAGAACTTGTTCAAGCACAATAAAAACATCTGTAACATCTTTATCACTCTCAAACTCAAAAACAATACCTTGCAACTTGACTTGGTTGGAGTGATTCAACAACTTTCAACATAAAGTGAGGATTGGCATAACTTCAAGAAGTCGAAGGGAGTTCAATTAATCACCACTTTGCACCCGGAAACATCCATATGTGTTCTAAAGTTTTCACTTCAAGAGGTAAATTTTCTAAAACTGTAATATCATTATTCATACATCATTCTCTTTCATTTTCAAAAAGATACGTCAAGACTGATTAGAGAGAAAACTTAGCAAAAATGGCAGGACAGGGGCTGACACGGGTGCCCGTGTCACACGACACGACCCGTGTCAATTCAGCTGGGTTGGAAATTTCGCAAAAAAAGGCAGGACAGGGGCTGACACGGGTGCCCGTGTCACACGACACGGCCCTGTCAATTCAGTTGGGACAGAAAAATGTGAAAGGAGCATTGGGAAGATTCTGACACCGGTGCCCGTGTTCGGTGACACGGCCCGTGTCATCCTAGGCTTTAGAAATCCTGATTTTTTAAAAGATTTTTTCTATAATTTTGGATCATTAAAGGCATACTGGACATTTTCCATTGTTAGGAGATGACCTATCATCATAAAAGTTTTTCTATACAAAACATCAAAAAAAAATTCTTAACCAATTAATCCTTTTTCTTTAGAATTAAAAAATAATTAGACTTAGGTTTTATTTTATTTCCCTTTTTAATTAAGTTAACATAGATTCTTAGGTTTTTGTTTAAATTAATCAATTATTTTTCTCATTAAAGCCAATTAGTATTAGGTTAATTATCAAACTTTTTCCATCAAAAAACCATAAAATAATTTCTATCCTCTTTACATTTTCTTGCGCATTTTACTATTTCACATTACAAATTATGTAATTGTCAAAGCCTTGTAATAGTAATTAGGGTTCATTTTACTTGTCATCCCCATTTGTAAATTTGTATCCCCCAAAGTATTGTAATAGCGTAGGACATTTAAATTTCGCAATTTATCGCTTTCCTCATTACTGCTAGTAATCAGGGTTTGTATGACAAGATTTAAAATCAAACATTAGATAACCATAATTCAAAGACAATATACTTGAAAACAAAACACTTTGCACACTTTCACCTCTAGGGTAACCCACACTTGTTGCCTCATATTTAAACAGTCATGTCCCTCGAACGTGAGATGCTTTTAGCAAAAACCCTCAATTAAAAGATTGTAGTCCTTCGATGACCCTTCAATGTTGCCTTCGGAAAACAATCTTAGTCCCTTACGACAATTGCTAAAACATCTTCATACCCACGGGAACGCTGTACAACGTATCTTTATAAATCTCAGGCAAATTTTGGGGTCTTCCAATATTTAATAAACTTCCAATCAGAACAAGCGAGATCTGCATATTCTTGCACAATTCAATCAAAAGATGATTAAATAGGGGCAACTGTCATACCCCAAATTTGTCCGCCCTTTTATTTCTACAGTAAAAAATATTTTAAACATTGTTTTTATAATATTATTTGATTTTCATAGATGTTCATTCTCAAATCCAGTCAAAAATATTTTAAACATTGTTTTTTATAATATTATTTATTTTTTATAAATATTCGCTTCCAAACCTATTTAAAAATATAATGATTCATTTCAAATTATTTGTATTTTTAAAATAGCAAATATCTGCACACCTTTCATATACTTTCAAATTGAGTTTATTTACAAATTAGTAACATAGCACAATTGGTGAAGAATGAAGCTTGCAAGCGTAACGTCACAGGTTCGAATCTCTTGTGCCATACTTTCAAAGTTTTCTTTTTTCTATATTTTGCCACTAATTTTCTTTCCTTTTTTGAAAATCAAACTTTGGGCTTTATTTTGGGCTTTTGGATAACTTAGTCTCTAAGTCTTTGTTAACCTAATTCACTCTATAAATAGGACTATTGCTGTCCTAAGATTTACACACACAATCATCCATAATTCATCCATAATTTCTCACAATCTTACAATTTTTCACTCATTCACTTTCATCACTACGATTGCAATTTATTTTTCTAAATTACTTGGGTTTTTTATAATTTCTTTTTTGCTTTGTCTGAGGATTTTATATGAGACCCCCTCCCATTTATTTTCAATTTTATTAATTTGTTTAACCAGACGATGATTACCTGATGGTTGCGTTTTTTTGATATATATTATGATACTAACAATTTTTGGAGGCCAATTCACACATCAATATTTTCACACACTCTTTCTCTCCCACGTAGAGACCTCACCTTTTTACTACTTTTTGCACATAATCTCTAAAACCTCCTCTATCCAAACTCTTGTTTTTTTTAATCTCACTATTCTACATGTTACTAAACCAAATTCTAACAAAAATGCCTCTGTACATACTTTTCAAAACGAATGCTTCACCGTCACCATGTATCAAATATAAAGCATTCATGATCTTCTTCAAAACACTCACAAATTTATCATCAATGTCACAAGATTCAAACAAATATTCATGCTTTTCACTAAACTAAACAAACAATTTTCAACCCTTTTGACATACGATTCATTCACCTTTTTTTTTCTTCAAATATTTCTTTTGGTCTTTCTCTGTGCATATTTCTAACCCATATCTAACATCAAACAAAAACCTGTAAAAAAGAAGAAAACAATTTTCAGACAATAACAATAATGTTTTGTTCTTTCTCTTTTTTTTTTCTCATAACAGTGTAACAACAAAGTAAATTGAAATAGGGCAGATTGGAAAGGCACAAGGCTTTGCGAATCCACCACCTACACCTAAATCGCAACTTTGTTGAAGAAAACTGCCAAACTCCAACCTGTAGTAGTCATCCCTCTGTCCACCGCATCATATCTAATTGTCTCCTCATCGTAATAACCTTCGGTCGATGCAACTCCTCCGGCGAAGCACCCCACAATCCGTGCAAGCCAGCCGTCCTCTCCTCCGCATCCAGATCAGGTGAGTCGCCTCTTCATTTTTGTTTTGACTCTGGTATACATCATTGTTTATTTATAATTATTAATTGAAAAAGGACATAGTTGAAAAAGATGAAGAGAAACATCTTCACGGAAGAAGATAAGAATGAATTCAGTTTTGATTCTTTCTATATCATTTACTTTTAATATGTTATAATTTGTTTATCTTTTTTATTTTATTTTATTAAAATCCATGCCACTTGTTAGTCATCTATTGGCTGAATGGTAAGGTTGGAAAAAGTAAAAAAAGGAAAAGACAACTTCCTTTGTAGCATGAGTCACTGCTCAGTATGTTACATATATAGTTTTATTTGATGTTTATTTGTTTGTTTGTTTTAATTTAATATTGTGAATTAGGATTAGAAAGGTAAGGGATTTGGGTCTTTGGTCTTCTTCCTTAATTGACACTCTATTTCTTTCTTCCTTTATTTAAATTAATTGTTTGTTGTTTTTATAGTTAGTTCATTCTATACTAACTTTTCGTTATTTTAATTATTTTAAGTTAGTTACCCAGATTTAAATAATTTAATTCGTTAGAATTTTATCTAATTAAGTTTAATTAATTAACTTAGTTTTATTCTAATATAAGAAAAATATATGTTTTTGGTTAATTGAATTATTTAAATTAAATTATCAAAGATACAAAAAATATGTTTTAGTTTTTTAGAATAAATCAATCACTATTTAAATTAAATTAATTCAAACATTCTACATAATAGGATATCCATCTTCGAGTAATTAAAGCGGTCGACGTATCGTCTACCGGTTTATTATTCAAAATCAAACAATTAAAACTCACACAATTCCAAATATCCCATCCACGAGCGACACGTGACCAATATCTGGCCACATGATAAGGAAGACTATATCAGACTTCCTCCGCATCCTTCATGACGAGCAACATGCGGTCAATATCTAGCCACATGATAAGGAGACTATATCGGGCTCCCCTCGCCCTACATTTTAAAACAGCTAACCAACATCAAAACTTTTTTTACTAACATAATCAAAAACTCAAGATGTTTTAAAAATAAGGATTAAATAGCATCGTCTTCGAATCAAACTGCGAATTGCGTCTACAATCACTCTTTTACAAAACCCAGACAAGGTTCAAGGTTAATTTGAAAGTAATTCTATGCAATCTTCTAAAAAACACTAACCCACTGCGAACTACAAATTGGGACTCTGATTCCTTCTAAGAGGATACGTAGGCATACGACTAAAACCTTGGTGAGTTCCCCCTAATTAAAAAAACAAACCCTTTTCCCCTATTAAAAAAAAACCCTTTTCCCCTAAAAAAATATTAAAACCCTTTTTCCTAAGATCGCGCTTCTAAACCTAGTATCCTTGTGAACAAGGTAGATGAATGGTGCCTAACACCTTCCCTTCGTCTAGAACCGAGCCAGACCTAGAATCTTTGAACTTTTTTAGGGTTATTCTTTTATATTCCCTTCCTTAGGATAAAAATTAAGGGTGGCGACTCTGATTTTAAAAACCAGTTGCAACACATACACGATGGTAACTCAACAATGACAGCTTCACGATCAACCGACATTTTCTAAAACATCACAATCATCTGAGCTTCATCTTCCAAGAGCTATACTACTTGCTTAGATAATGTTCTTAGGGGATCATCGAGAAATTACACACCTCTTGTATATCACTAGTCGTCACATTTCTCTATATCCTCTGAGAAGAAACCTTTAACAATTCTCTTTTTCTTTCAGAGGCTACTCTACTTGACCAACAAATAAGAACCTTGGATCCGTACAACCTTCAGGCATGAAAATCTACATCGACTCTCCAAAACACTTTGTAATCTTTTGTTTTAATTCCAGATAGTTCACCCCAAGGCTAACATCAAATTAATTCAACATTTCGCTCTAAGGACAAGTCGCAATTATCCTCCGGGAAACATCAAGACTCACCCACAACGGGCACATCATTAGTCATAACATCGCCCTCCACTTCTAGAGATGCAAATAACACGAGTACCTGATCATTCCCCATTAAGAACACTTCGTCTGACCGTTAGACTTAAATCCTGAATCCGTGCTTCCTTCAAAATTGAAAAAACAGCGCAGCAGCACTAGCGTCTGCACCCATGAACTTCACGACATACTAAACCAATTGTTCACATCTGAACCATCTCAGAGAAGCACAAGCTTCTCCCCCACTTGTTTCAATACCACTCCTGCAAACAAGTGATTAGAAAAGCAAGAAAATATCGACAGTGTTTCACACACTTGTCGCGTACTAAGGAATAAACAACATTTGACAACTTGGTCAAACAGACCAACCTGCTCTGATACCAATTGTAACACCCTATTTCCCCATCGGTAAATTATATAAAATCATAGTAAATTAATTTATAAAATACAACATCAAAATAGGATGTTACATACTTCGTAAGTCACACATGCTCATTAATTAAGATACGTAACACAAGTCACATGATCATAAGTCTTAACTTTAGTGCATTTAGTCGTAGAAGAAAACATCGTTAAATAGTCATCTCAAATTATCCAACATGAGTCATAATTATTCACTTTCAAAACATCGACATAATCATAAGGTAAATTCAAAAACAATGGAGTTATACAAAGCTTACTCCCAACATGGTAAGACAAACGCAAAACCCCAAAGTGTTATGTATCAGAGTAGACACCGACTCGATCTACACACTGAAGGAACTCCTCAACTAAAATTCGATTGCTAGCTACTTCGGATCATCTGAAAGTTACCCACATGGAGGTAACATTTGAACATAAAGGGTGGGATATCATAACAATATAAAAGAAAGTATAATAATGAACAGGTACAAATTCAAGTACAAAATCAACACATAACATTCATCATAATACAACACATACTTTCATCAATATTCATCCATCGAATTATCAATCATAATATGATGCAAAAGGCCGACACAGACTCAATGCATGTGGTACCTAACAGGGTAAAACCCTTTTCACAATAATGCCATTTTAGGGCAATCAACTTCGCTCGCCAATACAGGCCTTCGCTTATGAATGCATGAGACACTGACATTCAACAACTTAATTCCGCATTGATTATTCTTACCTATCAATGCCATACCAATACAGGCCTTCGCTCATCATCATTACCATGCATATCATGTCACACCATTAAAACATTAATGCAACATCATCGTATTCACAACTTCGCAATCAAAACATTGTCATATCAATAAATATATTCACATTTGTTGTCATATCCACAACTTCGCAATCACAACATAAATCGTGGTATATAATTCAAAAATAAATCCACGGATAGGTGTCAATGTTGGTGAAATAATTAACTACTGTATTATAAGTCATTTTAATAAGATAGGAAATTATTTTATTTTTCCAATGGTCTGAAATACGCATCAAACGGACACCCGAGGCAAAAGTTATGAGTTTTAAAAGTTTTCCAAAAATGTTGTCAATAGCAGTGGTAACCGGTTACCCAATTATAGTAACCGGTTATCGCAAGACAGTAACCTTTTTCTTTTCAAAATCCCCTGCAGTAACCAGTCACCCACTTATGGTAATCGGTTACTTCAAGACAGTAGCCAATCCTGTGTCAATTTTTGATATGGTAACTGGTTACCAGATTTAGGTAACTGGTTATCCAATGATAATAGATAAAAATTCCTGCAATCCTTTGTACGATCCTCCCATGTTCCAATCCCTAAAATTCATATTTTTTACATTCAAAATCATATTTTAAGCAGGATAATTACTCACCAACATTTGTATACTAATACTAACCAATTCATGTCATCAAATCTCATCACAAACACATCAAAATCACCAAAAATTCATCAATGGGGAAAAACCCCAAAAACAACCAAATCGATAGAAATCAAAATATAAAATCAAGAAACCTAAATCCTACAATACCCCATCATTAGGAAACCTTTTATAGAGTTAGAATCCCCCCTTACCTTATATTCTTGGTTGATTCTTGATTTCTACGGTGAATCCTTGCCCTAACTTCCTAGAGCCTTCTCTTCTTCTACCTTCTATACTTTTGTTCTATTTCATGTACTGACTCTATTTTCCTTCTCTCATTCTAATATAGTCTAATAATATATAATTATCCCAATTAATGATTTAATAAAATAATATCAATCCTATTATTCTACTAATAATTATGTTTCAGTTATTATAAAATAATAGTAAACCTCATATTTAACCTAAAAATGCCAATTATCACTCTCACCCTTATGTTTCTACACTTTTAGCCATACAACTCCATCACCTCAACTTAAATAATTTTAAGGCATCTCATTACTAACAAATGCATCATATCACATCATAAAATCCACCAACTCATATAATTTCACTGCATCATCTTATTATTTAACTAAAAATAATTCTAATTAAATTAGGGTGTCACACAATGACTCGACCAAATACTTAAAATAAACTAGAAAATAATAAATCAAAATAATAAGCGATAAATGGAAAGCGGTAAAGTTCCTCCCCACACTTAAACCACACATTGTCCTCAATGTTTCAGTAAAAAGTGAGAAGAGGAATAAGAACCTGATCAATGCTCGCCTTGATAGTTGCCTACATGCAACTGATAAATGCCAAGTGATTGATATCTTTATTTTCTGCAAACTCAAACAAAAGCAAGAACATTAAATAAAAAAACTTGTGGGTTTCCTCCCACACAACGCTTCTTTTAACGTCGGTAACTCGACGACTCAAGAGTGTCAACACTCATGGTTATTCTCTCAAGAATAACTCCTCGATCAAATTTTTAATCGTCTTTGGTTTCCATGGAAACTTATTAAGCCATCTCACATATCCCTCACATTTTATTTTCTTTCTTCTGTGGGGTAGTTCATTCTTTTGAACTTGTGGTGGTGGTTCAGAATCTATCTAGAGTATCAGCTTTTCAAGTTTGGGCTTAGTTACTTCACCCACCATATCGAATGTTAACCTTCCCTTCTTAATGCTAATGATTTCCCTAGTATCATGGTCCTCAAATTTTCTCTTTTTATGTGGGACCTAAAATTATGGTGCATTGGTGTGGATATTCCCCACATACTTATTAGATTGGGCATCTACATTAGCTTCCACAAATATTTGCAGAAAAGAAATAGGTGGATTATAGGGAGGAGGAACAACAATAGATGTTTCCTTCTCTACATCTTCGATAACCTCCCTTTCAGATGGCATCGGTGTATTTTTCTCAATTTATACTCTTTTCTCATCAGAACACTTCTCAACCTCATTATTACTCTCTTCAACCTCATTATCACTCTCAGGATTTTCAATTTGTTTTTCACTACTGGTTGTTACAACATCCACATGCTCCTCAGGGAAGGATCCTAGAGGTTTTTGTTCAAGCAAGGAGATTTGAGTCTCCAAGGCCATGTTGTGAGTCACAAGGGACTCAACCGCATTGTTCAGCTGCCTAAAGGTTTTATTATTATGGAGACTTTGTTTTCTTAACTCTTCATTTTGGACAGTTTGGGTCTCTACAAAGTGCTCTATCATAGATTCTAGCCTAGAGTGAGTCAGCATCGCATTGAAATCCTCCATTGATGTTTCGATGTTTAAATTATGGGATTCATGTGGTTCCTCAAAGTGTGTTTGCATCACATTTTGTATCTTCACAAAATTCTCTGTCATCATGGTTTCTAGCCTAGAGCGAGTTAGTGTTGCAATGAGATCCTCCATTAATGTGTCGAGAGTGGAATTTTAGGATTCTTATGACTCCTCAAAATATTGGCCGTGGTGATTGTAGAGGAAATTTGGTTGAGGATAAATTAGCGTTGCATTATAATCCTTTATTAATGCTTCGAGATCGGATTTATGGGATTCTTGCGACTCTTCAAAATGTTGGATTGGTAGTTGCAGAGGTAATTTGGGTAAGAGTGAGTTAGTGATGAATTGAAGTCCTCCATTAGAATTTCGAGGTTGGATTTATGGGATTCTTGTGATTCCTCTAAATACTGAGAGTGGGAGTTGTATAAAAAATTTGGGTGATACATAGTAATTAAAGTAAGAGTGCCTTAGTCTATACGGTGCAACAACGAAATTAATAATATTGATTGTTGGTCCCCGACAACGGTGCCAAAAACTTGATACGTCTGCAAGTGCACGGAAATATCAAAGTAATATAAAAGATTGTCGAACCCACAGAGACCAATATAAAACTATTGTAATCTATCATCGCTTTGTAAAGCTAAGGCTAATGAATGATTGATTAAGGGGAAACTAAGAACTAAAACTGAAATAAAATAAAGATTAAGATAAATATAAGAAAAGAGAGACCAGAATGTGTATTCCGTGTATCTCAGGGACTCTATAACTCGTTGGCTTGTACTGATGTTAAAAATGCGTTTAGTAGAAAATATCAATTTAAAGATAATATCTCACACTCTCGTGGTTTTGAATAAAGTCACATTCGTTGGCCATGGGATTTTTCTCTCGCTTGCCCATTCTAATCGAGGAACGTGTTTTGAAGACTGAACAAGTTCTAATTAATCCTAAAGCGCTCTCGTTGTGTTTAGGATTAATGCCTAGTTTTTACTATCTGGTTCGACCCCCACTCTCTCGCAGTGTCATCTCAAACCTTAGTTAATTTCTCACTCTTGTGACAAAATCGTGTTAAATAACCTCTCACTCTCGTGACAAGGGTATTTAAATTAAGTTTAAAACCAAAGACCAAAACATAATTTTTAAGTTAAATATTAAGCCAACATTCATTACAGAGTCACGTCGGAGATGACGGTCCTCACATACTGGACTCTAAATAATTTAGCTAGACATGGAATTAATTGAAAATGAATTAAACATAACAGTTTCAATCAATAAAAACATGGTATTTAAACATGCAGTGAATAATAATAATACGAATTGAAACTGGAAATTGAATTACAACAACAATTGTCAATAATCAAAACTGAAAATTAAGAGAAGCAGTATAATAATAAAAGCGATAAAACCCGAAATGATAGAGACTTGAAATAATTAAAGTAATAACTAAAATGAAACCTGAAAATAAAAGCTAAGCTAAAATTGATTCTGAAATTAAATTGAAAGACGAATTCCAACATGATTGTTGATCCAAGCGTACACAAAAAAAATTCCTAGTACTAATGGTGTGGTAGTTCCTCGATGTGAGAAATTATCACTTTTACATGGTAAACTTTTCTGCCTACAAACTAAGAATAATAACCTGCTCTGAACGAAAATAATAATCCACATCACCTAGTGTTATGCCACTCTTCTTTTATAATGCCTTCCTATGATCGGTTAGTTGAGAGAAAAAGTAGGGGTAGTGGTCATCATGGAGCATAATACGGAAGACTCGGTTATTGAGTGAGTTGTTGAGTGAATATAGGGAGCTTGGTTGCAGACGTGGAGAAAACCATGTAATTAAGTTATTGGGACAGAGCCGCGGCGAGGGGCATGCCTTGTGTGCCGTGGGGCACACAAACTTTCAAACTGTGGCGACCTAACATCATGTGTGCCGAGGGGAACACATATTTTCAAGGCTTGGTGACCGGAATGAAGGCTGTGACTACCATCACAGTCTTCTGTCATACATTTTCCTGCTATTTTTCTGCTACAATGTGATTTTCAACTCATTTCTTTGTCATTTCTTCCTCTTTTCTCATGCAAGCCTTGTGGAATATAAATACCTGAAACAAACTTAAAATACCAACATAATGCAACATAATCAAAAGAAAATGGAAACATTATTTATGCTAATCGGGCCGAATATGCGATGTGTTTTCGTGTTATCATGCATCAGTTGCTTGGAGTTCAAGAAAAGAACCAGTAGTAGAATTATCATCGTGTCAAGCAGAATACATGATTGTTTCTCTCTATGCATGTCAAGCAACATGGATGGTGATTTTGGTCGAAGAGATTACAATAAAGGATCACGAATTAAATACCATGAAGATCGACAACATGTTAGCTATCAATCTGGCAAAGAATCCAATAACACATGGACGAAGCAAGCACATCGAAATGAGGTTCCGTTATCTTCGAAAGCAGATATCAAATGGGAAGTTGAACTTGGAACACTGCAGGAATGAGAATTAGATTGCAAACATCATGACAAAGGGCGTGCATGTCAAAGTGTTCAAGAAATTAAGATCTATGATGAATGTAGATACCTAAGACACATTGAATTAAGTGGTGTGTTGAGAATGTAATTCTTTGTGTTAAAGAAGATTACTCGATAAAAATAAGGTCATGCCGATTAACATAGTGTGTGTGTGTGTCGAATTTGTGTATGTTGAATTACGAAAGGAGTTGCCTCAACGGGATTTCAACTTAGTCCTATTTTTATAGTTAACATAATTAGGTATTTTGGGCTTTTATGTTCTAGGAATTGGCTTAGAGAGCAAGCAAACCTAAAACTATAAATAGGGAGTAACCATTATTGTTATAACACTTGAACATTGCAATTGTAAAATAAAAATATTCACAGTTTGTGAGCAGAGAGAAACTCTGCATGTATTCATCTTTTTTCCCTATTTTGTTCAAACCCCAATCCTATTCTTCCTAAATATATTTTCTTTCTTCTTTAATTAAAATTGTTGCACATAATCATCTTGCAATCAAGGTTGGTTGATTCATTCCAGTGAAGAGTGAAGAACAAAAGATTTTGATTGGGTTGATTGAATCTTGTTTATCAAGATAAATCCAAAATTTGCCATATATTTGGAGCAATCTCCAACACTTCAAAACTCAAGTCAATATATGAGAGAGAAAGTGAGTTGAAATTAAATTTGAAACCGAGTACATGAATTGGCACGCCTTTTATATATAGGGGAGGAAATAACAAACAAATACTTCTTAGCTGCAAGACAATCCTCGTGTGTTGAGAAAGTTCTAGAAAGGTTGGAGCTCCTTTTGGGTAGTCGGTCGGGAATTGATATGATCGGTCCAGAGCAATTATAAATTTGATAAATATTTTAAATATAATTAATATGACTTTTTAAATTATAAAATGTTTAAAAAAAACTAAATAATATATTATATTCATATTTGTCCTTTAACTCTTCAAAATATTTCATATTAGTCATTTTTATTTTATAAGCGACAAAAAAACTTAATAATCAGTCGCTAAAATCGTCACTAATTAGACGAAAATGATTAACATGATATTTTTTTAAAGAGTTAAATGATCAATATAATTTTTTTTTTTAAGTTAAGAAACTAAAATGAAATCCGAAATTAAAATACAAGACCAAAAAGGTATTAAACCCCTCAAAATTATAAAGGATTTTCAAAAAATAGGTATTAATCAACTTAGATTAAAAAATAAGGTGATATGAGGACGATGGGTGTTGATAAACTTCAAGCTTTGATCCAATCTTCGTCCTCGTTTGCTTAGTTATAATTTTTAGGGGTATACCGCAAATTTGCATCCAAACGAAGACTAGGTTGAATTCCACTTATTGAGGGAAGGGATTGGGATTCCATGGTTTAGTTGTAAGCCAAAATTTTCAAAATATCTAAGCGTTTCCTTTTAGAATCCATTTTATATCTAAAAGGTTATTCATGGATATTTGATAAAGACCTGGCTCCAGTTCAACAATCTTGATTCCAGTTGGGTTTCATAATATGAGTGTCAAACCAGAGATTATAGAGATTTTATGGATTGACTTTTTATATAGAAATTTTCCCAAAATTGCATTTTGATTATCCTTGTACGCTTCTTGGATATCTTTGTAATCCCAAACTAAAAAATTAGGCCTTTCCTCCATTTCTTGAGTAGTTTTTTTATTCTTCAACTGTTGGCTGATTTCATTTTCAATTAATTTTTGTAGGTTATGATAATTGATTCTGCTACTTTTGCTTTCCAAAATAAAAGCACTTATTTGCAGCTTGGATGGTTGATTACCATGGACCATTTCCAAGCAAGATCTAAGTTTATTTCCTTTTTCTTGGTTCCTTTGGATTTTCTAGAGAAGGGAGATCAAAACAAACAAGGAACAAAGGCAGGGGCAGATTTACATTGAGAATTATTCTGGACTGACTCAATGATTAAAATTGATCCAATCCGTTTCTATCTTTGGCACGGCCCAACATCCTGGTCGACCACGCCCCGGGCACATGACCAATTATGTCCGACACGCACGCCTAACCCAGTCATCAGTTGTCTCCCATCAGCCTGATACGAGTCGAGCAGAGGACCAGGAAACCTCTGGAACGACCATCTGCCTGTAATCTGTCTCATCCTCAGATCCAACGGTTATTTACAGGCACACCTGCCCATTTTGACCGAGTCCTAGCAGTTACCTATTTTTGTGGACCCATATATCTAGGCCAAAAAATAAGGACCAATGGCCAAGCATCGGGGGTATTATATAAACCCTCACACATGTGAGGGCCATATATCGAATATCCACTATTCATCACTATAACCCTAATATTTTGCTTGTATCTCTTTTGCTCCCACACTTACTTGATTGTCGGAGTGCCTTGCAGATATAACCCCTTTTTTCCTCCTCGACTTTCCAGCCCGTCGGAAGATCATCATTCGGCAACCTTGCAGGTTCTGATCAACCAGTAAGATCAGTGGCGTCGTTTATGGGAAACTATCTTCCCCGTTTTCTATTCCCCTGAATATGAAGACCTAAGATCCTCCTCATTTATCAATCATGGCCGATCGTGATAATCATCACCTATCTGGAAAGACTACACTTTCCTCAACGCATAAAACCGACAGAAGTCAAGTACATCCTCACATCGAGGATAACCCCGGTTTCCGTGACGGCCAGATTACGTCCCCAGATTCAGTCAACGCCTAGCGTGACGACCATCAGTTCTTGGACGAGTAGTGTCCCAAGAACCCTACGAAGGAACTGTTGGAGATTCTGCAACCAGTTCCCATTCCTCATAACACCGAGCCAGCCATTGCAACATTGCTCTCTGCCCTCAACCAGACAAACACCCTTATCATGCAGTATAAAAAGAAGATAAGAGCCTGAGAGAAGAAGCATTCAAAGTCTCCTTCTTAGAGACACCGACGACATGATTCCCCCAGCATATCCCCACCTAGACGTGGCCGTCCACCAAGAAGGGAGAAGCGTGACGTTTCTTTCTTCAAGAAACGCAACCGCACACCTCCCAAGAAAGATCAAAGCTCTCCATCTTCCAAGAAGAAAAAGAGCGACCGCCAAGTTGACCGCGACTGATCATCGTTTCCTAAACCAAGACAGCTTCGAAGGATCCCTTCCCCCCGACGAGACAATGATGCCCAATGGGGAAGGAACTATCACTACTCTCCGCCTTCATCCCCCGAGGAAAGCGATGATGACGAGCTCTGTGGCCCATTATCAAGAGAGATTACAGAAACCCAGCTCCCAACGGCCTAGAAAAGCCACCCCCATTGGGAACGTATGATGGTATATGTAGCGATAAAAAATGTAGCGGGGTAAATCGGAGATCGAATTATTGATTAATTCGTCTCACAAAAGCAAGAGTCGCCACCGCGCTTTATTGTTTCCAAGGGAAAAGGGGAAAGAGCGAAATAAAACCCTAAATATGCAATGTAAATAATACTTTTAAAAGTAACAAAAATACAAGGCGTTTTTGAAAAGAGATCTATGGTTCGGGGGTTGGTTATACAATGGGAAGGTATTAGCACCCAATGTATCTATAGTACTCTATAGGAACCTTTTGAAATATCTGTTTTATTTAAAATTGATCGCTTGATTGAAAATAAATTATTTTGGCCGAAAAAGGATACGGACGGGTTTTTTGAAGGTACGACGACCTAATGTCGAAGTTTTTGTTTAAAAGGTATAGGTCTTGAAAAGGTTGAAATTTTGAAGTAAGGTGAATGTTTGAGGAAAATTAACCTAAGTTTTTAATGAATGAGAGTATTCGCTCGATCGTTTTTTGAGGACATGAAGTCAACAAAAATTAGACAATTCCCTTTGGATTGGCGCAAACAGAATAATCGAATAAATGCGAGATATTTAAACAGAAGATTATGAGATGAATGATATACAACAAATTAAATAAGAGACTGAGTGTGAATATGCATTTTTGATTTTTTGTTTAATATATGAAGAGAAAAATGTTTTAATTGGTTACGCATTTTAACATAGATAAAAAGTAACGAGAATTAATAGAAATGTTTTTTAAGTTTTTTATAGGTTTCTATTTTTTTATGTCTTTTCTATATTGGTATTTAATCAAAATGAGGGGAGTAAATTAAAGGAAAATAACATGTTTTTTTTAGTTTTCTCATTTTTCATATGTTTTAGAGATATTAAATATTTTTTAAAATTAAATAAAACTTACAAGCCATGAATTTAAAACTAATTAAAAATAAGGAAGACTAAAATTATTAAATAAACCTAAATTTAAACTAAATGAGATTTGGGTAAAATATTAAAAATTGTCTAATTGAAACTATATGTTATTCCTAAGGAACTAATTAATCTAAATTAAATATAGTTAAGAGAATGAAATAAATAGAATTGAACTAAAGGGCCTATAAGAAAAAAAAATGGGGTGGGAGTAGCAATTAGAATGGGCTTAAGTTAAGAAGAGAAATTGAGCTGGGTTGAGGGGAAATGGAGCGGGTTTGGAGGACCCAGACCCAGGAAGAAGAACACAATGCTGTGAAAAAAAACCTAAGAATGCTGTGCCGTGGCCGCCGCTGGTGGCTGTCTAAAACGCTAGATTATTCCACGCGTTTCTTTCTCTCTTTGATTCACAAATTAATCCTCCCAAAACGAAAGCCAACTCTCAGCGATTCTCACGAGGAAACAAAGAACTGGGTCACAGCGAGGATGATGAAGATTGTGGTTGTCGGAAATTGAAGAACGGTTCGACAGTTTGACGCGATGGGTGATGAAAGGTGGTCAAGGGCGTTTATCGCAGAATTGAAACGAGGTCGAAGAGGGATGGCCGGGTACGACGGAGGTTGGAGGTACTTTGCTTCCTTTCTTCCTCAAATTTCAGATTTTTGAATGATACGTTTTTGTGTGTGAAATAATGGTTTTTGTTTTGGAATACTGCTACAATTGAACTGTAAACAAAAATATAATTCTAACTGCCGCCATTACATTTAGACATGTCTTTAGTACCTCATCCAACGTAAAAGAGAAAACAATATCATGTAAAACTACAAAACTTTTCTTTCTCATTAACCCAATCAAAAGTTCAAATAGATAGAAACTATTCCGTCGAAGAGAAAGATATAGACATTGCTAACTAGAATGTTCACTTTTTCCCCTGCGTGTTCCTTTTCAACCTTTGTTTTGTGCTTTGACTTGCGGTTTTGTTTTGGAGATAAATGATTATCTGCATTCGCATTTTTTCCAGCAGAAGGGATGTCGCTTGAAGGAAAATCTTCTTCATCGGAACTAAGTACCAAGTCTTCTACAACATCATCGTCAACGGCTGTTCTCTCTTTCTGATGCTTTTTCCCCTTTCCTTTTGTTTCAGTAGGTTCTTGTTTTATCTTGTCTTTTCCGGGTAACCAGGATGAGCTAAAGGCGGCAGTTCCATCCTCGTCTTCTTTAGCATCCTCTTCTTCATCACTTGCTGATGCTTCATCGCCAAAAACAGATGACTCTTCTCCAACAACAACACTGGATTCCATTAATGAGTTGTTGAAGAAAAGTTTTAACATGGGGTTATGGAAGCAGAGGTTAAAGGTATGTTATGATCTTCCTGTATATATTTTTTAATATAAGTGGCCCTCTTAATCTTCTTTTTATGAAAACTCTGTGTCTGAATTGTTCTAATGTTGCGCGTGTGTTGATTGAAGTAGAGAAGCAACCCAATGAAGATGTGGTGATGCTGTGATGAAGACGGGAATTCGGGTATAGAAGCGATGAAGATGATAGAAGTGTGATGAAAGTATCGGAAGGAGGATATCGTTGTTAGATCGATGAAATCAAAGGTAAGTCAGTCATACTTGTTTTGTGTTTGAGTGAGCCATTTTGGTTGAATTAATGAGAAATTGATTAAATAGAAGAAGCAAATTTGTGAATTTGTTTATCATTCTCAAGCTGACTTTAAAATTAACAGTGTGTTTATGATTGTGTTGGTGTTAGAATAAGGATTTGATATGTTGCCGTGGTTGGAAGTAAAAGGAGGGGATGTCGTTGAGCGGACATATGGAAGGGCATGCGATGGTGGTTCAGAAATTGCACAGTGGAGGTAGCAAAATGTTGAAAAAGGTCGTGGTTGACGAAAAAGGGCGGATGATAGCAGGTTAAGAATGAAGAGGTAAACGTTTTCAATTTTTATTTTCACTTCAATTCCTGCTCTGGACATTCCATGGTTGCTATTAACGTGGCTACTAATTTGATTTTTAGGGATTATATTTACCGAATGCAAAACAATGATAAATAGAGATGAATGGTATAATTTAACTGACACGAAAAGAAACTACAAACCAGGTATGTTCCTTCTGAAAACGGTAGGCTTCTTATTGTCCAGCTGCAACTTCGATATGTTGACGTCAATGTTGTGTTCTTTTTTTTGAAAATTTTTGGTGTTGCACAATCTTGTGGTTCTGTGGATATCACTTGGTTTCTAGTCTATTGTTTAGCAGATAACAGGTTCAGCAGTATGCAGGTTATGTTTGGAAATGGTTTGTATAGGTTTTGATGTAGGTTCTGTGTAGAGATATGCCATGGTTTTTGAAAGGTTTTTGTAGTAGGTTCTGTGTAGAGATATGCTATGCAGTGATGGTTGTGTAGAAATATGCTATGGTTTTGATAGCAGTATGTAGGTTATGTTTTGCAAAATGGACTATGGTATTGATAGCAGTATGCAGGTTATGTTTTGCAAAATGGACTATGGTATTTTTTCTTGGTAGTCTTGCATATCCCCCCTTTATGCAGGCTAAGATTTATCCTTTTTGAAGGGGTTCCCTTCTCATATGACCGTTGCCTCTTTGCTCATGGCTCAGGTCTGAATATATTTAATATATTTTCCTGATGTTCTGCATATATGCTGCTTCATATGTTTGACTTTATTCCTATTTCATGCTTAAATCAAAACCTGCAAAACTAAGCCTCTTCTTCTCTCTACCTCAAGTACAGAAATGATACATAAATGATATCCTGTACTGCTGTTCTGAAAAACCAAACAGGCTGGAATATGACGAAAAATGGAAACATATATTGCTTGCATTCATTGTTTTAAAATTGCATATCTCTTCTTTTGTCTTGCATGGGAGCCTATGTTATTCTCCTATAAGGATGCAGGTTAACGTTGGCTTGTTGTTATGTGAACTTGCATATGCTGTTTTTTATGGTTTATGCAGCTTTGACCAAAATTGAATTTATGCATATTTGAAATATGCAGTGGGCTTTTTTTGATAAAAATGCAATTGATTTTGGAATGTGCTATTTTTTAATTATGCATTCATAAAAAATTCCTCCCTTTTTGTGAACCGGGAGAAATCCCGCGATTTGCAAAAAGGGCAAACTGATTCCGGCCGTTTGCTTTTAATGATGAACATTAAATTTATTTTCTGCATTTTAATTATTTATTCAATTCTGACTTTTCTTTTAATCGTTTTCGCAGGTAAAATTAAATGAGCAAACAAGAGCATTGGATGGAAGATTTAGAATTAGAATTTAAAAAATAGCTTTTTATTTTACTTTAAGCATTTGTGTAATTGCCTTTATAAATATTTTGTAATAACACAAATATTTAAATGACAATTGTAATAAATAGAATAAAGTGAATAAAAATTCTATTATTTCTCAATTAATTCTTTTTCTTTCCAATTATTTATTTATTGTTTATAATTCCTTAAATTATATAATGACTAAAAATCAAGTCTAATCATTTAAATTCAGAATGATAAACAAATAAATAAATATCATTGATCAATTAATAACTTCAATCATTTACTTTATTATTATTTTTAATTCTTCTAAATTATAATAACTTGAAAAAATAGAATTTCAGCTATTTAAATTTAGAACAATAAATAATCAAATAAACATTGCTTGATCAATTAATATACTCATTTCCAAATGTTTATTTCATTATTCATAAACCTTCAAATTATATAATAACGGAAAACAGGTTCCCATTATTTAAATTTAGGATAATGAATAATTAATAAACATTATTTGATCAATTAATAAACCTTTTCTCAAATAATCTTTTTATTATTTATAAATCTTTAAATTACGTAATAATCGAAAATAAATTCCAATTATTTGAATTTAAGATAATAAATAATTAATGAACATTGTTTAAGTCTTGATCAGTTAATAAATTTAGCGTTCAACAAATAAACAGCTCCCGACTCGAAAAAGTTATGAATTTTTAAACTGCTTTGAAAATTTGATAAAAATAGGTCAAAACTCTTGCAATGCGAATGATGCAGATGGAAGACGGTATCTTAGGTCAAAATTTGGGGTACAACAACTGCCCCTATTTAAGTTCCTTCTATCCGGAGATATGAAGATTAAAGTCTTCGTCTCGACGAGATTGAAGGTACTTAAATACATAATTACGCAAATTTTGTCCTAAGATGTTGTCATCATGCGGTGATATGAATGTAGTGTTGAACTCACAGAGAAAGATGTTGTATGAAACAAGACAAACGTTGGAGGAATCGAACACCAACAAAACATAGAGACATGAATTATACGCTACTGGGGAAACAAGCTATCGACTTCAAACGACAGACTCCTGACAGCGAATAAAAAAACGAGGGAACACAACCTCTAACCCTAACAAAGAGGGCATCTTACATAGGCCATAACAGATCATTGATCCAAAACAGTGAGTTCGCAACTCAAGGTCGAAGGCGGACAGAGAGTAACAAAATTGCTGATAACGGATTACCGACTTCTGGAGGTATCGACTCGTAACAGACTTCTCTGCTAGATTTTCAGAGATATACTCATTAATGCTGAGGTAATGAGACTGTAGATACGAAGGTTGTTCAAATAAAGAAAACTGCCATTTGTTGTCCAGAGAAAAATACCGATAACAAACAAGTTGCTCAAATAAAGAAGCTGCCGCTCGTCGTTGTCCAAAGAAAATACCGATAACAAACAAGTTGCTCAAATAAAGAGGCTACCACTTGCTGTTTTCCGAAGAAAATACCGATAACATACAAGTTGCTCAAATAAAGAGGCTACCACTTGCTGTATCCCAAAGAAAAGTAATAACGTACTGGTAACTCATGAAGAGTTTGCTGCTTGTTGCTTTCAGAAAAAAGAAAAATGACGCACTAGTAGCTCGTGAAGAACTGCTGCTCGGCGCTTTCAGAAAAGATAAAATGACGCACTAGTAGCTCATGAAGAACTACTGCTCGGCGCTTTCGAAAAGAATAAATGACGCACTAGTAGCTCATGAAGAACTACTGCTCGGCGCTTTCAGAAAGAATAAATGACGCACTAGTAGCTCATGAAGAACTACTGCTCGGCGCTTTCGAAAAGATAAAAGGACGCACTAGTAGCTCATGAAGAACTACTGCTTGGCGCTTTCGAAAAGAATAAATGACGCACTAGTAGCTCATGAAGAACTACTGCTCGGCGCTTTCGAAAAGAATAAATGACGCACTAGTAGCTCATGAAGAACTACTGCTCGGCGCTTTCAACAAGTAAACGTACAAGTTGCTCATGAAGAGCTACCGCTTATCGTTTTCCAAAATAATTCGGAAGGAAACTGCGATGATATTGGCAGAGAATAAGATCTTCATCAAAGAGAACCCTGAATCAATCCTTCCCGAGGAGATCAAATACTTTAACGTGCAAAATAAATGCACCAACTGCCTAGGTCGCGATTTCACTGGGGAAAATCAAAGAGATAGCCTATGCAAGAGGCAGCAACTTCATCCAGGGATAGCCTAGGAAGAAAACAGTCAAACAAGACTCCACCCGATGAGAAAGTAACTCAATTGGGGAATTTAGAAAGGAAGCACGTTTTCTGCCTAAGCTAACTTTCTACCTGGAAAGAACATATGTACGTTGTTCGAACAAACACAGCAAGACTCAAAAATCAACGGCAAATGTGGATATGCATGCTGATATGAGTGTAGATGAATAAGTGAATGTTATGCTGACAAAACAGACAGATGAAATATCTTGGAGATAATGAGATGTCACAGCGAAATAGATACTCGGCCAATCTTGAAAAGACGGACGATAAACGGAACTGGAAACACACAGCAACGTCGGAGGGTATCACGCTATAAGGTCCGAATCCTCCGAGAAGAAGAACATCCAAATCCAAACTTCTACCATTAATAGATCAAGGTATGAGACAAAATGCACCACATTTCAGAAATCGCCTAGATCGAGATAGCCAAAATGAAGCTCAACTGGAACAGCTGGGGAGTCACTAAACTTAGTACCCCGAAAAAAAACACAATTTTAACACAACTAACACCTCATGACGATTTCGAAACGACACACACTCATGATGCAAGGATAAACTACCGTACTGTTTTGCATTTCATGGCTTTACCATCCTTGGAACGAACTGTTAATATTCCTTTCGTTATTCACGACACATTTTTAAAATAAGGACATTTAAGTAAATTTGTTTCAAGTATTTTCCATAAAAATTAAAATTTGCCCACAAAAGATAAGTGCTCAAATTTTATTAATGAGAGGTTGTTCGCTAGCAATGCGACTCCAACGGTTTACAAAGCTTTGGGGAAATAGTACATGAAATAAAAGGTCACACAAAAACAGTGATCGCTATTCTCCCTAACAACTTTGAATTCCAGAATGTGTTCAGATGCTGAAACTGATTTGACCAGAAATTTGCTTAAGCGAAATACTTCTTGACTGCATCGGCGTTCAAGGGACGCGGGAGGTCTTCGCCATCCATATTGGCGAGAATCATGGCACCTCCAGAGAAAACTTTCTTAACAACATACGGTCCTTCATAGTTAGGGGCCCATTTGCCCCTGGAATCAGGTTGGAAAGATAATATCTTCTTGAGCACAAGGTCACCTTCTCTGAACTCGCGAGGTCGAACCTTCTTGTCAAAAGCCTTCTTCATTCTTTGTTGATATAACTGACCGTGACACAACGCCGTCAATCTCTTTTCTTCGATTAAATTCAACTGATCATACCTACTTTGACACCATTCGGCCTCAGAAAGCTTGGCTTCCATCAACACTCTCAGAGACGGAATCTCAACCTCCACGGGGAGTACTGCTTCCATACCATAAACTAGGGAGAAAGGGGTCACGCCTGTTGAAGTTCGAACCTAAGTACGGTACCCGTGTAAAGCAAACAGAAGCATTTCATGCCAGTCCTTATAAGTTACCACCATCTTCTGGACAATCTTCTTGATATTCTTGTTAGCAGCTTCGACAGCCCCATTCATCTTCGGTCTGTAGGGAGAGGAATTATGGTGTTCGATTTTGAACTCTTCACAAAGCTCCTTCATCATCTTGTTATTCAAATTCGACCCATTATCAGTGATGATCTTACTCGGGATACCATACCGACAAATGATCTGATTCTTGATAAATCTGACTACCACCTGTCTGGTTACATTAGCATATGATGCTGCCTCCACCCATTTAGTAAAATAATCGATCGCTACCAAGATGAAGCGATGACCATTCGAAGCTTTGGGTTCAATCATTCCAATCATATCAATGCCCCACATAGAGAAAGGCCAAGGTGAAGATATAACATTGAGGAGGGTCGACGGCACGTGCATCTTGTCCGCATAAATCTGGCATTTATGACACTTCTTCACATACTTGCAGCAATCAGATTCCATTGTCATCCAGTAGTAACCAGCTCTCAACATCTTTCTAGCCATCGCATGTCCATTGGCATGAGTGCCAAAGGATCCTTCGTGCACTTCTTGCATCAGCGTGTCTGCTTCACGTCTGTCTACACATCTGAGCAAGACCATGTCGTAATTCCTCTTATAAAACACTTCTTCATTTAGAAAGAAACTGCTTGCTAATCTTCTCAACGTCTTCCTATCCTTATTGGATGCCCCAGGCGGGTACTCTTGAGTTTGAAGAACACGTTTGATGTCATAGAACCAAGGTTTGTCGTCGGTGACCTCTTCCACTGAGAACACATGAGCAGGTCTGTCGAGGCGCATAACCCGGATCGTAGGCACATCATTCCAATCATTCACTTGAAACATTGAAGACAAGGTAGCCAAAGCATCAGCCATTTGATTCTCATCCCTAGGGATATGATGTAATTCCACCTTGTTGAAGAAGGTTAACAACCTTCTAGCATAGTCTCTGTAAGGGATCAAACCAGGATGGCGAGTTTCCCATTCTCCTTTGATTTGATTAATCACCAGTGCCGAATCTCCGTAAATATCCAGAATCTTAATCCTTAGATCCACCGCTTCTTCGAGACCCATAATACATGCTTCATATTCCGCCATGTTATTCGTACAGTCAAACTTCAGTCTTGCCGTGAACGGGATATGAGTACCTCGGGGAGTAACGATGATTGCCCCTATTCCATTTCCATAGGAATTCACATCTCCGTCAAATATTAAACCCCAACGGGATTCGGGATCAGGTCCTTCTTCAGGTAACGGCTCTTCACAGTCTTTAGCTTTCAAGTACATAACATCTTCATCGGGGAAGTCAAACTTGATGGATTGATAGTCTTCAATTGGTTGGTGAGCCAAATGATCGGCCAAAATACTCCCTTTGATTGCTTTCTGAGTGTGATATTCAATGTCATATTCAGATAACAACATCTGCCAACGGGCTATCCTTCCAGATAAGGCAGGCTTCTCAAAGATATACTTGATTGGGTCCATTTTGGAGATCAACCAAGTAGTGTGATTAATCATATACTGGCGCAGACGGCGAGCAGCCCAAGCTAAAGCACAACAAGTTTTCTCCAGCAATGAGTATCGAGACTCACAGTCTGTGAATTTCTTACTCAAATAATATACAGCATGTTCCTTTCTTCCAGTCTCGTCTTGCTGACCAAGCACACATCCCATGGAATCTTCTAATATGGTCAAGTACATAATCAATGGTCTTCCTTCCACCGGAGGAATCAAAATGGGAGGTTCGAGCAAATATTCTTTGATACTATCGAAAGCTTTCTGACAATCCTCTGTCCACACACATCCTTGGTTCTTGCGGAGAAGCTTGAAAATCGGCCCACAAGTAGAAGTCATGTGAGATATGAACCTAGAAATGTAGTTCAGTCTCCCGAGGAATCCTCTTACTTGTTTTTCCGTCTTGGGTGCGGGCATTTCCCGAATAGCTTTGACTTTATCGGGATCTACTTCAATACCTTTCTGACTGACAATGAAACCTAAAAGTCTTCCTGAACAAACGCCAAAAGTGCACTTATTGGGATTCAGACGGAGTTTGTACTTCCTCAAACGCTGGAATAACTTTAACAAATGCTCCAAGTGATCTTCTTCAGTCTGTGATTTGGCAATCATGTCATCCACATACACTTCGATCTCCTTATGCATCATGTCATGGAACAAAGCAGTCATGGCTCTTTGGTACGTTGCACCAGCATTCCTCAAACCAAACGGCATAACTCGATAACAGAAAGTTCCCCACGGTGTAATGAAAGCGGTCTTTTCCATATCTTCCGGCGCCATCTTAATTTGATTGTAACCGGAGAAACCATCCATGAAAGAAAAGACTTTGAACTTGGCGGTACTGTCGACCAACACGTCAATATGAGGTAATGGGAAATCATCCTTCGGACTAGCTCTATTCAGATCTCTGTAGTCTACACACATCCGAACCTTACCATCCTTCTTAGCAACGGGCACGATGTTGGCTAACCACTGAGGATAGACCGACGTCACAAGAAAACCTGCGTTGATCTGCTTCTGAACTTCTTCTTTAATCTTGTCGGCCATGTCAGGACGAGTCCTTCTCAACTTCTGCTTGATCGGTGGACACTCAGGTCTCAACGGTAAACGATGCTCCACAATGGCGTTGTCCAACCCCGGCATATCTTGGTAAGACCAAGCAAACACATCAACATACTCTCTGAGAAGCTCCAACATTTTCTCTTTAACTTCCGGGATAAGCAATGCTCCGACTTTGACTTCCTTTCTATCCTCTTCATCACCTAAGTTGACCAACTCTACAGGTTCTTCAAATGGTTGAATGACCTTCTCATCCTGCTCAATCAAACGGGAAATCTCAACAGGAACCTCTTCATCATCCCCTTCTTCGGCTCTGAACACAAGGAATTCAAAGTTGGGAGAGGGCATAGGATCATTGTTTTCGATGGTTAAGTCATGAAGTAATCTGCACACATGATTATGCTTTATTTTAGAAATCGATTTGTGCAAATAAAACAAAATGTTCTTAATCAATTTTCATTATTATTTCCCGAAAAAGTGAAAAATAAAACAGCAGTGGACGAAATAACATTTTTATTCATTAAAGGGGAAATACTTGAAACAGAAAGCCCAGACATTTCTCTTTTGCCTTGGGCAGAGCAAAAGGAGTTATTTTTCATAGCCCGACACAAAATACGTTTCGCCTTGGGCAGAGCGATTTTTCAAAAGGAAAATAAACAAAACATTACTCGGAAATATGCATAACCACAGGAATATCAACAGCTATCCAGTTTTGGCAAGCCAATCCAGGCGTCACAAATACGGGCAAATCCTCCTCGGAATCATCATCTATGACAGCATCAACCTCAGGATGCACAAACCCTGCACTCCGAAAGACCTCTTGAATTGGACGAACAACCACTTCTTTCTTGACCCTTGCAGCTATTGGATGAAAACCCAAACCTTCCCCAGACTTGTTCTCGGGTAACGTTAACACCTGGCCCCATCCTTCGGCCGAACCACTTTCCACTACTCGCCGTGCATCCTCAAAAGAAGAGATGGATGCCCCTTGCTTCTTCACTGTATTCTTAGCAACAGATAGGCCCTGAAACTGGGTCCCGACGTCCTCGTCAGCATCAATAAAAGAAAATGATGATAAATGACTTACCACCATGGCCTGCTCTCCCCCAATCATCACTAGTTTCCCATGCCTCACAAACTTTAGTCTCTGATGGAGCGTGGAGGTGACTGCCCCGACATCATGGATCCAGGGACGACCCAATAAACAACTGTAAGCAGCACGGATGTCCATCACTTGGAAAGTGATTTGAAAAGTATGGGGGCCAATCACTATGGGAAGATCCACTTCACCAATAACTGTCTTCCTGGAACCATCAAAGGCTTTAACAATTACTCCGCTAGGCCTCATAGGAGCACCTGGATACGAAAGTCGAGACAACGTGGTCTTGGGCATCACATTCAATGACGAGCCCGTATCCACCAACACGCTTGATAAGGTATCGTTTCCACAACTTACTGAAATGTGCAGAGCCATATTATGGTTTCTCCCCTCCTCCGGGAGTTCTTCATCACTGAAACCCAAGTTGTTACACGAGGTTATATTTCCCACAATCCCGTCAAACTGATCAACTGTCACATCATGGTCTACGAACGCCTGGTCCAACACTTTCATCAAGGCTTCTCTATGTGCCCCAGAATCTCTCAATAAGGCAAGCAAGGAAATCTTGGAAGGTGTTTGCAGAAGCTGGTCCACAATCTTATACTCGCTTCTTTTGATAAGCTTTAAGATTTCATCTTCTTCAGGGTGGGGGATAGATTCACTGGATCGACCTATCTCAACCCTTGGTTCATTTCTTACAGGGATCTCCGCCGGCATGGGCCTCCTTACTTGAACTTCTGGTCTTCTCGACGGTACTGCGGCGAAAACACGCCCACTTCTTGTCACTCTACTTACATCGGCAATATTAACGAAAGACGGTCTAGTTGGTATGGGGACCTCTACCCCATTCTCGATCATGGTGGCGTTATACTTGTACGACATGGCTTGGTCTGAGCTATAAGGCACAGGGCCAGGTGGGTAAATAATCAAAGGATCAGCAGACGCAGTCTGGCTGTTGTAAGCAATCTCTACTGATTCTGGCAAATTAAATTGTGGGGTGATAACATTCACTTCATCTTCAGGATTTCGGTCATAGGTAATAGTGATAATTCTCTGATCTAGCAACTTCTGAATGTCCTCCTTCACAATAGGACAATCCTCTTCTCTTAAACAAAACTCACAAACGTCATAATCATGTTGGTGCCTAACAAAGGCAAGTCTTCTCAAACTCTGATGTAACCTGATCAATGATTCTCTGATGTGCTCGACTTGGAAAACTCGGAACTTCCCCGGACAACCTTCCACCATATTCACAGAAGCTGCCCCATGTCGGGGCAAAGGGTTATCTCTGACGTTTGGATTCACATCCTTAAAAGACAAGATGCCGTTCTTAATTAATCTCTGCACATCCGCCTTCAAAGCAAAGCAATTCTCAAGGTTGTGCCCCGGCGACCCTTGATGATATTCACAGAATTGATCCGCCTTGTACCACGGAGAAGCACTGTTCGGTGCGACAGGAGGTGGCTTTGTTGTGATGAGATTCTTTCTAATGAGAGCAGGGAACAATTCAGTATACGTCATAGGAATGGCATCGAAATGCGGCTTCCTGGGCGAACGGTTCTGATTGTTAAACGGATAAGCCTGTTGTCGAGGCTGCTGCTGAAAAGGCCGGGGTTGAGTTGGCAGAGTCTGATGAGATGGGGCTACCAAAGCTGGGCGGACAGCCGGAGTGACTGCCGCGACGTGAGAGTAGCCTCTCCTAGGCCTACCTGGAAACAGAGCACTGACATCTTGCTCTTTTCTCGTCGGGAAAACACCTCCGAACTTCTTCGCATTGCTAGACGGACTCCCTTCTTTAACCAGACGCCCTTCGCGAATTCCTTCCTCCAATCGCATGCCCATGCTCACCATTTCGGTAAAGTCACTGGGTGCGCTGGCTATCATTCTCTCATAGTAAAAAGACCCCAAAGTCTTCAAAAATATCTTAGTCATCTCTTTCTCCTCAAGAGGTGGATAGATTTGAGCAGCAATTTCACGCCACCTCTGGGCGTACTCCTTAAAAGATTCTCGGTCTCTCTGCGACATTGCCCGGAGTTGATCCCTGTCTGGCGCCATGTCAACGTTGTACTTGTACTGATGGACAAAGGCTTCACTAAGATCGTTAAAGTTGCGGATCCGAATGCTGTCTAAACCCATATACCACTTCAGAGCAGCACCCGTCAAGCTGTCTTGGAAATAATGAATCAACAAATCATGATCATCGGAGTACGTGGACATCTTCCTCACGTACATTGTCAAATGACTTCTAGGACACGAATCGCCCTTATATCTCTCAAAGTCTGGCACTTTGAACTTCGCTGGGATCTTGACATTCGGAACTAAACAAAGGTCGTGCGTACTCTTCCCAAACAAATCCTTCCCTTTCAATGCTCTAAGCTCCTTCTGCATTTCCTAGAACTGATCCTGAAATTCCTCCATTCTGTCAAAAAGACCCAAACTTTCAGCGGGCTCGGCAGGATAAACTGGTTCATTCAAGTATGGTACTGAGTGGACCACAGGAGCAACAGTTGTCATAACTGGTTGCGGAAAAGGTGTTACAGATGGAATTACTGGTGGCAGTGTAGTTGTCTCTGGTTGAGGAAGAGACAATGCAGACTGAAATATAGGTTGTACGGTAGGCTGATACCCCTCTGGCACAAAGTTGTAAGGCATTCCCCACGGAAAACCTTTCGGCATCTGATATTGAAGCGGAGAGTTGATTTGAGTTGTGGATGCAGGAGCTGTAACATTTTCGGAAACCACTGGAGTTGAAGTCTGAATCTCGGCAGCCGTAGTCGATGGCTGATTCTGAACAGCCACCAAACTTTCCACCAACGCTGTTAACTTTTCCATCTCGGCACGAAGTGTAGCAACTTCCCCACGAAGTTCGTGATTTTCCTGTTCCAAATCTTCCATTTTCTTTTGACGATTGGCCCGAGTGTCGTATCGGTGAGACAGCTTGACAACCTTCGGTGGAAAAAGAACAAGAATGAGACTCTAGAAAACATGTGATATGGAATGTGAAATGATGCATGATGGCAATACAAATGATGACTCATTTTGAAAGTTTTTCAAGGAACTTTAGTAACTTGGCATACATCAATGGTAAAGGAATTTAGAACAACAAAAACTCAATCCGTTAATCGAAAGCGATAAATTACAACTTACAATTTGGAAAAGTAAATTACAATTTTGAGATAACAAATCCACTAATGAGAGCAATAAATTACAACTTGCAACATGAAACCCATAATAAAGTGATAAATTACATTTTTGAAACACGAAAGCAGTAAATTACAACTTGGAGCATGAAGCCCAAAATAAGACAATAAATTACAACTTCGGAGCATGAAGCCCTTAAGAAAACAATAAATTACAAATCGGAGCATGAAGCCCTTAATAAAACGATAAATTACAATTTCGGAACATGAAGCCCTTTTACATGGTTTTTCAAAATGACATCAATAGAATAAACTAAAGCTAAAGCTTACTCAGAATCCTCAGATGACGGACCAAATACCAGCTGTAACCGGAGCTTCTTGATCTTTTCTTCGTAAAAGTCTTCCATATCCTTCTTTTCCGCTATCAGTCGATCGATGATTTCTTTCTGTGGATTAGGAGCGAGAGCCACGCTTACTGAACATTCCCTTTTTCTCTTCCTTTCACTCGCGTATTTCTTCAACAAGGCATCCTTCTGGCGAAGCTTCTCATCGTGGTCAACGAACCGGCCGTCTTGAATAAGCAACAACTCCTTCTTTTCTTTCAGCTGTCGCGTCAGGACTCGATTCTCGTATTCGGACATATGGTACTTTTCCTTCCAAGCATCCCTTTCGGATTTCATCCTAGCCAGGTTCCCCTGATATTCTCCTACATCCGCGATAGGGATAACAACTGATGATGGTGCGATGGCAGGGAATAAAGGTTTCTCCAGTTTATACGGCATCTTGAGAGCATAAGCCCTAGCACGGACCCACTGCAGGTAAGGTTCCAAAGAGACGGCACCTCTATGTCCCAGCATATCTCTCCCTTTCTTGTGGATATGGCGCCAAGCTCCTTCAATCTCTCTCTTAGCAGCCTGATGATCTTGTCCTTCCTGAAGAAAGAAACCACTCACATGGATACTGTTCGGCTTATCTCTCATCGGGTACCCGAACTGACGACGCGCTAGAACGGGGTTGTAGTTGATTCCACCCCTCGTACCAAGAAGAGGTACGTTGGGAAAAGCACCACAACTGTCGATGATCTCCACGTCATGGTAAACTCGATTGTACCAGTCAATATCGAAATGAGTGAGAGCCATAATCTTTGGCGCCCACCGCGGTTCCTTCTCAAGATCCCAGAAAGCATCGGACCCAGGTAAATGCGAGACGTACCACTGATACAACAACGGCACACAACAGATGATCATCCCTCCTTGATAAGAGTTTCGAAGATGAATAGAGTAATACGTGTCCCCTAGCAGCGTAGGGACCGGATTTCCAATCAGGAAAACTCTGATAGCGTTGACATCCACAAATTTATCAACGTTAGGGAATAAGAAAAGACCATACGCGAGTAGAGCAAACACGTCCTCGAAGGCAACGGTATCCTTTGTATCAGCAAAGTAACGAGCTTTCTTCAACAGAAACTGTGCCGGCAAACCCCGGATTCCTCCTTTCGTAGTCATATTCTCCTCTATCTCTGACCTCTTCAGGTGGGTGATGGTTGCTATCTCATGGGACTTAGGCTCCTCTTCTAACCCAGAAAAAGGAACACGGTCGCCGATCGGCAAACCAAGAATATAGGAGTACTCCTCTAAAGTAGGCATCAACTGATAATCCGGGAAGGTGAAACATCGGTACAGGGGATCATAGAACTGAACCAACATGTTGAGGATGCCTTTCTTCATCTTGCGCTTCATGAGCGGTACGATGGACCCATATTTCTTCTGAAAATCTGTCGGACTCTCTATCTTCGGAATCAAGCTCTTCAGTTCTTCAATTTCGGGCTCCTTGAAGCTAAAGCTTCGAGTATTTCTTCTTCCAAATTCCATAATACCCTAAGACGTTTGCAAAAATCAATCCAAAGTTCCTTGAAAAACGAGTTTTTTTTTTTACAAAGATGTTGATGAATGCATGAATGAATGATAGTGCAACAGTCACACATAAATTTGCAAACATGGGGTTTAAAGGTTCAGCGTTCAGCATGGAGTCGAGGGTAAAGCCCACCCAAAGGTATGTGCTAATGTTTCGATCACACCTGTAAGACAAGGTTCTAAGAGTTCCCAGAGTCCACATCCCTCTTTCGGATATTACCAACGTCTTGATTACTCAATAATTAACAATATTCTCAAGAGAGACTCATCCGAGCATAGCATCGCGTGACAACTACTTCCGAATTACTCCGTTATAGTCTCCGCGCTATACCTAAAAAAGGCCAAGATGGGTTAGGGTTCTACGGTCCTCAACTTCTCGGGCTCCTAGGTCGAAAATAATAATGTCTTCCCGATTACTCGGTAAACAAATATTAAGTTCAAGAGGGCCTTCCATTGAGTGGGGGATCTCATGCCTCCTTCTTCGGGATTACTCCCTCAAAGTTAACATGACTGTACCGCCCGTCCTATTCCTTAAGTGTTACTTAATCCGGGTATAGGATTCGTCTTTCGCAAAAACCCAAACACCCCAATTTAAACATATAATCAAGCAAATCAAATAATAATAAAACAGATAAACAAAATAGGCTTAACCCACTTAGGGATGGACCAGCAAGAGGTCAATCTCTCCCCAGCAGAGTCGCCAATTCTGTAGCGATAAAAAATGTAGCGGGGTAAATCGGAGATCGAATTATTGATTAATTCGTCTCACAAAAGCAAGAGTCGCCACCGCGCTTTATTGTTTCCAAGGGAAAAGGGGAAAGAGCGAAATAAAACCCTAAATATGCAATGTAAATAATACTTTTAAAAGTAACAAAAATACAAGGCGTTTTTGAAAAGAGATCTATGGTTCGGGGGTTGGTTATACAATGGGAAGGTATTAGAACCCAATGTATCTATAGTACTCTATAGGAACCTTTTGAAATATCTGTTTTATTTAAAATTGATCGCTTGATTGAAAATAAATTATTTTGGCCGAAAAAGGATACGGACGGGTTTTTTGAAGGTACGACGACCTAATGTCGAAGTTTTTGTTTAAAAGGTATAGGTCTTGAAAAGGTTGAAATTTTGAAGTAAGGTGAATGTTTGAGGAAAATTAACCTAAGTTTTTAATGAATGAGAGTATTCGCTCGATCGTTTTTTGAGGACATGAAGTCAACAAAAATTAGACAATTCCCTTTGGATTGGCGCAAACAGAATAATCGAATAAATGCGAGATATTTAAACAGAAGATTATGAGATGAATGATATACAAAAAATTAAATAAGAGACTGAGTGTGAATATGCATTTTTGATTTTTTGTTTAATATATGAAGAGAAAAATGTTTTAATTGGTTACGCATTTTAACATAGATAAAAAGTAACGAGAATTAATAGAAATGTTTTTTAAGTTTTTTATAGGTTTCTATTTTTTTATGTCTTTTCTATATTGGTATTTAATCAAAATGAGGGGAGTAAATTAAAGGAAAATAACATGTTTTTTTTAGTTTTCTCATTTTTCATATGTTTTAGAGATATTAAATATTTTTTAAAATTAAATAAAACTTACAAGCCATGAATTTAAAATTAATTAAAAATCAGGAAGACTAAAATTATTAAATAAACCTAAATTTAAACTAAATGAGATTTGGGTAAAATATTAAAAATTGTCTAATTGAAACTATATGTTATTCCTAAGGAACTAATTAATCTAAATTAAATATAGTTAAGAGAATGAAATAAATAGAATTGAACTAAAGGGCCTATAAGAAAAAAAAAATGGGGTGGGAGTAGCAATTAGAATGGGCTTAAGTTAAGAAGAGAAATTGAGCTGGGTTGAGGGGAAATGGAGCGGGTTTGGAGGACCCAGACCCAGGAAGAAGAACACAATGCTGTGAAAAAAAACCTAAGAATGCTGTGCCGTGGCCGCCGCTGGTGGCTGTCTAAAACGCTAGATTATTCCACGCGTTTCTTTCTCTCTTTGATTCACAAATTAATCCTCCCAAAACGAAAGCCAACTCTCAGCGATTCTCACGAGGAAACAAAGAACTGGGTCACAGCGAGGATGATGAAGATTGTGGTTGTCGGAAATTGAAGAACGGTTCGACAGTTTGACGCGATGGATGATGAAAGGTGGTCAAGGGCGTTTATCGCAGAATTGAAACGAGGTCGAAGAGGGATGGCCGGGTACGACGAAGGTTGGAGGTACTTTGCTTCCTTTCTTCCTCAAATTTCAGATTTTTGAATGATACGTTTTTGTGTGTGAAATAATGGTTTTTGTTTTGGAATACTGCTACAATTGAACTGTAAACAAAAATATAATTCTAACTGCCGCCATTACATTTAGACATGTCTTTAGTACCTCATCCAACGTAAAAGAGAAAACAATATCATGTAAAACTACAAAACTTTTCTTTCTCATTAACCCAATCAAAAGTTCAAATAGATAGAAACTATTCCGTCGAAGAGAAAGATATAGACATTGCTAACTAGAATGTTCACTTTTTCCCCTGCGTGTTCCTTTTCAACCTTTGTTTTGTGCTTTGACTTGCGGTTTTGTTTTGGAGATAAATGATTATCTGCATTCGCATTTTTTCCAGCAGAAGGGATGTCGCTTGAAGGAAAATCTTCTTCATCGGAACTAAGTACCAAGTCTTTTACAACATCATCGTCAACGGCTGTTCTCTCTTTCTGATGCTTTTTCCTCTTTCCTTTTGTTTCAGTAGGTTCTTGTTTTATCTTGTCTTTTCCGGGTAACCAGGATGAGCTAAAGGCGGCAGTTCCATCCTCGTCTTCTTTAGCATCCTCTTCTTCATCACTTGCTGATGCTTCATCGCCAAAAACAGATGACTCTTCTCCAACAACAACACTGGATTCCATTAATGAGTTGTTGAAGAAAAGTTTTAACATGGGGTTATGGAAGCAGAGGTTAAAGGTATGTTATGATCTTCCTGTATATATTTTTTAATATAAGTGGCCCTCTTAATCTTCTTTTTATGAAAACTCTGTGTCTGAATTGTTCTAATGTTGCGCGTGTGTTGATTGAAGTAGAGAAGCAACCCAATGAAGATGTGGTGATGCTGTGATGAAGACGGGAATTCGGGTATAGAAGCGATGAAGATGATAGAAGTGTGATGAAAGTATCGGAAGGAGGATATCGTTGTTAGATCGATGAAATCAAAGGTAAGTCAGTCATACTTGTTTTGTGTTTGAGTGAGCCATTTTGGTTGAATTAATGAGAAATTGATTAAATAGAAGAAGCAGATTTGTGAATTTGTTTATCATTCTCAAGCTGACTTTAAAATTAACAGTGTGTTTATGATTGTGTTGGTGTTAGAATAAGGATTTGATATGTTGCCGTGGTTGGAAGTAAAAGGAGGGGATGTCGTTGAGCGGACATATGGAAGGGCATGCGATGGTGGTTCAGAAATTGCACAGTGGAGGTAGCAAAATGTTGAAAAAGGTCGTGGTTGACGAAAAAGGGCGGATGATAGCAGGTTAAGAATGAAGAGGTAAACGTTTTCAATTTTTATTTTCACTTCAATTCCTGCTCTGGACATTCCATGGTTGCTATTAACGTGGCTACTAATTTGATTTTTAGGGATTATATTTACCGAATGCAAAACAATGATAAATAGAGATGAATGGTATAATTTAACTGACACGAAAAGAAACTACAAACCAGGTATGTTCCTTCTGAAAACGGTAGGCTTCTTATTGTCCAGCTGCAACTTCGATATGTTGACGTCAATGTTGTGTTCTTTTTTTTGAAAATTTTTGGTGTTGCACAATCTTGTGGTTCTGTGGATATCACTTGGTTTCTAGTCTATTGTTTAGCAGATAACAGGTTCAGCAGTATGCAGGTTATGTTTGGAAATGGTTTGTATAGGTTTTGATGTAGGTTCTGTGTAGAGATATGCCATGGTTTTTGAAAGGTTTTTGTAGTAGGTTCTGTGTAGAGATATGCTATGCAGTGATGGTTGTGTAGAAATATGCTATGGTTTTGATAGCAGTATGCAGGTTATGTTTTGCAAAATGGACTATGGTATTGATAGCAGTATGCAGGTTATGTTTTGCAAAATGGACTATGGTATTTTTTCTTGGTAGTCTTGCATATCCCCCCTTTATGCAGGCTAAGATTTATCCTTTTTGAAGGGGTTCCCTTCTCATATGACCGTTGCCTCTTTGCTCATGGCTCAGGTCTGAATATATTTAATATATTTTCCTGATGTTCTGCATATATGCTGCTTCATATGTTTGACTTTATTCCTATTTCATGCTTAAATCAAAACCTGCAAAACTAAGCCTCTTCTTCTCTCTACCTCAAGTACAGAAATGATACATAAATGATATCCTGTACTGCTGTTCTGAAAAACCAAACAGGCTGGAATATGACGAAAAATGGAAACATATATTGCTTGCATTCATTGTTTTAAAATTGCATATCTCTTCTTTTGTCTTGCATGGGAGCCTATGTTATTCTCCTATAAGGATGCAGGTTAACGTTGGCTTGTTGTTATGTGAACTTGCATATGCTGTTTTTTATGGTTTATGCAGCTTTGACCAAAATTGAATTTATGCATATTTGAAATATGCAGTGGGCTTTTTTTGATAAAAATGCAATTGATTTTGGAATGTGCTATTTTTTAATTATGCATTCATAAAAAATTCCTCCCTTTTTGTGAACCGGGAGAAATCCCGCGATTTGCAAAAAGGGCAAACTGATTCCGGCCGTTTGCTTTTAATGATGAACATTAAATTTATTTTCTGCATTTTAATTATTTATTCAATTCTGACTTTTCTTTTAATCGTTTTCGCAGGTAAAATTAAATGAGCAAACAAGAGCATTGGATGGAAGATTTAGAATTAGAATTTAAAAAATAGCTTTTTATTTTACTTTAAGCATTTGTGTAATTGCCTTTATAAATATTTTGTAATAACACAAATATTTAAATGACAATTGTAATAAATAGAATAAAGTGAATAAAAATTCTATTATTTCTCAATTAATTCTTTTTCTTTCCAATTATTTATTTATTGTTTATAATTCCTTAAATTATATAATGACTAAAAATCAAGTCTAATCATTTAAATTCAGAATGATAAACAAATAAATAAATATCATTGATCAATTAATAACTTCAATCATTTACTTTATTATTATTTTTAATTCTTCTAAATTATAATAACTTGAAAAAATAGAATTTCAGCTATTTAAATTTAGAACAATAAATAATCAAATAAACATTGCTTGATCAATTAATATACTCATTTCCAAATGTTTATTTCATTATTCATAAACCTTCAAATTATATAATAACGGAAAACAGGTTCCCATTATTTAAATTTAGGATAATGAATAATTAATAAACATTATTTGATCAATTAATAAACCTTTTCTCAAATAATCTTTTTATTATTTATAAATCTTTAAATTACGTAATAATCGAAAATAAATTCCAATTATTTGAATTTAAGATAATAAATAATTAATGAACATTGTTTAAGTCTTGATCAGTTAATAAATTTAGCGTTCAACAAATAAACAGCTCCCGACTCGAAAAAGTTATGAATTTTTAAACTGCTTTGAAAATTTGATAAAAATAGGTCAAAACTCTTGCAATGCGAATGATGCAGATGGAAGACGGTATCTTAGGTCAAAATTTGGGGTACAACAGTATAGACCATGATAACAATTGTGTTAAGTATTTTTGGCAAATTTTTAAGGGACTTGATCATTTTGTTTAGGCAACCAAGATAGCGTCATCGAGGGACTATGATCTTTTGTTTTGTTTTTGTTTTGCCAAAGTACCCAACATGCATAACATGACCCATTTTTAAGGCAACAAGTGGATTGTATCCCTAGGGGTGCAAGTGTGCATTGTGTTTGATTTTCATGCATTTTGTCTTTGATTAGGTCAAGCTACTTGTTGATTCTGGATTTTTGCATACAAACCCTAATTCTCTAATCATGGCATAATTGAAAGCGTAAAATGCGAGAATTTAAAAGTCTAAGCTATTACAACATGATTATGGGGATGGGGGTACAATCTTTGAATGGGGGTGTATTTGACAAGAAATATAAACCCTAATTTACTATTACATCCAAATTGAATCAAATGCATAAATATTAAATGGACAATATTTAAATAAGCAGAATAAATAAATATATCAAATAATATGAATTATGCAAAAAAATGGTTTTTGTTTATTTATGTATGTAAAAATATTTAATGTGGAAATTAAAGAAATAAATAAAAAGATTAATTTTATTTGGTTAAGGGTAAAACCCTAATTTTCTTTAAGAAAGTAAATACATTAATTATTTTATTTATATACAATAAAAATAAAATAGTATATGTGAAAAAATAAAATATGTTTAGAAAAAGTATTTATTAAGTATATTTAATAATAAAAATAAAAGTGTAGTATTTTATATTTTTTATTCTAAAATATCTAATAAAATAAGAGTATATATATATATATATATATATATATATATATATATATATATATATATATATATATATATATATATATATATATATATATATATATATATATATATATATATATATATATATATATATATATATATTAATTATATTAAATATGATAAAATAAAATAAAATGTATACAAAAATAAAATATATTTTAGAAGAAATATTTTCAATGTGGATAAAAATAAAGAAAAATATAAAAGTACAATTTATATATTATTTTCAAGTTTTAATAAATAAGATAAAAGTATTTAAATGCTTTTTATGTTAGAAAAATAAAGATAAAAATGCAAAATAAATGTGAAAAAAATTCTAAAAATATTTTTGAGCAGTTTTTATATTTGGGAATAAATAAATAAAATCAGAAATGAAAATAAAAATACAAAAATATAAAATAACAAGAAATTGGGCTAGGGGGTGCAAAAAGGAAAAGGGATGTGTCAAAAGTAGCCAGGACCAAGCCCAGCCCAAACCAACTTCATCTTCAACCTTCTGAATATGAAAACGCGCGCGCCCTGTTCAAATACCAGATCCTGTATACGAGCTCTATTGCAAAAACACATAACATCAAACTTGTAGAGCATTTCAAGACGATTCCAACCATATAAACAACTTGTCTTAACTCTCAAAGACCAGAGAGAATTTCTATGGTCCTAAAATCTAACCTAGTTTTTTCAGTATGTTCATGGATGAAATTCTCTTAGCATGCTTAATATAAATGAAAACTGAGCATATGTACAGCTTCATGGCAATGAATACTACATTTCTTATTCACAAACCTAAGGCTAAATGTTCATAAATAGAGAGATAGGAAGTTGACAAAAACCTGTTTCACCTGACTTCCTGTAGGGCAATGTAGAGCTTTTCAACAAGGCTTGAGATGTCTGAGAGCTTGCTTGAACTTCACTTGACCTTCTCCAATACCCTGCTTTCCTTGAATGTCCTTGAATCAGCCTATAGAACTCCACCTGCACAAGCTCAAAATGAAAATGGCAAACCCTATAAATGGAGTTACAGTTGGTGTTTGAGGTTTGGGATAGCTTGGGTGAGTTGAATGGAATATGATTGAACCAACTTGGGGAAAAACACACGAGTAAATTGAGCTATGGAAGTCAAGTTGCAGGTTCTGCCCTATTTTGCCAATGGAAGGTGATTTCTGGCTATGGGATGTTTAGAGGCTCAAGCAATCGTGTTTTTGGATCAGAGGGATGTGAGAAAGATGTTCAAACTGTTTGTATAAGTTTATCTTGGCCGGTGTTCAAGTTCTCATGTGTTTTGCATATATCTTGTATATGAAGCAAAAGTGGGAAGTGATATGTAACAGGCCTGTACAGGCTATCCAACACCTTGTAACCTCTGCTCTTGTCCCCTCTAATTTTTGGATTTGATTAGCTGCAAGAGATATTGGACCAATGCTCAAAGATTGTGGTTTGACATAAAGCAAGATTATGGCAAAAATGGAAATGTGCCTTTTTCTACTTAGGGCTTAATTTTGTGTACAATGTCCTAATGACCAAAACAATGGCTTAGACTAATGGATTTGCATTAAATTATTGAGTGTGAAATGGTTTAGAGGCCTGTAAACTAGTGTAAGGCATGCTGACTTGAAATTGCAACTTGTATGAACATGAATATGCCATGGATGAAAAGTGAGTTTTTGCCAACTTCAAGCCTTTGATTCTCCCTAACCACAAATGTGTTTGGAGAGTTCTTGGACAATTTGGAAAGCTTGCAACATGCTGTATAATCCATCTTTAAAATGCAACTTGATATTCCAAGTGGAACTATGTGAAAAATGGCCATGAAGATAGGTCAAAATCCTGCCTAAACTAGGGCAAAATTTCACTAAGTAAAAAGTTTTAGGGACCCTTGTTACAAAAATCATAACTTTAGATCCAAGATTCTTTTGAGAAAACTTTGTGAATCAAAGTTGTAGACTTTGTGGAGGACTACAACTTTCATGTTGGAAGTTTTGTTTGAATCCAATTGCATCATGGTGAAAATGTTGGGCAAAGTTAGAAACAATTAAGAAAATTTCATAACTTCGAAAAATTCTAAGTTATAAAAATTTTCAACTTTAAACCCTAATTTGAAATTTTGGGTTTCTTGATGAACAAGTTTCATATTTTGACACATCTTGATGGAAAATGACCCTTGGCACTTGATTTTGACCAAAAAGTCAAAGTTTGACTTTTCAGTGTACAGTCAAATTTTGATCAGTTGACGGAAAAATTCATCTGTCAATCCAATGCATTTGAGATCTTTTGAACTTATTGAATAGGTAAAGATGATGTCATTGAGTCCTTGAGTCCATGCTTGAACCCAATTTGCCATTGGCTAGGTCAAAAAGTCAGATATTGCCCTTGTGCAGTCAAAACCCTAAAAATAACCATTTTGCCCTTTTGATGATATGATTAAATTTCTTGTGGAGTTGTGGTCCAAACTTGATCAAATGGTTCATATGAGTTTATAATGTTGATGTGGGTCAAAATTCATGAGGTTTGACTATAAATTGGCCACAGTTAACTTTTTCCCTAATACAGCTGATTTCTAGGTCAACTGTCCAATTGATTGGGCAAAAATTTGATTCAAGGCTTGAAACTTGGTATGGACAAAATTATGAGTCCAATATGAAGTATGAGAGTTAATTTGAGCATTGAAGGTCCAAAAATCCTTGTGCAAACTCAAACCCTAATTTGGGTCATCAATGCAAGGAGATGTCTTGAGCAGTGCAAAAACCCTAATCCTGTCTGGAGTTCAAAGAGTCTTGTGAGGGGAAATCTTAATAAAATGAGAGGGAAATTTTGGGGTACAATAGTTTCCCCTGTTCAATCTTCTTGAACCTGAAGGGTTAGATTGGCAAGTTTGCCTTTCGTGACTCGAAGGTAAAAGAGGATTGGACACTAGAGTGCCCGTAAATTTGCACTCGTCAAAAATGTAGATGAGGGAATGGGCTTAAAGATGCCATTTGGAGGTGGTAGAATCTTGATGGAGATGGGCTTAAAGATTCCATCCAAGATTTGTTTGTTGAAAATCAGTAGAATGAACATCAGAATGGTATCAGTATCTAGAACGTATCTGATTTATATCTGGAGATTGGATTCGTATGAGCAAAGGAATGGCATCCGTGTCTGGAGCGTATCCAAGCCATAACTGTATTTGATTCTTGAATGAATATCAGAATGACTGTCGTGTCTTGAGTGTATCTGTATTGTATCCGAAATCTGAAATTTGAATAAGCAACAGAAAGACATCCACATCTGGAGTATCTCTGGGCTGGGGAATAGGTTTGAATGAGTGACAGAATGGCAACCGTGTCTGGTGTGTATCTGGACTGTATCTTGATTTTGAGATCCGTATGAGTAGCAGAATGACTTCCGTGTCTTGGAGTGTATCCGTACTGTAACTGGGATCTGAAAAAGGCAACAGAATGACTTCAATGTCTTGGAGTGTATCTGAGCTTGTAGTTGATATTTGAATCTGAATGAGAAATAGAAAGGCTTCCAGGTCTAGAGCGTATCTAGTCTGTATCTGATTGCTGAAGTAGGAATGAGTAACAGAATGACCTCCGTGTCTGGGGTGTATCCATACTGTATCTTGACTTGAAATTCTGAATGAGTAGTAGGATGACCGCCGTGTCTGGGGTGTATCCATACTGTATCTGAAATAAGAGATCTGAATGAGTAGCAGAATGACTTCCATGTCTTGGAGTGTATCTGTACTGTATCTGAAATCTTTGAATAGTTGTTAATGATAACTTTTAATCTTATCCCGAAAAGGGTAAAATGTTAGCTGAAACACAAAGTTATGTTGCATGACATGTATGACGCAATAAAATGTGTTTTATAAATGTTCATGATATATGAATGTAATGTATGCGCATGCAAGTTGATTAGCTGTCTTGCTGAGGAAAATAAATCCTTGATAGCTAGAGATACTGAAATCTTTGACGACTGTCGGGGAAAGTAAATCCTTGACCGATGCTGGGGATTCCAAAAATCTCTGATTGCTGAAGATGAGAAATCCTTTGGGCTACTGCTGATGATTGAAAATCCTTGGTGACTTGTGGGGAATTGAGAATCCTTCACGTCCTTCTGGGGAAAATAAGGACAACTCCGACGATCTCTACCGGGGAATTAAAACCTGGGAGGCTTCAACTGGAGAAATAAGAACAAGAATCTTCATTCTGCTGGGAAATAACTCTGTGGGGAGAATACTTATTCATGTTGGGGAATTTTGGAGAAACCAGATGATTTCCACTGTGGTTTAAATGTTGAAGTCTTGGACTCTGTTGGGGAAGAAAGCTTCATCTTCACTGGGGATTTCAAAGTTTTCTGACTCCGCTGGGGATATGGAGTTTGGAAACTTAGTTCTGATGGCGATATGTATTTAACTCCACTGGGGATCTGGAACCTTAACTCCGCTGGGGATATGCATTAGGTCCGAATAACATATTGCAGGGGATTTCTTCTGGAATAGCCTAAAGACGTTTTCCTATACTTTCAAATTATCAGTAATTATCCTTTCTCATTCCGTTTTATTTGTAAGTAGTGATTATATTCAAATGCATATGCTCATTTAACAAATCATTGGACGTTTTCAAATAAAACATAAGTGTAAAAAGAAAAGGCAAGCAAATTTCTACACTTTGAAGTATCTTTGTATTAACTTTGTGTAAGTATTTTGTACACAGGAGACAGACACCCTAATAAGATAATGTTGTCATATAATAGAGAAAAATTTTATACAAAGAAAGATGGATATGTGTAACAATTCCATGGGGTTCCCATTCTGCTATAGCCTTCGTAACTCTAATTATCTTGTCCATTCATTGCTTCGTCCGCAGATGATTGAGTTGATCAGAAACCTGGAGCTTGTCTGTGAAGAGATTGTCCATAAAGTGATCCGACGAGACATAATCATACACTTTAATTCCCTAACTTTTGCCTGGACCGCCCTTTCGGGTTTTCGATCCACCGAGAAACCCTTTTTTGCCCAAGTCGCCCTTTCGGGTTTTCAACTTCCCGGGTATACAGATTTTTTTTATTTATCCCTAATTTTTGCCTGAACCTCCCTTTCGGGTTTTCGATTCACCGTGATGCCCATTTTTGCCCAAGTCGCCCTTTCAGGTTTTCAACTTGTCGGGTCGTTTATGTGTAGTATCTTTTGACTATGTCTGCGTTCGCAGGGTGCGGCAGGTCATCACCGTCCATGGTGGTCAGAATCATTGCCCCACCAGAAAAGATGTTTTTGATCATAAACGGTCCTTCATAAGTAGGAGTCCATTTGCCCCCTGGGATCACTTTGCGGCAAGATGATCCGCTTGATTACAAGATCTCCGACTTGATATACTTGTCTCTTGACTTTCTTGTTGAAGGCCTTGATCATACGTTTTTGATATTCCTGACCATGGCAAACAGCAGTAAGTCGCTTTTCGTCAATCAAGTTAAGTTGATCAAGCCGGGTTTGAATCCAATCGTCTTCACTCAAACCAACATCCTTCATGATTCTCAAAGAGGGAATCTGAACCTCGATAGGTAAAACAACCTCCATGCCGTATACCAAAGAAAAGGGGGTTTCCCCAGTTGAAGTGCGTGTCGTGGTACGGTACCCGTGCAGAAAAAACGATAACATCTCATGCTAGTCTTTGTAGGTGACTATCATCTTTTGAATGATCTTCTTGATATTTTTGTTTGCAACTTCAACAGCGTCGTTCATCTTTGGCCGATAGGGAGATGAATTGTGATGTTGAATCTTGAACTGCTCGCACAGAGCGGTGATCATAGTATTGTTCAAATTTGTACCGTTGTATGTGATGATTCTGTCGGGGATACCATACCGGCATATGAGGTTCTGCTTGATGAAGCGGGCAACCACATTCTTTGTAAAAGAGGCGAAGGAAGCTGCTTCGACCCACTTGGTAAAGTAATCAATGGCCACCAAGATGAAACGGTGTCCATTGGATGTTGTAGGCTTGATCTCTTCAATCATATCGATTCCCCACATCGCCAATGGCCAAGGAGCTGTTAAGACATTGAGAGGAACTGGAGGAATATGTACCTTGTCAGCATAGATTTGGCATTTGTGACAAGTACGGGAATGTTGATGACAATCAGCTTCCATGGTAGACCAGTAGTAGCCTGCCCTTAGAATCTTCTTAGCCATCGTGTGACCGCTCGAGTGGGTGCCAAAGGTGCCATTATGTAATTCAGCCATGATCTGCTCAGCTTCAACCTTGTCCATACAACAGAGTAGGACACAATCGAGATTGCGCTTGTATAGGATACCATTGCTCAGAAAGAACTTGGCCGCGAACCCCCTTAAGAACTTTTTGTCATTGACTGAAGCTCCTTTAGGGTACTCTTGTGCTTCGAGATACCTTTTGACGTCGTGAAACCAGGGTCGGTCCACCACTTCTTCGGTATTAATCTCGTGACAATGTGCAGGTTCATCCATTTGTTCAATGGTGATTTGAGGTGCCTCATTATCCCAGTTGAGTTTAAACATGGAAGACATTGTAGCCAGAGCATCCGCTAGCTGATTTTCTTCTCGCGGGAAGTGCTCAAAGGTAATATGCTCGAAATGAGGCAACAATGTCAGGACATGTTCTTTGTATGGGATAAGATTAGGATGTTTAGTGTCCCACTCTCCTTTGATTTGACTGATAACCAAAGCTGAGTCCCCAAATACAATCAGAGATTTGATTCCCAAGTCAATAGCATCCTTGAGACCAAAGATACAAGCTTCATACTCGGCCATGTTGTTGGTGCAGCTGAAGCAGAGTCTAGCAGTGAAGGGTGTATGGAAACCTTCTGGAGAGATAAGTATCGTGCTGATACTGTTGCCAAGTGCATTTGAAGCACCATAAAAGTACAGGGTCCATCGGGATCCTTGTTCAGGTCCGTCATACGGTCCGTTACCTTTAATGTTGTCCAATGTCATAATATCCTCTTCAGGGAAGTCGAACCTCATAGATTGGTAATCTTCGACGGCTTGATGAGCTAGATGGTCAGCTAGTACACTCCCCTTTATAGCTTTTTAGGTTGTGTACTGGATATCATACTCAGTCAGGATCATCTTCCATCTAGCGATTCTTCCGGATAAAGCAGGCTTCTCGAAGATGTACTTGATTGGATCCATTTTAGAAATCAACAGAGTGGTATGTGTCAACATATACTGCCTTAGCCGGCGAGCAGCCCATACTAAAGCGCAACAAGTTTTCTCGAGCAGTGAGTAGCGAGTCTCACAGTCGGTAAACTTTTTGCTAAGGTAATAAATGGCATGCTCTTTTCGGCCAGACTCGTCATGTTGGCCCAATACGCACCCCATTGAATTATCCAAGACAGTCAGATACATGATAAGCGGTCTTCCTTCGACGGATGACATCAAGATAGGAGGCTCTAGAAAATACTCCTTGATCTTATCAAAAGCAACTTGACAATCATCGTTCCATTCAACCACCTAATCTTTCTTCAACAGCTTGAAGATTGGCTCACAGGTAGATTTTAGGTGACAGATGAACCTTGCAATGTAGTTTAAGCGTCCCAAGAAACCTCTGACCTCCTTTTCAATGCGGGGGGCAGGCTTTCTTGTATAGCTTTGACTTTGGCAAGATCAACTTCATTGCCTTTGTTGCTGACGATAAATCCCAAAAGTTTACTGGACCTGACTCCAAAAGTGCACTTGCTAGGATTCAGTCTGAGCTTATACTCCTTTAACCTGACAAACAGCTTTTGCAGATGGTCGAGGTGTTCTTCTTCTGTTTGTGAACGGGATATCATGTCGTCTACGTAGAATTCAATCTCATGATGTATCATGTCATGAAACAAAGCTAACATGGCTCGCTGATAGGTTGCCCCGACATTCTTCAGTCCGAATGGCATCACTTTATAGCAAAAGGTACCCCACTGCGTAACAAAAGTAGTCTTCTCCATGTCTTCGGGGGCCATTTTGATCTGGTTGTATCCCGAGAACCCATCCATGAAGGAAAATACCTTGTGTTGAGCTGTATTGTCAACCAAGATGTCAATATGCGGTAGTGGAAAATCATCTTTAGGGCCAGCCCTATTTAAGTCTCTGTAGTCCACACACATTCTGACTTTGCCGTCCTTCTTAGGCATGGGCACAATGTTAGCGACCCATTGTGGATAGGAAGTAACGGCCAGAAAGCCAGCATTGAACTGTTTCATCACTTCAACTTTGATCTTCTCAGACATATCGGGCCTCATCCGGCAGACTTTCTGCTTGATTGGTGGACAATCTTCTCTTGTAGGGAGACGGTGAACCACAATATCTGTATCTAGTCCCGGCATGTCTTCATAGGACCAGGGAAAGATCTCAACATATTCATTCAACAACTGAACTAAACGCTCTTTGACACTGGGCTCCAGGTTGGCACCCACGTTAACCTCTTTTCTGTCTTCAGCAGTTCCCAAATTGATAGTCTCTAACAACTCTTCATGGGGCATAATAACCCTTTCTTCTTGTTGCAAAAGCCTAGCCAACTCTCCAGGCACTTCACAGTCTTCATCACCTTCGTATTCGGCATGCTTGACCAGATCTTCAAAGTCACTGAAGGCCATAGCAGAATTGTTAACCATGGAATCCGGAGTGGATGGGTACCTGCATTTTGTGAGTGTGGGTGTGTGTAAGGGATAGCCATCCTTAAACAAAATAAAATGTAAAATGAAAGAAAATGAACACAAAAGTTTATAGATGAAAACGTCCATGATTCATTAAAAATGGAATATGAAAATGAAGAATCAAAACCCTTACAAATGGACCTATATGCCCCGGGTAAGGCATAAGGCGAAAAGAGTGTACGAATTGTTTAAAAGTTATTACAGACCAACATAAATGTTCAAAAGATAAATTACTGATTGATGAAAGTAATGGGAACGAAGTCTTTCGCCTCCCAGTTGTTCAGTCCCCCTTCAATGGTTGGGAAGATCCAATCTTCAAAGTTACCTTCTTCATCATCATATTCTAAGGCATGAACCCCATGATGAGTGATTTTTAAGGGTGGTCCTCCAGCCCGGGAGCGACGCACAGCTTTCTGGCCAGCAGCAGTGAAACCCAATCCGAACTTATCTGTCTTGTGAGAAAAATCAGGCAGTTGACCCCACACCGTACTTCCTCCTTCCTTGACTACAACCTCTGCATCTTTAAGGGATGACATCCGGGACACAGGCTTGGTAATGATAGGCACATCAGTCATTCTCTTTGCTATCACGACTTCATGAGAAACCTATTCAATGTTTTGGAAAGGTGTTTCTATGAATTCACCATCTAACTCCACGTAGCGGAAAGAGTTAAGGTGGCTTATCATATACTCCTCCTCACCATGAACTGTTATGATCTTACCCTGAACTGGGTACTTGAGCATCTGGTGTAGAGAAGAAGCGATTGCCCCAACGTTGTGGATCCTGGCCTTCCTAACAAGCATGAATATGAAGGACGGATGTCCATCACATAAAAAGTAGAGTTGAAAATTTATGTACCCACTTTGATTGGGATGTCCACTTCTCCGTGAACCATCCGCTTAGAACCATCGAAGGCTCTAACAATAATATTACTGGGATTTAGGGTTAACCCTTCACAGTCCAATCTGTCTAATGCTTTCTTTGGCAGAACATTTAAAGATGAACCGGTATCAACCAGAACATGAGCAAGTGTAGTCCCTTTGCACTCTACCGAGACATGCAACGTATCATTATGCTTTCTTCCCTTAGGGGTCAAATCAACATTATAGAAACCAAGACCATTATCGGCTGTAAGGCTAGCCACGCACTCTTGAAACTGATCCGCAGAAGTTTCTTGAGGCACGTGTGTCATATTCAGAAATTTGATCAAGGCTTTGGCATGAGCCTCGGAGCAGAGTAAGAGAGCCAGCATGGATATTTTTGAAGGGGTTTGCCCTAGCTGCTCTACGACATCATAGTCGCTCTTCTTAATTATCTTTAAAATTTATTCCATCTCCTTTTGGGTGGTCTCGGGGATAACCAAAGTCTGAGCCCTCGTCCTGACGGGCGCTTCTTGGATCCCCTTACCTTTATCGGTGGTAACAACAGAGGGTTCAATTTCGGGAGTAACAATCTCTTCAATAACCAGACTTTGCACAGATGTCTTAACAGGCACAGAAGCTCTTGAGGGTCCGAAGACTGCCCGTGGAGGAGCAATCTCTGGAGAGAAGATTCTTCCGCTATGATTTATCTTACATGTCCCCGCAATATTCCCTATATCAGGAGTTTCTTCATCGGAATTCTCTTTGGCTGATTTGATCTGCTTGACACCAAGGTAGAAGATCTCTCCTCCATAGTTCCATGGTATCGTCTTGTTGGACTTATATGGGATAGGCCCTGGCATGGTAATCTTCAGTGGTACAAGCTTTAGATCAGGTGTAATCTTAACAGGCCTTTTGCAGGTCTTGGAAAGATTGTCGGAAATGGTGATTATAGCAATGTCATTGATTTGAGTAACAAAGGTAACAGGAGTAACATGAGTGATAGTAGCAACAGGAGTTTTCTGAAATAGGATCTCTTGAGTATCCATCAGGCGTTGGATGCCTGACTTCAATGGTGGACAGTCGGATTGCAAGGTTGAACAGGAGTAACAATCTTTTTCACAGCCTGGGAATATCCCGGCTTTCAACAGATTTATTTTAATCATTTGCAGCAGAGTCATTAATTCATCAACACTGGTAACATGAAGATCTTCCACAATTGCATGGACATTATGACCATGTTTTGGCATAGGAGCGGATATCACATTAGGTTTTTCGGGGGCATCAAACTCTACCTCCTTGGCATCTATCAAATCTTGGATCTTGTTTTTAAGAGCCCAACAGTTGTTGGTATCATGCCCTACACTGTCCGAGTGGTATGCACATTTTGCATTTGAATGATAATAGGGAGAAGAGGTATTTGGGTTTTTCGGTGCTTCTTTCAAGTTGGTAAGGTTTAACTTTAGCAGGTGAGGGAGGACTTGAGCCGGTGTCATATTGATCCGGGTAAATTGCCGTTGTGGCCTTTCTACCCTTTGCTGGCTAGTTCTTGGTTGATTACTTCGAGGTTGATCGGTTGAGGAGTTCTGGATCATCACAGCCCCCACCGTAGGTCGATGCTCTATTCTCCCTTGATTTCTCTGGGTATGAATAGCAGAAACTTCCTTTTTGGCTGGGAAGGTCTTCTTGATAGCAGTGGAAGCGGAGGCACCCTTCTGAATTTTACCATTCTTAATGCCAGCTTCGACCCTTTCACCGGTCAAGATTAATTAGGTGAAACCTGCAGATGAGCTCCCGATCAAGTGATTGAATAATGGACCTGACAGAGTCCCTAAAAACATGTCAACCAGCTCTCTATTTGACATTGGTGGCTGCACCCTTCCAGCCAAATCCCGCCACTTCTGGGCATATTCCTTAAATCCCTCATTAGAGGCCATACCCATACTTTGTAGTTGAGTACGAGTAGGCGCTAAATCTGCATTATATTGGTATTGTCGGTAGAAAGCAGCAGCCAAATCTTCCCAGTTATCAACATCAGATCTCTCAAGTTGATAGAACCAGTCTAATTGCGTACCTGACAAACTATCTGGAAAAAAGTGGACCCAAAGATCCTTATCAGAAAAGTGAGGTTGGATCTTTCTGATGTAGGATCTCAGATGCATCTTCGGACAGGACAAACCGTCGTATTTAGCAAATGTAGGCACTTTGAACTTGATAGGAATGACGATCCCAGCAACCAACCCTAGTTCTTCGAAATCTAGCCCAGGTACCCTTTGCACTTCCATGGCTACCAACCGGTCCTCAAGATTCTTATACTTATCATTCGCCGGAGGGTACTACTGTTCGGAGTAATCTTCATCCTCTTCCTCTTCTTCTTCTTCTTCAGCTTCAGATTCAGAGGGCATTGCAACTCCCTTTCCCTTACCAACCCCTTCGTCAGACGTCGAGGGGAATTCCAAAACTCTCCTAGCCTGATACTCAAATCTTATTTCCATAGTGGCCACGGCAATTCTTTTCTTTTTCTTCTTTTCTGGTTCCTTCTCTTTTTCCAATAGTGCTTTAAGATCCTCTTGACCCTTTGCTAAGGTCATGAGAAGTTATTGGAATTGCGAATTCTGTGCTTGCAGATCTTTAACCGTCTGCTCTATATCCATCTTGCTGAAATAAATAGCAGAAAGATAAGGAAACCTGGTGTGAAGACCTGTTTATGCATATGATGAATGATATGTTATTCATGTAATGCATTCAAGGATTCAGAAATTCAAAGTTGTTGCAAACAAAAATAATGCACGTCATATTAATAAGAAGAAATTTGTTAGTACATAAATGCCCCATGGGCAAAATATTACAAAATTCTTAATGTAAAAAGACATTGCGCATCCTTTTTGGCGTGATGTAAGTGTTGAGAGTCTCCTCTTCGTGAAGTCGGCGGGTAAGCTCTAAAACCTTCTTCTCACTGGCGTAGAAGCTGGCTTCAAAAGTATTCTGCTCTTCCATGAGTTGTATCCAACTCTTTTGTAATTCTTCCAATGATGTTGGCATGTCAGGATGTAGGAGGGTGTATGGAACCTCTCCTTCCATAATGGGATCTTTGATCACAGGCAGAATGTGGGGGTAAGGCATCATAAGACTCTGGGCGTGGGTTCGTACCCACTTGAGGTAAGGCTCAAGGGGGATGGAATTCTTGTGTCCCAGTGTCTTACTATCCACTTTGTTGGGAATCCTCCAAGCTCGGATAAACCTTTGTGGAAGTCTTTGCGCATCGTTGTCGAAGTCAAAAACCAAGTCAGGAATCAGCATATCATGAGGGTCATCCCTTCGGGCATACCCAAATTGTCTCAGAGCTAAACAGGGGTTGTAGGTAATGCCTCCCATAATGCCAAGTAATGGGACATTAGGGAATTCTCTGCAACGATCAATGATGATGACATTTTCTCTGGACCGAGAACACCAATGAACATCAGAATGTGTGAGGGTCATTAATCATTGTGACCACCTTAAACCCTGCTCATTTTTCAAAACTGTTTGGGGAAGGTGAGAAATAAACCACCTTGCTAGAAGAGGAGTACAACACATGAGAACACCTCTTTTCCTCATTGTTCGTGTGTAAAATGAGTGTAAGATGTCCCCAAGCAATGTAGGCACAGGATTCCGAGATATGAAAATCTTGACAGCATTCACATCTATAAGTTGATCAGGGTTTGGGAACAAGACCAACCCATAGATGAGAAGTGCTACAATCTCTTCAAAAGCTTGTAGATCTAAAGAATTCCAGCAGTCTTGTGCCTTCTCAAACAGAAACTTTTCCAAGAAACCTTTGACACCACTTATGGTTTCCCAATGGCCTTTGATATCAGATGGTTGCAAGTGTAAGGCTTGAGCAACATCTTCAGGCTTTGGTTCTCTTTCCGTACCGTTGTAGGGTAGTTAATGGAGAATAGGAATCCTCAGGAGTTGAGAAAATTCCTCCAAAGTAGGCACTAGTTGGTAATCAGGAAATGTGAAACAATGGTGTAGGGGGTCAAAGAATTGGAAGAGAACTTTCACCATGTCTTCTTCAATATTGGAGTTGACTAAGTTGAGAAGTCTACCATGTCTTTCACTGAAGAGAGAATTCTCTGGAATCTTGGAAGTAAGCTCCTTGAGTTGAGGAGGGATTCTCACAAGGTTGACTTGAATTGTTTTCCTGCGAAGGGATTCCATGACCTACAAAACAAGAACAAAGATGAAAATCCAAACCCTTGAAATGGTTAGTGGATGCATATGATGCTTTATGATGTTCATGATATATGCACTAGCATATGTACAAACAAGTCACACAAGATCCTAGTTTCAAGCTTACATGAGGTTTCATAGGTAAGTACCCTATTGAAGTTAGTTGGCTCAACATGTCCTATAAATAGTAACCGGGTTCTAAGGAGCTCAATATCACGGGATTATTTTCTGTGTTCATTATTTCAGTTTAGCCACTTAACTGGCGACCGAAATATTCCAAGAAAACAACCCTCAATGAGTGTAGTATCGAGTATCTACCAACTTCGAACTGCACCAAAGTCGGTCATATCACTACCCCTAATAAGGCCAAGATGGTCAAGTAAGGTTCTAAGAGTTCATTAGTTCTTCATGACATCACTCAGTGGCCCCGTATTCTCTTTGATTGACTCAAAGGCTACCGGTACTCACAAATATGTCGCACTAATATAGTTATTGCTTCAACCATGTCGGTATACCCCACACAGTTTCCATAATGTGTTGCTATTTACCTATGAATGTTTCCCAAAAATTCGGGTGGAGGATTTAAACCCAAACAAGAGAACCAAATGTAAAGCAATCAAAGCAAATAAGATAAGCATGCAAAGGTGATCTAAACCCTAAGGTTACTCCACTTTTAGATTATTCCCCAACAGAGTCGCCAGTTCTGTGATACGGTGGGAGAACTGACTTGGTGTTTTGCGTTTGTGTTCGCAAATGTTTCGGTTTAGCAAGAGTCACCACCGACTTTTTATTTTATCCTAAGGAAAGGTCAAAAAGCACAGGAAATACCTTTGAGATGTTTTCTTGGGTTCAGGGAGTAGATTATGAAAAGGGAAGGTGCAAGCACCCTTTTCATCCATGGTTATCCATGGGCTCTTAGTTACTTGTTTAGATCACTTGCTTTTGCTTTTCAATTGTTTGAAATGGTGCTTTGTGTGTGGTTTTGAAATATGTTTTGAAAAGAGGCCATCGTTGTGGCAACCTTTGTAATGATTCTTGTTTGAATGTATACAAAGGTGTTTTGTCTTTTGAAAATATTTCTATGTTTGAAAGTTTGATTTGGGAAATGTTTTGAAATTGTGTTGTGAAGTGTGTTTGAAAATAGCAAGGATGTTTTTGCAAGTTTTGATCAAGTAACTAAGAGTTATCTACCCTATTTTACTCAAAGATCTTTCCTAATGTTTTTAACCCTTTTGATAGTGTTATTTCACCATTGCATTTGGTGAACAACCTTGTGTTAGGATGTTTAACGGGACAGGCGCGGGTCATCGTATAGACCATGATAGCAATTGTGTTAAGTATTTTTGGCAAATTTTTGAGGGACTTGATCATTTTGTTTAGGCAACCAAGATAGCGTCATCGAGGGACTATGATCTTTTGTTTTGTTTTTGTTTTGCCAAAGTACCCAACATGCATAACATGGCCCATTTTTAAGGCAACAAGTGGATTGTAACCCTAGGGGTGCAAGTGTGCATTGTGTTTGATTTTCATACATTTTGTCTTTGATTAGGTCAAGCTACTTGTTGATTTTGGATTTTTGCATACAAACCCTAATTCTCTAATCATGGCATAATTGAAAGCGTAAAATGCGAGAATTTAAAAGTCTAAGCTATTACAACATGATTATGGGGATGAGGGTACAATCTTTGAATGGGGGTGTATTTGACAAGAAATATAAACCCTAATTTACTATTACATCCAAATTGAATCAAATGCATAAATATTAAATGGACAATATTTAAATAAGCAGAATAAATAAATATATCAAATAATATCAATTATGCAAAAAATGGTTTTTGTTTATTTATGTATGTAAAAATATTTAATGTGGAAAATAAAGAAATGAATAAAAAGATTAATTTTATTTGGTTAAGGGTAAAACCCTAATTTTCTTTAAGAAAGTAAATACATTAATTATTTTATTTATATACAATAAAAATAAAATAGTATATGTGAAAAAATAAAATATGTTTAGAAAAAGTATTTATTAAGTATATTTAATAATAAAAATAAAAGTGTAGTATTTTATATTTTTTATTCTAAAATATCTAATAAAATAAGAGTATATATATATATATATATATATATATATATATATATATATATATATATATATATATATATATATATATATATATATATATATATATATATATATATATATATATATATATATATATATATATATATATATATATATATATATATATATATATATATATATATATATATATATATATATATATATATATATATATATATATATATATATATATATATATATATATATATATATATATATATATATATATATATATATATATATATATATATCATAAAATAAAATAAAATGTATACAAAAATAAAATATATTTTTGAAGAAATATTTTCAGTGTGGATAAAAATAAAGAAAAATATAAAAGTACAATTTATTTATTATTTTCAAGTTTTAATAAATAAGATAAAAGTATTTAAATGCTTTTTATGTTAGAAAAATAAAGATAAAAATGCAAAATAAATGTGAAAAAAATTATAAAAATATTTTTGAGAATTTTTTATATTTGGGAATAAATAAATAAAATCAGAAATAAAAATAAAAATACAAAAATATAAAATAACATGAAATTGGGCCAGGGGGTGCAAAAAGGAAAACGGAAGTGTCAAAAGTAGCCAGGACCAAGCCCAACCCAAACCAACTTCATCTTTAACCTTCTGACTTTGAAAACGCGCGCGCCCTGTTCAAATACCAGATCCTGTATACGAGCTCTATTGCAAAAACACATAACATCAAACTTGTAGAGCATTTCAAGACGATTCCAACCATATAAACAACTTGTCTTAACTCTCAAAGACCAGAGAGAATTTCTCTGGCCCTAAAATCTAACCTAGTTTTTTCAGTATGTTCATGGATGAAATTCTCTTAGCATGCTTAATATAAATGAAAACTGAGCATATGTACAGCTTCATGGCAATGAATACTACATTTCTTATTCACAAACCTAAGGCTAAATGTTCCTAAATAGTACAACTTCATGACAAAAACCTGTTTCAGCTGACTTCGTGTAGGGAAATGTAGAGTTTTTCAACAAGGTTTGAGATGTCTGGGAGCTTGCTTGAACTTCACTTGACCTTCTCCAATACCCTGCTTGCCTTGAATGTCCTTGAATCAGCCTATAGAACTAAACCTGCACAAGCTCAAAATGAAAATGGAAAACCCTGTAAATGGAGTTACAGTTGGTGTTTGAGGTTTGGGATAGCTTGGATGAGTTGAATGGAACGTGATTGAACGAACTTGGGGAAAAACGCACGAGCAAATTGAGCTATGGAAGTCAAGTTGCAGGTTCTGCCCTATTTTGCCAATGTAAGGTGATTTCTAGCTATGGGATGTTTATAGGCTCAAGCAATCGTGTTTTTGGCTCAGAGGGATGTGAGAAAGATGTTCAAACTGTTTGTATAAGTTTATCTTGGCTGGTGTTCAAGTTCTCATGTGTTTTGCATATATCTTATATATGAAGCAAAAGTGGGAAGTGATATGTAACAGGCCTGTACAGGCTATCCAACACCTTGTAACCTCTGCTTTTGGCCCCTCAAATTTGTGGATTTGATTAGCTGCAAGAGATCTTGGACCAATGCTCAAAGATTGTGGTTTGCTATAAAGCAAGATTATGGCAAAAATGGAAATGTGTCTTTTTCTACTTAGGGCTTAATTTTGTGTACAATGTCCTAATGACTAAAACAATGTCTTAGACCAATGGATTTGCATTAAATTATTGAGTGTGAAATGGTTTAGAGGCCTGTAAACTAGTGTAAGGCATGTTGACTTGAAATTGCAACTTGTATGAACATGAATATGCCATGGATGAAAAGTGAGTTTTTTCCAACTTCAAGCCTTCAATTCTCCCTAACCACAGATGTGTTTGGAGAGTTCTTGGAAAATTTGGAAAGCTTGCAACATGCTCTATAATCTATCTTTGAAATGCAACTTGAGATTCCAAGTGAAACTATGTGAAAAATGGCCATGAAGATAGGTCAAAATCCTGCCTAAACTAGGGCAAATTTTCACTAAGTAAAAAGTTTTAGGGACCCTTGTTCCAAAAATCATAACTTGAGATACAAGCTTCTTTTGAGAAAAATTTGTGAATAAAAGTTGTAGACTTTTTGGAGGACTACAACTTTCATGTTAGAATTTTTGTTTGAATCCAAATGAATCATGGTGAAAATGTTGGGCAAAGTTAGAAAAAATTAAGAAAATTTCATAACTTAGAAAAATTCTAAGTTATGAAATTTTTCAACTTTAAACCCTAATTTGAAATTTTGGGTTTCTTGATGAACAAGTTTCATATTTTGACACATCTTGATGGAAAATGACCCTTGGCACTTGATTTTGACCAAAAAGTCAAAGTTTGACTTTTCAGTGTACAGTCAAATTTTGATTAGTTGACGGAAAAATTCATCTGTCAATCCAATGCATTTGAGATCTTCTGAACTTGTTGAATAGGTCAAGATGATTACATTGAGTCCTTGAGTCCATGCTTGAACTAAATTTGCCATTGGCTAGGTCAAAAAGTCAGATATTGCCCTTGTGGAGTCAAAACCCTAAATATGACCATTTTGCCCTTTTGATGATCTGATCAAATTTCTTGTCGAGTTGTGGTCCAAACTTTATCAAATGGTTCATATGAGTTTAAAATGTTGATGTGGGTCAAAATTCATAAGGTTTGACTGTAAATTGGCCACAGTTGACTTTTTCCCCAATACAATTGATTCCTAGGTCAACTGTCCAATTGACTGGGCAAAAATTTGATTCAAGGCTTGAAACTTGGTATGGACAAACTTATGAGTCCAATTTGAAGTATGAGAGTCACTTTGAGAATTGAAGGTCCAAAAATCCTTGTGCAAACTCAAACCCTAATTTGGGTCATCAATGCAAGGAGATGTCTTGAGCAGTGCAAAAACCCTAATCCTGTCTAGAGTTCAAAGAGTCTTGTGAGGGGAAATCTTGATAAAATGAGATGGTAAATTTTGGGGTACAACAGTGGGAAATCCTCACCATCCATAGTTTCAAGAATCAATGCACCGCCAGAGAAGGCTTTCTTGACAACATATGGGTCTTCAAAATTGGGAGTCCACTTGCCCCTAGAATCAGTGTTAAAAGACATGATCTTTCTGAGCACGAGGTCGCCTTCTCTGAATTCACGAGGTTTGACCTTATCAAAAGTATTTTTCATTCTCTTCTGGTATAACTGACCATGACACAAGTCCGTCATTCTCTTTTCTTCAATCAAATTCAATTGGTCAACCCTGTTCTGGACCCATTCAGCCTCTGAAAACTTGGTTTCCATTATCACACGTAATGAGGGAATCTCAACCTCAATAGGGAGTACTGCTTCTATACCATTACAAGAGAGGACGGGGTTGCCCCTGTTGAAGTGCCGACGAATGTACGATATCCATGTAAAGCAAAAGGGAGCATCTCATGCCAATCTTTATAGGTAACAACAATCTTATGGATGATCTTCTTAATATTTTTATTGGCAGCTTCAACAGCCCCATTCAACTTTGGCCTATAAGGAGATGAATTGTGAAGGACAATCTTGAATTCTTCACAAAGTTCTGTCATCATCTCTTTATTCAGATTCGAGCCATTGTCGGTGATAATCCTGCTTGGCACACCATACTGACATATAAGATTGTTCTTGATAAAGCGTACTACCACCTGCTTAGTAACGTTACCATATGAAGTTGCTTCTACCCATTTGGTGAAGTAGTCTATTGCCACCAAGATGAAACGATGTACATTCGACGCCTTAGGTTCAATCATTCCAATCATGTCAATACCCCATATAGAGAAAGCCCACGGGGAAGAAATAACATTGAGAAGCGTCAGAGGCACATGAATTTTGTCAGCATAAATCTGGCACTTATGGCACTTGTTTGCAAATTTTTAACAGTCAGATTCCATTGTCAGCCAATAGTAACATGCCCTAAGAATCTTCTTTGTCATTGAATGCCCATTGGCATGAGTACCAATGGAACCTTCATGGATTTCATGCATCAACATGTCTTCTTCGTGTCTATCCATGCATCTGAGCAAGACCATGTCATAATTTCTTTTGTATAGCACATCTTCATTGAGGAAAAATCTACCTGCCAACCTTCTCAATATCTTTCTATCTTTATTTGATGCACCAACCGAGTATTCCTGAGTTTGGATAAAATTCTTGATATCATAATACCAAGGTTTTTCATCTGATGTTCCCTCTATTGCAAAAACATGAGCTGGTCTATCCAAACACCTCACTGTGATACGAGGCACATCATTCCAAGTATTTACTTGATACATAGAAGCCAAGTGGCTAAAGCATCTGCCATCTGATTCTCATCTCTGGGAATATGATGGAATTCCACTTTATTAAAGAACGATAATAATCTTCTAGCATAGTCTTTGTAGAGAATCAAGCCTACATGACGAGTATCCCATTCCCCTTTAATCTGATTTATTACCAAAGCTGAATCACCATATACATCTAAAATTTTGATTCTGAGATCTATGGCCATTTTGAGACCCATGATACAAGCTTCATACTCTTCCATGTTATTAGTACATTCAAATGCCAATCTTGCAGTAAAAGGGATATGCGACCCATGAAGAGTGATAATCATAGCACCAATTCCTTTCCCATAAGCATTCAAAGCTCCATTAAACACCATACCCCATCGGGATTCAGGATCGGGACCTTCCCTAGGAAAACGTTCATCACAATCTTTCACCTTTAAAAATATCACATCCTCATCAGGGAAATCATATTTAACAGATTGATAATCATCAACTGGTTGGTGAGCAAGATAATCTGCCAACACACTGCTTTTTATAGCTTTTTTAGTACGGTATTCAATATCATATCCAGACAATAGAATCAGCCAACGGGAATTTCTCCTAGTAAGAGAAGGCTTTTCAAAAATATACTTAATTGAATCCAATTTGGAAATCAACCAAGTAGTGTGATTCAACATATATTGCCACAGCCGCTTTGTCGCCCAGGCCAAAGCACAACAAGTTTTTTTCAGCATAGAATACCTTGACTCACAGTCAGTAAACTTCTTGCTGAGGTAATAAATGGCATATCCCTTCCTGTTTCTTCTTGTTGTCCCAAAATACAACCAATAGAATTATCTAACACAGTCAGATGCATAATTAATGTTCTTCCTTCAACAGGAGGGAGCAATATAGGAGGTTCAAGCAAATACTCTTTAATGCTTTCAAATGCCCTTTGGCAATCATCTGTCCACACACAACCTTTATCTTTCTTTAACAACTTAAAGATCGGTTCACACGTTGCAGTCATATGGGAAATAAATCTGGAAATATAATTCAATCACCCAAGGAAGCCTCTAACTTGCTTTTTAGTCCCTGGTGCAGGCATTTCTTGAATTGCCTTAACTTTATCAGGATCAAATTCAATTCCTTTTTGGCTGATAATGAAACCTAACAATTTTCCTAATCGGACACCAAAGGTGCATTTATTTGGATTCAAGCAGAGACGATACTTCCTCAAATGCTGAAACAATTTCAACAAATCTTCTATATGCCCTTCTTCAGTCTAGGATTTGGCAATCATATCATCAACATATACCTCAATTTCCTCGTGCTTCAGATCATGGAATAGGGTTGTCATAGCCCTCTGGTACGTTGCACCAGCATTCTTCAACCCGAAGAGCATCACTCTGTAACAGAATGTTCCCCAGGGTGTGATAAACGTTGCTTTTTCCATGTCCTTAGGATCCATTTTGATTTGATTATATCCGGAAAATTCGTCCATGAACAAGAATACTTTGAATTTTGTTGTACTATCAACCAACATATCAATAAGTGGTAATGGAAAGTCATCTTTTGGACTAGATTTGTTTAAATCTCTATAATCAACGCACATGCGAACTTTTCTGTCTTTCTTTGATACTGGGAAAATATTGGCAATCCACTGAGGGTACACTGATGTCACAAGAAAATTGGCATTAATCTTATTTAAAACTTCTTCTTTAATTTTTACTACCATATCAGGGTGAGTTCTTTGCAATTTCTGCTTGATTGGAGGGCATTCTGGATTTAGCGGCAAATGATGTAACACAATATCAGTATCCAATCCTGGTATATCTTGGTAAGACCAAGCAAAGATGTCTACATACTATTTCAATAATTCAATCAACTTTCTCTTCATATCGGGGTGAAGCAATGCTCTAATCTTGACTTCATTTGGATCTTCCTCTGTACCCAAATTAATCGTTTCCAACGACTCTTTATACTGATGAATGGTACTTTCCTCGCGCTCAAGAAACCGTGAAACCTCTTCTGGGATTTCATCATACTCTTCTTCTTCGGCCACATACATAGGATATTCAAAGTTGGGAGAGGGTGCAGGGTCATTGTACTCAACGGGTTTTTTAATTAATCGGCACATATAATTTATGATTACTTTTAGAAACCGACACATATGGCAAGTGATTATGCAGATTTATTTACAGTTATTATTTATTTTAAAAGGATTTATGATTACCATTTTCCAAGAAAAGCATAGAAAAAGACACAATTTGGGAATCAAAGACAACTTTTATTATTGATTTTAAAGATCAAAACAACATATATGCCCCTACATTATCAATACTTTCACCTTGGGCAGACTGAAAGATTTTTGAAAAGATTAACAAAAAACAAATTACTTTGAAATATGAATGCAAGAGGGAACATCAATAGTGATCCAATTTTGGACTTTGACTCCATGTGTCACGTAATCCGACATCTCTTGCTCTGATTCACCTTCCATAATAACATTTATCCTAGGAACAGCCGGATGAAGATAACCTCCACTGTGAAAGATGTCTTGATATTTGCCTAAAGCAAACTTCAAATTCATATTTTCACCTTTATTATTCTTCAGGGAAAATCCCAAACCAGATTTATTCTTATTCACGGGCGGATCGAAAATCTTCCCCCACGCCTTGCTAGGGCCATTATGCACTACCTGTTGAGCATCCTTAAATGAGGCTATAAAATTCTCATTTTTTGTCACATTATCAATGGGTAAAGCTTGGAACTGATTTCCAACAGCATCTTTATCCACTTCCACAACACCGAAAGAGGATAAATGAGATATCAACAAAGTCTGCTCTCCATTTATGATGACCACCTTTCCTTCACGAACAAACTTCAACTTCTGGTGCAAAGTTGAAGTAACAGCCCCTGCCCCGTGGATCCACGGTCGTCCTAGTAAATAGTTGTAAGCGGGAACAATATCCATAACCTGGAAATTAATCTGAAATAATTATGGGCCTATGTGAATAGGCAAATCTACTTCTCTAATGACAAACTTCCTCGATCCATCAAAAGCTTTAACAATTATGCCACCCAGGCGCATGGGAGTTCCCTGGTACTTCAGCTTCATAAGTGTGCTCCTCGGTATGACATTTAAAGCAGACCCATTGCCAATCAACACATTAGACAACGAGTCATTCTTATAATTCATGGAGATATGGAGAGCCAGGTTGTGATTCCTTCCTTTATCGGGCAATTCCTCATCATAAAAACTCAGGTTATTACAGGATGTAATATTCCCTACAACACTACTGAATTGGTCCAGAGACATAACGTTTTCCATAAAATCTTGATCCAATACTCTCATTAAAGATTCCCTATGGGAAGAAGAGTTCATTAGCAAGGCTAGAATAGATATCTTAGATGGAGTCTGCAACAATTGATCTACGATCTTGTAGTCACTCATCTTGATAATCTTAAACAGGTCGTCCACATCTTTTTCTAGAGTAGTACCACTAGATCCCCCCACTGCTTTCTTAGGTTCATTACTTTCAAAAACCTTTTTATTAGCATTAACATTCCTTCGAATGATAGGTGTGAAAACACAGCCACTGCGGTTACTCGGCTGGCTTCAGCAAAATTCTTGACATCAGACAAAGGTTGGATGGGAATTTCCACACCATCCTTCAAGATTGTCGCATTGTACTTATATGGCACAGCCTAGTTTGATTTGCACGATACAAGACCTGTCAGGAAAATAACCACTGGAGCAACAACTGGCTTGTTATGGTACTCAATCTCTATAGGGGCGGGAACACCAAAACAAGGCACAATAACATTCACCCCTTCTTCAAAATACTTAGACATCACAAAATCATTGTTGGAGGACATATCTCCATCAGAAGAAAAGAACTCATATGCAGAAGCATACTCATCATCTAACACAGTTTCGGCCGAGCCGTCTTCAATCACGTTAATTCCATTGTAATCATCTCTATTGCCCGAAACTTTGATAGTACCATTTTCCAATAAAAACTGAACACCCCTTCTCACAATGAACCAACCCCGAGAATCTCTTCAGCAAATCTGGAAAGACCCATATTGGTGTTCTTCTTGACCATCCATGTGACAGAATGTAGCGTGCAACTGTACCAAATCGTTATTCATATGATTCATGTCAAAAATCTGGGATTCACCAGGACATCCATAGACCATGTTCACATATTATTCGTACTCTTCCCTAGGCCTGATTATATGAATGAGGCCTTCGTCCATCATTTCCCGAAGGTCAACTTTTATCTTATCACATCCCAGGATATCTGTACTGCAAATACCACAAATAGCATGGTTGTGTGTATAGTAGCTGAATTCGCAGAGGTCAACATGCATTTTCACCAGATCCCCTTTAACCAGGTTGATATCAAAAATTTGGAAGTCCCCGGGACAACCAGCAACCATGTTTACAACATTTGCCCCACCATGCTTAGGCAAAGGATTATCTTTCACATTAGCGCTAACATCTCTAAAGGATAGGAGGCCAGATCTCACCATCTTTTGTACTTAATATTTCAAAGGATAAAAGTTCTCGATATTGTGTGCTGGGGCTCCTTGATGGAAAGCACACGTCTAGTCTTCCTTATAGTACCAGGGCAAAGGTAAAGGTATAACAGGGGGAGGCCTGGTTTGAACCAACTTCTTCTGAATCAGCGCTGGGAGAAACTCTACATAGCTCATTGGAATAGAGTCAAAGGCCTCTCTCTTCTGACTTTTCCCTTAATTCCCCTAAGTAGATGGCCTTTGATAGACAATAGTGGTTGGAGCTACATTGACAACTAAAGTTACAGAAGAAACCTGTTGTTGGTACCGTTGATGCCTTCTAGGTGGTCTAATCTTCCTTTTCCAGATAACAACATTCCTTTCACTTTCTTTATTTCTTTCAAGAGAACCCGTATGATGACTTCTCTGTTCCTTCATCTTTTGTAAAGCCCCCTTCTCTGACAGCCTCTTCTAAACAAGCACCCATGGTCACCATCTTGGTGAAATCACTCGGCGCACTGGCGACCATCTTTTCATAATAAAATGATCCAAGGGTTTTCAGAAAGACCTTGGTCATTTCTTGTTCTCCCATAGGTGGCACCACCTAGGAAGCTATCTCATGCCAATGTTGCACATATTATTTGAATGACTCCTTGTCTCTCTGAGCCATTACCCTCAATTGGTCACAGTCAGGCGCCATGAACATATTATACTTATACTACTTGATAAAGGCTTCCCCCAAATCATTAAAGGTGCAGATACTGCTACTGTCCAGACTCATATACCACTTCAGAGCGGCACCAGTCAAACTATCTTGGAAGAAATGAATAAGCAAACGTTGATCATCAGTATGGGCAGACATTTTTCTGATATACATCACCAGGTGGCCACGGGGACAAGAGTTTCCCTTGTACCTCTCAAATTCTAGCACTTTAAACTTCACTGGCACCTTCACATTGGGAACTAGGTAGAGTTCAGTGACGTTCTGTGCAAACAATTCTTTTCCTTGAAGGGCCTTCACTTCCTTCTGCATCTCATTGAATTGGTCTTGAATGTCATCCAACTGGTCATAGAAACCCATGCTTTCACTTGGTGGAGGAACAAGCTGATAAACTTCATCATTAGCAAATGGCATAACATTCACCGAAGGAGGTGCTGTATAATGAATCTCATTTCTAGCCATATGAGTAACATGCACCACATGAGGTGAAGGAGTAGCATCAGCTTGAGCAACTGGAGCAACTTGAGCATCAAGATTTTACCCTTCTAGAATGAAATTCTCAGGCATCCCCCACGGGTAACCCTGAGGTATACGATTTTGTGCAGCAGTAACTGGAGTAACAGAAACATGAGCTGATGGACCTTCGGAAGCAACTATTGTTTGTTGTGGATGAGCAAAAGGAGAAGCAACTAGTGGCTGATTCTGAGCAACCGACAATGATTCCATCAAAGTAGTCATATTGGACATACCGATCTTCAAAGCAGTAACCTCTTCGCGCAGCTCACGATTCTCTTGTTCAAGATTCTCCATTTTCTTCCTGGAATTAGCCTGAGTATTTACAGGTGAGATAACTTGCTGAACAAAATCAGAGAAGCACAGTATGACACCTGGTATGAAAAAAATGCAAGAAATATGTGCAATATGATGCATGATATGCAAATCACATGATTTATTTATCTTTATTAATATTCCAAGGGACTCAAAGAATTATATACGATTTGCAAATACTAAAGTACTAACACATTTTGAAATACTTAAAATCTCATTATAATAACTTCAAAATGGATTACAACTTTTAGTACAAGTTTCAACAATCCTAAGTACAAGAGAAGATAGAATCTAAAATCCTAAAAAGGAAAAGTTGATGAAGATATCTCCACACACTGACGCTTTCCTGTGAGTCTTGTAATCTGAGCCTTCAATTGCTTGTTCTCTTCTGCATACATGTCGGTAACCTCTTTCCAATCACCAGAATCAGGAAGTGAGTAACTAAGTCCTGATTGAGCTTTAGAGGAAAATAAATCCTCTTGTATCTCCATCATCTCTACAGCGTGATTCTCAAGAATCTCGATCAGGCCATCCTTCTCTTTCGGGTCTGCTCTGTATGACACCTCTAAAGTTTGACACTTGTTCTTCCAAGCCTCCTTCTCTTGCTGCATTCTAACTAGGGTAAGCTGAAGCTCTTCCACATCATCTAAAATGGGAGGAGTGGTCTTCACAAACATATAAGGCATTGGTTCTTCATGGAAATATGGCATCTTCAACTGAATTACCCTTGCCTGTACCCACCGGAGATAAGGCTCCAAAGAAATAACTCCTCTTGGTCCCAAGTCCTTTCTACTTTTCTTGTGAATATGGCGCCAAGCCTTTGCAATTTCCTCCTTAGCTTCCTTATGATCATCTCCTTCTTTGAGAAAGAAACCACTCAGATGAATACTATTTGGCTTGTCTCTCATCGGATATCCAAGCTGACGTCGTGCAAGAATGGGATTGTAGTTAATTCCTCCCTTTGTACAAAGAAGAGGTACATTGGGGAAACTACCACAACTATCAACAATGTACACATCATTATAAGCCTGATGGTACCAAACAATGTTGGAATGAGTAAGGGCCATAATCTTCAGAGCCCAACGAGGTTCTTTCTTGATATCCCAAAGAGCATCAGACCGAGGTATGTGAGAAATAAACCACTGATATAATAAAGGCGTACAACAAATGATCATTCCTCCATGATAAGAATCCCAAAGATGAATGGAGTAATAAGCATCTCCTAATAATGTAGGAACTGGATTCCCAATCAAAAAGATCCTGATGGCATTGATATCCACAAATTTGTCGACGTTAGGAAATAAGAACAACCCGTAGGCAAGTAGAGAAAAGATGGCCTCAAAAGAAACCGTACTCTTCATCTAGAAAAGTAGCAATCTTTCTCCAATAAAAACTGAGCGGGTAAGCCTCTGATTCCTCCTTTGGTAGTCATGTGGGCCTCAATCTCAAATTTCTCCAAATGAACCATAGCAGCAATCTAATGAGACTTGGGCTCTTCCTCTAAACCGGTGAAAGGAACACGATCGGTAACAGGTAAACCCAATAGGTAAGAATAATCCTCCAATATGGGCATCAACTGATAGTTACGGAAAGTGAAACATCGATACATCAGATCATAGAACTGGACCAAAGTCGAGAGAGTATCCTCCTTTATCCCGAACTTCATAAGAGACACGATGGATCCATATTTCTTCCAAAGATCTGTAGAACTCTTGATCTCGGGAATCAGACTCATCAAATCATCTATCTTAGGATCCTTGAAAATTGTACTTCTGAATCTTTCTTTTTCCAGAATCCATGGCTAAATAGTATATGAGGTGTTTGCAGAAAGTCAACTTTAAGTCCCTTGAAACAAATGTTTTAAAGGATGCTCAGTGGTGCATGAATGCATGACGCAACAATCATACACAAGATCACAAACATGGGGGGGGGGGGGGGGGGGGGGGGGGGGGCTTTCATACATTCAACATCACGGGCATGAGGTTAAAGGTACTACCCACAAGGTATGGTATAATAGTTTATCAGCTATCGAATAAGGTTCTAAGAGGTTCCCGAAGTTTACATCCTTCCTTCGGATATTACCAACGTCCCGATTATCTCGGAAATTAGTAATATTCTCAGGAAAAACTCGTCTGAGTGTAGTATCACATGACAACCATTTCCAGATTACTCCGTCATAGCTTCCGCACTACACCTAAAAGGCCAAGATGGGTTAAAGGTTTTATGGTCCTCAGTTTCAGCAGGCTCCCAGGTCGAAAGCAACACGTCTTCCCGATTACTCAGTAAACGAAACTGCAGTCAAAGGGGCCTCCACTAAGTAGGGGATCTCATGCCTCATTTTTTTTTGTGATTTCTCCCTCAAAGTTAAAATGACTATACCGCCCGTCATATCTTAAGTTTGCCCAAGTCCGTGTAGAGGACTTATGAGAAATCACCAAGCACCCTGAAAACCAGGAAAATCCAGAAAAACATATATACAACATATAATATACAATAAATAATAGCACATACACAAATAAACAAAGATAGACTCAACCCACTTAGGGATGGACCAACATTTGGTCGATCTTTCCCCATTGAAGTCACCATTTTTTCTGTAGTGGTAGAAATGTTGAGACTAAGCTATTAGATTGACTTGACTCGCACATATCAAATAAAGAATCGCCACGATGCTTTATTATTCCCAGAGGAATGGGAAAAAAGCGAATAACCCAAAAAGAAAGGGGAGAGAATCTAAGTTTGCGGGTTGGTTATGCAAAGGGAAGGTATTGGCACCCTAAACATATATGGTACTCCGCATGAACCTCTTTGAAAATTTGTGTATTTTTTCTATAAAAGTGTTGTATACAAAAATAGATTGCGGGGATAAGAAAAGAAGTAATTTTTTATAATTTTTTGCACCCGCTGCGTTTGTGAACCTTTAGTGCCTACGTACCACCTTCATGCAATAGTTCACCTTTAAAAAATTTGAAACACAAATGTGTTGGTTAATTTTAAGAGACAAGACATCATCGTTGTATCCGAGTGGAAAACATACTTACTAACCACGATTGTGAGAAAGGAGAATTTGCGTCATCTCTAAGTGGAGGATATAGCTTGGATTTTAAAATCAACAAAGCCTCGCTCAATACCCAAGTTAAAAATATCTCACTTCACTACATATCATAGAAGTATAGTAGCTCGCATCACTACAAAGACTAGCAAGAGTCTAATCTTTTTAATGGTTTGAATAAGATTGATTGACTTTTAGTCTTCTCACAATAATGTCAAAGTATAATTAAGTTGATTAAGAAAATATTTTTGAAAATGCATGGACCTAAGTCCAAGTTTATTGTGAAAACAATTCAAGTTTGAAAACAAGAAGAGTTTTGAAAAGGAGGGAGAAGATTTTTGAAATTAAAGAAGATGGGAGGAGATGAAGGGACTATCCTAAAGCATAAGGTAAAAGCTAGGGAAAAGAACCGTCTAACCAACAAGAAGCCAACACTTGACACAATGAATCAATGTAGAATTCCCATCCTTTAGATTTGAAACCAAATAAGCAAAGATAATAAACCTCTTGAGAATACCAAACTTCGAATGCATTAAGTCTTCACAAAAATTGGGAAGAGTAACGGTTGTATACAGATGAGCTCCTGATCACAGACAAAGCATATAATCAGATTAACTTGCACACAAAGAAAACAAACAACTCAATGTCTCAGGGTAAACCCCAAGAACTCCAGACAAAATCACAGTTGAAGTCACAAGGTCCCAAGGTAGTCAAGGTATGTACTCCTAAGTCCAAGAAGTCCATAACTCCATAATGCCAAGGATAGTAACCAAATAGTCCAAGTAACCTTAAAGTTTTTTATTGTTCAAGTTGGTTATTAAGTATCTTCAAAAAATAAATGGTGCGTAAAAGTAAAGGCATAAAGTAAAAGCATGAAAATAAAAGTCAATTGTTAATGGGTTAGAAATTAGAGGTTAGTTGAATGACCATCTTGAAACTTGCATTTGAAAAATCATAAGGAGATTGATAAAATCAAAGCCTCTCAACAACAAGTTTCATTTGCTTTTTGTCAAATATATCATTCATTTCAAAATCTCGAGGCAACAATCAAATGATCAACGATGTTTAAATGATTCACTTAGTCCAAAATTTATGAAGATTCATTAGAGGATTGGGAAGACCAAAGCCTCCTTACAATGAAACTCAAAGTTATTGGATCAAAGGTTTCAAATTAAACATACTTGGGCTTGCAAACATAGGTATGAGCCATGAATGATCATTTCTCGAATCAGGACAAAATTTAGTGCTATGTTAAGCAACAGTAAGTGGACTTATATAGAAGTCGCACCTATTTTGAGGCCGGTCAATAGCAATATATGTGTCATATGTTTGGAGAGATGATATGTAAATCATCCTCTAACCACATAGCACAAATTAGAAATGGATAAGATGAAGAGGGAGGGGATGCATTGTATGAAATTAGGGTTTCAAATTTCATCAACATCATTCATCCATTTTGGTGGATTTGGTTTCTCAACCTATCAATATCCAAGGTCCAATGAGGTTGAAGAATTTGTCACCAAATGAAGTCCAAGCCAGAACCAAAATAAAAAATAATAAAAATAATATTTAATAAAACAAAATTAAAATAGTTAATAAAAGGAGAATAATTGGTAAAATACTCAAAGTATATTAAAATACCAAATAAAAATCCTAAAAAATAATCAGAAGTCAAACATGATTTAATAAATGTTGACAAAAAATTTCAGAATTTTTAAAACTCAGAAACTAATTTTAAAAATAAAAGAAATAAGTAAAACAAACCAAAAATGGTAAAAAAAAGTAAAATCATAAATAAAATAAAATAAGGTTATCAAAAATTGGCAAAAGGCCAAGGGACCTTTCCATAGTTTTTTCAGAATTTAAAAATTAAGAAAAATATTTTTAATCAATTAAAACAAGTTAATTAAAGTGAAAAATTATAAAAGATATCAAATCATGAAATAAAATTGTGAAAAAATAAAAAACAGAAAGAGAAAAATCCAAAATATTTTTAAGAATTTTTTCAGATTTTGAGTCAGAAATAAATTTTTTATGAATTTTTGAAGTTCAAATCAATTAAAATATAGAATAATAAAATAAAAATAAAACCAAAAAGATGTAGACCATTGGATTATTGTCAAAACGCGTTAGTAATCAAATCCAAGGGATCTGGCGCGATGTGCATATCATGGTCATTAGTGAATAAACCACTGGATCAAATATTAAATCAGATTTTGAAAAAAACAAGTGACGCCTTATCATTGGTTGAGAGATGACACGTTGGTCATCTTCAACCTCCAGCCACGTGAATTGCATGTCTCTCAAACTATAAAATTAGAAGCTCATACCTATGCCATTCACTTCATCTCATCAAGACGAAGACAATCTTACCCTCGCGAAAAATTTATTTAAAGTGTAGCTCAGTCGATTTTCAAAAAACCAGAACGAAAAAAGTGGAATAGAGATTTGAAAATCCATGGCAAATACTCACTTCCAGATGAAAACAAATTATGCGACGAGTATCAGAATGATGAGAGCTTCATTGTAGTAACAAATTTTAAGGGAATTGATGAAGGAATCTACCTATTGAAGTTCAAAATCAGAGCTCTGAAAGTTGACTTGGCTAGCACGATTTGGGATGCTTCAAGGCCTGGTTCTTCTTCTTCTATTATCTTCAGTGAAGTTCAAAGATGAAGAATTAGCAAAGAAAATGGATTGAAGAAGGTTGTAAAACCAAATTTGAAGTTGCAGAAATATGGGTTAGGGAGAGATTTTGGCAGGGTGATTCTGGCTGTTCAAGCTTGAGAAAATGAATGCAATATGTCCCTCTATTTATAGAAGATTTAATGGTGAAAAGAATGGGAAGCAATAGTGAGGTTTAGAGGGAAAACAAGGGAATCCCAAAAGTGAGAAAAGTGTGACTTGAATTTGCTCAAAACTCAGCTAACTCTTGCATTTTGAACCTTAATACAACTTTGGCAACTTGGTTAAACATGTTTAAATAAAAAACGTGTGCTAATTTGGTGTTTAGAAACCGGATTATGGATTTCAAATTCTGACTTTGGAGAAAACTTCAGTTTTAAGGTACCATCTTTGAATCCATGGTGTTCATAGCTCAAGGGGTCTTAGGGCATAATTCTTGAAGCATTTGAAAGATAAGGTAACAATATTTACAATGTTCAAAGAGTGAGATTAAATGGATGCTTGAGCTAAGAGTTGTGATGAGTCAAAGTTGAGAAAAAGATGCTGACTTTTTATACTTAGAAAAATTCTAAGTATTTCTTCAAGAGTGACCTATAATGTTTTGAGTTCAAACAAGGCCTTCCTCAAAAATTGAGCTTTCATTAATTATTCTAGATTGAAGTAGACTTCTTAAAGAGCATTGTGAAACTTGAATCACTCAAAAATATTAAATATTGAAAAAGTTATGGCCTTGTGAAATTAGTGAAAATCCAGAGGTGGCCGATAATCTTTTGAGTTTTTAGGGAATCTTTCACCCATTTTCAAGTCTTTCACATAAAATAAGAGTTGGAGTTAAAATACTTAAGATAATTATGGAAAAATAATGGGCTCAAGGAGATAAAGATTGACCAAGTTATGATCTTTTGAAGTCACATAAGGGAGTTTGATGGCCTATCTAGAGGACTTGCCATATTTCTTCATCATTAGGCATCTTCCACACAAAATTTTCTTGAAACTCTTGAAGTGATTAGTTGATAACCATTTAAGTAGAATCACATACTTGGAATCACTCAAAAATCTCAAAAGATGTCAAGATATGGCCCTTAGAAGTTCAAAACCCTAGTCCTTAGAGCACCAAAATGACTTGGAAACCCCTTTCAATTTTAACAATCTTCTTTGCACAATAACTTTTTCCACGTGAATAGAAGTTATTGTGGATGATAATAATAACCCATAGCAACAATAACCACTTCCAAATATTAAGAATTGAAAGAGTTATACACTTGTGATCAAGAGATCAAGAACTTGTCCAATTGGGTCAAACTTCTTCAATCAATCTTTGCATCTTTTGACTTTCTTTGAAAAATTGAGGCATGATGAATCGTGGTGGACCTTGTCATGATATTAATTTAAAGCATCGTCAATGATGAATCTTGAATCTCAATGAAGCTTTGTTGAAGAAGGAACGGAAATAAACTCATGAACCTATAAATCAACCTGATGAAATGTGTTGTGCCCTAACCTATAGTATCATCAATTAGAGCAAACATTCATTGTATTTGTTAGTTAAAAGTTAATCAATACAAAACATATATGATCATAATATACAATTTAAACTGCTTGGTGATTCCTCGTTATAAAACCTAAATATGGGGAGAAGAACCAAACCTTAGTGTGATCTTGATATAATTGAGTTGATATGAGATGATAGAGGAATATTAGGGGGAATAATTGGGGTACAACACTGTGAAAAGCCGAGAAGGGAAGAAAAATCTCTTCTTTTGAAAGGTTTTGAATAAAAATTGAAACTCCATAATGTCATTTGATTTATACCACAAATGTTAACCTAATGTGTTGCTCTATGTATACACAAGCCTATCAGATGCAAAGAAGGACGCATGCTGCAGCTTTAGAACAAAAAAAACTCTCAAAATTTTCTCGAGCTAGGGTAATACAAAACCTTATTCTCCAGCCACTCTCAACAAATTTCCAGCATTTATTCATCATCATGACATCCTCAGGAACATATCCAGTCCAAGAATACTTTCAGTCGTGCCTAGAAGAAGCCTATCCACATTCACTAGTTGGTAAAATTTCTTGCATTTGAAATCTTAAATTCATGTGTTGTTTACTAAAGTATTGTGGTCAAATGTTTTCAGAATGATAATTGAGGTTGGAATGAGGCTTTACATGCAATCTTAGACGTGAACATGGCTACTTGTCATTTTTAACCGTGTTTTTCCATTTTTATTGTAACTCTGTTTGCAGCTCATTTAAGGTCAAGATAACCCCACCATTAGATCTGCAATGCCTGAATTAAGGGGTAGCATGTGTTTCTGTTTTTTATTTTAAAGATTTCGTAAGTTTTGAGATTTTGGTTCGCCGGAGAAAACGATCGGAGATAGGGCTCCAGCTGTTAAAAGTGTTTTACATATTTAATTATTTTCGTTTGATTTATATACCGGAAGTAACAACCGCCCCAGCGGTGCGTGTGTGTGTTTAAAGGTGTTAGTGCGCCAGGGCATTGGTTCGATCCTTTCCCCTGGCATGTTATTTTTCATACTTTTCTCTTGCAGATCCGATACTAAGAAGGTCCATGCGCGTATCGTACATCTCCAATTCCATACCATCCGATCTCAATAGATCCAAATCCAGTGCTCCAGATCTGAGCAGTCAGGATAGGCTTCATTGGAGAGATGCACAAGATTCTTAAGGCCTCCCTCCATAGCCTGGGCCTAAGTTATTGGGCTTAGACATTTTCTGATTCTACACCCCCAGTTTACTTGTTTCAGACTCATTTCCTTTTTTGTTTTAATTAATTATTTTCTTTTTAATCAATTTTATTTAATAAAAAAAAATCACAAAAATCACTAAAAATCAGATTTAGGTTTTGATTAATGTATTTAATTTTTAATAAATAAAAATTTATTTAATTTAATCACATTTTGATTTTATTTCATAATTAATTTGTAAACTAATTAGAATTAGGGTTAATTATTATTTCACACTATAAAAATATTTTTCTAAACAAAACACCAAAAATATTTTCCTAACGCTTAAAATTATTTAGGTTTTAATATCTTTCCCTTTTTCACAATCTCCGCGCGCTTATTTATTTTTGCATTATTATTTTCATAATTATGTAACTGTTAAGGGATGTAATAGATAAATTAGGTTTTACTTTACTTTTTCCCCCATTTTGTGGTTTGTAACCCCCATCCCCAAAGCATTGTAATAGCATAGGATATTTATTTTCTTCCCTTACTGTTTTCCTTATTACTTCTAGTTTAATAGGATTGAAGGCAAGACATAAAATCAAACTATAGCTAACCCTAATCTCAAAAGATTAAAATAACTGAATCTCAACACACTTCGCGCACTCGCACCTCTAGGGTGACCCAACTTGTTGCCTCGGATAAAAACAGTCATGTCCCTCAAACTTGGGAAGTTTAGCAAAGACCCTCAGTTAAAATATTGTAGTGCCTCGATGACCCTTCGATGCTGCCTTTGGTAAACGATCCTAGTCCCTTACGAAAAATTGCTAAAGCGCCCTACGAGTTACCTTTATGACTGTACGATGACCCGCGCATGTCCCTCAAACATCGAACGATAGGGCTTCCTACTAACTAATGGTAGGATAGCACTATCTAAAGGAGGAGGAAAATAACAAATACTTTTGAGTAGGTAGATAGTTCTTAATCACTTGCTCACAAACAAAAACATTTTTCACACAGTATACTTATCTTTTGAAATATTTTCAAAAACAAACACTTTGTATGTGTTCTCAGTGATAATGGAATCATTACAAAGTTTGCCGCACTTTTTCAAAATATTTTCAAACCCACATTCACAAAGTATCTTCAAAAGTGAGCTAGTGATTAAGATCCCGTAGGTAACTACGAATGAAAAGGGTGCTAACACCTTCCTTTTTCATAACCTACCCCCCAAACTCAGAAAAATTCTCAAAAGGTCTTTCATGTTCTTTTCACCCTTTCCTTTATTATATAAAAGAAAAGTTGGTGGCGACTCTTGCTATCCGCAACATTTGCGATAAAACGCAAAACCAAAAGTCAATTCTCCCACCATATTACAACTGCAATAAGGGTTTCAAGTTGCCCTAATTCTTTGATTTTTTTTGAAATTTTGGAGAGGTTTTTTGCAAGGGATTTTGTGTAAGGGTTTGTCTGAATGACTGAGCATATATAATGGTGAAATTAGGTTAAATAAACGTGGGCTTGGACTTTGTATGAAAGGCTTTTGTTTTATCTTTTTAATTTTAAATTTAAATTAATAAAAATCAAAATAAATAGAATAAAAAGAAAAATGGGTGTGTGAGTAATCTCTGAGGTTAATTATGGAGTGTATCATATGCATGGACTTTAAAAAAATAGCCCAAATGCCCAAAATTCCAAGTTTGATCACTTTTGGTTACATGCATTTACTCGAAATTTCCCAACTTGCACCAATCATAACTCTCTCAATTTGTATCATATGAAGGTGATCTTGGACTTTTTAGAAAGCCCAAGATATCCTCTAGAATCTCTATATTTATCATTTTTGCATTTGAAGAATTTATCTTGATTTAAGTTGCCTTGACAAAAAGTGTCTTTTTATTGACTTTTGAAATGACCTATAATGTATTGGCCCACATATCTAAAATGAAGAATTTTTTGGATTTGATCTTAGAGAGAAAAATTTGTAGAGAATTTAATTTCCTTCAAAATGGGCTTTGGTTGAGGAAAATCTGATGAAGCATGTGAAAGTTATGCTTGGTCAAAGTTCAGTTGACTTCTCCTAAAGAAAACCCTAATTTGGAAACTTTTGAAGTTTGATGAATTGAGTGTTTTTATTGATGAATCATGATAAACCCTTAATTAAATGACGAATATGACTTCAAAATCTTTATGTTGACCAAAAATATTGAAGTTTGACTGTATGTTGACCATAATTGACTTTTTATCCAATACATTTGATTTTCAGTCATCTGAGCAATTGACTGAGTAAGACTTGAAACTTGGTATGAGCATTCCTTGAGGAATATGAGGAACCATTAAATCCACTTGAGGCCTTAGAAACCCAACCTTCCTTGAGAAAAGTTAAACCCTAGTTGTAGGTCAATTTCTTAGGAGGAGAATTTGTCTGATTAATTCTTGAGCAACCTTGAGCAAATGAAAACCCTTGAAGCATGAGAAGATATCTTGAAGAAAAATGGGAGGGAAATTTTTTGGATACAACAACTGCCCCTGTTCAATCTTCTTAAACCTGAAGAGTTAGATTGGCATGTCTGCCATTCGTGATCTGAGGGTAGAAGAGGATTGAACACGTAAGTTCCCAGAAATTTGCACTCGCATGTGCAGGAGGTAACACTGTTGGTTGATAATATTGCTTGAATGGGCATAAAAGATACCATTCAGAGAGATGACAGAGTGGTTTCGGAGATGGGCTTATAGATGCCATCCAAAGTAATTGTTGGTGAGAGTATCAGATTGAGTCCACGCTTAACTACATCTAAATAATGCTTTTCAGAATGACTCTCTGGGAAAAGTGATTAAGTAACTCTTTGTCAGATTTAGTCTTTGAGGGAAGTTCTTTGGTCATGTAGATAGTCGTCTCGCCCTGTTTCAGGAATTGATCCATAATTTGCTTTCGTTGGTAAACCTGTCTTGTTATAGGAATTCATACCACTTGGTCACATAAATAGTTGCCCCATCCTGTTTCAGGAATTAATATTTGCTTAGTCATACAGATAGTTGCCCCGTCCTATTTCGGGAATTAATCTTTGACTTGCTTTTTGTTGGTAAACCCGTCCTGTTTCGAGAGTTCATATTGTCTGGTAGTATAGATAGTTGCTCCATCCTATTTTAGGGATTCATCTGTGACTTTGTCATATAGATAGTTTCCCCGTCCTGTTTCGGGAGTTAATCTCTAACCTCTTTGAAAATTGCTGATGTTATTCGTCTATTTGCAGACTAACCTGAAAGAAGCAAAGTTAGTTTCGTGCCATGTCACGATGTATGTAATGCATGCATAATGGTGTTCTTAAAATAAATGAGAGTGCTATATGCGTTTTGTATACATATTCTATGATGCTTTGTAAATGATGTATGGATGTAAGATGTTGTTGAAGCATATTGGTAGCTATTTATAACATCCTTGATTGGGGAAAATAAATCATTGATTGTTGCTGGAGATAAAAAATATGAATCTTGTTTAGAATGTCTCCGCTGGGGATTCTCGCTTTATGTTTGAGGATACTCTGTTGGAAATGTTTGACTTCCGCTTGGGGATAGAGGAGTTCAGGAACATTGTTCATCGCTCTATTGAGTAATTTAGTTCTTATATACCATGACTGGGGATAAAAGAGATGGATAACCTTCTAAGGTTCCGTCTGTCCAGGTTTCCGATATGGATGTTGTGATACGGTGGGAGAACTGACTTGGGTGTTTTGTATTTTATCGCAATTGTTGAGGATATCAAGAGTCGCCACCGAATTTTCTTTTATCCAATAAAGGAAAGGGAGAAAAGAGAAGGAAAGACCTTTTGAGAATTTTCTTGAGTTTGAGGGGTAGGTTATGAAAAGGGAAGGTGTTAGCACAATTTTCATCCGTAGTTATCTACGGGCTCTTAGTTGCTAGATCACTTTGAAAATGCCTTGTTTAAAATGTGTTTGTGATTGATTTTGAAATTATTTTTGAAAAGCACCTTCGTTTAGGCGAACTTTGTAATGATTCTTGTCTCTATAAGAATGCACACAAAGTGTTGACTTTTTGAAAATATTTCTTTTGAAAGTGTTGGTGTGTTTTGAAAGATGTTTTTAAAGATGGTTGTGAGCAAGCAACTATGAATGTCCTACCTACTCAAAAAGTCTTTGTTCATTTCCTCCTCCTTTAGATATTGTTATCTTACCATTGATTGATAAGAAGCCCTATCATTGGATGTGAAGGGACAGGTGCGGGTCATCGTATAGTCATAGAAAGCAACATTGTAGGATACCTTAGCAATTTTTGTAAGGGTCTAAGATCGTTTGTTAAAGGCAACTTTTGAAGGGTCATTGAAGGACTATGATCTTGTTTTGATTGTTTTTTGCTAAATTATCCCACGTTCGCGTAACATGACTACTTATTTCTCAAAGAAACAAGTGAAGTTAACCCTAGAGGTGCAAGTGTGCAAAGTGTTTGTTTTTCATGCTTAGTTTGTCTTGAATTAGGGTTTTCTATGGGTTGATTTTAGTCTTGCCATACAAACCCTAATTACTAATATTTATATGAAAGTGATAAATTGCGGAATATAAATATCCTACGCTATTACATCATTTGGGGATGGGGATATAACTTGCAAATGGGGGAATAAAAGTAAATAAACCCTAATTTACTATTACAACCATATTGAATATTGCAAGATAATGTACAAGAATGTAAAGGTAATTGAAAAGAAAAAGAAAGTTGTTTTTGTTTTTATGAAAGGTCTTGATTTAATTAACCTAAATTAAATAATTAATCTAAGCTAATAAAAACTAAACCTAAATTAGATTTAAGAAAAGAAATTAAATTAATTAAGAAAACAAATTTTTTTAGGGTTTTTTATGAAGGGTTTTTAAACTAATTAGTCAAGATAAAATGAATGAGAAAAAGGTTAATTAAAATCTTAAGCTCTAAATTAATTAAATTAAAATAAGACTAAGTCTAGATTAAACTAACTAAGAAAGGAAATTTGTTTAAGAAAATGTTTTTAAGTCTTTTTGCTTTTTGAAAGAAAATAAAATATACCAAATTTTTAAATAATAAATATAGAATATTTTTAGTATTTTTAATTAATAAAAATAAATAATAATAATAATAATAATAATAATAATAATAATAATAATAATAATAATAATAATAATAATAATAATAATAAAGAAAATAAAATAAAATAAAATAAAAATATGAAAATATAAGTCAGGGGGGGTAAAATTAAAGAGGGTGGCAAACAAGTAAAAACAGTTTTTGTTGTTAGGCCCAATGGTTTTTTTAATCAGAAAAATAAATAAAATGGAATAAGGCTTGGGTTGTGTTTAGTAAAAGGGGGGTATTGAGAAAGAAATCTGCGAGGCCCACACAGGCTGGCCCAGTGCTTATGATGATCCAGTGGAGACAGTTTATTGGAGGTGTATCATGGAGGTGTCACTAGGAGCGTTGGATCTGAGGATGATGAGATAAGATGGTGATGCCATGAGGTGCACCAAATGTGTGTATGCCTTGCCTGCATAGGATATGTAAAGAGAAAATATGAATAAAAAACCAAAAGGGTACCACTAGGGATCTAACCCAGGTCCCAAGGGTTAACAGGCGCGCGCTTTACCATTGGGGTGGCTATACATCTGTTTATTAATACAAAACCATAAATATATATTTGAAAACAAGTCAATAGGCCAACTTCATCTTCTTCCTCGCGCCAACAATTTTGAAAATTGTAACTTCATCAATTCTCAACCATTTTCAAAAGTGTAAACATGAAACTCGTGCATTTTTCCACCACGAATCCAACCATGTAACTAACTTAAGCTAACACTTAAAGATAAGGATGAATTTCTTTTAGTACCAAACTGAACCCTAATTTTTCAGAAAGTTCAAACCCAAAATTCTCAATGCGCGGTCAATATAAATGAAAACCATAGACATGGTTAGCTTCAGAGCAATGATATCTACATTTCTACTTCATAATGTATGTACAAAAGATGCTTGAATCAAGATATCACAGTTGAGAAAAACTTACCTTGAAGTGATAATCGTGTATGGAGTTTGAGAAACCTTTGAGGTGTCCTAATGATTTTTTTATCTTGCCTGGACCTCCCTGAGTGTGTTGCAACCCTTACTTTGCTTTGAAAGTCCCTGAATCTCCCTACTCAATTCAAACTGCAAGCTTGATTTTTAAAAATGGTAGATGGTAAAGATGGAGTTACATTCAAGAAACTGGTGTTGGGATGAGTTGTATTTGATGTAAGGAAGCTTTTAAAATGATTTTGATGGAAAACGCACGATGGAAATGGAAGATACAAGTTCAAGGTCAGAAAATACACAAAAATGGAGTTTGTGTGCAATTTCTGGCTAGAGGGAGTTTGGGATAGTTTTAGGGTTTGTTTCTTCGTGTCCTAAGTTGCATAAGAGTATCTTGATATATAAGAAAAGGTTTGGAGACTTGAGGTGGTCAGAATCACAATATCACAAGTTATGGGATTTTGACTTGTTTTTGAAGCAAGCTTGACAAGTATGGTTTCAAGGCAAGGTACAAGGCTATCTAGAGTTGTTATCAACTTTAAAAATGCTTATCTGACTTTGTATAGGAAGGTTGTACATAAGGAACAAGTGCAAAGCTCAATACAAGTTGACTTTGCATAAAGCTTGCTTTATGAGAATATAATGGCACCTTTCCTCAAAATATGGCAAATTGCTTTGGATAATGGCTTAATCACTTGGATCATACCTCAATAAATTATGTAAACAATTAATTTTGGAGTGATTTACAAGTTATAAGCTTTCATGAACAAGATTGTGCAGCATAGGCTTGAGATTTGAATTCTTGTTCATCATAAAAATGACCTATAATTCAAGTTTGAAACCCTAACTTCATCTCTTTGATTCTCTTAGCTCAAAAATGATCTCATTGAGTTCTTGGACATTTTGAAAAGCTTGGAACATGATATACAACTTTCATGTTTTTAATTTTTTAAGGATCCAATTTAAATATGTGAAAAGTTTCCACGAAGTTAGGTCAAAAATCTTCCTAAACTAGTCAAATTTTCACCAAGTGTTTTTATCAAAAGTGGATTACTTTGTGAATTTATAACTAAAAATCCAAGCATTTATTGAACTTTATCAGTAAAGAAAAGTTGTATGTATAATCAAGATCTACAACTTTCATGTTAAAAATTTCCTTTGAATCATCTTTCATCTTGGTGAAAAATTGGCATGAAGTCATGAAAATATAAGACTTAAAAACACTTAGAAAAATTCTAAGTCTTGAAAAGTTTGACTTTTTAAGATGAATTTTGACCTTCTTGATTTCTTGATGATAAAATTTCATATTTTTAAATTTCTTGATGGAATGTGATCTTTGAGACTCCAATTTGATTAAAAAGTCAAAGTTTGACTTTTGGTGTATCAGTTGACTAAATTTCAACTATCAATCAATTGATCTTGAGAAATGTTTTGAGCCATAAAATTAGGTCAACATGTTGTATTTGAATTCTTGAGATTTTTCTTCAAGCCATTAGATCATGTATTAGGTCAAAAACTCTTGATCAGTCAAATACAGTCAAAACCCTAATTTTGACCATTTTGCCCTTTTGATGGTTTAAACAATTTTATTGGGGAATTGTGATCAAAACTTGACCAATTGATGCATATGACTTCAAAATGTTGATATTAGTCAGAAATCTTGAAGTTTGACTGTAAGTTGACCATAATTGACTTTTTACCCAATACAACTGATTTCAGGTCATCTTATCAATTAACTAAGCAAACTTGAATTGTAAGACTTGAAACTTGACATGAGAAATCTTGAAAGCCCATAATGATCCAGGAAAGTCACATGAGGCATTAAAAGTCCAATTGTCCTTGTGAAAACTCAAACCCTAATTTGAGGCATTAGTGTTAAGGAGATGGCTTGCCCTAGTCAATACTTGTCCAAGCTTAAACTTTTGAAGATACTTGTGAGAAATGTCTTTAGAAAAGAGAGGGAAATTTTTGGGGTACAACAGCTGCCCCTGTTCAATCTTCTTAAACCTGAAGAGTTAGATTGGTGAGTCTTCCATTCGTGACTTGAAGGTGGAAGATGATTGAACACTAAAGTTCCCAGAAATTTGCACTCGACTATGTGTTAGTTGATTGTGTCGGGAATGGACTTAAAGATAAAATTTGGAGAAGTGATGAAGAGTTTTTCAAAGATGGGCTTACAGATGCCATCCAGAGTGACCGTTGATAGAAATTTGGAGAAGTGTCAATAAATCTTTGGTCGATTTATACTGAAATAGAAGATGTCTTTTGCCTGTCTTAAACTGGGAGAAATAAATCTAACCAAAAGAGGCTTTGTGATGGTGACTTCACTGGGAAAACAAATCTAACCAGAAGAGGTCTTCATTCTCCTGTCTTTAATCTGGAAGAAATAAATCTAACCAGAAGAGGTCTTTTGTTTTGTTGATTGACTTTTCCTGCAAGGAAGAGGATTAGTTGCATGCAGATGTATGCATGACATAATGATGTTCTCAAAATAAATGAGATTATGTTGTATGCATTTGTCATGTATGTAGTATGATGTATGAATATGAAATATTGTTGAAGCGTATCTTTGTCTGGAAAATAAATCCTTGACAAATACTAGGGAGTTTTGGGAAGTTAAATCCCTGATTGCTGTTGGGATGAAGATTATGTGCATCTTCAAACCTTGTTTAGAGTGTTTCTGTTGGGGATTCCTGTTGTACCTCAATTTTTGACCTAAGATCCCATTTTTATTTTTGCATTTTTAAAGATAAGTCAAGGTCACGAAATATAGTCGGTTTTAATCTCTCACCTTCAAGCATTGACTATGCGAAGGTTGTCAAGTGTTTTGAACATTTTTAGCCTATGTATCACTAATTTCTAATCCATACAAAGGTGTATGTTCATGTTTTCTTTTGTGTCATGTGCAGAGACAGGTCTGAATCAAGAGTATCAGGTGTCGCGCCTCAATTAAGGTTTTGAGTCTCCCAAGCCCGAAGTACGGTTGATTATGGATTCTCGAAGATTGATTCATCAAGGCACAACCGTTTCACCCTTAATTTCGCCCCTAATTTTTTCAGTCGCACATTCATACCATATTTTGTCATTTGGTCACAATCATTAGTAAATATCTTCATTCATTACATTTGCATCATTTAATCGTGTTTAAGTTGACCAAAAGTCAGTTTAAATCGACATTTCCATTATTCTGTAGTTGAAAAATACCCGACATTTCACTTCATGCATTTTCGTCTGTTTACCCATTTCTTGCATGGCTCCAAGTTGTTTATGTGTCGATAATAAAAATATTCTGGTTTTACAGACAAACTGTTAAAAGCGATTCGACACTATGCGGGAAATTAGCAAGAAAATATTTCAAGTTTTCACCTTTTACCGATCATTTTATGAATCTGCGCTTTGCGTAGATTATGACGGTATGCTCGCTTTATTTTTTGGTACAGTTCGAAGTCTCGTTTTTAACCTTAGACGTCTGTTTAGTCTGATATTTTTATTATTATTTTATTTTTTATTTTTGACTTCTTGAATATTTTTTCTTTAATTTTGTGACATGTAGATTATTTTAATGTGTTCATTTTATTTTTTCGGATATTTTTTCGTCCGTTTTATATCATTTTCGGTCATTTTGGGTCTTTATTTTTTTTATTCATAAAATATTCAAAAAAATCATTTTAAATTGAGTTATTTTTTATAATTTCAGGTTTTATTTTATTTTTGTCATTCAGGGACTTTTTGGTCACAAAAAATATTAATTAGGCTTCGCTTAATTCTCATTGGTCGATAGCATAATTTGCGGATTGATAGAGATTGAATTCTCATTGGTCGAAAGCATGGTTTGCGGATTGATAGAGATTGGTTTATATTGAACGGCTTGGATTTATTTTGAAATCATAATATTTCTATTCTTTTTCTATTTAAAGGCTTCATTTTTTTTCTTTGCAAAGGGGGGACACAAGACACATCACAAAACAAAAAAAAACAAACAGTAATCTACTCTCTCTAACCTTTCTATTTGTCTTCTCTCTCTTCCAACTTCTCACAACCCTCCCATTCCTTTCTTCATTCATTCCTCACATTGAAACACAATGCAACCTAGCGTCTTCTCCATAATCGATTCCATTCAATTCAATGGCGTTGCCTAATCAGCAAACAGTTGATTATCCTAGCTTCAAGCTTGTGATCGTCGGGGACGGTGGCACAGGAAAAACAACTTTCGTTAAGAGGCATCTTACTGGAGAATTTGAAAAGAAATATGAACCAACTGTTGGTGTGGAAGTGCATCCATTGGATTTCTTCACAAACTGTGGCAAGATTCATTTCTATTGCTGGGATACTACAGGTCAAGAGAAGTTTGGTGGTCTCAGAGATGGATACTATATCCATGGGCAGTGTGCGATTATAATGTTTGATGTTACTGCTCGGCTGACATACAAGAATGTCCCAACTTGGCAACGTGATCTTTGCCGGGTTTGTGAAAACATCCCAATTGTCCTTTGCGGAAACAAGGTTGATGTGAAGAACAGGCAAGTGAAGGCCAAGCAGGTTACTTTCCAAAGGAAGAAGAAAAATGGCGAGTGAGAAGAACAAGGTAAAGTGAAAAGGAAATGATGAAAACAACGACGACAGAATCAAAAAGAAAAACAAAAGTACCGAATCAAACAAAGAGCCACTGTGTTTCTTCGTGAACCAATTCCAAGCTGCTAATCAACCCCTCTACCCCACGGCTACCACTCCATCTCTCTCTCGCCGCTGTTAACCCTCAAATCTCTTTCATCTTCGCCGGCGAATCACCATCACCACCTCCGCAGCTCACCGAAAACATCACCCTTCTGCAACGAAACTGAAGCAGCATCAACAACACCTCCGACCCATACACAACTTCTCCAGCCATCACCGGAACACGCCATCAACCCCTTTTGTGACCCTTCGACGCTACAACAACAATAACCTCCATCGGCCTGCCTCCACGCGACTACAAACCCCTTTACACCCAACATCCCGTCGTCAAGCGAACCACACAGCTATCACGAAACAGCGTAAACACAAAACTCCATTTTGCTCGGCCAACTTCCCTTTCGGAGCACCCAATGTCATTCAATTTCTGCCATACTCCCTCTGAAGCTGCACGTAAGCTTTCCTTCCTTTTAATTTTGTACTAGTCCACTTGATATTTAGGATATTTTGTTTGATTTTATGTTTAGATTAAGAAAAAACTGTGGAAAGAGGAAGAGTTGATATGATGAAAATCACGTTTTGAAGAAAACCCTTATTACTGTGAGAGTCATCTTTTACTCTTTGTATTTTTTATTTAAAATTAAATATGGCATGGTTTTTCTCTTTTCTTTTTATGATTTAGAAATTTTGTTGGATTGGCCCACTGTTTTGTTTTCTAGAGTTTTTATTCATCATGCTTTGTTTTTTTTACCTATAATAAAAGATATTTACTTAGAAAGCATTAGTTTTTGTATATATGTATATATAAAAATGTCATAAGAATTTTTTTTAACTAAAACTTTTTCTTTTACAATATTAAAAATACTAAAAAGGGGTTAGAGTTTCTTTCTTTATCAAAATACAAAAATAATTTTTTTTTAATTTTTCAAAATAACTTCTCCTAATTTTGTTGTTAGTTTAGACTATATGTTTGATTTATGTGTTTATTTTCTATTTTGTGAATTCTTTTATTTCTTTGTATGATTATTTCACTTGTCCATTTGTGACATTGGATGACTTTAGATTTGACTCTCATACATGGTTTTAATCCACTTGGATCTGAATACTTATTTTATACGAGATTTTTAGATTATTTATCTGCTATAATGTTTTCATATGTCTGTTGGAGTTTTATCTGATACAGTGATTTTTATCATACTCATTGAGCTTATCCGAACTTTGAGCTTACCTGGGGCAGTTTCCTGGCTTGTAATTTATTTTCACTTGATGAGCTTTATCCGATGCTTGGAGTATTATCTGATATTTGGGTTTTTTTATGCTGTCGGCTTGTGATTTATTTTCACCCAAGGTTTGGTATACTCTTAGCTTACTTATCTGTCTGTGGTTTTAATTTCAAGGGAAATGTTTCAACTCAGTTGACTTCATGTCATCAAATACGTCTTCTACAATCGTGCGAATAGCCTCATTCATTTTTTGCTTGTTTACTATTTTGCTAAACTCAAGATAATTTTCCAAAAGACTCCATTTTCAAACCTACCTTTTAAGTCAAAACTTCGACACTAGGTCGTCGCATCTTCAAAATCTCGTCCATACCCATTTTTAGTCAAACGAACCATTTTAATCAAACAAACAATTTTCACCAAAAAACAGATATTTCAAAAGGTTCCTGCGGAGTACCGCAGATGCATTGGGTGCTAATACCTTCCCATTGTATAACCAACCCCCGAACTCTCGATCTCTTTTAAAAACGCATTGTATTTTTATTACTTTTAAGTATTATTTTACATTGCATATTTTAGGGTTTTATTTCGCTCTTTTCCCTTTTCCCTTGGAAATAATAAAGCGCGGTGGCGACTCTTGCTTTTGCGAGTCAAGTTAATTAATAGCTTGATCTCCGATTTTCACCACTACAATTCCTGCTTTGTTGTTTGAGGAGAATTCCTCTGGGGAAACATTGACTTTGTTGAGGAAACTCTGTGAGGAGTGTTGATTTCTGCTTGGGGAATAGAGTTCAGGAGTTTTAGTTATCCATTGCTCTACTGGGGAGAATAAAAGTTAGCTATTATCTAGTAGGATTCCAGGCTTCATAGCAACTTGCTGGGGAAAATAGTTAACTGTTATCTAGTCGTATTCCAAGCTTCGCAGCAACTTACTGAGGAAGATGAAGTTTAAATATTATCTGGTTGGATTCCAGGCTTCGCAGTAACTTACTTTGGAGGATGAAGTTAACTGTTATCTGGTAGGATTCTAGGCTTCGCAACAACTTAATTGGAAGGATGAAGTTAACTGTTATCTGGTTGGATTCCAGGCTTTGCAGCAACTGAAATTAACTGTTATCTAGTCATATTCCATGCTTCACAGCAATTTAGATGAAGTGAACTGTTATCTGGTTGGATTCCAAGCTTCGCAGCAACTTACTTGGAAGGATGAAGTTAATTGTTATCTGGTTAGATTCTAGGCTTCACATCAACTGAAATTAACTGTTATCTGGTCATATTCCAGGCTTCGCAGCAATTTAGATGAAGTTAATTGTTATCTGGTCGGATTCCAGGCTTCGCAAAAACTTACTTGGAAGGATAAAGTTAAATGTTATCTGGTCGGGTTCCAGGCTTCGCATCAACTGAAATTAACGGTTATCTGGTCAGATTCCAGGCTTCGCAGCAACTTAGATGAAGTTAAACGGTTATCTGGTCAGATTCTAGGCTTCGCAGCAACATAGATGAAGTTAAAATGTTATCTGGTCAGATTCCAGGCTTCACAACAACTTGCTAGGGAGGATGAAAGTTAACTGTTATCTGGTCGGATTCTAGGCTTTGCAATAACTTTTGGGGATAGTAACGACTCCATTGGGGATTAGAGGTCTTGTCCATTGATTTGTAATGGTTTGAGGAAAAGACTTGTACTGGGGAATTCGTAGTTTGTTGGGGAAATAAACCTTGTTGAGGAGAATATTTGACGACCTAATGGGGAAGTGAATCATTTAGGAAGAACTCCATGAGGCTTCTTTTTTAAGACCAACTCAGCTAGGGAGAGGGTTAGTGAAGTAACTCTATGGGGAAAGTTTTATTGAAGTAACTCTGTGGGGATATCCCAAATCCTTAAGGAAATGCTTATTATTGTTTTTATGCATACATTTGTTAAAAGTTAATCATGTTCATATGCATATGTTCATTCAATTTTTAGTCATTGGAAACTTTTGCACTCAAAACAGAAAAACAAAAAGTTTGCACTTCAAAGTATATTTGTGTTGATGTTTTGCCCATAAATATGCGTTTGTGTACAAGGAGACAGAGATCATAGTGAGAGGAAATCATCGAAATAATGAAAGGAATACAAAGTGAAAATAAGAATAATAGCCATGTGGAAGTGATCTCATTAAGTTCCAACCCCCGATATTGCCCCTATATCTTTGAACATCATCCCTTGCCATTGAAAGAAGTCGATTGAATTAATCTTGGACCATTGAAATTGGACCTTGGTAATAAAGCCAGATGTATAGATTCCACAGGACATAGTCATACGCTTTAATCCTTAACTTTTTCTTGGACCTCCCTTTCGGGTTTTCAATCCACCAGGATACCCATTTTTGCCCATGCCGCCCTTTTAGGTTTTCGACTTGCCAAGTGTACAATATTTTGCATATATCCCTAAATTTTTCCTGAACCTCTTTGGTTCGTCGGGATGCCCTTATTTTTTCCTAGGTATGTTAACCTAGCATGTAATTTTTATGCATAGTATTTTTTGACTATGTCCGTGTTCACAGGATGCAGAAAATCTTCACCGTCCATAGTAGTCAGCATCATAGCACCACCAGAGAAAACTTTCTTAACAACAAATGGCCCTTCGTATGTGGGAGTCCATTTTCCCCTGGGATCGCTTTATGGAAGAATGATGCGCTTTATTACCAAGTCTCCAGTCTGATACATTCGAGGCTTGATCTTCTTGTTGAATGCCTTGATCATACGCTTTTGATACATTTGACCATGACAAATAGCAGTCAATCTCTTCTCATCAATCAAATTCAACTGATCCAACCTAATATGCACCCATTCGTCTTCTCCTAGATCTGCTTCTTTCATAATCCTTAGGGAAGGAATCTGAACTTCAACAGGCAGGACAACTTCCATGCCATAGACTAAAGAGAATGGGGTTGCTCCGGTTGATGTTCAAGCTGAAGTACGGTAGCCATGAAGAGAAAATGGTAACATCTCATGACAGTCTTTAGAGGTCACCACCATATTTTGCACAATCTTCTTTATGTTTTTATTAGCAGCTTCCATTGTGCCATTAATTTTAGGTCTGTAAGGAGAAGAATTGTGATGCTTGATTTTGAACTGAGTGCAAAGTTCTAAAATCATAGCATTGTTGAGATTAGTTATGTTATCGTTGATGATTCTTTCAGGGATACCGTAACAGTAGATGAGGTTATGCTTGATAAACCTGGATATAAAGTTCTTTGTGACTGAGGCATACGAGGCAGCTTCGACCCATTTGGTGAAGTAATCAATGGAAACAAGGATGAAGTGGTGTCCATTGGAAGCAGTAGGTTTGATCTCTCTAATCATGGAAATGCCCCACATTGCAAATGGCCATGGAGCAGTCATGACATTTAGAGGTATTGGAGGCACATGAACTTTGTCAACATAGATTTGACACTTATGGAAAGTCCTTGAATGATGGTGACAATCAGTTTTCATTGTTGACCAATAATAACCAGCCCTCAGAATCTTCTTGGCCATAGTGTGTCCACTAGAATGAGTTCCAAAGATACCATCATGCATGTCCTCCATGATTTTCTCTACCTCTTTCTTGTCCACACAGCGGAGCAGAGTTGAATCATGGTTGCGCTTGTACAAGATTCCATTGCTTAGAAAAAAATTGGCTGAAAACCTCCGTAGGAATTTCTTATCAATGATGGAAGCTCCTTCAGGATACTCTTGTGCTTCCAGATATCTCCTCACTTCATGATACCAAGGCTTCTCTTCTTCGGTGTCAATCTCACAACAGTGTTCCGGTTTATCAAATCTTTCAATTGTAATTCTAGGAGCCTCGTTGTCCCACTTGACCTTGAACATGGATGACATTGTTGCTAAGGCATCTTCCAAGTGATTTTCTTCTCTTGGAAAGTGTTCGAAGGTGACCTACTCAAAGTATGGGATTAGGGTTAACACAAGCTCTTTGTAGGGGATTAGATTAGGATGTTTTGTATCCCACTCTCCTTTAACTTGACTGATTAATAATTCCGAATCTCCATATACTCTCAAGGATTTGATTCTTAGATCAATGGCAGCCTTAATACCCAAGATGCATGCCTCATATTTAGCCATGTTGTTTGTACAGTTGAATCATAGTCTGGCAGTGAAAGGTGTATGGAAACATTCGAGAGAAATAATCACAGCACCAACTCCTTTACCAAAATCATTGGAAGCCCCATCAAAAACCATAACCCATCAGGATCCTTGTTCAAGTCTGTCATACGGTCCAGGCTTTTTACAGTCAGTTATCAGCATGATATTCTCGTCCAGAAATTCAAAGTTCATGGACTGGTAATCATCAACAGCTTGATGAGCCAAATGATCCGCCAATATACTTCCTTTGATGGCCTTTTATGCTGTATATTGGATGTCATATTTAGTCATAATCATTTGCCATCTAGCTATTCATCCGGAGAGATTTGGCTTTTCGAATATGTACTTGATAAGGTCCATCTTAGAAATCAATAGAGTGGTGTGAGTCAACATATACTGTCTTAGCTAGCGAGCATCCCATGCAAGAGCACAACAAGTTTTCTCGAGCATAGAATATCTGGTTTCACAGTCCGTAAACTTTTTGCTCAGGTAGTATATTGCACGCTCTTTTCGGCCAGACTCATCATGTTGGCCCAGCACACACCCCATTGAATTCTCTAATACATTCAATTACATGATCAGGGGTCTTCCTCCAACTGGAGGCATCAGGACAGGAGGCTCTGGTAAATATTCTTTGATTTTGTCGAAGGCAACTTGACAGTCGTTGTTCCATCTGACTACTTGATCTTTCTTCAAGAGTTTGAAGATTGGCTCACAAGTAGCAATTAAGTGAGATATGAAGCGAGCAATGTAGTTAAGTCGATCCAAGAAATCTCTAACTTCCTTTTCAGAACAGGGAGCTGGCATTTCTTGGATTGCTTTAACCTTCGCAGGATCAACTTCGATACCTTTTCCACTGATGACAAAACCTAAAATATTTCCATACCTTACTTTGAATGTGCACTTGTTAGGATTCAGCCTCAATTTGTACTTCTTCAACCTTTCAAACGGCTTGTGTAAGTGATCAAGGTGCTCCTCCTCAGTCTACGACCATTCAATCATAGCATCCACATAGACTGCTATCTCATGATGGATCATGTCATGAAATAGAGCTACCATAGCTCGTTGATATGTTGCCCCTGCATTCTTCAAACTGAAAGGCGTAACCTTGTAAAAAAAAGTGTCCCACTGTGTAACAAAAGTGGTTTTCCATGTCCTCAGGAGCCATTTTGATTTGATTATAGCCAGAGAAACCATCCATGAAGGAGAATACTTTATGTTGAGCTGTATTATCGACCAAAACGTTAATATGCGATAGAGGGAAATCATCTTTGGGGCTTGCCCTATTCAGATCCCTATAGTCTACACACATATGAACCTTCCCATCTTTCTTTGGCACGGTTACCACATTCGCCACCCATTGAGGATATGATGTCACAACTAGAAAACCTGCATTGAATTGCTTCATTACCTCAGATTTTATCTTTTCATACATGTTTGGCCGCATACGACAAACTTTTTGCTTGACTGGGGGGAAATCTTCCTTTGTTGGTAGACGATGAACCATAATATCAGTATCCATCCCTGGAATATCTTCATACGACCAAGCAAACACTTCAACATAGTCATGTAGCATCTGGACCAATCTGCCTTTGATACCGTCTTCCAAGTTAGCGTTGATCTTGACCTCTTTCTTGTTTGCCTCAGTACCTAGGTTGATTACCTCAACTGGATCTTCATAAGGTTGAATGGCTTTCTCCTCTTGCATCATAATTCTGGCTAATTCCCCTGGTATTTCACAGTCTTCTTCACCTTCATCTTTGGCTTGGTTGATTGGATGTTCAAAGTCATAGCTGGAAATAGCAGAGTCGTTGGAAATGAGATCGGAGTGGATGAGGATCTGTAAGTGTGTGTGTGTGTGTGTGTGTGTGTGTGTGTGTGTGTGTGTGTGTGTGTGTGTGTGTGTGTGTGAATGTGTGTGTGTGTGTGCATGTAAGATACATGGCTATTTTGAAAATTCAATAAAGTGAAAGAAAGACAATGAGCGCAAAATTTGAGTGCAAAAGAGTCCAATGTTTTTCATTAAATGATCATATGGCATATGGAAATGAACAAACCCTTAACAAATTGACCATAGTGCCTCGGGTAAGGCACATGGCTTAAAGTCATTGTTTTGAAATTAAATTACAGAAAAAGTTCTTGAACTGATAAAAATAGTAAAAAGTAATTACCCCTTGTTGAAGGAGATGGGAATGAAATCCTTATCACGCCAGTTGTTGAGCTCCTCTCCGGAAGTCGAGTAGATCCATTCATCAAAGTTATAGTCATCCTCAGAGTCTTCAATAGCATTCACTTCATGATTACCAATGCGAAGAGGTGATTTTCCTATGCGAGCACGTCTGACCTTATTTTGAGCTTTGGAAGTGAAACCCAGTCCAAACGTGTCTGCTTTGAACGGAATGTCAGGGAGTTGTCCCCAAATAGTACATCTTCCATCTTCAACCACAACGCGAGCGTCTTTGAGTGAAACCATCCTTGGCCTAACTTCCTTAGCTTTTGGAACATAATGAGTAGCCATGGAAACCATGGGAGGAACCACTTCGAAGGCTTGGCAAGGAGTCTCTATAAACTCACCATCCATTTCCACATATTTGAATGAATTGAGGTGGCTTACCATGAACTCTTCTTCACTACAAACAATAATGATCTTTCCCTTGACTGGATATTTCAACTTTTGGTGAAGGGTGGACGTCACTGCTCCTGCCCCATGTATCCAAGGGCGCCCAAGTAAACAAGAGTAAGCAAGATGGATGTCCATCACATAAAAAGTAGAGTTGAAAACTTGTGAACCCACCTAAATGGGAAGGTCTACTTCTCCATGCACCATCCTCTTGGATCCATTAAAATCCCTTACAACTATGTTACTTGGCTTCAACACTAGACCTTCGTAATCCTACCAATCTAAGGCACCTTTGGGTAAGACATTTAAAGAGGACCATGTATACACTAAGACATCGGCCAAAGTAGTTCATTTGCATTCAATAGAGACATGCAAAGCCTTGTTATGATTTCTTGTAACTGGTGTCAAGTCAGCATCATAGAACCCCAATCCATTGTCGGCAGTCAAACTCGCCACATAATTTTCAAATTGATTAGATGTGGTCTCTTGAGGAACATGCATTTTCTTTAAAAACTTGATCAATGCTTGAGCATGAGCATCAGAGCAAAGTAACAAAGATAACATAGAGATATTGGAGGGGGTTTTCCCCAGCTGCTCTACTATCTTAAAATCACTCTTTTTATGATCTTCAAAATCTCCTCCATTTCTTGGGAGGAGGGTTCCTCAGTAGCAATGTCTTTGGCAGGCGCCTCTATCCTAGCAGGCTCAACAATCTTTTCCTTTCCCCTAGTTTCAGTACTAGGTTTGTCCATGGTAATGCGAACAGGTATAGTTGTATTAGTTGGAGGTGAAATGTTAGGAGAGAAGATTCCCCCATTCCTTGTCACCTTTCTAGAACCAACAAATATTGGTAACCTCATTAGTTTTGTCTTCATTAATCCAGGAGTCTTACATAATCCCATGGTAGTATACTTCAGCACCATGATTCCAGGGGACTGCCTTATCAGAAGAATAAGGGATTGGCCTCAGAGTAGTAATTATCAAGGGGGAAATCTTCAGTTCATCGGAAATCCTAATAGGACCTTTTGAAGAGATCATAATAGGCTTGTTGGAAATGGTTATGATGGATATGTCTTCAGGTTTTTCAGTCAAACTTTTTATGGCCGGAGTTCTTTCAAACAGGATATCATGACTATCTATCAGGCGTTGAACACCTTTTTTCAGCCATTCGCATCCATTCTTTTGTAGAGCACAACAATTATAGTCTTTTAAACAACCAGGGAAACCCCAGCTCTCAGCAAATTTTCTTTAACAATGGTCAGTGGAGTGGTCAAATCTTCAACGGAGGAAAAAAAGTAGTGTCTTCAATTGCATTGACACCTTTGCCATGATTTGGAATTGGCGCAGTTATAACATTTGGAGTTATAGGTGGATCAAACTCAATAGTCTTGTTGTCGATGAGGTCTTGAATCTTGCATTTCAGAGCCCAACATTAATTAGTATCATGTCCGGGGCTGTTGGAGTGATAGGCGCATTTGGCATTAGGATTGTATTTCGGAGATGAAATATTGGGATTTGATGGTGGGTCACACAATGTTACCAAGTTAGCCTTCAACAGGTGTTGCAAGGCTTGGGATAACGACATGTTAATCCTTGTGAATTGTCTTCTTGGAACCTCAAGTCTTTGATGGTTGGCTTGTTGTTGTTTTTTAGTAGAGGGTGGATTGGAGATTAAAATAGCATTAACAGATTGGTGGTGGTCTTTCTTGATATGGTCACTTGACTCATACATGAAATTAGTTTCTTTTTTACCGGTAAAAGGCTTCTTCACAGTATTTGATGTAGAGGCAGAGGCCATGGGAATTTTTCCAATTTTGATACCGCTCTTGACCCTTTAACCAGTTAAAATTAACTCGGTGAAACCAGACGATGAGCTCCCAATTAACAAGTTAAAAAATGGTCCTGTTAATGTTCCCATGAACATATCCACCATCTCCCTATCATTCAATGGTGGTTGTACTCTACCAGAAAGGTCTCTCCATTTTTGCACATACTCTTTAAAACCTTCATTGGGACCCATTGTCATTCCTTGTAACTGAACTCTAGTCGGCGCCAAATCAGCATTGTACTAATATTGACGGTAGAAAGTGGTGGCCAGATCTTCCCAGGTATGAATGTTTGAACCCTCCAACTGATAAAACCATTCTAACTAAGTCCCAGACAGACTCTCTTGAAATAAATGCACCCACAAATTCTTGTTAGTGGTATGCGGTTGTATCTTGCGAATGTAGGACCTTAAGTGAAGTTTTGGGCATGAAACGCCATCGTACTTAGCAAAGATGGGAATTTTTAACTTGTAGGGAATAACTACCCCAGGAACCAAGCCTAAATCACCAAAATCCAAGCCAGGCACGGCTTGAATTTCCACAACTTTCAACCTATCTTCTAGTTGCTTGTACTTGTCTTCGACAGGTGGATATTGTTCGTTAAAATAGTTCATATCCTCAGAATTTGGATTGTTACCACCCCCAGCACGGGTGCTCCTTGTATCTTTATCCTGATTCTCATCCTCCTCGGATGACTCTTCTACCACTTGGACTTGTCATACGAGGCCCTTGAACCTCTTCCCCATGTTAATCTAAGCCTTCTTCTTGGTCTTCTTCTTTGCAACCAGAAGTCACATCAGTTCTTGCTGTCCTTTGGCCAAGGTGAGCAAGGTTTATTGAAATTGAGAATTTTGTGTCTACAAGTCCTTCACAGTCTGCTCGAGATCCATCTTTAAGGATCTTTAAGATTTAAATTTGTTTAAATAAAGAAGGAACAAACAATTAATTATATTAATAAGCTCGAACAATTTACAAAAATTCCTCTTGGGCTTACAATGGAAGAAACAAAAATAATACAAAATAAACTCTTAAAACAAAAAGGACTCAAGTCTCCCATGAGTGCATCCTCTTTGTTGCCATGTAGGCATTCAAACTCTGATATTCATGAAATTGTCTCATGAGCTCCAAAACCTTCTTCTCGCTTGCGTAGAATTAGGCTTCAAAGGTGTCTCTCTCCCCCTTTAGTTGAATCCTTGATCTTTGCAACTCCTCGAGAGTAGTAGGCATGTAAGGATGAAGAATAGTGTAAGGAACATCTCCTTCGGCAATAGGCTCCATGATGATAGGTAGGATGGCCTCATATGGCATCATGAGGTTTTGAAAGCGTGAGCTCGCACCCACTTGAGATAAGGATCCAAAGGAATGGAGTTCTTATGTCCCAACATCTTGTTATCAGCTTTGTTCACCATTCCCCAAGCTCGTACAAATCTTTGACGATAACCTTGGACATTGTTCTCATAGTAAAATACAATTCCTTGGACAAGTGTGTCATGAGGGTCATCCCTTTGAGCATACCCAAACTGCCATAGAGCCAAGAAGGGATTATAGGTGATACCTCCTCTAATGCCAAAGAGAGGGACATTAGGGAATTCCCTATAACGATTAATGATGGTGACGTCCTCTAAAGATAGAGAACACCAATGAATATCCGAATGCAAGAGTGACATCAACCTACTAGACCATCTCATGCCTTACTCATTCTTCAAGATAGAGGAAGGTGCGAAATAAACCACCTAGCCAACAGAGGAATGCAACACATAAGGGTCCCCCTTCTCTTCATGGTGCGAGTGTGAAGAGAGTGCAAAATCTCTCCAAGTAAGGTAGGCACCGAGTTATGAGATAGAAAAACTTTGATCGTATTCACATCTATGAGTTTGTCCGGGTTAGGAAATAGTACCACTCGTTTGTACCCCAAAATTTTCCCTCTCATTTATCAAGTAATCTCTCACAAGATATCCTTTGGTTCAAGAATGCACTAGGGTTGATCAACTCAAGACAAACTTCATAAATTTTTATCCATATAATCATCATGAACTCATATATGTCATTTGATCAAATTTGGACCATAATTCCACAAGAAATTTGATCAGGTCTTCAAAAGGGAAAAATAGTCAAAATTAGGGTTTTGACTGAGAAGAGGCAATTTCTGGTTTCTGACCTAGCAAAGGGTTGATTGGTTTAAGTTATGATCTCAAGGGTTCAAATGCATCATTTTTACCTAAGGGCATGGCTCAAAATATTGCTCAAGATCAATTGATTGACAGATGAATTTTCAATCAACTAATCAAAAGTCAACTATATACTGAAAAGTCAAACTTTGACTTTTTGATCAAAATCAAGTCTCAAATATCACAATTCATAAAAAAATGTCAAAATATGAAACTTGTTCATCAATAAATCAAAAAGTCAAGATTTCATTTGGAAAAGTCAAAATTTCTAAACTTCTAAATTTTTCAAAGTGTTGAAAACTTCATATTTTTTCACAACTTTGAGCCAATTTTCCATCATGATGCAAGATGATTCAAAGGAAACTTCCAAAATAAAAGTTGTAGATCTCAATGAGATCTAAAACATTGTAGAACAAAACTTCTCCTAGAAATTCATGTATTTCAAGTTATGATTTTGTGAATACATGTTCATGAAACTTTGAAACTTGGTGAAATTTTGCCCTAGTTTAGGCAGGATTTTGACCTAACTTCATGCCAATTTTTCACATAGTTCCAAGAGTAATTTTCAAATATTTCCAACATAGAGGTTGTAGAGGATGTTACAAGCTTTCCAAAATGTCCAAGAACTCATTGAGATCATGCTTGAACTAAGATAATCGAAGGCAAGAAGTTAGGGTTTCAAACTTGTTTTTCAAGTCATTTTCATGATGAACATTTGATCCAATCCACTCCCATGCTGCATAAATCTTACTTTGCAAGCTTCTAACCTCTAAATCTATCCATAATTAGAAGATTACACAACTATTTGAGCTATGATCCAAGTGTTTGATTCATTATCCAAGTGATTATTCCATTAATGGAACAAAGTTCACACTTCCATTTTGGAAAAGTGACTTTAATCATAAAGTCAATGCATAGAGCTCCTAACTTGTTTCATCTGAACACAAGCAATGTCAAAGGCAAAAGAAATAAGTCTAGAGCCTCCCATAAACTTAGATCATGCTTGTACTATGCCTTAAAACCATGTTTTCCACTTTTCTTCAAAATCAAGTAACATAGCCATAACTCTATATCTTGTACTTCTGACCACCTCAAGTTCTCTAACCACTTTCATGTAACTATACAAGTCATTTTCAAGCTAACACATGATTGAAAATATTCACAAACTCCCTTAAAACTCATATTTCACAAAACCTCCATTTTTTTGTCATTTCTGATTTTGAACTTCAATCCTCAAAACCACTCGTGCATTTATTGGCCTTTTAGTTTCATAAGCTTCCTCATATCAAATACAAACCATCCCTGTCCATGTTTGCAGACTGTAACTCCATTTCCATCATCCTTCATAACCAAAAACAGAGCATTGCAGTTGGACTTCTCCAGGCCATTTCAGCCACTCTCAACTCAAGCTAGCTATTGCATTAGCTTCCTAGAGGTTCAAGGAAGCTAACCTGATCATCACCATCACTTGAAACAAGCTCAAACTCATTTCACGATTTCCAGTTTTGAAGTGTTTTTCTTGAACTTCTATTTTCATATTTAGGTATTGTTAGGCTTGCATTTGTGAAGATAAAATATAGACATCATTGCCCTGAAACTATACATGTCCATAGATTTCATTTATGTTGCTTGAGTAGGGAGAATTTTGAGTTTGAACTTCTAAAAATATTTAGGTCAGAATTTGGTACTGTTAGAAATTCATGCTCATCTTTGAGAATTAGCTTAAGTTATTTACATATTCATAATCGTGAGAAAATTTCTAACAAGTTTGATGTTGGAAGTTTTGTGAATGGATGAGAAATGAGTAAGTTACAGATCCTTTGGCTGGAGGTTGAAGATGAAGTATATTCAGGGCAAACCTTATATTATATATTTGTTGTTTTGTTTAAGTTAACAGATGTATCACCACCCCAGTGGTTAAAGCGCACGTTGGTCACCTTAGGGACCAGGGTTCGAGCCCCAGTGGTACACTTTTGCGTATTTTTCATATTTTCTCCATTATTTTTGTTTGAAAACAGGCGTTGGGCTCCCTGTTGTTTGGGCCTGGCATTTTGTTTGTTTCACACTCCCTATTTCATTTTCATACATCCTGACCTATTTTATTTTCTTCTTTTTTTTTTACTTACTTCATTTATTTATTTTATTTTAATATATTTTACTTAATACCAAAATCATTAAAAAATAGATTTAGGCTTTTATTTAATTAAATTAATTTTTGACATAAAATTAAGTTTATTTTAATCATCCCTTATTTTTTTTATTGATTAGTTTATAAATTAATTAGAAATTAGGTTTTTTGATTATTTTCTTTTATTATATAAAAAATTTCTTTTTAAACCAAAAAGACACAAAAATATTTTCTTAAACAAATTTAATTCTTTTCTTAAATAAATTAGTAATTAGACTTAATTTTAATTTATTTTCTTTTAATTAAAAAATTAGCTTAGAACTTAGGTTTTCTTTTAGTTAATTAATTTTTATGCTAATTTAATTTAATTAAAACTTTTCAAGCAAAACCCTAAGAAATATTTGTTTTCTTTTACTAACTTATTTTTAATTTTCTTATTTTAGTTAATTATTTATTTTATTTAATTAGGTTAAAACCCTTTCATAAAAACCAAACAAGAATCATTTATTTTTCCATTTTGCATTTGTACATTGTTATTTATTCAATTCTTATACATTTATTCAATATGGTTGTGTAATACGGTGGGAAGAACTGACTGTTTTTTGGAATGCTGGTTTGCGTTTTGCGTTTGTTTTTGCAAAATGCCGCGGTAAGCAAGAGTCTCCATCGACTTTTATTTTATCCAACAAGGAAAGGAAAAAAGCACAGAAAAATTCCTTTTTTGAGATATTTCTCGGGTTCGGGGGTAGATTATAGAAAAGGAAGGTGTTAGCACCCTTTCTATCCGTGGTTATCCACGGGCTCTTAGGTACTTGCTCAATTGTTTTCAAAATTGTTTTCTTTGTGCTTGTGGGTTTGAAAAAGTTTTTATTTGAAACTTCGATTTAACTCTTGCTTCTGTCCACAAGAGTGTAATGAAATGTTTTGGAAAACTTTGTTCGAAAAGTGTAAGTGTGAAGAGTTTTGTTTTTTGAAAGAGCAAGTATCTAAGAACCATCTACCTACTCGAAAAAAGAATCGTTCTATGCTAATTTCCTCTAGGTAATGCTATCCCACTATTGATGAGTAGGTAGCATCATTGTTGGAGTTTGAGGATCAATTCGAATGAGGGATATACGGTCACTAAAGCAATGTTAGGACACCTTAGCGGTAACCCTAATGTCTTAGATCATTTGTTTGAGGCAACAATATCCGAGGCAACCATTTCGAGGTGACTATGATTTTTTAGACAAGAGGACGACCTCTAAAATGACTTATACTCAATGACCGTGTACAAAGGCAACCGAGTGGGGTGTACCCTAAGAGTGCGCATGTGCGAGTGTGTCGTTTTCAGTTATTTTTATCTTTGTACATGTTAAAGGTGATCTAATTTGATTTTAATATTAACATTCAGTCTTGTCATGCAAACCCTATTATCAAACATCTAACAGTTATAATTTGCAGAAATAAAATGCGAAATTTAAATTACAAGGCGTCGGGTATTATACATCGCCAAAGACAAACCCCTTTGAAAAATAAATTAAAGCGATAAAAATAATTAAATGTCCTATTTAACTATTACAATCCGGAAGCAGGTACATTATTGGATAAAAATAAATAAAGCGCGCAGGAAATTAAATCGAGTGCGAAATTTAGGGTTTTGACCCTTTTGAAAAGAAAATTTTTTTTTTAATTTTAAGAAAAGAAATTGATCCTAAATTAAATAACTAAATTAAATTAATAAATTAATTAATGAAAAAAATAATAAATTATGACATATTTTTGGGTTTTTGTTATTTTAAGAAAGAAGATAAAATTAATTAAATTAGTAATTAAAACCTAATCAAATCTAATTAATTTTAATTATTTACAAAAATGAATTAAAGTTTTCTAATTAAAAACCTAATCAATTAATAAGTTTATTAAGAAAAATAAAAGTTTTAAAATTTGATTGAAATAAAAATATTTTTGTGATTTTATTTGATAAAAAAGAATTTTGTGATTGGTTAGAAAATTAATTAAATAAAATAAAACAAATTAAATAAAATAAAGATATAAGAGAAAGGAGGTGATGGGCCTCATTTAAGGGTGTGAGTAGCAAATCTGTAGGCCCGACAATGCTGGGCCTTTGGACTTTTTGGATCTGGTACACATGCGTTGACCAGCGCTTTGGTGGACCTTCAATCATTGACCACCAAATCTGGCCTTTGGCCATCTGGCGCTTGGATGGATGAGGGAGTATGGTGGGTTGCAAGCTTGAGCGCACACTGGAACACCTGAAAAATAATAACATTGAGAAAGAGGGGGACCTAGGATTCGAACCCAGGTCCTGAAGGGAATACACACGCTATATCCACTACTAGACCAAGCTGTTTTGATTGTTATAATAATAAGCACAAAATATAATATAGTAAAACAAGATCAAGTGGTCAGAGAAAATAAAAACGCGCGCTATTTTTGAATGGTCCAATAGAGGGATGCCACGCATCATCCCTAACCTCCCGTCCGTGGCTAAAAGGTCAATCACCTATACCAACAGACATAAGTCTGTAGCTATAAGCAGGTCCATCTCCAAAATCCTGTATAGGACATAAAAATGATTTCCAAGGCATGGTCGTGTTTGTCTCAACCTCCCGGTCATAACCATATCCTTCACAGAGGTCAATTGTTCTTGAAACAAAAACTCCCAAAAACTCCAAGCAAACCCTAACTATGGTAGATTGTAATACAGATCATATAAATGAAATTAAATGATGCAAAAAGTTTGAAAATGTTCTTGTGATCACGAATATGCCATTAGTTTATTCAAATAATTTCAGAATAACTCAAATTGATTTCAAGAACATGGCTATGTCGCGTGAGACTTACACTACACTAGGGAGTCTGAAAAGGCGTGGCTTGGATCGTAATAGCTTATGGAGATAGCCAACAATTGATTGATACAACTCTCGCCTCCTGAAACTGCCTCTAACCTGGATTTTGATCTCCAACTTTTTGTGATTTTTTTCACTTTTTGTTCTGCCTCTACCAATGCTTGCCAACCCTTATTTCGTGTGATTTAGCTTGCTTATGTATTACTCAGTGCATTAGGTTTACAAACTTAGTCCAAATCTTGCCTTATCAATGCTTGCATATTTGATTTGATCTCCATTTACAAACTTGCCAAATTTGTTTAATTCCAATCTTTTTGCACATGATTCACTTGATACGAATTTGATGATGATAATAGCTGTATTTGGAGCCTGAAATCAACACAAGATCTTGGTTATCAATGCCTTTTGATTTTTATTTGATTTTTTTTATTTAAATCAAATTAATTCAAATAAAATCAAAATAATTAATAAAAAAATGATATGGACACATGGCTGGAGCTAGGGCACGTGGGCAATAGTGCAAACTCAAATCAAGTGTAAACGAATGGGCCCATTTGGAAAAATTAGAAGTTTTGGGGATAGTTGACTTTTGGCAACTTTGCAAAAAATTCCAACTTCAACAATGCATAACTTCTTCAATTTTGAACTTTTGGAGGTGTTTTTGGACTTTCTAGAAAGCTTGAGATGTCCTATAATAAACCCTTTTGGTATAATTTCATTTTGATATTCCATTCTCAAGTTATAAGCTTTGGAAAAAAAAAGGTGTTTTTGTTGACTTTCAAAAATGACCTATAATGTCCAAATTCATAACTTAGTGTAAGTGCATTTTTTGAACTTGGGGTATGAAGATGGATTGTAGGTAATTTCATCCTCTTCAAAATTAGCTTTGGATGGGTCATTTATCATAAAGTATGACTAAGTTATGCTTGGTCAAATTTGGGTTGACTTTTCCTACAAAACCCTAATTTAGCAACTTTTCAATCTTGATGAATCTTGAGCAATCCTTGATTAATCATGATCAACCCTTGATCAAATGATGAAATATCCTTCAAAATGAGAATGTTGACAAAAAATCTTGAAGTTTGATTATATGTAGGTCACAGTTGACTTTTGCCCTAGCATAGTCGATTCTTGGACCTTTGAGCAATTGACTGAGCAAACTTCCTCTGCAAGGCTTGAAATTTGACATGGATGCTCTTCAGAACATATTAGGACATTGGGGAGCACTTGAGGTCATTTGGACTCAAGGATCTTGATGCAACACAAAACCCTAATTTGGGGTAGACTGCCTTAGGAGAGAGCTTGTCTGACCAATTTTGAGCAACCTTGAGCAACTTGGAGATTTTTCTTACAATGTTTTGAGGAATATGGGAGGGAAAGTTTTGGGGTACAACAGGTTGTAATAGTTAATTAGGTTTAATTTTCTTTCAAAATCCCCATTTGTAAATTTGTATACCCCCTCCCCTAATGATGTAATAGCTTAGTATCTTTACTTTCCGCAATTTATCGCTTTATATAAATGCTAGTAAATTAGGGTTTATATGGAAAGATTAAAATCAACAAGTTAGCAAACCCTAATTCAAGATAAACAAGCATGTAAATCCAACACACTTGCACCCTTAGGGTAAATCCACTTTGTTGCCTTACAAAAATGGCCATGTTATGCATGTGGGGTATCTTAGCAAAAAGAAATAAAAAATACAAGATCATAGTCCCTCGATGATGCTATCAATGTTGCATTTTCAAAATGATCTTAGTCCCTCAAAGAGAATTGCTAAGATATTTCACAACATTTCTATCATGGCTATACGATGACCCACGCCCGTCCCTTTACATCCAAAGGTAGGGCTTGTTACCAAATTAATGGTAAGATAGCAATAGCAAAGGAAAGGAAGAAATGAAATAAGACTTTTGAGTAGGTAGATTGTTCCTAGTTTCTTTCTCAATTTCAAATCAAATACTCTTGCTTATTTTCAAATCAAACACTAACACTTTCAAAAACACTTTCAAAACCTTTTCCAAACATGAAACATTTTCAAAAGATCAACACTATGTATACGTTCTTACGAACAAGAACTATTAAAAAGTTTGCCTAAACGATGGAGCCTTTTCAAAATATTTTCAAAAACCACACAAAGCAGATTTTCAAACAAAAGCAAGTGATCTAGAAAGCAACTAAGAGCCCATAGATAACTATGGATGAAAAGGGTGCTAACACCTTCCCTTTTCATAATCTACCCCCCGAAATCAAGAAATAATATCAAAGGTCTTTCCTGTTATTTCCAGCCTATCCTTTTGGATAAAAGAAAAGTCGGTGGCGACTCTTGCTAACCGCAACATTTGCGATAAAATGAAAAATACCCAAGTCAGTTCTCCCACCGTATCACAGAACTGGCAACTCTGCTAGGGATAACTTAAAACTGGGGTTACCTTAGGGCTAGATCACCTTTATTTGCTTTCATTGTTTGACTTTCTTGCTTCACATTTTGGTTCCTTGTTTGGGTTTTTTTGAATCCTCCACCCAGATTTGGGATACCTTATAGGTAAGTAGCAATATGTTGTGCAAACTGTGCGGGGTATACCAACATGGTCTAAGCAATAGATACATTAGTGTGACATATTTGTGGGTACCGGTAGCCCTTGAGTAATTCAAGGAGAATACGGGGCCGCTGAGTGATGTCATAAAGAACTAACTGACTTTTAGAACCTTTACTTGGCCATTAGGACGTAGTGAGATGACCGACTTTGGTGCAGTCCTAAGTTGGTAGATACTCGATACTACACTCATTGAGGTTTGGCTTTTTAGGATATTTTAGTCGTCGTGAAAGAGGCTTGCGCTGAAACAATGCCCGAGAAGACAAATCAGTGATATTGAGCTCCTTTAGAACCCGATTACTATTTCTAGGACAGGTTTAAGCCAACTAAACTTCAAGAGGGTACTTACCTATAAGACTTCATGCAAGCCTAAACCAAAGGACTTGTTTTCCTTGTTTGTATATATTTACTTGTACATAACATCATAAACATCATAACATCATACTCATTCTCACTAACCATTTCAAGAATTTTTGGGATTTATCTTTGTTCTGTTTTGTAGGACATGGCTTCTATCCGCAAGAATACTATCCAAGTCAATCTCGTAAGGATTCCTCCTCAACTAAAAGAGTTAGCATCAAGGGTTCCTGAAAATTCTTCATTAACCGAAAGACATGGTCGCCTCCTAAGCTTGGTTACCTCCAACACTGATGAAGATATGATGAAGGTGCTCTTCCAATTCTTTGATCCTTTACACCATTGCTTCACTTTTCTCGATTATCAACTTGTGCCTACCCTAGAAGAATTTTCACAACTATTGAGGATTCCTATTCTCAATCAACTACCCTTCAACGATACAGAAAGAGATCTAAAACCTGAAGAGATTGCCCAAGCACTACACTTGCCACAATCTGATGTCACAACCAATTGGGAAACAAGGAGTGGTGTCAAAGGTTTCTTAGCCAAGTTCTTATTTGAGAAAGCTCAAGATTGTTGGAACTCTTTGGACTTGCAAGCTTTTGAATAAATTGTGGCCTTTCTCATCTATGGGATGGTTTTGTTTCTAAACCCTAACCAACTCATAGATGTAAACACTGTCAAAATCTTCATATCTCGCAACCCAGATCCTACTTTATTGGGAGACATCCTACATTGCTTTCACTCTCGCACTATGAGGAAGAGAGGAATCCTCATGTGTTGCACTCCTCTCTTGGCAAGATGGTTTATTTCGCATCTTCCCCGATCTGTGTTGAAGAATGAGCAAGGTTCGAGGTGGTCCCATAGATTGATGATGCTCAGACATTCAGATGTTCATTGATGTTCCCGATCCTTGGAGAATGTTACTATCATTGACCGTTATGAAGAATTCCCTAATGTCCCCTTGCTTGGCATTAGAGGAGGTATCACTTGCAACCCCTGCTTATCCTTACGACATTTTGGTTACACCTGAAGGGATGGTCCACATGAGATGCTTATCCAAGGAGTGGTATTCGACTACGAGAGCGACGATCAAAACTACCGCCAGAGGTTTATCCAAGCTTAGAGGATGGTGAGAAAAGTGGATAGCAAGACACTGGGACACAAGAATTCCACTCCCCTTGAACCTTACCTTAAGTGGGTACGAGCTCGTGCTCAAAAACTTGTGATGCCTTATCCCTCCATCTTACCAGTCATCAGGGAACCTATGGTCGAAGGAGATGTCCCATACACTGTCCTTCATCTAGACATGCCTACCTCTCTCAAAGACTTGCAAAAGGGTTGGATTCAGCTTAAGGAAGAACGAGATACTTTCGAAGCCAAATTTTATGCTAGTGAGAAGAGAGTCTTGGAGCTTACAAAGCATCTACAAGAAGAGCGAAAAGTGAACGCCTACCTTCTGCCGAAGAGGATGCGTTCAGTCATTTTATCTTAGAGAGTTATTTTGTAAGCCCAAGAGGCATGCTGTAATCTTTTCAAACTAATTAATGAAATTTTACGTTTGTTCACTCTTTTGTTTATGCAAATTTAAATCTCAATAAATCCTTGGAATCATCTGCATATGCATCCTCCATGAATCATAACATGACAGGTTTTTCACGTAACAGGTTTCCTTATCTTTCTATTGTTTATTTCAGCAAGATGGATCTAGAGAAAACTGTGAAGGATCTCCAGGCACAAAACTCTCAATTCCAAGAGACTCTACTAGCCCTAGCCAAGGGGAAGCAAGATATGATGGCATTGTTGGCAGTTAAGAAGAAGCCCAAGAAGAAAGCTCTACTCAACATGGGTAGAAAATTCAAGGAGACAGTCTGTCAGATCCCGGTAGGGGAAGACTCATCTGAAGAAGACGAGAATCAGATTGGTAAGGTTAAAAGTACCCAGGCTGACTGTGTTAATGATCAAGCTTCTGATAGTGATGATTATTTCGATGAGAAATATCCACCCGCCGATGTCAAGTATAAGCAGTTAGAAGACAAATTAAAAGTTGTTGAAATCCAAGCCATCTCCGGTTTAGATTTTGATGATTTGGGTTTGATCTCTGGGGTTTTCATTCCCCACAAATTCAAAATACCAGTCTTTGCAAAGTACGATGGAGTTTCTTTCCCAAAACTCTACTTGAAATCTTATGTGCACAAGATACAGCCTCACACTACTGATAAAAAGCTCTGGGTTCAATTTTTCCAAGAGAGCTTGGCGGAATGCAACTTGAATGGTTTTATCAGTTAGATGGTTCCCGTATCAATACCTGGGAGGATTTAGCTACCGCATTCTACCATCAGTATCAGTATAAAATCGACTTGGCGCCAACGAGGGTTCAGTTGCAAGATATGACCATGGGAAAGAATGAAGGATTTAAAGAATATGCACAAAAGTGGAGAGACCTTGCCAGTAGGGTTCAACCACCCTTGACTGATAGGGAGCACATTGACATGTTCATGGGAACTTTAGTTGGTCCTTTCTTTAATTTGTTGGTTGGCTTCTCTTCTTCTAGTTTCACTGAATTAATCATAACCGGTGAAAGAGTTGAAAGCGGCATCAAAAGTGGGAAGATCTCTGTGGCATCTGCCTCCACTTCCAATCCTGTCAAGAAACCTTTTGCTGCAAAGAAAGAAATCAATGATGTGTACAGGGAAAGGGCCCGTACCAAGAAGAATGATCATCTGTCTGTCAACATTGTTTGAATCTCTAATCCAACTCCTACTCCAAGACCATCTGCAAATCATCAACGTTTTGAAACTCCGAGAAGAAAATTTACGAGGTTAGGCATGTCATTGTCTCAAGCCTTACAACATTTACTCAAGGATAATTTGGTGACATTACGCGACCCTCCTACCAACCCTGATACCTCTTCACCAAATTATAATCTGAACACTAAATGTGCTTACCACTCAAGTAGCCCCGGGCACGAGACTGGCCAGTGCTGGGCCTTGAAGAATAAAATCCAGGATTTGATCGATAACAAGACTATTGAGTTTGATCCTCCTCCGACTCTGAATGTAATCACCACGCTTATGCCAAAGCATTATAAGAGTTTTAATATTGTAGAAGATACAATTTTTTTTGCCTCTATTAAAGAATTGACTACTCCACTGAATATCATCAAAAAGAATCTTTTGAAAGCTGAGATCTTCCCTGTCTGTGTAAAAGACTGTGTGTGCTATACAAGACAACTCAATGGATGCGAAGGGCTGAAGAAAGGCATTCAATGCCCGATGGATAGCCACAAAATTCTATTTGAGAAGATCCCACTCGCCAAAGTTTTGACTAACAAATGTGAAGATCTCTCTATCATCACCATCTCAAACAAGCCTCTTAGGATCTCCTCCAAAGGTCCTATTAGGATTTCGAATGAACCCACTATTACTCCCTTAATAGTTACCAATCCCGGACCAGTTCCCTATTCCTCAAACAAGGAAGTACCATGGAACTATGGTGCTGAGGTGTTTTATCATGGGATTAAACAAGACGCTTAGATCGAAGAAGGAAAAGCTGATGATGTTAGTAACATAACTGGTTCAAGCAAAGTAACCAGAACCGGGAGAATATTTTCACCCAATATCTCACCACCAGTTGTTACAAAGGCGCACATCCGCATTACTGCTGCCAAGCCAAGTACTGATATAAGAGGGAAGGAAAAAGTTGTTGAGTCGGTCGTAACTGAAATACCCTCCAAGGACGTTACTGATGGAGAACCCTCCGCTCATGAGATGGAAAAGATCTTGAAGATAATCAAAAGAAGTGACTTCAAGATCGTGGAACAGTTGGGGAAAACCCCTTCTAAGATTTCAATGTTGTCATTGCTACTCTGTTATGATGCCCATGCTCGGACATTAATCAAATTCCTGAAAAAGGCTCATGTTCCCCATGAGACAACAACGGGCCAATTTGAGAATTGCATGGCAAGTCTGACAACTGATAATGGCTTGGGATTTTCAGATGCTGACCTAACACCATTAGGGAAGAACCACAATAAAGCTCTACATGTTTCGGTCGAGTACAAGGGGACCACCCTAGCACATGTTCTAGTCGACACTGGTTCCTCTCTAAATGTATTACCCAAGGGGGCATTAGACCGTCTAGACTGTGAAGGTTTAGTCTTGAAGCCAAGTGATATCATTGTAAGGGAGTTTGATGGATCAAAGAGGACTGTTCATGGAGAAGTATATCTTCCAATCAAAGTGGGTTCCCAAATCTTCAACTTCACCTTCTACATTATGGATATTCTTCCTGCCTATTCTTGTCTGTTGGGTTGCCCATGGATCCATAAAGTTGGGGCAGTGACCTCAACTCTTCATCATAAACTCAAATATCATGTCAAGGGAAGAATTGTCATCGTCTATGGAGAAGAAGAGTTTATGGTAAGCCACCTTAACTCTTTCAAGTACGTACAGATGGATGGAGAATTCATTTAGATCCCGTGCCAAGCCTTTGAGGTCGTGCCACCAATGATTGCTGCTACCAAATGTTCCTCTAATGAATCTAAAGTTGTTAAAGTCATGTCGAAGATGGTTTCAGTCAAAGATGCTCGTGCGGCTATTGAAGAAGGAAACTGTGATACTTGGGGGAAACTCCTTGATATCCCATTTAAAGCGGACAAGTTTGGTTTGGGCTTCATCTTCAAAGCTCAGAAGGAAGTGAGGCGTGATCGTGCTGGAAATCCACCTCTCCACATTAGAAGCCATGAAGTTAATGTCGTGGGTGATTCAGATGAAGAAGCTGCATTTGAAGATTGGGTGTATCCAACTGCAACGGAGCTGAAGAAATGGCATGCAAAGGACTTTGTGCCCATCTCATTCATTGAGGATTAATCTACTTGTTATTGCTTTTATTTCAATTCAAGAACATTCTGTCTCTAATATTTAACAATGACTTTTAAGCCATGTGCCTAGCCCGGGGCACTTTGGTCCATTTGTCAAGGGTTTTATTTATGTTCATCTAATCATATGATTATTCAGTACATTGGACTCTTTTGCATTCAAATATTTGTGTTCATTGTCTTTATTTTCTTTCAAATACATTTTTCAAAATAGCCATGTATCTTACATGCACACACACACACTCTTGCAGGTCCTCATCCACTCTGGATCTTATTGTTAATGACTCTACTATTGCCGACTATGACTTTGAATGTCCAATCAACCAAGCCGAAGACGAAGGCGAGGAAGATTGTGAAATACCGAGAGAACTAGCCAAACTTCTATTACAAGAGGAAAAAGTTATTTAACTGCACAAAGATTCAGTTGAAGTCATCAATTTGGGTACTGAGTCAAATAAGAAGGAAATCAAGATCGGTGCTAACTTGGAAAGCAGTGTCAAGAGCAGGTTGGTCCAGATGTTGCATGATTATGTGGAAGTATTTTCTTGGTCTTATGAAGATTTTCCAGGGTTGGATACCGACATCATAGTTCATCGTCTGCCGACAAAGGAAGATTGTCCTCCTGTCAAACAAAAGGTTCATCGCATGAGGCCTGATATGTCTGAAAAGATAAAAGCTGAAGTGATGAAACAATTTGACACAGGGTTCCTAGATGTGACATCTTATCCCCATTGGGTTTCCAATGTGGTTCCATTTCCAAAGAAAGACGGAAAAGTTTGCATGTGCGTAGACTATAGGGATCTGAATAGGGAAATCCCCAAAGATGACTTCCCTCTACCATACATTGACGTCTTGGTCAATAATACTGCTCATCATAAGGTCTCCTCTTTCATGGATGGCTTCTCCGGCTATAATCAGATAAGGATGGCTCCTGAATACATGGAGAAGACAACTTTCGATCGCAATGGGGCACCTTTTGCTACAAGGTCATGTCGTTCGGATTGAAGAATGCAGGGGCAACATATCAAAGAGCTATGGTAGCTTTGTTTCATGACATGATTCATCATGAGATAGAGGTATATGTGGATGATATGATTTCTAGATCACAAACTGAAGAGGAACATCTCGATCACCTATACAAGCTATTCGAAAGGTTGAAAAAGTACAAGCTAAGGTTAAACCCTAACAAGTGTACCTTTGGAGTATGATCTGGAAAGCTTTTAGGTTTTGTTGTCAGAAATAAAGGAATTGAAGTTGATCCTGCCAAGATAAAGGCCATCTAAGAAATGCCAGTCCCTCATTCTAAAAAGGAAGTTAAAGGATTCTTAGGTCATCTCAATTACATTGCCCGTTTCATATCTCACTTGACTGCTACCTGTGAGCCAATCTTCAAACTCTTGAAGAAATATCAGGTAGTCAGGTGGAACAATGAATGACAAGCTTCTTTCAACAAAATCAAAGAATATCTACAAGAACCTCCTATTCTCATTCCTCCAGTTGAAGGAAGACCCTTGATCATGTACTTGACAGTACTAGAGAACTCTATGGGGTGTGTTTTGGGCCAACATGACGAGTCTGGCCGAAAAGAGCATGCTATTTATTACCTGAGCAAAAAGTTTACTGACTGTGAAACTAGATATTCGCTGCTCAAGAAAACTTGTTGCACTCTGCCATGATCTGCTCGCCGGCTAAGACAATATATGTTAACTCATACCACTCTGTTTATTTCTAAGATGTACGACATTCAATACACCACACTGAAAGCCATCAAAGGAAGCGTACTAGCTGATCATTTGGCCCATCAAGCTGTTGATGATTATCAGTCCATGAACTTCGACTTCCCCGATGAGAATATCATTCTAGTGACCGGCTGCGCAAAACCTAAACCGCATGAAGGACCTGGACAAGGATCCCGATGGACTATGGTCTTCGACGGGGCTTCCAACGCCTTGGGTAACGGAATTGGTGTTGTGATCATATCTCCTGAAGGTTGCCACACTCCTTTCACTGCCAGATTATGCTTCGATTGCACAAACAACTTGGCTGAGTACGAAGCATGCATCTTTGGTTTGAAAGCTGCCATTGACTTGAGGATCAAGCATTTGAATATGTTTGGGGATTCCTCTCTAGTGATTATCAAAGTAAAAGGAGATTGGGAAACTAAACATCCTAATCTCATCCCTTACAAAGAACTTGTGATATCCCTAATTTCCTACTTCAAAGAGATCACCTTTGAGCACTTCCCTAGGGAAGAGAATTAATTGGCTGACACTTTGGAAACCATGTCTTCAATGTTCAAGGTCAGATGGGATAATGAAGCCCCTATGATTATGATTGAGAGATTTGACGAACTTGCACATTGCTGTGAACTTGACACTGACGCGGAAAAACCATGGTACCATGAGGTGACGAGATACCTTGAAGCACAAGAGTATCCAGAGGGAGCATCCATCAATGACAAAGTTCTTACAAAGATTTTCAGCTAAATTCTTCTTAAGTAACGGAACATTGTACAAGCGCAACCATGATTCAACTCTACTCCGATGTGTGGACAAGAAGGAGGCAGAGGAAATCATGGAAGACATGCACGATGGTCTCTTTGGTACTCACTCAAGTGGACATACGATGGCTAAGAAGATCTTGAGGGATGGATACTATTGGTCAATAATAGAGACTGGTTACCATCAACATTCAAGAACTTATCACAAATGCCAAATCTATGCTGACAAGGTACAAGTACCTCCTATCCCTCTGAACGTCATGACCGCTCCGTGGCCATTTGCAATGTGGGGCATTGATATGATTGGAGAAATCAATCCCACCGCTTCCAATGGACATTACTTCATTCTTGTCGCTATCGACTATTTCACCAAATGGGTCGAGGCCGACTCGTTTGTCTTAGTTACCAAGAATGTGGTAGCCAGATTCATCAAACACAACCTCATTTAGCGCTATGGTATCCCCAAAAGGATCATCACCGACAATGGGACTAACCTCAACAATGCTATTGTTGTACCCTAAAATTTTCCCTCTCACTTATCAAGAATTTTCTCACAAGATCTCCTTAGACTCAAGATTGCACTAGGGTTTGATTAGCTCAAGACACCTCCTTAAGCACTGATGACCAAAATTAGGGTTTGAGATTGCACAAGGATTTTGGAACTTCCAATACCCCATATGACTTTCATGGATCATTATGGACCCTCAATATCACTCATGTCAAGTTTCAAGCTTTGGATCACACTTTTTCTCAGTCAATTGAGTAGTTGACCTAAGAATCAGTTGTATTGGGGAAAAAGTCAACCATGGCCAATTTACAGTCAAACTTCATAATTTTTTATCCTCTTCAACATTTTAGACTCATATGTATCATTTGATCAAGTTTGGACCACAATTCCTCAAGAAATTTGATCAAATCTCCAAAAGGGCAAAATGGTCAAAATTAGGGTTTTGACTAGGAAAGGGTAATTTCTGATTTTTGACCTAGCAAGTGATCAATTGGTTTAAGACATGATCTCAAAAGTCCAATTGCATCATTTTGACCTAATAACATGGCTCAAAACATTACTCAAGTTCAAAGGATTGACAGATGAATTTTCAGTCAACTAATCAAAAGTCAACTGTATACTGAAAAGTCAAACTTTGACTTTTTGGTCAAAATCAAATGTCAAAGATCACAATTCATCAAAACATGTCAAAATATGAAACTTATTCATCAAGAAATCAAAAATTCAAGATTTCATTTTGAAAAGTTAAAATTTCTAAACTTATAAATTTTAAGTGTTGGAAATTTCTTATTTTTTCATAACTTTGAGCAAAATTTTCATCATGATGAAAGATGATTCAAGAGAAACTTCCAACATGTGGTCATGAAACAAAACACTTAGTGAAATTTTTTCCCTAATTTGGTCAAGATTTTGACCCAACTTCATGGAACTTTTTCATATAGTTCCAAGGGGAATCTTCAAAAGCAATTCAAATATGGGTTGTAAAGCACATTACAAGCTTTCCAAAATATCCAAGAACTCCTTGAGATCATTCTTGAGTAGGGATAATCGAAGAGATGAAGTTAGGGTTTTATCACTTGAATTACAAGTCATTTTGTGATGAACCAAGTTTCAAAATTCAAAATATGCTGCATAAACTCTACTTTGTAGGTCTCAAACTTGTTAGGCACTCCATAATTAATGGCTTGCACAGCTGTTAGAGGTATCATTTCAAGCATTCAATGCATGGACATGCTTTATATCCATTTTCGGAAGAAAGTGCACATTGCCATTTTGATAAAGTGACTTTTTGCACAAAACTTGTTCTTGAGCCTTGCACTTGTTCTCTTCTGATCACACAAGTCCTATAACTCATGAGAAATGTTTTAGACACTTACAATCACCCATCCCATGCTTGTACCTCACATTGAAACTTGGTTTCCCTCTTTTCTTGAAAATCAAGTAACCTAGCCAAAAGCTTGTAACTTGTACTTCTGACTTGCCAATGCACTCCAATCCTTTTGCTTATACATACACAAAATATTGGCATCAAACACACGAAGGCTCATGCCCTGAAAACAGCTAAAACTCAGAATCACATTCCATACCTCCATTTTTACATAAACTGACCAAAAACTTGAAACTGATCACTCCCTCGTGCGTTTTCAAGCCTTTTGGTTTCTAAAGCTTCTAAACATCATTTAGAATTGATTCTACACCCTGTTACAGAACTGTAACACCATTAACACCATCCTCCATTTTCAAAAACATAGCTTTTCACTTGGACTTCTCCAGAACTCCTCAGGCCCTTTCAGCGCAAGCTAAGCATTCCACTAGCTTCCTGGGAACTTGAGGAAGCTAACCCAACCATTAGAACTCCTTGAAAGCTGCTCAAACTCAAACCCGATACCCCCTTGCAAGGTAAGTTTTCTAACTTTGGATCTTCTTATACAGGCATCATCAGTGATTTATTTATGAATAAAACATGTAGATACCATTGCCCTAAAGCTCACCATGTCCATTGTTTCCATTATTTTTTCTTGAGCTTAGAGAATTTTAAGATTGAAATTTATGATATTTTTAGGGTTCAGTTTAGGGCCAACGAAATTCATGCTTATCTTTGATCTATAGTTTTAATGCTTTACATTTCTGAAACCGTGAGGAAATTTGCTACAAGTTTCATGTTTACAGTTTTCATTTTTGTTGAGAAATGAACAGGTTACAATTGGTCTGGCTGGAGGTTGAAGATGAAGTGTAACTCAGGGCGCGTTTTGTATCATATATTTATTGTTTTGCTTATGTTAACGGATGTATAGCCACCCCAGTGTTATAAGCGCGCGCCTGTAACCTTTGGGACCTGGGTTCGAGCCCGAGTGGTACCCTTTTTGATTTTTTTTCATATTTTTGCAATACTGACTTCTTTTTTGCAAGGCACTAGGCCTCCTTGGGCTTGGCTTGTTTTTTTTTGTTTTTGCTAGCTAACCCCCCTGTGGAATATTTGCGCCCCTGGCCCAATTTTATTTTATTTTCTTATTTTTATTTCATTTATTTTCTTAAATATTTTTCCTAATATTAAAAATCATAAAAGATACAAAAATATTAGATTTTCATTTTGACATAGTTTATTTATTTTTCTCATAAAAATTATTTTTATTTAATAAATACTTTATCCATTTCACTAAATATCTTATAAATTTAATTTAAAAAATAGGTTTTATTTATTTTCTTTTACACCAATTTAAATATTTTATTTTAAAATAAAAAAGGCCAAAAATATTTTATAATACTATAATTTATTTTCAAGACAAAAATACCAAAAATACTTTTCTTACAAACTTATTTTCTTTTAATCAATTGATAGATTTAGGGTTTTATTTAAAATCTTTTCTTAATAAATTTAGGTTTAATTGATTATTTTCTTTTAATTAATTAGGTTAAAACAAATCCCTTTTCTCTAAAAAAATCCAAATAAAAATATTCATTTTCTTCGCATTTACATTCTTGCATATTTATCCATCTTGTACATTATTTATTTCAATTCTTGTACAACTTCAATTTGGTTGTAATAGATTAATTAGGTTTATATTCTTCCAATCCCCATTCACAATTTGTATACCCCCCCCCCCCCCCCCCCCCCCTCCCACAAGTATTGTAATAGCATAGTAACTTTAAATTCCGCAATTTATCGCTTTATATATAACATGCTAGTAATTAAGGTTTGTATGGAAAGACTAAAACCAATACTTAGAAAACTCTAATTCAAGACAAAATCAAGCATGAAAACAATACACTTGCACACAAGCACCCCTAGGGTAAATCCACTTGGTTGCCTTTACAAAATGGCCACATTACGCATGTGAGGTATCTTAGAAAAAACAAAGCAAAATACAAGATCATAGTCCCTCGATGACGCTATCTAAGTTGCCTTTCAAATGATCTTAGTCCCTAAAAGAAAATGCTAAGATACCTTGCAACATTGCTAATCATGGTTATACGATGACCCACGCCCGTCCCGTTTACATCCAAAGATAGGGTTACTTACCAAATCAATGGTAAGATAACAACGTCAAAGGAAAAGAAAACAACAAGAAAGACTTTTTGAGTATGTAGAATGCTCCTAATTACTTTCTCAATTTCAAACAAAACATCCTTGCTATTTTCAAAACAAACACCTACACTTTCAAAACCTCTTATAAAATGTGAAAACATTTTCAAAATATCAACATCTTTGTATACTGTGATACGGTGGCAGAACCGACTGTTTAATACTAGTTTGCGTTTTATATTTGCAAATGTCGCGGTAAGAAAGAGTCTCCACCGAATTTTATTTTATCCAACAAAGGAAAAGGAAAAAGAACAGAAAAAACCTTTTTTCGAGAATGTTTCTGAGTACGGGGGGGTAGATTATAGAAAGGGAAGGTGTTAGAACTCTTTCTATCCATGGTTTTCCATGGGCTCTTAGGTACTTTGCTCATTTTTAAAATTGATGGTGTGTGCTTGTTTTGAAAAGTTTTACTTCGTGATAACCCTTGTGTCGGTCCTCAAGAGTGTGACGAAGTTGTTTTGAAAATTGTTTTGATAAGTGTTTGTGTGAAAAATTTTGTTTGTTTGAGCAAGTACCTAGGAAGTAATCTACCTACTCGAAAAAAGTTTGTTCGTTTTCCTTTAGAAAGCACTATCCTATTATCAAGGAATAGGTAGCACCATCGTTGGAGTTTTAAAGGGACGTTCGAAGGGACGAAATGGTCTCTGAAGGCAACAGGTAAGGATACCTTAGCATTTCGAAGGGAATATCGTCATAAGATCAATTTGTAGGCAACTCGAGGGAAAAGTAGGGACTATGATTTTTATGACGACTTTGAATCGCGGGTCATTGCTAAGGTACCCCTACGTTCGAGGGTCATCGCTTAGGTTATGTACAAAATTAAACCCTAATTCTAATTATTTTGAATTATAATAAAAAAGACATTAAATTATCCTAATTTAACTAAACTAATTAATTAATAAAATATTTTTATGAAAAAAAGGATTTTTGATGTTTTTATGATTTTTTGATTAAATAAAAAAAATATGATTTTTTTGGTGTTAACAAAAAAACATAATTAATAAATAATAAGAAAAAGAATTAAAATAAAAAAAAGTAAGAATTTGGGCCTGTATAATGAGAAAATGGGGGGTGGCTTTCTGAATTTGTCCATGCCCAATATGGCTGAGCCCACTCCTGCGCCAGATCCAATGTAGCTTCCTTCTGATGGTACATGGTATGACTGCATGTACTGGATGTTGGATCTGGATATGATGAGATCTTGGGGTTGAATTTGGAGACGCATAGTGGACATTTGATCATGAGGCGCACGGGATCCTGCATAGACTGTTAAGAAAATAACAAAATGCTTGTTTGGGGTCGAACCCAGGTCTTTGGTTTCACACGCCCCCTGCCCTTGCCATCTGTGTTGTGTTGTTCATTTATACATATATCCAAACGCAAATAATAAAAATAAAATCAAGTGTTAAACACAGTCAATTAAAAAAATGAACACATCAGCTAATATAGGCCAATCATGTTATAAGGACCAGCCACGCATGCAGTCAAACGGGCTTCAAACTTTGACTCGTCGGAGCCCTAGCTCCAGTCGTCTTCTCCGGCCATCTCCTTCATCCAACTCACGCAAACCTACAAAAACAACAATTAATTGGACCCTACCCCCTAATTCAAGGGTTGCGGATATAATGGTGACCTCCTCTTGCCCTGAAACAGCTTGCAAACAACGCTATCAGAAAAATCGTGAAACGACGATTGTTGTACCCCAAAATTTTCCCTCTCATTTCACTCAAGACATGCCTCTAGAGGTCCTCAATTTCTCAAGGATGACTAAGGATTGACCAGACAAATCCTCCTCCTAAGGCAATGTACCTCAAACTAGGGTTTCCATTTTCATCAGGTTGTGGGAACTCCAAAGGTACCAAATTCTTTCCCTGGTCCCAATAAGTTCTCAATATCATCCATGTCAAGTTTCATGCCTTTCACAAGAAGTTTTCTCAATCAATTGCCCAGATGCCTGAAAATTAACTATATTAGGTCAAAAGTTAACTGTGGCCCACATACAGTCAAACTTCAATATTTTTGGTCAACATAAACATTTTGAAGTGATATCCATCATTTTATCAAGGTTTGATCATGATTTCTCAAGGACTGCCCCAAATTCATCAAAACCCAAAAGTTGTTAAATTAGGGTTTCATCGGAAAAGTCAACCAAACTTTGACCAAGCATAACTTCTTCATACTTTATCAGAAATTTTCCATCCAAGGCTAATTTTGAAGAGGATGCAATTAAATACAATTCATCTTCATCCCACAAGTTCAAAATATGCACTCATCAAAAGATATGAATTTCTACATTATAGGTCCTTTTGAAAAGTCAACAAAAACACCTTTTGGGTCAAAGATTATTACATGAACATGGAAGACCCAATTGAGATAAAACCAAAAGTGTTGTTTAGGGGACATCCTAAGCTTTCTAAAAAGTCCAAGAACACCTTGTTAGGATTAAAAATGAGATAGATGTGTATTGTTAAAGTTGACCAATTTTTGGAAATGTGCATGAAGGCAACATTGATCAAAATGACATTTTTTTCCAAATGGGCCCATGTTTTCTTGTTTGAAACTTGTTCCTAAGAGGACCCACGACCCCTGAGCTTATCCACCTATTATTTTATTATTTTTATTATTTATTTTTATTTTTTATCCATTTAAATCAAAATAAATCAATTTAAATAGTAGAATAATAAAATAAAATCAAATATTTGATTTTATGAGCATATTATGAGTCCATGAACAGCTAGCAAATCAAAAAATTCATGCAAGAGATAATTGATTGGAAAAGATCTTAATTTGGTCTATTATGGAAACAAATCATACAAGGCAAAGAATGAAATCAAATCTCCATAGTTTGCAAAGATATGATCAGTTTTTGTTGACCTAAATCTTTCTATGATATATACACAACATTTCCAAAGCATAAAAAAGAGGATTGGGGTCGTGAAAGAAGGAGGACAAGTCTCAATTTTTTGTCAAAAAAGTGCAGTTCGGTTTCGATTCTACAGGCCGTTTCAAGGAATTCCAAGGCCAACAATATGTTCCTGGACATCTTCTAAAGCCATTCCAATCATCCCCAAGCCTTAAAACCTTCAGAAATCACGCCTCACAGTGCCACGGTTTGCATCTTTTTTCAATATTTGTTTTCAATGATTTATCCATCATAAACATGTTTTGATCATATATCCATGATTGCTATCATATTTGCAATATTTTTGATTGGTTTGATTGAAGTCTAAGTGCAGGAATGACACGATACCATTGTTAGGGTTTTGAGGTCCCAAATTGAGAATTCTATATAAAGGCAAAATTGGACAAAATTAGGGGTATTATCATGCTCAGGAGATGATTTGCAATTGATTCATACCTTTGGTTTGAATTTATTCAGCTTGTGCTGCATTTTTGAATTTTACAGGTTTTTAGTTACGAACAAAATCCGTCACTACAACCTATAGTGATGGAAAAATGTTATAGGTAAAAGTTCCCCATTTAAAACGACGAATCCCTGAAGAAGGTGATGGCGTGGTACTCACTGATTCGTCCATTCAAACCATTGGGAACCCACAGCGTGCGCGTTTTTGACATGTGACCATAGATCTTTATTTGCCTTATATTTATTTTGTATTATTTTGTTAACAATTAACACACTTGGTTCAGTTGGCAAGGCAGGGCATGATAAGGCTTTAGTCCAAAAGGGGGTGGGTTCGATCCAGCCCTTTTGCAAAGTTAATTTTCACTAATTTGTGTCTTCAGATCCAATGCTCCAGGTCCCTACGTGCTCCTCATGCACTTCCATCACCATACCACATGATCTCATCGTATCCAGATCTAACACTCAACACATGCAGACCATGGTGAACCCTCAAACGTGGCCAACACGGGATCCAAACGCCTGATAGGGTCAAAGGATTTAGGCTCAATGAAATTCAGGCGTCACACCTCCCATTCAGCTTTCATCACAGGCCCAAGTTTTTTTCTCTTTTCTTTGTTTCTTTTTTAATTATTTATTAATTACTTCTTTTACAAAAATAACACAAAAAATCATTTTTTATTTAATCAAAAAAATCAAAAAAATATTAAAAATCATTTATTTTCATAAAAATATTCTATTTCTTTAATTAATTAGTTTAACTAAAATTAGGGCAATTTGATTCTTTTCATAATTAAAAATAATTAGAATTAGGGTTTAATTTTGTACATAATCTAATTTTTCTCAAAAAATAACCTAAATATTTTTCAATTAGATTTTTTAGGTTTTGCTAATTATTCTCGCATTTAATTCACCGTGCGCTTTTAATTTCCTTTTTATTATTATTGTAATTGCTCCGAGTTTGTAATAGTGATTAGGGTTTTCAATTCCGCATTTTTATTTTCAGTCCAAAATAATTATGTATCTGCAAAAGCCCTGTAATAGCTAGGACTTTAACTTTCTCGCATTTTATTTCCACAAACTATAAACTGCTTAGATGTATGTTAATAAGATTGTTTGGAAAGACAAAGTGAAAATTAAAACGGTAGAAAACCCTAAATGTGCAAAGATAAATTAACTGAAAACATACACTCGCACATGCTCACTCCTAGGGTTTACTCCACTCCGGTTGCCTTCGGTAAACGGTCATGAAGTATAGGGTTTGTTAGTGGTCGTCCTTTAGCCCCAAAAGATCTAAAATGGCCCATTCGGATGTTGCCTCGGAAAAATATCTTTAAGGCTTTAGGATGATTACTAACATTTCCTAACATTGCTTTTGTGATCGTATTTGTCCCTTCGAATGTCCCTAAAAAACTCCAACGACGATGCTACCTATTTCTCAATAATGGGATAGCATTGTCTAAAAGGAAAATGAACAAACCTTTTTCGAGTAGGTAGATTAGTTCCTAGTGTTGTACCCCAAAATTTGCCCTCGCATTTTTCCACGAGAAATCACATCTTCAGGCTTTTCCTGATTTTTTCAGATTGGCTCAAGAATCGGTCAAACAGACTTTTCTCGTCAGTCAGACAAAATTAGGGTTTTCATTAATTTTCATGGCTCTGGAACAATTCAAACAGTTTGCGTAGGGTTTGGTTGATTTTGGCTCAACTTTGATCAGGCGAACGCTTCTTTGGCATTTGATCAGGAATTAGGATTTTTATGCGCGCATTCTCAGAAAGAATTAAATCCCCACAATGCTTTTCAAGTTGTTCCAAGATATGGGCTGAGACATTTGGATTGAATTCACATTGTTTGACTTAATCATTGAAAAGATGTATTTGGATTGAATTTGCAGTGTTTGGTTAAAATCAGTAAAAGGAGAAACGTCTGGACAGTTTGTTGTGATTGACTGTGCATTGATTTGGATGTTGGAAGCGCCAAGTTTATTAATTGATCAATGCTGAAACAATGTTTATTTAATTATTTATTATTCTGAGATTAAATAGTTGGAATTTATTTTCAATTATTTTAATTTAAAGAATTATAAATAATAAAGTAAACAATTGAAAAGAAGAAAAGAATTAATTGGATAAAAGGAATTTTTATTTCATCTTTAAATATTTGTTACAATTGTTATTTAAATACAAGTATTCGTTTACAAAGTATTTACAATAATAATATTATATTTATTTAAATTTAAATAAAACCATCCTAATATTCTTCTAAGTCTTCAATTCTTCATCCTCCGTCTGTTGCTTTTCCTCTCCATTTAATTTTCATCTGCGAAAGAAAGAAGAAAAGTCAAAAGCAGAGAAAAATAAATAGTTAAAGCAGACAGTTAAAAAGTTTCATCATTAAAAACAAATGGCCGGAATCAGTTTTACCCTCTTTGCAAATCGCGGGATTTCTCCCGGTTCACAAAGAAGGATGGAAGGCTTGCAATGAAACATGAATGCACAAAGTTGAGTTTTGCACAGATTCAAAATTCTTAAGCAACTGCATAGTTCAAAACAAACAGCATATGCAAGTATAAATCCAAAAGCAATCTAAGTCCCAATGTCAAAGCAAATTGTCAAAAAGCTGCCCAAAAGATGCCAAAACTGTCACAATGAAGCAGGCAATATGGAAAAGAGATAAAATATGCAGGACTATGCTACTTATGCAAGCAACCTATTTCCATTTCATCATTTTCAGCCATTTGCTTTTTCAGAAAAGACAAATATAAACCATATTAAATGTTTAAAATTTGTTAGGAGAGAGAAGAAGAGAGGAAAAAATGGGCTTACAGGTTTAGGCATGAAACAATATATAAAAAACTGCAATGAAACATTGATACAGAAAGCAGAAATATGAAGAAATTAGAATGCAAACAAAACTGTCAATAAAAAGTAACAGAATTATCTTTCCACATTAAAACCTTGCAAATCTGCCCATCAGTTTGACCAAGAAAAGATATCAAATCTGAAGCATTCAAAAAGCCTCGCAGCCTTAACCATAAAAATACCCTGCATCCAACAAGTAAAAGGAGACAAGCCTGAACCTGTAAAAAAAAAGACGAAAAACCATCCAAACCTCACACTAAGCATAAACCTGCTAAGCCTTATCAGAAGCCAAAAAACCTGTAAGTTCACATAAACCCTCAAACCTGAAACTTTTTCCTGAAGCAACCAAGCCCCTAACCTGTGAACAAAGGCCTCAACCTGCCTAAAACCAAGTCCATGAAACCATACAGCAGCATACCTACCTAAACATCCAAACACATAACCTGTAACCTGAAGCAAACCTCCACCCTAAAACCAGTAAACTAGCCTAGCCTTAAAACACTAAGCAAAAACCTGTCAACCAAACCTGTAAAATCATTAACCAGCAAAAGCCCTCAAGCCATAAACCTTCATTCCAAGACAACCCAAACCATCCCAAACCACACAAAACATAAGCCATCAAACCCTCAGAACTCAAGGAGTTCATCATAGGGTTAATCAACAAGCAACTAAATCAGGCATACTCAGGCAACACAAGCCCTCAGAGTTTCCTCATCATTGGGTTTTCATACAGGTATGAAGTATCACGCTAAAGCACATTGAAGCATACAATAAGCCAACGAGAGGAAGAGAAAAGAAGCATTTCAAGGCAATACAGGGTAAGGCTACCAAGGGCCCTCAGAAAACATCATCATTGGGCACAAATCGTCATCAAAGCATACATAAAGCGAAGCAGACAGAGAAGAAGAAAGAAGTGACAAAGAGGTTTTCAGCTTAACATCATCAAAACCTAAAGGTAAAGAGTACAGAGTACCAGGAAGCAAAGCTTCATCCACATCGTCACTCTGTCGTCAAAGCCTCCACGCGCCTCCTATTTCCCTCCTCCTCCGTCTCCGAAAGGTAATATAATTTTTTCCCTATCTTCACACCTCAAACAAAAGAAACGCACTCAATCAGAATCCATAAACGAAAAAAGCTGAACATGCAAAGAGAGAATTAACGAAAATCTTAAAACACAAACGAGAAATCATACCCTTTTGTACCTCCGTTTGAGTGAGACGGAGAAAGAGAGGAATGATGGCGCAGTGGCTCTAGGCGGAGGGTCCCGGTTCAGTATTCTTTATGCTGAGGAAAATGAAGAGGAAGGAACGAAGAGGACGAAGCAAACGGCGCTCTCGTCTGAAACCCTAACACCCAGCTGAACATAAAACTCACAACCCTAAAAAATGTGTAAACCCCATTGGGCCACAACCCGTTTCCCAGCGCCTAAGACCCTTTGATCCCATCCCCATCTTTTTTTAACATAAAAAACCTTTTTTTATTTCATATTAATTTTGCTTTGTTAAATAAATACATTAACTTTATCTCACACTAATTAAACCATACTCTTTTAATACTAATTCTAATTCTTACATTAAACAATACTTTTATATATGTATATCATAAGTGAATTTTATATAGAAACTAATAATGTTTTTTTCTTTAAACTCGAAAATTACACTTCCTTTAATTAATTTTTTTTATATACATGAAATGTTAATTTTCTTTAAGATAAATACTTTTCTTTTCTTTTTTTTAAAGATATTATATTTGTACATAAATACATAATTTTTCCTTTAAAGTTAATATTTTTCTCCTTAAAATTAGAACTTTTGATTTGTACATGATTAATTAAAATGCATTATTTTTAATATCTAAAAAATAGAATATAAAACATTTTCCTTTCTTTTTATTAAAATACTTTTTCGTACATATTAAACAAAAAATATAAAGATACAAATTTAAATCAAAAGAGGATAATAATACTTTATAAATAAATGATATTTAATATTCTCATTAAATTCACATTCCTTAACTTGTAAATAAATTACACTTGCACCTACACAATACACTTTACATTTGATGCATTATACATTTGCTATTCTTACACTTTGCTATACATTGATTACATTTGATCGCGATTCGATTTGGTTGTAATTATTTAAGTCTCATCCCCCTTTGTGAATTTGTACCCCCACTCCCGGATACTATTTGTAATAGCGTAGACTTTAAAATTCCCGCAATTTACCGCTTTCGAATTATACCATGATTAGACCTAGGGTTTGCATGTACATAAAATCAAGCGCTAGGTAACCTAATGCAAGACAAATACATGAAATCAATACACAATCACACTTGCACCCCCTAGGGTAATCCCACATGTTGCCTTCCAAAATGGGCCATGCTTGCACGTCGAGTCTCTTTGGCAAAACAAATTCAAATGATCATAAGTCCCTCGATGACGCTTTCGAAAGTCGCCTATCAAAATGATCAAGTACCTTCAAGAAAATTGCCAAATACACTTGGCACCATTGCATTCATGGTCCGTACGATGACCCGCGCCTGTCCCTATCACATCCTAAATGCAAGATTGTCCACCAAATTCAATGGTGGAACAAAATTGTTAAAAAAGGGTTGAAAACATAGAGAAAACCTTTGAAGTACAATAGGGGTAGACAAAAATCTTAGTTACTTGAGATCAACTTGCAAAAACACTTGCCTTCTTTTCAAAAACCACACTTCCCAAACACTTTCAAAACAAACTTCCAAAAAAACATTTGAAACATCTTTTCGAAAAGATACGCACCTTTGTGAAACACTCAAACACGAGTCATTACATTGGTTGCCTAAGACAAGGCATCTTCTTTAAAAACATTTTCAAAACACACATGCACGGCACAATTTCAAGCAAATCAAAAATCAAGGCAAGTGATCTAAAAACCAAGTAACTAAGAGCCCATGGATAACCATGGATGAAAAGGGTGCTAATACCTTCCCTTTTCATAATCTACCCCCCGGACCCACGAAACATCTCAAAAGGTTTTTCCTGTTCTTTTTAACCTTTCCTTTAGGATAAAATAAAAAGTCGGTGGAGACTCTTGCTAAACCGAACAAGTGCGAATACAAACGCAAAACTCAAGTCAGTTCTCCCACCGTATCACAGAACTGGCGACTCTGCTGGGGATTCTCTCAAAAGTGGGGTTACCTTAGGGTTTAGATCACCTTTTTCTCAATTGCTTGCTTTGTTTGCTTTTATATCTGTGGGCTTTGCATCGGAGTTTCATAGATCCTAACCCGGATCTGGGGAATCCCCTTTTAGGTAGCATAATCTATGAGGGACTTGTCCGGCATAGACCGACATGGGTGAAGCAGTGGCTACGTTGGTGTGGCACCTTAGTATGTACCAATATCCCTTGTGTTGCAACGAGGAGAATATGGGTCTTCTAAGGAGTCATCAAACACCAACCGACCTTAGAACCCTAAATTGACCAAACTTGGCCATAGAACAGTATCAGTATGCTACACTCATTGAGGCTAAACTCTCGCGATGGTTCTGGCTGCAAGAAAAGATTGCGATGCTGGAGTTATGACCGATTGAGGGTAGTCAAGGATTTGAGATCCTCTAGAACCCGGTTACTTTTGATAGGACAGGTTTTAACCAACGAAACTAAAAGAGGGTAAAACCTAAACTACGTGCTGGCCTAAAACCTAAGATTTGTCTTGTGTGACTTGTGTGCCTTATCATGCTTGCCTTTGTGAATACTCGTGGTGTGTTTCATCATAGCATCATACCATCATACCATTGCATGCATCTTGTATAAGGACTGGCCCATTTCAAAGACAAGAGGGTTTCATCTTTGCTCTGTTTTGTAGGACATCATGATGCCCGTGCGTAGGAATACTATCCGGCTCAACTTTGTTCAACCACCAACTTTGCTCAAGGAATTGGTTGGTAGGATTCCAAACACTACTTCCTTCATCAAGAGGCATGGTTCTCTCCTCGGTTTGATCACTTCAAAGTGGACCAACAACTGATAAGTGTCCTGACCCAGTTTTATGATCCCCTGTATCATTGCTTCACCTTTCAAGACTTCCAGCTGGTCCCTACCCTGGAAGAATTCTCTGACTTGCTTGGTATCCCTGTTTTGGAGAAAACTCCATTCACTGGTTGGGAGAAGACTCTTAGGCTTGAAGAGATTGCTGCAGTCCTACCCTTGACCAAAGAAGAGGTAATGGCTAACTGGGAAACTAGAAGTGGAGTTAAGGGCTTTTTGGTTAAGTTTCTGGTTGGCAAAGCTAATGATTTCTGGAATGACTTAGACTTCAAGGCGTACGAAGACATTCTGGCTCTTTTAATCTATGGTCTGGTGTTGTTTCCAAATCCTGACACCTTTATCAGTATCTATGCCATAAGGATCTTCATGTCTCTGAATCCTGTACCCACTCTTTTGGGTGATATCCTGCAACAACTCTATGCTCGTACTGCCCGAAGACGGGGAACTCCGTGGTGTTGTGCTCCTTTTCTAGTGAGGTGGTTTATTTCACACCTTCCTAAGTTTGTGCTGAAGAATGAAGAAGGAAAGGGTTGGGCTCATAGGTTAATGTCTCTCACTGATAATGACATCACTTGGACTCTCAGAGGTTTGGATGAGGTAGCTGTTATTGATCATTGCGGAGAATACCCTAATGTTCCCTTGATCGACACCCAGGGAGGAATCTCTTATAATCCATGTTTAGCTCTCCGTCAGTTTGGAAGAGCCAGAAGAGCAGGGCCTCATGAGATGTTGGTTCCTCACTTCCATTTTTAATTTCAGGTAGACAGTGACAAACTACGCCATGGATTCATTAAGGCTTGGGGCAGAATTCACAAAGTTGACCCACATGAGTTGGGACCAAAGACTTCTCTACCAATGGAACCCTATTGCAGATGGGTCTGCATCCGTGCTCAGAAGTTAGGTATGCCATACGAAGCTGTCAGACCTGTCATTCTTGAATCTCCTGATGAAGATGGGGTTCCTCCAACTGTCCTCCCTCCTCAGATACCCACTGATGTTGATACACTAAAGAGATCTTGGGCGCAGCTAAAGGAAGAACGGGATTTTTATCGGGAAAAGTTCAACGAACAGGAACGGAAGATCCAGAAGCTGACTAAGCAATTGGAGGAAGAGCGGACCCTGAATGACTATATCCATACTGAGAAGAGGAGGCCATGGGAGCACTGATAGGCTTTGAATGTTTCTTTTTACAACTTTTATTTCCTTTTCAATATTTTCATTCCTGTAATGCCTAAGGGCAAGTTGTTGAACAATTTAAAATTTGAATCTAATGAAGTGTGTTTCCCTTTTGTCTACAAAGTTGAATCTCGTTTGTCTTTGAAAACATAAATCATACGCATCTCATTGCATCATGTGCACAACAGGTACCCTTTTTCCACAGGTTGCTTAATCTTCTTCGCTGTTTATTTGAACAGTCATCATGAATCCTGAATCATCCAACGAACAAGCTATCAAGGCCCTCCAGGCCCTGAACGCCCAGTTTCAAGAGATGGTCATGAGCTTAGCCCAAGGTCAACAAGAGTTGAAGGCTCTGCTCCTGAAGAAGAAGAAGAAGAGGACTGCGTTGTTCAACACTAGACGCAGGTTTGGGAATACACTTTATAATGAGGCCGATCAAGCTACTTCCTCTGCAGAGAAGGACAGTCCCCAAGGGGGAAGGGCTCCTAGTCCTGCAGTCTCCGACAACGAGACGGATTATAATAACGAACAGTACCCTCCTGCTGCTGACAGATACAAACAACTAGAGGACCGTTTAAGTGCCATGGAGATTCAAAAGGTGCCGGGGTTGGATTTCGGAGATTTAGGTTTATCTTCTGGGGTGGTGATCCCACACAAGTTCAAGGCGCCTGCCTTTGCAAAGTACGACGGGGCTTCCTCTCCCAAGTTGCATCTCAGATCATATGTAAGAAAGATCCAACCTTACACTGCGGACAAGAACCTTTGGATCCATTTCTTTCAGGATAGCCTTTCGGGGTCTCAACTCGAATGGTTCTATCAGTTAGACGGAGCCAGTATCCGAAACTGGGAGGACTTGGCTGTTGCGTTTTATAGACAGTATCAGTACAATTCTGACTTCGCTCCCACGCGTACCCAACTTCAGGGTATGTCGCTGGGAACGGACGAAGGATTCAAGGAATATGCGCAAAAGTGGAGAGACTTGGCTGGCAGGGTGCATCCTCCTTTGACTGACCGTGAACTTGTTGACATGTTTCTAGGGACCCTGTCTGGTCCATTCTTCAATCATCTGATTGGTAATTCTTCCGCTGGGTTTACGGATTTGATCTTGACTGGTGAAAGGATAGAAGCTGGTATCAAGTCAGGGAAGATACAGAAAGGTGCCTCCGCGAGTTCTGAGAAGAAGCCTTTCAAGAAGGAAGCTAGTGCGGTTTATGGTCCTAGAAGACAAGTTAAGCCGGAACACCGCCAAGCTGTCAATGCATTGGTCATTTCAAAGCCTGTTGCTGCTCCTCCGCAGTATAATCAACAAAGGGGTGAGAGGCCCAAAAGGCAGTACACTCGGCTTAACATGACCCTGTCTCAGATTTTGCCGCAACTATTGTCAACCAACCTGGTAACTGTCAAAGAAGCTCCGAAGGTGGTGAATACAGCTTCTCCAAAATACAACCCCAACGCCCGTTGCGCTTATCACTCTGATAGCCCCGGGCATACTACAGATGATTGCTGGGCCCTAAGAAATAAGGTTCAAGATCTTATTGATGCCAAGGAAATACAATTTGAGGCACCTGAAAGGCCCAACGTTGTGACTGCTCCTATGCCCCAGCATGGAGTAAATGCTATTGAAGAAGACCTGTATGCAGTTTCTGTGGATGATGTTTCTACCCCTTTATTGACTGTCAAAAGGAACCTGTTGCTGGCCGGTTTATTTCCGGGTTGTGGCAAGGGTTGCCTTCTATGTGCTGTTTCCCCCGCTGGTTGTCCGTTGCTGAAGTCAGGCGTCCAAAACCTGATGGATAGCAAAGAGATTTTGTTCAAGAAGACCGTTGTTCCTGTTGTTCCGACTGAAGAAGTATCCGTTGTCACCATCTTCAACAATCCTACCAAGGCTCCCCCGAGGAAGCCAGTCAAAATCATGTCTGTTGCACCTATTATCATTACTGTTCCGGGGCCCCTCCCCTATAAATCTGACAAGGCTGTCCCATGGCACTATGGGGCAGATGTGTATGTGCTTGGAGTAAAGCAGGAGTTCAGCACCAGTACCGGTATCAGTAACATCACCGGTCCCGCTAAAGTTACTCGCAGTGGCAGGCTCTTCTCGCCTGACATTGCGCCACCAGTTATTCAGAAACCTCTTATCATCACACCTGCAAGTGTGCATGTTTCCCTTCCAAATAAAGTTCCTGTGTCTACCCCTGCCTCCAAGTCCTCTAATGCTCGGGGCAAAGGAGTTGCTACCGATTTGCCTGCCCGGACGGAGGCACTGAAGACGACCGCTATTGAAGCCTCCCAGCAAGAGATGGAGGAGATCCTCAAGATTATCAAGAAAAGTGACTTCAATGTTGTTGAGCAGCTGGGGCACACCCCATCAAAAAATTCCATGCTATCATTGTTGTTATGTTCAGAGGCCCACGCCAAAGCCCTGATCTCCTTTCTGAAAATAGCTCATGTGCCACAAGAAACATCTACTGATCAATTTACTGATTGTGTGGCTAACTTGACTGCTGATAACGGGTTGGGCTTTTCGGACGCTGATCTGACTGCAAAAGGAAAGAACCATAATGATGCCCTGCATGTCTCTATTGAATGCAGGGGCACTACTCTGGCCCATGTGTTGGTGGACACTGGTTCTTCTTTGAATGTATTGCCCAAGAAGGCCCTAGACAGATTGGACTGTGAGGGTTTGGAACTCAAGCCCAGTAACATTGTTGTCCGAGCCTTTGACGGTTTGAAGAGGATGGTACATGGCGAGGTTGACATTCCAATTCGGGTTGGTTCCCAAGTTTTTGATTCTACTTTCTATGTGATGGATATCCGTCCATCCTATTCCTGTTTATTGGGTCGTCCATGGATCCATAAGGCCGGAGCGGTGACCTCCACACTACATCAAAAGCTTAAGTACCCAGTCAGAGGAAAGATTGTTACGGTCCAAGGGGAAGAAGAGTATATGGTCAGCCACTTGAACTCGTTCCGATACATAGAAATGGATGGGGAATTCATTGAAACCCCTTTTCAACACTTTGAAGAGGTGCCTCAGACGTTGGCGTTGGCTAAAACTGTGATTGAAGACCCTCCTTTGAAGATGGCTTCCTTGAAGGATGCCCGGGCTGTGATTGAGAAAGGCGAGTGCGCAAACTGGGGTCGACTTCCTAACTTCACTCCAAAGACTGAAAAGTTTGGGATGGGCTACACTGCAGAGGCTCAGAGGGCTGTTCGCAAAGCAAGGATCGGAAAACCTCCGGTATTCATCACCAACCCAGGAGTGAATGCTATTGAGGACGACGTAGAGGAAGCAGAATTTGACAGTTGGATCTACCCAACAACCGACAATGGACCAAGCAATTGGACTGCCAAGGACTTTACACCTATTACTTTTGTCACTCAGTAATGAACTCTTTTGTCTTCAATTTGTAACAAACAATATGTTGAAACTTTTATGGCTCGGTGTCCTACCCGGGGCACCGTGGCTCCATTTGTGAGGGCTTTTGTATGACATTTTCATATATCATTAATCAAAACATTGGACGTTTGTTGCATTTCAAATCTTGTGCTCCATTCCTTTCTTTATCATATATTGCGAAACAGCTATATTTACACACACTCACTTATACAAGTTCCAATCCACTCTGGATCTCACTGGTAACGACTCTGCTACTGCCAGTTATGACTTCGAAAATCCGATCAACTTAGCCGAAGACGAGGGTGAAGATGATTGCGAAGTGCCTGGTGAACTTGCAAGACTGCTACTCCAGGAAGAGAGGGCCATTCAGCCGCATGAAGAGCCAGTGGAAACGGTAAATCTGGGTACTGAGACAGATAGAAAGGAAGTCAAGATTGGTGCCAATCTGGAGCTCAGTGTGAAACAACGATTGATTCAGATGTTGCATGACTACATGGAAATCTTTGCTTGGTCTTACGAAGACATGCCTGGTTTGGATGCCGACATTGTGGTTCATCACCTGCCTACCAAGGAAGATTACCCTCCGGTAAAACAGAAGGTCCGCCGCATGCGTCCAGAGATGTTCGAGAAAATCAAAGATGAGGTTATGAAACAATTTGATGCCGGGTTTCTAGCAGTGACTTCTTACCCTCAGTGGGTTGCCAACGTGGTTCCAGTACCAAAGAAGGATGGTATAGTCCGAATGTGTGTTGATTACAGGGATTTGAACAGGGCCAGCCCCAAGGATGATTTCCCTCTGCCTCATATCAACGTTCTGGTTGATAATACTGCTCAGCATAAAGTTTTCTTCTTCATGGACGGCTTCTCCGGTTATAATCAGATCAAGATGGCTCCTGAAGACATGGAGAAGACCACTTTCGTTACTCAGTGGGGCACCTTTTGCTACAAGGTCATGCCATTTGGGTTGAAAAATGCTGGGGCAACCTACCAACGTGCCATGGTTGCTTTATTTCATGATATGATCCATCACGAGATAGAGGTGTACGTCGACGATATGATTGCAAGGTCTCAAACTGAGGAGGAACACCTTGACCATCTACGGAAGCTGTTTGACCGTCTGAAGTTGTACAAGCTGAGATTGAACCCAAACAAATGCACCTTTGGGGTGAGATCGGGAAAATTTCTAGGTTTCATTGTGAGCGACAAAGGTATTCAAGTAGACCCTGCCAAGGTGAAAGCAATACAAGAAATGACGACTCCTAAGACAGAGAAAGAAGTCAGAGGCTTTCTAGGACGTCTGAATTACATTGCCCGATTCATCTCGCATCTAACTGCTACCTGTGAACCAATCTTCATAGCTGCTGAAGAAAGATCAGGTAGTACGTTGGAACGATGAATGTCAGGCCGATTTTGAAAAGATAAAAGAGTATCTCCAAGAACCACCCATCCTCATTCCACCAGTGGAAGGGAGACCTCTAATACTATACTTGACAGTGCTTGACAACTCAATGGGGTGTGTTCTGGGGCAGCATGACGAGTCTGGCCGAAAAGAGCACGCTATTTATTACCTGAGCAAAAAGTTTACCGACTGTGAGACTCGGTACTCACTGCTCGAGAAAACTTGCTGTGCTCTGGTATGGGCTGCTCGCCGGCTGAGACAGTATATGTTGACTCACACTACTCTGTTGATTTCAAAAATGGATCCAATCAAGTACATATTCGAAAAGCCTGCTATGTCCGGAAGAATAGCAAGATGGCAAATGATCTTGGCGAAATATGACATCCAGTACACAACTCAAAAAGCAATCAAAGGAAGTGTATTGGCAGACCATTTGGCACACCAACCTGTGGACGATTACCAGTCATTGAACTTTGAATTTCCAGACGAAGATATCATGGTAGTAACTGATTGTGAAGTACCTGGACCAGATGAAGGACCTGAGGAAGGATCCCGATGGTCTATGCACTTTGACGGAGCCTCAAACGCTTTGGGTAATGGTATTGGCGCTGTGATCATATCCCCTAAAGGCACTCATACTCCACTCACTGCCCGACTATGTTTTAACTGCACCAATAACATGGCGGAGTATGAGGCATGTATCATGGGTCTTCAAGTTGCAATCGACTTAAGGATCAAGTTTCTGAGTGTATTCGGAGATTCCGCTCTCGTGATCAATCAGGTCAAAGGCGAGTGGGATACGAAACACCCAAATCTTATTCCTTACAAGGAGTATGTGCTGACATTGCTTCCCCATTTCGAAGAGATAATTTTTGAACACTTCCCAAGAGAGGAGAATCAGTTGGCGGACGCGCTGGCTACAATGTCTTCTATGTTCAAAGTCAAGTGGGACAACGAAGCGCCCCGGATCATTATCTGGAAATTGGACGAACCTGCATATTGCTGTGATCTTGAGGCCGAAGAGGTAACAGAGAAACCCTGGTATCATGAAGTAAAGAGGTACTTAGAAGCTCAAGAATACCCCGAAGGTGCATCCGTTAATGACAAGAAATTCTTGAGAAGGTTTGCAGCAAAGTTCCTTCTCAGTAATGGCATTCTCTACAAGCGAAACCATGATTCAACTTTACTGCGTTGTGTGGATAAGACTGAAGCAGAAAAGATCATGGAAGAATTACATGAAGGTACATTTGGAACACATTCCAGTGGACATACCATGGCGAAGAAAATCCTTCAGGCGGGGTATTTCTGGTCCACAATGGAAGCCGACTATTATCGGCATTCGCGAACTTGTCATAAATGCCAGATCTATGCGGATAAGGTGCACATTCCTCCGGTACCTCTGAACGTCTTGACAGCACCTTGGCCTTTTGCAATGTGGGGCATCGATATGATCGGCGAGATCCGACCTACGGCATCCAACGGGCACCGTTTCATCTTGGTAGCGATTGATTACTTCACAAAGTGGGTTGAAGCGGCTTCCTACGCCACTGTAACCAAGAGCGTCGTGGCACGATTCATTCGACACAACCTGATCTGTCGATACGGTGTACCTGAAAGGATCATTACGGACAATGGTACCAATCTTAACAACAAAATAATCACTGAGCTCTGCGAGCAATTCAAGATACAACACCATAACTCTTCACCTTACCGGCCGAAGATGAATGGGGCTGTAAAAGCAGCAAATAAGAATATTAAGAAGATTGTGCAGAAGATGACAGTGACCTATAAGGATTGGCACGAGATGTTACCGTTTGCTCTTCATGGGTACTGTACCTCAGCAAGAACGTCAACCGGGGTAACTCCCTTCTCCTTGGTCTATGGCATGGAGGCAGTCTTGCCGATTGAAGTCCAGATACCCTCTCTCCGGATAATGAAGGATGCAGGCTTGAGCGAAGATGACTGGATCCAGACTCGACTTGATCAATTAAACCTGATTGACGAAAAGAGACTCACTGCCATCTGTCATGGTCAAACGTGTCAGAAACGGATGATCAGGGCATTTAACAAGAAAGTCCGACCACAAGAGTATCAAGTTGGGGACCTGGTAATCAAGCGCATCATTCTTCCTCAAAGTGATCCCAGGGGCAAATGGACCCCTACGTACGAAGGGCCATTTGTGGTTAAACATGTGTTCTCAGGAGGAGCCATGATTCTAACCACCATGGATGGTGACGACCTTCCTCACCCCGCTAATGCAGACATAGTAAAAAGATACTACGCGTGAACTAAGGACCTGCTAGGTTGACACACCTAGGCAAAAATAAGGGCTTCCCGGCGAACCAAAAGGGTTCGGGCAAAAATAAGGGATGAAATGAAAAAAATCTGTACACCCGGCAAGTCGAAAACCTGAAAAGGCGGCTTGGGCAAAAATGGGTATCCCGGTGGACTGAAAACCCGAAAGGGCAGTCCAGGCAAAAGTTAGGGATGAAGCGTAATACTATGTCTCATTAGATTACCTTGCATCAAGAATTCGGCATCAACTATCAGGGCTCAGACTTCGGCATCGATCAATCAGCTTCACCTTCAACTAAGCGGCAAAATGATGAGACGCTTGAAGACATAACGGCAATAGTAGAGTCGTTACCCAGTGGGATTAAGTTTTTCACATAGCTGTTTTGTTTCCTTTTCAAAATTGTATAAACTTTATGTTGTTCGACGGTGTTCTCTTACTAGGACGTCAGCCTCCTGTACATAAACGCCTATTTACAGGCAAATTTCAAAATCAATACAAGTTCGATTTTTCAGACAAATTATCCATTGCTTTTCCTTTTTTTGTTTTGTTTTGCAAAGAACGTCCAATGCTCATTTTTGATATATGCATTTGACGTTAAATTGCTAGGTCATAAATGTTTACATACGAAACAAAGGATTAATGACAGGTGACATCAGAAACAGGGGGCAATTTTGAAGTGACCAAGCGGTCTAGTTGCTTTGTCCGCCAAGGTAGCAAGGTAGGTTCGGCTGAAGAACCTGACCAAGCTACCTCAACAATCCCCAGCGGAGTTCATCAAATTCTACGACATAATTTATCAGCAGAATCCCCGGCGGAGCTCTCATCAAAGTCTCAGCAAACTATCTCTTCCCACGTAGTACTTCCCCTCAGAGTGATCTCCCCAACAAGTGTATGCCCCAACGGAGTCATCTTCTCCTATCGGTTTATCTTGCAACCATAATCCCCAGCGGAAACGAAGAACTCTTCTCTTCAATATCAGCCCAAGATTTGATTCCCCGGCCGGTCGTCAAGGATTTATTTTCCTAGATGAAAATACATTCATAGACGTTTCATATTTCATACATCCTATTTACATACATGACAAAGTGCATACAACACTAACTCATTTTGAGCGTCATGACATCATGCATCTCATACATCATGACATTGCATACCATTGATATTTTGCCTTTTCAGGAAAAAGATCAATTCAAAAGATGATTACTATCAAATATCACGAATCCAGATTCGATTCCTGTATCTAGCCAGGGCACATCTGTGAGTGATTGATTGTAGATTCGATACCTGTATCTAGCCAGGGCATATCTGCATAAAGAGTATGAAGGTCAACCCCTGTAACAAGCCAGGAAATTATCTTTCATTCTCAGGTCAGAGGTTTACCCCTGTATCCAGCCAGGAAAGCCATCTCCACCAACCTTTTACAATTCCATATTCGATACTTGTATCCAGCCAGGGCACATCTGAAGACATTTTCTAGATTCGATTCCTGTATCCAGCCAGGGCACATCTGAAGACAACAATTCCAGATTCGATTCCTGTATCCAGCCAGGGCACATCTAAAGACAACAATTCCAGATTCGATACCTGTATCCAGCCAGGGCACATCTGTGAGCAACAATTCCATATTCGATACCTGTATCCAGCCAGGGCACATCTGAAGACAACAATTCCAGATTCGATACCTGTATCCAGCCAGGGCACATCTGAAGACAACAATTCCAGATTCGATACTTGTATCCAGCCAGGGCACATCTGTGAGCAACATTTTCCAGATTTGATACCTGTATCCAGCCAGGGCATATCTGTATGAAGGGACTGAAGGTCAACACCTGTAACAAGCCAGGAAACATCTTCCTCTCACAAAGTACGCAAGTTCTCGCTAAGGAATCTCTTACGCGATAAACACTTCCAAATGGCATCTATAAGCCCATTCCCGACAAGGTTATGTCACGCTTCCAGATGGCATCTATAAGCCCATCCTCCTATCCATCCTATCTCCAAATGGCATCTATAAGCCCATTCCCGCCATCACATTGCTGATACTCCAGCATGCGAGTGCAAATTTCCGGGCACTCTAGTGTCGAATCTCCTTTTACCCTCGAGTCGCAAAAGGCAAACTTGCCCATCTAACTCTTCAAGTTCAAGAATATTGAACAGGGGCAACTGTTGTACCCCAAAATTTGCCCTCGCATTTTTCCACAAGAAATCACATCTTCAGGCTTTTCCTGATTTTTTCAGATTGGCTCAAGAATCGGTCAAACAGACTTTTCTCGTCAGTCAGACAAAATTAGGGTTTTCATTAATTTTCATGGCTCTGGAACAATTCAAACAGTTTGCGTAGGGTTTGGTTGATTTTGGCTCAACTTTGATCAGGTGAATGCTTCTTTGGCATTTGATCAGGAATTAGGATTTTTATGCGCGCATTCTCAGAAAGAATTAAATCCCCACAGTGCTTTTCAAGTTGTTCCGAGATATGGGCTGAGACATTTGGATTGAATTCGCATTGTTTGACTTAATCATTGAAAAGATGCATTTGGATTGAATTTGCAGTGTTTGGTTAAAATCAGTAAAAGGAGAAACGTCTGGACAGTTTGTTGTGATTGACTGTGCATTGATTTGGATGTTGGAAGCGCCAAGTTTATTAATTGATCAATGCTGAAACAATGTTTATTTAATTATTTATTATTCTGAGATTAAATAGTTGGAATTTATTTTCAATTATTTTAATTTAAAGAATTATAAATAATAAAGTAAACAATAGAAACGAAGAAAAGAATTAATTGGATAAAAGGAATATTTATTTCATATTTAAATATTTGTTACAATTGTTATTTAAATACAAGTATTCGTTTACAAAGTATTTACAATAATAATATTACATTTATTTAAATTTAAATAAAACCATCCTAATATTCTTCTAAGTCTTCAATTCTTCATCCTCCATTTGTTGCTTTTCCTCTCCATTTAATTTTTATCTACGAAAGAAAGAAGAAAAGTCAAAAGCAGAGAAAAATAAATAGTTAAAGCAGACAGTTAAAAAGTTTCATCATTAAAAACAAATGGCCGGAATCAGTTTTACCCTCTTTGCAAATCGCGGGATTTCTCCCGGTTCACAAAGAAGGATGGAAGGCTTGCAATGAAACATGAATGCACAAAGTTGAGTTTTGCACAGATTCAAAATTCTTAAGCAACTGCATAGTTCAAAACAAACAGCATATGCAAGTATAAATCCAAAAGCAAACTAAGTCCCAATGTCAAAGCAAATTGTCAAAAAGCTGCCCAAAAGATGCCAAAACTGTCACAAAGAAGCAGGCAATATGGAAAAGAGATAAAATATGCAGGACTATGCTACTTATGCAAGCAACCTATTTCCATTTCATCATTTTCAGCCATTTTCTTTTTCAGAAAAGACAAATATAAACCATATTAAATGTTTAAAATTTGTTAGGAGAGAGAAGAAGAGAGGAAAAGAATGGGCTTACAGGTTTAGGCATGAAACAATATATAAAAAACTGCAATGAAACATTGATACAGAAAGCAGAAATATGAAGAAATTAGAATGCAAACAAAACTGTCAATAAAAAGTAACAGAATTATCTTTCCACATTAAAACCTTGCAAATCTGCCCATCAGTTTGACCAAGAAAAGATATCAAATCTGAAGCATTCAAAAAGCCTCGCAGCCTTAACCATAAAAATACCCTGCATCCAACAAGTAAAAGGAGACAAGCCTGAACCTGTAAAAAAAAAGACGAAAAACCATCCAAACCTCACACTAAGCATAAACCTGCTAAGCCTTATCAGAAGCCAAAAAACCTGTAAGTTCACATAAACCCTCAAACCTGAAACTTTTGCCTGAAGCAACCAAGCCCCTAACCTGTGAACAAAGGCCTAAACCTGCCTAAAACCAAGTCCATGAAACCATACAGCAGCATACCTGCCTAAACATCCAAACACATAACCTGTAACCTGAAGCAAACCTCCACCCTAAAACCAGTAAACTAGCCTAGCCTTAAAACACTAAGCAAAAACCTGTCAACCAAACCTGTAAAATCATTAACCAGCAAAAGCCCTCAAGCCATAAACCTTCATTCCAAGACAACCCAAACCATCCCAAACCACACAAAACATAAGCCATCAAACCCTCAGAACTCAAGGAGTTCATCATAAGGTTAATCAACAAGCAACTAAATCAGGCATACTCAGGCAACACAAGCCCTCAGAGTTTCCTCATCATTGGGTTTTCATACAGGTATGAAGTATCACGCTAAAGCACACTGAAGCATACAATAAGCCAACGAGAGGAAGAGAAAAGAAGCATTTCAAGGCAATACAGGGTAAGGCTACCAAGGGCCCTCAGAAAACATCATCATTGGGCACAAATCGTCATCAAAGCATACAGAAAGCGAAGCAGACAGAGAAGAAGAAAGAAGTGACAAAGAGGTTTTCAGCTTAACATCATCAAAACCTAAAGGTAAAGAGTACAGAGTACCAGGAAGCAAAGCTTCATCCACATCGTCACTCTGCCGTCAAAGCCTCCACGCGCCTCCTATTTCCCTCCTACTTCGTCTCCGAAAGGTAATATAATTTTTTCCTTATCTTCACACCTCAAACAAAAGAAACGCACTCAATCAGAATCCATAAACGAAAAAAGCTGAACATGCAAAGAGAGAATTAACGAAAATCTTAAAACACAAACGAGAAATCATACCCTTTTGTACCGCCGTTTGAGTGAGACGGAGAAAGAGAGGAATGATGGCGCGGTGGCTCTAGGCGGAGGGTCCCGATTCAGTATTCTTTATGCTGAGGAAAATGAAGAGGAAGGAACGAAGAGGACGAAGCAAACGGCGCTCTCGTCTGAAACCCTAACACCCAACTGAACATAAAGCTCACAACCCTAAAAAATGTGTAAACCCCATTGGGCCACAACCCGTTTCCCAGCGCCTAAGACCCTTTGATCCCATCCCCATCTTTTTTTAACATAAAAAACCTTTTTTTATTTCATATTAATTTTGCTTTGTTAAATAAATACATTAACTTTATCTCACACTAATTAAACCATACTCTTTTAATACTAATTCTAATTCTTACATTAAACAATACTTTTATATATGTATATCATAAGTGAATTTTATATAGAAACTAATAATGTTTTTTTTCTTTAAACTCGAAAATTACACTTCCTTTAATTAATTTTTTTTATATACATGAAATGTTAATTTTCTTTAAGATAAATACTTTTCTTTTATTTTTTTTTTAAGATATTATATTTGTACACAAAAACATAATTTTTCCTTTAAAGTTAATATTTTTCTCCTTAAAATTAGAACTTTTGATTTGTACATGATTAATTAAAACGCATTATTTTTAATATCTAAAAAATAGAATATAAAACATTTTCCTTTATTTTTATTAAAATACTTTTTCATACATATTAAACAAAAAATATAAAGATACAAATTTAAATCAAAAGCGGATAATAATACTTGATAAATAAACGATATTTAATATTCTCATTAAATTCACATTCCTTAACTTGTAAATAAATTACACTTGCACCTACACAATACACTTTACATTTGATGCATTATACATTTGCTATTCTTACACTTTGCTATACATTGATTACATTTGATCGCGATTCGATTTGGTTGTAATTATTTAAGTCTCATCCCCCTTTGTGAATTTGTACCCCCACTCCCGGATACTATTTGTAATAGCGTAGACTTTAAAATTCCCGCAATTTACCGCTTTCGAATTATACCATGATTAGACCTAGGGTTTGCATGTACATAAAATCAAGCGCTAGGTAACCTAATGCAAGACAAATACATGAAATCAATACACAATCACACTTGCACCCCCTAGGGTAATCCCACATGTTGCCTTCCAAAATGGGCCATGCTTGCACGTCGAGTCTCTTTGGTAAAACAAATTCAAATGATCATAAGTCCCTCGATGACGCTTTCGAAAGTCGCCTATCAAAATGATCAAGTCCCTTCAAGCAAATTGCCAAAGACACTTGGCACCATTGCATTCATGGTCCGTACGATGACCCGCGCATGTCCCTATCACATCCTAAACGCAAGATTGTCCACCAAATTCAATGGTGGAACAAAATTGTTAAAAAAGGGTTGAAAACATAGAGAAAACCTTTGAAGTACAATAGGGGTAGACAAAACTCTTAGTTACTTGAGATCAACTTGCAAAAACACTTGCCTTCTTTTCAAAAACCACACTTCACAAACACTTTCAAAACAAACTTCCAAAAAAACATTTGAAACATCTTTTCGAAAAGATACGCACCTTTGTGAAACACTCAAACACGAGTCATTACATTGGTTGCCTAAGACAAGGCATCTTCTTCAAAAACATTTTCAAAACACACATGCACAGCACAATTTCAAGCAAATTAAAAATCAAGGCAAGTGATCTAAAAACCAAGTAACTAAGAGCCCATGGATAACCATGGATGAAAAGGGTGCTAATACCTTCCCTTTTCATAATCTACCCCCCGGACCCACGAAACATCTCAAAAGGTTTTTCCTGTGCTTTTTAACCTTTCCTTTAGGATAAAATAAAAAGTCGGTGGCGACTCTTGCTAAACCGAACAAGTGCGAATACAAACTCAAAACTCAAGTCAGTTCTCCCACCATATCACACCTAGGTACTTGCTCAAACAAACAAAAACTTTTTCACACCAACACTTTCCCAAACAAAGTTTTCAAAAACAACTTCGTAACACTCTTGAGGACAGAAACAAGGGTTAACATGAAGTAAAACAAAACTTTTCAAAGAAAGCACACAGAAGCAATTTTCAAAATGAGCAAGATACCTAAGAGCCCGTAGAAAACCACGGATAGAAAGGGTGCTAACACCTTCCCTTTCTATAATCTACCCCCCGTACTCAGAAACATCTCGAAAAAGGTTTTTTCTGTTCTTTTTCCTTTTCCCGGTTGGATAAAATAAAAGTCAGTGGCGACTCTTGCTTTACGTGATATTTGCGAACAAAAAACGTAAACCAGTATTAACAGTCGGTTCTACCACCGTATCACAGAACTGGAGACTCTGCTGGGGAGAAGAATATAAAGTGGGGTAAACCTTAGGATCTAGTTCATATTTAATTGCTTTCTCTTGATTGTCTTGCTTGCTTTATATTTATAGGAACTGTTTGGGTTATTTGATCCTACAACCGGATCAGGAAACACCTTTTAGGTAAGTAGCAATAAATTGTGAGGGAGTTATGTTGGGGTATACCGACACAGTTGAAGTAGTAGCTACGTTGATGTGGCACTTTGGTTGGTACCCGTAACCCTTGGGTCAATCAGGGAGATGTACGGGGCCGCCGCGTGGTGTCATAAAGCATCAACTTACCTTAGAAATTTTAATTGCACAACTTGGCCAGTAGGACGTAGCGAGATGGTCGGCTTTGGTGTATGCCCAAGGTCGAAAGATACTCGATGCTACACACATTGAGGTTTGACTTCTGAGTTTTGTTTGATTACGAGTTAATCGTTGATTGAACAAGGCTTGGGGGAAAGATTGGTGATATTGAGATCCCTTAGAACCCGGTTACTATTTATAGGACATATTGAATGAATCCAGCTTCAAGAGGGTATGACCTTAAAACCCATGCAAGCCTAAACCTAAGGTTGTTTGTGTGACTTGTGTGCTTTCAACTTGAACTACTTGCAGAGTTTTATTACCTGACAACATGAGTTCCTTGTAGGTTTTGTTTACAGTTATTATCCAGTAACTGGGATTTCTTGCAGGGTTTACTTTCTTACACCACTTCACACATTTTCTTAAAATCATATCATACACATCATAACATCATGCCTTAACATTTCCTTAACCATTTCAAGGATCTCAAGGGTCTATGATGCAGGTTATGATAAATCAGACGTCTAGCAAGGGGCAAGGGGATTTATTTTCCTCTAGCCAATGTCGTCAGAAGATCAAAACTCAACAACTTGAGTCAGGGGCTATGAACCACTTGATATGGTGAGCTTGAATCTCGTAGAAGGACTCTCAATGATACAAAGTTCTTCAATTAAAGCTGCAAAATTCAACTTCTGACATTTTCTTGTTTACCCCGCAAGATCCTTGAAAACATTGCATACATATATAATACATATCATTGCATAAGAAGGTTTTAAAGTAGGTCTCTCATGTTCTCGCTATTTATTTCCGCAATGGCTCTCCAACAAGACAACAGAGATATCCAAACTCAAGATGCCCATTTCAAGGAATTTCTCCTGAATCTATCCAAGGGACAAGAAGACCTGAAAACACTCTTCACCGGGAATCTGACTAAGGAACGTCCTGACAACAACAAGGATGAACAATTGGAACAACTGCAAGCTGAGGTAGAAGCAATGAGAATCCAGATGTTGGGGAAGATGGCTCTTATCCAAAACTTAGCTCGAGGACAAGAAGGGCTAAGAGCCTTCCTCAACAAGCTTCACCAAGATGGATGCAGATCCATGAAACAAACAGTTAAAATTGTGGATCAAGGCATTAATCAGCCCCTAGTGAGAGAAGAGGTTGGTTTGGTCAGGAACAGACCTTTCCAGATTGCTACTACATCACAAGCCCAACCACAACCTCGCCAACGAAAACGGGGCAATCGGCATAAGAAGAATACACCTGAAAGACGCTTCACCGAAAACAACATGTCATTGGCTCAAGCATTGCAACGCCTGTTGAAGGCCAAGTTGGTTATGTTAAGGGACCCTCCTCAGAATCCCAACATAGCCTGCCCAAGGTACAATTCAAATGCAAGATGTGCGCACCACTCCAACAGTCCTGGACATGACACCAACAGTTGTTGGGCATTGAGAAATAAAATTCAAGACCTGATTGATGAAGGAGCGCTAGAATTTGCACAAGACGGTCAGGCTGAGTTCTTCTACCATCCTTCCAAGGCATACCATATGAAGTGACAAGTTCTCACAAGAAGACTTTTCGTTCATTAGAATTTTCAATGTGTAATTTTCTTTTGATTTGTTTGAACATTTATTCATATCAAACCTCGTTATTTCATCAATGCATTGCACATGTTTATCTTGAATCAATTCATTCATATTCACTATTTCAAAAATGTGTTCTTATTTCCTTTTGTGATATTCAACTATCGATTACAATACTCTAAGCCTTAGAGGGATGATGACAAGAATGATACCACAATCTCTATAGTATGCTTTTGGACAGACCCCGCTGACGATGTACAGACGTTGTTTCAAATCTTAAACTGTGAAGTTATAAGGAAGATAATCCCTAGCCAACCCCTTCGAGCCAAAGAAGTAGGAGTTTTTCTTTTTACTCAAATTAAAACCCTTAATCATAACCTGGGGCAGGGTAGTTTTCTCAGTTAATTCAGAGGCGCATTCAGTCACAATCTTCCGCTTCGTACACAATGAATGGCATCGAAGATGTCCTCCCCAAAACAAAAGACGGTGATGGTTCTGTATAATCGTCAAGACAGGCAGTCATTATCTCTCGAAATAAAAGCCCATTAAGTCAAAACCTATGAAGGAGACTTAAGAGAAAAATTGGGGCATCCCGCTGACTGTAATCATAAAAGAAACAGTTCAGGAAAAAGAAGGGATAACGAAAACCAAAAAAATAGGTTACTATAAATCCTCAACAAAAATAAGATTACGAAAATGACTGCCTTTTCAAAAAAAATGTTCAATTTATGAATCATCACCAAGCATCAGAGTAAAGATCCCAGGCTCAATCGGGATCTAAACGCACAATTAACTGAGTGTAGAACTGAAGAACATCACAAAGAGCGGGTTGGGTACAAATAAAATTTGAGCCTTTATCCTTTGTTTCTTGAACCGTGAACCAGGCCACGTTATAACCCTTAAAAGTCCTAGCTGAAGCGTGGGTTAGTTTGAGAGCATACTGTTACAAAGGTATCCTGACTCCTATAGGCTTTATTACGAATCCTGAGTTGATATCACATTCTTGCAAATTTCATTTTACTACACAAAACACATTTTCAAAACAAAATTCAAGACAGACATGAGTTTTGCATTCTTTAAATGACATTGTTTACATATTACAATTGTTTGACAGCAGAGAAATCCGCACAATGGATATTCAATGAACATACATCCTCTCAATGGACATAATCACCTCATCAGGAAAAACACTTCCAATAACAGGTCTTCCATAAGCAGGGGGCATGACATGATGTCTAGACACACCTGGGGCAGTCTCTCCAAAAGTTCCAAATAACCAGGGGCAGATCTCCATCTGAATCTCTTAGGGAATTACGCACGCATTCCAGCAACGAATCATGTGCCATCAAGAAAACATTTTTGACAGTACTACAATACAACACTATAGACAGTGACAACTCTCTACATCATGAAAGCGTGGACATAGTCAGAAAATACTATGTATGAAAAAAGACCCGCTTGGTTGACACACCTAGGCAAAAATAAGGGAATCCCAGCGAACCAAAAGGGTTCGGGCAAAAGTTAGGGATATACATAAAAAAAAATGTACACCCGAAAAGTCAAAAACCTGAAAAGGCGGCTTGGGCAAAAAGGTATCCCGGTGGACGGAAAACCCAAAAGGGTGCTCCAGGCAAAATTTAGGGATTTAAAACATACGACTATGTCCTGTCACCTGTCTATCAATGAAAGATTTATACCTTGATCAGCATTCATCAAGAGCATACATCAAGAAACGGTTCAGATACAATCCAAATATGGGTGTCATTCTGCTACTTATTCAATATTTTCATACATCGAGAAATGGTTCAGATACGGATGTCATTCTGCTACTTAATCAAGATTTTCATACATCGAAAAACGGTTCAGATACGATCTAGATACGAATGTTATTCTGCTACTTATTCAAGATTTTCATACATCGAGAAACGGTTCAGATATGATCCAGATACGGATGTCATTCTGCTACTTATTCAAGATTTTCATACATTGAGAAACAGTTCAGGTACGATCCAGAGACGGATGTTATCCTGGTACTTATTCCAGATTTCTCTTCTAGAAACAGTTCAGGTACGATCCAGAGATAGATGTTATCTTGGTACTTATTCTAGATTTCTTTTCTAGAAACAGTTCAGGTACGATCCAGAGACGGATGTCATCCTGATACTTACTCCAGATTCTCCTCTAAATAAAGTTCGGATACGATCCAGAGACGGATGTCATTCTGACACTCATTCAACACATATTTCAAGTACAGTTCAGATACGATCTAGAGACGGATGTCATTCTGACACTCATTCGACACATGTTTCAAGTACAGTTCATATATGATCAAGAGATGGATGTCATTATGACACTCATTCAACACATGTTTCAAGTACATTTCAGATATGATCCAGAGACGGATGTCCTCCAGACACTCATTAAATACATGTTCAAGTACAATCACGACATAGATCCATCCACAAAATCTCCTCATGTACTTTTTCCATCATGGTACAAGGGAAAGAGACAGTTGGAAGTGAAGTCACTATCACATACAAGACAGTGATACCTATATTCCCCACAGAGCCGAGACAACCAAGGCCCGACCTCCATATCCCCAAGCAGGAATTCCTTCCCCAATAGGTTCCTTCAGAAAGCTGATATCTGCATTCCCCAGCCGAGTTTTATAACCATGAGCAATTTATAAAGCCATCTCCCAAGCAGAGTTTATTTCTCTGACAGCGGAAGCTCAATCTCCAATAGAGCTCTTCTCTCCAGCAATGTAAGTTCATCCCCAACTAAGTTTATTTCTCCAAATCAGCAGATCTTCCAACAGAGTATCTCTCTTCCCCACAGAGTCAGTCCCCCGCATGATTATTCTCAGACAGAGTCTCCTCCGGCAGAATATTCTCAAGCAGAATGGATGTAAATCCCCAGCTAATCATCTTTGGTCACTATCCCCAGCGGAAACGAAGAACTCAACTCCTTATACTCTCTAGCAGCAGTCCAGGATTTATTTTCCCCAGCTAGAGAATATCACAATAGCATTGCATATCCAAACATCATGGCATGTGCATACATATTATACAACACAATCTCATTTATTTTGAGAACATCATTACTCAATACATTTCATACATCATGACATTACATACGACTAACTCTTTACCTTTCATGGAAAGATGCAATCAAGTTCTCATAAGTTCTCTCTGGTTCAGTCAAACCGACACCAAGGTTTCTATTACAGTTGAAGATATTCCAACACTTTTCAAGATTTTCTTTGGTTCAGTCAAACCGACACTAAGGTTTCTAATCTAGTTGAAGATGTTCTAAGACTTTCGTCTGGGTCAGCCGAATCGCCACAAAGATTCTCCTGATTTTTATGCCAGTCAAAGTCAATCTGAGACCTTCCCCTGGTTCAGTCTGTTAGAACAATGTTTGAATCTACTACCCTATATTTAAGTTTTGATGATAACAAAGTGAAAAGATATAGTATTTATAAGGTTCATGAATGAACTATATGCTGCCTAAAATTATTATGTTCTGACTTGCAGATACTCTGATTGGTATAAGCAAGATCACGTCTTTTCAGCATCAGAATTTGTTTTCATACACCAGCATCAGAAGTTGCTACATCAGAATGTCAAGATCAGATAATCAACTCACGTACATGCTGAAGCTTGATGAACAGAACTGCGCGTAAACACTCTGATACAGAAACACAATAGTTCATCAGCAGCGAAGCAGAATCAGAATGAGCCAAGCCAGAACGTGCATTGAAGAAGCAACGGTACTGTGCATTAAAAGCTAATTAATCCCAACGGCCTCATTCTAGACAAGATCTGCTCAAAAAGGAAAGCTTGTTATTAGCATTGAATCAAGAATATTGCATTCAACGTTCATCTTCTCAAGTGCTATATAAACAAGGCTTTGAAGATTATAATGGCTAATGCTCTCAAAATCTCTACACGCACAAAGCTGAACAATAATCTTCATCTACCAGTTTTGCTAAACCACAAACTCTGATACTTCATTATTGTTTAGCAATCTAGTTTCTAAGCTTCATTTTGTGTATACATCACAGTTGTGATAAAGTTTTATAGAAAACATTCACACACATTGTTTTATACCTTTGTAAGAAAGTGTTTCCTTGACAAACCGGATTGTGGTTTGAATCAAGAAGGCCTTAGCAGTTGTTAAAGCAGTCTGTAATATTCAGTTGAATATAGTGAATTAAGACCTCGTTGGAGAGAGGAGAAATCACCTTGACGGGTGGACTGGAGTAGTTTGAGATCAAACGAACCAGGATAAAAATATCTTGTCAATTGCTTTAGATTTCAGTTTTACAATTCAACCCCCCCTTCTTGTGTTTTTCACCCCTTCAATTGGCATCAGAGCGCCTGGTTCTGAGCTAAAACACTTAACCGTGTCAGTACAAGATCCAGCGTCAGAAAAACACAATGGCAGGAAACAATTCTCACTTCAGCAATGACAATAACGAGGACAGAGACAGATTCAGCGGCAAACCTCCAGTCTTTGATGGAGAAAACTTTGATTACTGGAAAGACAGGATTGAAAGCTTCTTTCTAGCACATGATGCTGGTCTGTGGGATATGGTGACTGATGGATACACGCACCCTGTGAATGCAACTGGTCAGAAGATTGATAGAAAATCAATGACCGATCAACAAAAGCGTGACTTCAAGAATCACCATAAGGCCAGAACCATCCTCCTCAGTGCCATCTCCTATACTGAGTATGAAAAGATCTCCAACAGAGACACAGCAAAGAACATCTTTGATTCTCTCAGAATGACGCATGAGGGCAATGTTCAAGTCAAAGAAACAAAAGCTCTGGCGCTCATTCAGAAGTATGAGGCGTTCAAAATGGAAGAATCTGAATCCATTGAAACTATGTTCTCTAGATTCCAGATTCTGGTAGCTGGTCTCAAAGTTCTGGACAAAGGATACTCTACTGCTGACCATGTCAAGAAGATAATCAGAAGTTTACCCAAGCAGTGGAGGCCTATGGTTACTGCTCTGAAGCTAGCTAAAGATCTCAACAAGATCACTCTGGAGGAACTTATAAGCTCCCTCAGAAGTCATGAGATAGAGCTAGAAGCTGACGAGCCTCAGAAGCAAGGTAAGCCTTTAGCTTTAAAATCTAACAGAAAATCTGAGTCTAAAGTTTTGCAGGCAGTTGAAGAAACATCTGATGGATCCTCATCAGAAGAAGACGAACTTTCCCTTCTCTCCAGAAGAGTAAATCAACTGTGGAAGCAAAGACAAAGGAAGTTCAGGAATCCCAGAAGATCTGATCAGAACGAGTCTTCTTCCAGATACAGAAGGACAGACTCTTCCTCTGGATACAGAAGATCTGAAGGCTCCTCCAGTAGCAAGAAGCCAAATACCAAAGACATCATCTGCTATGAGTGCAATGAGCAAGGACACTACAAGAGTGACTGCCCAAAGCTTCAGAGGGAAAAGCCCAAAAAGAAGTTTGGAAGAGAGAAGAAGAAAAGTCTCATGGCCACATGGGATGACTCTGACTCGTCTGAAGCTGACTCAGAATCAGATGATGAAAGGGCAAACATAGCGCTCATGGCTAATATCTCAGAAGATAGTGAAGCTTCTGAATCAGACTCAGAATCAGACACAGAAGAGGTATTTCCTAACTTCGCTGTTAATTTTACAAAGGCTGAACTTGCTGAAAGCCTCAATGAAATTCTGGAACGCTATCAGCAGATTAGAGCTAAATTCAGAGACCTAAAAAGGAATCTTGAATCTGACTCTAATAAGTCTGAGAGTCTCAAATTGGAAAACTCTGAGCTGAGAGATAAAATTTCAAAATTAGAAAACTCTTTACAAAACTCTCAGAAGGAACCAATTTCTGAAACTCCCAGCAACGCTGATGAGATCATCAAGGAGTATGATCATAGTTTCCAGAAGTTCTTAGCTAAAAGCATAGATAGAAGCAGAATGGCTTCAATGATCTATGGAGTTAGCAGAAACGGCAGGAAAGGAATAGGATACCAAGGTAAGGTTCCTACACCTAAGAATGTCATGGATTTAACCATTAAACACACTCCTCTAAATTCACACTTTGTGTATGGTCACACACATGACATCAAATATACTAGCAGTAAGCACTCTGTGAAACCAAAATTCAACCAGAGTTTTGGCAAAACTAACAAATCAGGACCCAAGAAGATCTGGGTACCTAAGGATAAAATAATACATGTTGCAGATATCTTTAGCAGCAAGTCAGAAACACCAGTCATGGTACCTGGACTCTGGCTGCTCACGACACATGACGGGAAGAAGGCATATGTTCCAAAGCCTGGAACTTAAGCCTGGAGGCCACGTTGGCTTTGGAGGCAATCAGAGGGGAAAGATAATTGGCTCTGGAACTGTAGGTAATGGAAATCTTCCCTCTATTAATAATGTTCTGCTAGTAGATGGATTGATGCATAATCTGTTATCCATAAGTCAATTAAGTGATAACGGTTATGATATAATCTTTAATCAAAAATCATGTAAAGCTGTTAGTCAGAAAGATGGGACTATCCTGTTTAATGGTAAGAGGAAAAACAACATTTACAAAATCAAACTTTCTGAACTAAAGAGTCAGAACGTAAAATGTCTTCTGTCTGTTAACAATGAGCAGTGGATCTGGCACAGAAGATTGGGGCATGTTAGTATGAGAAGAATATCTCAGATTAACAAACTCAATCTGGTCAGAGGACTTCCAAATTTGAAGTTCAATTCAGATGCTCTGTGTGAAGCATGTCAGAAAGGCAAATTTGCAAAACCTTCTTTTAAATCCAAAAATGTTGTTTCCACCTCTAAGCCATTAGAACTTCTGCACATTGACTTATTTGGACCAGTTAAAACTGCTTCAGTCAGTGGTAAGAAGTATGGGTTAGTAATCGTAGATGACTATAGCAGATGGACATGGGTAAAGTTCTTAAGACACAAGGACGAGTCACACTCTGTGTTTGTTACCTTTTGTAACCAAGTTCAGAATGAAAAAGATCTTAGAATCGTTAAAGTCAGAAGTGATCATGGTGGAGAATTTGAAAATAAAGATTTTGAGTCATTCTTCAATGACAAAGGCATTCTGCATGATTTCTCTTGTCCTAGAACTCCCCAACAAAATGGAGTTGTAGAACGAAAGAACAGAACATTGCAAGAAATAGCCAGAACCATGATCAATGAGACAAACGTTGCTAAGACTTTCTGGGCAGAGGCAATAAACACAGCGTGCTACATTCAGAATAGAATCTCAATAAGACCTATTCTGGAAAAGACTCCATATGAATTGTGGAAGAACAGAAAGCCCAACATTTCATATTTTCATCCATTTGGATGCACTTGCTTTATATTAAATACAAAGAATTATTTGAACAAGTTTGATTCTAAGGCACAGAAGTGTATTATGTTAGGATACTCTGAACGCTCAAGAGGGTACAGAGTATACAATACAGAAACACAGATTGTGGAAGAATCAATCAGTGTTCGTTTTGATGATAAGCTTGACTCTGAAAAGTCAAAGCAGAATGAAAATTTTGCAGGTATAGAAATTGAATTTGCAGGTTCTGAAGACAAGTCATCAGAAGCTCTCAACACAGACATTCCTTCAACGTCTGAAAGGAGCACTGCTAGAAATCCTCCAACAGCTGCTGATCAACCTAAGAAGAGATTGCCCAGAAGCAGTTTGGATCACCCAGAAGAGACTATCCTAGGAAGAAAGGAAGATCCAATCAGAACAAGAGCAAGCTTCAGAAACTCTGAAGAAACTCTTATGGGACTTGTGTCTCTGATTGAACCTTCTTCTATTGATGAAGCACTTCTGGATAATGACTGGATTCTGGCAATGCAAGAAGAGCTGAATCAATTCACCAGAAACGACGTATGGGATCTCGTTCCCAGACCAAAAGGATTCAACGTCATTGGAACAAGATGGGTGTTCAGAAACAAGTTAAATGAACAAGGTGAAGTCATCAGAAACAAGGCACGACTGGTTGCACAAGGTTATAGTCAGCAAGAGGGGATAGACTATACAGAAACCTTTGCCCCAGTCGCCAGGTTAGAATCTATCAGACTTTTAATCTCATTTGCTGTTAATAGAGGCATCACTCTGTATCAGATGGATGTCAAAAGTGCATTCTTAAATGGTTATATAGAAGAAGAAGTTTATGTTCACCAACCCCCAGGTTTTGAAAATACAAAACATCCAGAACATGTTTTCAAACTAAAGAAGTCACTGTATGGTCTGAAACAAGCTCCCAGAGCTTGGTATGAAAGGCTAAGTAACTTTCTGCTTGAAAATGAATTCACCAGAGGGAAAGTGGACACTACTCTATTCTGTAAAACAGTTAAGAGTGACATTTTAGTCTGTCAAATTTATGTTGATGATATCATTTTTGGTTCTACTAATCCTTCTCTTGGAAGAAAATTTGCTAAGTGTATGCAGGCAGAATTTGAGATGAGCCTCATGGGGGAACTGAAATTCTTTCTAGGAATTCAGATCAATCAAACTCCAGAAGGAACTTACATTCATCAGAGCAAATACATCAGAGATCTTCTGAAGAAATTTGACCTCTCAGAATGTAAGCCATTAAAGATTCCAATGCATCCCACGTGCATTCTGGAAAGAGAAGAGGTAAGCAAAAGTGTAGAACAGAAAGTCTACAGAGGTATGATTGGTTCTCTCCTCTATCTGACTGCTTCAAGACCTGATATCTTATTCAGCGTATGTATTTGTGCTAGATTCCAATCAGATCCTAGAAAATCTCACTTAACAGCTGTTAAGCGAATTTTCAAGTATCTGAAAGGTACTACTAATCTGGGTTTGTTTTATAGAAAATCTAGTGATTACAGCTTAGTAGGCTACTGTGATGCTGATTTTGCTGGAGACAGAGTGGAACGTAAAAGTACTTCTGGAAGCTGCCAGTTTCTGGGAGAAAATCTGATCTCTTGGTCCAGCAAAAGGCAATCAACAATTGCTCTGTCAACAGCAGAAGCTGAGTACATAACAGCAGCAGGATGTAGCACACAAATGCTCTGGATGAAAAGTCAGCTTGAAGACTTCCAAATTTTTGAGAGTAACATTCCTATACTTTGTGATAATACTTTTGCTATTTGCTTAAGTAAGAATCCTATTTTACATTCTAGAGCTAAGCATATAGAAATAAAACATCACTTCATTAGGGACTATATTCAGAAAGGTATTTTAAACTTAAAATTTATAGATACAGACCATCAATGGGCTGATATCTTTACTAAACCCCTTTCAGAAGATAGGTTCAATTTCATTCTGAAACATCTCAGCATGAAAGTATGCCCAGAGTGAAAATGTTTTAATTCCATATATTTACCTTCAGAATGTAATTACTTTACTGTGAACTTCTGATCAATCTCCTTTCAGAAAGATAGAACATGCAGATTGTATCAGATGCAAGTCTAAAGATCTGAGAGTCTAATCTCAAAGACAGACATGCTGATCACTACATCAAACAAGTGTCATCCAATCATCAGCAAATCTCTGAAGCAGAACGCGTGCACGCTTCTGAGAAGGCAAAGCGCTGATTGGGTGCATTGAGACACATGTCTGGTAGCCGTTTTTAAGTATCTTTCTCAAATCCCCCAAAATCAGCAAGCATTTAATGAAAAGTAATCACGCTTGTTAAATGGCAATCATTATTTTTTCTTTCTCTCTCTTAAAAACGTTTATTTTTTCAAAATAATCTTGAAAACTCTATTTAAGCACATTAATCCTTCATTCTTATTCTTTACGCTTTCTCATTAACACTCAAGCTTTTTCTGCATATTTCTGAGTTCATCTCCTACAAACCTTTTTCTCTCAAATCATTCTCAAAGCTTTTTAGTGTGAACAATGGCATCCTCCAGCATTTCTGCAGGCAATCAGAAGAAAGCAACCTCTGAACAATATCAGGTGCCTATCATAACTCTTCTCACTCCGGTAAAGAACCTTGAAGTGCTTTCTGAGTTAATCATTGACTTCGAAAGTTTGAAGGAAAATGGATTTGACCTAACTGAAGAAATTAGGGCTCAAAAGTGGGAGAGGTATTTCGATAGGTTGGTTGGACCAACATTCCCAGCGCTAGTCAAGGAATTTTGGATTCACGCCAAGGTTTCTAAACATCTAGTCATCTCTTCTGTCATGGGAAAGAAGATTGTGATTTCTGAAGATCTCATTGCAAGGCTAATCGGTCAAAGTGGTGGTGGAGTCCGTTGTGTGGACATGGCTGAAAGATGCCCTGATGTAGGTGTGGTAGCCAACAGAATTTTCACCCTTGGAATGCCCAGCAGCAAAATTAAGGATCTGAAGGACCACTGCAGAGTATGGGCTAAGATTGTTCTGGGATGCTTCAACCACAGGAAACCAACAAGTTCTCCTGATTATATAAACGTGGATCAGCAGTTTCTGATCTACTTTATTGATCAGAGGGTAAAGATCAATCTGGCACACTTCTTGTTCAACCATCTCAAGACCAGTGTCAAAGAGACAAGAGAAGAAGAAAGAACCAAGAGAGACTGGATACCGTTTGGAAGGCTTATATCAGATATTCTGACAGAGAATAGGCTGATTGAACATCTGATCGAAGCTCAGGAGATGAGCACTATTGAACCAACTATTGGGAAACCGCTGAATGCTAAGAATCTAAAAAAGATGAAGCTGATAGAAAATATTCAGAAGGAACCCAGAGCTACTTCAACTGCTGATATCTCCAGCAGAAGAGTGCCTCTGAGTGATTTTCTGGTATTTTCTGAAATGGAATCCAAACCAGAGATGTTTCTCAGGTATCCAGATGCGTACAAGGAAGAAGATACAGGTTCAAAGCTGAAGATCAAAGATCTGAGTCAAATCCAACCAGAAGTGACTCAGAAGAAGACAAAGAAGAGGAAAGCGCCAGCAGAAGGATCATCTCATCAGACTCCAAAGAAAAGAGGTATTTCATCTACTGCCCCTATCTCAAAATCTTTTACTATTCCAACATCTGCTGCCCCCTCTCAAACCTCTCACAGAATATCAATTCCAATCCCTACCATTGATGAAACCATACCAGAAGACCCTTCTGAGGCATTACTACTCAGAAGACCCAGAACCAAAATTCCCAAACAACCAACAGTTTCAACAACACCAGCACTTGACCAAGTGCTAGCTGATATTGAGCGTGAACATGCTTCTGCTCAACCAAATTCTGAACCACCAAATATTCCTCCTCCACAACCAGAACAACAACAACAACCAGAACCAGAACCACAACAACAACAACCTCTCACAGAAGAACCTCTGATCCCTGAGCAATCAGAGATTCCACCTCCTCAACCAGAAAATAATCCACCTTCACCACAAACAGAGTTTCACCATTCCAAAACCCCTTCTCCTCATAAATCTGACCCTCACTCACCTCAACCTTCACCGCTGGCAATCCAGTTGCCATGTGGAACCACTATTGTCATGCCCTAGTTACCATCTTCAGAGGAATCAACACCTCCACATACTCCCAAACCACCATCCACTCCAATCGAAATATCCGACTCTGATTCTGATACCCTTCCTCCAAAACAAACAGCCTCTCAGCAAACCTCTGAAAACCCCAGCAGAACTTTCATTGACTTAACTAGTCTTGAACGTCTTGCTGATTTAAAACACAAAATTGCCATTCCCAAACCAAAGCAACCAGATGTTGGCTCTGGTATTTTGAATTTTGAAACAGGTGTGCTGCAATGGATTGCTTCTTTGAAGCAAGTCTGTCCTGGGATGATTGACCCAGCTGCTTCTGATCAGCTCTGGTCACAGTTCAGATTATGGGTACGTGCTGAAGCCCTCAAGTTGCAGGATGTCAACTATGAGCAGGCACAACAGAACTTCAGCAAGCTGCTGAAGGAAGTTGAAAGTCAGCTGCCTCAGGAAGTTGTGCTCCCTCTGGACAGTGAATCTTGGTCTGAGAAACAGCAAGCTGCACAGGTGCAACCATCAGAAGAAGACAAGACCATTCAGGCTGAAAGTCAAGCAGAAGATGTCGCTGAAAGTTCTGAGAAGCCTCCTCCTTCTGATGCTTCTCAAGCTGCCTTGGACAGGCAGGCTCTGGAAGAACTAAGGCTGAATGACTTGCGTCTACAGCAGCGAATGGACGACAACGATCAGAAGATGAAAGCACGAATGGATGTGCAGGACAGCAAGATTGACACTGTTGTCAACATGGTTCAGAAGCAGAATGAAACTTCTGAAAAGATTCAAGCGATGCTGGAGAGCCTGTTCTCACGCATGCCTCCTCAACCTTAAATCTTTTTCATGCATAACTTTTTCATGTTTTCTTCATTTTCTGATGTACTGTTTTGACTATGCTTTGTAATATTTTCTTCCTCTGATTCTGAACTATTTTAATATAATTTGTTTTTTCTGATCTAAATTGTTTTAGCACATCACCAACACTTTTTGATTGCTGACAAAAAGGGGGAGAACAAGAATGATATTTAAATCAATAACGGGCTAACTAGACAGAAATTCTCAAACATTCTAACTCTATTACTTGAAATGTTTTTTTTCTGTTTTGTTTAAAGTCTACAGGCACAAGGAAGCTCCTGGACACTCTGAAGACTAGAAGCTCTAATCAAAATGTAGAAGCTCTGATCAATGTTGCTCTGATCAATATGAAGTTCTGATCGACCTAATACTCTGATCCAAAGCAAAGCTCTGACAGGAAAAGCTCTGAAGCTCTGCTCTCTGATAAGTCAAAGACTCTTATAATCTGATGTTCAAAGAAAGAAAAAGATCTGATCCTGAAGAACACGTATATCAAAGGGAAGTAACAAACTCAGGGGGAGTATCTCTTAACTCTGACTTCTCCGTACTTCTTATTCTGATACATATCCAGATACCTTTTCACGTTATTTTTCATTTAAAATATCTAGTTTTTGTCATCATCAAAAAGGGGGAGATTGTTAGAACAATGTTTGAATCTACTACCCTATATTTAAGTTTTGATGATAACAAAGTGAAAAGATATAGTATTTATAAGGTTCATGAATGAACTATATGCTGCCTAAAATTATTATGTTCTGACTTGCAGATACTCTGATTGGTATAAGCAAGATCACGTCTTTTCAGCATCAGAATTTGTTTTCATACACCAGCATCAGAAGTTGCTACATCAGAATGTCAAGATCAGATAATCAACTCACGTACATGCTGAAGCTTGATGAACAGAACTGCGCGTAAACACTCTGATACAGAAACACAATAGTTCATCAGCAGCGAAGCAGAATCAGAATGAGCCAAGCCAGAACGTGCATTGAAGAAGCAACGGTACTGTGCATTAAAAGCTAATTAATCCCAACGGCCTCATTCTAGACAAGATCTGCTCAAAAAGGAAAGCTTGTTATTAGCATTGAATCAAGAATATTGCATTCAACGTTCATCTTCTCAAGTGCTATATAAACAAGGCTTTGAAGATTATAATGGCTAATGCTCTCAAAATCTCTACACACACAAAGCTGAACAATAATCTTCATCTACCAGTTTTGCTAAACCACAAACTCTGATACTTCATTATTGTTTAGCAATCTAGTTTCTAAGCTTCATTTTGTGTATACATCACAGTTGTGATAAAGTTTTGTAGAAAACATTCACACACATTGTTTTATACCTTTGTAAGAAAGTGTTGCCTTGACAAACCGGATTGTGGTTTGAATCAAGAAGGCCTTAGCAGTTGTTAAAGCAGTCTGTAATATTCAGTTGAATATAGTGAATTAAGACCTCGTTGGAGAGAGGCGAAATCACCTTGACGGGTGGACTGGAGTAGTTTGAGATCAAACGAACCAGGATAAAAATATCTTGTCAATTGCTTTAGATTTCAGTTTTACAATTCAACCCCCCCTTCTTGTGTTTTTCACCCCTTCACAGTCAAATTGATGCTAAGATTTCTTTCCCGGTTGAAGACAGCTCGAGACCTTTCCCTGGTTCATTCAAATTGATACTAAGATTTCTATTTCAGTTAAAAAAGCTATGAAGCCCAGAAACTGACCAAATAACAGCTTAATTTCCTCAAATTACTGAAGCCTGGAGCACGACCAGATAACAGTATAAGACGCTGTGAAGTCTGGAGCACGGCCAGATAGCGGCAAGAGACAATGTGATACCTGGAGCACGACCAGATAACAGTATGAGGTACTGTGAAGCTTGGAGTTCGACCAGATAGCAGTCTACTCGGCCAATTACTATTGAAGCCTGGAAACGACCAGATGTTAGTATGCCTTAAATTCAAGTTGAAACCCGGATGCGATCGGAAAACCACTTAATTCCTTCTAAAGCCTGGAGCACGACCAAATAACAGTTTTTGAGATTGCAAAGCCTGGAGCACGACCAGATAGCAAGTTTAATCTCATCTCCCCAGTAAGTCACTGTAAAACCTGGAGCACGACCAGATAGCAGTCAGTCTTATTATCCTCAACAAATCACTGTAAGGCCTGGAGCACGAACAGATAGCAGTTCATTTTCATCTCCTCGACTAAGAGATGATTCCCCAGTAGAGTAACAGACAACTGAAGTTCCTAAAATTCCATTTCTCCCAAGATAGAGACCAACATTCCTCAGCAGATTCCTCCTCAACTAGAGGAACGAGAATTCTCATTAAAGGAATATATCGGGAAATCAACATCCTCTAGACGGCATCTTTAAGCCCATCTCTGACGATTCTCTGTCATATCTTTCGGATGGCATCTTTAAGCCCATCTCTGGTGATCTTCCGTCATCTCCTCCAAATGGCATCTGTAAGCCTATTCCCGATACTACCTATACAGTCCAGCACCATCTTAGACGAGTTCAAATTTCTGGGCACTCTAGTGTTCAATCATCTTCCACCTTCAGATTACAAAAGGCAGACAACCAATCTACATCCTCAGGTTTAAGAAGATTGAATAGGGGAAGCTTTTGTACCCTAAAATTTTCTCTCTCATTTCACTCAAGACATGCCTCTAGAGGTCCTCAATTGCTCAAGGATGACTAAGGATTGACCAGACAAATCCTCCTCCTAAGGCAATGTACCTCAAACTAGGGTTTCCATTTTCATCAGGGTGTGGGAACTCCAAAGTTCCCAAATTCTTTCCATGGTCCCAATATTTTCTCAAGATCATCCATGTCAAGTTTCATGCCTTGCACAAGAAGTTTGCTCAGTCAATTGCCCAGATGCCTGAAAATCAACTATATTAGGTCAAAAGTCAATTGTGGCCCACATACGGTCAAACTTCAAGATTTTTGGTCAACACCAACATTTTGAAGTGATATCCATCATTTGATCAAGGGTTGATCATGATTCCTCAAGGAATGCCCCAAATTCATCAAAACCCAAAAGTTGCTAAATTAGGGTTTCATAGGAAAAGTCAACCAAACTTTGACTAAGCATAACTTCTTCATACTTTATCAGAAATTTTCCATCCAAGGCTCATTTTGAAGAGGATGCAATTCCCGACAATTAATCCTCAGCCCACAAGTTCAAAACATGCACTCATCAAAAGATATGAATTTCTACATTATAGGTCCTTTTGAAAAGTCAACAAAAACACATTTTGGGTCAAAGCTTATTACATGAACATGGAAGACCCAATTGAGATGAAACTAAAAGGGTTGTTTAGGGGACATCCTAAGCTTTCTAAAAAGTCAAAGAACACCTTCTTAGGGTTAAAAATGAGAGAGATGTGTATTGTCAAAGTTGACCAATTTTTGGAAATATGCATGAAGTCAACATTGATCAAAATGACTTTTTTTCCAAATGGGTCCATGTTTTCTTGTTTGAAACTTGTTCCTAAGAGGACCCACGACCCCTGAGATTATCCACCTATTATTTTATTACTTTTATTATTTATTTTTATTTTTTATCCATTTAAATCAAAATAAATCAATTTAAATAATAGAATAATCAAATAAAATCAAAGATTTGAGTTTATGAGTATATTATGAGTCCATGAACAGCTAGAAAATCAAAAAAAATCGTGCAAGAGCTAATTGATTGGAAAAGATCTTAATTTGGTCTATTTTAGAAATAAATCATACAAGGCAAAGAATGAAATCAAATCTCCATAATTTGCGAAGATATGATCAGTTTTTGTTGACCTAAATCATTCTATGATATATACACAACATTTCCAAAGCATAAAAAAGAGGATTAGGGTCGTGAAAGAAGGAGGACAAGTCTCAATTTTTTGTCAAAAAAGTGCAGGTCGGTTTCGATTCTATAGGCCATTTCAAGCAATTCCAAGGCCAGCAATCCGTTCCAGGACATCTTCTGAAGCCATTCCAATCATCCTCAAGCCTTAAAACCTTTAGAAATCACGCCACACAGTGCCACGGTTTGCATCTTTTTTCAAGATTCATTTTCAATGATTTATCCATCATAAACATGGTTTGATTGAAGTTTAAGTGCAGGAATGACACGATGCCATTCTTAGGGTTTTGAGGTCCCAAATTGGGAACTCTATATAAAGGCAAAATTGGACAAAATTAGGGGTACAATCATGCTCGGGAGATGATTTGCAATTGATTTATGCCTTTGTTTTGAATTTATTCTACTTGTGCTGCGTTTTTGAATTTAGCAGGTTTTTAGTTATGAACAAAATCCGTCACTACAACCTATAGTGACGGAAAAAAGCTGTAGGTAAAAGTTCCCCATCTAAAATGACGGATCCCTGAAGAAGGTAATGGCGTGGTGCTCACTGATTCATCCATTCAAACCATTGGGAACCCACAAGGCGCGCATTTTTGACATGTGGCTATAGATCTTTATTTGCCTTATATTTATTTTGTATTATTTTGTTAACAATTAACACACTTGGTTCAGTTGGCAAGGCAGGGCATGATAAGGCTTTAGTCCAAAAGGGGGTGGGTTCGATCCAGCCCTTTTGCAAAGTTAATTTTCACTAATTTGTGTCTTCAGATCTAATGCTCTAGGTCCCTGTGCACTGCTCATGCACTTCCATCGCCATACCACAAGATCTCATCATATCCAGATCTAACATTCAACACATGCAGACCATGGTGAACCCTCAAACGTGGCCAGCACTGGATCCAAACGCCTGATTGGGCTAAAGGATTTGGGCTCAATGAAATTCAGGCGTCACACCTCCCATTCAGCTTTCATCACAGGCCCAAGTTCTTTTTCTCTTTTCTTTATTTCTTTTTTAATTATTTATTAATTACTTCTTTTACAAAAATAACACAACAAATCTTTTTTTATTTAATCAAAAAAATCATAAAAACATTAAAACTCATTTATTTTCATAAAAATATTCTATTTCTTTAATTAATTAGTTTAATTAAAATTAGGGCAATTTAAGTCTTTTCATAATTAAAAATAATTAGAATTAGGGATTAATTTTGTACATAATCTAATTTTTCTCAAAAAATAACCTAAATACTTTTCAATTAGATTTTTTAGGTTTTGCTAATTATTCTCGCATTTAATTCGCCGCGCGCTTTTTAATTTCCTTTTTATTATTATTGTAACTGCTCTGAGTTTGTAATAGTGATTAAGGTTTTCAATTCCACATTTTTATTTTCAGTCCAAAATAATTATGTATCTGCAAAAGCCCAGTAATAGCTAGGACTTTAACTTTCTCGCATTTTATTTCCGCAAACTATAAACTGCTTAGATGTATGTTAATAGGATTGTATGGAAAGACAAACTGAAAATTAAAACGGTAGCAAACCGTAAATGTGCAAAGATAAATTAACTGAAAACATACATTCGCACATGCTCACTCCTAGGGTTAACTTCACTCTGATTGCCTTCGGTAAACGGTCATGAAGTATAGCATTTGTTAGTGGTTTTCCTCTAGCCCCAAAGATCTAAAATGAACCATTCGGATGTTGCCTTGGAAAAAGATCTTTAAGGCTTTAGGATGATTACTAATATTTCATAACTTTGCTTTTGTGATCGCATTTGTCCCTTCAAATGTCCCTAAAAACTCCACTGACGATGCTACCTATTTCTCAATAATGGGATAGCATTGTGTAAAAAGAAAACGAACAGATCTTTTTTGAGTAGGTAGATTAGTTCCTAGGTACTTACTTAAACAAACAAAAACTTTTTCACACCAAAACTTTCACAAACAAAGTTTTCAAAAACAACTTCTTAACACTCATGAGGATAGAAACAAGGGTTAACACGAAATAAAATAAAACTTTTCAAAGCAAGCACACACAAGAAATTTTCAAAATGAGAAAGATACCTAAGAGCCCGCGGAAAACCAAGGATAGAAAGGGTGCTAAAACCTTTCCTTTCTATAATCTACCCCCCGTACTCAGAAACATCTCGAAAAAAGTTTTTTTGTTCTTTTTCCTTTTCCTGATTGGATAAAATAAAAGTCGGTGGCGAGTCTTGCTTACCGTGACATTTGCGAACAAAAAATGCAAACTAGTATTAACAGTCAGTTCTGCCACCGTATTACAACGGTCATTAATGGCAAAGGGTGCTTCTGGGTGTTAGCTTCACATGTTATACGTCCAATCACTCATAATCATTAATAGATACATATGTATGCAGTCAATGTGGATTTAAATTAGGCGTTGTGCAAGTTTAAGATCAAAGAAATCTTACCCAAAAGTGAGGCACGGATTTGCTGATTTTTGATGCTATAGGATTGCTCATGAGTTGGGTTGAGTCCCTTGACGCTGCAGGAGTACGATTGGAGGCTAAGAATAAATGGAGAATGGTTGGATCGTGGGATCTCCAATTGCACCAAGCTTGAATATTTTTGAAACTTTTTTCTTGGTTTTGAGGCAGCCTTCTCGTATCATTAGGGTTGGGATCATTTTGCTTTTATATTGAATCACTTTAGGTCAACAAAAATGCCAAGAGATCAAGATATCAATGTCGTTCAAATTTGCTTCAAATCTTTCCAATTTTGAATATCTTCCTCTCATGATTTGGCACGATTTTGTTTGATATTATACAGCATATTTGGATTTCCCTTTAATGCAAAATCAAACCAAAACAAATTTTTATTATTTTTTGTTATTTATTTGATTTAATGTGACTTTTAATAAATAAAAATCAAAATAAAATAAATAAATAGAGAAAATAATATATGGCTGCTGATTTGGGTCGTGGACCATGTCCCTAACAAGATACAATCCTAAAATGCTAGGCCCATTTGACAAAAAATGCATTTCTGAGCACATTTGCCTTTTGGCAATTTTCCAAAAATGGTCAAATTTGACAATGCATATCTCTTCCAATTTTAACCCTAGAGAGGTGTTCTTGGACTTTTTAGAAATCATAGGATGTCCCCTAAGGAACCCTTTTTGTCTCATCTCAATTGGGTCTTCCATGTTCATGTAAGAAGTTTTGACCCAAAAGATGTTTTTGTTGACTTTTCAAAAGGACCTATAATGTAGAAATTCATATATTTCTATGAGTGCATTTTTTGAACTTGAGGGTTGAAGATGAGTTGTAGGAAATTGGATTATATTCAAAATGAGCCTTGGATGAGAAATTTCTGATAAAGTATGAGAAAGTTATGCTTGGTCAAAGTTTGGTTGACTTTTCCAGAGAAACCCTAATTTAGCAACTTTTGAGTTTTGATGAATTAGGAAAATTCCTTGAGGAATCATGATAAACCCTTGATCAAATGATGAATATAACTTCAAAATGTTGATGTTGACCAAAAATCTTGAAGTTTGACTGTATGTGGGCCACAGTTGACTTTTGACCTAATATAGTTGATTTTCAAGCATCTGAGCAGTTGATTGAGAAAACTTCTTGTGCAAGGCATGAAACTTGACATGGATGTTATTGAGAACAAATTAGGACCATGGAAAAGATTTTAGGCTTTTGGAGTTCACCCATTTTGATGAAAATGGAAACCCTAATTGGAGGTTCATTGCTTTAGGAGGGAGTTTGTCTAGTTAACTCTTGGGCATCCTTGAGCAAGTTGAGGATCTTAATGAGCATGTGTTGAGTAACATGGGAGGGGAAATTTTGGGGTGCAACAGCTGCCCCTGTTCAATATTCTTAGACCTGAGGATGTAGATTGACTTGTCTGCCTTTCGTTATCTGAAGGTGGAAGATGATTGAACACTAGAGTGCCTAGAAATTTGCACTCGCATGGAGTAATACTGATTGGTGATATTGGGAATGGGCTTACAGATGCCATTTTGAAGTCGACATAAAGATGCCATCCATAAAAGATATCGGTTGCATAAGAGATTCCTTTGCGAGAATTCATGTACCTGCCGTTGAGGAGGACTTCACCGGGGAATGTTGATTTATGTCCCGGAAAATAGAGAATAGGAGTTTCACCTGTCCATTACTCTACTGGGGAATTGTGAAATTGACCGTGTCTGGTCGGGTCCAGGTCTTACAGTGTTGTAAATTATTGTCTGGAGATAAGGGAGAAGGAACTTGGATCGTAGGGTTACTTCTAGATGAGAGCCTGGATGGTAGGGCTACGAGAAGGAACCTGGATAGTAGGATTACTTCAAGTTGAAAGCCTGGATAGTAGGGCTTATGGGAAGGAGCCTGGATAGTAGGGTTACTTTGGGATGAAAGCCTAGATAGTAGGGATTATGAGAAGGAACCTGGGTCGTATGTTTACTTCGGGATAAGAGCTTGGATAGTAGGGCTTATGAGAAGGAACTTGGATAGTAGGGTTACTTCGGGATAAACCTGGTTAGTAGGGCTATGAGAAGGAACCTGGGTCGTAGGGTTACTTCGAGATGAAAGCCTAGATAGTAGGGCTATGAGAAGGAACCTGGATAGTAGGGTTACTTCAGGATGAAAGCCTGGATAGTAGGGATATGAGAAGGAACCTGGGTCGTAGGGTTCCTTCGGGATGAGATCCTGGATAGTAGGGCTATGAGAAGGAACCTGGGTCGTAGAGTTACTTTGAAATGAGAGCTTGAATAGTAGGGCTATGAGAAGGAACCTGTATAGTAGGGTTACTTCGAGATGAAAGCCTGGATAGTAGGGCTTATGGAAGGAACCTGGGTCGTAGGGTTACTTCGAGATGAAAGCCTGGATAGTGGGGCTATAAGAAGGAACCTGGATAGTAGGGTTACTTCGAAATAAGAGCCTGGATAGTAGGGCCATGAGAAGGAACCTAGGTCGTAGGGTTACTTCGAGATGAAAGCCTGGATAGTAGGGCTTATGGGAAGGAACCTGGGTCGTAGGGTTACTTCGAGATGAAAGCCTGGATAGTAGGGCTTATGGGAAGGAACCTGGGTCGTAGGGTTACTTCGAGATGAAAGCATGGATAGTAGGGCTACGAGAAGGAACCTGGATAGCATGGTTACTTTGGGATGAAAGTGTAGACTACTTGACCCGTTTGGTCTCGGGAACTGAGTTTCCATTAGTCGTCTGCAGACGTGACCTATATAACTTCTGGATTTGTTGAAGATAATTGTCTTTCCTGAAAAGATACCCGGGTTAATTATATGCAATGCATGAAATTCCTCGTGAGATGATGTTCTCAAAATAAATGAGATCCTGTTGTATATGATATGTATGTGCATGTCATGATGTATGTACATGAAATGTTATTAGGTTATGTCCGAGTCTGGGAAAATAAATCCCTGACTGCTACTGGAGAATATAGCATTCCTGACTGTTGTAGAGAATTGTGGTTCTTCTACTTCCACCGGGGATGGTGAACGGAAATGACTATGTTGGAGATTTACTCTTGTTATTTATGAATATTCTGTTAGGGAGAGATTCTGTTTGAGAATAACTCTGCGGGGAACAACTTGGAAAGTGAATTTCTGCAGCTGAAGTAATAAGCTCTGTCGAGGATTGAGCTTCTGTATCCAGAGAAATAAACTCTGCATGGGAGATAAAATTTACTGACCCGCTCGCGATTATGAAATTCGCCTGGGGGATATAGCTGTTAGGTTTCTGAATGACCCTGGCTGGGGAGATTACTTCCTGCTTCGGGAAAGCGGACATCAATGCTTTTGAATACTTTTACTCTATGGGGAGTGTATATACTAATGATTATGCTCCAAAGTGGTCTCTGTCCCGGTACCAGCTGGGCAGAGCAACTGTCAGGTTTGACACTTCTTGTTTTTGCCCATGTTTCTGGAATTACGAGTAACTGTCTTTTTGTTTCTTATGTAAATATTTATGAGCAGCAATCATATTCAAATGCATATGTCAAGAATAAATCATTAGACGTTCTTGCAAAACAAAAGAGAAAAAGAAAAAACTCAAAGTTTCTTGTGAGAATGATTTTGTATTGATTTTTGAAGTTGGCCTGTAATAGGCGTTTTCGTACAAGGAGGCTGACGCTCTAGTAAAAGAACTCCGCCGTAAAAATAGAAGTTATACAATTTTGTGTAAAATAAAATAGCTATGTGCAACAATCCCATTGAGTTTTAACTCTGCTATTGCCCTTATGTCTTCGAGCTTCTCATCACTTTGCTACTTGGCCGAAAGTTGATTAAATTGATTGGTGTCGTTCGAGCTTGATAGTTGATAACGAAGTCTAGTGGTAAGATGATCCAATGGTACATAGTGATACGCTTTACATCCCTAACGTTTTCCTGGACTTCCCTTTCGGGTTTTCAGCCCACCGAGATACCCTTTTTTTCCCAAGCCACCTTTTTCAGGTTTTCGGCTTGCCGGGTGTACATATTTTTCCATTTTCATCCCTTATTTTTGCCCAAACCCTTTTGGTTCGCCGGGAAGCCCTTATTTTTTCCTAGGCCAGTCAACCTAGCGGGTCTTTTATTCAGGCGTAGTATCTTTTCACTATGTCTGCATTGACAGGTTGAGGAAGGTAATCACCGTCCATGGTGGTTAGAATCATAGCTCCACCCGAGAAAATGTTTTTAACTACAAATGGCCCTTCGTATGTGGGGGTCCATTTTCCTCTGGGATCACCTTGCGGCAGTATGATGCACTTGATCACTAGATCCCCGACTTGATATTCTTAACGTCTGACTTTCTTGTTAAAAGCTTTGATCATTCGCTTTTGATACGTCTGACCATGACAGATAGCAGTAAGTATGTTCTCATCGATTAAATTTAGCTGATCAAGTTGAGTTTGGATCCAGTCGTCTTTGTTCAAACCCGCATCCTTCATAATCCTGAGAGAAGGTATTTGAACTTCGATGGGTAGGACTGCCTCTATGCCATATACCAGAGAGTAGGGTGATGCCCCTGCCGACGTCCATGCCGAGGTACGGTATCCATGAATAGCAAATGGTAACATCTCGTGCTAGTCTTTGTATGTCATTGTCGTCTTCTGTACAATTTTCTTGATGTTCTTGTTAGCCGCTTCAACAACGCCATTCATCTTCGGCCGGTAGGGAGAAGAGTTATGATGTTGTATCTTGAACTGTTTATAGAGCTCGGTGATCATTGTGTTGTTGAGATTCGTACCATTGTCGGTAATAATTCTCTCTGGCACACCATACTGATAGATTAGATTATGTCGGGTAAACCGCGCCACAACGTTCTTGGTCACAGTAGCAAAAGAGGCCGCCTTAACCCACTTCGTGAAGTAATCAATGGCCACTAGAATGAAGCGATGTCCATTGGAAGCAGTGGGCCTAAATTCTCCGATCATGTCAATGCCCCACATTGCAAAGGGCCACGGAGCTGTCAAGACGTTCAAAGGAACCAGAGGCACATGCACCTTATCAGCATAGATTTGGCACTTATGACAAGTTCGGGAGTGCTGATAACAATCTGTTTCCATAGTGGATCAGTAATATCCTGCCCGTAGGATCTTCTTAGACATGGTATGTCCACTGGAATGGGTTCTGAAGGTACCTTCATGTAGATCTGTCGTAATCCTCTCTGCTTCGCTCTTGTCTACACACCGTAGTAAGGTAGAGTCATGATTGTGCTTGTAGAGGATTCTATTACTGAGGAAGAATTTCACAGTGAACCTTCTCAGAAACTTCTTATCATTGACAGATGCCCTTTCGGGATACTCTTGGGTCTCGAGGTACCTTTTTACTTCATGGAACCAGGGTTTATCTGCTACGTCTTCAGTATCAATTTTACAGCAGTGCGCTGGTTCATCCAACCTCTCAATGGTGATTTGCAGAGCTTCGTTGTCCCACCTGACTTTGAACATAGAAGACATGGTAGCTAGCACGTCCGCTAACTGATTCTCCTCTCGCGGGAAATGTTCAAAAGTTACCTCCTCAAAGTGTGGGAGCAATGTCAACACGTACTCTTTGTATGGGATGAGATTCGGATGCTTGGTATCCCATTCTCCTTTGATCTGACTTATTACCAAGGTTGAATCCCCAAAAATGTACAAGAACTTGATCCTGAGGTCAATAGCGGCCTTGAGACCCATGATGCAAGCTTCATACTCCGCCATGTTAGTGTAGTTGAAACATAGTCGGGTGGTGAAAGGAGTATGACATCCGTTGGGAGATATGATTACAGCGCCGATGCCATTACCAAGTGCGTTCGAAGCCCCGTCAAAAACCATAGTCCATCGGGATCCCCCTTTGGGTCATTCATCCAAACCAGGTTATTCATAGTCAGTCACCAGCATAATATTCTCATCCGGGAATTCAAAATTCATGGACTGCTAGTTATCCACGGCCTGACGAGCCAAATGATCGGCCAATACACTCCCCTTGATTACTTTCTGGTTTGTATATTGTATATCATACTCAGCTAAGATCATCTGCCATCTTGCTATCCTTCCGGAGAGAGCGGGTTTCTCGAAGATGTATTTGATTGGATCCATCTTAGATATCAACAAAGTAGTGTGGACCAGCATATACTGTCTTAGTCGGTGAGCAGCCCATGCCAAAGCGCAACAAGTTTTCTCGAGAAGTGAGTATCTTGTCTCACAGTCGGTAAACTTTTTGCTAAGGAAGTATATTGCGTGCTCTTTTCGACCAGACTCGTCATGCTGCCCCAACACACACCCCATTGAATTGTCTAGCACTGTTAAGTACAATATCAAAGGCCTTCCTTCTACTGGAGGCATCAGAATTGGCGGTTCTTGTAGGTATTCTTTGATTCTTTTGAAAGTTGTCTGGCATTCGTCATTCCACTTTACCACTTGATCTTTCTTCAGAAGCTTGAAGATGGGATCACAAATAGCAGTCAGATGTGAAATGAACCTGGCGATATAATTCAAAGGTCCCAAGAAACCTCTAACTTCCTTCTCTGTACGAGAAGCTAGCATTTCTTGTATGGGATTTACCTTCGCAGGATCTACTTGGATGCCTTTATCGCTGATAATGAAACCCAGGAGTTTACCAGACCTTACCCCGAAGGTGCACTTATTCAGATTTAACCTCAGCTTGTATATCTTTAACCTGTCGAATAACTTTTGTAGATGAAATAGGTGCTCTTCCTTCGTTTGAGACCTGGCTATCATGTCATCAACATAAACTTTGATCTCGTGGTGAATCATATCGTGGAACAAAGCGACCATATCGTGCTGATAAGTTGTCCCAACATTCTTTAACCCGAAAGGAATCAACTTGTAACAGAAGGTGCCCCACTGTGTGACGAAGGTTGTCTTCTCCATGTCTTCAGGAGCCATCTTGATCTGGTTGTAGCCAGACAAACTGTCCATGAAGGAGAAGATTTTGTGTTGTGCGGTGTTGTCAACCAGAATGTCAATGTGAGGAAGTGGGAAGTCATCCTTGGGGATTTCCCTGTTCAGGTCTCTATAATCCACACACATCTGTACCTTACCGTCCTCCTTAGGTACTGGAACAACATTAGCAGCCCACTGTGGATATGAGGTGACAGCTAAGAACCCTGCGTCGAACTGCTTCATGACCTCTGCCTTGATCTTCTCTGACATTTCAGGGTGCATACGACGGACCTTCTATTTAACCGGAGGACATTCTTCTTTGATCGGAAGACGATGAACCATAATATCAGTGTCTAAACATGGCATGTCTTCATATGACCAAGCGACGATCTCAATGTAATCGTGCAACATTTGTATCAACCGATGTTTGACCTTAACTTCCAAATTTGTGCCGATCTTGACCTCTTTTCTGTCTATCTCCGTGCCCAGAATTATTGTCTCAACTGGCTCTTCATGAGGCTGTATAGCCCTTTCTTCCTGCTGTAATAGTCTAGCAAGTTCTCCAGGCACCTCACAATCATCCTCACCTTCATCTTCGACTTGGTTGATCGGATTTTTGAAGTCATAACGGACAGTAGCAGAGCTGTTATCAATGGGATCCTTAGTGGATATGGACCTGCAGTATGATACGTGAGTGTGTGTAAGAGCATAACTATTTTGATAAAGTGAAAACAGGAAAGAAAAACAGAGAGCGCAAAATTTGTATGCAAGGAACGTCCAATCTTTTATTGATGATATATGAAATGAAAAATAATAGCCCTCACAAATAAAACCAATGTGCCTCAGGAAAGACACAAGGTTGTAGAGTTTAAATTGTTTATTACAAATCTCAAAACAAGTAAGACAATTACTGCAGAATAAAAGAAACTGGTATAAAGTCCCTAGTCGTCCAGTTACTTGGTCCACCGTTGGTAGTTGGGTAGATCCAGCTGTCAATGTTTGAGTCTTCCTCGCTGTCTTCAATGGCATTAATTCCCCGATTGTTGATGCGTAGGGGAGGTCCTCCAGCCCGAGGGCATCGAACAGCCCTTTGAGATCCTGAAGTAAAGCCCAAACAAAACTTGTCAGTTTTGTGAGTAAAATCAAGGAGTTGTCCCCAATTGGTATACCCACCTTCTTCAACCATAGCTTTGGCGTCTTTGAGAGAAGACATCTTCAGAGGAGGTTTGTTGCTGGTAGTAGTTTCAGTCGATGCCAAGATCTGGGGCACCTCTTTAAAGTTCTGGCAAGGCGTCTCTATGAATTCCCCGTCCATCTCTACGTACCTGAAGGAATTGAGGTGGCTTACCATATACTCCTCTTCACCATGCACAGTGACAATCTTCCCTTTTACTAGATACTTCAGCATTTGGTGAAGTGTAGAATTAACTGCCCCAGCTTCATGGATCCAAGGACGACCCAACAAACAAGAGTATGACAGCCGGATGCCCATTACATAGAAAGTAGACTTAAAAGTCTGAGAACCTACTTTGACGGGGATGTCCACTTCCCCATGCAGCATTCTCTTTGACCCATCAAAAGCCCTCACCACAATGTTACTAGGCTTTAAGTTCAAGCCCTCACAGTCTAACTGATCCAACGCCTTCTTAGGAAGAACATTCAGCGAAGACCTGGTATCTACCAGCACATGAGCCATAGTGGTGCCCCTGCAATCAATCAAGACATGTAGAGCATCATTATGCTTCCTCCCCTTCGGCGTCAAGTCTGCATCTGAATAACCCAGCCCATTGTCAGCAGTCAGGTTGGCCACACAATCTTTAAATTGATCAGCTGAGGTCTCTTGCGACACATGCATAGTCTTTAGGAATGCAATCAAATCCTTCACATGGGCCTCGGAGCACAACAGCAGGGAAAACATGGATATCTTTGAGGTAGTCTGACCCAGCTGCTCGACCACATTGTAGTCGCTCTTTTTGATTATTTTCAGTATTTCCTCTATCTCTTGCTTAGAGGCTTCCACAACAATTTTTCTAGGTGCCTCCGTCCGAGCAGGCTCACCTATAACTTCTTTGCCTCGGGTCCCAGATGACTCGCCGGTAGGGGTAATAATTGGAGTAAGAACAGGAGTAGTAGTTGATGTACCAACAGGGGTAGCAGATGGAATAACAATAGGCCTATTGACAGTCTTTAGGGAGATCTCGGGAGAGAAAACCCTTCCACTTCTGGTAACCTTGCTGGTCCCGACAATGTTACTGACATCAGGATCAACCTCTTCATTCTTCAGATCTTGTTTGATGCCATGATAGTATATGTCGGCACCATAATGCCAGGGGACAGATTTGTCTGAGGCATATGGGACAGGACCAGGAAAGGTGATTATTAGTGGAGCGACTCTTGGAGAAGATGTAATCCTAACAGGTCTTCTCGAGGAGACCTTGGAAGGATTGGCGGAAATGGTTATAATGGCAACATCTTGAAATGGAACAACGGGAATCAAAGTTTTCTCGAACAAAATTTCTTTGGTGTCCATCAGGCACTGAACACCTGACTTCAGCAAATGGCAACCAGAGGGCCGAGATGAATACAAGTGGAAACCTTCACCACAAACCAAAAATAAACCGGCCGACAACAAATTCTTCTTAACTGTCATAAGAGGAGTAGAAACTTCATCAACTGAGGTCACAAATAGATCGGTATCCACATCATTAACTCCACGATTATGCTTAGGCATGGGAGTAGTTATGACATTGGGCTTTTCAGGAGAATCGAACTCAATTTCCTTGGCTCCGATCAGATCCTGGACCTTATTTCTCATAGCCCAGCAATCATTGGTATCGTGGCCGGGACTCTCAGAATGATAGGCACACCGAGCATTTGGGTTATATCGGGGAGATGTGGTGTTCAGATTCTTGAGAGCCTCTTTCAAGGTCGCCAAGTTGGATCTCAACAGATGGGGTAGTACTTCAGCCAACGTCATGTTGATCCGGGTAAACTGTTGTTATGGTCTTTCCGCCTTTTGTTGATTGTTGCGTTGTGGAGCAACTGCAGGCCTAGGTATCATCATGGCACTTACTATCTGACGGTGTTCAACTCTGCTTTGGCCTCTTGGGCTATATATGGCACTGGCTTCCTTCTTACTAGTAAAAGGCTTCTTTACTGCACTCGAAGAGGCATCCTTCTATATCTTACCGCTCTGAATCACAGCTTCTATTCTCTCTTTAGTTAGAATCAGCTCGATGAAACCAGTTGACGAGTTGCCGATCAAATGATTAAAGAATGGACCCGATAGTGTCCCTAGAAACATATCGACCAACTGCCTATCAGACAACGAGGGTTGGACTCTTCCAGCCAAGTCTCTCCACTTCTGTGCATAGTCCTTAAAGCCTTCACTTGTACCCATAGACATACTCTAGAGTTGAGTACGAGTAGGAGCAAGGACGGCGTTGTATTGATACTGCTTATAAAAAGCAGCATCCAGATCTTCCCAATTTCAGACATTGGCTCTCTCTAGTTGGTAGAACCATTCAGTCTAAGTCCCTGACAGACTCTCTTGAAATAAGTGAACCCACAAATTTCTATCAGCGGTGTGAGGCTGGATCTTTCTGACGTAGGAGCGGAGATGGAGTTTTGGGCAAGACACCCCATCATACTTTGCAAAGATTGGAGCCTTGAACTTCTGCGGGATGACCACTCCCGACACCAATCTCAATTCTTCGAAATCCAACCCAGGTATCCTCTGGACTTTTATAACACTCATACGATTTTCTAACTACTTGTACCTATCCTCAGTAGGAGGATACTTCTCATCATTATAATCTGTATCATTGTCAGAAACTTCAGGACTGGGGTCCTTTTCCCTTGTCTCTCTTTCTTGATTCTCCCCTTCCTTGGATGAAGAGGTTAGATCGACTGGTTGCTTTAACGGCCCCCCAAACCTTCTGCCCATATTCAAAATACCAGAGACCCTCTTCTTTTTCTTTTTCTCCTTCAGGATGAGGGCTTTCAGATCCTCCTGCCCTTTCTCCAGATTTATGAACATCTGCTGGAATTGGGCATTTTGTGCCTGAAGATCTTTGATGATTTGTTCAGAAGACATTTCTGCTGAAATAAACAGAGAAGAAGATGAGAAACCTGTAATGGTACCTGTATATGCAGTGTTTATGGATGGGATGCGTATGTAATGATTTCAAAGACTTGGGAAATTTAAATTTGCAAACCAAAATGAAACAAAAATTTTATTAGTAGAATTCAAAGTTCAATTGCCTTTCAGGCGTTACAATTAAAAAAATTCTAAAAAACTAGAAAAATCAAATTTCCCATGGATGCTTCCTCTTTGTGACGAGATAGACATTAAGGCTTCTTTCCTCATGAAGCTACCTTGTGAGCTCTAAAACCTTCCTCTCCTGGGCATAAAACTGATCCCTGTAAGTATCCCGCTCTTTCTTCAACTGAATCCAAGACCTCTGTAGTCCTCCAAGATCAGTGGGCATATCAGGATGGAGAACCGTGTAAGGAATACCCCCTTCAGTAGCGGGTTCCACAATCACTAGTAAAATGGCCATGTAGGGCATCATAAGTTTCTGGGCGCAAGCTCGTACCCATTGGAGATAAGGTTCCATAGGAATGGAAGCCTTCAGCCCCAAAGCCTTGGCGCCAGATCTATTTACCATGCTCCAAGCTCGTATGAACCTTTGGCGATATCCTTGAACATCGTACTCATAGTTGAACATAATTCCCTCGATAAGTAATTCATGGGTACCATCCCTTCGAGCGTAACCAAATTTCCACAGAGCTAAACAAGGGTTGTAAGTTATGCCTCCTCTGATGCCAAGTAATGGGACATTAGGGTATTCCCCGCAACGGTCAATAATAGCAGTATCTCCCATAGCTCTTGAATTCCAGAGAATATACGTGTGAGCGAGTGACATTATCCTTTGTGACCAACCCAAACCTTCTTCATTATTCAGTACAAACTTAGGGAGGTGAGAAATAAACCACCTCGACAGCAATGGAATGCAGCACATAAGAACCCCTCTTCTCTTCATGGTACGAGTATGGAGAGCGTGCAAGATATCTCCGAGCAAGGTAGGCACAGGGTTGCGGGAGAGTAAAAACCTTGACAACATTCACATCTATGAGTGAGTATGGATTAGGGAATAGTACTAACCCATAGATTAGAAAGGCCAAGACCTTCTTAAAAGCCTGAAAGTCCATATCATCCCAAAACAGTTTGGCTTTGTCTATTAGAAACTTGGTTAGAAAACCCTTGACTCCGCTTCTTGTTTCCCAACTGGATACCACATCAGCCCGTTTCAGATGCAAGGCTGTGGCAATGACCTATGGCTTAGTAACTTCTTCCAAACCTGTGAAAGGCAATTGTTCAAGAATGGGTATATCCAATAGCTGAGAGAATTCTTCCATGGTAGGCACTAACTGATAGTCTGGGAAGGTGAAGCAGTGGTGCTTGGGATCAAAGAACTGAAAGAGTACACTCATCGTCTTCTCATCAAAGTTTGAAGTGACCAGGTTGAGAAGTCGACCATGTCTCTTAGTGAACGTTGAAGTTTCAGAAACCCTTGATACTAGCTCCTTGAGTTGGGGAGGTATTCTCACAAAGCTGATTCGGATAGTGTTTCTACGAGCGGAAGCCATGATCTGCAAAATAGAACAAAGATAAATTCCCTTGGTCCTTGAAATGATTAGTGTAATAAGAATGGATGCTATGTTATGATGCATGATGTTATGTTCAAACAGAATAAATCACACACCGGCAAAACACACAATAGACCTTAGGTTCAAAGGCTTGCATGAGGTTAAAGGTAAGTACCCTCTTGAAGTTTAGTTTGTTTCAAACCTGTCTTAGAAAAGTAATTGGGTTCTAAACATTCTCAATATCACTGATCATCCTTTATCGGGCTTTGTTTTAGCTCAGGCAATCTTTTCTTGCGGCCGAAATATCCCGAAAGTCTGATCTCAATGAGTGTAGCATCGAGTATCAACCAATCCTCAGATTTATACCGAGGTCGGCTATCTCACTACTTTCTAATGGCCAAGTTTATTCAACTAAGGTTCTAAGGTCCGTTAGTGCTTCACGACACCACGCGGCGACCTCGTATTCTCCTCGTTTCCACACGAAGGATACCGGTACCAACCAAAGCGTCACACCAACACAACCATCGCTTAAACCATATTGGTATATGTCGTACAATCTCCACGATCTATTGTTGTTTACCTAAAAAGTTCCCCAGATCCGGGTGTAGGATCTTTAATAATACCCAAACAAAACCCTTGAATATAAAGCAGGAAAAGCAAAACAAGAAAGTAATTTTAAAATGACCTAGATCCTAAGGTGTACCCCACTTTATTAATTTTCCCCAGCAGAGTCGCCAGTTCTGTGATACAGTGGCATAACCGACTGTTTAATACTGGTTTGTATTTTGTATTCACAAATGTCGCGGTAAGCAAGAGTCGCCACTGACTTTTATTTTATCCAACAAAGGAAAAGGAAAAAGAACAGAAAAAACCTTTTTCGACAATGTTTCTGAGTATGGGGGGTAGATTATAGAAAGGGAAGGTGTTAGCACCCTTTTTATCCATGGTTTTCCATGGGCTCTTAGGTACTTTTCTCATTTTTAAAATTGTTGGTGTGTGCTTGTTTTGAAAAGTTTTACTTCGTGATAACCCTTGTATCAGTCCTCAAGAGTGTGACAAAATTGTTTTGAAAACTGTTTTGAAAAGTGTTTGTGTGAAAAAATTTGTTTGTTTGAGCAAGTACTTAGGAACTAATCTACCTACTTGAAAAAAGTCTGTTCGTTTTCCTTTAGACAGTGATATCCTATTATCAAGGAATAGGTAGCACCGTCGTTGGAGTTTTAAAGGGACGTTTGAAGGGACGAAATGGTCTCTGAAGGCAACAGGTAAGGATACCTTAGCATTTCGAAGGGACTATCGTCATAAGATCAATTCGTAGGAAACTCGAGGGACAAGTAGGGACTATGATTTTTATGACGACTTTGAATTGCGGGTCATTGTTAAGGTACCCCTACGTTCGAGGGACACGACCATTATTTCTGAGGCAACCAAGTGGAGTAAACCCTAGGAGTGAGCATGTGCAAGTGTATTTTTTCAGTTAATTATCTTTGCACAATTAGGGTTTTCTACCGTTTTAATTTCAATTTGTATTTCCATACAATCCTATACATACATCTAAGCAGTTTATAGTTTGCGGAAATTAAAATGCGAGAAGCTAGAGTCCTAATTATTACAACGCTTTGGGCAGATACATAATTATTTTTGACTGAAAATAAAATGCGTAATTAAAACCCTATTTAAATCTATTACAAACTCGGAGCAGTTGCAATAATAATAAAAAAGAAAACTAAAAGCGCGTGCGGCGAATTAAATGCGAGAAATAATTGGAAAACCTAAAATCTAATTTGAGAAAATATTTATGTTATTTTAAGGAAAAATTAGGTTATGTACAAAATTAAACCCTAATTCTAATTATTTTGAATTATAATAAAAAAGACATTAAATTATCCTAATTTAACTAAATTAATTAATAAAATATTTTTATGAAAAAATGATTTTTCATGTTTTTTTATGATTTTTTGATTAAATAAAAAAATATGATTTTTCATGGTATTATTAAAAAAAACATAATTAATAAATAATAAGAAAAATAATTAAAATAAAAAAGTAAGAATTTGGGCCTGTATGATGAGCAAATAGGGGGTGGTTTTCTGAATTTGTCCAGGCCCAATATGGCTGAGCCCACTCCTGTGCCAGATCTAGTGTAGCTTCCTTCTGATGGTTCATGGTATGACTGCGTGTACTGGATGTTGGATCTGGATATGATGAGATCTTGGGGTTGAATTTGGAGACGCATGGTGGACATTTGATCATGAGGCGCACAGGATCCTACATAGAGTGTTAAGAAAATAAAAAAATGCTTGCCTGGGGTCGAACCCAGGTCTTTGGTTTCACACGCCCCCTGCCCTTGCCATCTGTGATGTGTTGCTCATTTATGCATATATCCAAACACAAATAATAAAAATAAAATCAAGTGTTAAACCCTGTCAATTAAACAAATGCACACGTCAGCTAATATGGACCAATCATGTTATAAGGACCAGCCACACATGCAGTCAAATGACCTTCAACCTTTGACTCGTCGGAGAAGTGCTGGAGCCCTAGCTCTGGTCGTCTTCTTCGGCCATCTCCTTCATCTAACTCACGCAAAGCTACAAAAACAACAACTAATTGGTCCCTACCCCCCTAATTCAAGGGTTGCGGATCCAATGGTGACCTCCTCTTGCCCTGAAACAGCTTGCAAACAACACTATCAGAAAAATCGTGAAACGACGATCATTAATGGCAAAGGGTGCTTCTGGGTGTTAGCTTCACATGTTATACGTCCAAACACTCATAATCATTATTAGAAACATATGTATGCAGTCAATGTGGATTTAAATTAGGCGTTGTGCAAGTTTAAGATCAAAGAAATCTTACCCAAAAGTGAGGCACGAATTTGCTGATTTTTGATGCTATAGGATTTCTCACGAGTTGGGTTGAGTCCCTTGACGCTACAGGAGTATGATTGGAGGCTTAGAATCAATAGAGACTGGCTGGATCGTGGGATCTCCAATTGCACCAAGCTTAAATATTTTTGAAACTTTTTTCTTGGTTTTGAGGCAGCCTTCTCGTGTGCATTAGGATTGGGATCATTATGCTTTTATATTGAATCACTTTAGGTCAACAAAAGTGCCAAGAGATCAAGATATAAATGTCATTCAAATTTACTTCAAATATTTCCAATTTTGAATATCTTTCCTCTCATGATTTGGCACGATTTGGTTTGATATTATACAACATATTTGGATTTCCCTTTAATGCAAAATCAAACCAAAACAACTTTTTATTATTTTTTGTTATTTATTTGATTTAATGTGACTTTTAATAAATAAAAATCAAAATAAAATCAATAAATAGAGAAAAGAATATATAGCTGCTGATTTGGTTCATGGACCATGTCCCTAAATCGATACAATCCTGAAATGCTAGACCCATTTGACAAAAAATGCACTTTTGAGCACATTTGCCTTTTGGCAATTTTCCAAAAATGGTCAACTTTGACAATGCATATCTCTTCCAATTTTAACCATAGAGAGGTGTTATTGGACTTTTTAGAAAGCTTAGGATGTCCCGTAAACAACCCTTTTTGTCTCATCTCAATTGGGTCTTCCATGTTCATGTAAGAAGCTTTAACCCAAAAGGTGTTTTTGTTGACTTTTCAAAAGGACCTATAATGTAGAAATCCATATCTTTTTATGAGTGCATGTTTTGAACTTGATGGTTGAAGATGAGTTATATGAAATTGGATTCTCTTCAAAATGAGCCTTGTATAAGAAATTTCTGATAAAGTATGAGAAAATTATGCTTGGTCAAAGTTTGGTTGACTTTTCGTGAGAAACCCTAATTTAGCAACTTTTGAGTTTTGATGAATTAGGAGCATTCCTTGAGGAATCATGATCACCTTTGATCAAATGATGAATATCACTTCAAAATGTTGATGTTGACCAAAAATATTGAAGTTTGACTGTATGTGGGCCACAATTGACTTTTGACCTAATACAGTTGATTTTAAAGCATCTGAGCAGTTGATTGAGAAAACTTCTTGTGTGAGGCATGAAACTTGACATGGATGTCCTTGAGAACATATTAGGACCATGTAAAAGATTTTAGGACTTTGGAGTTCACCCATTTTGATGAAAATGGAAACCCTAATTGGAGGTTCATTGCTTTAGGAGGGAGTTTGTCTGGTCAACTCTTGGGCATCCTTGAGCAAGTTGAGGATCTTAATGAGCATGTGTTGAGTAACATGGGAGGGCAGATACATAATTATTTTTGACTGAAAATAAAATGCATAATTAAAACCCTATTTAAATCTAATACAAACTCGGAGCAGTTACAATAATAATAAAAAGAAAATTAAAAGCGCGCGCGGCTAATTAAATGCGAGAAATAATTGGAAAACCTAAAATCTAATTTGAGAAAATATTTATGTTATTTTTTAAGGAAAAATTAGGTTATGTACAAAATTAAACACTAATTCTAATTATTTTGAATTATAATAAAAAAGACATTAAATTATCCTAATTTAACTAAACTAATTAATTAATAAAATATTTTTATGAAAAAAAACATTTTTGATGTTTTTTTATGATTTTTTGATTAAATTAAAAAATATGATTTTTTTTTGGTGTTATTAAAAAAAAACATAATTAATAAATAATAAGAAAGAGAATTAAAATAAAAAAGTAAGAATTTGGGCCTGTATGATGAGCAAATAGGGGGTGGCTTTCAGAATTTGTCCAGGCCCAATATGGTTGAGCCCACTCCTGCGCCAGATCCAGTGTAGCTTCCTTCTGATGGTTCATGGTATGACTGCATGTAGTAGATGTTAGATCTGGATATGATGAGATCTTGGGGTTGAATTTGTAGACGCATGGTGGACATTTGATCATGAGGCGCACGGGATCATGCATAGAGTGTTAAGAAAATAACAAAGTGCTTGCCTGGGGTCAAACCCAGGTCTTTGGTTTCACACGCCCCATGCCCTTGCCATATGTGTTATGTTGTTCATTTATAGATATATCCAAACGCAAATAATAAAAAGAAAATCAAGTGTTAAACCTAGTCAATTAAATAAATGGACACGTCATCAAATATGGACTATGGACCAATCATGTTATGAGGACCAGCCACGCATGTAGTCAAACGGCCTTCAACCTTTGACTCACTGGAGAAGCGCCGGAGCCCTAGCTCCGGTCTTCGTCTCCGACCATCTCCTTCATCCAACTCACACAAACCTGCCAAAACAACAATTAATTGGACCCTACCCCCCTAATTCAAGGGATGCGGATCCAATGGTGACCTCCTCTTGCCCTGAAACAGCTTGCAAACAACGCTATCAAAAAAATTGTGAAACGACGGTTATTAATGGCAAAGGGTGCTTCTGGGTGGTAGCTTCACATGTTATACGTCCAAACACTCACAATCATTAATAGAAACATATGTATGCAGTCAATGTGGATTTAAATTAGGCGTTGTGCAAGTTTAAGATCAAAGAAATCTTACCCAAAAGTGAGGCACGAATTTGCTGATTTTTAATGATATAGGATTGCTCACGAGTTGGGTTGAGTCCCTTGATGCTGCAGGAGTACGGTTGGAGGCTTAGAATCTATGGAGAATTGGTTGGATCGTGGGATCTCCAATTGCAACAAGCTTGAATATTTTTGAAACTTTTTTCTTGGTTTTGAGGAAGCCTTCTCGTGTGCATTAGGGTTGGGATCATTGTGCTATTATATTGAATCACTTTAGGTTAACAAAAATGCCAAGAGATCAAGATATCAATGTCATTCAAATTTGCTTCAAATATTTCCAATTTTGAGTATATTTCCTCTCATGATTTGGCACGATTTTGTTTGATATTATACAGCATATTTGGATTGCCCTTTAATGCAAAATCAAACCAAAACAACTTTTTATTATTTTTTGTTATTTATTTGATAATGTGAATTTTATAAATAAAAATAAAAATAAAATCAATAAATAGAGAAAATAATATATGGTTGATGATTTGGATCGTGGACCATGTCCCTAACAAGATACAATCCTGAAATGCTAGGCCCATTTGACAAAAAATGCACTTTTAAGCACATTTGCCTTTTGGCAATTTTCCAAAAATAATCAACTTTGACAATGCATATCTCTTCCAATTTTAATGCTAGAGAGGTGTTCTCTGACTTTTTAGAAAGCTTAGGAGGTCCCCTAAACAACCCTTTTTGTTTCATCTCAATTGGTCTTCCATGTTCATGTAAGAATCTTTGACCCAAAAGGTGTTTTTGTTGACTTTTCAAAAGGACCTATAATATAGAAATCCATATCTTTTTATGAGTACATTTTTTGAACTTTAGGGCTGAATATGAGTTGTAGGAAATTGGATTCTATTCAAAATTATCCTTGGATGAGAATTTCTGATAAAGTATGAGAAAGTTATGCTTGGTTAAAGTTTGGTTGACTTTTCCTAAGAAACCCTTATTTAGCAACTTTTAAGTTTTGATGAATTAGGAGCATTCCTTGAGGAATCATGATCAACCCTTGATTAAATGATGAATATCACTTTAAGATGTTTATGTTGACCAAAAATCTTGAAGTTTGACTGTATGTGGGCCATAATTGACTTTTGACCTAATATAGTTGATTTTCAAGCATTTGAGCAGTTGATTGAGAAAACTTCTTGTGCAAGGCATGAAACTTGACATGGATGTACTTGAGAACATATTAGGACCATGGAAAAGATTTGAGTCCTTTGGATTTCATTCATTTTGATGAAAATGGAAACCCTAATTGGAGGTTCATTGCTTTAGGAGGGAATTTGTCTAGTCAACTCTTGGGCATCCTTGAGCAAGTTGAGGATCTTAATGAGCATGTGTTGAGTAACATGGGAGGGCAGATACATAATTATTTTTGACTGAAAATAAAATGCGGAATTAAAACCCTATTTAAATTTATTACAAACTCGGAGCAGTTACAATAATAATAAAAAGAAAACAAAAAGCGCGTGCGGCGAATCAAATGCGAGAAATAATTGGAAAACCTAAAATCTAATTTGAGAAAATATTTATGTTATTTTTTAAGGAAAAATTAGGTTATGTACAAAATTAAACCCTAGTTCTAATTATTTTGAATTATAATAAAAAAGACATTAAATTATCCTAATTTAACTAAACTAATTAATTAATAAAATATTTTTATGAAAAAAATGATTTTTTATGTTTTTTTATGATTTTTTGATTAAATAAAAAAATATGTTTTTTTTTGTGTTATTAAAAAAAACATAATTAAAAAATAATAAGAAAAAGAATTAAAATAAAAAAAGTAAGAATTTAGGCCTGTATGATGAGCAAATGGGGGGTGGCTTTCTGAATTTGTCCAGGCCCAATATGGATGAGCCCACTCATGCGTCAGATCCAGTGTAGCTTCCTTCTGATGGTTCATGGTATGATTGCATGTACTGGATGTTGGATCTGGATATGATGAGATCTTGGGGTTGAATTTGGAAACGCATGGTGGACATTTAATCATGAGGCACACAGGATCCTGCATAGAGTGTTAAGAAAATAACAAAATGCTTACCTGGGGTTAAACCCATGTCTTTGGTTTCACACGCCCCCTTCCCTTGCCATATGTGTTGTGTTGTTCATTTATACATATATCCAAACGCAAATAATAAAAATAAAATCAAGTGTTAAACCCAGTCAATTAAACAAATGCACACGTCAGCTAATATGGACCAATCATGTTATAAGGACCAGCCATGCATGCAGTCAAATGGCCTTCAACCTTTGACTCGCCGGAGAAGCGTTGGAGCCCTAGCTCTGGTCGTCTTCTCCGGCGATCTCCTTCATCCAACACACGCAAACCTGCAAAAACAATAATTAATTGGACCCTACCCCCCTAATTCAAGGGATGTGGATTCAATGGTGACCTCCTCTTGCCCTGAAACAGCTTGCAAACAACGCTATCAGAAAAATCGTGAAACGATGGTCATTAATGGAAAACGGTGCTTCTGGGTGTTAGCTTCACATGTTATACGTCCAAATACTCACAATCATTAATAGAAACATATGTATGCAGTCAATGTGGATTTAAATTAGGCGTTGTGCAAGTTTAAGATCAAAGAAATCTTACCCAAAAGTGAGGCACGAATTTGCTGATTTTTGATGCTATAGGATTGCTCACGGGTTAGGTTGAGTACCTTGACGCTGCAGGAGTATGATTGGAGGCTTAGAATCAATGGAGAATGGTTGGATCGTGGGATCTTCAATTTCACCAAGCTTGAATATTTTTGAAACTTTTTTCTTGGTTTTGAGGCAGCCTTCTCGTGTGCATTAGGGTTGGGATCATTGTGCTTTTATATTGAATCACTTTAGGTCAACAAAAATGCCAAGAGATCAAGATATCAATGTCATTCAAATTTGCTTCAAATATTTCCAATTTTGAATATCTTTCCTCTCATGATTTGGCACAATTTTGTTTGATATTATACAGCATATTTGGATTGTTCTTTAATGCAAAATCAAACCAAAACAACTTTTTATTATTTTTTGTTATTTATTTGATTTAATGTGACTTTTAATAAATAAAAATCAAAATAAAATCAATAAATAGAGAAAATAATATATGGCTGCTGATTTGGGTCGTGGACCATGTCCCTAACAAGATACAATCCTGAAATGCTAGGCCCATTTGACAAAAAATGCACTTTTGAGCATATTTTCCTTTTGGCAATTTTCCAAAAATGGTCAACTTTGACAATGCATATCTCTTCCAATTTTAACCCTAGAGAGGTGTTCTTGGACTTTTTTTAAAGCTTAGGATGTCCCCTAAACAACCCTTTTGTCTCATCTCAATTGGGTCTTCCATGTTCATGTAAGAAGCTTTGACCCAAAAGGTGTTTTTGTTGACTTTTCAAAAGGACCTATAATGTAGAAATCCATATCTTTTTATGAGTGCATTTTTTGAACCTGAGGGTTGAGTATGAGTTTTAGGAAATTGGATTCTATTTAAAATGAGCCTTGGATGATAAATTTCTGATTAAGTATGAGAAAGTTATGCTTGGTCAAAGTTTGGTTGACTTTTCCTAAGAAACCCTAATTTAGGAACTTTTGAGTTTTGATGAATTAGGAGAATTCCTTGAGGAATCATGATCAACCCTTGATCAAATGATGAATATAACTTCAAAATGTTGATGTTGGCCAAAAATCTTGAAGTTTGACTGTATGTGGGCCACAGTTGACTTTTGACCTAATATAGTTGATTTTCAAGCATCTGAGAAGTTGACTGAGAAACTTCTTGTGCAAGGCATGAAACTTGACATGGATGTTCTTGAGAACATATTAGGACCATGGAAAATATTTGAGGCCTTTGGATTTCACCCATTTTGATGAAAATGGAAACCCTAATTGGAGGTTCATTGCTTTAGGAGGGAGTTTGTCTAGTTAACTCTTGGGCATCCTTGAGCAAGTTAAGGATCTTAATGAGCATGTGTTGAGTAACATGGGAGGGAAAATTTTGGGGTGCAACATATACATTCTTACAAATGAGAATCATTACAAAGATTGCCTAAACAATGGCCTCTTTACAAAATACTTTCAATAACCACACAAAGCACAATTTCAAACAAAAGCAAGTGATCTAGCAAGTAGCTAAGAGCCCATGGAAAACCATGGATGAAAAGGGTACTAATACCTTCCTATTTCATAATCTACCCCCCGAACTCAAGAAAAAATCTCAAAGTTCTTTCCTGTGCTTTTTCACCTTTCCTTTTGGATAAAATAAAAGTCGGTGGCGACTCTTGCTAACCGCAATATTTGCTATCAAATGCAAAACCTTCAAGTCAGTTCTCCCACCGTATCACAGAACTGGCGACTCTGCTGGGGATAATTCTAAAAGTGGGGTTACCTTAGGGTTAGATCACATTTACTTGCTTTCATTGATTGACTTGTATGCTTTACATTATGGTTCTTTGTTTGGGTTTGAATCCTCTCCCCGGATTTGGGATACCTTAAAGGTAAGTAGCAATAGGTTGTGGAAACTGTGCGGGGTATACCGACATGGTCTAAGCAATAGCTACGTCAGTTCGACCTATTTGTGGGTACTGATAGCCCTTGAGTTAATCAAGGAGAATACGGGGCCGCTGAGTGATGTCATGAAGCATTAATAAACTTTTAGAACCTTTACCTGACCAACTTGGCCTTTAGGACGTAGTGAGATGATCGGCTTTGGTGCAGTCCCAAGTTGGTAGATACTCGATACTACACTCATTGAGGTTTGGCTTCTTGGGATATTTCGGTCGCCATTAAAGAGGCTTGTGCTGAAACAATGAACAAGGAAACAAACCAGTGATATTGAGCTCCTTAGAACCCGGTTACTATTACTAGGACAGGTTTGAGCCAACTAAACTTCAAGAGGGTACTTACCTATGAGACTTCATGCAAGCCTAAACCTAAGGACTTATTTGGTTTGTTTGTATATACATACTTGTACATAACATCATGAGCATCATAACATCATACTCATTCACTAACCATTTCAAGGATCTTGGGATTTATCTTTGTTCTGTTTTGTAGGATATGGATTCTATTCGCAGGAAAACTATTCAAGTCAATCTTGTAAGGATCCCTCCACAACTTAAGGAGTTAGCTTCAAGGATTCCAAAAAATTATCCATTCACCGAAAGATATGGTCTCCTACTCAACTTGGTCACCTCTAACACAGATAAGGACATGATGAAGGTGCTCTTTCAGTTCTTTGATCCTTTACACCATTGTTTCACATTTCTCGATTATCAACTTGTGTTAACTTTAGAAGAATTATCCCGACTCTTGAGGATTCCATTCTTAATCAACTACCTTTCAATGGTACGGAAAGAGACCCAAAGCCAGAAGATATTGCTCAAGCTCTACACTTGCAATCATCTAATGTCACAACTCATTGGGAAACATGGAGTGGTGTCAAAGGTTTCCTAGCAAAGTTCTTGTTCGAGAAAGCCCAAAACTGTTGGAACTCTTTGGATTTGAAAGCCTTTTAGGAAATTATGGCTCTCCTCATCTATGGGATGGTTTTGTTTCCAAATCCTGACCAACTCCTAGATGTGAACGCCGTCAAAATCTTCATATCTTGCAACCCGGTGCCTACTTTTCTTAGAGACATCCTACACTCTTTTCAAACTAGCACTATGAGGAAAAGAGGTGTCCTTATATGTTGCACTCCTCTCTTGGTAAGATGGTTTATTACGCATCTTCCCCAATCTATATTGAAGAATGAGCAAGGTTCAAGGTTGTCACAAAGGTTGATGGCGCTCAAACATTCAGACATCCATTAGTGTTCTCGATCCATAGAGAATGTTAATATTGTCGACCCTTATGGAGAATTCCCTAATGTCCCTTTACTTGGCATTAGGGGAGGTATCACCTACAACCCCTGCTTTGCCTTAATACAGTTTGGTTACACCCGAAAGGATGGCTCACATGAAATGCTGATTCAATGTTTGGTATTTGACTACGAGAATGACGATCAAGGTCTTCGCCAGAGATTTATCCGAGCTTGGAGGATGTTGAACAAGGTAGATAGCAAGACATTGGGGCACAAGAATTACATCCCTCTTAAGCCTTACCTCAAATGGGTACGAACCCGTGCTCAGAGTCTTATGATACCTTATCCCTCCATTCTCCCTTTAATCATTGAGCTTGTCATGGAAGGAGATGTTCCATACACTATCCTACATCCTGACATGCCCACCTCTCTTGAAGGCCTACAAAAAGATTGGATACAACTCAATGGGGGGTGAGATACTTTTGAATCCCAATTCTATGCAAACGAGAAGAAGGTTTTGGAACTCACTAAGAAACTTCATGAGGAACAGACTCTGAATGCCTACATTGCACCTAAGAGGATGTGTACTACCTTTCTATCTTAGAGTTTTTGTATTGCCCAAAGAGGCATTGATGTACTCAAGCTTTAATTTATTAATATAATGTGTGTTTCCCTTTTGTCTAAAACAAATTTGAATCTTTAAAATCCTTGAAATCATTGCATATGCATTTACCATTCATCATAACATAAGTAGGTTTCTTGCAACAAGTCTCCTCATCTTTCTACTATTTATTTCAGTAAGATGGTGAAGATGTGAAAAACACAAGAAGGGGGGTTGAATTGTTAAAACTTGAAATCAAATGCAGACAACACGTTATTTTTATCCTGGTTCGTTTGATCTCAAACTACTCCAGTCCACCTGTCAAGGTGATTTCGCCTCTCTCCAACGAGGTCTTAATCCACTATATTCAACTGAATACAAAACTGCTTTAACAACTGCTAAAGCCCTCTTGAGTCTAACCACATACCGGTTTCTCAAGGAATTTCTCTGACAAATTAATGAACAAAATGTGTTTGATGTTTCTAGAAAAACTATATATCACAACTGTGATAATACACAAAATGAAGCTTATATGAAACTAGAATGCTAGAGCTATAGAGTAAACGGTTGAGAGCTTTAGCAAACTGAATAAGTGAGGACGAAGATGATTGGCTTATGCGTATTTGCGTATTGGAGAATTGTAAAGTATTAGCAGCTTAGGCGTAGAGCATTAGCCATTTCTTTTCTCACTGATTTGTTTAAATATCCTTGGAATAGATACGTTGTTGTCCATAATTCCATTTCAATGCTCATAACGTTCTTTCCTTTTTGAGAAGATCTTTGTCTTGGAATAAAGCCGTTGGTAATTAATCTGCCTTGAATGCAGTAACGTTGACACTTCAGAATGTTCTACTTAATCACGATCAGAGTGTTCTTGGCTTTATCTTATTCTGGCGCTTCTGAGTGCTGATGACATAGTTAGGATCTTGATCAGAGTCAGAGTATGTTAAGCGCAGATTCTGTACATCAGGCTTCAGCGTAGCACATGTATTGATATTCTGATGTTGATGTTGATACTGATGTTCTGATGCTGATTCCACCAGAGTTTCCTGTAAATACACAACATAATTTTAAGTAGCATTTATGTCTTATATAAAACTCATAATTCATTTAATCTTGTATTTTGTTATCATCAAAATTCTAACTGAGGGTTGTAGAATCAAACTATGTTCTAACAATCTCCCCCTTTTTGATGATGACAAAAACTAGATTTTTTCAATTAAAATAAAATGATGAAAGTAGTAGAGTTTAAGGATAGAGAGGAAATGGTATCAGAGATAATCAGATAATGAGTAAAAGGTATCAGAGCTATGAGGGTAAGGAATAAAAAGTATCAGAGTAATGATGAGAAAAACTCCCCCTGAGTTGATTATTTCCCTTTGATTCCTTGAGACCTTGAGCATCAGAATTTTACTTTATCAGAGTTCATCAGATTCTTGTACCTGTAAGCTTTTCAGAACAGCAAATATATAAGGATGTTAGAATGTTTGAGACTTTTGTCTCAGTAAATCGTTATTGAAAAATATCATTCTTTCTCCCCCTTTTTGTCAGCGATCAAAAAGCATATATAATTAGAGTTTAAAAAGATCAGAGCAAAAAGACGTTTGTACTAAAACAGAAGCAATGATAGTGTAGAACAAGTAAAAATATTACAGACAAACATGTAAATAAAACAAGTAAAACATATGAAAAATCTAAGAAGAAGGAGGAAGTCGTGTGAACAGAGCTTCCAACATGCTCTTGATTTGTTCGCTGGTTTCGTTTTGCTTAGCTACCATGTTTGCTATAGAATCAATCTTGATATCCTGATTGTCCATCCTTTCATTCATCAGCATATCTGATCTCTTCAAATCCTCCAGAGTCTGCCTGTCAAGAGAGGAAGTTTGAGGATCTTCAGATACAGGCTGCTTCTCAGAGCTTTCTGTAGTTTCTTCTGCTTGACCCAAGTCTTCATCTTGAATTATTTGTTCTTCTGCAGGTTGAACTTTAGATGCTGGACGCTTTTCAGACCAAGGCTCACTGTCCAGATGGAGAAATTCTTCCTTCAGCAGCTTGCTCAGAACTGGACCTTCCATTTCCTTCAGCAGATTGCTGAAGTTCTGTTGAGCCTGTCCATAGCTCTGGTCTTGCAGCTTGAAGGTTTCAGCGCATACCCATCTTCTGAATTGAGTCCAGAGGTGATCTGATACAGCAGGATCAACCACTTCCAGACTTGCTTGTTTCAAGGAAGCGATCCACTTCTGCATATCTGTTTCAAAGTTCAACATGCTGGAACCAACATCTGGTTGTTTCGGTTTAGGGATGGCGGTTTTCTGGTTTATTGCAGCAAGGCGTTCAAGGATTGTTCGATCAATGACTGTCTTGTTGTGGTTTTATGTATTTTTCTTAGGTGAGGGAGTGGGAGAGTCAGAAATAACGATTGGACTTGATGGGGTGTTTGGAGGAGTTGTTTCTGGTGAAGAGGGAAGTTGAGACATATTAACAGTGGTACCACAGGGCAATTGAATGTCCAAAGGTTGTGGTTCAGGGGATTTAGAGGTTTGAGCCTCAGAGTGTTGAGTCTCAGGTTGTGGAGATTGTGCATGTTGAGGAGATGGTGGATTACTTTCTGGTTGAGGAGAGGAATGTTGTGGGATTTCTGGTTCTGGTATTGGAGAGAGTGGAGTTTCTGGTATTGGTGAAAGTGGGATGTGAGGTTATGGAGAAATGGGAATTTCTGGTTGTGGATTTGGGTTTTCTTTTTGGGGAGCGGAAGAATGTTGTTCTATATCAGAAAGAACTTGTGCAAGTTCTGGTTCTGGTATGGTTGCAGTGTTTGGATTTTGTGGTTTGGAGCGGGATCTTCTGAGGGTTAATGACTCAGAAGGGTCAAATTCAATGTCAAAATATTCAAAGGTTTGGGGAGTTGGGATATCAGATGGAGTTGGAATAGATGTGGAAACAACAGTTGAATCTAAAACAGATACAGAAACAGGATTACCTCTTTTCTTTGGAGTCTGTTGAGATGATCCTTCTGGAGCAGCTTTTCTCTTCTTCGTCTTCTTCAGAACTACCTCTGGTGCCTTCTGCTGAAGATCTTGAATGTTTAGATTAGGTGTTGTACTGTCAGCTTTGCACGCATCCAAATATCTCAGAATGATTTGAGGCTTTGAGTCAATCTCTGAGAACATAGGGAAGTCGTCCAGAGGGACTCTTCTGCTGGAGATTTCAGCAAAAGGAGTGACGATGGGCTCCTTCTTAATGTTCTCTATCAGCTTCATCTTCTTTAGATTTTTGGCATTCAGCTGCTTGCCAACAGAAGGTTCCAGGGTGCTGATCTCTTGTGCCTCAGTCAAGTGTTCAATCGGCCTATTCTCTGTCAGAATATCTGATATCAATCTGCCCAAGGGTATCCAATCCCTTTTAGTGCGTTCATCTTCTCTTGTCTCCTTGATGCTTGTTCTCAGATGGTTGAACAGAAGATGAGCTAGATTAATCTTTACCCTCTAAGAAATAAAATAGATCAAAAACTGATGATCTATGTTTATGTAATCAGGAGAGCTTGTAGGCTTCCTGTGGTTGAAACAGCCCAGAATAATCTTTGCTCAAATTTTGTGCTTATCTTTCAAATCCCTTATCTTGCTGGAGGGAAGCCCCAACGTGAAAATTTCCCTTGCTATAACAGCAACATCTGAGCATCTTTCTGCCATATTTATACAGCGAATACCACCTCCATTGTACCCAATGAGTCTTGCAATCATATCTTCAGTAATCACAATCTTCTTCCCCATGATGTAAGAAGTGACTTGGTGATTTGAGGAAGAGGTGTGAATCCAAAATTCCTTTACAAGAATAGGAAAGGTTGGACCCACCAGCCTGTCAAAGTATTTCTCCCATCCTTGAGCTTGAATCTCTTCTGATAAATCAAAACCATTTTCCTTGAGACTGTTGAAATCCACTATAATCTCTTACAGAACTTCAAGGTTCTTGACTGGAGTGAGTAGCGTTCTGAGAGGAACTTCATATTGCTCAGCTGATGCATCTTTTTGGGAACCTGATGAAAGATTGCTGCTAGAAGCCATGTTCACACGAGGATTTTTGAAAAAGCTTTAAGGGGTTTCTTGAGAAAGAAGAACACAGAAAACAGAAGTATTGATAGAAAACGAAAGTTAGGGTAAAAGTTGTGAATGGTGTGAATGGTGTTTAAATAGATTTCGAAAAAGTTTTTGAAAACATAAACGCTTAAGAGAGAGAAATAAATCATGATTAATAGCATTTAATGATAGCTGATTTTAGGGGATTTCAGAAAGATACTTAAACGGTTACCAATGACATGTGTCTCAATGCATCCAATCAGCGCTTTGCCTTTTCAGAAGCGTGAACGCTTGTTCTGCCTTAGGAAACAGCTGATGAGTGGATGACACTTGTTTGATTGAGTGAAAAACACTTCTATCCTTGAACTGAAGCGCTCAGATCTTCATGGATAGATTCTGATACAATCTGCATTTTCTCAAAAGTCTGGAAGAGGATTGATCAGAAGTTCACAGAGAAATAAACACAATTCTGAAGGTTAATATATAAAATTAAAACAGTTTTATTCTGGACAGAGCTTCATGCTGAGATGTTTCAGAATGAAGTTGAACCTATCTTCAGAAAGTGGTTTTGTAAAAATATCAGCCCATTGATGTTCTGTATCAATAAATTTTAAGTTTAAAATTCCTTTCTGAATATAGTCCCTAATAAAATGATGTTTTATTTCTATATGCTTAGCCCTAGAATGCAAAATTGGATTTTTACTTAAGCAAATAGCAGAAGTATTGTCACCGAGTATAGGAATGTTACTCTCATAAATCTGGAAGTCCTCAAGTTGACTTTTCATCCAGAGCATTTGTGTGCTGCATCTAGCTGCTGCTATGTATTCAGCTTCTGCTGTTGATAGAGCAATTGTGGATTGTCTTTTGCTGGACCATGAGATCAGATTTTCTCCCAAAAACTGGCAACTTCCAGAAGTACTTTTATGTTCAACTCTGTCTCCAGCAAAGTCAGCATCACAGTAACCTACTAAGCTGTAATCACTAGATTTTCTATAAAACAAACCCAGATTAGTAGTACCTTTCAGATACTTGAAAATTCGCTTAACAGCTGTTAAGTGATATTCTCTAGGATCTGATTAGAATCTTGCACAAATTAATACACTGAATAAAATATCAGGCCTTGAGGCTGTCAGATAAAGAAGAGAACCAATCATACCTCTGTAGACCTTCTGTTCTACCTTTTTGCTTACCTCTTCTCTTTCTAGAATGCACGTGGGATGCATTGGAATCTTTGATGGCTTACATTCTGAGAGATCAAATTTATTCAGAAGTTCTCTGACATATTTACTCTGATGAATGTAAGTTCCTTCTGGGGTTTGATTGATCTAAATTCCCAGAAAGAATTTCAGTTCCCCCATTAGGCTCATCTCAAATTCTTCCTGCATACACTTAGCAAATTTTCTTCCCAGAGAGGGATTAGTAGATCCAAATATTATATCTTTAACATAAATATGGCAGACTAGAATGTCATTCTTAATTGTCTTACAGAATAAGGTTGTGTCCACTTTCCCTCTGGTGAATTCCTTTTCTAACAGGAAGTTACTCAGTCTTTCATACCAAGCTCTGGGAGCTTGCTTCAGACCATACAGTGACTTCTTTAGTTTGAAAACATATTCTGGATTTTTTGAACTTTCAAAACCAGGGGGTTGGTGCACATATACCTCTTCTTCTATATAGCCATTTAAGAATGCACTCTTAACATCCATCTGATACAGAGTGATGCCTTTATTAACAGCAAAAGAAATTAAAAGTTTGATAGATTCTAACCTGGCGACTGGAGCAAAGGTTTCTGTATAGTCTATCCCCTCTTGCTGACTATAACCTTGTGCTACCAATCGTGCCTTGTTTCTGATGACTTCACCTTGTTCATTCAGTTTGTTTCTGAACACCCATTTTTTTCCAATGATGTTGAATCCTTTTGGTTTAGGAACTAGATCCCATACGTCATTCCTTGTGAATTGATTCAGCTCCTCTTGCATTGCTAGAATCCAGTCATTGTCTAGAAGTGCTTCATCAATTGAATAAGGTTCAATCAGAGAGACAAGTCCCATGAGGGATTCTTCAGAGTTTTTGAAGCTGGCTCTTGTTCTGATTGGATCTTCCTTTCCTCCTAAGATAGTTTCTTTTGGGTGATCCATGCTGCTTCTGGATGGTCTTTTCTGAGGTTGATCAACAGAAGATGTTGGATTGCTTGCAGTGCCTCTTTCTGATGTTGAGGGAGTGTCTCTGTTAAGAGCTTCTGATGACTTGTCTTCAGTACCTGTGAATTCAACTTCCATACCTACAAGTAATTCATTCTGCTTTGACTTTTGAGAGTCAAGCTTATCATCAAACCGAACACTGATTGATTCTTCCACAATCTGTGTTTCTGTATTGTATACTCTGTACCCTCTTGAGCGTTCAGAGTATCCTAACATAATACACTTCTGTGCTTTAGAGTCAAACTTGTTCAAATAATTTTTAGTATTCAAAATAAAGCAAGTACATCCAAATGGATGAATATATGAAATGTTGGGCTTTATGTTCTTCCACAATTCATATGGAGTCTTTTCCAGAATAGGTCTTATGGATATTCTATTCTGAATGTAGCACGCTGTGTTTATTGCCTCTTCCCAGAAGATCTTAGCAACGTTAGTCTCGTTGATCATGGTTCTGGCCATTTCTTGCAATGTTCTGTTCTTTCGTTCTACAATTCCATTTTGCTGGGGAGTTCTAGGACAAGAGAAATCATGCAGAATGCCTTTGTCATTAAAAAATGATTCAAACTCTTTGTTTTCAAACTCTCCACCATGATCACTTCTGACTTTGACGATTCTAAGATCCTTTTCATTCTAAACTTGGTTGCAGAAGGTGACAAACACAGAGTGTGACTCGTCCTTGTGTCTTAATAACTTTACCCATGTCCATCTGCTATAGTCATCTACGATTACTAACCCATACTTCTTGCCACTGACTGAAGCAGTTTTAACTGGTCCAAATAAGTCAATGTGCATAAGTTCTAATGGCTTAGAGGTGGAAACAACGTTTTTAGATTTGAAAGCTGGTTTTGCAAACTTGCCTTTCTGACATGCTTCACACAGAGCATCTGAATTGAACTTCAGGTTAGGAAGTCCTCTGACCAAATTGAGTTTGTTAATCTGAGATATTCTTCTCATACTAACATGCCTCAATCTTCTGTGCCAGATCCATTGCTCATTGTTAACAGACAGAAGACACTTTACATTCTGACTTTTTAGTTCAGAAAGTTTGATTTTGTAAATGTTGTTTCTCCTCTTTCCATTAAACAGGATAGTCCCATCTTTCTGACTAACAGCTTTACATGAATTTTGATTAAAGATTATATCATAACCGTTATCACTTAATTGACTTATGGATAACAGGTTATGCATTAATCCATCTACTAATAAAACATTACTGATAGAGGGAAGATTTCCATTACCTACTGTTCCAGAGCCAATGATCTTTCCCCTTTGATTGCCTCCAAAGCCTACATGGCCTCCAGGCTTAAGTTCCAGGCTTTGGAACATATGCCTTCTTCCCGTCATGTGTCGTGAGCAGCCAGAGTCCAGGTACCATGACTGGTGTTTCTGCTTTGCTGCTAAAGATATCTGCAACATGTATTATTTTATCCTTAGGTACCCATATTTTCTTGGGTCCTGATTTGTTAGTTTTACCAAAACTCTGGTTGAATTTTGGTTTGACAGAATAATTACTACTAGTATATTTGATGTCATGTGTGTGCCCATATACAAAGTGAGAGTCAAGTGGAGTGCGTTTTATCACTAAATCCATGGCATTCTTTGGTGTAGGTACCTTACCTTGGTATCCTATTCCCTTTGTGCCATTTATGCTAACTCCATAGATCATTGAAGCCATTTTGCTTCTATCTATGCTTTTAGCTAGAAACTTATGAAAGTTGTGATCATACTCCTTGATGATCTCATCAGCATTACTGGGAGTTTCAGGAATTGTTTCCTTCTGAGAGTTTTGTAATAGATTTTCTAATTTTTAAATTTTATTTTTCAACTCAGAATTTTCCAATTTGAGACTCTCAGTTTTATCAGAGTCAGAAGCAAGATCCCTTTTCAGGTTTCTGAATTTGACTCTGATCTGCTGATATCGTTCCAGAATTTCATTAAGGCTTTCAACAAGTTCAGCCTTAGTAAAGTTAATAGCAAAGTCAGGAAATACCTCTTCTGTGTCTGATTCAGAGTCTGATTCAGAGTCTGATTCAGAGTCTGATTCAGAGTCTGATTCAGAAGCTTCAATGTCTTCTGTTATGTTTGCCATGAGAGCTATGTTTGCTCTCTCATCATCTGATTCTGAGTCAGCTTCAGATGTATCAGAATCATCCCATGTGGCCATGAGACTTTTCTTCTTTTCCTTGCCAAACTTTCTTCTGGGATTTTCCTTCTGAAGCTTTGGGCAATCACTCTTGTAGTGTCCTTGCTCGTTACATTCATAGCAGATGATGCCTTTGTTGTTTGGCTTTCTGCTTCCTGAAGAGCCTTCAGATCTTCTGTGTCCAGAGGAGGATTCTGACCTTCTGTATCTGGAGGAAGATTCATTCTGATTCTCAGATCTTCTGGGATTCCTGAACTTTCTTTGCCTCTGCTTCCACAGTTGGTTCACCCTTCTGGAGAGGAGAGACAATTCATCTTCTTCTAATGAGGACCCATCAGAGGTTTCTTCAACAGCCTGCAAAACCTTGGAGTCAGATTTTCTGTTAGATTTTAAAGTTAATGGCTTACCTTGCTTTTGAGGTTCATCAGCTTCTAGCTCTATCTCGTGACTTCTGAGGGAGCTAACAAGTTCCTCCAGAGAGATTGTGTTGAGATCCTTAGCTAGCTTCAGCGCTGTGACCATTGGCCTCCACTGTTTTGGCAAGCTTCTGATGATCTTCTTAACATGATCAGCAGTAGAATACCCTTTGTCCAGAACTTTGAGACCAGCAACCAGAATCTGAAATCTTGAGAACATTGTTTCAATAGATTCACTTTCTTCCATCTTGAATGCCTCATACTTCTGAATGAGCGCAAGAGCTTTAGTTTCTTTAACTTGAAGGTTGCCTTCATGCGTCATTCTCAGAGAATCAAACATATTATTTGCAGTGTCTCTGTTTGATATCTTTTCATATTCAGAGTAAGAGATAGCACTGAGAAGAATTGTTCTGTCCTTGTGATGGTTTTTGAAATCACACTTTTGTTGATCAGACATTGCTTTCCTGTCAATCTTATGACCATTTGCATTCACTGGGTGCGTGTACCCATCAGTCACCATATCTCACAGATCAGCATCGTGGGCCAGAAAGAAGCTTTCAATTTTGTCTTTCCAGTAATCAAAGTTCTCTCCATCAAAGACTGGAGGTTTTCCACTGAATCTGTCTCTTTCTTCATTGTTGTCATTGCTGATGTTTTGATGTTGTCCTGCCATAGTGTTTTTCAATGCTGGATCTTGTACTGACACGGTTAAGTGTTATGAACTCAGAACCAGGCGCTCTGATGCCAATTGAAGATGTGAAAAACACAATAAGGGGGTTGAATTGTTAAAACTTGAAATCAAATGCAGACAACATGTTATTTTTATCCTGGTTCGTTTGATCTCAAACTACTCCAGTCCACCCGTCAAGGTGATTTCGCCTCTCTCCAACGAGGTATTAATCCACTATATTCAACTGAATACAAAACTGCTTTAACAACTGCTAAAGCCCTCTTGAGTCTAACCACAGACCGATTTCTCAAGGAATTTCTCTTACAGATTAATGAACAAAATGTGTTTGATGTTTCTAGAAAAACTATATATCACAACTGTGATAATACACAAAATGAAGCTTATATGAAACTAGAATGCTAGAGCTATAGAGTAAACGGTTGAGAGCTTTAGCAAACTGAATAAGTGAGGACGAAGATGATTGGCTTATGCATATTTGCGTATTGGAGAATTGTAGAGTATTAGCAGCTTAGGCGTAGAGCATTAGCCATTTCTTTTCTCACTGATTTGTTTAAATATCCTTGGAATAGATACGTTGTTGTCCATAATTCCATTTCAATGCTCATAACGTTCTTTCCTTTTTGAGAAGATCTTTGTCTTGGAATAAATCCATTGGTAATTAATCTGCCTTGAATGCAGTAACGTTGACACTTCAGAATGTTCTGCTTAATGACGATCAGAGTGTTCTTGGCTTTAGCTTATTCTAGCGCTTCTGAGTGCTGATGACATAGTTAGGATCTTGATCAGAGTCAGAGTATGTTAAGCGCAGATTCTGTACATCAGGCTTCAGCGTAGCACATGTATTGATCTTCTGATGTTGATGTTGATACTGATGTTCTGATGCTGATTCCATCAGAGTTTCCTGTAAATACACAACATAATTTTGAGTAGCATTTATGTCTTATATAAAACTCATAATTCATTTAATCTTGTATTTTGTTATCATCAAAACGCTAACTGAGGGTTGTAGAATCAAACTATGTTCTAACAGATGGATCTCAAGCAAACGGTGAAGGACCTTCAAGCTCAAAATGCTCAGTTTCAATAGATGTTCTTAACTCTAGCCAAAGGAATAGAAGAGTTGAAGACCTTGCTGGTTAAGAAGAAGAAAAAGAAGACGAAGAAAATAACCGGAGTTTTAAACATGGGAAGAAGATTCCAAGGGCAGACAAGAAGGACCCTAGACTTTGCAACAACATCCGGTGAGAAAGACAAACAAGATGGGAAGGGAAAAGAGACAGTTGTCCAGTCAAAGTCATAAGAGGAAGAGGAAGAAGAAGATTATTCTAAAGAACAATATCCTCCAGCCGATGACAAGTATAAGCATCTAGAAGAATGGTTAAGTGCAATGGAAATCCAAAAAGTGCCTGGATTGGACTTTGAGGAGTTGGGTCTAGTATCTGAGATTGTCATCCCTCCAAAATTCAAAGCACCTGTGTTCGCCAAATATGATGGAGTTTCATGTCCCAAAATGCATCTCCGGTCCTATGTGAGGAAAATCCAGCCTCATACTGCTGACAAGGATTTTCGGGTACACTTCTTTCAAGACAGTCTGTTTGGAACTCAACTTGATTGATTTTATCAGTTAGAAAGAGCCAATGTTCATAACTGGGAAGATCTGGCTGATGCCTTTTACAAAGAATACCAATACAACGCTGATCTTGCGCCCACCCGTACTCAACTCTAAAGTATGGCCATGGTTTCAAGTGAGGGCTTTAAGGACTATGCGCAAAAATGGAGGGACTTAGAAGGAAGAGTCCAGACCCCTCTATCTGAAAGAGAATTGGTAGACATGTTTTTGGGCACCTTGTCTGTTACCTTCTTTAATCAATTAATTGGGAGTTCAACGGCAAGTTTTACCGAACTGATATTGACCGGAGAAAGGGTATAAGTCGGGATAAAGAATGAAAAGATTCAAAAAGATGCATCCTCTGCTGCTGTAAGGAAACCATTCATTGGAAAGAAAGAAGTGGTTGTTGTATATCCTCAGAGAAATCAAGATAGGGTTGAACACCGTCCAATGGTAGAAGCTGTCATGATTCCCAAACCAGAGCCTGCTAAGCAAAGAGGCAACCAGCCAAGAATGGAAAGACCAGTCAGAAAATTCACCCGAATTAATATGACACTATCTCAAGTATTGCCACATTTGTTAAGGTCCAATCTAGTGACTTTGAAAGAAGCTCCAAAGAACCCTAACACAACCTCTCCTCACTATCATCCTAATGCCCGTTGTGCATACCACTCTGAGAGTCCCGACCATGACACTAACAACTATTGGGCTCTAAAGAACAAAGTACAAGACCTGCTTGAAGCCAAAGAGATTAAATTCGACGCGCCAGAAAAGCCCAATGTCATTACTACCCCTATGCCTAAACACGGTCGTGATGTCAATGTCGTTGAGGAAGATATGTTTGTTACTTCAGTTGATGAACTTATGACCCCACTCCTGACTATCAAGAAGAACTTATTGAATGCCGGTGTTTTCCCAGGCTGTGATGAAAGCTGTCATTTCTGTTTATCCTCACCAACCAACTGTCCCTTGTTGAAAGCAGGCGTTCAGTGCCTAATAGATAACAAGGAAATTTTGTTCGAAAAGATTTCTATTCCAACTGTTTCTTATAATGATGTTTCCATCGTGACCATTTTCGACAATTCTTCCAGGGTCTCCACCAAAAGACCCGTTAAAATTACATCAGTTCCTAAAGTAGCTCTGTTGATAATTGCCATGCCTGGACCAATCCCGTATTCGTTAGACAAAACCGTACCATGGAATTATGGAGAGGATGTATACTACCATGGTATCAAGCAAGATTGGCCAGCTACTGAAGATTCAAGTTTTGAGGAAATTGACTCTGATATCAGTAACATCGCAGGGACTAGTAAGATCACTCGAAGTGGAAGGGTTTTCTCTCCAGAGATAGCTCCTCCAAAAGTTGTTTCTGGACCAGTAATCATTCATGTTGTTGTTACTCCTCCAGAGGCTATTCCTAGTCCTGCAATCATCTCTAATAATACTCATGTTGACAAAACTGTTACAATACCTGTTATCACCCCTACAGACATTCCTGCTGCCGAGTCAACTGTGACTCGAGGTAAAGATATTATGGTTGAGCTTGTCCGGACGAAGGCACAATTGGTGGCTATCCCTGAGACCTCCCGGAAAGAGATGGAGGAAATTCTAAAGATCATAAAAAGAAGCGACTACAATGTAGTCGATCAACTAGGGAAAACTCCATCAAAAATTTCCATGTTGGCTTCATTACTATGTTCCGAGGCGCATGCAAAAGCCTTGGTAAGATTCCTCAAAACTGCCCATGTACCCCAAGAAACATCTGTCGATCAGTTCCAAGATTGCGTAGCCAGCTTGACTGCAGATAATGGCTTAGGTTTTTCAGATTCTGATTTAACGCCAAGAGAGGGAAAGCATAACGAGGCATTGCATGTCTCAGTCGAATGCAGGGGCACGACCTTAGCTCATGTTTTGGTTGACATTGGTTCGTCTTTGAATGTATTGCCTAAAAAGGCTCTTGATAGGCTTGACTGCAAAGGATTGACATTGAAACCAAGCAACATAGTAGTGAGGGCTTTTGAAGACTCAAAAAGGATGGTGCATGGGGAAGTGGACATCCCCATAAAGGTTGGGACCCAAACATTTGACTCAACTTTTTATGTAATGGATATTCGCCTTTCATATTCCTGCTTGCTAGGCCGACCGTGGATTCACAATGTTGGCGTTGTCACTTCTACGTTGCATCAAATGATGAAATATCCAATTCAAGGGAAAATCATCATTGTTCATGGAGAAGAAGAGTATATGGTCAGCCATCTAAATTCCTTCAAATATGTGGAACTAGATGGTGAATTTATTGAAACTCCATTCCAGCACTTTGAAGAAGTCCTAGACTGTGGCAGTAACAAAGGATGTATCTCAAGTTCCCAAGATCACAAGGCTGCCACTCAGGATGTCATCTTTGAAGGATGCCAAGGAAGTGATAGAAGAAGGTGGGTGCACTATTTGGGGACAACTCCCAAATATCCCATACAAATCTGACAAATTTGGTTTGGGTTTCACTTCAGGTGCCCAGAAGGTTGTACGTCGCGCTGGTGCCGGAGGACCGCCCTTGAAGATCAGCAACCACCAAGTCAGCGCCGTGGAGGATGATGAAGACAGCTACAACCTGGAGGATTGGATTTTCCCAACTGTCAGTGGAGGGCTCAATAACTAGGAGGCTAGAGATTTCATCCTGATCACTTTTATCCCACAATAATTTGTCTTTACATTTGTTGGATCTGTAATATTAAAACAATTCAGACTCTTAAAACCTTGTGTCTTACCCGAGGCACAATGGTCCATTTGTAAGGGTTATTATCTCATTTCCATATGACATCAATGAATCATGGAAGTTTTTGCATACAAACTTTGTGCTCATTGTTTTTCTTTTTACATTTTCATTTCTTTCAAAGATAGTTATACTCTTACACACACTTACACTCATAATGCAGGTCTACATCCATTCGGGATCCCATGGGTAACGATTCTGCTATGGCCTTGTGTGACTCTGAAAATCAAATCTACCAAGTCGAAGACGAAGGTGAGGAAGATTGTGAAGTACCAGAGGAACTTGCCAGATTACTACAACAAGAAGAGAGGACCATTCAGCCCCACGAGGAACCAGTGGACACGATCAAACTAGGTACCGAAGAAGACAGAAGAGAGGTCAAGGTAGGTGCCAATCTGGAGCCTAGTATCAAAGAGCGTCTGATTCAGTTGCTACACGAGTATGTTGAGGTCTTTTCCTGGTCGTATGAAGACATGCCAGGACTTGATGCAGATATCATGGTACATCAACTACCAACAAAAGAAGACTGTCCACCGGTAAAACAAAAGGACCGTCGCATGCGACCAGACATGTCGGAGAAGATTAAGGTAGAATTTATGAAACAATTTAATGCTGGATTCTTGGCTGTCACCTCCTATCCGCAGTGGGTTGCCAATGTTGTTCTCGTTCCCAAAAAAGACAGAAAAGTACGAATGTGCATGGACTACAGATATTTGAATAGGGAAATCCCTAGGGATGATTTCTTACTTCCCCACATTGATGTTCTAATTGATAATACGGCACGACATAAAGTGTTTTCCTTCATTCACGGTTTCTCAGGCTACAACCAAATCAAAATGGCACCTGAGGACATGGAGAAAACAACCTTTGTCACACAATGGGGCACATTCTGCTACAAGGTTATGCCATTAGTACTGAAGAATGTTGGGGAAACCTATCCGCGTGCCATGGTAGCTCTATTTCACGACATGATACATCATGAAATAGAGGTCTATGTGGACGACATGATAGCCAGATCTCAAACAGAAGAAGAGCATCTTGACCATCTATAGAAACTCTTTGAGAGATTAAAGAAGTACAAGCTGAGGTTGAACCCAAATAAATGCACGTTCGGGGTAAGGTCTGGTAAACTCCGAGGCTTTGTCGTCAGCAATAAGGGTATTGAAGTAGATCCCGCCAAGATGAAAGCGATACAAGAGATGCATGCTCCTAGTACTGACAAGGAAGTCAGAGGAGTCTTGGGACGTTTAAACCACATTACCAGATTCATTTCTCACTTGACAGCTACTTGTGAACCAATCTTCAAATTACTAAAGAAAGATCAAGTAGTCAAGTCGAATGATGAGTGCCAAACTGCTTTTGACAAGATTAAAGAATACCTGCAAGAGACTCCTGTTTTGATGCCACCAGTCAAGGGAAGGCTATTGATCATGTACCTAACTGTTTTGGAAAACTCAATGGGGTGTGTGCTGGGGAAGCATGACGTCTGGCCGAAAAGAGCATGCTATTTGTTACCTGAGCAAAAAGTTTATCGACTGTGAAACAAGATATTCACTGCTCGAGAAAACTTGCTGTGCTCTGGCATGGGCTGCTCGCCGGCTAAGACAGTATATGCTAACCCATACTACCTTGTTAATATCTAAAATGGATCCAATAAAATACATCTTCGAGAAACCTGCTCTCTCTGGGAGAATAGCGAGATGGCAGATGATCCTGACAGAATATTTCATATAGTATACTACCTAGAAAGCAATAAAGGGCAGTGTACTAGCTGATCACCTTGCTTACCAAGCTATGGAAGACTACCAGTCCATGAAGTTCTAATTCCCAGATGAAGACATCATGATGGTAAATAACTATGAAGAATTTCGACCATATGACGGACCTGAACAAGGATCCCGATGGACCCTGGTTTTTGATGGGGCATCTAACGCACTCGACAATGGTATTGGTGTTATACTCATATCTCCGGAAGGATGTCATACTCCTTTTACCGCAAGACTCTGCTTCAATTATACAAATAACATGGCAAAATACGTAGCGTGCATTTTTGGTCTCAAAGCTGCCATAGACTTGGGGATCAAATCCTTAAATGTATTCGGAGATTCAGCTTTGGTCATCAGCTAGATCAAAGGGGAGTGGGACACCAAACATCTTAACCTTATCCCCTAATCAGAAAATCATGGAGGTGTCACTAGGAGCGTTGGATCTGAGGATGATGAGATCAGATGGTGATGCCATGAGGTGCACCAAACGCGCATATGCCTTTCCTGCATGGGATCTGTAAAGAGAAAATATGTAAAAAAACAAAAGGGTACCACTAGGGCTCAAACCCAGGTCCCAAGGGTTAACAGGCGCGCGTTTTACCACTGGGGTGGCTGTACATCTATTTATTAATACAAAACCATAAATATATATTTGAAAACAAGTCAGGAGGCCAACTTCATCTTCTTCCTTGCGCCAACAATTTTGAAAATTGTAACTTCATCAATTCTCAACCATTTTCAAAAGTGTAAACATGAAACTTGTGCATTTTTCCACCACGAATACAACCATGTAACTAACTTAAGCTAACACTCAAAGATAAGGATGAATTTTTGTTAGTACAAAACTGAACCCTAATTTTTCAGAAAGTTCAAACCCAAAATTCTCAATGCACAGTCAATATAAATGAAAACCACAGAGATGGTTAGCTTCAGAGTAATGATATCTACATTTCTACTTCATAATGTATGTACAAAAGATGCTTGAATCAAGATATCACAATTGAGAAAAACTTACCTTAAAGTGAGAATAGTGTATCGAGTTTGAGCAACCTTTGAGGTGTCCTAATGAGTTTTTTAGCTTGCCTGGACCTCCCTGAGTGTGTTGCAACCCTTACTTTTCTTTGAAAGTCCCTGAATCTCCCTACTCGAGTCAAACTGCAAGCTTGATTTTTGAAAATTGTAGATGGTGAAGATGGAGTTACAGTCAAGAAACAGGTGTTAGGATGAGTTTTATTTGATGTAAGTAAGCTTTTAAAATGATTTTTATGGAAAACGCACGATGGAAATGGAAGATACAAGTTCAAGGTCAGAAAATGCATAAAAATGGAGTTTGTGTGCAATTTCTGGATAGAGAGAGTTTGGGAGAGTTTTAGGGTTTGTTTCTTTGTGTCCTAAGTTGCATAAGAGTATCTTGATATATAGGAAAAGGTTTGGAGACTTGAGGTGGTCATAATCACAAGATCACAAGTTATGGGATTTTGACTTATTTTTGAAGCAAGCTTGACAAGTATGGTTTCAAGAAAGGTACAAGGCTATCTAGAGCGGTTACCAACTTTAAACATGCTTATCTTACTTTATAGAGGAAGCTTGTGCAGAAGGAGCAAGTGCAAAGCTCAATACAAGTTGACTTTGCATAAAGCTTGCTTTATGAGAATAGAATGGTACCTTTCTTCCAAATATGGAAAATTGCTTTGGATAATGGCTTAGTCACTTGGATCATACCTCAATAAATTGTGTAATCAATTAATTATGGAGTGATTTACAAGTTTGAAGCCTGCAAGGACAAGATTGTGCAGCATAGGCTTGAGTTTGAGTTCTTGTTCATCATAAAAATGACCTATAATTCAAGTTTGAAACCCTAACTTCATCTCTTCGATTCTCTTAGCCCAAAAATGATCTCATTGAGTTCTTGGATATTTTGAAAAGCGTGGAACATGATCTACAACTTTCATGTTTTTCATTTTTGAAGAATCCAATTAGAAATATGTGAAAAGTTTCCATGAAATTAGGTCAAAAATTCTGCCTAAATTAGTCAAATTTTCACTAAGTGTTTTTATCAAAAGTGCATGACTTTGTGAATTTATAACTCAAAATCCAAGCATTTATAGAACTTGATCAGTAAAGAAAATTTTTAGATCTCATCAAGATCTAAAACTTTCATGTTGAAAATTTCCTTTAAATCATCTTGCATCTAGGTGAAATTTTGGCGTGAAGTCGTGAAATTCTAAGTCTTGAAAAGTTTGACTTTTTAAGATGAATTTTGACCTTCTTGATTTATTGATGATCAAGTTTCATATTTTTGAATGCCTTTATGAAATATGATCTTTGAAACTCAAATTTGATCAAAAAGTCAAAGCTTGACTTTTGGTGTATCAGTTGACTGAATTTCAACTATCAATCAATTGATCTTGAGAAATATTTTGAGCCATGAAATTAGGTCAACATGTTGTATTTTAATCCTTGAGACTATGCTCCAAGCCATTAGATCATGTAATAGGTCAAAAACTCTTGATCAGTCAAATACAGTTAAAACCCTAATTTTGACCATTTTGCCCTTTTGATGATTTGAATAATTTTCTTGGGGAATTGTGATCCAAACTTGATCAATTGATGCATATGACTTCAAAATGTTGATATTGGTCCAAAATCTTTAAGTTTAACTATAATTTGACCACAATTGACTTTTTACCCAATATAACTGATTTTAGGTCATTTGGTCAATTGACTGAGCAAACTTGAACTGCAAGACTTGAAACTTGACATGACCAATCTTGAAAGTCCATAATGATCCATGAAAGTCATATGAGGCATTAAAAGTCCAATTGTCATTGTGAAAACTCAAACCCTAATTTGAAGCATTAGTGTTGAGGAGATGGCTTGACCTAGTCAATACTTGTACAAGCTTGAACTTTTGAAGATCCTTGTGATAAATGTCTTGAGAAAAGAGAGGGAAAATTTTTAGGTACAACAGACGTCAACTCTTCTAGGGAGGACAAATTTAAATGATATATGGTTTGGTTCCAGGTTCCGTAACAACTCTCTGGGGATAGAAACCTTGACCATACTTTGCTGGAGAAGAGAATTCTACCGTGGATTTGTAGCAATCAGAGAACTGAACTTTGTTGGGGAAATAAACCTTGTTGGAGAAATAAACCATGTTGGAGAAGAGAATTCAGCAAGGATTTTATAGTGTTGGAGAAATAAACTCCGCAAAAGGATTAAATTCCTATGAACTATATTGAGGGAATCATTTCTGATGGGACTTAGTATTTCATAGTTGGGCTAAGGAAGCTTCCACCTTATGCTGCTGGAAGATGCCCCAATTCCTGTCTGAAGGCATATTAGACTGGCTAGGGAATTTATCTCCGTCGGGGGTGAGCTTGTGAAGGTAGCTCTGCGGGGATTTTCCTATGGGGATTGGTGGATGACTTGAACGCTATCTAAACTCCTAGAGTTTTTAGTAAATGCTTATTCCTATTTTTATGCACATATTTTTTTAATGGTAATAATACTCAAATGCATATGTTCATTCAATTTAGTCCATGGGCGTTTTGGCAAATAAAACAGAGAACGTAAAGCAATTTTGAATTTTGAAATTGACTTTGTATTGATAGTTTACCTATAAACAGGCATTTTGTACAAAGAGACAGAAATCCTAGTAAGAGGAAATCATTGTAAAATGAAAAGAGTACAAAGTAAAACAGAGAAAATAGCTACGTGGAAACGATCTCATCAGGTTTCAATTCTGCTATTGCCCCTATATCTTCAAGCATCCCATCCCTTGTTGTCAGAAGAAGTTGACTGAATTGATCTGTACCATTTAAACTTGACATTGATAACCAAGCTTATTGTAAGTAAGTGATCTAACGGGACATAGTCGTACGCTTTAATAACTAAATTTTGCATGGACCGCCTTCGGGTTTTTAGTCCACCGGGATACCCTTTTTTGCCCAAGTCGTCGTTTCATGTTTTCAACTTGTCGGGTGTACAGTCATATATATATATATATATATATATATATATATATATATATATATATATATATATATATATATATATATATATATATATATATATATATATATATATATATATATATATATATATATATATATATGTATATATATATATATATATATATATATATATATATATATATATATATATATATATATATATATATATATATATATATATATATATATATATTCGCCTTCTTCCGTCCCTTTTTTTAGTCCACTGACCCCTTATTTTGATTTAGAAAGTGTTGAAACCAACTAAGTATTTTGCAATTGACATAAGAACTAGTATTTCCTTCCAAGAAGTATCATTCTTATAGGGACTCTTTCAATTGACTAACCAATTTTAGTATATTTTTATTCTTACTAATATACTCATTTTAGTAAGAATAAAAATATACTAATTTGATATATTCATATTAAAAATTAAAAAATTAGATTATAGAATAAACTATCATAAACAAATAAATATATATATATATATATATATATATATATATATATATATATATATATATATATCCTAATTTTTGCCCGAACCTTTTTGGTTCATCGGGATGCCCTTAGTTTTTCCTAGGCCAGTCAACCTAGAGGGTCTCTTTTATGCGTAGTATTTTTTGACTATGCCCGCGTTCACAGGGTGCAGAATATCTTCATCGTCCATGGTGGTAAGTATCATACCACCGCCAGAAAATATCCTCTTAACCATAAATGACCCTTCTTAGGTGGGAATCCATTTTCCCCTGGGATCACCTTTTGGTAAGATGATGCGCTTTATTACCAAGTCACCAGCCTGATATGCCTGATATTTGACTTTTTTGTTGAAAGCTTTGATCATGCGCTTCTGGTATATATGACCATGACAAACAGCCGCAAGCCTTTTCTCGTGAATCAGATTTATCTCGTCTAGACTATTCTAAATCCACTCGTTTTTGTCTAAACATGCATCTTTTATAATCCTTAGAGAAGGAATCTGGATTTCGCCAGGTAGGACAGCTTCCATACCGTAAACTAGAGAGAATGAGGTTTCCCCAGTTGAGGTCTGTACTAAAGTGCGATATTCGTGAAGAGAAAATGTTAACATCTCATTCCAATATTTATATGTCGATGTCATATTTTCTATAATCTTCTTGATGTTCTTATTGGTGACTTCAACTGCACCATTCATCTTTGGTCGATACAGAGAAGAGTTGTGGTGCTTGATCTTGAACTGCGTGCAGAGTTCCATGATCATATTATTGTTGAGATTGGTACCATTTTCTGTGATAATCCTTTCGGGGATGCCATACCGACAGATGAGGTTATTTATAATGAATCGAGCCATAACATTCTTGGTGACGAAGGCAAATGAGGCTGCTTCAACCTACTTTGTGAAGTAATCGACGGCGACGAGGATGAAACGATGTCTGTTAGAAGCCATAGGCTTAATCTCACCAATCATATCAATGCCCCACATTAAAAATGGCCAAGGAGCAATCAAGACATTCAGAGATACCGGTGGCACATGTACTTTGTCAGCATAAATCTGGCATTTGTGACAAGTTCTTGAATGGTATTGACAATCAGTTTCCATGGTTAACCAAGAATATCCCGCTCTCAGAATCTTCTTAGCCATAGTATGTCCATTGGAGTGAGTACCAAAGATACCTTTGTGCATATCTTCCATAATTTTCTTTGCTTTCTTCTTGTCCATACAATGTAGCAGAGTCGAATCATGGTTGCGCTTATACAAAATTTTGTTGCTCAGGAAGAATTTAGAAGAAAAACTATGTAGGAATTTCTTGTCATTAATAGATGCACCCTCGGGGTACTCTTGAGCGTCGAGGTGTCTCTTTACTTCATAAAACCAACGCCTTTCCTCTACTCCATCAGTATTAACCTCGTAGAACTGTGCTAGTTCATCCAGCCTCTTAATAGTAATTCGAGGAGCCTCGTTGTCCCCTCTGATTTTGAACATAGATTACATGGTTGCCAATGTGTCTGCCAACTGATTCTCTTCTCGTGGGATATGTTCAAAAGTGATCTCGTCGAAGTACGAAATTAATTTCAATACATGCTCCTGATAAGGAATGAGATTTGGATGCTTCATATCCCATTCTCCCTTGATTTGACTGATGGTTAAGGCTGAGTCCTCGTATACATTCAAGAACTTGATTCTCAGATCAATAGTAGCTTTGATGCCTATAATACACGCTTCATATTCTGCCATATTATTGGTACAGTCAAAGCATAGTCTGGCGATGAAGGGTGTATAGCAAACTTTGGGAGATATAATCACAGCTCTAATTCTGTTACCAAGCGCGTTGGAAGCTCCATCAAAAACCATAGTCCATCAGGATCTTGCTTCAGGTCTTTCATACGGTCCAGGTTCTTCATAATCTATAACTAGCATAATGTTCTCATCCGGGAACTCAAAATTCATAGACTGATATTCCTTTACAGCTTGATGAGACAAATGCTCTACCAATACACTTCCTTTGATTTCCTTCTGAGTGGTGTACTGAATGTCGTATTCTGTTAAGACCATTTTCCATCTTGCTAATCTTTCAGAGAGAGCGGGCTTCTCGAATATATACTTTATAGGATCCATTTTAGAAATCAACAAGGTAGTATGGGTCAACATATATTGTCTTAGTCGGCGAGCAGCCCATGCCAAAGTGTAGCAAGTTTTCTCGAGCAGTGAGTATCTTGTTTCACAGTCGGTAAAATTTTTGCTAAGGTAGTATATTTCATGCTCTTTTCGACCAGGCTTGTCATCTTGGCCCAATACACACCCCATTGAGTTCTCTAATACTGTTAGGTACATGATAGAGGTCTTCCTTCAATTGGTGGCATCAGAATTGCAGGTTCTTGGAGGTACTCCTTGATATTTTCAAAAGCGATATGGAAATCCTCGTTCCACTTTACTACTTGATCTTTCTTTAGCAACTTGAAGATCGACTTACAAGTATCGGTCAAATGAGAAATAAATTTGGAAATATAGTTTAATCGTCCTAGGAAACCTCTAACTTCCTTCTCAGTATGGGGAGCTGGAATTTCTTGAATAGCTTTAACCTTGGCAGTATCAACTCCAATACCCTTACCACTAACAACGAAACCTAGGAGCTTACCGGACCTCACCCCAAAGGTGCACTTGTTCGGATTCAACCTCAACTTGTACTTATTTAACCTCTCAAACATCTTGTGTAGGTGATCGAGATGCTCTTCTTCAGTCTAGGACCTGGCTATCATGTCATCAACATAAACCTCTATCTCGTGATGGATCATGTCATGGAACAGGGCTACCATGGCGCGCTGATATGTTGCACCGGCGTTCTTCAAACCAAAAGGCATAACCTTGTAATAGAAAGTGCTCCACTGTGTGACAAAGGTATTTTTCTCCATGTCTTCAGGCGCCATCTTGATCTGATTATAATCTTAGAAACCGTCTATGAAAGAAAATATTTTATGTTGAGCAGTGTTGTCAACCAGAACGTCAATATGTGGAAGCAGAAAGTCATCCTTGGGGATTTCCCTGTTCAAATCCCTATAGTCTACACACATACGTACTTTGCCATCTTTCTTAGGTAATGGCACCACATTTGCAACCCACTGAGGATAGGACGTAACAGCTAAGAAGCATGTGTTGAATTTCTCTATAACCTCAGTCTTGATCTTCTCGGACCTCTCGGGACACATACGACGAACCTTCTGCTTTATTGGAGAATAACCCTCTTTCCTCGGTAGACGGTTAACCACAATATCAGTATCGATCCCTAGCATGTCTTCGTATGGCCAAGAAAATATATCAACATAGTCATACACCATCTGGATTAACCTATTCTTGACATTGTCCTCTAAGTTGGCACCTATCTTGACTTCTTTCATGTCTGCTTCAGTACCCAAGTTTATAATCTCAACTGGCTCTTCATGCGGTTGTATGGCCTTTTTCTCTTGCATTAATAGTCTGGAAAGTTCTCCAGGTACTTCACAATCTTCCTCCTCTTCATCCTCGGCTTGGTAGATCATATTTTCAAAGTCATAAGTGGCAATAATAGAATTATTGTTAATGGGATCCAGAGTGGATGTAGATCTATAATTTATTGTGTGGGTGTGTGTAAGAACACATGGCTATTTGAAAGTGATAAAATAAAAGAAATACAAAGAGCGCAAAATTTGAATGCAAAACGTCCAATGATTTATTGAATGAAAATATGTTAATGAAATGATAACCCTAACAAATGGATTGTTATGCCCCGGGCATGGCACAAGGCTTAAAGTTGTTGTTTAAAGATTACATAGCCAAAACTTTGAAAGAAACAAAAACTAGCAATTACTCCTGAATATAGGAGATTGAGATACGGTCTTCAGTCTTCCAATTGCTGAGCCCGTTGTCGACGGTAGGAAAGATCCAGTTGTCGAGGTCATAGTCATTGTCAACATCTTCTATTGTGTTGACTTCATTGTTGTTGATGCATAATGATGTTCTTCCGGCACGAGCACGGTGCACAACCTTCTGAGCTTCTACAGTGAAACCCAAACCAAATTTATCAGACTTGTACTGAATGTCAGAAATCTGACCCCAAGTAGTGCATCCACCTTCTTCTACTATAGCTCGAGCATCCTTCAAAGAAGCCATTCTGGGTGGAACCTTGGTAACCTTGGGAATAGTAGAAACGTCTTCAGTAGTGGTAGGAGGCATAACTTCAAAAGTCTGGCAGGGAGTTTCGATGAATTCGCCGTCCATCTCAACATACCTGAATGAGTTTAAGTGACTCACCATATACTCTTCTTCACCGTAGACTGTAACCACATTTCCTTTCACAGGATACTTCAACTTTTGGTGTAAGGTTGAAGTAACAGCGTCTGCCCCATGAATTCAGAGGCTTCTGAGTAAACAAGAATAAGTCGATCGAATATCTATTACATAAAAAATGTAATCTAAGACTTGAGTACCTACTTTGATTGAGAGAACCACCTCTTCGTGCACCATCCTTTTTGATCCATCAAAGGCTCTTACCACAATATCACTGGGTTTTAGCATAACCCCTTCACAATCGAGCATGTCTAGAGCACCCTTCGATAGAACATTCAGTGAGGAACCTGTATCAACCAATACATGAGCTAGAGTAGTGCCCATGCATTCAATAGAGACATACAAGGCCTTGTTGTAGTTTCTTCCTTCGGGAGTCAAATCGGCATCATAAAAGCCTAGCCCATTATCAGTAGTTAGGCTATCAACATAACTTCCAAATTGATCGGCAGAAATTTCTTGTGGCATGTAACACCCTATTTCCCCATCGGTAATTCATATAATACTCAAAGTAAATTAATTTCTAAATAAACATCAATCAAATAGGATGTCACATACTTCACCAATCACACATGCTCAAAATATGGATACGCAACACAAATCGTGTATTCAAAATTCTTAAACTTTAATGCATTTATTCGCAGCGGAAAAACATCAATAAACAGTCATATCAATTTTTCAATCGAAGTTATAGTTATTATCTTTCAAACATCAGCATAATCATGAAACAATTCAAACAACGAAGCAATACATGTTTACTCCTAACATAACAAAGAAAATCACGTGAAACCCCTAAGTGTTACGTATCAGAGCAGACACCGACTCAATCTACACAACTGAAGGAACTCTTCATCTAATCTTCGATCTCTAGCTACTTTGGATCATCTGCATGTTACCCACGCGGAGGTAACATTCAAACACAAAGGGTGATATATCATAACAATATAATAGGAAGCATAATAATGAGAAGGTAAGATTCAAGCACATAATCAGCATATAACATACATCGTAATACAATACAAACTTTCATCAATCTTCACCCAATCTAATTATCAGTCACAACATGATGCAAAAGACTAACACTGACGCAATGCATGTGCTACCAATAGGGTAGAACCCTCTTCCCAATAATGCTAATTTAGGGAAATCAACTTCGCTCGCCAATACAGGCCTTCGCTCGCCAATACAAGCATTCACTATATGAATGCATGAGACACTATCATGCAACAACATACTTCGCATTATTGGATATTATTCATCACAATTTTCACCAATACAGGCCATTCGTCATCATCATCATCATCATATAACTCATGTCACACAGTCAAAACAATTATCGCAAATGACCACAACATAATTCATGGCACACAAATCAAAACACACCTAAGGATCGGTATCAATGTTGACGAAATAATTACCTACTATACTATAAGTCATTTTTATAAGATATGAAATTATTTTATCTTTCCAACGGTCCAAACGACGCGTCAAATAGACACTTGAGGCAAACGTTATGAGTTTTAGAAATTTTCCAAATATGTTGTCAGTAGCAGTGGTAACCGGTTACCCAGTTATGGTATCTGGTTACTGCAGGACAGTAACTCTATTCTTGTCAAAAATCTCTCGCGGTAACCGGTTACCCACTTATGGTAACCAGTTACCGCAGGATAATAGCTATTCATGTAAATGCCTTTGATATGGTAACCGGTTACCATTTTTGGGTAACTGGTTATCCTGCGATAACAGTGAAAAATTATGCATCTTCCATGTTACGACTCCCCATGTTTCAACACCTAAAATTCATAATTTTTACATCAAAATTCATATCTTTAACAGGTTAATTATTCATCATCATTTATCTACCAATCCTAACAAATTCATATCATTCAATCACATTAAAACACACAGAAATCACCAAAAATCCATCAACAGGAACAAACCCCCAAAACAACCAAATATGGAGAAATCAAAACATATGATCATACAACCTAAATCCTACCATACCCCATCATTAGTAAAACCCTTATAAAATTATAATCCCCCCTTACCTTAGGTTCTTGGTTAATTCTTGATTCCTACGGTGAAATCATTGCCCTAGCTTCCTAGTTCTCTTTCTCCACTTCTCTCTTCTACGCTTCTCCTGTTCTATTTCTCGTACTGACTTATTCTCTCTAATCTCACTTCTTATAATCTAATAATAATAATAATAACTATGCCAAATAAACAATTATTTAATTATTATTATTATAAAATAATAATAATTATCCTAATAATATAATAAAAGTAATAATCCATATTATTCTACACACCCCTATGTTTCTACACTATTAGCTAAACACCTCCATAACCTCAATTTCTATAATTATAAGGCATCTAGTCCCCAACAAGGCATAACACTACATCATAAAATGCATCAACTATTATAATTTCACTGCATCATCTTATTATTTAATTAAAATAAGTTTTAATTAAATCGGGGTGCTACAACTCTCCCCCACTTAGAATATTTTCGTCCTCAAAAATCACCTGAAGCAAATAACTCTGGATAAGCCTCCCGCATATTACTCTCTAGCTCCCACGTCACATTATCTCTGGTAGCTCCTCCCTAGATTATTTTCACAAGGGTGATCTCTTTGCCTCTCCACTTCTTTATTTCGCGATTCTCGACCGTCGCATATGCAGTCTCAATAATAAGATTGTCCCGCACTTGCCCATCATCTATCAGAATTACATGCGACGAATCTGAAATATATTTCTGGAGTTACGACACATGGAACACATCATGCAAATTCAACAAATTAGGTGGAAAGTCCACTCTATACGCAACAGTCTCCACCTTTTCTGAAATCTAATATGGACCAATAAATCGTGAAGTTAACTTCTTTGACTTTAGAGCACGAACTACACCGGTTATCGGAGATACTTTCCAGAATACATGGTCTCCATCTTGAAACTCAAGATTCTTCCTCCTCTTATTATGGTAACTATTTTTCCTACTCTGTGAAGCTTTCATCCTCTCTTGGATTACCTTTACCTTCTCCGTAGTCTCTCTCACCATCTCGGGTCCGAGCACCACATGCTCACCCGATTCATACCAACACAAAGGTGTTCTGCACCTCTGACCATACAGTGCTTTGAAGGGTGCCATACCAATACTAGCATGGTAACTATTGTTATAGGTGAACTGAATCAAAGGAAGACAACTATCCCAGGTACGTCCCTGCTCAAGAACATAAGCCCTCAACAAATCTTCTAGAGATTAAATAGTCCTTTCTGTGTGACCATTTGTCTGTGGATGATATGTCCAACTCAATTTCAGCTTCGTCCCCAGAGAATCCTGCAAACTCTTCCAAAAGGCAAAGGTAAACCTCAGATCTCTATCCGACACAATGCTAGAAGGAACACCGTGTAGCTTCACAGTTATCTGAATATAAATCTCTTCCAACTTCGATACAGAAAAATCGATACTAGTCGGAATGAAATGAGATGATTTCGTTAATCTATCAACAATCATCCAAATCACATCGTTCCCTCTTGGAGTACTTGGCAGTCCTATCACAAATTCCATAGATATATTATCCCGTTTCCATTCCAGAATGTCTAAAGGTTCTAACAGCCCTGCAGGTTTCTGATGATCGACTTTCGATTTCTAACAAGTCAAACATGCATACACAAACTGTGCCACATCTTGCTTCAACCCGGACCACCAAAATAACTTTTTCAAGTCGTGAAACATCTTGGTAGCCTCCGGATGAATACTCAAATTGCTTCTATGATGCTCTTCCAGAATCATCTTCCTCATATCAGCAACATCAGGGATACAAATCTTGTTTCGGAATCGCAACACACCTTGGGCATCTAGTTTAAAGTCATTGTCTTCAGGTTTGTTACTCTCGACCATCAAATCTACCAACTTCACATCTAACTTTTAAGCTTCTTTAATATTGTATAAGAAGTCATTGTTAATCTTCAACATCCCCAACATCACACTCTACGGTGTCATTTCACAGACCAAACTCATGTCTCTGAATTGTTTGATCAACTCTAGTTCTCTAACCATCATAGCAGACATATGCAAATTCTTTCAACTCAAGGTGTTAGCTATAACATTAACTTTACCTAGATGATAATTCAAGCCAAAGTCGTAGTCCTACAATAATTCCAACCATCTACTCTGCCTCATGTTCAATTCCTTCTGATCAAATAGATACTGCAAGCTTTTATGATCGCTAAACACTTCAAACCTAGAACCATAAAGATAATGTCTCCAAATCTTCAGCACAAACACTACTGCAGCTAATTCTAGATCGTGGGTAGGATAGTTTCTTTCATGAATCCTTAATTGCCTCGACACATAAGCGAATACTTTATCATTCTGCATGAGTACACCACTTAAACCTAATTTATAAGCATCACAATATACAACAAACGGTTCTTCAGGATTAGGTAATATCAAAATTAGCCATCGTCAATCTCTTCTTTAACTCAACAAAACTCTCTTCACATTGGATGTCCCACACAAATGCTCTACCTTTACAAGTTAGTTGGGTTAACGAAAGTGCCAACTTAGAAAAACCTTCAATAAATCTCCTATAATAGTCGCCCAAACCCAAAAAGCTTCTAATCTCTAACTGATTTTGGAGCTTCCCACTGTAGAACTGCATCTACTTTAGATGGATATACATCAATTCCATCACCTGAAATAACATGACCAAGAAAACTGACTTTTATCAACCATAACTCACATTTCGACAACTTTGCATATAACTTCTTCTCTTTCAATACTTGCAATACAATCCGCAAATGTTCTGCATGTTCCCATTCGGACTTAGAATAAATCAAAATATCATCGATGAATACTACAACAAACCGATCCAAATAAGTGTTAATGATGCGGTACATATATTCCATAAACACTCCCAGCATATTGGTAACATCGAAAGGCATAACGGAATACTCGTAATGTCCATATCAAGTTCTGAAAGTTGTCTTCTGAATGTCCTCATCTTTCACTCGAATTTGGTTATAACCCGATCTCAGATCAATCTTGCTAAATACATGTGCACCCACCAATTGATTCATCAAGTCGTCTATTCTCGGAAGTGGATACCTGTTTTTGACTGTCACTTTATTTAACTGTCGATAATCCATGCACAAACTCATACTAACATATTTCTTCTTCACAAGTAATATCGGAGCTCCCAAAGGAGACACACTTGGTCTCACAAACTTCTTTTCAAGTAACTCTTCTAATTACTTCTTCATTTATGATAATTCGGAAGTCGACATCCTTTATGGTGCCATAGAAATAGGTTTGGTACCAGGTGTCGTACCCCAAAATTTGCCCTCTCATGTTTTCCAAGATCTTCTCTTGCCTGGGTGGTTATAAATACTTGCTTAAAGAAAATAAATTTTGTTAAGATGGTCAAGTGTCTTTCGATTAGAACCTTAACAAGGTACTTCTATTGGGCATCTAAAATCCTTCGAGCGAGCTCCGTTTCACAAAGTTTCAATTGGGCATTTGGCCCCCCTTCGATCAGGCTTGATTCATATGCTTCGATTAGGTATTTGGTCCCCTTTTGATCAAGCTTTAGTCCACCAGCTTCATTTGGGCATTGAGTCCCCTTCATGCAAGCTTTGGTCCATAAGCTTCACTCAAGGCAAAACCCCCCTACAAGTTTGCTTCAATTCACCAGCAGCGGCCTCCTGCATGTTTATTTTGATTCACAAAGCAAAGGCCTCCTGCATGCAAGCTTCATTTAGGGAAAGGCTTCTTCATGCTTTCCTTTGATGCTTGCCTTTGATTCATAAGGAAGAGGCTTCTTCAACTTGCCTTCGATCCACAAGGTAAAGTCCCCTTCAACTTGCCTTCGATTCACTATACAAATACTTCCTACATGCTTGCCTTCGATTCATAAAGCAAGAGCTTCTTTCATGTGTGCTTCGACCCACAAGGAAATGACTTCCTCTACGCGTGCCTTCAGCACACAAGGAAAAGGCCCCTTCAATTTGCCTTCGACCCACAAGGCAAAGACCTCTTTCATACGTGCTTAGATTCATTAAGAAGTTGGCTTCCCTCATGCCTTCAACTCAACCTCTAAACTCTTCAACACACAGTTTTCCACACTTTGACACACAAGATGGTCCCTTCGAAGAACCTTTCCAAAAGTCCATTCGAAGAAACATTTCAAAGGCCCATTCGAAGGATACATAAATGGTGCCATCGAAGGACCTACAATTGACCCATTTGAAGGACACTCAAATGGTGCCTTCGAAGGACCTACAATTGGCTCATTCGAAGGACAAATTATTGTGGGAAACCAGTTTGTTTTATGATGAGTCTTAGTTCAAGCTGTTTGTTGGCCAAAGTCCAACATGCTTCCAAGCCTCCTGCGCAATTGCATTTGAAGGAAGTGATAAAAGAAGCTTCGACTGGCCAGAGTGAAGTGTTCGATTGGGATAGTTGGGTATTTTCAGAGCCATCGAAAGGAGCAGTTTAGAGCCAATCGAAGAACCATACATGGGTGCATTTGAAAGAGTCAGGGGGCGAAACATGTCCAGGTTCACTCAAGATTTCAAAATGTCAAGAATTATCCAAATATGGAAAACTTTCAATATGTTGGATTTTTGTCTCATGGCCTTGAAAGCCTTTGTCTCTTTCCATACTTGCTCTTCTTCTAACTCTATAAATACAAGCCTAAGGATACATTGCCAAGGGACGAAAAAAAGAGGAAAAAAAGGGAGATACATACCATATCACACAGAAATATAGTCATCAGATAGAAACTTATTGCCTATACACGCATTAGCCAGGTGAAAACCTTGTATCCAGGAGTCCACACCAGCCCTCACGCTAGCATATCCACGCCCAAGTTCATAGATCGAAGCATCTTCTATTGGTTAGGGTTTGCAAAATCTAAACTGCACATTTAGGCCATTTAAATACATATTGCGCATACTTTCGTGTTACTAATGATATTTGCATTTGAATGAATGTCTTATATGCAAGCTAAAAGTGTCGGGATGAGATCGTGCCATTAATAGGGCATGATCTAAGTTTCTTTCGAATTTCATGACTTAGGATGTTTCAGGCCAAACAAACCCAGATTCGGACTCAAGGGGTTCGAATTAAGGGAGGGTCGAATTAAGGGAAAGGACTTGGGTTCGACACCCAGGTCATGCTTTTATTTTTGCTAACATTTTGCTTGAAGGTTCAGTGCCCTCCCCGGGAAATCCATTATACATTTTCAACAATATCCTTTGTTGGATCGAAATCCACATCCTTCCCTGGATCGAAGGATGACATCCTTCACTTGATCGAAGGATAACATCCTTCACTGGATCAAAAGCCATCCTTCACTAGATTGAAAGCCATCTCTTTCTCTGGATCGAAAGACTTTTTTTGTATTTTTATTTTTGTGTTGCTCATTTCTTTTAATGGTTTTCCTCTTTAAATCAAAATAGTTATAAAAGAAAAATTAGGTCTAGTCTTTTATAATTAAAATTAATTCTATTAACTAATCAATTAATTATTTTAACCTTTTCTTTAATTTAAAACTAAATAGACTTACGATTTTTAATTAAATAATTTTGCCAAAAATAAAAACAAACAAAAAAGATTGTTATACCTTAGGATTTTTTTAGACTTTCTTTTCTATTTCGCGCGCGTTTACATTTATATTATTGTATCTGTCTACAGGATCTAATAGAATTAATTAGGACTTTTACTGTTTTATTTATTTTTTTCCCAGTTTTAGATATGTACATAATCCCCCTCCTCGAAGCCTTATAATAGCTAGATTTAAATTCCTCATTTTAATTTCCTTTACATATTAACTGTTAAATGTATGGTAATAGGATTGTACGGCAAGAAATTAAAAACAACGTTAGCAAACCTAACATCAAAGACAAAAATAACTGAAAACAAACACACTCTCACATGCACACCTCTAGGGTACTCCCACTTTGGTTGCCTTCAGAAAAATAGTCACAACTCTTGAAACGTGAGAGATTTTAGTGGTTACCCTCGGGTTTAAAAAGATCATAAGTCCCTCGATGACCCTCTCGACGTTGCCTCGATAAAAAATGATCTTAAAACCCTAGGGTAGTTACTAAAACTTCTTGCCAAGTTGCATTTGTGACTATAAAACGTCCCTTCGAATGTCCCTCAAACATCCAAACGACTAGGGCTACCTACTCACTAATAGTAGGATAGCACTGTCTAAAGGAAAGGAGGAAAAGAATGACCCTTTTGAGTAGAGTAGATAGTTCCTAGATGCTATGCTCAAAACAAACTTTTTACACTTACATAAAACAATTTTCAAAAACCTTTTCAAAAACTTTTTATCAACACTCTTGAGGACTGATACAAGAGTTGTCATAAAGCAAATCGCCTCACTAAGGCATTTCAAAAAAAACTTTTCAAAACACACAAAAGCACAAGGTATTTTTCAAATGAGCTAAGCATCTAAGAGCTCGTAGATAACTATGGATGGAAAGGGTGTTAACACCTTCCCTTTCGATGATCTACCCCCTTACTCAGAAAACTCTCGAAAGGTCTTTTTCTTTTCTTTTCACCCTTTCTTTTGTTAGATAAAAGTAAAGTCGACGGCAACTCTTGCTTACCGCAACATTTGCGAACACAAACGCAAAACCAGTATAACAGTCGGTTCTGCTACTGTATCACAGAACTGGCAACTCTATTGGGGAATAATAAATAAAAAAGTGGGTTTACCTTAGAGCTTAGGTCATATTTAATTTGCTTTCCTTGCATGCTTTGATTGTTTTATCTTTAAGGGTTTTTGCTTGGGTTTACTTGTAAAGATCCTACACCCGGATCAGGGGCATCTTTTAGGTAAGTAGCAATAGATCGTGGGGACTGTGCGGGGTATACCGACACGGTTGAAACGATAGCTACATTGGTGTGACACATTTTTTGGTACCGGTAGCCCTTGAGTAGTTAAGGAGAATACAGGGCCGCTGTGTGGTGTCATTGAAGCACCAACCAACCTTAGAACCTTTAATTGAACAACTTGGCCATTAGGAAGTAGTGAGATAGCCAACTTTGGTGCAGTCCGAAGTTGGTTGATACTCGATACTATGCTCATTAAGATCTGACTTCTGGGATATTTCGGTCGCCAATAAAGAGGCTTGCGCTGAAACAATGCTCGGTAAAGAAAGATCAATGATATTGAGATTCCCTAGAACGCGGTTACTATTAATTGGACAGGTTGAACCAACTAAACTTCAAGAGGGTACTTACCTATGGAATCCATGCAAACCTAAACCTAAGGATTTGTTTGTATGCTTATATATATTTATTTGTACATAACATCATAATATCGTACCATAGAATTTCCCTAACCATTTCAAGGATCTCAAAGGGCCTGTGATGCAGGTTTTGATGAATCAGACGTCTACCAAGGGGCAAGGGGATTTATTTTCCTCTAGCCAGTGTCGTCAAAAGATCAAAACACGATAACTTGAGTCAGGGGCTATGACCCACTCGATATGGTGATCTTGTTTCTCATAGAAGCACATTCAACAATACGAAGTTCTTCCGTCAAAGTCACAGTCAAAATTAAACTTCTGACATTTTCTTGTGTTTACCCCGCGAGATCCTTGAAAACATTGCATCCACACATCATGCATGTCATTACCTAACAAGTCTTCCAGTACAGGTTTCTCATGTTCTCGCTATTTATTTCAGCAAGGAAAATGGCTCTCAAATAGAATAACAAAGATCTCTAAACTCAGTATTCTTTGTTCAAGGAAATGTTCCTAAACCTATCCAAGGGGAAAGAAGAATTGAAAGCACTCCTCAACGGGAATTTGACCAAGAAAGATCCTGACAACAACAAGGATGACTAGTTGAAACAACTGCAAGCTGAGATGTAAAGGATGAGAATCCAGATGGGTAGTCAGATGGCCCTTATCTAAAGTTTAGCTCGGGAACAAGAAGAGTTAAGGATTCTCGTCAATAAACTTGATCAACACGGATGCAACCGTATGAAGCAAATAGTCGAGACTGAGGATCAAGTCGTTACTCAGCCCCTGATGAGACAAGAAATTGGCTTGGCGAAGAGTAGACCTTTCCAAATTGCTGCAACATCACGAGCCCAACAATAACCTCACCAACAACGATAGGGTAATCAACGTAAGAGGGATACATCCAATAGGCAATATACCGAACTCAACATGCCAATGTCGCAAGTCTTGCAACACACGTTAAAGTTAAAAATTGTCACAATGAAGGATCCTCCTCAGAATCCTAATAATTTCGCTCCTAGTTACCATCCCAATTAAAAGTCTGCATCTCACTCCAACGGTCCAGGGCATGATACTGATAGTTGTTGCATGTTGAAATATAAGATTCAAAACCTGATTGATGAAGGAGTGTTGGAATTCGCACAAGATGGTCAACTGGAATTTTTCTGTTATCCCTCCAAGGCACATCATCTGAAGTGACAAAGTTTAGGCAGAGAAATTAATGTTCATTCGAATTTTCATTTGTAATTTCTTCATTTTGTTTAAACACTTATCTTTATGTCAGACTTTGGTTACTTTCATTAAAGCATTGCATATGTTTATCTTGAATGAATCCATGCATTTTCACTATACTTAAACTGTGTTTTCACTTCTTATTTGTGATATTCAAATCTTGATTAAAAGCTGTAAGCCTTTAGAGGGAGGATGATGAAAATGATACCATAATATCTGCAATATCCTTTTGAATAGACCTTGTTGACGATGTACAGGCGTTCCTTCAAATCCTAAACAGTGGAGTTATAAGGAAGATGATCCCTAGTTAACCCCTTTGAGCCTAAAAAGTAGGAGTTTTTCTTTTCTCACGAATTAAAACCCTTAATCATAACCTGGGCAGGGTAGTTTCTCAGTTAATTCTAATGTGCATTCAGTCGCAAGCTTTCTCTTCATATAAGACAAGTGGTGTTGAAGACGCCCTTCCAAAACAAAAGATGGTGATGGTTTCACATAATCATTGAAACAGGTAGTCATTAAATCTCATAAGAAAAGCCCGCTAAGTCAAAACCTATGAAGGAGACTTAAGGGAAAAAACGAGGGCATCCCGCTGACTGTAATCACAAAAGAAACAGTTCAGGCAAAAGTAGGGATAATAAAATTAAAAAAATAGGTCGCTGCAAATCCTCAACACAAAAAAAGGGGTTACAAAAATGATTTCCTTCCACAAAATAAACTTTCAGTGTCCGAACCATCACCGGAATATCAAGGCAAAGATTTCATACTCAATTGGGATTTAAATGCACAATTAACTAAGTATAGGACTGAAGAACATCACGAAGAACGGGATGGGTACAAATAAATTTCGAGCTTTTATCTTTTGTTTCTTAAACCGTGAACCAGGCCACGTTACAACCCTTAAAAGTCCTAGTTGAAGCATGGGTTAGTTCGAAAGCATACTTTTACAAAAGGTATCCTGACTCCTGTAAGGTTTTCTATGAATCTTGAGTTGATATCACACTCTTACAAAATTTGTTTGTTTTAATAAAAAAACGAATTTCCAAACATCAAGACATAAGCTTTACATTTTAAAAATACCGTTGTTTGCATATGACTAATTGTTCAACAACAGAGAAATTCGCACAAACGGATATTCGATGAACGAAAATCCTCTCAATGGACAGAATCACCTCAGATGGAAAGACATTCCAGTAACAGGCCTTTCATAATCAAGGGGCATAGCATGGTGTCCAGCTGATCTGGGGCAGTCAAGTCAAGATTCGAGGAATCTCTCAAAAGTGCCAAATAGCCAGGGGGAGATCTCCATTTGAATCGATTGGGGCATTGGACATGAATTCCATCAACGAATCACGTGCAATCAAGAAAACATCTTCTGGCAGTGTGGCAACAATTACTACTATGGACAGTGACAATTCTCTGCACCCGATGAACGCGGACATAGTTAAAATATACTACACATGAGCAAAGACCCGCTAGGTCGACTGGCCTAGGCAAAGATAAGGGCATCCCGGCGAACCAAAAGGGTTCTGGAAAATATTAGGGATATACATATGAAAATATTTTACACCCGGCAAGGCGAAAACCTGAAAAGGCGGCTTGGGCAAAAAAGGGTATCGCGTTGGACTGAAAATCTGAAAGGATAGTCCAGGAAAAAGTTAGGGATTAAAGCATACGACTATGACCCATCGTCTCGTCACTTTTCTATCAGTAGAAGACTTACCACCCTGACCAGCATTTACTCAAAGACTCCAGGAGTTGGGATAACATTCAGACCATCTATAAAATCCCCAGTATATACTTTCTCTAGTAGGTACAGAGGCAGGGGCATCCTACTATAAAATCACTATCGTATCCTCAGCATACAGTCTTATGATGTCAGGTGTTCTTATATCCATGGCAGAGCAAGAATCTCCAATTATTGCCTCGGCATTTTAAAAAGAATCCCATATCCTGGCTCACAAGCTTTTCAGGATTCTCCAGCAGGATTTCATAAAAATACCAAAGTAGTTCACGGAGTTTCCCTTCCCCAACAGATTTTATTTCTCTTATAAATGGAAGTTCATCTCCCAGCAATTCAACTTCAATAAAATTTGAAGACTTACATTCTTCATCCCAAGCAACAATCAGGGATTTATTTTCCTTAGTTCAACAATACAGCAATAGAACGACTGACACATTCATACATTGCATTCATACACCATTTTACAAGTGTCATAGCATATGCAACACGAATGCATATATCACAATCTCATTTATTTTGAGAGCATCATTTGCACTTCATGCATCATGATGTTGCATGCATCTAATTCTTTACCTTTTCAGGAAAGATCGACAGATGAGTGTCATCACCAATTTTCAACAAGTTCCAGATTAATACCTGTAACAAGCCAGGACAACTATCTATGGATGATTGATTGTAGATTAATACCTGGAACCAGACAGGAAAACTATCTACATGAGAAGATTGAGGATTAATACCTGAAACCAGACGGGAAAACTATCTTTCTTTCTAAGGTCAGATATTAATACCTGAAACCATACAGAACAACTATCTCAACAACGACAAAAGAAAGTTCCAAATTAATACCTGAAGCCAAGCAGGACAACTATCTGTGAATAATTAATTGTAGATTAATACTTGAAACCAGAGAGGAAAACTATCTACACGAGCAGATTGAAGATTAATACCCGAAACCAGACGGGAAAACTATCTTTCTTTCTAAGGTCAGAGATTAATACCTTAAACCAGATAGGACAACTATCTCAATGACCGGCAAAAGAAAGTTCCAGATTAATACTTGAAACCAGACAGGACAACTATCTGTGAACAATCAATTGTAGATTAATACTTGAAACCAGACAGGACAACTATATGTGAACAATCAATTGTAGATTAATACTTGAAACCAGACAGGAAAACTATCTACACGAGCAGATTGAAGATTAATACCCAAAACTAGACGGGAAAACTATCTTTCTTTCTAAGATTAGAGATTAATACCTGAAACCAGCCAGGACGACTATCTCAATGACCGACAAAAACAAGTTCCAGATTAATACATATAACAAGCTAGGATAATTATTTGTGGATGACTGATTGTAGACTAATACCTGAAACCAGACAGGAAAACTATCTACATGAGCAGATTGAATATTAATACCCGAAACAAGACGGGAAAACTATCTTTCTCTCTCTTAGGTCAGAGATTAATACCTGAAACCAGACAGAACAACTATCTCAACGACCAAAGCAAGTTTCGGATTAATACCTAAAACAAGATAGGATAACTATCTGTGAACGACTGATTTTAGATTAATACCTAAAACCAGACAGGAAAACTATCTACATGACCAGATGAAGCAATCTTACACGGGTTTCTTCTCATGATCTCTAGATGCATTCTAACACAGACTTATCCTGGAGCAGCCATACACAGGCTCCTTCTCATATGTCTCCAGATGCAGTCTAACATGGACTCACCCTGAAATAACCCTACACAGGCTCTTTCTATTACATTTCCAGACAACGGTTAATTTCATTCTCCCCAGCAAGTTACTGTGAAGCTTGGATTTCAACCAGAAAATAGCAAACTTTCATCTCTCTAGTCTAGAGATAACTCCTCAATAGAGCCTTGGACAACTGAAGTTCCTAGACTCTATTCCCCACATAGTTTTCCTCAAGAAGGAGAATAACCGAAATCAACATTCCCCAGTGAAGTCCTCCTTAGACAACAGGAACAGGAATCCCCATAAAGAGACCTTTTATGAAGTCAACATCTACCTTGGATGGCATCTTTAAGCCCGTCTCTGACAACTCTCAGTCATCTTTTCCAAACGGAATCTTTAAGCCTGTTCCCTACACAATCAACCATCACATCATCGAGTGTAAATTTTTGGGCACTCTAGTGTCCAATCATCTTCCACCTTCAGATCACGAAAGGCAAAATAGCCAATTTAAGAAGATTGAACAGGGGCAGCTGTTGTACCCCAAAATTTTCCCTCTCATATTTTCCAAGATCTTCTCTTTCCTGGGTGGTTACAAATACTTGCTTAAATGAAATAAAAATTTTGAAGATGGTCAAGTGTCTTTCGATTGGCACCTTAACAAGGTACTTAGATTGTGCATCTAAAATCCTTCGAGCAAGCTCCATTTCATAAAGTTTCGATTGAGCATTTGGCCCCCTTCGATCAGGCTTGATTCATAAGCTTCGATTGGGTATTTGGCCCCCTTTCGATCAAGCTTTGGTCCACCAGCTTCGATTGGGCATTGAGTCCCCTTCGAGCAAGCTTTGGTCCATAAGCTTCATTCAAGGCAAAAAAACCCTTACAAGTTTGCTTCGATTCACCAGCAGTGGCCACCTGCATGTTTGTTTGATTCACAAAGAAATGGCCTCCTGGATGCAAGCTTCCTTTAGGGAAAGGCTTCTTCACGTTTTCCTTTGATGCTTGCCTTTGATTCCCAAGGAAAAGAATTCTTCAACTTACCTTCGATCCACAAGGTAAAGGCCCCTTCAACTTGTCTTCAATTCACTAGACAAATACTTCCTGCATACATGCCTTCGATTCACAAAGCAATAGCTTCTTTCATGTGTGCTTCGACCCACAAGGAAATGACTTCCTCTGTGAGTGCCTTCAGTGGACAAGGCAAAGGCCCCTTCAATTTTCCTTCGACCCACAAGGTAAAGGCCCCCTTCATACGTGCTTCGATTCATTAAGAAGTTGGCTTCCCTCGTGCTAGCTTTGACTCCACCTCTAAACTCTTCCACACACATTTTTCCACACTTTGACACATAAGATGGTCCCTTCGAAGAACCTCTCCAAAAGTCCATTCGAAGAAACATTTCAAAGGCCCTTTCGAAGGACACTCAAATGGTGCCTTCGAAGGACCTACAATTGGCTCATTCGAATGACACATTATTGTGGGAAACCAGTTTGTTTTATGATGAGTCTTAGTTAAAGATGTTTGTTGGCCAAAGTCCAACATGCTGCCAAGCCCAAGCCTCCTGCCCAATTGCATTCGAAGGAAGTGACAAAAGAATCTTTGACTGGCCAGAGTGAAGTGTTTGATTGGGCTAGTTGGGTATTTTCAGAGCCATCGAAAGGAGCAGTTCAGAGCCAATCGAAGAACCAGGAATGGGGGCATTCGAAAGAGTCAGGGGGAGAAACATGTCCAGGTTTACTCAAGATTTCAAAATGGCAAGAATTATCCAAATATGGCAAACTTTCAATATGTTGGATTTTTGTCTCATGGCCTTGAAAGCTTTTGTCTCTTGCCATACTTTTTCTTCTCCTAACTCTATAAATACAAGCCTAAGGATACATTTCCAGGGGACAAAAAAAAGAGAAACGAAAAAAAAAGGAGATACATACCATATCACACATAAATATTGTCATCAGATAGAAACATTCCTGCCTATACACGCATTAGCCAGGCGAAAACCTTGCATCCAGGAGTTCACACCAGCCCTCACGCTAGCTACTCCATGCCTAAGTTCACAGATCGAAGCATCTCCTATTGGTAAGGGTTTGCAAAATCGAAACTGCATATTCAGGCCATTTAAATACATATTACACATGCTTTCGTGTTACTAATGATATTTCCGTTTGAATGAATGTCTTAAATGCAAGCTAAAAGTGCATGGATGAGATCGTGTCATTGTTGGGGCATGATCTAAGTTTCTTTCTAATTTCATGACTTAGGATGTTTCAGGCCAAACAAACCCATGCTTTTATTTTTGCTAACATTTTTCTTGCAGGTTCAGTGCCTTCCACAGGCAATCCATCAGAAACTTTCAACAATATCCTTTGCTGGATCAAAAGCCACATCTTTCCCTGGATCGAAGGAAAACATCCTTCACTAGATCGAAGGATAACATCCTTCACTGGATCGAAAGTCATCCTTCACTGGATCGAAAGCCATCTCTTTCTCTGGATCGAAAGACTTTTTTTTGTATTTTTATTTTTGTGTTGCTCATTTCTTTTAATGGTTTTCCTCTTTAAATCAAAATAATTATAAAAAAATCACAAAAAATTAGGTCTAGTCTTTTATAATTAAAATTAATTCTATTAACTAATTAATTAATTATTTTAACCTTTTCTTTAATTTAAAACTAAATAGACTTAGGATTTTTAATTAAATCATTTTCCCATAAATAAAAACAAACAAAAAAGATTTGTATACCTTAGGATTTTTTTAGACGTTCTTTTCCATTTCGCGCGTGTTTACATTCATATTATTGTATCTGTCTACTGGATGTAATAGAATTAATTAGGACTTTTACTGTTTTATTTATTTTTCCCCCAGTTTTGGATATGTACATAATCCCCCTCCCCGAAGCCTTGTAATAGCTAGATTTAAATTCCGCATTTTAATTTCTTGTACATATTAATTGTTAGATGTATGGTAATAGGATTGTATAGAAAGAAATTAAAAGCAATGTTAGCAAACCTAACATCAAAGACAAAAATAACTGAAAACAAACACACTTGCACATGCGCACCTCTAGGGTACTCCTACTTTGGTTGCCTTCGGAAAAATAGTCACAACTCTCAAAATGTGAGAGATTTTAGTGGCTACCGTTGGGTTTAAAAAGATCATATGTCCCTCGATGACCCTCTCGATGTTGCCTCGATAAACAATGATCTTAAAACCCTAGGGTAGTTACTAAAACTTCTTGTAAAGTTGCCTTCATGACTATAAAATGTCTCTTCGAATGTCCCTCAAACATCCAAATGACTAGGGCTACCTACTCACTAATAGTAGGATAACACTATCTAAAGGAAATGAGGAAAAGAACTACCCTTTCAAGTAGAGTTGATAGTTCCTAGATTCTATGCTCAAAACAAACTTTTTACACTTACACAAAATAATTTTTAAAAACCTTTTCAAAAACGCTTTATCAACACTCTTGAGGACTGATACAAGAGTTATCATAAAGCAAATCGCCACACTAAGGCATTTCAAAAAAAAAACTTTTCAAAACACACAAAAGCACAAGGTATTTTTCAAATGAGCTAAGCATCTAAGAGCCTGTAGATAACTACGGATGGAAAGGGTGCTAACACCTTCCCTTTCCATAATCTATCCCCCTTACTCAGAAAACTCTCAAAAGGTATTTTTCTGTTCTTTTCACCCTTTTCTTTGTTGGATAAAAGAAAAGTCAGTGACGGCTCTTGCTTACTGCAACATTTAAGAAACACAAACACAAAACCAGTATAACAGTTGGTTCTACCACCGTATCACACCAGGTACAAGATCAATTGAAAATTCTAGTTCCCTTTATGGCGGAACATTTGTAATATCATCAGGAAAAACTTCGGGAAAGTCGCACACAACCTGTAACTTGTCAATTGCAGCCTGATTCTAAATGGATAAGGATACCATTAAAGAAAACAATTGAGCTTCATCCCGCAATAACTTATTCAACTGTCTGGCTGATAAGAAACCATCTCTCTCTTCCTCTTCAGGAGTAGAAAATTGCACCGACTTGTCATAACAGTTAATATGAACGCAGTTATATTCCAACTAGTTCATACCTAAAATCACGTCCAGGCCACTCAACGGTAAACAAACTAGATCAACAACAAAATATCTGTCATAGATGGACAAAGGACACTTCAAGCATACTAAAGAAGTAGTCACCATCCCTTAGTTGGAGTATCGACAACCATCTCCCCATTCATCGAAGATAACACAAGACTTAACTTTTTAGCATAATCAGTAGCAATAAAGCAATGTGTAGCACAGTATCAATAATAGTAATTAAAGAAGTTCCATAAATGAAACATATACCTATGATCAAGCAGTCTCCACGGGATATCTGAGTCCCAGCTAAAGCAAACACTTTCCCAACGGATCAGTATTTCTTAGGTTTCTGGAACTGGGAACTGATAGTCCTTTTTCACCGCAGTTGAAATATATTACTTCCTTGTGTTTACACTCTGTTATCTCATTCCCGGTTTTTCCACAACAGAAACACCTCTTCACTTCAGTATTACATTCGCTACTCTGATGACAAGGTCTTCCACATTTGTAACATATGACACCAGCAGGAGCACCTCTCCCACTTGGCTCCTACCATCAGTAGCCTTCTGTTTTCCTTTATCAGTCGGAGCATTGTAAGGCTTCCCATGATATGGTTGTTGCTTGCCTCTCTTCTCAGTGGCAATCTTGTAGTGAGCCTCACTATCTTCTTCATAAATCCTGCAGATGTTCACTAAATCTGGAAACTTACGGATTCGTTGATACCCAATTGCCTTCTTAATTTCTGAACGCAATCCATTTTCAAACTTCACACACTTTGAGAATTCAGCAGTCTCTTTGCTGTAATGAGGATAATAGTTCTCCAATTCCACAAATTTGGCAGCACAATCAACTACCGATAAATTCCCTTGTTTCAGTTTCAGATATTCGATCTCCTTCTTCCTACAGACATCTTCTAGATAATACTTCACCAAGGATTCCCTGTGAATCACAGCCCAAGTAATAGCCTCTCATGTGCCTTCCAAAATATGGTGAGTAGCAATCCACCAGTCATCAGCCTCTCGTGCCAGCATATGCGTAGCAGAAAGCACTTTCTACGCATCAGAACAGTCCATAACTCGAAAGATCCTCTCAATATCCTTGAGCCACTCCTGCGCTCCTTCAAGGTCATGCTTCCCTTTAAATGTAAGTGGATGATTCCTCTGGAAAGTTTCCAAAGAACGAGATTCATTGTTCCCACCAATGTTAGGCTGATTCTGCATTGCCTAATCCAATGTCTGTAATGCATTAGCGAGCGCATAATTTCCTCTTCCAGCCATTTCTTTGCTCGCATCACAACATCAAACAGCGGTTAGACAGAAAAACATTGACAGTAGTCTACTGTCACACTTCACTAATGACTCAACAACCTGGTCGGACTGACTGATCTACTATGATACCAATTGTAACACCCTATTTCCCCGTCGGTAATTTATATAATACACAGAAAATAATTAATTTCTAAATAAACATCAATCAAATAGGATGTCACATACTTCGCCAATCACACATGCTCAAAATAAGGATACACAACACAAATCGTGTATTCAAAAGTCTAAAACTTTAATGCATTTATTCGCAGCGGAAAAACATCAATAAACAGTCATCTTAATTTTTCAATAAAAGTTATAGTTATTATCTTTCATACATTAGCATAATCATGAAACAATTCAAACAACAGAGAAATACATGTTTACTCCTAACATAACAAAGCAAATCACGCGAAACCCCCAAGTGTTACGTATCAGAGCAGACACCGACTCAATCTACACAACTGAAGGAACTTCTCAGTTAACCTTCAATATCTAGCTACTTCAGATCATCTGCACGTTACCCACAGGGACGTAACATTCAAACAGAAAGGGTGAGATATCATAACAATATAAGAGGAAGCATATTAATGAGCAGGTAAGATTCAAGCACATAAACAACACATAACATATATCGTAATACAATACACACTTTCATAAATCTTCACCCAATCGTATTATCAATCACAATATGATGAAAAAGACTGACATTGATGTAATTCATGTGGTACCAATAGGGTAGAACCCTCTTTTCAATAATGCCAATTTAGGGCAATCAACTTCACTCGCCAATACAGGCCTTCGCTCGCCAATACAGTCCTTCGCTTTATGAATGCATGAGACACTATCATGCAACAACATACTTCACATTCATTGCTATTAATCAGCAAAATTTCACCAATACAGGCCATTCGTCATCATCATCATCATATAACTCGTGTCATAAAGTCAAAACAATCATCGCAAATGACCATAACATATTTCATGGCACACAAATTAAAACACACCTACAGATCGGTATCAATGTTGATGAAATAATTAACTAAAGTATTATAAGTCATTTTTATAAGATAGGAAGTTATTTTATCTTTGTTATCTCATGCTCGGTTTTTCCATAATGGAAACACCTCTTCACTTCAGTATTACATTCACTACTCTGATGACCAGTTCTTCCATATTTGTAACACACGATACCAACAAGAGCACCTCTCCCACTTAGCCTCCTACCATCAGTAGCCTTCTATTTTCCTTTGTCGATCAGAGCATTGTAAAGCTTCCCACGATATAGTTGTTGCTTTCCTCTCTTCTCAGTGACAATCTTGTAGTTAGCCTCATTATCTTCTTCATAAATCCCATAGTTGTTCACTAAATATGGAAACTTACGGATCCACTGATACCCAATTTCCTTCTTAATTTCCGAACGCATTCCATTTTCAAACTTCACACACTTTGAGAATTCAGCAGTCTCTTCGCTATAATGAGGATAATAATTCGCCAATTCCACGAATTTGGCAGCACAATCAGATACCGATAAATTCCCTTGTTTCAATTCTAGATATTCAATCTCCTTCTTCCCATGGATATCCTCTGGGTAATACTTCACCGGGAATTCCCTATGAAACACAACCCAAGTAATAGCCTCTCATGTGCCTTATAATCTCTAGTGAGTAGTAATCCACCAGTCATCAGCCTCTCGTGCCAGCATATGCGTACCAAAATGCACTTTTTGTGTATCAGAGCAGTCCATAACCCTAAAGATCCTTTCAATATCCTTGAGCCACTATTTTTATCCTTTAGGAATATGCTTACCTTTAAACATAGGTGGATGATTCCTCTGGAAAATTTCCAAAGCATGAACTCTATCATTCTCACCAGCGTTAGGTTGATTCTGCATTGCCTGAGCCAACGCCTGAAATACATTAGCAAATGCACCATTTCCTCTTCCATCCATTGCTATGCTTACATCACAACATTAAACAATGGTTATACAGAAAACATCGACAGTATTCTACTGTCACACTACACTAACGACTCAATAACCTGGCCAGACGGACTGATCTGCTCTGATACCAATTGTAAAACCCTATTTCCCCGTCAGTAATTTATATAATACCCAGAGTAAATTAATTTCTAAATAAACATCAATCAAATAGGATGTCACATACTTCGCCAATCACACATGCTCAAAATAAGGATGCGCAACACAAATCGTGTATTCAAAAGTCTTAAACTTTAATGCATTTATTCGCAGCAGAAAAACATCAATAAACAGTCATCTTAATTTTTCAATCGAAGTTATAATTGTTATTTTTCAAACATCAGCATAATCATAAAACAATTTAAACAATGGAAAAATACATGTTTACTCCTAACATAACAAAGCAAATCATGTGAAACCCCTAAGTGTTACGTATCAGAGCAGACACTGACTCAATCTACGCAACTAAAGGAACTCCTCAGCTAACCTTCAATCTCTAGCTACTTTGGATCATCTGCATGTTACTCATGCAGAGGTAACATTCAAACAGAAATGGTGAGATATCATAACAATATAAGAGGAAGCATAATAATGAGCATGTAATATTCAAGCACATAATCAACACTTAACAAACATCGTAATACAATACATACTTTCATTAATCTTCACCCAATTGAATTATCAATCACAATATGATGCAAAAGACTGACACTGACACAATATATCTGGTAGAACAAGGGTAGATCCCTCTTTGCAATAATTCCAATTTAGGGCAATCAACTTCGCTCGCCAATACAGGCCTTCGCTCGCCAATACATGCCTTCGCTTTATGAATACATGAGACACTATAATGCAAGAACATACTTCACATTCATCACTATTGTTTATCAAAATTTCACTAATACAGGTCACTCGTCGTCATCATCATCATCTAACTCGTGTCACACAGTCAAAACAATCATCACAAATGACCACAACATAATTCATGTCACGCAAATCAAAACACACCTACGGATCGATATCAATGTTGATGAAATAATTAACTACTGTATTATAAGTAATATTTATATGATAAGAAATTATTTTATCTTTCCAACGGTCCAAACGGCGCGTTAAACGAACACCCGAGGCAAAAGTTATGAGTTTTAGAAGTTTTCCAAAAATGTTGTCAGTAACAGTGGTAACCGGTTACCCAGTTATGGTAACCGATTACCGCAGGACAGTAACCCCATTCTTTTCAAAAATCTCTTTCAGTAACCAGTTACCCACTTATGGTAACTAGTTACCACAAGACAGTAGATATTCATGTAAATGCCTTTGATATGGTAATCGGTTACCATATTTGGGTAACCGGTTATCCTGCGATAGTCGTGAAAAATTATGCATCTTCCATGTTACGACCCCCCATGTTTCAACACCCAAAATTCGTAATTTTTACATCAAAATTAATCTCTTTAATAGGTTAATTATTCATCAACATTTATCTACCAATCCTAACCAATTCATATCATTCAATCACATCAAAATACACCGAAATCACCAAAAATCCATCAATAGGAACAAACCTCAAAAACAACCAAATATGGAGAAATCAAAACATACGATCATACAACCTAAATCCTACCATACCCCATTATTAGAAAAACCCTTATAGAGTTAGAATCCCCCCTTACCTTAGGTTCTTGGTTGATTCTTAATTCCTACGGTGAAATCCTTGCCCTAACTTCCTAGTGCTCTTTCTCCTCTTCTCTCTTCTATGCTTCTTTTGTTCTATTTCACGTATTGACTCATTCTCTTTAATCTCACTTCTTATAATCTAATAATAATAATAATAACTACCCCAAAAAAATAATTATTTAATTATTATTATAAAATAATAATAACTATCCTAATAATATAATAATAGTAATAATCCATATTATTCTACACACCCCTATGTTTCTACACAATTAGCCAAACACCCTCCATAACCTTAATTTTTATAACTCTAAGGTATTTAGTACCCAACAAGGCATCACAACATATCATAAAATCCATCGACTCTTATGATTTCACCGCATCATCTTATTATTTAATTAAAATAAATTTTAATTAAATCTGGGTGTTACAACTCTCCTCCACTTAGAATATTTTTGTCCTTGAAAATTACCTGAAGCAAATAACTATGGATAAGCCTCCCACATATTACTCTCTAGCTCCCACGTTGCATTCTCTTCGGTAGCTCCTCCCTAGATTACTTTCACAAGGGTGATCTCTTTGCCTCTCAACCTCTTTAATTTGCAATCCTCGACCCTCACAGGTGCAGTCTAAACAGTAAGATTATCCCGTACTTGCACATCATCTATCGGAATTACATGTGAGGGATCTGAAATATATTTACGGAGTTGCAAAACATGGAACACATCATGCAAATTTGACAGATTAGGCGGCAAGGCCACTCTATACGCAATAATCCCCACCTTTTCTGAAATCTGATACCGACCAATAAACCACAAAGTCGACTTCTTTAACTTTAGAGCACGACCTACACCGATTATCGGTGATACTCTCAAGAATACATGGTCCCCACCTTGAAACTCAAGATTCTTCCTTCTCTTATTATGGTAACTATTTTTCCTACTCTGTGAAGATTTCATTATCTCTTGGATTACCTTTACCTTCTCCGTAGTCTCTCTCACCATCTCGGGTCCGAGCACCACATGTTCACCCGATTCATACCAACACAAAGGTGTTCTGCTCCTCCGACCATACAGTGCTTCGAAGGGTGTCATACCAATACTAGCATGGTAAATATTATTATAGGTGAACTCAATCAAAGGAAGACAACTATCCCATGTACCTCCCTGCTCAAGAACACAAGCCCTCATCAATTTAACTAGCGACTGAATAATCCTTTCCGTCTAACCATCTATCTGTGGATGATATGTCGAACACAATTCCAGCTTCATCCCCAAAGCGTCCTGCAAACTCTTCCTAAAAGCAGAGTTAAACCTTGGATCTCTATCCGACACAATGCTAGAAGGAACACTGTGTAGCTTCACAATTATCCGAATATAAATCTCTGCCAACTTTGATACAGGAAAATTGATACTAGTCAGAATGAAATGAGCTAATTTTTTTAATCTATCAACAATCACCCAAATCACACCGTGCCCTCTTAGAGTCCTTGGCAGCCCCATCACAAAGTCCATAGATATATTATCCCATTTCTATTCCATAACATCTAAAGGTTCCAACAGCCCTACAGGTTTCTGATTTTTGACTTTTGATTTCTGACAAGTCAAACACGCATACATAAACTGTGCCACATCTCCCTTCAACCCGGACCACCAAAATAACTTCTTCTAGTCGTGATACATCTTGGTAGCTCCCGGATGAATACTCAAATTACTTCTATGGCCCTCTTCCAGAATCATCTTTTTCATATCATCATCATCAGGGATACAAATCCTATTTTGAAATCACAACACACCTTGGGCATCTAGTTTAAAGTCATTGTCTTCAGGTTTGTTACTCTCGACCATCAAATCTACCAACTTCACATCTAACTTTTGAGCTTCTTTAATATTGTCTAAGAAGTCATTGTTAATATTCAACATCCCTAAAATCATACTTTGCGGTGTCATTTCATAGACCAAACTCATGTCTCTTAAGTGTTCGATCAACTCTAGTTCTCTGACCATCATAACAGACGTATGCAAAGTCTTTCAACTCAAGGCGTCAACTACAACATTAACTTTACCTGGATGATAATTCAATCCAAAGTCGTAGTCCTTCAATAAATCCAACCATATCCTCTGCCTCATGTTCAATTCCTTCTGATCAAATAGAATACACAAGCTTTTATGATCGCTAAACACTTAAAACCTAGAACCATAGAGATAATGTCTCCAAATCTTCAGCATAGACACTACTGCAACTAATTCTAGATCATGGGTAGGATAGTTTCTTTCATGAATCCTCAATTTCCTTGATGCATAAGCGATTACTTTATCATTCTGCGTGAGTACCCACCTAAAACCAATTTATAAGCATCATAATATACAACGAACGGTTCTTCAGGATTACGTAATATCCAAATTGGAGCAATCGTCAATCTCTTCTTTAACTCAACAAAACTCACTTCACATTGGATGTCCCACACAAATGCTCTACCTTTACAAGTTAGTTGAGTTAACAGAAGTGCCGACTTAGAAACACCGTCAATAAATCTCCTATAATATCCGGCCAAACCCAAAAAGCTTCTAATCTCTATAACTCATTTTAGAGCTTCCCACTGTAGCACCACATCTACTTTAGATGGATCTATAGCAATACCATCACTTGAAATAACATGACCAAGTAAACTGACTTCTGTCAACCAGAACTCACATTTTGACAACTTTGCGTATAACTTCTTCTCTTTCAATACTTGCAATACAATTCAAAAATGTTCTGCATGTTCCCCTTTGGGCTTAGAACAAATCAAAATATCATCGATGAATGATACAACAAAACGATCCAAATAAGTGTTAAAGATGCGGTTCATATATTCCATAAACACTCCGATGCATTGGTAACACCGAAAGGCATCACGGAATACTCGTAATGTCCATACTGAGTTTTGAAAGCTATCTTCTGAATGTCCTCATCTTTCACTCGAACTTGGTAATAACCCGATCTCAGATTAATCTTGCTAAATACACGTGCACCCACCAATTGATCCATCAAGTCGTCTATTCTTGGAAGTAGATACCTGTTTTTGACTGTCACTTTATTCAACTGTTGATAATCCACACACAACTTTATACTACCATTTATCTTCTTCACAAGTAATGCCAGAGCTCCCCAGGGAGACACACTTGGTATTACAAACTTCTTTTCAAGTAACTATTCTAATTGCTTATTCAAATCTGATAATTCGGACGTTGACATCATGTACGGTGCCATATAAATAGGTTTGGTACTAGGTACAAGATCAATTTAAAATTCTACTTCCCTTTCTGGCGGCACATCTGGAATATCATCAGGAAAAACTTCGAGAAAGTCGCACATAACCTGCAACTCGTTAATTGCAGCCTTATTCTCAATGGATAAGGACGCCATTAAAGAAAACAATTGAGCTTCATCCCACAATAACTCCTTCAACTGTCTTGCACATAAGAAACCATCTCCCTCTTCCTCTTCAATAGTAGAAAACCGCACTGAATTGTTATAACACTTAATATGAATGCAAATATATTCCAACCAGCTCATACCTAAAATCACGTCCAAACCACTCAACGGTAAACAAACTAGATCAACAACAAAATATCTGTCATATATGGACAAGGGACACTTCAATCATACTTGAGAAGTAATCACCGATCCCTTAGCAGGAGTATCAACAACCATCTTCCCATTCATCGAAGACAACACAACACTCAACTTTTTAGCATAATCAACAGCAATAAAGTAATATGTAGCACCAGTATCAATAATAGTTGTAATACGGTGGAAGAACTGACTTGGGTGTTTTGTGTTTGATCGTAACTATTACGGATATTAAGAGTCGCCACCCACTTTTATTTTATCCAATAAAGGAAAGGGTGAAAAGAACAAGAAATACCTTTTGAGAATTTTTCTTGAGTTCGGGGGGTAGGTTATGAAAAGGGAAGGTGTTAACACCCTTTTCATCCGTAGTTATCTACGGGCTCTTAGTTGCTAGCTCACTTTGAAATTCTTTGTTTGAAATGTGTTTGTGATAGTTTTGAAAGTATTTTTGAAAAGTTCCTTCGTTTAGGCAAACTTTGTAATGATTCTTGTCTCTATAAGAATGCATTCAAAGTGTTTGACTTTTGAAAATATTTCATTTGAAAGTGTTGGTATGTTTGAAAGATTTTTTGAAAAGGGTTGTGAGCAAGCAACTATGAACGTTCTACCTACTCAAAAAGTCTTGATTATTTCCCTCCTCCTATAGATATTTCTATCTTACCATTGATTGGTAAGAAGCCCTGTCATTGGATGTGAAGGGACTGGTGTGGGTCATCGTGTAGTCATAGAAAGCAATGTTGTGAGATACCTTAGCAATTTGTCGTAAGGGTCTAAGATCATTTATGAAGGCAACTTTGAAGGGTCATCGAGGGACTATGATCTTGTATTTGTTTGTTTTTGCTAAAGTATTCCACATGCGAAACATGACTATTTTATTCTCAAGGCAACAAGTGAGTCTAACCCTAGAGGTGCAAGTGTGTGAAGTGTTTGTTTTTTTCATGTATTCTTATCCTTGAATTAGGATTTTCTATTTGTCAATTTTAGTCTTGTCATACAAACCCTAATTACTAGCATTGATATTGAAAGTGATAATTTATGGAAAGGTAAAGTTCTACGCTATTACATCATTTGGGGATGGGGTACAAATTTACAAATGGGAGAGAAGAAATTAAACCCTAAGTTACTATTACAACCATATTGAACGGATAAATAATGTACCAAAATGTAAAGATAATATACAAGGATATGATGTGGAAAGAAAAGAAAGTTGATTGTTTTGGTTTGAGTTTTTGATATGAAAAGGTTTTTATTAACCTAACTAAAATAAAAATAAAATAAAATAATTAATTTATTCTAAGTTAATTTCAAATAACTAAACCTAATTTAATTAAGAAAGGAAAATGGATTAAGAAACAATTTTTTTAGGGTTTTGATGAAAAGGTGTTAATTTAATTAAACTAGTATAAAAAAGTTAATTAATTAAAAATCCTAAGTTCTAAATTAATTTTAATGAAAATAAAATAAACCTAAGTCTAAATATTAATTTAATTAAAAAATAAATTTGTTAAAGAAATATTTTTGGTCCTTTTTGTCTAAAAGAAATAAAATAAAATAAAATGCTAAATACCTAAATAAATAAATAACAATATTTTTGGTATTTTTGGTTAGTAAAAATAATAATAATAATAATAATTATTATTATTATTATTATTATTATTATTATAAAGAAAAAGGAAATAAATTTAAAATTGTAAAATTAAGTCAGGAGGTGTGAAAGTGATTTGGTTAGTTTAAAAGTAAAACAGGTTCTGTTTTGTATTAGGCCCATTAGTATTTCTGTAAATCAGAAAAAAACAAAACAATAAAAAGTGAGATGGGCTAAGTGGTGGAAAATAGAATGGGGGGTCAGATGGAGTAAAATAATGCAAGGCCCAATGGATGAGGCCCGTGCGCGCAGTTGTTTGACAAAAGAGAGGAAAATAATGAAAAAAATTGGAAAAAAGGGCAGCGCTGGGGCTCGAACCCAGGCCCTTAGCAATAATACGCGTGTGCTTTACCACTGGGGTGGCTATACATCCGTTAACATGTGTAAAACCATAAATATATATTATAAAATCAGTTCTAATGATAAACTTCATCTTCTTCCTCGCGCCAGCCAGAGCCTCTGCATTTCATTCATTTCTCAACCATTCTCAAAAGTATGAACATCAAACATGTTAGAAATTTCACCACGATTCCAGAAATGAAAATAACTTAAACAATGGCTCAAAGATGAGCATACTTTTGACTATTACCAATTCTAACCTAATTTTTTCAGAAAGTTCAAACTTAAAATTCTCACTAGTTAAGCAATATAAATGAATTCTAAGGACATGGTCAGCTTCAGGGCAATGATTTCTAAACTTTATCTTTGAAAATGGAAAGCTAACAATGCCTATATGAAGAGATTGAAAATCAGAAAACTTACCTCAAAACTGGATTTCGTGTTTTGAATTTGAGCTTGCTTTAAGTTGCTGTAATGATCAAGTCAGCTTCCTTGAGTCCCTAGGAAGTTATTCCAATGGTTACCTTAAGCTGAGAGTGCTTGAACTGGCCTGGAGAAGTCAAGGAAGCATGGTGATATAGGTGTAACAGTTTGAAAACATGGATTAGGATAGTCTTTATATGTGTATTAGAAGCTTTGTGAATGGTTTGGCCAAGAAACGCACGAGTGGATTTGAAGATGAGTGTGTAAAGTCAGAAATGACACAAAAATGGAGGTTTTGTGAAACTTCTGGATTGAGGTAGTTTGAGAGGTTTAGAGGTCTTGTAATCTCGTTTATTAGCCCACAAATAGTGCTTCTATTAATAAGCAAGAGATTTGAAGTGCATACATTGATCAGATTTCCAAATCACATATTATGGATAGGTTTCTTGATTTTGAAGCAAAGTTGACAAACATCTTTCCAAGACATGATACAAGGCTATCTAGAGTGATTTGAAGCTTTAAACATGTTGCTTCTGGCTTGCAGATGTTGTGTGTGCAGAAAGAACAAGTGCAAAGCTTAAGGAGAGTGGACTTTGTGATTAAAGTGAACTTTTCCAAAATGGAAGTGTGAACTTTGTGCCATTAATGGAAAATTGACTTGGACAATGCTTCAAACACTTGGATAATGGCTCAATCAATTGTGTAAACCATTAATTATGGAGTGAAACCAAGTTTGAGGCCTACAAATCAAGATTATGCAGTATGGCTTGTAGATTTGATCAAATGTTCTTCATAAATTCTGCCTTGTAAATCAAGAATGAAACCCTAACTTTATCTCTTCGATTCTCTTAGCTCAAGCATGATCTCAATGAGTTCTTGAACTTTTTGGAAATCTTGTAACATCCTTTACAACCTTAATGTTTTCAATTTTTAAATATTCCAATTGGAACTATGTGAAAAGTTGTCATGAAATTAGTACAAAAAATCTACCTAACTAGGTCAAATTTTCACTAAGTGTTTTAAGAAAAAGTTCATGACTTTATGGCCTTATAACTCAAAATCTAAGAATTTTTTGGACATGAGCCCTATAATACAAGTTTTTAGAATTCATAAATATCCACAACTTTCATGTTTAAAGTTTTTCTTGAATCATCTTGCATCATGGTGAAAAATTGGCATAAAGTCATGAAGAAAAGCATGTATAAAACACTTAGAAAAATTTCTAAATCTTAAACATTTTGACTTTTCAAAATGAATTTTTACTTTCTTGATGATCAAGTTTCATATTTTTGCATGTCTTGATGAAATGTGATCTTTGAAACTTAATTTTGACCAAAAAGTCAAAGTTTGACTTTTTAGTGTATAGTTGACTTTTTCACCAGTTGATTAAATTTCAACTATCAATCGATTGATCTTGAGAAATAAATTGAACCATGTAATTAGGTTAATATGATGCATTTTAATCCTTGATATCATGTTTCAAGCCAATAAGTCATGTATTAGGTCAAAAGTCAAAAATCAAGTATTCTCAATCAAAACCCTAATTTTAACCATTTTGCCCTTTTAGTGATTTGATCAATTTTCTTAGGGAGTTGTTATCCAAACTTGACCAATTTATACATATGAGTTCAAAATGTTGATATGGGCCAAAAATATTGAAGTTTGACTGTAAGTTGACCACAATTGACTTTTTACCCAATATAGTTGATTTTAGGTCATCTGATCAATTGACTGAGCAAACTTAAACTGCAAGACTTGAAACTTGACATGAGAAATCTTGAAGGTCCATAAGGATCCATAAAAGTTATATGAGGCATTAAAAGTCCAATTGTCCTTGTGAAAACTAAAACTCTAACTTGAGGTATCAGTGTTGAGGAGATATCTTAACCTAGTCAATCCTTGTGCAAGTTTGAGCTATTGAAGATCTTGTGGGAAATATCTTGAGAAATGAGAGGGGAAATTTTGGGGTACAACAGCTTCCCCTGTTCAATCGTCTTAAACCTGAAGAGTTATATTGGCGGGTCTGCCATTCGTGACTTGAAGGTGAAAGATGATTAAACCCTAAAGTGCCTAGAAATTTGCACTTGATAATGTGTTAGTTGATTATGTCAGGAATGGGCTTAAAGATGCCATTTGGAGAAATGATGAAGAGTTTTTCAGAGATGGGCTTACAGATGCCATCCAGAGTGAATGTTGGTAGAAACTGAAAGATGTATCGGAATAAATCCTTGGTCGATTTATACTGAAATTGTAGATGTATTTTGCCGGTCTTTAACTGGGAGAAAGAAATCTAACCAGAAGAGGCCTTGTGATGATGACTATACCAGGGAAACAAATCTAATCAGAAGAGGCCTTTTGGTTGCCTATTATTAACTAGAGGAAGTGAATCTATCCAGAAAAGGTCTGTTGATTGCCTATTATTAACTGGTAGAAGTAAATCCATCCAGAAGAGGACTGTTGATTGCCTATTATTAACCGGTAGAAGTAAATCCATCCAAAAGAGGACTGTTGATTGCCTATCATTAACTGGAAGAAGTAAATCTATCCAGGAGAAGACTTTTGTTTTGTTTACTGACTTTTCCTGCAAAGAAGAGGGCTAGTTGCATGCAGATGTATGCATGGCGTAATGATGTTCTCAAAATAAATGAGGTTATGTTATATGAATTTGTCATGTATGTAGTATGATGCATGAATATGAAATATTGTTGAAGCATATCCTTGTCTGGAAATAAATCCTTGATAAATGCTGGGGAGTTTTGAGAAGTTAAATCCTGGATTACTGTTGGGGATGAAAAGTACTTGCATCTTCAAATCTGATTTAGAGTGTAGCCGTTGGGATTCCTATAACACCCATTAATTTAATTAATTATTTAATTAAATTATTTTGGATTATTTGTTGAAGTTGTGAGATGTCGGGGATTGTTGGTATAAGTTGTTAGATTATTATTAATTAATTAAGTTATTGATTAATAATAATAATAATAATGTTGGAATTAATGGAATAATATAAGATTATGTTATTGGACCTATTTTAAATGGTGGTATATAGTACTAAGGGGGGTGAGATTTAAGCCCAAGAGAAATAATTCTATTATTATTGAGTTTGGTTATAATAATAGAAATTAGTTATGACAGTAAGGAGAATAGGTTTTGTCAAGAGGAAGAAGAATAAGGGTTGGAAGAGAGAAAGAGAACGTGAAAGTTGCAGAAAAGAAGGAAAGGAGGCAAAACGGAATTCGACCGGAAAATTGTAGAGTGATCTCCAATCTAATGTAAGGTGGGGTTCTGACTCTATAATAGGGTTTATGATGAGTAGTATGTGGGATTGGATTTGAAAAGTTGTTTTGTTTATGATTGATATATATATATATATATATATATATATATATATATATATATATATATATATATATATATATATATATATATATATATATATATATATATATATATATATATATATATATATATATATATATATATATATATATTGTTGTTGTTGTTTGATGAGGATTAATAATTTAGAGATGAATAATGATGCCCTAACGCTGTATAATTGATGTAGAAACATAAGATTATTATTATTGATGATTGCCTATGATTAGAGGATGCTTTTAGGGCCTAAGGCATGGAAATCGCAGTGAAATCGCAGAATATATTCAGCACAGCTCAGTATGAGTCGACCTCAAAAGCCATGCGTCGACACATGCAGGAATTAAAACTCAGGATGAGTCGATACATAAGGACCATGCGTCGACACATACAGTGTTTCAAACTCAGTATGAGTCGACACAAGAGGTTATGCTTTAACTCATGCAGGACTCAAAGCCCAGTACGCGTCGACTCAAAGAGACATGCATTGACTCATGCAGTCTGATTTTTGACAGATTCTTCCAAAGGCTGTAACTTGAGTTTCCGGACTCCGTTTGAAGTTTCGTTTGAAGCGTTGGATAGCTAATGCGATGAACTTCATTCTTAAGGATTAAAATGAAGGATAATAAGAATAATCCTAGTACCTAAATTAGGATTAGAGATAGCTTCCCATGTTAACCGTTATGATAATTTTGTGAAGTATGATGAAGATAAGACGATCTTAGATTATGTGTTGTTCATAACAGTAAGAATAATAATAATAATGATGTAGTATTACAGAATAATAGTATGTAGAGGTTTGGTAATTAGAGATAAGACTTAGATGATTAATTAATTATATGCATTATCATGTTGTAGGCCTATGGCTAACGTTGAGGGATTGTCGACTTGTCGTTGTATCGTTGTTATGGCTGAGTTGCTGTGGAATTATGTTGATGAATTATGTTAATCAACTATTTTGATGAATTATGTTGATGAATTATGTTGATGAATTATGTTGATGAATTATGTTGATGAATTATGTTGATGAACTATGTTGATGAATTATGTTGATGAACTATGTTGATGAATTATGTTGATGAGTTATGTTGATGAGTTATGTTGATGAATTATGTTGATGAATCATGTTGATGAATTATGTTGATGAATGATGTTGAGATGCCTCGAATAATTGGCAGCTATTAAGATATAGGCTCCTGGCCAATGATGATGTTGTGCTGAGGTGTTGTTAATTGTGGTTGTTATTACTACATTCATGATTGTGTTGCATACATTGCATATCAAGATGGAGTTGATGCTCGTTAAGATGGTCTGTATTGGCGAATATTAAGATGAAGGCTTATGCCTTGTTGATGCCTCTATTTATTGGCAATTATTTTGAGATGGGACTTCTGCTCCAATGGTACCACATTCATGTGCATTGTGATTGAGTCGCATTTGATGTTGCATCTTGAGTTGTGGTGAAGATAGAACCGTTGTTGCTTTATGTTGTTGACTTGTTGTGACAAGTATTATCTAAAAGTTGTGAATTTAGTAGTTATGTTGTGTTGATGTTTTGTTGTGATTAATGTTGTTTGTTAGTTGTGAAGTGGTGATGATATATGATCTGATCTAATATAATATTTATCATATGACTAATTATATAGTTTGATATCTCACCCCTTCTATTTGAATGTTTCCCTCTGTTGGTAACGTGCAGGTAATCAAGAAGGGTAGTTATTACCTTGTTAGTTCAAGTCGGTGTTGTCGCTCTGATACATAGCACTCGGGGGGATGAACGCTTGATGTTTAGTTGTTGATTATTATTTCAGTTGCTGAATTTTTAAGTTGATTACATGAAATAATTTTTGTCTTGAGGTTGTTTTAGTTGAATAAAATATGTTAAGTGAATTGAAGTTGAGTATGTATATTCTGTTGCTTAGCAATAAAAAGTTGTTTGATTTTGAAGAATAAATCAGATCATTATTGGTTCATCTGAGTTAAGTGTTATGTATCTGTTTGTATGAGATTAAATGAAGATTGATTTTTAGTTGAAAATGTAGCATCCTATTTATGTTGAACTCTGATTTTCTTATTATCCGCCGGGTAGAAATAGGGTGTTACAATTCCTGCTTTGTTGTTTGAGGAGAATTTCTTTGGGGAACATTGACTTTGCTTGAGAAAACTCTTCGGGAAGTGTTGATTTTTGCTTGGGGAATAGAAGTTCAGGAGTTTTAGTTGTCCATTGCTCTACTGGAGAATTATCTCTTGACTGGGAGAATGAAATTTAGTTGTTATCTGGTCGAAATCCAGGCTTCATAGCAACCTACTGGGGATAATAAAGTTAATTGTTAACTTTTCAGATTCCAAGCTTCACAGCAACTTGAAGTTAACTGTTATCTGGTCGATTTCCAGGCTTTGCAGCAACTTAGATGAAATTAATTGTTATCTGGTCAGATTCCAGGCTTCACAAAAAATTGAAGTTAAAATGTTATATGGTCAGATTCCAGGCTTCGCAAAAAATTGAAGTTAAACTATTATCTGGTCGAATTCCAGGCTTCGCAATTACTTGCTTGAAAGGATGAAATTGAACTGTTATCTGGTCGGATTCCAGGCTTTGCAGAAAGTTGAAGTTAATTATTATCTGGTCGAATTCCAGGCTTCACAGTAACTTAAAGTAATGACTCTGTTGGGGATTGCAATGAGTCTTTCATGGATTAAGAGGTTTCGTCCATTGATTTGTAATAGTCTAAGAGGAAAACTCAAACTAGAGAATTTGTAGTTTTGTTGAGGAAATAAACCCTGTTGAAGAGACTATTTTACGACCTACTGGGGAGGTGTTTTCTTTAGGAAAAACTCCTCAAGGCTTCTTCTTAAGATCAACTTATCTGGGAAGAGGGTTTTCGAGAGATTGGAACTCTGGCTGGGCTTTGCATGGATCCGTCTCTGTGGGGATAATTTTATTGAAGTAACTCTATGGGGATATCCCAAATCCTTAAGGAGATTCTTATTACTGTTTTTATGCATACATTTGTTAAAAGTTAATCATGTTCATATGCATATGTTCATTCAATTTTAGTAATTGGACGTTTTTGCACTCAAAACCGAAAAATAAAAAGTTTTCACTTTAAAGTGTATTTTTATTGATGTTTTGCCCATTAATAGACGTTTTTGTACAAGGATACAGAGATCCTTGTAAGAGGAAATCATCGAAAGAATGAAAATAATATAAAGTAATAATAAGAATAATAGCCATGTGGAAGTGATCTTATTGAGTTCCAACCCCACTATTGCCCTTATGTCTTCGAACATCATCTCTTGACATTGAAAGAAGTCGATTGAATTGATCTTAGACCATTGAACTTGGACCTTGGTAATAAAGCTGGATGTAGATATTCCATGGGGAATAGTCATACTCTTTAATCCTTAACTTTTTCCTGGACCTCCTTTTCGGGTTTTCAGTCCACCAGGATACCCATTTTTGCCCAAGCCGCCCTTTCAGGTTTTCGACTTGTCGGGTGTACAATATTTTGTATATATCCCTAACATTTTCCCGAACCTCTTTGATTCGTCAGGATTCCCTTATTTTTGCCTAGGTATGTTAACCTAGCGGGTCATTTTTATGCGTAGTATTTTTTTTACTATGTCCGCATTCACAGGATGCAAAACATCTTCGCCGTCCATAGTAGTTAGCATCATGGCACCACCAGAGAAAACTTTCTTAACAATAAACGACCTTTCGTAAGTGGGAGTACATTTACCCCTGGGATCGCTTTGTGGAAGAATGATGCGCTTTATTACCAACTCGCCAGTCAGATGTACTCGAGGCTTGATCTTTTTGTTGAAAGCCTTGATCATACACTTTTGATACATTTGACCATGACAAACAGCAGCCAGTCACTTCTCATCAATCAAATTCAACTGATCCAACCTAGTCTGAATCCATCCGTCTTCTCCTAAATCTTCTTCTTACATGATTCTTAGGGAAGGGATCCGAACTTCCACAGGTAGGACAACTTCCATGCCATGGACTAAAGAGAAAGGAGTTGTCTCGATTGATGTTCGATCTGAAGTACGGTACCATGAAGAGTAAACGGTAACATCTCATTCCAGTCTTTGTAGGTCACTACCATCTTTTGCACAATCTTCTTTATGTTTTTATTAGCAGCTTCCACTACGCCATTCATTTTAGGTCTGTAAGGAGAAGAATTGTGATGCTTTACTTTGAACTGAGTGTAAAGTTCCGTAATCATAGCATTGTTGAGATTAGTTCCATTGTCGATGATGATTCTTTCAAGGATGCCGTAATGGCAAATGAGGTTATGTTTGATAAACCTGGCTACAATTTTCTTTGTTACCGAGGCAAATGAGGCAACTTCGACCCATTCTGTGAAGTAATCAATAGCAACAAGGATGAAGCGGTGTCCATTGGAAGCAGTAGGTTTGATCTCTCCAATCATGTCAATTCCCCACATTGCAAATGTCCAAGGAGAAGTCATGAAATTCAATGGAATTGGAGGTACATGAACTTTGTCGGCATAGATTTGGCACTTGTGGCAAGTCCTTGAGTGGCGGTGACAATCAGTTTCCATTGTGGACCAATAGTAACCAGCCCTCAGAATCTTCTTGTCCATAGTGTGTCCACTAGAGTGAGTTCCAAAGATACCATCATGCATGTCTTCCATGATCTTGTCTGCTTCCTTCTTGTCCACACATTGGAGCAGAGTAGAATCATGGTTTTGCTTGTACAGGATTCCATTGCTTAGAAAGAATTTGGATGAAAATCTTTGCAAGAATTTTTTATCATTGATGGAAGCTCCCTCAGGATACTCTTGTGCCTCAATATATCTCCTTACTTCATGGTACCACGGCTTTTCTTCGTTGGTGTTAATTTCAAAATAGTGCGCAGGTTCGGAAAATCTTTCGATTGTAATCCTAGAAGCTTCATTGTCCAAATTATCCATGAACATAGAAGACAATGTTGTCAAGGCATCTGCTAACTGATTTTATTCCCTAGGGAAGTGTTCTAAAGTGACCTCCTTAAAATATGGGGTCAGGGTTAGCACAAGCTCTTTGTAAGGAATCAGATTAGGATGCCTTGTATCCCATTCTCCTTTGAGTTGACTGATTACTAGAGCAGAGTCTCTGAATACGTCCAAGAACTTGATCCTTAGGTCAATGGAAGCCTTTAGATCCAAGATGCACGCCTCGTACTCAGCCATGTTGTTCGTACAGTCGAAGCATAATCTAGCGGTGAAGGGTGTATCGTAACCCTCAAGAGAAATAATCACAGCACCAATTCCATTTCCCAAGGAGTTGGAAGCCCCATCAAAAACCATAGTCCATCAGGATCCTTATTCAGGTTACGGCCCAGGCTTTTCACAGTCAATCACTAGCATGATGTTCTTGTCTGAGAATTCAAAGTTCATGGACTGGTAATCCTCAATAGCTTGATGGGCCAAATGATCCTCCAATATACTTCCCTTGATGGCCTTTTGTGTTGTATATTAGATGTCATATTTAGTCAGAATCATTTGCCATCTAGTTATTCGTCCAGAGAGAGTTGGCTTCTCGAAGATATACTTGATAGGGTTTATCTTAGAAATCAATAGAGTGGTGTGAGTCAACATATACTGTCTTATCTGGCGAGCCACCCATGCCAGAGTGCAGCAAGTTTTCTCGAGCAGTGAATATCTGGTTTCATAATCAGTAAACTTTTTGCTTAAGTAGTATATTGCATGCTTATTTTGGCCAGACTCGTCATGTTAGCCCACCACACACCCCATAGAATTCTCTAATGCAGTCAAGTACATAATTAGAGGTCTTCCTTCAACTGGAGGCATCAGGATAAGAGGTTTTTGTAAATATTCCTTGATCTTGTCAAAGGCTGCTTGGCAGTCGTTGTTCCAATTGACTACTTGATCTTTCTTCAAGAATTTGAAGATTGGCTCACAAGTAGCAGTTAGGTGAGATATGAATCGAGCAATGTAGTTAAGTCGACCCAAGAAGCCTCTGACCTCCTTCTCAGAACAGGGAGCTGGAATTTCTTGGATGGCTTTGACCTTTGCAGGATCCACTTCAATACCTTTGCCACTGACGACAAAACCTAAGAGTTTTCCTGATCTTACCCCGAAGGTGCACTTGTTAGGATTCAGCCTTAACTTGTACTTCTTCAATCTTTCAAATAGCTTGTGTAAGTGATCGAGATGCTCTTCCTCAGTCTGCGACCTGGAAATCATATCATCCACATAGACCTCTATCTCATGATGGATCATGTCATGAAATAGTGCCACCATATCTCGTTGATAGGTTGCCCCTGCATTCTTCAAACCGAATGGCATGACCTTGTAACAAAAGGTTCCCCATTGTGTAACTAAGGTGGTCTTCTCCATATCCTTATGAGCCATCTTGATTTGATTGTAACTAGAGAAACCATCCATGAAGGAGAATACTTTATGTTGAGTCGTGTTGTCCACCAAGACGTTAATATGTGGTAGAGGGAAATCATCTTTGGGGCTTACCCTATTCAAATCCCTATAGTCTATGCACATACGGACCTTTCCATCTTTCTTCGGCACCGGGACCATATTTGCAACCCTATGAGGATATGATGTGACAGCCAGGAAACCTGCATCGAATTGCTTCATTACCTCAGCTTTTATCTTTTCAAACATGTTTGGCCGTATACGACGCACTTTTTGTTTGATTGGAGGGTAATCTTCTTTTTTTGGTAGACGATGAACCACTATGTCAGTATCCAAATCTGGCATATCTTCATATGACCAAGAAAACACTTCAACGTAGTCATGTAGCATCTGAACCAATCTTCTTTTGATACCATTTTCCCTGTTGGTGCCGATCTTGACCTCTTTCTTGTCTGTCTCGGTACCTAGGTTGATTACTTCAACTGGCTCTTCATGAGGTTGAATGGATTTATCCTCTTGCATCAGAAGTCTGGCTAGTTCCTCTGGTATTTCAAATTCTTCCTCGCCTTTGTCTTCGGCTTGGTAGCTTGGATGTTTAAAGTCATAGACAGCAATAGCGAAATTGTTGTCAATGAGATCCGGAATGGATGAGGATCTGCAAATGTGTGGGTGTGCATGTAAGATACTTGGTGTGATACAGTGGGAGAACTGACTTGAGGTTTTTACATTTTATCGCAAATGTTGCGGTTAGCAAGAGTCGTCGCCGACTTTTCTTTTATCCAAAAGGGAAGGTGAAAAATCATAGGAAAGACCTTTGATATTATTTCTTGAGTTCGGGGGGTAGATTATGAAAAGGGAAGGTATTAACACCCTTTTCATCCATGGTTTTCCATGGGCTCTTAGCTATTTGCTAGATCACTTGCTTTTGTTTGAATGTGTGCTTCTGGTGGTGATTTTTTAAAGTATTTTGAAAATGGAACTTCGTAATGGTTCTCGTCTCTATAAGAACGCATACAAAGTGTTTGTTTTGAAAATGTTTCCAAAAAAAAGTGTTTGTGAGATATGTTTTTTGAAAGTGATTTGGAAAAGGTGTCTTTGTAATAATTCTCGTCTCTATAAGAACGCATACAAAGTGTTGTCTTTTGAAAATGTTTCAAAGTGAGAGTGTCGGTGTATAGAATGTTTTTGTTGTGAGCAAACAAGCAACTAGGAAAGAATCTACCTACTAAAAAGGTCTTAATTGTTCTTTTCCTCCTCCTTTAGATGTTGCTATCTTACCATTGATTTGGTGAGAAGCCCCATCGTTGGATGTGAAGGGACGGGCACGGGACGTTTTTGTATAGTCATAGAAGGCAACCCATGGAACGTTTTAGCAATGTAGTTTTAGGGACTATATCGTTTATCGAAGGCAACATCGAGGGTCATCGGGGAACTACGATCTTTTATCGAGGGTCTTTTGCTAAAACGCCCATGTTCGAGGGACATGACTATTTTTCGATAGGCAACAAGTAGAATTACCCTAAGGGTGTAAGTGTGCAAATGTGTTTTATTTACATGCATTTAGTCTTGATTAGGTTTTACTAATTGTTGGTTTTATCTTTCCATACAAACCCTAATTTACTAGCATTGATATGAAAGCGATAAATTGCGGAAAGTAAAATTACTACGCTATTACATCATTATGGGTATGGGGTATACAAATTTACAAATGGGGGGATGAAAGAAAATAAATCCTAATTTACTATTACAACCATATTGAATAAATAAATAATGTACAAAAATAAATAAATAAATAAAGAAAATTATTTTGAAATTTTTTTATGTATTGACACATACACTTATGTATTGATACGAAAATAGTTTATGTATTGACGCATGCCAATATGTATTGATATGAAAATAGTTTATGTATTGATGCATGCCATTACGTATTGATACGAAAATAGTTTATGTATTGATGCATGCCATTACGTATTGATACGAAAACTTCCTTGTTGCTGAAAAATGAAAATAAACTCAGTATGAGTCGACACATTCGCATTTCGTGTCGACACATGCAACATTTTGTATCGACGCATAATAGTTTGCATCGGCTCATAACCTGTTTTGAACACATTATGTGTCGACGCATAGCATTTCGTATCGACGCATAACTGCTGTTTTTTGCTTTTATCATTGTTTTGCTACATGTAAAAGTTAGTTCTCAACACATGGTTAGTGAAAATGAAAAGCAAGCATATGGTTAGCTTTAAGGCAATGATATATACATTTTATATTCACAAATGAACCATTAATTATGCCTTTATGAAGAGTTCAAAATCAAGAAAACTTACCTTGAAGCTGAAATTTGTGCTTTGAGTTTGAGCTGTTGTATGGACTGTTGTTGAGCTTGGGAAGTGATGATAGTGATGTTACAGAAGTTTTTCTTGTGTTTGAACAACTTCTATATGATGTATGTGGAGTGTTTAGATGGTTGGACAGAATTTGCAAGGTATGAGAGGTTCAAAGGTTTGGACTTTAAAACTCAAGAGTGGAAGTTTTGTGGACTGTTATGGCTTTTGTGAATATGAGATTTTGAGGGTTTACCAATATAACTTCTGGCTTTTCTCTCTATACTTTCTCTAACCTCTTTGTCTTACAAATGCTTCTTCTATTTATAGGCAAAGGACTTGTGAACAAAGGCCGAATATGTTTACAACACAACATGTTATGGTTTGGTTGGGATGTAAGTATCAAACTATGTCAAGTACTCCATGGTTCCAAGATGAAGTACCAAAGTTGCTGGTTTAGAGGGGTTGATTTCCATGTTTTATGGTAGATTAAAATCAGAAATAAACAAAGTATGGGCTCGAGACAAACATTGTACAAAAATCTTGCTTTTCAAGAATAGCAATGGTGCCTTTATGCCATAAATGGAAAGATCTTTTGGACAATGGCTCAAACACTTGGGTAATAGCTCAAGCTCTTGTGTAAACATTAAATTATGTAGAGATTTGCAAGCAAGAAGGCCTGCAACATAAGATTATGCAGCATAGCATAAGGGTTTTGTTGTGTGTTCTTCAATAGAATGACTTGCAAATCAACGGCGGATGCCCAACTTCATGCCCTTGAATCTCCTAGCTCAAGTATGATAAATTCATGCTCTTGGATGTTTTGGAAATCTTGAAACACCCTATATAACTTTCATGTTGACCACTTTTGTTAAATCAAATTGGAACTTGATGAAAATTGACTAAGAAGTTGGGATAAAAACCTGACCAAAACTGCTGAAAATTTCTCTAAGTGTTAAATGAAAATGTCATGACTTCATGAATTTATAACTTGAGATCCAAGCATATTTAGGAGAAGTTGTGTAAAGCAATGTTGTAGATATCATGGAGATCTACAACTTTCATGTTGAAAGTTTCCCTTGATCCGTCTTGCATCTTGGTGAAAGAATGGCATGAAGTGATGAAATTATCATGTATAAAAACACTTAGAAAATTTCTAAGTCTTGGAAATCTTGACTTTTCAAGTTGACTTTTGACTTTCTTAACTTCTTAATGATCAAGCTTGATATTTTTGAATGTCTTGATGAAATTTGATCTTTGGGTTATAATGTTGACCAAAAAGTCAAAGTTTGACTTTCCAGTATGCAATTGACCATTTTGCCCTTGTGCCAATTTCAAGCCTAAATTGATGTATCAGTGCTGCAAACTTGACGTCTTAGAATATCTTGTGAGTAAATACTTGACAAATGAGAGGGCAAATTTTAGGGTACAACACTTGGCTATTTTGAAAATTCAATAAAGTGAAGTAAAGATAATGAGCGCAAAATTTGAATGCAAAAGAGTCCAATGTTTTTCATTAAATGATCATATGGCATATGGAAATGAACAAACCCTTAACAAATGGACCATGGTGCACTGGGTAAGGCATATGGCTTAAAGTCATTGTTTCAATAAGATTACAGACATATTTCTTGAATGGATAAAAACAATAAATTTTAATTACTCCTTGTTGAAGGAGATGGGAATGAAATCCTTGGCGCGCCAGTTATTGAGTCTTTCACCGGAAGTCGGGTAGATACAATCATTAAAATCACAGTCATCCTCAGAGTCTTCAATAGCATTCACTTTATGATTACCAATACGAAGAGCTGATTTTCCTATGCGAGCATGTTTGATCTCTTTTTGAGCTTTAGCAGTGAAACCCAGCCCAAACTTGTCTACTTTGAATGGAATGTCAGGGATTTGTCCCCAAATAGTACAGCTTTCATCTTCAATCACAGCACGAGCATCTTTGAGGGAAACCATCCTTGGCACATCTTTAATAGCTTTTGGAACATCGGGAATGGCCTTGGCAATATCAACCATGGGAGAAACCACTTCGAAGGCTTGACAAGGAGTTTCTATGAACTCACCATCTATCTCAACATACTTAAATGAATTCAGGTGGTTAACCATAAACTCTTCTTCGCCACAGATAGTAATGATCTTTACCTTAACTAGATATTTCAATTTTTGATTAAGAGTGGATATCACCACTTCTTCCCCATGTATCCAAGAGCGTCCAAGTAAATAAGAGTAAGCAGGACGGATGTCCATCACATAGAAAGTCGAGTTGAAAGTTTGATAACCAAACTTGATGGGGAAGTCTACTTCTCCATGGGCCATCCTTTTAGATCCATTAAAAGCCATTACAATTATGTCACTTGGCTTGAACACCAGACCTCGCAATACAACCGACCTAAGGCACCTTTAGGAAAAAAATTTAGAGAGGACCCAGTATCCAACAATACATGAGCCAGAGCAGTTCCTTTACATTCAATGGAAACATGCAAGGCCTTGTTATGATTTCTTCCAACTGGAGTCAAATCAGCATCAGAGAATCCCAATCCATTATCGGCAATCAAACTCGCCACACAATTTTCGAACTGATCGATTGTGGTCTCTTGAGGAACATGTGCTTTCTTCAAAATTTTGATCAATGCTTGAGCATGCACATCAGAACAAAGCAATAAAGACAACATAGATATCTTGGAGGGGTTTTCCCCAAATTCTCTACTATCTTAAAATCACTCTTCTTTATAATCTTCAAAATCTCCTACATTTCTTGGGTGGAGGGTTCCTCGGCAGTAATGTCTTTGGCAGGCGCCTCCATCCTGGCAGGCTCAATCATCTTTTCTTTGCCCTTAGCGTCAGTACTAGTTTTGTCAATAGTAATTTGAACAAGTGTAGTTGTAGCGGTTGAAGGTGAAATGTCAGGAGAGAAGATTTTCCCCGTCCTTGTCACCTTGCTAGAGCCGATAATGTTGGTAATGTCATTAGCCTTGTCTTCATCAATCCAGGAGTCTTGCTTAATTCCATGGTAGTATACTTCGGCGCCATAGTTCCAAGGTACTGCCTTATCGGAAGAATGAGGAATTGGCCCTAGTGCGGTAATTATCAAGGGGTCAACTATTGGTTCGTTGTAAATCCTAATAGGACCTTTTGAAGAGATCGTAATAGGTTTATTGGATATGGTGATGATTGATATGTCTTTAACTTCTTCAGTCAAAATTTGTATGGCCGAAGTTCTTTCAAACAGGATCTCATGACTATCTATTATGTGTTTAACACCTTTTTTCAGCCATTCGCAGTCATTCTTTTGTAGAGTACAGCAATTATAGTCTTTTAAACAATCAGGGAAAACCCCAGCTCTTAACAAATTTTCTTTAACAATGGCCAATGGAGTAGTCAATTCTTTAATAGAGAAAACAAAAGCAGTGTCTTCAATTGCATTGACACCTTTTCCATGATTTGGCATTGGTGCGGTAATTACATTCGAAGTTGTAGGTGGATCAAACTCAATGGTCTTGTTGTCGATAAGGTCTTGAATCTTGCATTTCAAATCCCAACACTGATTAGTGTCATGTTCGTGGCTATTGGAGTGATGAGAGCATTTGGCATTAGCCTTCAACAAGTGTTGTAAGGGCTTGAGATAATGACATGTTAATCCTTGTGAATTGTCTTCTTGGAAGCTCATGTCTTTGATGGTTGGCTTGTTGTGGTTGTCTTTGAGTGGAGGGTGGATTGGAGATCAAAACAGCATTGACAGATTGACGGTGGTCTTTCTTGACATGGCCCCATGACCCATACACGACATTAGTTTCCTTCTTGTCGGTAAAAGGTTTCTTCATAATATTGGATGTAGAGGCGGAGGCCATGGGAAATTTTCCACTTTTAAAACCGCTCTCAACCCTTTCACCAGTCAAGATTAACTCAACGAAACCAGATGATGAGCTTCCATTTAGTAAGTTGGAATATGGTCTAGTTAATGTTCCCATTAACATATCCACCAGCTCCCTATCAGTCAGTGGCGGCTGCACTCTACCTTCCAAGTCTCTCCATTTTTACGCATATTCTTTGAAACCTTCATTAGAACCCATGGTCATTCCTTATAATTGAATGCTAGTTGGTGCCAGATCGGCGTTGTACTGATATTGACGGTAGAAAGCGGTGGCCAGATCTTCCCAAGTATGAATGTTGGAACCCTCCAACTGATAAAACCATTCTAACTGAGTCCCAAATAGACTCTCTTGAAAGAAGTGTACCCAGAGCTTTTTGTCAGTGGTATGTGGTTATATTTTGCGAACGTAGGACCTTAAGTGAGGCTTTGGGCACGAAACTCCGTCGTACTTAGCAAAGATTGGAATTTTGAACTTGTGGGGGATGACAACCCCAGGTACCAAACCCAAATCACCAAAATCTAAACCAGGCACGGCTTGAATTTCCACAGCTTTCAACTTATTTTCGAATTGCTTGTACTTATCCTCAGTCGGGGGATACTGTTCGTCAAAGTAATCTTCATCCTCAAAAGCTTGATTGTTTGCACCCCTAGCACGGGTGCTCCTTGCATCTTCGTCTTGGTTCTCATCCTCCTCGGATGACTATTCAACCACTTGTACTTGACGGACAGGGCCTTTAAACCCTTTCCCCATGTTGATCAGGGCCTTCTTCTTGGTCTTATTTTTTTGCCACTATAAGTGACATCGGTTCTTGCTGCCCTTTGGCCAAGTTGAGCAAGGTCTCTCAAAATTGAGAATTTTGTGTTTGCAAGTCTTTCACTGTCTGCTCGAGATCTATCTTACTGAAATAAATAGTAGAAGGATGAGGAAAGCTGTGTCGAAAAACCTTCTCATGTTATGATGCATGAAATGCGTATGCAAATGATTTCAAGGACCTTTAAGATTTAAATTTGTTTAAATAAAGAAAGAACAAACATTAATTGTATTAATAAGTTCAAATTATTACAAAAGGTGCCTCTTGGGCTTACAATGGAAGAAGCAAAAATAATACAAAGTAAACTTCTAGAACAAAAATGGACTCAAGCTTTCCATGAGCGCAACCTCTTTCGTGCAATGTAGGCATTCAAACTATGCTCTTCATGAAGTTGTCTCGTGAACTCCAAAAACTTCTTCTCGTTTGTGTAGAACTGGGCTTCAAAGGTGTCACGCTCCCGTTTGAGTTGGATCCATGATCTTTGCAACTCCTCGAGAGTAGCAGGCGTTTTAGGGTGAAGAGTGGTGTAGGGAACGTCTCCTTCGATAATAGGCTCCATGATGATAGGTAGGATGGCTTCATATCTCATCATGAGGTTTTGAGTGCAAGCTCGCACCCACTTGAGATAAGGCTCCAAAGGAATGGAGTTCTTATGCCCAATTGTTTTGCTATCAACTTTGTTCACCATGACCCGGGCTCGTACAAATCTTTAATGATAACATTGAGCATCATTCTCATAGTAAAAAACAATTCCTTGGACCAGTGCGTCATAAGGATCATCCCTCCTAGCATACCCAAATTGTCGCAAATCCAAGCAAGGATTATAAGTGATACCTCCCCTAATGTCAAGAAGATGGACATTAGGGAATTCACCATAACGGAAAATAATGGTAATGTCCTCCAAAGAGAAAGAACACCAATGAATATCTGAATGCATGAGTGATATCAACCTATTAGACCATCTCATGCCTTGCTCATTCTTCAAAACAAATCGAGGAAGAGAGTGAAAAATGTCTCCAAGTAAGGTAGGCATCGGGTTACGAGATAGAAAAACCTTGACCGTATTCACATCTATGAATTGGTTCAGGTTAGGAAATAGTACCATCTCATAGATGAGAAGAGCCAACACTTCTTCAAAGGCTTGTAAGTACAAAGCCTCCCAAAAATGTTGAGCCTTATCAAACAAAAACTTGGATAAAAACCCTTTAACACCACTTCTTATTTCCCAATTTGCCATGACTTCTGACCGTTGCAAATGTAAGGCTCGAGAAATCTCCTCAGGTCTTGGGTATTTCTCAATACTGGTGAAGGGTAATTAATCAAGAATAGGCACTTCCAAAAGTTGAGAAAACTCCTCAATGGTGGGAACTAATTGGTAATTAGGAAATGTAAAGCAATGGTGTAAAGGGTCAAGAATTGAAAGAGAACTTTCATCATGTCTTCATCAAATCTTGAGGTAACCAGATTGAGAAGTCGACCATGTCTCTTGGTGAATGGAGAATTCTCAAGAACCCGTGACGCTAACTCTTTGAGTTGAGGAGGCACTCTTACGAGATTGACTTGGATAGTATTCCTGCGTGGATGCCATGTTCTACAAAATAGCACAAAGATAAATCCCAAAGTCCTTGAAATGGTTAGTGAAAATTCCATGGTATGATGTTATGATGTTATGTACAAACAAGCACACAAACAAGTCCTTAGGTTTAGGCTTGTATGGGGTTTATAGGTAAGTACCCTCTTGAAGTTTAGTTGGTTCAACCTATTCTAGAAAGTAATCCGGTTCTAGGGGATCTCAATATCATTGATCTTTCTTCATTGGGAATTGTTTTAGCGCGAGCCTCTTTTTTGGCGACCGGAATATCCCAAAAGTCTGATCACAATGAGCATAGTATCGAGTATCAACCAACTTCGGACTGCACCAAAGCCAGCTATCTCACTACTTCCTAATGGCCAAGTTGTTCAATTAAAGGTTCTATGGTCAGTTAGTGCTTAATAACACCACACAGTGGCCCCATAGTCTCCTTTACTAGACTCAAGGGATACTAGTACCAACAAATGTGTCACATTAATGCATCTATTTCTTCAACCATGTTGGTATACCCCGCACAGTCCCCACGATTTATTGTTACTTACCTAATAATGTTCTCTGATCCGAGTAGAGGATCAATACAAAACCCAAACAAGGTTCCAAAATATAAAGCAAACAAGTCAAACAATGAAAGCGTTTAAAGGTGATCTAGTCTCTAAGGTAACTCCACTTTTAAGTATTTTCCCCAGCAGAGTCGCCAGTTCTATAATACTGTGGGAGAACTGACTTGGATGTTTTGCGTTTGATCGCAATTGTTACGGATAGCAAGAGTCGCCACCGACTTTTCTTTTATCCAATAAAGGAAAGGGTGAAAAGAACAGGAAATACCTTTTGAGAATTTTTCTTGAGTTCGGGGGGTAGGTTATGAAAAGGGAAGTAGTTAGCACCTTTTTCATTTGTAGTTATCTACAGGATCTTAGTTGTTAGATCACTTTGAAATGCTTTGTTTAAAATGTGTTTGTTATAGTTTTGAAATTATTTTTGAAAAGTGCCTTCGTTTAGGAAAACTTTGTAATGATTCTCGTCTCTATAAGAATGCATACAAAGTGTTTGAATTTTGAAAATGTTGGTGTGTTTGAAAGATATTTTGAAAAGGGTTACGACAAGCAACTATGAACGTTCTACCTACTCAAAAAGTATTAATTCTTTTCCTCCTCCTTTAGATATTTCTATATTACCATTGATTGGTAAGAAACCCTATCATTGGATGTGAAGGGACGGGCGTGGGTTATCGTATAGTCATAGAAAGCAATGTTGTGAGATACCTTAGAAATTTTTCGTAAGGGTCTAAGAATATTTATGAAGGAAACTTTGAAGGGTCATTGAGGGGTATGATCATGTATTTGTTTGTTTTTGCTAAAGTATTCCACATGTGAGACATGACTATTTTATTCTCAAGGCAACTAGTGAGGCTAACCCTAGAGGTGCAAGTATGAAAAGTGTTTGTTTTTTCATGTATTTTTATCTTTGAATTAGGGTTTTCTATTTGTCAATTTTAGTCTTGCCATACAAATTCTAATTACTAGCATTGATATTGAAAGCGATAATTTGCAGAAAGGTAAAGTTCTACGCTATTACATCATTTGGGGATGGGGTACAAATTTACAAATGGGGAGAGAAGAAATTAAACCCCTAAGTTACTATTACAACCATATTGAATGGATAAATAATGTACTAAAATGTAAAGATAATATACAAGGATATGATGTGGAGAGAAAAGAAAATTGAATTGTTTTGGTTTGAGTTTTTGTAATGAAAAGGTTTTTTTTAACCTAATTAAATTTAAAAAAAAAATCAATTTATTGTAAGTTAATTTCAAATAACTAAACCTAATTTAATTAAGAAAGGAAAATGGATTAAGAAACAAATTTTTTTAGGGTTTTGATGAAAAGGTGTTAATTTAATTAAACTAGTATAAAAAGTTAATTAATTAAAAGTCCTAAGTTCTAAATTAATTTTAATGAAAATAAAATAAACCTAAGTCTAAATATTAATTTAATTTAAAAATAAATTTGTTAAAGAAATATTTTTAGTCCTTTTTGTCTAAAAGAAATAAAATGAAAAAATGCTAAATACCTAAATAAATAAATAAAAATATTTTTGGTATTTTTGGTTTAAAAAAATAATAATAATATTAATAATAATAAAAATAAATAAAAAGAAAAAAATTGAATTATAAAATTAAGTCAGGAGGTGTGAAAGTTATTTGGGTGGTTTAGAAGTAAAACATGTTCTGTTTTGTATTAGGCTCATTAGTATTTTTGTAAATCAGAAGAAAAAAACAAAACAATAAAAAGTGAGATGGGTTGAGTGGTGGAAAATAGAATGGGGGTCAGATGGAGTAAAATGATGCAAGTCCCAATGGATGAGGGCCATGTGCACTGTTGTTTGACAAAAGAGAGAAAAATAATGAAAAAAATTGGAAAAAGGGTAGCGCTGGAGCTCGAACCTAGGCCCTTAGCAATAATACGCGCGAGCTCTACCACTGGGGTGGCTATGATTCGTTAACTTATGTCAAACCATAAATATATATTATAAAATCAGTTATAATGATAAACTTCATCTTCTTCCTCGCGCCAGCTAAAGCCCTTGCAACTCATTCATTTCTCAACCATTCTCAAAAGTATGAATATCAAACTTGTTAGAAATTTAACCACAATTCCAGAAATGCAAATAACTTAAACAATGGCTCAAAGATGAGCACGAATTTTGACTAGTACCAATTTTAACCTAATTTTTTCATAAATTTCAAGCTTAAAATTCTCACTACTCAAGCAATATAAATGAATTCTAAGGACATGGTCGGCTTCAGGGAAATGATATCTACATTTTATCTTTGAAAATGGAAAGCTAACAATGCCTATATGAAGAGATTGAAAATCAGAAAACTTACCTCAAAACTGGATTTCGTGTTTTGAGTTTGAGCTTACTTCAAGTTGTTGTAATGATCAGGTAAGCTTCCTTGAGTCCCTAGGAAGCTATTCCAATGGTTACCTTGAGCTGAGAGTGCTTGAACTGGCTTGGAGAAGTTAAGATGCAGACCTCTGTTTTTGAAAATGGAAGATGGTTATGGAGGTGTTACAGTTTGAAACATAGGATTGGGATAGTCTCTATATGTGTATTAGAAGCTTTGTGAATGGTTTGGCCAAGAAATGCACGAGTAGATTTGAAGATGAGTGTGTAAAGACAGAAATGACACAAAAATGGAGGTTTTGTACAACTTCTAGCTTGAGGGATATTAAGAGGTTTAGAGGGCTTGTAATCTCATTTCTTAGCTTACAAATAGTGCTTCTATTTATAAGCAAGAGGTTTGGAGTGCATACATTGATCGGATTTTAAAATCACGTGTTATGGATAGGTTTTTTTATTTTGAAGCAAAGTTGACAAACATATTTCCAAGATATGGTACAAGGCTATCTAGAGTGGTTGGAAGCTTTAAACATGTTACTTTTGGCTTTTAGATGTTGTGTGTGCAGAAAGAACAAGTGCAAAGCTCAAGCAGAGTGGACTTTGTGATTAAAGTGAACTTTTCCAAAATGGAAGTGTGAACTTTGTGCCATTATTGGAAAATTGACTTGGACAATGCTTCAAACACTTGGATAATGGCTCAATCAGTTGTGTAAACCATTAATTATGGAGTAAAACACAAATTTGAGGCCTGAAAAGAAAGATTATGCAGCATGGCTTGTGGATTTGATCAAATGTTCTTCACAAATTCTGCATTGTAAATCAAGAATGAAACCCTAACTTCATCTCTTCGATTCTCTTAGATCAAGCATGATCTCAATGAGTTTTTGGACTTTTTTGAAAGCTTGTAACATCCTATACAACCTTCATGTTTTTTATTTTTTAAGAATACAATTGGAACTATATGAAAAGTTGTCATGAAGTTAGTACAAAAGATCTGCCTAACTAGGTCAAATTTTCACTAAGTGTTTTAAGAAAAAGTTCACGACTTTATGGCCTTATAACTCAAAATATAAGAATTTTTTGGGCATGATCCCGCTAATACAAGTTTGTATAATTCATTAAGATCTATAACTTTCATGTTGAAAGTTTTCCTTGAATCATCTTGCATCATGGTGAAAAATTGGCATAAACTCATGAAGAAAAGCATGTATAAAACACTTAGAAAATTTCTAAGTCTTAGAAATTTTGACTTTTCAAAATGAATATTGAATTTCTTGATTTCTTGATGATCAAGTTTCATATTTTTTTCATGTCTTGATGAAATGTGATCTTTAAAACTTAATTTTAATCAAAAAGTCAAAGTTTGACTTTTCAGTGTACAATTGACTTTTTCACTAGTTGATCAAATTTCAACTATCAATCAATTGATCTTGAGAAATGAATTGAACCATGTAATTAGGTCAATATGATTCATTTGAATTCTTGATATCATGTTTCAATCCAATAAATCATGTATTAGGTCAAAAGTCAAAAATCAAGTCTTCTCAGTCAAAACCCTAATTTTGACCATTTTGCCCTTTTGGTGATTTGATCAATTTTCTTAGGGAGTTGTGATCCAAACTTGATCAGTTGATACATATGAGTTCAAAATGTTGATATGGGCCAAAAAGATTAATGTTTGACTGTAAGTTGACCACATTTGACTTTTTACCCAATATTGTTGATTTTAGGTCATGTGATCAATTGACTGAGCAAACTTGAACTGCGAGACTTGAAACTTGAGATGAGCAATCTTGAAGGTCCATAATAATCCATGAAAGTCATATGAGGCATTAAAAGTCCAATTTTCCTTGTGAAAACTCAAACCCTAACTTGAGGTATCAGTGTTGAGGAGATGTCTTGACCTAGTCAATCCTTGTGCAAGCTTGAGCTATTGAAGATCTTATGGGAAATATCTTGAGAAATGAGAGAGAAAATTTTAGGGTACAACAGTTGCCCCTGTTCAATCTTCTTAAACCTGAAGAGTTATATTGGCGGGTCCTCCATTCGTGACTTGAAGGTGAAAGATTATTGAACACTAAAGTGCCCAGAAATTTGCACTCGATGATGTGTTAGTTGATCATGTCAGGAATGGGATTAAAGATGCCATTTGGAGAAACTATGAACAGTTTTTAGGAGATGGGCTTATAGATTCCATCCAGAGTGACTGTTGGTAGAAACTGGTAGAAGTATCAAAATAAATCCTTGGTCGATTTATACTAAAATTGTAGATGTCTTTCGCCCGTCTTTAACTGGGAGAAATAAATATAACCATAAGAGGCCTTATGATGGTGACTGTACTAGGGAAATAAATATAACCAGAAGAGGCATTTTGGTTGCCTATTATTAACTAGAGGAAGTTAATCTAGACAAAAAAGGTTTGTTGATTGCCTTTTATTAACTGGTAGAAGTAAATACATCTAGAAGAGGACTGTTGATTGCCTATTATTAACTGGTAGAAGTAAATCCATCCAGAAGCGGACTGTTAATTGCCTATCATTAACTGGAAGAAGTAAATCTATCCCGGAGAAGACTTTTGTTTTGTTGACTGACTTTTCCTGCAAAGAAGAGGGTTAGTTGCATGCAGATGTATGTATGGCGTAATGATGTTCTCAAAATAAATGAGGTTATGTTGTATGCATTTGTCATGTATGTAGTATGATGTATGAATATGAAGTTTTGTTGAAGTGTATCCTTGTTTGGAAAATAAATCCTTGAAAATGCTGGGGAGTTTTGGGAAGTTAAATCACGGATTACTGTTGGGGATGAAGAGTACGTGCATCTTCAAACCTTATTTAGAGTGTTTCCGCTGGGGATTCCTCCTTTGTTGTTTGAGGAGAATTCCGCTGGGGAACATTGACTTTGCTTGAGAAAACTTTGCGGGGAGTGTTGATTTCTTCTTGGGGAATAGAAGTTTAGGAGTTTTAGTTGTCCATTGCTCTACTGAGGAATTATCTCTTGACTGGGAGAATGGAAGTTAGTTGTTATCTGGTCAAAATCTAGGATTCATAAGAACTTGTTAGCGATAATAAAGTGAACTGTTAACTGGTCGGATTCCAGGGTTTGCATCAACTTGAAGTTAACTGTTATCTTGTCGGTTTCCAGGCTTCGCAACAACTTTGATGAAATTAACTATTATCTGGTCAGATTCCAGGCTTCACGGAAAATTGAAGTTAAAATGTTATCTCGTTGGATTCCAGGCTTCGCAGAAAGTTGAAGTTAAGTTTTTATCTAGTCATATTCCAAGCTTCGCAGTTACTTGCTTGAAAGTATGAAATTAAACTTTTATCTGGTCGGGTTCCAGGCTTCACAAAAAATTGAAGTTAATTGTCATCTGGTCGGATTCCAGGCTTCGCAGTAACTTAAAGTAATGATTTTGTTGGGGATTGCAATGACTCTTCTGGGGATTAAGAGGTTTCGTCCATTGATTTGTAATAGTCTGAGAGGCAAACTCAAACTGGAGAATTTTTAGTTTTGTTGAGGAAATAAACCTTATTGAAGAGACTATTTGAAGACCTATTGGGGGGTGTTTTCTTTAGGCAGAACTCCTCAAGGCTTCTTCTTAAGATCAACTCAGCTGGGGAGAGGGTTTTCGAGAGATTGGAACTCTGGATGGGGTTTGCATGGATCCGTCTCTGTGGGGATAATTTTATTTAAGTAACTCTATGGGGATATCCCAAATACTTAAGGATATGCTTATTATTGTTTTTATGCATACATTTGTTAAAAGTTAATCATGTTCATATGCATATGTTCATTCAATTTTAGTCATTGGACGTTTTTGCACTCAAAACAGAAAAACAAAAAGTTTTCACTTCAAAGTGTATTTGTATTGATGTTTTTCCCATAAATAGGTTTTTGGCCTTGGGCACTGATATGTCCTTCTTCATTGCAGTTGAAACATATTACTTCCTTGTGTTTACACTCTGTTATCTCATGCCCAGTTTTTCCACAACAGAAACACCTCTTCACTTTTGTATTGCATTCGCTACTCTGATGACCAGGTCTTCCACATTTGTAACACGCGATACCAGCATGAACACCTCTCCTACTTGGCCTTCTACCATCAGTAGCCTTCTGTTTTACTTTTTCATTAGAGCATTGTAAGGCTTCCCACAATATGGTTGTTGCTTTCCTCTCTTCTCAGTGACAATCTTGTAGTGAGCCTCACTATCTTCTTCATAAATCCTGCAGGTGTTCACTAAATCTGGAAACTTACGAATCCAATAATACCCAATTGCCTTCTTAATTTTCAAATGCAGTACGTTTTCAAACTTCACACACTTTGACAATTCAGCAGTCTCTTTGCTGTAATGAGGATAATAGTTTGCCAATTCCACAAATTTGGCAGCATAATCAGCTGTCGATAAATTCCCTTATTTCAGTTCTAGATATTCGATCTCATTCTTCCCACAGGCATCCTCTATGTAATACTTCACCAGGAATTCCCTATAAAACATAGCCCAAGTAATAGCCTCTCATGTGCCTTCCAGTCTCTGGCGAGTAGCAATCCACCAGTCATCAGCCTCTCATGCCAGTATATGCGTACCAAAATGAACTTTCTACGCATCAGAACATTCCATTACTCGAAATATCCTCTCAATATCCTTGACCACTCCTGCGCTCTACCAGGATCATGCTTCCCTTTAAACGTAGGTGGATGATTCCTCTGGAAATTTTCCAAAGCACGAGCTCCATCTTTCCCACCAACATTAGGCTGATTCTGTAATGCCTGAGCCAACACCTGCAATGCATTAGCAGCACACCATTTCCTCTTCCAGCCATTGCTCGGCTCATACCACAACATCGAACAACGGTTAGACAGAAAAACATCGACAGTATTCTACTCTAATACTACACTAACGACTCAACAACCTGGCTGGACGGACCGATCTGCTATGATACCAATTGTAACATCCTATTTCCCCGTCGATAAATTATATAATTCTCAGAGTAAATTAATTTCTAAATAAACCATAATCAAATAGGATGTCACATACTTCTCCAATCCCACATGCTCAAAATAAGGATACGCAACAGAAATCGTGTATTCAAAAGTCTTAAATTTTAATGCATTTATTCGCAGCGGAAAAACATCAATAAACAGTCATCTCAATTTTTCAATCGAAGTTATATTTATTATGTTTCAAACATCAGCATAATCATGAAATAATTCAAACAACAAAGCAATACATGTTTACTCCTAACATAACAAAGCAAATCACGCGAAACCCCCAAGGGCTACGTATCAGAGCAAACACCGACTCAATCTACACAACTGAAGAAACTCCTCAGCTAACCTTCGATCTCTAGCTACTTCGGATCATCTACATGTTACCCACGTGGAGGTAACATTCAAACAGAAATGGTGAGGTATCATAACAATATAAGAGGAAGCATAATAATGAGCAGGTAAGATTCAAGCACATAATGAACACATAACATACATCGTAATACAATACACACTTTCATCAATCTTCACCCAATCGAATTATCAATCACAATATGATGCAAAAGACTGACACTGACGCAATGCATGTGGTATAAATAGGGTAGAACCCTCTTTGTAATAATGCCAATTTAGGGCAATCAACTTCGCTCGCCAATACAGGCCTTCGCTCGCCAATACAGGCCTTTGCTCGCTAATACAGGCCTTCACTTTAGAATGCATGAGACAGTATCATGCAACAACATACTTTGCATTCATCGCTATTATTCATCACAATTTCGCCAATACAGGCCATTCGTCATCACTATGATCATATAACTCGTGTCTCACAGTCAAAACAATCATCGCAAATGACCACAACATAATTCATGGCATACAAATCAAAACACACCTACGGATTTGTATCAATGTTGATGAAATAATTAACTACTATATTATAAGTCATTTTTATAAGATATGAAATTATTTTATCTTTCCAACGGTCTAAACGGTGCGTCAAACGGACACCTGAGGCAAAATTTATGAGTTTTAGAAGTTTTCCAAAAATGTTGTCAGTAGCAGTGGTAACCGATTACCCAGTTATGGTAACCGTTTAGCGCAGGAAAGTAACCTCATTCTTTTCAAGAATATCTCACGGTAACCGATTACCCACTTATGGTAATGATTACCGCATGACAGTAGCTATTCATGTAAATTCCTTTGATATGGTAACCGGTTACCATATTTGGGTAACCGGTTATCCTGCAATAACAGTGAAAAATTCGGCATCTTCCATGTTACGACCCCCCATGTTTCAACACCCAAAATTCATAATTTTTACATAAAAATTCATCTTTTTAACAGGTTAATTATTCATCAACATTTATCTACCAATCCTAACCAATTCATATCATTCAATCACATCAAAACACACCGAAATCACCAAAATCCATCAACGGGAACAAACCCCAAAAACAACCAAATATGGAGAAATCAAAATATACGATCAGACAACCTAAATCCTACCATACCCCATCATTAGGCAAACTCTTATAGAGTTAGAATCCTCCCTTACCTTAGGTTCTTGGTTGATTATTGATTCCTATAATGAAATCCTTGCCCTAGCTTCCTAGTGCTCTTTCCCATCTTCTCTCTTATACGCTTCTTCTGTTCTATTTCACGTACTGACTTATTCTCTCTAATATCACTTATTATAATATAATAATAATAATAACTATCCCAAATAAATAATTATTTAATTATTATTATAAAATAATAATTATTATCCTAATAATATAATAATAGTAATAATCCATATTATTCTACACACCCCTATGTTTCTACACAATTAGTCAAACACCCCCATAACCTCAATTTCTATAATTCTAAGGGATCTAGAACCCACAAGGCATCACACCACATCATAAAATCCATCAACTCTTATAATTTCACTGCATCATCTTATTATTTAATTAAAATAAATTTTAATTAAATCGGGGTGTTACATGGCACATGAGGAGACTTTAAGAAACTTACTAAAGCATGTTTATGAGCTTTAGAACATGGTAACCGAGATAACATGGAGATCTTCGAGGGAGTCTTCCCCAGCTGTTCAACAATATTTTAATCACTTTTTCAGATAATTTTCAATACCTCCTCCAACTCTTGCCTGGAGTTGTCTTCAGCGGTAACTTCTTTAGGTACCTCCATCTGAGCAGGCTCCGCATTTTCTCTTTGCCTCGAGTCTTGGTAGTCAACTCAGTAGGGGTAACATGAACTGGTGTGGCGACAGTCTTCGGAGAGATTTCTGGAGAGAAAACCCTTCCGCTTCTAGTAACCTTACTGGTCCCAGGAATATTGTCAATGTTGGGATCAACAACTTCAGTACTTTCATTCTCAGCAGTCAATGGCTCTTGCTTGACGCTATGGCAGTAGACGTCGACTCCATAGTTCCAGGGGAGAGCTTTTTCCGAGGAATACGGAATAGGTCCGAGTGTGGTGATTATTAGAGGAGCAACTCTGGGTTTAACAGTAATCTTTACAGGACCCTTGAAAGTGATCTTGATAGGAGTGTCGGAAATTACAGATACCTCTTCAAGCTCTAAGTCTTGAAACAAATTCTCAACAGTAGGAATCTTCTTAACTAGAATCATGTGGTTGTCTATCAGGCACTGAATACCTTCTTTTAGTAGTTTGCATCCATTGGGTTAGGCTGCACAACAGTAACATCTTTCAATATAACCTAGAAATAAACTGGCTCGCAGCAGATTCTTCTTAACGATTAGGAGGGGAATGGTCAATTCACTTACAGTAGAAACATATGAAACATCATCAATAACACTAACGCCTTTGTCATGCTTAGGAATTGGTGCGGTAATTACATTGGGGGACTCAGGAGGATCAAACTCAATCTCTTTATTATCAATCATGTCCTGAATTTTATTCTTCAAAGCCCAGCAGCTATTAGGGATGAAGTGTTGGGATTCTGAGGAGGGTCCCTTAATGTTATAAAGTCTTATTTCAAAAGATGTTGCAATGCCTGGGATAATGGCATGCTGATATTGGTAAACTATTTTCTTGGTGCGTCTGAACTACGCTGGTTGCCTCCATTGTTATTGTTGTTGTTGCACAGGCGCATGATTAGAAATTAGCACAACTCCCACATACTGGTTGCGATCATTTATAGCATGACCCTTCTGGCCATACACAACATTTATTTCCTTCTTACCATTGAACGTCTTCTTTGCAGTACTTGAAGATGCATCCACTTGAATCTTTCCACTTCTAATTCCTCTTTCCACATGTTCCCTAGTTAATATCAGCTTGCTGAAACCAGATGAAGATCTTCTGATCAGATGGTTAAAGAAAGGACATGTCAAAGTTCCCATAAACATGTCAACCAGTTCCCTATCAGACAAAGGAGGTTGTACTCTTCCAGCTAAATATCTCCACTTCTGGGCATATTCCTTAAAGCCTTTGTTCGAGCCTATAGTCATACTTTGTAATTGCACACAGGTTGGTGTAAGATCAACATTGTATTGGTATTATTTGTAAAAGGCGGAAGCAAAGTTTTCCCAAGTACGGATGTTGGTTCCTTCCAATTGATAGAACCACTCCAACCGTTTTCCCGACAAGCTCTTTTGAAAGAAGTGCACCCATTACTTCCTGTAAGCAGTATGGGGTTGGATCATCTAGACATAAGATCTCAAATGGAGTTTAGGGCATGAAACACCGTCATACTTCATAAAAGTAAGGACCTTGAATTTGTGAGGGATAATAACCCCTGAGACCAATCCCAGCTCTTCAAAATCTAACCCAGACACCCTCTGGATTTCCATGGCGTTCAGATGATCTTCGAGTTATTTGTACTTATCATCATCCAGAGGATACTGTTTATCTAAATAGTCTGCTTCCTCTTCATTAGAACCTTGGTTGTTATTATCCTTAAATTTCACACTCATATCATCTACCTCTTGGTTATCATCTTCATTTGATGGGACCTTAAAATCTAGAGCCCTTCTGACCGGACCTTTGAATCTTCTACCCATATTAAGAAAGACAGTTGGCTTCTTAGTCTTCTTCTTTCTCTCTTTGATGATGAGTGCTTTCAAGTCTTCCTGCCATTTTGCTAAGTTCATGAACATTTGCTAAAATTGAGTGTTTTGAGCTTGAAGAACTTTCACGGTTTGTTCGAGAGCCATCTTTTATTGAAATAAACAGCAAGAAGATGAGAAAACATGTCTTTGGGAAATACATGTTATGATGATGTGCATGATATGTAGATGCAATGTTTTTAAGGATCTCGCAGGATAAACAAAAATGAAATGTTATAAGTTGAGTATGGTTGCACCTTTGACTGAAAAAATTTGCGTCTTTGAACGACCTTCTATGAGAATAAAGATCACCATGTCGAATGGTTCCTAGCCTTGGACTCAAAAGAACACACTTAGGTCTTTGATGGCATCTGGTTAGAGGAAAATAAATTCTCTTGCCCTTTTCTAGACGTCTGATTCATGATAAACCTGCATCACAATCCCTTGAGATCCTTGAAATGGTTAATTAAAATGCTATGGTATGATGTCATGATGTTATGATGTCATGGTTGAATAGATAACAAACACAAACAAAGAATATAAGAGCCTTGGGTTTAAGGCTTGCATGGGGTTCATAGGTAAGTACCCTTTTCTATTATAGTTAAGTTGGCTCAACTTGTCCTAAAATAGTAACAAGGTTCTAGGGATCTCAATATCACTGATTTTTCTCACAGGTTTTGTTTAGCACAGAAATTGACTTGCCACCAAAAAAACTCGAGAGTCGAATCTCAATGAGCGTAGCATCGAGTATCATCCAACTTCGGACTGCACCAAAGTCGGCTATCTCACTACCTTCTAATGGCCAAGTTGGGTCAATTAAGGTTCTAAAAGTCAGTTAGTTCTTATGACACCACTTGGCATCCTAGTGTTATCCTTAACTGAATCAAGAGACACCAGTACAAACCAAAGTATCACACCAGCGTAGCCATCACTTCAACCATATCGGTCTATGCCATACAGTTTCCATGATCTATTGCTACTTACCTAAGGTATCCCAGGTCCGAGTGTAGGATCTTTACAAGAATTTTAAACCCGAGCAACCCTCAAATATAAACCAATCAAAGCAAACAAGTAAAAAAAAGTAGTGATCTTAAACTATAAGGTCACCCCTCTTTAATTTCCCCAGCAGAGTCGCCAGTTCTGTAATACGGTGGGAGAACTAACTTAGTTTTTCTTTTTATCGCAAATGTTGCGGATAGCAAGAGTCGCCACCGACTTTTCTTTTATCCAATAAGGAAAGGGTGAAAAGAACAGGAAAGACCTTGATAGATTTTGAGTTCAAGGGGTAGATTATGAAAAGGGAAGGTGTTAGCACCCTTTTCATCCGTAGTTATCTATGGGCTCTTAATCACTTAGCTCACTTTTGGAAAATTTCTTTGTGTGTGTGTTTGAAAATATTTTGAAAATGCCAATGTAAGGCGGACTTTGTAATAGCTCTTGTATCGGTCCTCAAGAATGTAACAAAGCGTTTGTTTGAAAATATTTTGAAAGTGTTTGTGAAAATGTTTTGTTTTGAATTTGTGAGCAAGCGATTAACAGTTCTACCCACTCAAGGTTGTTCTTGTAATTTTCCTCCTCCTTTAGATGTTGTTATCCGTATCATTAGTTAGTTGGAAGCCCTATCGTTAGATGTGAAAGGACATGCGAGGGTCATTGTACAGTCATTGAAGGCAACTAGTAAGGACACTTTAGCAATTTTCGTTAAGGGACTAGATCATTTACCGAAAGGCAACGTCGAAGGGTCATCGAGGGACTATGATCTCTGAATCGAGGGACTTTGCTAAAGCATCCTTACTTTCAAGGGGCATGACTGTTTATTTTCCAAAGGCAATAATGTAGGTTACCTTAGAGGTGTAAATTTGCAAGTGTGTTATGTTCAGTTATTTTATCTTTGAAGATAAGGTTTTCTATCATTCAGTTTTAATCTTTCCATGCAAACCCCAATTACGAAGCAGTAGTAGCAAATATAGAATACAAAAATGTAAAGTGCAGAAAATAAAGGCAGAGAGTAAAACCCTAAACTATTACATCGCTTCGGGGCAGTTACAAAATAGAAAAGCGGAAAGTAAAAAAAATGCTAAGCTACTACAAATCGTAAACAATTACATAATCAAGAAAATGCGAGAAGAGCAAGCTACACAAAAAGAATGTAAGAATAAGAAAAGGAAAACGAAAAATGTTTTTGGTGAGTTTTGATGAAAAAAAGGTTTTTGAAGATTAATTAAATAAACCTAAAAAGTCTAATTAATTTTAATTAAAAAAAGGTTAGTTAAATTAATTAATGTTGATAAAACCCTAAACCTTAATTAATTTTAGTTAGTAAAAGTATTAACTAAATTAAATAAAGAAACCTAAAACCTAATTTGATTTTGGTTTGTAAAAGAAAAGGTCTGTTGTTTATGAATTTAGAGTTTTTAAGGAAAAAAGAAACAAAGTAAGAAAAATAATAAAAAACCATAAAATGTCAGGGGTGGGTGTTAAACTCATGCCCTCAGCTCTTACACCCAGCATGTTCACCACTGCGCCAAGTGCGCATGTTGGCTTGGAATTTCGATTACAACGGTTGTTTGAATGCATTAATATTGTTTTTGGTGTTTAGGCTTTGTTTGGATTGAATTGGGTAAAAGCCCAAGCGTTTGAAATGGTTCGATGGACAGACACACCAAATATAATAAATATTCATTAAGTATATTTTGAAATTGAAAGTTTTTGGATATATACGTCAAAAACTTGGCGCCAACAGAAGAGAGGAATTTGAATTTGAAATCGAATGTTTGAGTCATAGAAGACGCGTGGAAGTCTGATGGGTTCGAAGGACATGCAATCTTCGAACGTGGCACTCTATTATAAAAAGACCGTTAGGTTCAAATTAGTATAAATAGGAATCTTAATGTTAGGATTCAAGGTGTTCATTTTGTACAAATTACTCAATATACTCGAAGTACTAAGTGTTAGAGAAAAGAGTTGCAGAAAATGAACGTATAGACACCATTATTGTTCTTTTCAAATCATTTTACTTTATCAATATCAAGTCTTTTAACATTTCTAGTATTTCCTTTACTTTTTAGTCAAAACTTTTACTTTCTCAAGTGATTTACATTTATTTTGCATTTCCTATACGTTTCTTTATGTTTCCAGTCGAAACCTTTACATTACTCATTTGAAACCCTTTTATTCGAACTTACTTTAAATTATAATTCTAATATTTATATTGTTATCAAGAAAATAATGTTAAACATGAATCCCTTTACAAGTTTAATCTTAGAAACTTAGACACATGTCCTAGGATCAATCTAGTCGATCCTTCAAGTTACCAAAGTATTTAGTTTGGAGGACTAGCGGTTGTTTGCCAAATTCACGCGTAAACAAATTGGCACGCCTAGTGGGACAGTTTCAAAGTTTTTGAAAACTTGTATTTTTCTATGGGAGTCTATCTTTCGTTGTTCATCTTTTGAGTTTGTATTTCGTTATTATTGTATGAACCTTAGAAGTGGTAAAATAGCCACCAGTAACCAACCAAAACCCAAAAGAAAATATACAAGAAAGATGGTTAACACAACTAGCCAAGACGGGAAATAAAATCCCCCACAGGGATCAGGCACGGTTGTTGCAAGTTCGACGGATACATCAACCACAATCCCTAACACACAGGCCATACCTACATCTATAGGTTCGGTGGCCACAAATAATTCGAAATTCATGCCTCTTTCTTCGAGTGCAGCGGGCATTCCGTTGAATGCCCAAACTGGTTTTATTTTTACACATGTTGGGAACCAAGCCCAATTTCAACCCCTAGGCCTCTAGGATTTGAAACATTTAGGCCACTTATGGAATCACCACCATATGGAATGCTAACTTCTTTCATGGAAGGACTTCATAATAGTACAACAATAACCCAATCCCCGGCACAAGGGTCTGGTTCTGAGATGAATAACATGGGTCGAAATACCCAAAATCAAGGGTTTTTACCCAAATGCCTATACTGACAACGAGCAATCAGGCATCATTCAGGAAATAAATGGATCATAGTAACCATGATATGGTAGGAGTTCTGGATAGAGAGATGAGTAACATTTTCACTCCTTTAATACAAAACATTAATAAAACCAATCAAGAAAATACCCACACCTATCAGTAAATTTCAGCGCAGATGGCGCGCGTAGCAGATTTCTTTGGTGCCCTTGAAGCGCCTATTCGATGTAGGCAAAACTAGGCCCCAGTTGCTCAGGAGGAAAAACCAACCATTAACCAAGTGCGATTACCTAGACAGGAGGCTATCGAAAGAATCATAGAACCAAGGGTAGAACAACAAAGGATTTGAAATGATATCCAAGAGGAACAACCTAGGAGGGTAATGATGGTTAGTAGGGATCAAAATGCAGATGAAGTGATCCATAGAGTTAGACAAGATAACATGGAAAATAACTTGACCACCATGATCGAGATAATCATGGTGCAAAATGGTCTAAATACCGGACTTATGAGACCAAATTATTCATCCCCTTTATCTGAATATATATTATAAACAAAATTATCAAGGGGTTGCAAAGTCCATAAGTTTGCAAAATTTTCAGGAGATACTAATGAATCCACTGTGGAGCACATAGCCAGGTATTTGACTGAAGCAGGGGATTTGGAAAATAGTGAGAACCTAAGAATAAAATACTTTCAAGTTCGATAAAAAAAATGCTTTCATTTGGTTTACTACTCTTTCATCGGGTTCTATAAATGCTTGGCAACACTTGGAAAGATTATTCCACGAACAATTCTACATGGGGAAATCTAAGATAAGTCTCAAAGAATTGGCCAGTATCAAGAGGAAATTCATTAAACCAATAGATGATTATCTGAATAGATTTTTTTTATTGAAGTCTAGATGCTTTATAGTGTTCCTGAATATGAACTAGTCGAAATGGCTGCAGAAGGTTTAGATTATTCCATTCGAAAGAAATTAGATACCCAATATCTAAGAGACGTGGCCTAGTTAGCAGATAGGATTCGACAAGTCGAACGTTTAAAACCTAAAAAGATTAGGGGAAATAAAAATTACAAGAAAGAGAGGGTTGCTTATATCGAAGCTAAAGAAGAGGAACAAGAAATTCTAAACGGTCCTTTTGGCTTCGAAGAGTTTGAAATAGATTTGGCAGAACTAAAACAAGCACCCCCATACTCTTGTAAATTTTTTTCCCCATCGAATGGCAAGGACCCCATCGAAACAAAAAAATGACAAATATCCTAAGAAAAATTACACATATGATGTAACGAAATGTGATGAGATATTTGAATTATTCATGAAAGATGGCCAGATGATAGTGCCCCCAAATACTAAGATTCCTCCATTGGAACAGCGGAAGAAAATGGGTTTCTGTAAATATCATAACTTCTTAGGCCGTAAAATCTCACAGTGATTTCTTTTCAGGGATCTGATTCAGAAGGCCATCAAGGATGAAAGGCTCAAGTTTGGAAAGAAAGCAAAAATTCAGATGAAGATAGAAATGGACCACCTCAATGTGGCTGAAACAAATTATGCTGAGCCATTGGACATCAACATGGTGGAAATATCTGATGCGGATTCTAGACAATGGGTGAAGGTGGAACAAAGTGAGGCTACTGAAGGCTTTAACTCTGAAGACTCTTTCGATAGAATTGTTGAGGACTTTGTTCTAAATATTGTTGAAGTTACACAAGATCAGGCTATAAAAGGCAACGTTGCTAATGATGCAGCCCCAAAAGTTGAAAATGCTAAGGCTACTGAAGGCCTTAGAATGAAATTCGAAGAGATGGAGATTGCTAAGGACTCAAAATCTGCCTATGGAAAGATTAAGACTACTGAAAGTTAAAATCTTGAGATCAACATGATAGATTTGAATCAATCTACCCTAGAAATGGAGGAAATAGAAAGAAAACTGAAATTGGAAAATGATCAAATAAGAGGCGGATATGCCAGAAACAACGAAAGTCTGCGTGATTACTTGTTCCACTGCCATGTGCAAGATGCTGATATGCTTACGTGCCCTAGATGCAGTATAGTCCATGATCAAAGGGTCATAGCAGCATACGAGAGGATCCAGAAGGCGCAGACTGCGGGGAACTGGAGAATTCCAAATCAAATACTGACTCCTTACCCCAAGCCAGGGGAAAGTTTGTTACGTTTCCTTGTGAGATGTCAAAAATCTAACTCTATATGCTTGATGTGCCCCAGATGTGGCACTGTGTATGACAATAAAGTTGCTGAGATTTTCATAAGGGTTCCCTATACCCAAGTCTGGGGAAATAGAAGCGATGTCAAGTCCAGTTTCACCTTCGATAAGAGGGGAATCCCAAGAAGACAAGACAGTCCTCACCCAAAAGTCAACCGAAGGGTAACTTTCAAACTTCCTACTAATATACCAACAGATTGATGGGTTAATTCAAGTAAAGTAAGAAATAAGTGGAGAAGTTTCGATGAGGGAGGCAGGACTGCGATGGCTTACAAAAAACAATTCCAAGCATCAAAGAGGGAAGCATATAGGATCGAGAACTATAAGGGTAAGAATCCAATGTCTAGATCCTAGTGGCGAAGGCATCAGAGGATAAAGAAGGATGAAAGGGAACTAGCAACGGAGGAGATAGGTGAATCAAGTAACTGCCAGTTTTCATCAAACATGATGGTTACAAACAAACCCCCAACTGGAAGAAAGTTGTTCTCACCCATAGGGAAAGATGTTGCCAAGAAAAGTCCAAAAAAACAAGAAAATGATGAAGATGTGATGACCAGTGATTTCAAATCAGATGGAAATTCAACACTAAATATAAACTACAATGTAGTGTCAGTCTTACCCCATGAATATGACCAAATCATAGAAGTGGAAGAATCTGAGGAAGCAGAGGCAGCAGAAATGGCCAGGCATAAGCCCATGTGCTATTACGTCCTCAAAAATGGCGTGGTGGAAGAGCAAAACGCCTTTTTTGAAAGGCCAGATCAGAGCATGAAGAATCATCTAAAGCCACTCTTCATTAGAGCTAAAGTGGAAAGCGTGGGAATAAAAAAAGTGATAGTAGATAGAGGCGCTGCAGTCAACCTTATGCCTCAATTTATACTGAAGAGGATAGGCATGTTCAATACAGATATTAAACCTCACAACATGGTACTCTCAAATTATGAGGGGAAAATTGGTCATACCTTAGGTGCAGTGCAAGTGGACCTAACTGTGGGCTCAATCACTAGGCCAAAAATGTTCATGGTTATTGCTGCCAAAGCCAACTACAATCTACTCTTGGGTTGTGAATGGATCCATGGAATTGGTGAAGTCCCTTCACCAATGCACCAATGTGTGTCTATTTTGAGACAAGATGGTATCATGGAAAACATAGAGGCTGACCAAAGCTATTTCTTGGCTGAAGTCAACCAGGTGGATAGAAGGAATTTCGACAGAAATCTGGAAAATATAGGACCATGCAGTCCAGCAGAATGAGCATATTCCCCCAACAAAAATGCTCTGTACTACGTAATATTACACCCAACCCATGGGTTTCAATGGGACAGAGAAATAATGGGTGAAGAGGATGACATCAAAGGGTTACCTGGAGTACGACCAACAGCATGGTTCGATGAAGACAATAATGATGTCTGAGTCATCCTTCTTCAAAAAGATTTCGGCCTACGTGGCCAAAAATAAAATAATACGGCTTTGGAAGTCGAAGCAAAATACATGGCTATCCAAGCCAAATAAGAATCAGCACATACAGAAGGGCTTGGAGTGCATTTTATTCCAAAGCCCCCTGATGAACATGTACCCATAGAAAACAACAGCCAAAGGCTCGACGCTATCGATGATGATGGACCTTTGGGATTTGAAAGGGATCCAGTGGCCCCAAGTGCAAAAATGTTGGCACAAGATCCCCTTGAAGAAGTTAATTTAGGAGAAGGAACTGAAAAAGACCCACTTATATTAGTGCAAAGCTTGATCCGGAGGTAAAGAACAAAGCAATCATATGTTGAAAGAATATAAAGACTGTTTTGCTTGGGACTATGATGAAATTCCTGGGTTAAGCAGAGATATGATCAAACTGAAGCTGCCAATAAAGGATGGCAAGAAGCCCATCAAGCAGACTCCTAGAAGGTTTGCACCAGAGATACTATCAAAAATAAAAGAGGAAATCAAAAGACTCCTTCGATGCAACTTCATCATAGCAACCAGGTATGTAGAATGGATTTCAAATATTGTTCTTATTATTAAAAAGAATGGATCCCTTAGGGTTTGCATAGACTTTCATGATTTAAATGCTGCAACCCCCAAGGATGAATATCCAATGCCTGTAGCAGAGATGTTAATTGATTCTGCAGCGGGTTTCGAATACTTGAGTATGCTTGGTGGATATTTAGGATATAACCAAATTTTCATTGCCAATGAAGATATGCCCAAAACAGTCTTTCGATGCCCTGGGGAATTAGGCACCTATGAATGGATAGTGATGCCTTTTGGACTAAAAAACGTTTGGGCAACTTACCAAAGGGCAATGAATTCCATCTTTCATGATTTCATAGAGACCTTTATGCATGTTTATATTGATAACATTGTCATCAAATCTGTGTCCCATGGGTTCTATTTGGATTATCTTCGACAATCATTCGAAAGAATGAGGAAACATGGTTTGAAGATGAATCCCCTCAAGTGTGCTTTCTTTGTGCAGGCGGGTGATTTCCTAGTATTTGTAGTCCACAAGAAAGGGATAGAGATGAACCAGAATAAAACGAAGGCAATTATGGAAGCGAAAGCGCCATCATCAAAAAAGGAGTTGCAATCACTTCTAGGAAAAATAAACTTCTTAAGAAGATTTATTTCTAATCTGAGTGGTCGAACTCAAGCCTTCTCCTCTCTCTTACGCCTCAAACAAGGCAAATTCGAATGGAAAGAAGAACATCAACGGGAGTTTGATAATATCAAGAAATATTTGATGCATCCTCCTATCCTCACACCTCCTTGTGGAAAGAAGCCCACGAGGCTATATATATCAGTCTCAGAACTAACTATAGGAAGCATGTTAGCCCAAGAAGATGATAATGGTGTCGAAAGAGCCATCTATTACTTAAGTAGGCTACTAAATGATGTTGAGAATAGATACAATGCAATAGAAAAATTATGCCTTTGTTTATATTTCTCTTGTACCAAATTAAAATATTATATAAAACTTGTTAATGTTTATGTTTCATCACAGTTTGATGTTATTAAACACATGCTATCAAAGCTAATCCTGCACAATCGAATTGGAAAATGGGCTTTAGCCCTTACTGGGTATTCCTTGGCTTTCTTGCCTTTAAAAGAAATGAAGGGTCAAGTGGTATCATATTTTATTGTGGACCATGCAGTGGCCGAAAACCCACAACACTGTGTTGAGTTGAAACCTTGGAAACTATTTTTCGATGGTTCTACCCATAAAGAAGGTAGTGGAGTTGGAATCTTGATCATTTCTCCTGAAGGAATTCCAATAAGACTCAAGTATAAGATCGAAGGCCCTCTTTGTTCGAACAATGAGGCTGAATATAAATTATTAATTGCTGGACTCGAAGCCTTGTTGGAATTGGGGGCAACAAGAGTTGAAATCAAAGGAGACTCTGAATTAGTGATCAACTAAATAACAAAGAAATACAAATGTATAAAAGAAAATGTGATCATATACTTTATTATTTCCAATAGATTGCTCAAAAGATTCGAGTACGTGTGTATTAAACACCTTCCCAAGGTTAAAAATCAGGAAGCAAATGACTTGGCACATATAGCTTCAGGATATAAAGTATCAACAGAAAGTTTAGAAGATCTTATCGAAGTAAGAGGAAATGCAATGGCTGTCGGGTTATCCCATCTGATTTGGAGAGTTCAAAATTAGGATACGCTAACGAAGAAGAATTCGAAGTATTAGCTATTAATGCTCTAAAAGATACAGATTGGTGTAGCCCAATCATAAATTATCTTAAAGATCCTTCGATAGATGTAGAAAGGAAGATCAAGTATAGAGCGTTATCCTATATCCTGATGGAAAATGAATTGTTCAAGAAAATCCCAGAAGGAGTCTTGCTTAAATGTTTAGGAGAAAGTGAAGCATACTTATCTTTGTCTGGTGTGCCCAGTGGGGCATGTGGAGCGTATCAAGCATGCCATAAAATGAAATGGTTTCTATTTCGATACAGAATGTATTGGCCCATAATGCTTAAATATTGCATAGAGTTTGCCAAGGGATTCCAGGAATGTCAAATACACGCAGGTATTCAACATGCCCCTGCAAGCGAACTTCACTCAATTGTCAAGCCATGGCCTTTTAGGGGTTGGGCATTAGACCTAATTGGGGAAATTCATCCTGCTTCATCCAAAGGCCAAAGATACATTTTGGTAGGAATAGACTATTTTACAAAATGGGTCGAAGCAATACCTTTGTTGAATGTAGATCAAGAGGTTATTATCTAATTCATTCAAAGGGGTATAATTTATAGGTTTGGAATACCATAAAATATTACCACAGATCAAGGATCAGTTTTCACTAGTCGAAAAATGCACGAGTTTTCTAAGGAAATGGGTTTCAAATTGTTGACCTCAACACCATACTATGCTTAAGCAAATGGTCAAGTAGAAGCAGCCAACAAGGTGATAATTGGTCTAATAAAGAAACATGTGGGAAGAAAACCAAAGAATTGGTATAAAACTTTAGATCAAGCTCTATGGTCTTGTCGAACGTCTCCTAAGGAAGCAACTAATACTACACCATATCAACTCGCGTTTGGACATGATGTAGTTTTTCCAGTCGAAATTCACTTACAGTCAATAAGAATTCAGAGGCAAGGAGAAATTCCTTTTGAGCATTATTGGGAAATGATGATGAATGAATTAGTGGACTTGGATGAAGAAAGGGCGCATGCGTTGGAAACTTTGAGAAGACAAAAAGAAAGAATAACCAGAGAATATAACAAAAGAGTTAAAGGTAAAACGTTTGTAACCAATGATTTAGTATGGAAAGTGATTTTGCCTATGGATTGAAAGAATAAGTGATTAGGTAAATGGTCTCCACATTGGGAATTACCTTTTCTAATCTTACAAGCATTTTCAAACAACGCTTATGAGATCGAAGAATTAACAGAGGATCGGAGGAGCCTAAAAGTAAACAGTAAATACTTAAAGAAGTATAGACCATGTCTTCAAGAAATTAGAATTTTAATAGAATAATGTGAAGTGATTTATCTTAAGCCAAAGGGTACCAATAAAAGTAAAGTTTCCAAAATGGCTTTTGTTCCAAGGAGTTACAAACTTTAAACGAAGAACAACAGAAAACAAGTTCAATATTACATGACAAATCAAAATGGTAGTTTGTTCTTTAACCTATCATATTTGATCTTGGCCAAATTTAGCTTATAATCAACATCAGATTTGAGAATTTTAAGAGCGACAATTTCATTAGTCATGGAAGTGGCTTTCTCAACGTGATCCACACTCTTTTCCACCAATTCTTCGATTCTAGCTCTGTCCAGCCCTTTGATAGAAGCTTGCATGGTTTTGGCTTCAATGATTTTTTTCCTTTAATTCCTTAATTTGAGCCTCCCAAAGAGAAATTGATTTGGTATATGCATCATACTCTGTTTTCACTGCCTGATATGAAGCCTCCAATTGCTCAGCTTCCTCCGAAGTCTTGAGAGCATCGTCAAAATCATTTGCTTGAGTTTGCTGCTTTGTTTGGATCTTTAATATAATATCCCTTTCCATGCTTTGCTCAGAACTAATCTGGCCAATTAGATGCTGAGTATCAATCAGAGCCTCACCTATGTTTGAGGGACAAGCAATGATATTGATTTAGCCTATCAATTTCTTCATTCGATAGCAAGCAGTGATATCTTTCTTAAATACATCAAACAAATCAACTTCAAAAATAGTTGCTTTCACCTATCGAAGGAGTCCATCATAAGAATCCCCATTGGTACCTTCACTGGAAGGGGTGGAAACATCATATTGGCCCTTTTCAGAAGAGGAACCTCTCTTTGCCATCATCATCCTTACATATTCCAAAGGATCATTTTTCTTCAAAGTTTCTTTCTCTTCTTCGATAAGAGGCAATGGAAGTTGAATTGAAGTTGTTTGAATTTGTGGTTGAGCAGAAGTTTGTATCTCAACAACAGTAGGAATTGTCTCTTGATTGTTCTTATTTTCTTGGCCTTTTGTTTGCTCCACCTCACCTTCGCCTTCATTGGGAAAATGATGGGTAACATCTTCTGAAAAGTGTTCCTCATTATCAAGAAAGTCTTCAGAAAATTTGGCCCTTTTTGGGGAAGAATCTCTAGGGCTATCTTCGTTTGGATCTTGTTTCCTCTTGCCATCTCTTTGAGATTCCTTCAAAATATTGTCATCAAGAGAAGAAATATCTTGTTCCCCTTGAACATCATCCGTATCAAGTTGAGAAGCAGCAATAGAAGAATCTTTGTTGAGGGTTGCACCACTAGGATTGAGTTGAGGCGAAGCATTACCAATTTGAGGTGGAATCTCAAAATTTGCAAAAGAATCTGGAGCAGTTGTTTGCTTATTCTGAAAATAAATATAGTTAGTTCTAATAGTAAAGCATTCAAAGGAAAATCTTATGAATTTCAATCATACCTTTGGATCATCATCATTTGAAGCATTTCTTCCAATATGTTCTAGAGCAACTTGAATAATAGGTTGAGGTTGAATTTCTTTTTGGATTAGGGGCAAGGTTGTTGTTTCAGGATCTTGTTGAATTGATTGTTTGAGTCTGTCAATAGATTTATTGGTCTTCTTCTTTTTATTCTTGGTTTTGAAAGGAGTAGGAGGAGCATCTTTATTTTTGTCTTCTTTGTCTTCGACAACTACTAGATCTTCGTCATTAGCTTTCCTTTTTCCTGGAGATTTTGGTGGAAGACCACTAGCCTGAAAGGCGTCATAGTTAGGCATTGTGTGAGGTATTTCGAGGAAGTTTTGTTTTTGAAAATCATACCTTAACTTTCTTCGATTTCAGTTTGTCTGGAGATTTATCCTGTGTGGAAGAAGGCTCTTTGGTGGTTGTAGTAGTAGTTTTATTAGAAGTCGAACTTGCCTTTGATCCAGGTTTTTATTTATTGGCTATTTTTCTCTGGACAACTAACAATAGACATACATTTGAAGTTTGTTAAATGAACAATATTTAGTGAATTTGAAAGGATAATCGAAAGGATCAAGGAGTCCTTTGGTTCCATACCTTCATATGTATCAGATACAATAGAGACTGCTGATAAGTCATAGTGAAGGTAACCTTTGAAACTGTCTAGAGTATGCTTAGTCGAAACCACTCTCTTAGCAGGTTTTTGAGCATCATTTTTTAGGATGTTAAAAATATTTCCACAAGTAAACCAATTTGGATAAGGCGGAAAAAACACTAAACCAAAGTCAACATTTGGTAGTTTTGGAAATTTTGGTGGTTGTAATCGAAAATCTAGTTCATATATATGTTCAGGCTTTATAGAAGATGGAATTTTTAGGCTTGGAAGTTTTTTAGTAAATTTCTCTTTCAAAGTTTTTGCTACGTCAAAAACAGTTCGACTAATATTAGTTGGATCATAGACAGTTTCAAAGTATATCTGGAACGCCTAGATTTCTTTGATGTGTGTGAACTTACCTTTTTGAATATTTTCCTGCACGAACAAAAAAGCTTTCATTAAATGTTTGCTTATCTGAGTAGTGTTGAACATGTTCTTGGTATAAAATCCAGTCCACCAAGAGTAAAAACTTTTAGTTGTGTAGAAAGCTGGTTGAAACAAAGTAAGTTTAAATTCAGAAAAATTGGCATGATAGTTCTTATACTTTGCAATGTTCTGAAAGACATAATCCACTCCTGCTACACAAATCTCTTTCTTCTGATTAAAGATAGGTTCAGGAACAAGTTGACATAACCCAAATCGGCGAGATACAAAATTGGGTTGGTAGGCTAATAAACAAACATGGCTCTTCAATGGCATGATCCTGGAGATTAGAAGCCTTGGTAAAAGGAATGCATGCCATATGTCTTCAATTTCTAAATCAACATTCTTCAAAGAATCTTCGATGGATGAGGTAAACCATGCAAGACCATGGGTTCGATAAGCAAAAGGAGCCATAGTTGGGACAAAATCGTGACAATTCGAACACATCATCATATGATTGGTGAAACTTTTTTGGAGATTTTTTGCCTCTTCGTATGGGGTTAATTGTAGAAGTCTGATTCCTTCAATGGTGCGATTGGAAATATCAAGATCTTCTTCATATATGGTCTTAAAGGTGCTAAGTGATGGCTCGAAAGTGGCATTTAGCCACAGTTGAAGAAGCCAATATGGGCCAGCAAGGAGCAGGTTGGTACCAGTTTCATAACTTTTTAATTTAGAAGTAGCAGACCCTAAGCTCTCATAAAGACCAGCTAAGAGCAATTCACTCAAACATACCTTTCGACCAGAATGCAATTGGTTGGCTATGGTTAAAAATCTCCTAGTAACTTGTAGTGATTTGCAGCAAAAAATGTACTTTGACAACCATAAGGCAAGGAAAGATATATGTTCAATATCTGTGACTTCATCCGACTCAGTATGATACTGATTCATATAAGCGGTGAAACTAGCATTTTTAACTTGGAAGTTAATGGTGTTGTCTGATTGCAAGTAAGGATCAAAGGTTTCTCCAGTTGAAGGAAGTCCAGTTATTGCAGCTATGTCAAAAAGAGTGGGAGTCATCATCCCACGAGGAAGATGAAAAGTATTATAGTTGTTATCCCAAAAATATAAAGATGCTAATAGCAAAGGTTGACAATAACTGAATCATAATTTTGACATTTGAATTAAGTCAAAGATGCCCAGATCTTTCTAGTCTTGAGATTTTTTCTTTTCAATTTTGGAAAGCTAAGACAGATAAAGCTTATCTAATGAGGGGCGTGATCGAAAGGGTTTAAAGTTTTCAGTTATGTAATATAACTGAAAAACTTCTCTCTTTGTCTTAGAAATTAAGGTATCCTCAGAAGTTTTTTCTTTGGAAGTTTTTATGGGTTTCTTAGCAGAATCGTCATCATTTTTCTTAGGAGGCTTGGATCCATTAGCTATTGGTTTAGTCTCATGGTAAACGGGAAAAAACTCTACAAATTTTTCCTAATTTTCAGCAGAGATCAAAGGTCCCATAAAACATAGGGTTTTATCAGCGAGAGGAAGGAATGAGTACCTAGGAAGCATAAATAGCTTTTTGTTCTGGAGTAAATTTGGGAGTAGATATGAATTCTTGATTTTTAGTGGTCATAAGTTCACTAATAAGTCCAGATTGAAGAGAAACATTCTTTGAAGTTCCTATTCCTTTGGTGTTCTTGGATGATTGTTGTTTCTTGGATGACAACATTGCTGAGATAAGTGTTGGATTGAAATTTGAAAAAATGGGTTTTGTTTTTGAATTTTTTGGAAGATTGAAAGTTACAGAAACGGATGTGTGAAGATGAAGATGAATTGTTTATAAAAGACTTATAGTGGTTGAGAAGTTTACACTATAACAAGTTAGTGGGACACGTGTGCTTCTGTTATAAGAAGAGGAAGAGGTTAAGTTATTTTTTCTTGGGAAATATTTTTGATAAGTGGTAATGATGAACTGCTATGTGCACGTTTGAATAGACGTTTGGAAAAAGGTGATTACTTTTTATGACGTCACAACAGTAAAAGGTTATCATGAGTATATGGTTTATCGAAATTCAAGATTATTATTCAAAAATGACTATTTCTCTACATAACGAAATACACATTTTTGAGGGGTAATTTGTTGGCTTGGAATTTCGATTGCAGCGGTTGTTTGAATGCATTAATATTGTTTTTGGTGTTTGGGCTTCGTTTGGACTTAATTGAGTAAAATACCAAGCGTTTGAAATGGTTCGATGGACAGACAAAATGAATATAATAAATATTCATTAAGTATATTTTGAAATCAAAAGTTTTTAGATATATAGGTCGAAAACTTGGCGCCAACAGAAGAGAGGAATTTGAATTTGAAATCGAATGTTTGAGTCATAGAAGACGCGTGGAAGTCTGATGGGTTCAAAGGACATGCATTCTTCGAACATGGCACTCTATAATAGAAATACTGTTAGGGTCAAATTAGTATAAATAGGGATCTTAATGTTAGGATTCAAGGTGTTTATTTTGTACAAATTACTCAATACACTTGAAGTACCAAGTGTTAGAGAAAAGAGTTGCATAAAATGTACGTATAGACACCATTATTGTTTTTTTTAATCATTTTAGTTTATCAATATCAAGTCTTTTAATATTTCCAGTATTTCCTTTACTTTTTAGTCAAAACTTTTACTTTCTCAAGTCATTTACATTTATTTTGCATTTCCTTTACGTTTCCAGTTGAAACCTTTACATTACTCATTTGAAACCCTTTTATTTGAACTTACTTTAAATTATAATTATAATATTTATATTGTTATCAAAAAAATAATGTTAAACATGAATCCCGTTACAAGTTTAATCTTAGAAACTTAGATACATGTCCTAGGATCAATCTAGTCGATCCTGCAAGTTACCAAAGTATTTAGTTTGGAGGACTAGCGGTTGTTTACCAAATTCACGCATAAATAACGCGCTTGTGTTAAGAAATGGAAATCAGTGCGCTATGTAATCTGCAAAACATAAAAACATGAAAAAACCCAAAACACCAAAAGGCAGGGACCGAACCTATGCCTTGGTATAGTAATGACTGCTTAATATCCGCTGGAGGATACCCAACTTCCTTAAGATTGATAGCTTTGCTTGAGGAGAGTGTACTGACTTCTTACTCTCTGGGGATTTGAGATATGTCGGTTATGTTCTTTAGTTGGACCTACCTTGGTACCTTGGAGGATAGAACAATTAGATTGCTTGGGCAACTCATTATTGCCCCTGTTTCTGAGGTAGGAGAGGAAGACCTGTGAGGTGCTGATAGTTGTTGATGGACAAACTCTTCTTCTGATAGGCCAGTGACAAGATGTCGGGACATAGTCGTACGCTTTTGATCCCTAACTTTTGCCTGGACCGCCCTTTCGGGTTTTCAGTCCACCGGGATACCCATTTTTGCCCAAGCCGCCTTTTCAGGTTTTCGACTTGCCGGGTGTACAGATTTTTTCATTTCATCCCTTCATTTTGCCCGAACCCTTTTGGTTCGCCGGGAAGCCCTTATTTTTGCCTAGGTGTGTCAACCTAGCGGGTCTTTGATTTTGCATAGTATTTTTCGACTATGTCCACACTTTCAAAATGTAGGGAGTTGCCCCTGTTAGAAGTGTTTTGTCATGCCACCAGAAGGTGTTTGATCAGGCGAGATTCGTTGTTGGAATGCCCCAAGTGACTCAGGCGGAGATTTGCCCCAGGCTATTTTGGCCTTTGAGAGATTCTCCGAATCTTGATTGGACTGCCCCAGATGATGGACCATGATCATGTCTGCCCCTTGATTGGAGGTACTTTTGTTCACTAGGTATTCATCGTGCGAATTTCCCTGCTTTTCAAACAAAAAGTCATATGCAAACAAAAGTTATGTCAAAAATGCAAAGCTTATGTCTGTCTTGAAGATTTTGAAAATGCATTATTTTTCATAAAACAAGTGAATGTTTGTAAAACGTGATGTCAACTCCGTATTTACCGTAGGCCTTAAGGAGTCAGGATACCTTTCGTAACAGTATGCTTTCGAACTAACCCATGCTTCAGCTAGGACTTTTAAGGGTTATAACGTGGCTTGGTTCACGGTTTAAGAAACAAAGGATAAAGGCTCAAATTATTTGTACCCACCCGCTCTTCGTGATGTTCTCCACACCTAAACTTAGTTGATCATACGTTAGACCTTGTTTTGAGTCTTTGCTCTGATTTTCCGGTGATGATTCGGATGTTGGTGACTTATTTTGAATAGGCAGTCATTCCTTTCTTGTTGAGGGTTGGTAAGACTTCTTTCTTGTCCTTTTTTTTTGTTATCCCTTTCTTTTTTGCCTGAACTGTTTCCTTTTTTGGAATTACAGTCAGCGGGATGTCCCAGTTTTGTAAGTCTCCTTCATGGGTTTGACTTAATGGGTTTTCATTTTTGAGATATAATGACTGCCTTTCCTCATTGGTTATTCGGAATCATCACTGTCTTCTTTTTTTTTTGTAAGGACCTCTTCGGTGCCATTTGTTATGCACTTGGATCAACTGAGAGAACTACCCTGCCCCAGGTTATGATAAAGGGTTTTAATTTTCGAAAAGAAAAACTCCTACTTCTTTGGCTCAGAGGGGTTGACAAGGGCTTATCATCCTTATAACTCCAGTGTTTAGGGATTGAAACAATGCCTGTACCTCATCAGCGGGGTTTGTTCAAAAGCATACTGTAAAAATTGGTATCGTTTTCGTCATCCTCCCTCAAGAGGCTTTAGAATTTTAGATCAAGAGTTGTCATCAGAAAAAATATGAAAACAGTTTGCATATAGTGAATGCGAATATATTGCTTCAAAACAGACATATGCGATGCATTAATGAAATAACAATGTTTAACATGAGTAAATGTTTGAACAAAAGAAAATTGCAACTTGAACATTCGAATGAACAAAAATTTTCCAATCCTAGCCATGATTTGGCAAGGGAGCAGTGATCACGTGGGGAGTCTTGGGTACTTTAAACTGAATCTCTCCAGCGTCGATCATGTCTTGGATCTTATTTTTCAAGCTCCAACAATCATCTGTAGTATGCCCCGGGCTGTCAGAGTGATAAGCGCAGCGGGTGTTGGGGTTATACTTCAGTGACGTTGTATTTTGGTTCTTCGGAGCTTCTTTTAGAGTTATCAGCTTGGTCTCCAGCAACTGTGGCAATATCTGGGATAAGGTCATGCTGAGCCGAGTGAATTGCCTTCTCTCGCTCTTTTGTTGGTTGTGATGTTGAACTTGTGACACTGGAGCCATTTGAGGAGCTCTCCCCTTACCTCCCTGTCTCAAAGGTGGTTGAACGATGACTGGCTTTTTACCCCTAGACTTTTGCCCCAGTTGGTTACCCTGAAGCAGTTGGTTGACGAGAAACCAGAGCTCATCTTGTCTTTGAGCTAACCCTTGAATGGCAGTCACCTGCCCCAGCATCTGGACCTTCAATGCATCCACCTCAGCTTATAGGTGTTTCAGCCTTTCATCCTCAGCACTGTTCCTGACAAAGGTCTCCATGAGAAGTGTCCTTAGCTCTTCCTTCCCCTTGGATAGATTCAGGAGGATTTCCCCGAACCGAGTCTCTTGAGCAAGAAAGTCCTGGTTATCTTGTGGGCAAGCCATTGCTGAAATAAACAGCGGAGATGGTAAGTGACCTGTAAAAGGGATACCTGCAATGCAACGATATGTATGATATGCATGCAATGTTTTCAAGGATCTCGTAGGGTAGACAAGAAAATTTGTTAGAATTTGGGTCCGGTAGCTTGATTGAAAGAAACTTCATATTTGTTGAGAGTCTTTCTTCCAAGGGTCAATGGCTCACCATATCAAGTGGGTCATAGGCCCTGACTTTAGTCATTATGTCCGGTTTTGATGTCCAAACAACCTTGGTTAGGGGAACCTTCTTCAAGAGTCAGAGCTCACCATATCAAATGGGTCATAGCCCCTGACAACTTTGGCTAGAGGAAATAAATCCTCTTTGCCCCTTGCTAGATGTTTGATTTATCATGACCTGCATCACAAGCCCTTGAGATCCTTGAAATGGGTTAGGATGTATGCAATGGTATGATGTCATGATGCATGGGGTAATATGAATAATCCCCGTTATGAGTCCTTATTAAGGACTATACACAGAAACCTGCAAGAAAATCAAGTAAAACCTGTCATGAGTCCCAGTTGAGGACTATAAACAAAACCTGCGAGAAACTTGGTAAACTTTGTTATGAGTCCTAATTAAGGACTATGACAAAAAAACTGCAAGAAGCTTAGTAGGCCCTGTCATGGGTCCCAGTTAAGGACTAAAACAAAACCTGCAAGAAATTCGGTAAACCCTGTTATGAGTCCTAATTAAGGACTTATGGACCAAACCTGCAAGTAGTTCATGTGTCAGTTTAACAAGCATGCAAGTAGGCAAGTACGAAGGCACACAAGTCACACAAAAGAGCCCTTAGAGTTTAGGCCAGCATGAGGTTTGGGGTACTACCCTCTTGAAGTTGGTGGGCTCAAAACCTGTCCTATTAGAAGTAACCGGGTTCTAAGGGTCCCAATATCACTGGATTGCTTTCATTGTTCATCGTTTCGATTTAGCCACTGAACTGGCGACCGAAATATTCCAAGAAAGCAACCCTCAATTGAGTGTAGTATCGAGTATCAACCAACCTCGGACTGCACCAAAGTCAGTTATCTCACTACCCTAAAGAGGCCAAGATAGTTCAATTAAGGTTCCTAAGGTCTGTTGATGCTTCACGACACCACGCGGAGGCCCCATACTCTCCTTGACTGAACTCAAGGGTTACCGGTACACACCAAAGTGCCACATCAACGTAGCAGACTGTTTCAACCATGTCGGTATACCCCGCACAGTTCCCTCACAGCCTTGTTGCTACTTTCTAAGAAGGTATCCCCCAGATCCGGGTTAGGATCTATAGAACTCCCAAGCAACCCACAATTTAAAGCACACAGGGAAAACAATTGAAAACACAGTTATGAACTAGCCCTAAGGTACACCTCACTTTAAGTTTAATGTCCCCAGCAGAGTCGCCAGTTCTGTGATCGGTGGATCTGGAACTGACTGTTTAACGCTGGTTCGCGAAATGTCGCGGTAAGCAAGAGTCGCCACCGTCTTTTATTTTCTCCAAATGGAAAGGACAAAAGCACAGAAAAATTCCTTATAGAGATTGCTCTCGGTTCGGGAGGTAGGTTATAGAAAGGGAAGGTGTTAGCACCCTTTCTATCCATGGTTATCCATGGGCTCTTAGATACTTGCTCATTTGTGTTTTCAAAATGGTTTGTTTGCTTTTCAACTGTGGGTTTTAAAAAGTTTCTTTGAAAATTCCAGTTCGACTCTTGTATCAGTCCTCAAGAGTGTTTGAAAAATTGCTTTCGAAAGCTTTTTGAAAAGGTGTCGGTGTGAAAAGTACTTTTGATTTGTTTTGAAATTAGAGCAAGTATCTAGAGTCGTCTACCTACCCTAAGGAATTCGTCTGTGTAAATGTCCTTTAAAGTAGTGCCATCCCACCATTGAGAGGTAGGTAGCACCAATATTGGAGGTGTTCGGGTCAATTCGAGGTTCGGGACATGGTGATCACCAGAGCAATGGGAAGACACCTTAGAAGCTACCCTCATGCCAGGTTCCCGGATCATGAGGACTTACTAAGACATCCTCTACTCGACGATCACCTTTCGAGGCAAGGCAACAGTGAGGCGTACCCTAGGGGTGGTGTGTGATTTGTGTGTCGTTTTCAGATATTTTTGTCTTTTGTCATGTTATTGGTGATCTAACGTTTGTTTTTATTTTTGTCCATACATTCTTTCATGCCTTGATTAACAGTTAAAAGTGCGAGAAGTAAAAGATTCTAAACTATTACAAAAGGCGCGGGTCCACATCGCCAAAATTTCCATAACCCGATTTGACAGGAAAATAAAGAATTAAAGAAAATAAAGAATTAAAAGTGAGACAGATTAATTACACGGCTTTGGGAGAGGTACATCAATATTAAAAGAAATAAACAATAAACGCGCGAATTAAATAAGAATTAAACGAGGGCGTTGGACCCTTTTTGCAAAATTAAATTACATGATGGAATTAATTAATTAAAAAGAAAAGAAATTGTTTTTTTGGTATTTTTTGGTATTTTATGATTTTAATGAAAAAAAAGAATTAATTAAAATAAATGCTAACCCTAATTCTAGTTGTTTTTAATTTATTAAAAAGAAGATTAAATTTTAACCTAAAATTAACCCTAATTAATTTACATGCAATTTAATTACAAAAATAAATATTTAATATTTTAATTATTATGAAAGAAAAATAAAAAAGGAATAAAAATTATCATGAACCCTAATTCTATTAATTTTAGATTTTTATTATAAAAATATTACAATTAAACCCTAAATTAAAACTAAATGAATTAATGCAATTTATTTATGAAAATACTAAAATAAAATATTTATTAGTTTTTCATCTTTTTCTGATTTTTTAATGTGTTTTTTTATATTTATGAAAATAATAAATTAATTAAGAAAACAATAATTTAAAAGAAAATAGAAATAATAATAATAAAAAAAAACAAAGAAAGTAAAAAAGTTTAGCAAACCTAGGGGGGTTGCAGTCCCCAAAGTGGAGGTTTTTCTTCAGTAATCTGGGCCCAATGCATTTTTGGCCTCATTGACTATTGCGTTGGCACGTATACGCGTTGACTAGAGTTCAACGTGCTCTCCAGATCATGACCTTTGATTTGATGCCCTGGTACGCGTGGATGGCCAGATTTTGAAGGTGTATTGTGGACCACAACATTGAATCTGTACATGAACACTAAATGAAGAAAAATATGAAAGGGGGTGAGGACCTGGGGCTCGAACCCAGGTCCTGAACGTTACCAGCGATGCACTCTACCAACTGCTCCACTCAACGCGTTTGTATATTGGATATCAAACAATCAATATAAAATAAAGCCAAACGTTAATGATATTTTAGCGCGAAATTTTGAACTAGCCAATCACTGATGGCCACGCATCCTTCTTCTTCCTTGGTTTGTTTTCCTGAAAAAATAACAAACATTTAACGGGGGTTTTGAACCCCCTCAAAACATGCTGGTTCTGATAATAGCGATTAGGCCCCCTTGGTATATAAATTAAGCGCGAGCATGCCATTCTTTTCGTCTAAGCGAGCTGAACATGGTTATGGCAGTGAGGTCTCTTAATTTTACAGTATCAAGAAACCCCTAATTTGGATTTCAAGAAAACCTAGCCTGCATCAATGGTAGAATCATGTATATCGCACAAAAACGCAATTAATTTGTATGGTTAGCTTCAGAATCTTATAATGAACATGAATCAAGCATCAAAAATTGTTAAAAGTGCATGAATCGAGATGCAAGATTATGAGATTTTTTCTGTACAGGTCACATTCGTTTTACCAATTCTTGATGTTAGGATGAACGATTTTGATTGGAAATCCTTCCTTGAAGCTTCAGGAAGGTGATAGGATAAAAATCTGGCCTTGAATCGCCCTCTAACCCTGTTTTCAGTTTTGAGATTTCTAAGCAAAAAGTCAAGCTATGTTCTTCAAGTTCTTGCGCAGCTTTTTGGTCAATGAGCATGAGGGTTGTGATCAGGCTTATGTATGGAGTGATCTAGGTCAAAAAAACTTGATCAAAATCCTTGAATTAATGAATATGATATTTGATTTTTTAACCATGATTTTCAAATCTTTTTTCACATGCTTTTGCTACCAAATCATGACCAATCCAATTGATTCTTTCCATATATGGTTAGGCACGAAATCTTGAGTGTATAATATGCATAAAAAGATTTAAAACCTTAGGTTAAGTATTTTTCATGTATTTAATTGATTTAAATGAATTATTATTAATAAAAATTCAAATAAATAAATAAAAAATGAAGAAAAACATCCCTTTGGGCCAAGTGGTCGTGCACATGCCTTGGATGATGAATTGTGGAAGAAAAAGAGGCCCATTAGCAATTTTAGGTCATTTGAATCAATGTTGACTTTTCAAAATATCCAAAACTTTCTCAACTTCCACAAGGCATAACTTGCTCAATTTTTAAGCTTTGCTCATGTTCTTGGACATTTTGGAAAGGTCTTTGAGTCCTCTAACCAATTTCTTTGGTCCCATGTCATTTTGATTCACCAATCTCAAGTTATGGCCTTTGACTTAAAGTCCCTTTTTGTTGACTTTTGAAAATGACCTATAATGTTGAAATTGATAACTTTTTGTGAGAGCATTTCTTGGACTTGAAGTGTGAAGAGGAGTTGTAGGAAATGTCTTTCTCTTCAAAATGAGCTTTGGATGGAATTTTTCTGATAATCCATGTGAAAGTTATGCCCTGGTCAATTTACAGTTGACTTTTTCAACTGTCCAAATAAGGAAACTTTTGCATCTTGATGATTTTTGAGCCAAGCTTTGAGAATCATGATCAAGCATTGATCAAATGATGTTTGTGGATTCAAAATGAGATGTTGACCAAAAATTTGAACTTTTGACTGTCAAATGACCATTTTGCCCCTGCAGTTGACTGTAGTGCAATTAGGGTTTTTGACTGTGCAATTTTATGTTGAATGTCTTGAAACTTTGTATGAGGAAGCTTGACAATGTTTGTAAGCATGTGGGACTTGATTGGACCCTTGGAAACTTCATCTTCTTGATCAGAACCAAAACCCTAATTTTGACTGCTTAGGAGGCCCTTGCACTATGCAACCCTTGGGGAATTTTGAAGCATGACTTGGCAATTTCTTGAAGAATATGGGAGGGCAAATTTTGGGGTACAACAGTTGCCCCTGTTCAATCTTCTTAAACCTGAGGATGCAGATTGGCTGACGTGCCTTTCGTAATCCGAGGGTAGAAGATGATTGAACACTAGAGTGCCCAGAAATTTGCGCTCACATAGTAGCAGTGTGATGATGGGAATGGGGTTATAGATGCCATGCTGAGAGATGCTGGAAGGTGGATGAGCTTATAGATGCCATCTGGATGTTGGTCGCATAAGAGATTCCTTAGCGAGAACTGGCATACCTGCACAAGAAAAATGAGTACCTGACATGTTGCAGGAGCTGGTTTTCAGATGCTTGGTATAGATGTGTCCTGACTGGTTACAGGAGCTGAGTCTGGAGCTTCAAGCGGCGATGAATGAACCAGGGGTGGTTACTACCTCAGCAGGAACGGTGAGAGAACCCATAGGCAATTATAATCTCAAAAGCAGACGTTTGAGAAAAACCTGGGATGGAATTATCATCTCCACAGCATCGGGGAGAGAACCATAGGAAATTATAATCTCAAAAGCGGACGTTTGAGAAAAACCTGGAATGGAATTATCGTCTCCGCAGGATCGGGGAGAGAACCAATAGGCAATTATAATCTCAAAAGCGGACGTTTGAGAAAAACCTGGGATGGAATTATCATCTCCGCAGCATCGGGGAGAGAACCATAGGAAATTATAATCTCAAAAGCGGACGTTTGAGAAAAACCTTTGATAACTTCTACTGAGTCTTCATCAGAAAAATCTGTTTGGGGTCGATTTAGCTGGACTAGAGAAGGCCTTGAAATGTCTTCAACTGGGTTTTTATCAAAAAAGTCTGTTTGGGGTCGATCTGACTGAACCAGAGAAGGCCTTTGACTGGATAAGAAATCTTTGGAGTTGATTTAACTGAACCAGTCTAGGTCTTGGAATATGATTGACAATTTAGCTGAATCTTTCCTGAAAGGTAAAGGTCAGTCATATGCAATGCATGATATGGACCAAGCAATGATGTTCTCAACTTAAATGAGATTCGTAAGATATGATGCGTTTGTGCATGCTATAATGATGTATGCGATGTTTAGGAATGTATGTTTTCGTCTAGGAAAATAAATCCTTGACGGGTGCCGGGAAGTCACTCCTGGGCTGATGTTGAAGAATAGATTTCGCTTCCGCTGGGGATGATAGCTGCAAGAATACCAGTAGGAGAAGATAACTCTGTTGGGGAATAAACTTGGCGAATGGAATGCTCTGCGGGGAGAAAAGTACTCTGACGATCTTGCTGGGAAGCAATACTCTGTGGAGAGAGGGATACTTTGCTGGATTGTTGATAATAACTTGCTGAGGATATCTTTGTTGTATTGGAAGTGCTGATAGACTTCGCTGGGGGTAAGAGAACTTCGTCGAGGACGATCTTTCCGTGGCTTTTGGCTGAGGATAACCCAGTTATATCCTATTAGGGAAATAACTCTTTAAATAAAGTCGGACGACGCGTTCGTGCTCTGCGAGGATAAGCTTCCAGAATCTACTGGGAATAAGCTTACCGCTTGGAGAGATGGATTCCAACTTTCCTGGGGAACTAGATTGGACTCTCCTGGGGAAGTTTTTGAACTGCGGGGGAAATGATTCCTTTGAATGTTGGTATGCCGCCGGGGAACAATCTTTAGACCAAGATTGTCGGGGATGCTTGTTAAGAATATATGTATACATGCTGGGGAGATGCTGAGATCCGCTGGAGGATACCCAACTTCCTTAAGATTGATAGCTTTGCTTGAGGAGAGTGTACTGACTGCTTACTCTCTGGGGATTTGAGATATGTCGATTATGTTCTTTAGTTGGACCTACCTTGGTACCTTGGAGGATAGAACAATTAGATTGCTTGGGCAACTCATTATTGCCCCTGTTTCTGAGGTGGGAGAGGAAGACCTGTGAGGTGCTGATAGTTGTTGATGGACAAACTCTTCTTCTGATAGGCCAGTGACAAGATGCCGGGACATAGTCGTACGCTTTTGATCCCTAACTTTTGCCTGGACCGCCCTTTCGGGTTTTCAGTCCACCGGGATACCCATTTTTGCCCAAGCCGCCTTTTCAGGTTTTCGACTTGCCGGGTGTACAGATTTTTTCATTTCATCCCTTCATTTTGCCCGAACCCTTTTGGTTCGCCGGGAAGCCCTTATTTTTGCCTAGGTGTGTCAACCTAGCGGGTCTTTGATTTTGCATAGTATTTTTCGACTATGTCCACGCTTTCAAAATGTAGGGAGTTGCCCCTGTTAGAAGTGTTTTGTCATGCCACCAGAAGGTGTTTGATCAGGCGAGATTCGTTGTTGGAATGCCCCAAGTGACTCAGGCGGAGATTTGCCCCAGGCTATTTTGGCCTTTGAGAGATTCTCCGAATCTTGATTGGACTGCCCCAGATGATGGACCATGATCATGTCTGCCCCTTGATTGGAGGTACTTTTGTTCACTAGGTATTCATCGTGCGAATTTCCCTGCTGTTCAAACAAAAAGTCATATGCAAACAAAAGTTATGTCAAAAATGCAAAGCTTATGTCTGTCTTGAAGATTTTGAAAATGCATTATTTTTCATAAAACAAGTGAATGTTTGTAAAACGTGATGTCAACTCCGTATTTACCGTAGGCCTTAAGGAGTCAGGATACCTTTCGTAACAGTATGCTTTCGAACTAACCCATGCTTCAGCTAGGACTTTTAAGGGTTATAACGTGGCTTGGTTCACGGTTTAAGAAACAAAGGATAAAGGCTCAAATTATTTGTACCCACCCGCTCTTCGTGATGTTCTCCACACCTAAACTTAGTTGATCATACGTTAGACCTTGTTTTGAGTCTTTGCTCTGATTTTCCGGTGATGATTCGGATGTTGGTGACTTATTTTGAATAGGTAGTCATTCCTTTCTTGTTGAGGGTTGGTAAGACTTCTTTCTTGTCCTTTTTTTTTGTTATCCCTTTCTTTTTTGCCTGAACTGTTTCCTTTTTTGGAATTACAGTCAGCGGGATGTCCCAGTTTTGTAAGTCTCCTTCATGGGTTTGACTTAATGGGTTTTCATTTTTGAGATATAATGACTGCCTTTCCTCATTGGTTATTCGGAATCATCACTGTCTTCTTTTTTTTTTGTAAGGACCTCTTCGGTGCCATTTGTTATGCACTTGGATCAACTGAGAGAACTACCCTGCCCCAGGTTATGATAAAGGGTTTTAATTTTCGAAAAGAAAAACTCCTACTTCTTTGGCTCAAAGGGGTTGACGAGGGCTTATCATCCTTATAACTCCAGTGTTTAGGGATTGAAACAATGCCTGTACCTCATCAGCGGGGTTTGTTCAAAAGCATACTGTAAAAATTGGTATCGTTTTCGTCATCCTCCCTCAAGAGGCTTTAGAATTTTAGATCAAGAGTTGTCATCAGAAAAAATATGAAAACAGTTTGCATATAGTGAATGCGAATATATTGCTTCAAAACAGACATATGCGATGCATTAATGAAATAACAATGTTTAACATGAGTAAATGTTTGAACAAAAGAAAATTGCAACTTGAACATTCGAATGAACAAAAATTTTCCAATCCTAGCCATGATTTGGCAAGGGAGCAGTGATCACGTGGGGAGTCTTGGGTACTTTAAACTGAATCTCTCCTGCGTCGATCATGTCTTGGATCTTATTTTTCAAGCTCCAACAATCATCTGTAGTATGCCCCGGGCTGTCAGAGTGATAAGCGCAGCGGGTGTTGGGGTTATACTTCGGTGACGTTGTATTTTGGTTCTTCGGAGCTTCTTTTAGAGTTATCAGCTTGGTCTCCAGCAACTGTGGCAATATCTGGGATAAGGTCATGCTGAGCCGAGTGAATTGCCTTCTCTCGCTCTTTTGTTGGTTGTGATGTTGAACTTGTGACACTGGAGCCATTTGAGGAGCTCTCCCCTTACCTCCCTGTCTCAAAGGTGGTTGAACGATGACTGGCTTTTTACCCCTAGACTTTTGCCCCAGTTGGTTACCCTGAAGCAGTTGGTTGACGAGAAACCAGAGCTCATCTTGTCTTTGAGCTAACCCTTGAATGGCAGTCACCTGCCCCAGCATCTGGACCTTCAATGCATCCACCTCAGCTTATAGGTGTTTCAGCCTTTCATCCTCAGCACTGTTCCTGACAAAGGTCTCCATGAGAAGTGTCCTTAGCTCTTCCTTCCCCTTGGATAGATTCAGGAGGATTTCCCCGAACCGAGTCTCTTGAGCAAGAAAGTCCTGGTTATCTTGTGGGCAAGCCATTGCTGAAATAAACAGCGGAGATGGTAAGTGACCTGTAAAAGGGATACCTGCAATGCAACGATATGTATGATATGCATGCAATGTTTTCAAGGATCTCGCAGGGTAGACAAGAAAATTTGTTAGAATTTGGGTCCGGTAGCTTGATTGAAAGAAACTTCATATTTGTTGAGAGTCTTTCTTCCAAGTGTCAATGGCTCACCATATCAAGTGGGTCATAGGCCCTGACTTTAGTCATTATGTCCGGTTTTGATGTCCAAACAACCTTGGTTAGGGGAACCTTCTTCAAGAGTCAGAGCTCACCATATCAAATGGGTCATAGCCCCTGACAACTTTGGCTAGAGGAAATAAATCCTCTTTGCCCCTTGCTAGATGTTTGATTTATCATGACCTGCATCACAAGCCCTTGAGATCCTTGAAATGGGTTAGGATGTATGCAATGGTATGATGTCATGATGCATGGGGTAATATGAATAATCCCCGTTATGAGTCCTTATTAAGGACTATACACAGAAACCTGCAAGAAAATCAAGTAAAACCTGTCATGAGTCCCAGTTGAGGACTATAAACAAAACCTGCGAGAAACTTGGTAAACTTTGTTATGAGTCCTAATTAAGGACTATGACAAAAAAACTGCAAGAAGCTTAGTAGGCCCTGTCATGGGTCCCAGTTAAGGACTAAAACAAAACCTGCAAGAAATTCGGTAAACCCTGTTATGAGTCCTAATTAAGGACTTATGGACCAAACCTGCAAGTAGTTCATGTGTCAGTTTAACAAGCATGCAAGTAGGCAAGTACGAAGGCACACAAGTCACACAAAAGAGCCCTTAGAGTTTAGGCCAGCATGAGGTTTGGGGTACTACCCTCTTGAAGTTGGTGGGCTCAAAACCTGTCCTATTAGAAGTAACCGGGTTCTAAGGGTCCCAATATCACTGGATTGCTTTCATTGTTCATCGTTTCGATTTAGCCACTGAACTGGCGACCGAAATATTCCAGGAAAGCAACCCTCAATTGAGTGTAGTATCGAGTATCAACCAACCTCGGACTGCACCAAAGTCAGTTATCTCACTACCCTAAAGAGGCCAAGATAGTTCAATTAAGGTTCCTAAGGTCTGTTGATGCTTCACGACACCACGCGGAGGCCCCATACTCTCCTTGACTGAACTCAAGGGTTACCGGTACACACCAAAGTGCCACATCAACGTAGCAGACTGTTTCAACCATGTCGGTATACCCCGCACAGTTCCCTCACAGCCTTGTTGCTACTTTCTAAGAAGGTATCCCCCAGATCCGGGTTAGGATCTATAGAACTCCCAAGCAACCCACAATTTAAAGCACACAAGGAAAACAATTGAAAACACAGTTATGAACTAGCCCTAAGGTACACCTCACTTTAAGTTTAATGTCCCCAGCAGAGTCGCCAGTTCTGTGATCGGTGGATCTGGAACTGACTGTTTAACGCTGGTTCGCGAAATGTCGCGGTAAGCAAGAGTCGCCACCGTCTTTTATTTTCTCCAAATGGAAAGGACAAAAGCACAGAAAAATTCCTTATAGAGATTGCTCTCGGTTCGGGAGGTAGGTTATAGAAAGGGAAGGTGTTAGCACCCTTTCTATCCATGGTTATCCATGGGCTCTTAGATACTTGCTCATTTGTGTTTTCAAAATGGTTTGTTTGCTTTTCAACTGTGGGTTTTAAAAAGTTTCTTTGAAAATTCCAGTTCGACTCTTGTATCAGTCCTCAAGAGTGTTTGAAAAATTGCTTTCGAAAGCTTTTTGAAAAGGTGTCGGTGTGAAAAGTACTTTTGATTTGTTTTGAAATTAGAGCAAGTATCTAGAGTCGTCTACCTACCCTAAGGAATTCGTCTGTGTAAATGTCCTTTAAAGTAGTGCCATCCCACCATTGAGAGGTAGGTAGCACCAACATTGGAGGTGTTCGGGTCAATTCGAGGTTCGGGACATGGTGATCACCAGAGCAATGGGAAGACACCTTAGAAGCTACCCTCATGCCAGGTTCCCGGATCATGAGGACTTACTAAGACATCCTCTACTCGACGATCACCTTTCGAGGCAAGGCAACAGTGAGGCGTACCCTAGGGGTGGTGTGTGATTTGTGTGTCATTTTCAGATATTTTTGTCTTTTGTCATGTTATTGGTGATCTAACGTTTGTTTTTATTTTTGTCCATACATTCTTTCATGCCTTGATTAACAGTTAAAAGTGCGAGAAGTAAAAGATTCTAAACTATTACAAAAGGCGCGGGTCCACATCGCCAAAATTTCCATAACCCGATTTGACAGGAAAATAAAGAATTAAAGAAAATAAAGAATTAAAAGTGAGACAGATTAATTACACGGCTTTGGGAGAGGTACATCAATATTAAAAGAAATAAACAATAAACGCGCGAATTAAATAAGAATTAAACGAGGGCGTTGGACCCTTTTTGCAAAATTAAATTACATGATGGAATTAATTAATTAAAAAGAAAAGAAATTGTTTTTTTGGTATTTTTTGGTATTTTATGATTTTAATGAAAAAAAAGAATTAATTAAAATAAATGCTAACCCTAATTCTAGTTGTTTTTAATTTATTAAAAAGAAGATTAAATTTTAACCTAAAATTAACCCTAATTAATTTACATGCAATTTAATTACAAAAATAAATATTTAATATTTTAATTATTATGAAAGAAAAATAAAAAAGGAATAAAAATTATCATGAACCCTAATTCTATTAATTTTAGATTTTTATTATAAAAATATTACAATTAAACCCTAAATTAAAACTAAATGAATTAATGCAATTTATTTATGAAAATACTAAAATAAAATATTTATTAGTTTTTCATCTTTTTCTGATTTTTTAATGTGTTTTTTTATATTTATGAAAATAATAAATTAATTAAGAAAACAATAATTTAAAAGAAAATAGAAATAATAATAATAAAAAAAAACAAAGAAAGTAAAAAAGTTTAGCAAACCTAGGGGGGTTGTAGTCCCCAAAGTGGAGGTTTTTCTTCAGTAATCTGGGCCCAATGCATTTTTGGCCTCATTGACTATTGCGTTGGCACGTATACGCGTTGACTAGAGTTCAACGTGCTCTCCAGATCATGACCTTTGATTTGATGCCCTGGTACGCGTGGATGGCCAGATTTTGAAGGTGTATTGTGGACCACAACATTGAATCTGCACATGAACACTAAATGAAGAAAAATATGAAAGGGGGTGAGGACCTGGGGCTCGAACCCAGGTCCTGAACGTTACCAGCGATGCACTCTACCAACTGCTCCACTCAACGCGTTTGTATATTGGATATCAAACAATCAATATAAAATAAAGCCAAACGTTAATGATATTTTAGCGCGAAATTTTGAACTAGCCAATCACTGATGGCCACGCATCCTTCTTCTTCCTTGGTTTGTTTTCCTGAAAAAATAACAAACATTTAACGGGGGTTTTGAACCCCCTCAAAACATGCTGGTTCTGATAATAGCGATTAGGCCCCCTTGGTATATAAATTAAGCGCGAGCATGCCATTCTTTTCGTCTAAGCGAGCTGAACATGGTTATGGCAGTGAGGTCTCTTAATTTTACAGTATCAAGAAACCCCTAATTTGGATTTCAAGAAAACCTAGCCTGCATCAATGGTAGAATCATGTATATCGCACAAAAACGCAATTAATTTGTATGGTTAGCTTCAGAATCTTATAATGAACATGAACAAAGCATCAAAAATTGTTAAAAGTGCATGAATCGAGATGCAAGATTATGAGATTTTTTCTGTACAGGTCACATTCGTTTTACCAATTCTTGATGTTAGGATGAACGATTTTGATTGGAAATCCTTCCTTGAAGCTTCAGGAAGGTGATAGGATAAAAATCTGGCCTTGAATCGCCCTCTAACCCTGTTTTCAGTTTTGAGATTTCTAAGCAAAAAGTCAAGCTTTGTTCTTCAAGTTCTTGCACAGCTTTTTGGTCAATGAGCATGAGGGTTGTGATCAGGCTTATGTATGGAGTGATCTAGGTCAAAAAAACTTGATCAAAATCCTTGAATTAATGAATATGATATTTGATTTTTTAACCATGATTTTCAAATCTTTTTTCACATGCTTTTGCTACCAAATCATGACCAATCCAATTGATTCTTTCCATATATGGTTAGGCACGAAATCTTGAGTGTATAATATGCATAAAAAGATTTAAAACCTTAGGTTAAGTATTTTTCATGTATTTAATTGATTTAAATGAATTATTATTAATAAAAATTCAAATAAATAAATAAAAAATGAAGAAAAACTTCCCTTTGGGCCAAGTGGTCGTGCACATGCCTTGTATGATGAATTGTGGAAGAAAAAGAGGCCCATTAGCAATTTTAGGTCATTTGAATCAATGTTGACTTTTCAAAATATCCAAAACTTTCTCAACTTCCACAAGGTATAACTTGCTCAATTTTTAAGCTTTGCTCATGTTCTTGGACATTTTGGAAAGGTCTTTGAGTCCTCTAACCAATGTCTTTGGTCACATGTCATTTTGATTCACCAATCGCAAGTTATGGCCTTTGACTTAAAGTCCCTTTTTGTTGACTTTTGAAAATGACCTATAATGTTGAAATTGATAACTTTTTGTGAGAGCATTTCTTGGACTTGAAGTGTGAAGAGGAGTTGTAGGAAATGTCTTTCTCTTCAAAATGAGATTTGGATGGAATTTTTCTGATAATCCATGTGAAAGTTATGCCCTGGTCAATTTACAGTTGACTTTTTCAGCTGTCCAAATAAGGAAACTTTTGCATCTTGATGATTTTTGAGCCAAGCTTTGAGAATCATGATCAAGCACTGATCAAATGATGTTTTTGGCTTCAAAATGAGATGTTGACCAAAAATTTGAACTTTTGACTGTCAAATGACCATTTTGCCCCTGCAGTTGACTGTAGTGCAATTAGGGTTTTTGACTGTGCAATTTTATGCTGAATGTCTTCAAACTTTGTATGAGGAAGCTTGACAATGTTTGTAAGCATGTGGGACTTGATTGGACCCTTGGAAACTTCATCTTCTTGATCAGAACCAAAACCCTAATTTTGACTGCTTAGGAGGCCCTTGCACTATGCAACCCTTGGGGAATTTTGAAGCATGACTTGGCAATTTCTTGAAGAAAATGGGAGGGCAAATTTTGGGGTACAACAGTACACAAGTTATTTGTCACAAATCCCACGCATGCTTAAGCCCTGAAAACACCAAGAACACAGAATCACCAAGAACACCTTAAAACTTGCCATTTCTGAGTTTTGAATCCAAACTCCAAATTTGCTCGTGCATTTCTTGGCCTTTTACTTTCAAAAGCTTCTAAATAACATACACAAACACTTCTAACACCTGCAACACCACTGTAACACCTCCATTATCATTCACCATTTTCAAAAACAGCACCTTGCACCTTGACTTCCCCAGAACTCCTCAGGCACTTTCAGCTCAAGTTAAGCATCACATTAGCTTCCTGGGAACTTGAGGAAGCTAATCCAATCATTGGAACTCACTAAAAGCTACTCAAACTCAAAACACGATACCCTCTTGCAAGGTAAGTTATCTCAACTTTGAACTTTTCATACAAGCATCATTAATGGTTTATTTGTGAATGAAAAATGTAGATATCATTGCCCTGAAGCTAACCATGTCCATAGTTTTCATTTATATTGCTTGAGTTTAGAGAATTTTAAGATTGAAGTTTCTGAAATTTTTAGGGTTCAGATTAGGGCCATTAAAATTCATGCTTGTCTTTGATCTATAATTTTATTGCTTTGCATTTCTGAAATCGTGAGGAAATTTGCTACAAGATTCATGTTTATATTTTTGCAAATGGATGAGAGATGAACAAGATGCAGGTACTCTGGTTGGGCGTGAGGTTGAAGATGAAGTTCAGGCCATGGACTTGTTTTCTATCATATATTTGTTATTTTGTTTATATGAACGGATGTATAGCCACCCCAGTGGTAGAAGCGCGCGCCTGTGACTATAGGGACCTGGGTTCGAGCCCCAGTGGTACCCTTTTGGGATTTTTTTCACATTTCTCACATTTTCTAACCTTTTTTGGCAGTGTTGGGCCTCATCCTCTTGGGCCTCATGTTTTTTTTTTAATTCCGACCCCCTTGCTGGCTTTTCACACCCTGGCCCATTTTATTTTCTTTTTCTCATTTTTATTTATTTGTTTTCTTAAATATTTTATCTAATACTAAAAAATCAGAAAAAATATAAAAAAACATTAGATTTATATTTTGATATAGTTATTTATTTTTTACACAAAAAAATTATTTTATTTAATCATACTTTATTTATTTTACTAATTGATTTGTAAATTTAATTAGAAACTAGGTTTTTAGTTATTTTCTTTTACACAATTTAAATATATTATTTTAAAATGTAAAAAGACCAAAAATATTTTATAATACTATAAATTATTTTTAAAACAAAAATACCAAAAATATTATTCTTATAAACTTAATTTCTTTTTTAATCAATTAATAGATTAGGGTTTTATTTAAATTCTTTTCCTAGTAAATTTAGGTTTTAATTTTTAATAATTTAATTAATTATTTTTATTTTAGTTAATTAGGTTAAAACAAAAACCCCTTTTTTCCTAAAAAATCCAAATAAAAGTCCATTTTCTTTCCTTTCTACATTCTTGTATATTTACTCATTTTTGTACATTATTTATCCAAATTCAATATGGTTGTAATAGATAATTAGGCTTTATTTTCTTGCAATCCCCATTTGTAATTTGTACACCCCTTCCCACAAGTATTGTAATAGCATAGTAATTTTAAATTCTGCAATTTATCGCTTTATATACAAATACTAGTAATTAGGGTTTGTATGGAAAGACTAAAACCAATCAATTAGAAAACCCTAATCAAAGACAAAACCAAGCATGAAAAATAATACACTTGCACACAAGCACCCCTAGGGTGAATCCACTTGGTTTCCTTACAAAATGGCCATATTACGCATGTGAGGTATCTTAGCAAAAACAAGAAAAAATATAAGATCATAGTCCCTCGATGACGCTATCGATGTTGCCTTTCAAATTATCTTAGTCCCTAAAAGAGAATTCTAATATACCTTGCAACATTTCTAATCATGGTTATACGATGACCCACGCCCGTCCCGTTCACATCCAGAGATAAGGTTACTTACCAAATCAATGGTAAGATAACAATGTCAAAAGAAAAAGGAAATGAACATGAAAGACTTTTGAGTAGGTAAAATGTTCCTAGTTACTTACTCCATTTCAAAACAAAAACATCCTTGCTATTTTCAAAAACAAACACCTACACTTTTAAAACATCTTACAAACTTGAAAACCTTTTCAAAAGATCAAACTCTTTGTATACATTCTTACGAACAAGAATCATTACAAAGTTTGCCTAAACAAGTGGCCTCTTTACAAAATACTTTCAAAAACCACACAAAGCACAATTTCAAACAAAAGCAAGTGATCTAGCAAGTAACTAAGAGCCCATGGAAAACCATGGATGAAAAGGGTGCTAATACCTTCCCTTTTCATAATCTACCCCCCGAACTCAATAAACAATCTCAAAGGTCTTTCCTGTGCTTTTTCACCTTTCCTTTTGGATAAAAGAAAAGTCAGTGGCGACTCTTGCTAACCGCAACATTTATGATCAAACGCAAAACACCCAAGTCAGTTCTCCCACCGTATCACAGAATTGGCGACTCTACTGGGGAAAATTATAAAAGTGGAGTTACCTTAGAGTTAGATCACATTTACTTGATTTCATTATTTGACTTGTATGCTTTACATTATGGTTCTTTGTTTGGGTTTGAATCCTCTACCCGGATTTGGGATATGTAACACGCCGTTTTTATCTAAATGTTATTTCATTAATTATTTTCCAAAACTATTAAATTATATCTATTTTGAGAAATATATTCAATTGATATCGATTAAAATATTAATTGGGTAATATGAAATAAAAATATTTATTGTGTCGGAATATTATTTTGAATAATATTAATTTGGTGTGTAGTAATATTTGACTTTGTTTGATTAATTGGCATGATTAGGTTTATATAGAATAAGTATTATTTAGTGTAATATTGTTTAATATGGTTATATATTATAATTTGAATTAAATAATTGTTGGGGCCAAATTATAATTTTAGAAAGATAGAGGGAGGAAAGTTAGTAGTAGAAGGATGGTTTTATAAAATAGAAAAGGAGAGTTAGTAAGAGTAGGAGAAGAAGAAAAGAAGAGAGGAGAAAGAAGAAAGAAAAGAGGATAAGAGAAGAAAGGAAGCTAGGGTGGAGTTGCAACATCTTCATCATCTTGTTTCAAGAAAACCCACACCAATGTAAGGGGTTTGATTCTCCATCTCATATTTGTTAGGTTTTGATAAATATATTTTGAATTGGGGGTAAAAATTGATAGTTGATTTATAGGGTTTTGTTGGGTGATTGTTGGAATGGTTTAGAAAAGTTGGATTAAGAGTATGGTTTGTGAGTGTATTAGGTGCTAGCTTGTAGAAACTAAGAGCATTGAATGGGAAAGAAAACCATGGTGGTAGAATGAGCAAAACCCAAAAGAGTGGAGTTTTCACGCAGGCCTCTCAACACGGGCCGTGTTGCAGCACACGGGTGCCCGTGTTGATGCCCTGACTTGGCATTTCTTTTGGCACGTTCTGGTGGTCTCTCAACACGGGCCGTGTTGCAGCACACGGGTGCCCGTGTTGATGCGTCTGTAACCTCCAAATTTCTGATTTTCGCACTTTCTTTGGAACGCGATTGTGTTCCGATTTTCCGATTTGGAATTATTTGATAGTGGACGGTTTATGTTTTGGTTGAGTAAGTAACTTGTTTGTATACATTCTACTTGACGTTGAGATTGTTAAATCATATGTATGCATGCATGTACAATAGTTGATGTTCCATTGGTTGGATTTGATGGCATGTGTATGTTAAGATTATTGTGAGTCTTAATTGCATGCATTGGTTATATTGTACATTGCATGGCATGGTTGGTCTTGAAACAGAGACGGTGAAACTGTGGGTTCACACAATTTTATAGACGGTGACCCTATTGTGGGAAAAGACGTAGTGACCTTGATCCGGAAGGGAAATACAGGTGGTGGAACTTTGGGTCCACAACATCTAGACGGTGACCCTATTGTGGGAAAAGACGTAGTGACCTTGATCCGGAAGGGAAACATAGGTGGTGGAACTTTGGATCCACGAGTCGGTACCTCATTCGCATACGTTGAGTCGTGTAGTGAGTCTCATGTATATTTGTGCATGTTATGTATGAGTGTTGATGTGTTTTTGATTATGTGCCAATATTGTTGTTGTTTGAATTATGGTTATATGCCAAGGATGTGAGTATTTCGGATAATCGGTTTACATGGCTAATGTGTTAGAAATGGGTTCCTTGAGTAAGGATACTACGAGTGATAAAATGAACATGATCATTATGTATTGCGTTATTTATTGCCATTTCATTTACTCAAAATTGCATGTTATATGATTATTGGAATTCTTACCCTTTTGTGGGCCAATGCTTTTGATGGCATTGTGCAGGTACCGAGGACGGTAGCGCGAGGCGCTAGCTAACGGATGCATTGGATTGCAATCTGTTTTATTTTGATTAGGGTCGAGTCAATGCTCTGGTAGTAACACTTGGGGGGGGGGGGATTTATTTAGTGTCGAACTCGATTATTTTGTATTGGGATTATGATGTATATAATCCTTATTCGTGTATATGATGTTTTTTTTTTATATGAGAGACTTGATAACATATGCTCATGTAATTTATGATGGCTTGATGCCTTGGATTATGTTTTGATCCCTCCATAATGGAGATGATGTGAAATTGTGAAACTCCGTTGCGTTTGCACGAGAGGATGAAGTGAATATTTACTGTATGTTTGTTTTGTGTTGGAATACTTATAATTTTAAACATACCCTGTCTGTTTTTCTTTAAAATAATTTGGAATGTGTTTTGTGTTGTGGCATCCCTTTCGTGCAATTTTATTTCTCTGATTTTAATCTTTACCTATTAATTGGGGTATTTATAAGAGGTGTTACAATAGTGGTATCAGAGCATAGTCGGTCGGTTGTCAGGTCTTATTTTGTTAATCCCTTGTATTTGATTGTATGGCTAACGCGATCAATGCCATGTGTTGTTCAGAAGATGGCTGGTAGAAGGAATGATGATGCTTTAGATGAGGCATTGAGGTTGCTTGCGGGGTCAATAAATCAGATGCCGCAAACGACTCAAGCACCACATGATGGTACTGAAGATGCTTTCCGTGCTCTTGGGAAATTCCAAAAGAACAACCCGCCTACTTTCAAGGGAGAGCATGCTCCGGTGGAGGCTCAAGAATGGTTAAAAGCAATTGAGAAAATCTTTCGTGTGATGAATTGCACTGACGCTCAGAAAGTGCAATTCGGAACACACATGCTGATTAAAGAGGCCGAAGACTGGTGGATCAACGCTAGTCAGAGGTATGAGGAGGAGCAGGTTGTGGTGACTTGGGAAATTTTCCGAGATGCATTCTTGGAGAATTATTTTCCGGAGGATGTTCGCGGTAAAAAGGAAGTTGAATTCCTAGAATTGAAACAAGGTAGTGGTTCGGTAGCTGACTATGCGGCTAAATTTCAAGATTTGATCAAATACTGTCCTCACTACAACACTGTTAATGCTGAGAGGTCGAAGTGCCTTAAGTTTGTTAATGGTTTGAGGCCGGACATAAAGAAGGCGATTGGGTATCAGCAGATTACAAGATTCTCTGAGTTGGTTAATAAGAGTCGTATCTACGACGAAGACAGTCGGGATAACACTGCTTATTACAAGAGCTTGAGTGAGAAAAGAGGTAAGGGACAGATGCGTCCTAAGCCTTATGATGGAAGAGGAAAGAGACCAATAAGTAGTGGGAAGAGTCTGAGTGGGGGAGTGACTACTCCAATCAAATGTTTTAAATGTGGTAAAGAGGGGCATCGTGCCATGGAATGTCGCCAGGGGATAGTTAAGTGTTTCAAGTGTGACAGGGTGGGTCACAAAGCGGTGGATTGTAGAGTTGGTATGAGTGTAACTTGCTTTAATTGTGGTGAGCAAGGCCACATAAGTACCAAATGTCCAAAGCCAAAGAAAGAAGTTGGAAAAGTATTCGCTTTATCTGGGGCAGAGACTTCTGCTGAGGAACGTCTAATCAGAGGTACATGCTTTATCTCTAATGTGTCTTTGGTTGCTATTATTGATACGGGTGCGACGCATTCGTTTGTTGCTTTAGATTGTGCCAAGAGATTGGGCCTTGTCTTGTCTACTTTGGATCGAAGTATGGAGGTAGATACACCTGCGATGGGTTCAGTTTCTACTTCAGTTGTTTGTTTAAAGTGTCCTTTGCGCATGTGCGGGAGAGATTTCGAAGTTGATCTCGTGTGTCTTCCCTTGCATCAGATAGATGTGATTCTAGGTATGGACTGGTTGAAAGCCAACCATGTCTATATCAACTGTTTTGCTAAGGCTGTTCTTTTTCTCGAGTCCGAGAAAGATGGTGTGGTTTTCTTGTCTACACAGCAAGTTGAGAAGAGTGTGAAGAATGGAGATGGGTTGTTTATGCTTATGGCGAGTATGGTTTTGGAAGATGGTAGAGTAAGAAAGGATTATCCTGTGGTTTGCGAATTTCCTGAAGTGTTTCCTGAAGAGATTACGGATTTACCTCCTGAGCGCGAGGTAGAGTTTTCCATCGACGTAATTCCTGGTACTAGTCCTGTTTCGATGGCTCCTTATAGGATGTCACAGTCAGAACTAGTGGAACTGAAGAGTCAGCTGGAAGAGTTGCTTGACAAAAGGTTTATTCGTCCTAGTGTGAGCCCGTGGGGTGCTCCAGTTTTACTTGTGAAGAAGAAAGAAGGAACAATGAGACTTTGTGTGGATTATAGGCAGCTAAACAAAGTGACCGTTAAGAACAAGTATCCTTTACCAAGGATTGATGATTTAATGGATCAGCTGGTGGGTGCGTGTGTGTTTAGCAAGATTGACTTGAGGTCGGGCTATCATCAGATTCCCGTGAAAGCGAGTGATATTCAGAAAACTGCATTCAGAACTCGCTATGGACACTATGAGTATTCGGTGATGCCTTTTGGTGTTACGAATGCACCTGGTGTGTTCATGGAGTATATGAACAGAATCTTTCATGAGTTTCTGGATAAGTTTGTGGTGGTGTTCATCGATGACATTCTGATTTATCCCAAGAGTGAAGCAGAGCATGCCGAACACTTGAGAATTGTTTTGTCAATTCTGAAGGAAAATCATTTGTTTGCTAAACTTTCGAAGTGTGAATTCTGGTTGGAACAAGTGAGTTTCCTTGGCCACGTAATATCTCATGGAGGTATTACTGTGGATCCTTCGAAGATAGAAGCCGTGTCAGAATGGGAATCTCCAAAATCAGTTTTTGAGATTCGAAGCTTTCTTGGTTTAGCGGATTATTACCGTAAGTTCATTGAAGGCTTTTCCAAGCTAGCTTTATCGTTGACACAATTGACTAGGAAGAGTCAAGCGTTCGTATGGACTCCGCAGTGTGAAGATAGTTTCCAAGATTTGAAAAGAAGGTTGACAACTGCGCCGGTTTTGATTTTGCCTAAACCATCTGAACCGTTTACGGTCTATTGTGATGCTTCTTTGATGGGTTTAGGAGGTGTGTTAATGCAAAATGGGAAGGTTGTGGCATACGCTTCGAGGCAACTCAAGGTACATGAGAGGAATTATCCGACTCATGACTTGGAGTTGGCAGCGGTGGTTTTTGTGTTAAAGATTTGGAGGCATTATTTGTTTGGGTCGAGATTCGACGTCTTTAGCGATCATAAGAGTTTGAAATATCTGTTTGATCAAAAAGAGTTGAATATGAGGCAAAGAAGGTGGCTAGAGTTTCTTAAAGATTATGACTTCAGTTTGAATTACCATCCTGGTAAGGCAAACGTGGTTGCAGATGCTTTGAGCAGGAAGTCTTTACACATGTCTATGTTAATGGTTAAAGAATGGGAATTGTTGGAGCAATTTCGAGATTTGAGTTTGGTGTGTGAAGAGACTTATTTTGGCGTGAAGCTTGGTATGATGAAGCTTACTAGTGGTGTCTTGGAAGAGATTAGGGATGGGCAAAAGTCAGATTTAGTTTTGGTTGACAAGTTTACTTTGGTGAATCAAGGTCAAGGTGGAGAGTTCAGAATTGATGAGAATGGAATTTTGAGATGTCATGATAGAGTTTACGTTCCCGATGTGGGGGATGTGAAAAAGAGGATTCTTGAGGAAGGACACCGAAGCGGATTGAGTATTCATCCGGGTGCTACAAAAATGTACCAAGACTTAAGGAAGTTGTTTTGGTGGCCAAGTATGAAAAAGGAAATTGCTGAGTTTGTATATTCTTGTTTGGTTTGCCAAAAGTCTAAGATTGAACACCAGAAGCCTTCGGGTTTGTTGCAACCGTTGTCTATTCCCGAATGGAAGTGGGATAGTATCTCGATGGATTTTGTTTCTGGTTTGCCGAGGACTCCGAGTAACCATGAGGCTATTTGGGTCATAGTGGATAGATTGACTAAATCTGCACACTTTATTCCGATTAGGATGGATTACGCTATGGAGAAGCTTGCTAAGTTGTATGTGGAGCGGATTGTTTGTTTACATGGTATTCCTACATGTATTGTTTCAGATAGAGATCCACGTTTCACTTCAAGATTTTGGGAAGGTTTACAAAGAGCCTTGGGTACTAAGCTGATTGAGTTCCGCTTATCATCCTCAGACTGATGGTCAAACGGAGAGAACAATTCAGTCACTTGAGGATTTGTTGCGTGCTTGTGTTTTGGATCAAGGAGGTTCCTGGGAGAGTCATTTTCCTTTGATTGAGTTTACTTATAATAATAGTTTTCATTCTAGCATTGGCATGGCTCCTTTTGAGGCATTGTATGGAAGGCGGTGTAGGACACCTTTGTGTTGGTACGAGACGGGAGAAAGTGCTATAGTTGGTCCGGAATTGGTTCAAGAGACCACGGATAAGATCAGATTGATAAGAGAGAAGATGAAAGTGTCTCAGAATCGCCAAAAGAGTTACTTTGACAAGAGGAGGAAACCTCTTGAGTTCAAGAAGGATGAACATGTGTTTTTGAAGGTGAATCCAACTACGGGTGTTGGAAGGGCGCTTAAATCGCGGAAGTTAACACCTCGGTTTATTGGTCCTTATCAGATTTCAGAGCGGATTGGAAGTATGGCTTATCAGATTGCATTGCCGCCATCACTTTCAAATTTGCATGATGTGTTTCACGTTTCGCAATTACGAAAGTATATTGCGGATCCGTCTCATGTTATTCAAGCGGATGATTTGGAAGTAAGAGACAATTTGACGGTTGAGGTTTTACCGGTGAGGATTGAAGACAAGAAGGTGAAACAACTAAGAGGAAGAGAGATTGCTTTGGTTAAAGTTGCATGGGGTGGTTCGGCGAATGGTAATGTGACATGGGAGCTTGAAAGTCGGATGCGGGATTCCTATCCCGAATTGTTCGTTTAGAGGTAATTTTCGAGGCCGAAAATCTTTTAAGTGGGGAAGAGTTGTAACACGCCGTTTTTATCTAAATGTTATTTCATTAATTATTTTCCAAAACTATTAAATTATATCTATTTTGAGAAATATATTCAATTGATATCGATTAAAATATTAATTGGGTAATATGAAATAAAAATATTTATTGTGTCGGAATATTATTTTGAATAATATTAATTTGGTGTGTAGTAATATTTGACTTTGTTTGATTAATTGGCATGATTAGGTTTATATAGAATAAGTATTATTTAGTGTAATATTGTTTAATAGGGTTATATATTATAATTTGAATTAAATAATTGTTGGGGCCAAATTATAATTTTAGAAAGATAGAGGGAGGAAAGTTAGTAGTAGAAGGATAGTTTTATAAAATAGAAAAGGAGAGTTAGTAAGAGTAGGAGAAGAAGAAAAGAAGAGAGGAGAAAGAAGAAAGAAAAGAGGAGAAGAGAAGAAAGGAAGCTAGGGTGGAGTTGCAACATCTTCATCATCTTGTTTCAAGAAAACCCACACCAAGGTAAGGGGTTTGATTCTCCATCTCATATTTGTTAGGTTTTGATAAATATATTTTGAATTGGGGGTAAAAATTGATAGTTGATTTATAGGGTTTTGTTGGGTGATTGTTGGAATGGTTTAGAAAAGTTGGATTAAGAGTATGGTTTGTGAGTGTATTAGGTGCTAGCTTGTAGAAACTAAGAGCATTGAATGGGAAAGAAAACCATGGTGGTAGAATGAGCAAAACCCAAAAGAGTGGAGTTTTCACGCAGGCCTCTCAACACGGGCCGTGTTGCAGCACACGGGTGCCCGTGTTGATGCCCTGACTTGGCATTTCTTTTGGCACGTTCTAGTGGTCTCTCAACACGGGCCGTGTTGCAGCACACGGGTGCCCGTGTTGATGCGTCTGTAACCTCCAAATTTCTGATTTTCGCACTTTCTTTGGAACGCGATTGTGTTCCGATTTTCCGATTTGGAATTATTTGATAGTGGACGGTTTATGTTTTGGTTGAGTAAGTAACTTGTTTGTATACATTCTACTTGATGTTGAGATTGTTAAATCATATGTATGCATGCATGTACAATAGTTGATGTTCCATTGGTTGGATTTGATGGCATGTGTATGTTAAGATTATTGTGAGTCTTAATTGCATGCATTGGTTATATTGTACATTGCATGGCATGGTTGGTCTTGAAACAGAGACGGTGAAATTGTGGGTTCACACAATTTTATAGACGGTGACCCTATTGTGGGAAAAGACGTAGTGACCTTGATCCGGAAGGGAAATACAGGTGGTGGAACTTTGGGTCCACAACATCTAGACGGTGACCCTATTGTGGGAAAAGACGTAGTGACCTTGATCCGGAAGGGAAACATAGGTGGTGGAACTTTGGATCCACGAGTCGGTACCGCATTCGCATACGTTGAGTCGTGTAGTGAGTCTCATGTATATTTGTGCATGTTATGTATGAGTGTTGATGTGTTTTTGATTATGTGCCAATATTGTTGTTGTTTGAATTATGGTTATATGCCAAGGATGTGAGTATTTCGGATAATCGGTTTACATGGTTAATGTGTTGGAAATGGGTTCCTTGAGTAAGGATACTACGAGTGATAAAATGAACATGATCATTATGTATTGCGTTATTTATTGCCATTTCATTTACTCAAAATTGCATGTTATATGATTATTGGAATTCTTACCCTTTTGTGGGCCAATGCTTTTGATGGCATTGTGCAGGTACCGAGGACGGTAGCGTGAGGCGCTAGCTAACGGATGCATTGGATTGCAATCTGTTTTATTTTGATTAGGGTCGAGTCGATGCTCTGGTAGTAACACTTGGGGGGGATTTATTTAGTGTCGAACTCGATTATTTTGTATTGGGATTATGATGTATATAATCCTTATTCGTGTATATGATGTTTTTTTTTATATGAGAGACTTGATAACATATGCTCATGTAATTTATGATGGCTTGATGCCTTGGATTATGTTTTGATCCCTCCATTATGGAGATGATGTGAAATTGTGAAACTCCGCTGCGTTTGCACGAGAGGATGAAGTGAATATTTACTGTATGTTTGTTTTGTGTTGGAATACGTATAATTTCAAACATACCCTGTCTGTTTTTCTTTAAAATAATTTGGAATGTGTTTTGTGTTGTGGCATCCCTTCCGTGCAATTTTATTTCTCTGATTTTAATCTTTACCTATTAATTGGGGTATTTAGAAGGGGTGTTACAGGATACCTTATAGGTAAGTAGCAATACATTGTGGAAACTGTGTGGGGTATACCGACATGGTCTAAGAAATAGCTACGTTAGTGCGACATATTTGTGGGTACCCGTATCCCTTGAGTTAATCAAGGAGAATACGAGGCCGCTGAGTGATTTCATAAAGCACTAATGAACTTTTAGAACCTTTACTTGACCAACTTGACCTTTAGGACGTAGTGAGATGACCGGCTTTGGTGCAGTCTGAAGTTGGTAGATACTCGATACTACACTCATTGAGGTTTGGTTTTTTGGGATATTTAGGTCTCCATTAAAGAGGCTTGTGCTGAAACAATGACCAAGGAAACAAGCCAGTGATATTGAGCTCCTTAGAACCCGGTTACTATTGCTAGGACAGGTTTTAAGCCAACTAAACTTCAAGAGGGTACTTACCTATGAGACTTTATGCAAGCATAAACCTAAGGACTTGTTTGCTTTGTTTGTGTATATTTACTTGTACATAACATTATAAACATCATAACATCAAACTCATATTCATTAACTATTTCAAGGATCTTGGGATTTATCTTTGTTCTGTTTTGTAGGAGATGGATTTTATTCGCAGGAAAACCATTCAAGTCAATCTTGTAAGGATCCCTCCACAACTTAAAGAGCTAGCTTCAAGGATTCCTAAAAATTCTCCATTCACTGAAAGACATGGTCGTCTCCTAAACTTGGTCACCTCCAACACTGATGAGGACATGATGAAGGTGCTCTTTCAGTTCTTTGATCCTTTACACCATTGCTTCACATTTCCCGATTATCAACTTGTGCCAACTTTGGAAGAATTCTCCCAACTCTTGAGGATTCCCATTCTCAATCAACTACCTTTCAATGGTACGGAAAGAGATCCAAAGCCAGAAGATATTGCTCAAGCTCTACACTTGCAACCATCTGATATCACAACCAATTGGGAAATAAGGAGTGGTGTCAAGGGTTTCCTAGCAAAGTTCTTGTTTGAGAAAGCCCAAAACTGTTGGAACTCTTTGGATTTGAAAGCTTTTGAAGAAATTGTAGCTCTCCTCATCTATGGGATGGTTTTGTTTCCAAATCTTGAGCAACTCATAGACGTAAACACCGTCAAGATCTTAATGTCTCGTAACCCGGTGCCTACTTTGCTAGGAGACATCCTATATTCTTTTCACACTCACACTATGAGGGAAAGAGGTATCCTTATGTGTTGTACTCCTTGTGATCGGTGGATCTGGAACTCACTGTTTAACGCTGGTTCGCGAAATGTCGCGGAAGCAAGAGTCACCACCGTCTTTTATTTTCTCCAAATGGAAAGGACAAAAGCACAGAAAAATTCCTTAAAGAGATTGCTCTCGGTTCGGGAGGTAGGTTATAGAAAGGGAAGGTGTTAGCACCCTTTCTATCCATGGTTATCCATGGGCTCTTAGATACTTGCTCACTTGTGTTTTCAAAAATGGTTTGTTTGCTTTTCAACTGTGGGTTTTAAAAAGTTTCTTTAAAAATTCCAGTTCGACTCTTGTATCGGTCCTCAAGAGTGTTTGAAAAAATGCTTTCGAAAGCTTTTTGAAAATGTGTTGGTGTGAAAAGTATTTTTGAATTTGTTTTGAAATTAGAGCAAGTATCTACGGGAACTTACCTACCCTAAGGAATTCGTCTGTGTAAATGTCCTTTAAAGTAGTGCCATCCCACCATTGAGAGGTAGGTAGCACCACCGTTGGAGGTGTTCGGGTCAATTCAAAGTTCGGGACATGGTGATCACCAGAGCAATAGGAAGACACCTTAGAAGCTACCCTCATGCCAGGTTCCCGGATCATGAGGACTTACTAAGACATCCTCTACCCGACGATCACCTTTCGAGGCAAGGCAACAGGGAGGCGTACCCTAGGGGTGGTGTGTGCGATTTGTGTGTCGTTTTCATTTGCATTTATCTTGTCATGTTATTGGTGTTCTACGCTTGTTTTTATTTTTGTCCATACATTCTTTCATGCCATTATTTAGAAATTGCGAAAAGTAAAAGTCTAAAGCTATTACAAAGGCGCGGGTCCACATCGCCAAAATTAAACCAGGACCCGATTTGACAGAAAAATAAAGAATTAAAAGAAAATAAGGAATTAAAAATGCGAGAAATTAATTACAAGGCTTCGGGAGAGATACATAAATATTTAAACGAAATAAAATAAATATGCGAATTAATAAGAAATTAAGAACGAGGGCGTTGGACCCTTTTGCAAAAATTAAATTAATGATGGAGTTAATCAATTAAAAAAAGAAAGGAAATGTTTTTTTGGTATTTTTTAGTATTTTAGGATTTTAAGGAAAAAGAATTAATTAAAATAAATACTAACCCTAATTCTAGTGGCTTTTAATTTATTAAGAAAACATTGAGTTTTAACCTAAATTAACTCTAATTTTTTATATACAAATTTGATTATAAAAAATAAATATTTAATTATTTAATCATTTATGAAAGAAAAATAAAAAAAAGGATGCAAAATTAATATGAACCCTAGTTCTATGTTTTTTAGATTTTTATTAAAAGAATTAAAATTAAAACCTAATTTAAAACTAAATTTAATTACATGCAAATTTATTTATGAAAATACTAAAATAAAATATTTATTATATTTTTTTCTTCTTTCTGATTTTTTTATGGTATTTTTTATATTTATGAAAATAATAAATTAATCAAAAACAATAATTTAAAAGGAAATAGAAAATAATAAAGAAATAAAGAAAGTATAGATTTTGGCAAACCTAGGGGGTTCAGACCCCAAATTAGGAGGTATCTTGTAGCAATCCAGGCCCACTTATCAATTGGCCCTTTTGACTTTTCCAGGCAGCGTGCTGGCGTGTTGACTAGGGTGCATTGTGTTCTCCAATCCATGGCCTTCTGATTGATCTTGAGATGGACGTGGCACGCTTGATTTGGAAGTGTATGGTATGTCCCTTAGGCTGAAACTATATGTGAACGTAAATTGAAAAATAACATTGAGATAATGAAGACCTGGGGCTCGAACCCAGGTCATGAAGATTTCCACCACTACGCCTTGCCAGCTGAACCAATTCACGCGTGTTAATATATAACAACGAATAAACATTATAAAAGAAAACAAAAGCGTTAGTGGACTTTGCGCGCAAAATTCAAACCAGCCAATCGTTGGCAGCCACGATATCATCTTCTTCGTTGGATTTTATTTTCCTGAAATACACAAACAATGAGCAACGGTTTTCAAACGTTGCTATAGGTCATCTATGGAAAAATAGCGAATAGCCCGGTGACGCCCATAAATTGAGTGCGAGCATGGCCTTATGATCGTCTAAACGCACTGATTTGAATGGTGGTGGTTTCACACTCCAATTTTTCCTCATTCAAAAACCCCTAATTCCAAGTCCTGTAAACCCTAGAAAACAATAATGGCATAATCGCGTATAATGCATAAAAATACAATTAAGATAGATGGTTAGCTTCAGAACAAGTCAATTAGTGTGAATGCATCAAAAAAACGCAATGAAAATGCCTTAAATATGAAACACGATTATGCATTTTTTTCTGTACAGGTCCGGTTCATTGTACCAATTCTTGATGTTTTGATGAATGTTTTTGATTGGAAATCATTCAGTGAACCTCCAGGAAGATGTTTGAACAGCTATTATGCCTTGAATCCCCCTGCAAAAGTGTTTTCAATTTTGAATTTATTTGCCAAAATTTCAAGTTTGATGAATGGTTTCTAGCGCAGCTCAATGGTTCTCTAGGATTAGGTTTGTGTTCAGGCTTATGTAATGAACCAATTAGGTCAACAAACTTGATCAAAATCTCTTGTATTCATGGTTTATGAGATTTGATTTTCAATCATTATTTTTTTCAATCTTTTTCATGCAATTTTGTACCAATCATGATCCAATCAATCCAAATCTTTCCCTATTTAATTGTACACGAATTATTGAGTAGATTTCATGCACAAAAAGATTGTAAAACTTAGGTTAAATATTTTTCATGTATTTAATTTGATTTAAATGAATTATTATTAATAAAAATTCAAATAAATAAATAAAAAATGAAGAAATACTTCCCTTTGGGCCAAGTGGTCGTGCACATGCCTTGGATAGTGAATTGTGGAAGAAAAATGGGCCCATTAGCAATTTTAGGTCATTTGAATCAATGTTGACTTTTCAAAATATCCAAAAATTTCCCAACTTCCACAAGGCATAACTTGCTCAATTTTTAAGATTTGCTCATGTTCTTGGACATTTTGGAAAGGTATTTGAGTCCTCTAACCAATGTCTTTGGTCCCATGTCATATGTATTTACCAATCTCAAGTTATGGCCTTTGACTTAAAGTCCCTTTTTGTTGACTTTTGAAAATGACCTATAATGTTGAAATTGATAACTTTTTGTGAAAGCATTTCTTGGACTTGAAGTATGAAGATGAGTTGTAGGAAATGTCTTTCTCTTCAAAATGAGCTTTGGATGGAATTTTTCTGATAATCCATGTGAAAGTTATGCCCTGGTCAATTTACAGTTGACTTTTTTCAACTGTCCAAATAAGGAAACTTTTGCATCTTGATGATTTTTGAGTCAAGCTTTGAGAATCATGATCAAGCATTGATCAAATGATGTTTGTGGCTTCAAAATGATATGTTGATCAAAAATTTGAACTTTTGACTGTCAAATGACCATTTTGCCCCTACAGTTGACTGTAGTGCAATTAGGGTTTTGACTGTGCAATTTTATGCTGAAAGTCTTGAAACTTGATATGAGGATGCTTGACCATATTTGTAGGCATATGATACTTGATTGGACCTTTGGAAACTTCATTTTCTTGATCAGAACCAAAAACCCTAATTTTGACTGCTTAGGAGGCCCTTGAACTGTGCAACCCTTGAGGAATTTTGAAGCTTGACTTGGCAAATCTTGAAGAATATGGGAGGGAAAATTTTGGGGTACAACAGTTGCCCCTGTTCAATCTTCTTAGACCTGAGGATGCAGATTGGCTGACGTGCCTTTCGGAATCCGAGGGTAGAAGATGATTGAACACTAGAGTGCCCAGAAATTTGCGCTCACATAGTAGCAGTGTGATGATGGAATGGGTTTATAGATGCCATTTAGAGATTGCTGGATAGGATGATGGGCTTATAGATGCCATCTGGATGTTGATCGCGTAAGAGATTTCTTAGCGGGAACCTGCATACCTGCAAAAGAAAAAATGAGTACCTGACACGTTGCAGGAGCTGATTTTCAGATGCTTGGCATAGATGTGTCCTGACTGGTTACAGGAGCTGGATCTGGAGCTTCAAACGGTGATGAATGAACCAGGGATGGTTACTACCTTAGCATGAACGGTAAGAGAACCTTGGGTGACTTTAACTTCAACAACGCTCGTTGAGAAAATCTTGGTGGGAATTACCATCTTCGCAGTATCAGGAAGAGAACCATAGGCAATTATAATCTCAAAAGCGGACGTCTGAGAAAAGCCTGAGCTGGAATTATCATCTCACGCACCGTCGGGGAGAGAAACATAGGAAATTATAATCTGAAATGGAATTATCATCTCACGCACCGTCGGGGAGAGAACCATAGGAAATTATAACTTGAAATGGAATTATCATCTCACGCACCGTCGGGGAGAGAACCATAGGCAATTATAATCTCAAAAGCGGGCGTCTGAGAAAAACCTGGAATGGAATTATCACCTCACGCACCGTCGGGGAGGGAACCAATAGGAAATTATAATCTGAAATGGAATTATCATCTCACGCACCATCGGGGAGAGAACCATAGGAAATTATAACCTGAAATGGAATTATCGTCTCACGCACCGTCGGGGAGAGAACCATAGGAAATTATAATCTGAAATGGAATTATCATCTCACGCACTGTCGGGGAGAGAACCATAGGGAATTATAATCTGAAATGGAATTATCATCTCACGCACCGTCGGGGAGAGAACCATAGGAAATCTGAAATGGAATTATCATCTCACGCACCGTCGGGGAGAGAACCATAGGGAATTATAACCTGATAACTTCTACTGAGTCTTCATCAGAAAAATCTGTTGGGAGTCGATTTAGCTGGACTAGAGAAGGCCTTGGACTGGATAAGAAATCTTTGGAGTCGATTAACTGAGCCGGTCTAGGTCTTGAAATATGATGGAGAATTTAGCTGAATCTTTCCTGAAAGGTAAAGGTCAGTCATATGTAATGCATGATATGGATCAAGCAATGATGTTCTCAACATAAGTGAGATTTGTAAGATATGATGCGTCTATGCATGCTATAATGATGTATGTGATGTTTTATGAATATGTTTTTCGTCTAGGAAAATAAATCCTTGACGGGTGCCGGGAAGTCACTCCTGGGCTGATATTGAAGAACAAGCTTTTACTCCTGCTGGGGATGATAACTGCAAGAATACCGGTAGGGGAAGATGACTCCGTTGAGGAATAAACTTGGCAAATGGAAGATTCTGCGGGGAGAAAAATACTCTAGCGACCATGCTGGGGAGCGATACTTTGTGGGGAGAGAGATACTTTGTTGAATTGTTGATAGTAACTTGCTGATGATATCTTTGTTGTATTGGAAGTATTGATGGACTTCGCTGGGGGTAAGGGAACTTCGTCGAGGACGCTCTTTCCATGGCTTTTGGCTGAGGATAACCCAGTTATATCCTGTTAAGGAAATAAATCTTTAAATAAAGCCAGACGATGCGTTCGTGCTCTTGCGAGGATAAGCTTCCAGAATCTACTGGGGATAAGCTTACTGCTTGGGGAGATGAATTCCAATTTTCCTGGGGAACTAGATTGGACTTTCCTGGGGAAGTTTTGTTATGCGGGGGAAGTGATTCCTCTGAATATTTGATATGCCGCCGGGGAACAATCTCTAGACCAAGACTGTCGGGGATGCTTGTTTAAGAATATATGTATGCTGCTGGGGAATGTTGGTATCTGCTGGAGGATACCCGACTTCCTTAAGGTTTGATAACTCTGCTTGGAGAAGAATGCACTGACTGCTGACTTACTCTCTAGGGAATTAAAATGTACTGGTCATGTTCTTTAGCTGAACCTACCTTGGTACCTTGGAGGATAGAACAATTAGATTGCTTTAGACAACTCTTTATTGCCCCTGTTTCTAATGTTACCTGTAATAAATCCTTTGTTTCGTATGCAAATATTCATGAGTTAGCAAATTATTGTCAATGCATATATCACAAATTGAACCTTGGACGTTCTTCGCAAAACAAAACAGAAAAAGAAAAACAATTGGCACATTTAACTGAAAAGTATATTTGTATTGATTTTGAATGGCCTGAAAATAGGCGTTTTGTGTACAAGAGGCTGACGTCCTAGTAAGAGGAACGCCGCCGAGCAAAAGAGTTTATACAAATTTTGTACAAAAGAAAATAAAACAGCTGTGTGAAATATGAATGATCCACTGGGTTTCAACTCTGCTATTGCCTTTATGACTCCGAGCGTCTCATCACTTGATGACCTTGGTTGAAGGTAAAGCTGACTGTTCGATGCCGTTTGAACTTGACGTAGATACCGGATTCTGGATGCAAAGTGATCAATGAGACATAGTATTACGCTTTATCCCTAATTTTTGCCTGGACCGCCCTTTCGGGTTTTCAGTCCACCGGGATACCCATTTTTGCCCAAGCCGCCTTTTCAGGTTTTCGACATGCCGGGTGTACAGATTTTTTCCTTTCATCCCTTCATTTTGCTCGAACCCTTTTGGTTCGACGGGAAGCCCTAATTTTTGCCTAGGCATGTCAGCCTAGCGGGTCTTTTTTCATGCGTAGTATCTTTTTACTATGTCTGCATTGGCAGGGTGAGGAAGGTCGTCACCATCCATATTGGTTAGAATCATGGCTCCTCCAGAGAACACATGTTTAACCACAAATGGCCCTTCGTACGTAGGGGTCCACTTGCCCCTGGGATCACTCTGAGGAAGGATGATTCTCTTGATTACCAGATCCCCAACTTGATATTCCTGTGGTCTGACCTTTTTGTTAAATGCCCTGATCATCCGTTTCTGATACGTCTGACCATGACAGATAGCAGCAAGTCTCTTTTCATCAATAAGGTTGAGCTGATCAAGTCGTGTCTGGATCCAATTATCTTCGTTCAGATTTGCATCCTTCATTATCCGGAGAGAGGGTATTTGTACTTCGATCGGCAAGACTGCCTCCATACCATAAACCAAAGAGAAGGGAGTTGCCCCGGTTGACGTCCTAGCTGAGGTACGGTACCCATGTAGAGCGAACCGTAACATCTCGTGCCAGTCTTTATAAGTCACTGTCATCTTCTGCACGATTTTCTTGATGTTCTTATTTGCTGCTTCTACAGCCCCATTCATCTTCGGTCTGTAAGGAGAAGAATTATGGTGCTGTATCTTGAACTGTTCGCAGAGCTCAGCGATCATCTTATTATTCAGATTGGTACCATTGTCTATAATGATTCTTTCTGGGACGCCGTACCGACAGATCAGGTTATGCCGAATGAACCGTGCCACAACAGTCTTGGTTACCGTAGCATAGGATGCTGCTTCAACCCACTTCGTAAAATAATCAATCGCCACTAGGATGAAGCGATGCCCGTTAGATGTCGTAGGTTTAATCTCGCCGATCATGTCTATACCCCACATTGCAAACGGCCAAGGCGCAGTCAGAACATTCAGGGGAACTGGAGGAACATGCACCTTGTCTGCATAAATCTGGCACTTATGGCATGTCCTGGAATGTTGGTAACAGTCGGCTTCCATTGTGGACCAGTAATATCCTGCCCGAAGGATCTTCTTAGCCATAGTGTGTCCACTGGAATGTGTACCAAAGGTCCCTTCATGTAGCTCTTCCATGATTCTTTCTGCTTCATCTTTGTCCACACAACGCAATAAGGTTGAATCATGGTTTCGCTTGTACAAGATGCCGTTGCTAAGGAAGAACTTGGCTGTGAACCTTCTCAGGAACTTCTTATCATTGACAGAGGCACCTTCAGGGTATTCCTGAGCTTCCAGATATCTCTTTACTTCATGGTACCAAGGCTTCTCAGTTACCAATTTAGTTTCGAGATCGCAACAGTATGCCGGTTCGTCCAGTTTCCAGATGATGATTCGGGGAGCCTCATTGTCCCATTTGACCTTAAACATAGAAGACATTGTAGCTAACGCGTCCGCCAGCTGATTCTCTTCTCTCGGAAAGTGTTCAAAGGTTATTTCTGTGAAGTGGGGGATCAGGATCAACACACATTCTCTGTAAGGAATCAGGTTTGGATGTTTCGTATCCCACTCTCCTTTGATCTGATTGATCACAAGAGCGGAATCTCCGAAGACACTCAGAAACTTGATCCTTAAGTCGATCGCAGCTTGAAGACCCATGATGCACGCCTCATACTCCGCCATGTTGTTGGTACAGTTGAAACATAGTCGGGCAGTGAGTGGAGTATGAGTGCCTTGAGGGGATATGATGATGGCGCCGATACCGTTTCCCAAAGCGTTGGAGGCTCCGTCAAAGTGCATAGACCATCGGGATCCTTCCTCAGGTCCTTCATCCGGTCCAGGTACTTCACAATCTGTCACTATCATGATGCTTTCATCTGGAAACTCGAAGTTCATTGACTGATAATCGTCGACGGCCTGATATGCCAAGTGGTCTGCCAATACACTTCCCTTGATGGCTTTCTGGGTTGTGTACTGAATGTCGTATTCCGTCAAGATCATTTGCCATCTTGCAATTCTCCCAGACAGAGCAGGCTTTTCGAATATGTACTTTATAGGATCCATCTTTGAGATCAACAAAGTAGTGTGAGTCAGCATATACTGTCTCAGCCGGCGAGCAGCCCATACCAAAGCGCAACAAGTTTTCTCAAGCAGTGATTATCGGGTCTCACAGTCGGTAAACTTTTTGCTAAGGTAATAAATGGCATGCTCTTTTCGGCCAGACTCGTCATGCTGCCCCAGCACACACCCCATTGAGTTGTCGAGTACTGTCAGGTATAATATCAGAGGTCTCCCTTCAACCGGTGGCATAAGGATAGGTGGTTCTTGGAGATACTCTTTGATTCTGTCGAAAGCAGCCTGACATTCATCGTTCCAACGTACTACCTGATCTTTCTTCAGCAGCTTGAAGATTGGCTCACAGGTAGCAGTCAAATGCGAGATGAAGCGAGCAATGTAATTCAGGCGTCCTAAAAAGCCTCTGATTTCCTTCTCTGTCCTAGGAACTGGCATCTCTTGAATAGCTTTGACCTTAGCAGGGTCCACTTGAATTCCCTTGTCACTTACCACGAAGCCTAGCAACTTCCCAGATCTTACCCCGGAGGTGCACTTGTTTGGGTTCAACCTCAGCTTGTATAGTTTCAACCGGTCAAACAACTTCTGCAGATGATCTAGGTGCTCTTCCTCGGTCTGGGACCTCACGATCATGTCGTCAACATACACTTCTATCTCATGATGGATCATGTCATGAAATAAAGCAACCATGGCACGTTGGTAGGTTGCCCCAGCATTCTTCAACCCAAATGGCATGACCTTGTAGCAGAAGGTGCCCCACTGAGTAACAAAGGTAGTCTTCTCCATGTCTTCAGGTGCCATCTTGATCTGATTGTAACCTGAAAAGCCATCCATGAAAGAGAACACCTTGTGCTGAGCTGTATTATCAACAAGGACATCAATGTGAGGAAGAGGGAAGTCATCTTTGGGGCTGGCTCTGTTCAGATCCCTGTAGTCGACACACATTCTGACCTTACCGTCTTTCTTCGGTACCGGCACCACATTAGCAACCCACTGAGGGTAAGAAGTCACTGCAAGGAACCCAGCGTCAAACTGTTTCATAACCTCGGCTTTGATCTTCTCAGACATTTCTGGACGCATCCGACGGACCTTTTGCTTAACTGGAGGGCAGTCTTCCTTAGTTGGTAAGTGATGGACCACAATATCGGTATCCAACCCGGGCATGTCTTCGTAGGACCAAGCAAAGATCTCCATATAATCATGCAGCATTTTGGTTAACCGTTGCTTCACGCTGAGCTCTAGGTTGGCACCAATCTTTACCTCTTTCCTGTCTGCCTCTGTACCCAGGTTTATCGTTTCCACTGGCTCTTCATGGGGTTGAATTGCCCTCTCTTCCTGAAGCAACAGTCTTGCAAGCTTGCCAGGCACTTCGCAATCATCTTCACCTTCGTCTTCGGCTAAGTTGATCGGATTTTCGAAGTCATAACAGGCAGTAGCAGAGTCATTATCAGTGAGATCCAGAGTGGATTGAAACCTGTATGAGTGAGTGTGTGTGTAAATACAGCTGTTTTGAAAAATATGTAAAGGAAAGAAAGACAGAAAAGGAGCACGAGATTTGCAATGCGAGAAAACGTCCAAGATTTTCATTCATGATATATGAAATGACAGTTTATATGCCCTCACAAATAAAACCACGGTGCCTCGGGTAAAACACCGGGCCATAGAGTTTATTTATTGTTTATTACAAAATAGCAAAACAAAGAAATTTATTACTGCGTCACAAAGGTAACAGGAGTATGGTCCTTGGCAATCCAATTGTTAAGTCCACTGTCGGTTGCAGGGTAGATCCAGCTATTGAACTCAGCGTCATCCACTTCCTCTTCGTCCCCAACAGCATTCACTCCATGAGCAGGCAGGGGAGCTGTCACTACATTAGGCTTCTCAGATGCCTCAAACTGTACTTCCTTGGCGTCAATAAGGTCCTGCAGCTTGCTCCTTAATGCCCAACAATCATCAGTAGAATGCCCCGGGCTATCTGAATGGTAAGCACAACGAGCATTCGGGTTGTACTTAGGAGATGCGGTATTTGGGAACTTCGGCGCTTCTCTGACAGACACTAAGTTGGTGGATAGCAACTGTGGCAAGATCTGCGATAGGGTCATGCTTAACCGGGTAAACTCTCTCCGGGGTCTTTCAGCCCTTTGAGGATTGGTCGGCCGAGGAGCGGCAGCAGGCTTAGCAATCATTACCGCACTGACAGATTGGCGGCGCTCAGGTCTCTCTGATCTCTTGGAACCATACACGGCACTAGCCTCCTTCTTGAATGGTTTCTTCTCAGAACTAGACGATGCACCCTTCGGAATCATTCCAGACTTCAACCCAGCCTCAATTCTCTCTCCTGTTAGAATCAGATCAGTGAACCCTGCAGATGAATTCCTGATAAGATGGTTGAAAAACGGCCCAGATAAGGTCCCCAAGAACATGTCTACCAACTCCCGATCAGTCAATGGTGGCTGCACCCTGCCAGCCAGGTCTCTCCACTTCTGAGCGTACTCCTTAAAACCTTCACTTGAACCTAACGACATACCCTGGAGTTGGGTACGTGTAGGGGCAAGGTCGGCATTATATTGATACTGCTTGTAGAAAGCAGTAGCCAACTCCTCCCAGTTACGAACCTTGGTCCCATCCAGCTGATAGAACCATTCGAGATGAGTCCCTGAAAGACTCTCCTGGAAGAAGTGGATCCACAAATTCTTATCCGCTGAGTATGGTTGAATTTTCCGAACATAGGACCTGAGATGTAGCTTGGGACAAGACGCCCCGTCATATTTAGAGAAAGATGGTGCTTTGAACTTCCGAGGAATAATCACACCAGTAGACAAACCCAGATCTCCGAAATCCAACCCAGGTACCTGTTGTATCTCCATAGCATTCAACCTATCTTCCAGTTGCTTGTAACGGTCTTCTGCCGGAGGATACTGCTCTTCATCAAAATCAGTCTCGTTGTCGGAGACTACCGGACTAGGAACCCTTGCCTCTTGAGGAGTGCTCTTGCCAACAGAAGAACCAGCCTCTTCTTGCTGCAATGTGTTGCCAAACCTTCGGCCCGAGTTAAACAGAACAGTTCTCCTCTTCTTCTTCTTCTCTTTCTTCAGGAGCAGAGCCTTCAGCTCTTCTTGGCCCTGAGCCAAACCCTTGATTAATTCCTGAAACTGCGCATTCTGCGCCTGAAGAGCTTTGATGGATGTCTCAGTTGATGAAGAGTCGGGATTCATGATGCTGAAATAAACAGCGAAGAACTGTAAGCAACCTGAAAAGGGGAAAACCTGCTATGCACATGATGAATGAGATGTATTTATGCAATGCATTCAAGGGTTCGAAAGTTCAAATTTGTTGTAGACAAAAAGGAACACACGTTATCATTAAGGAAATAACTGTTTAGTACATCAAAGCCTCATGGGCAAAACAATACAAAAATCAATCAATCCCAAAATACACTGCGCATCCTCTTTGGAGCTATGTAAGTGTTGAGATTCCTCTCCTCATGCAACAGGCGGGTGAGCTCCAAGACCTTCTTTTCACTGGCATGTAGACTAGTCTCAAGAGAATTCCGTTCTTCCTTAAGCTGGATCCAGCTCTTCTGCATCTCTTCCCAGGATGTGGGCATATCAGGGTGCTGAATAGTGTAGGACACTTCTCCTTCTAAGACTGGTTCTTTGATCACAGGGAGCATATGAGGATAAGGCATCACCAACTTCTGGGAGCGGGCGCATACCCACTTGAGATAAGGTTCCAACGGGATGGAGTTCCTGTGCCCCAGTGTCTTGCTGTCTATCCTACTGGGCATCCTCCAGGCTCTGATAAATCTCTGGCGTAGTCCTTGAGTATCATTGTCGAAGTCAAAAACTATGTCAGGAATTAACATGTCATGAGGACCATCCCTCCGAGCATAACCAAACTGTCTCCAAGCCAGGCATGGACTGTAAGTAATACCTCCTCTGATTCCAAGTAAAGGAACATTGGGGTACTCTCCGCAACGATCAATGATAGTGACATCTTCTCTGGACCTAGGGCACCAATGTATATCTGCATGTGTAAGAGTCATCAACCGTTGTGACCATCTCAAACCCCGCTCATTCTTCAACACTGATTGTGGAAGGTGCGAAATAAACCACCTTCCCAGGAGAGGAGTGCAACACATAAGGACACCTCTTTTTCTCATGGTTCGAGTGTAACATGAGTGAAGGATGTCCCCCAGCAACGTAGGTATAGGATTCCTGGACATAAAGATCTGGACAGCACTGATATCAATAAGCTGATCTGGGTTAGGGAACAACACCAAACCATAGACAAGGAGGGCCACAACCTCTTCAAAAGCTTGCAAGTCAAGGGAGTTCCAACATTCATGGGCCTTTTCAAACAGAAACCTGGCTAAGAACCCTTTGATACCACTTCTAACTTCCCAATGTCCCTTGAGGTCAGATGACTGTAGGTGCAAGGCTTTAGCAATCTCTTCAAGCTTAGGTTCCTTTTCTGTACCGTTGAAGGGAAGCTGATCAAGGATAGGGATCTTCAGGAGCCGGGAGAACTCCTCCAATGTAGGTACCAACTGATAGTCCAAGAAGGTGAAACAGTGATGCAGAGGGTCAAAGAATTGGAACAGGACCTTGATCATATCTTCCTCAATATTGGTGTTGACCAAACTGATGAGGCTTCCATGTCTTTCACTGAATGAAGAGTTCTCGGGAATCCTGGATATAAGCTCCTTAAGCTGAGGAGGGATCCTTACAAGACTGATTTGAATTGTCTTTCTACGAACAGTTTCCATGTCCTACAAAACAAAGAACAAAGATGAAAATTCGAACCCCTGAAATGGTTAGTCAATGCATATGATGCTGGATGATGTCATGATGCTATGATTAAACACACCACAGATATTTACAAAGACAAACATGTAAGGCACACAAGGCACACAAGATAAGCCCTTAGGGTTTAAGGCCGGCATGGGGTCTGGGTAGTACCCTCTTGAAGTTGGTGGGCTCAACCTGTCCTATCAAAGTAACCGGGTTCTAAGGTTCCCAATATCACGGGATTGCTTTCATTGTTCATCGTTTCGATTTAGCCACTGAACTGGCGACCGAAATATTCCAGGAAAGCAACCCTCAATTGAGTGTAGTATCGAGTATCAACCAACCTCGGACTGCACCAAAGTCAGTTATCTCACTACCCTAAAGAGGCCAAGATAGTTCAATTAAGGTTCCTAAGGTCTGTTGATGCTTCACGACACCACGCGGAGGCCCCGTACTCTCCTTGACTGAACTCAAGGGTTACCGGTACACACCAAAGTGCCACATCAACGTAGAAGACTGTTTCAACCATGTCGGTATACCCCACACAGTTCCCTCACAGCCTTGTTGCTACTTTCTAAGAAGGTATCCCCCAGATCCGGGTTAGGATCTATAGAACTCCCGAGACAATACCCACAATAATAAAGCAAGCGAAGAAAGCAATTGAAAACACAGTTATGAACTATCCCTAAGGTACACCTCACTTTAAGTTAATTCCCCAGCAGAGTCGCCAGTTCTGTGATCGGTGGATCTGGAACTGACTGTTTAACGCTGGTTCGCGAAATGTCGCGGAAGCAAGAGTCGCCACCGTCTTTTATTTTCTCCAAATGGAAAGGACAAAAGCACAGAAAAATTCCTTAAAGAGATTGCTCTCGGTTCGGGAGGTAGGTTATAGAAAGGGAAGGTGTTAGCACCCTTTCTATCCATGGTTATCCATGGGCTCTTAGATACTTGCTCACTTGTGTTTTCAAAAATGGTTTGTTTGCTTTTCAACTGTGGGTTTTAAAAAGTTTCTTTGAAAATTCCAGTTCGACTCTTGTATCGGTCCTCAAGAGTGTTTGAAAAAATGCTTTCGAAAGCTTTTTGAAAATGTGTTGGTGTGAAAAGTATTTTTGAATTTGTTTTGAAATTAGAGCAAGTATCTACGGGAACCTACCTACCCTAAGGAATTCGTCTGTGTAAATGTCCTTTAAAGTAGTGCCATCCCACCATTGAGAGGTAGGTAGCACCACCGTTGGAGGTGTTCGGGTCAATTCGAAGTTCGGGACATGGTGATCACCAGAGCAATAGGAAGACACCTTAGAAGCTACCCTCATGCCAGGTTCCCGGATCATGAGGACTTACTAAGACATCCTCTACCCGACGATCACCTTTCGAGGCAAGGCAACAGGGAGGCGTACCCTAGGGGTGGTGTGTGCGATTTGTGTGTCGTTTTCATTTGCATTTATCTTGTCATGTTATTGGTGTTCTACGCTTGTTTTTATTTTTGTCCATACATTCTTTCATGCCATTATTTAGAAATTGCGAAAAGTAAAAGTCTAAAGCTATTACAAAGGCGCGGGTCCACATCGCCAAAATTAAACCAGGACCCGATTTGACAGAAAAATAAAGAATTAAAAGAAAATAAGGAATTAAAAATGCGAGAAATTAATTACAAGGCTTCGGGAGAGATACATAAATATTTAAACGAAATAAAATAAATATGCGAATTAATAAGAAATTAAGAACGAGGGCGTTGGACCCTTTTGCAAAAATTAAATTAATGATGGAGTTAATCAATTAAAAAAAGAAAGGAAATGTTTTTTGGTATTTTTTAGTATTTTAGGATTTTAAGGAAAAAGAATTAATTAAAATAAATACTAACCCTAATTCTAGTGGCTTTTAATTTATTAAGAAAACATTGAGTTTTAACCTAAATTAACCCTAATTTTTTATATACAAATTTGATTATAAAAAATAAATATTTAATTATTTAATCATTTATGAAAGAAAAATAAAAAAAAGGATGCAAAATTAATATGAACCCTAGTTCTATGTTTTTTAGATTTTTATTAAAAGAATTAAAATTAAAACCTAATTTAAAACTAAATTTAATTACATGCAAATTTATTTATGAAAATACTAAAATAAAATATTTATTATATTTTTTTCTTCTTTCTGATTTTTTTATGGTATTTTTTATATTTATGAAAATAATAAATTAATCAAAAACAATAATTTAAAAGGAAATAGAAAATAATAAAGAAATAAAGAAAGTATAGATTTTGGCAAACCTAGGGGGTTCAGACCCCAAATTAGGAGGTATCTTGTAGCAATCCAGGCCCACTTATCAATTGGCCCTTTTGACTTTTCCAGGCAGCGTGCTGGCGTGTTGACTAGGGTGCATTGTGTTCTCCAATCCATGGCCTTCTGATTGATCTTGAGATGGACGTGGCACGCTTGATTTGGAAGTGTATGGTATGTCCCTTAGGCTGAAACTACATGTGAACGTAAATTGAAAAATAACATTGAGATAATGAAGACCTGGGGCTCGAACCCAGGTCATGAAGATTGCCACCACTACGCCTTGCCAGCTGAACCAATTCACGCGTGTTAATATATAACAACGAATAAACATTATAAAAGAAAACAAAAGCGTTAGTGGACTTTGCGCGCAAAATTCAAACCAGCCAATCGTTGGCAGCCACGATATCATCTTCTTCGTTGGATTTTATTTTCCTGAAATACACAAACAATGAGCAACGGTTTTCAAACGTTGCTATAGGTCATCTATGGAAAAATAGTGAATAGCCCGGTGACGCCCATAAATTGAGCGCGAGCATGGCCTTATGATCGTCTAAACGCACTGATTTGAATGGTGGTGGTTTCACACTCCAATTTTTCCTCATTCAAAAACCCCTAATTCCAAGTCCTGTAAACCCTAGAAAACAATAATGGCATAATCGCGTATAATGCATAAAAATACAATTAAGATAGATGGTTAGCTTCAGAACAAGTCAATTAGTGTGAATGCATCAAAAAAACGCAATGAAAATGCCTTAAATATGAAACACGATTATGCATTTTTTTTCTGTACAGGTCCGGTTCATTGTACCAATTCTTGATGTTTTGATGAATGTTTTTGATTGGAAATCGTTCAGTGAACCTCCAGGAAGATGTTTGAACAGCTATTATGCCTTGAATCCCCCTACAAAAGTGTTTTCAGTTTTGAATTTATTTGCCAAAATTTCAAGTTTGATGAATGGTTTCTAGCGTAGCTCAATGGTTCTCTAGGATTAGGTTTGTGTTCAGGCTTATGTAATGAACCAATTAGGTCAACAAACTTGATCAAAATCTCTTGTATTCATGGTTTATGAGATTTGATTTTCAATCATTATTTTTTTCAATCTTTTTCATGCAATTTTGTACCAATCATGATCCAATCAATCCAAATCTTTCCCTATTTAATTGTACACGAATTATTGAGTAGATTTCATGCACAAAAAGATTGTAAAACTTAGGTTAAATATTTTTCATGTATTTAATTTGATTTAAATGAATTATTATTAATAAAAATTCAAATAAATAAATAAAAAATGAAGAAATACTTCCCTTTGGGCCAAGTGGTCGTGCACATGCCTTGGATAGTGAATTGTGGAAGAAAAATGGGCCCATTAGCAATTTTAGGTCATTTGAATCAATGTTGACTTTTCAAAATATCCAAAAATTTCCCAACTTCCACAAGGCATAACTTTCTCAATTTCTAAGCTTTGCTCATGTTCTTTGACATTTTGGAAAGGTATTTGAGTCCTCTAACCAATGTCTTTGGTCCCATGTCATTTTGATTTACCAATCTCAAGTTATGGCCTTTGACTTAAAGTCCCTTTTTGTTGACTTTTGAAAATGACCTATAATGTTGAAATTGATAACTTTTTGTGAGAGCATTTCTTGGACTTGAAGTATGAAGATGAGTTGTAGGAAATGTCTTTATCTTAAAAATTAGATTTGGATGGAATTTTTCTGATAATCCATGTGAAAGTTATGCCCTGGTCAATTTACAGTTGACTTTTTTCAACTGTCCAAATAAGGAAACTTTTGCATCTTGATGATTTTTGAGTCAAGCTTTAAGAATCATGATCAAGCATTGATCAAATGATGTTTGTGGCTTCAAAATGATATGTTGATCAAAAGTTTGAACTTTTGACTGTCAAATGACCATTTTGCCCCTACAGTTGACTGTAGTGCAATTAGGGTTTTGACTGTGCAATTTTGTGCTGAAAGTCTTGAAACTTGATATGAGGATGCTTGACCATATTTGTAGGCATATGAGACTTGATTGGACCTTTGGAAACTTCATTTTCTTGATCAGAACCAAAAACCCTAATTTTGACTGCTTAGGAGGCCCTTGAACTGTGCAACCCTTGAGGAATTTTGAAGCTTGACTTGGCAAATCTTGAAGAATATGGGAGGGCAAATTTTGGGGTACAACACTCCTCTCTTGGCAAGATGGTTTATTTCGCATCTTCTCCAATCTGTATTGAAGAACGAGCAAGGTTCAAGGTGGTCATAAAGGTTGAAAACGCTCAAACATTCAAACATTCATTGGTGTTCCCGATCCTTAGAGAATGTTACTATTGTCGACCGTTATGGAGAATTCCCTAATGTCCCTTTACTTGGCATTAGAGGAGGTATCACCTACAACCCTTGCTTAGCCTTAAGACAGTTTAGTTATGCCCGAAGGGATGGCCCACATGAGATGCTCATTCAAGGTTTGGTATTTGACTACGAGAACAACGATCAAGATCATCGCCAGAGATTTATCCGAGCTTGGAGGATGTTGAACAAGGTAGATAGTAAGATATTAGGGAACAAGAATTCCATCCCTCTTGAGCCTTACCTCAAATGGATACGAGCTCGCGCTCAAAGTCTTATGATGCCTTATCCCTTCATTCTCCCGGTAATCATTGAGCCTGTTATAGAAGGAGATGTTCCATACACTATTCTGCATCCTGACATGCCCACCTCTCTTTAAGACTTACAAAGAGATTGGATACAACTCAGGGGAGAGCGAGATACTTTTGAGGCCCAATTTTATGCTAGCGAGAAGAAGGTTTTGGAACTCACTAAGCAACTTCATGAGTAGCGGAGCCTGAATGCCTACATCGCACCAAAGAGGATGCATACAACCTTTTTATCTTAGAGTTTTTGTATTTTTTTTGCCCAAAGAGGCATTGATGTACTCAAGCTTTATTTTATTAATATAATGTGTGTTTCTTTTTTGTCTAAATCGAATTTGAATCTCTAAAAATCCTTGAAATCATTGCATATGCATCTACCATTCATCATAACATAAGCAGGTTTCTTGCAACAAGTCTTCTCATCTTTCTACTGTTTATTTCAGTAAGATGGATCTCGAGCACACGGTGAAAGACCTTCAAGCACAAAATGCTCAATTTCAACAGGTGTTCTTAACTCTAGCCAAAGGACAAGAAGAGTTGAAGACCTTGTTGGTTGAAGAGAAAAAGAAGAAAACAAAGAAAATAACCGGAGTTCTAAGTATGGGAAGAAGATTCCAAGGACAAGCAAGAAGGACCCTAGACTTTGCAACGTCATCTGGTGAGAAAGACAATCAAGATGGGAAAGGAAAGGAAGCAGTTTCCCAGCCAGATTCAGAAGAGGAAGAGTAAGAAGAAGATTATTCTGAAGAACAATATCCTCCAGCCGACGACAAGTATAAGCATCTGGAAGAACGGTTAAGTGCGATGGAAATTCAAAAAGTTCCTGGACTGGACTTTGAGGAGTTAGGGTTGGTATCTAGGATTGTCATTCCTCCAAAATTCAAGGCACCAGTGTTCTCCAAGTATGACGGAGTTTCGTGTCCCAAAATGCATCTCCGGTCCTATGTGAGGAAAATATAGCCCCACACTGCTGACAGGGATTTATGGGTACACTTCTTTCAAGACAGCCTGTCTGGAACTCAACTTGATTGGTTTTATCAGCTAGAAAGAGCCAATGTTCATAATTCGGAAGATCTTGCCGCTTACTTTTACAAACAATACCAATACAACGCGGACCTGGCTCCCACATGTACTCAACTCCAGAGTATGGCCATGGTTTCAAGTGAAGGCTTCAAAGACTACGCTCAAAAATGGAGGGACTTAGCAGGAAGAGTCAAGCCTCCCCTATCTGAAAGAGAGTTAGTAGACATGTTTTTGGGCACACTGTTCGGTCTTTTCTTTAATTACTTAATTGGGAGTTCCTCGGCAAGTTTTACCAAATTGATATTGATCGGAGAAAGAGTGGAAGCCAGTATAAATAATGGGAAGATTCAAAAAGATGCATCCTCTGCTGCTGTAATAAAACCATTCATTGGAAAAAGAATTTGTTGTTGTATATCCTCAGAGAAATAAAGATAGGACTGAACGCCGTCCAATGGTGGGGGCTGTCATGATTCCTAAACCCGCACCTGCTCAGCAAAGAAGCAACCAGCCAAGAACGGAAAGACCAGTCAGACAGTTCACCCGAATTAATATGACACTATCTCAAGTATTGCCACATTTGTTAAGATCCAATCTAGTGACTTTGAAAGAAGCTCCAAAGAGTCCTAACACAACCTCTCCTCATTATCATCCTAATGTCCGTTGTGCATACCATTCTGAGAGTCCCGACCATGACACTAACAACTGTTGGGCTCTGAAAAAAAAGGTACAAGACCTTCTTGAAGCCAAAGATATTGAATTTGACGCGCCATAAATTCCCAATGTTATCACTGCCCCTATTCCCAAGCACGACCGTGATGTCAACGCCGTTGAGGAAGATATGTTTGTTACTTTGGTTGATGAACTTGTGACCCCACTCCTGACTATCAAAAAGAACTTGTTGAATGCCGGTATGTTCCCAGGTTGTGATGAAAGTTGTCATTTCTGTTTATCCTCACCAACCAGCTGTCATTTGTTAAAACAAGGAGTTCAATACCTAATAGATGACAAGGAGATTTTGTTCGAGAATACTTCTATTCCAACTGTTTCTTATAATGATGTTTCCATATGACCATTTCCGCCAATTCTTCCAGGGTCTCCACCAAAAGACCCGTTAGAATTACATCAGTTCCTAAAGTAGCTTCGTTGATAATTGCAATGCCTGGACCAATCCCGTATTCGTCAGACAAAACCGTCCCAAGGAATTATGGAGGTGATGTCTACTATCACGGTATCAAGCAATATTGGCCAGCTGCTGAAAATTCAAGTTCTGAGAAAGTTGACTCTAATATCAGTAACATAGCAGGGACTAGCAAGATAACCCGAAGAGGAAGGGTATTCTCTCCAGAAATTGCTCCTCCCAAAGTTATTTCCGGACCTGTAATCATTCATGTTGTTGTTGCTCCTCCAAAGGCTATTCCCAGTCCTACAATCATCTCTACTAATACTCCTGTTGACAAAACTGTTGCAGTCCCTGTTATCACCCCTACTGACATTCCTACTGCCGAGTCAACCGAGACTTGAGGCAAATATATTTTGGTTGAGCATGTCCGGATGAAGGCACAATCAGTAGATATCCCTGAGACCTCCCGAAAAGAGATGGAGGAAATTCTAAAGATTATAAAAAGAAGCGACTACAACGTAGTCGAACAATTGGGGAAAACTCCATAAAAAATTTCCATGTTGCCTTTATTGTTATGTTTCGAGGCTCATGCAAAGGCTTGGTAAAATTCCTTAAAACTTCCCATGTACCCCAAGAAACATATGCCGATCAGTTCCAAGACTGCATAGCCAACTTGACTGCAGATAACGGTTTAGGTTTTTCGGATGTTTATTTAACGCCAAGGGGGAGGAAGCATAACGAGGCATTACATGTCTCAGTCGAATGCAGGAGCACAACTTTGGCTCATGTCGTGGTTGACACCGGTTAGTCTCTGAATGTGTTGCCTAAAAAGGCTCTTGATAGGCTTGACTCTGAAGGATTAACCTTGAAACCTAGCAACATAGTAGTGAGGGCCTTCGACGGCTCAAAAAGGATGGTGCATGGGGAAGTGGACATCCCCATAAAAGTTGAAACCCAAACATTTGATTCAACTTTTTATGTAATGGATATTCTCCCTTCATATTCCTGCTTATTAGGCCGATCGTGGATTCACAATGCTGGTGTCGTTACCTCTACGTTGCATCAAATGTTGAAATATCCAATTCAGGGGAAAATCATCACCGTTCATGGAGAAAAAGAGAATATGGTCAGTCATCTAAATTCCTTCATATATATGGAATTAGATGGTGAATTTATTTAAACTCTATTCCATCACTTTGAAGAAGTCCCGCAAACTGTGGCAGTAACCAAGGCTGTTTCCCAAGTCCCAAAGATTACAAGGCCTCCGCTTAAGATGTCTTCTTTGAAAGATGCCAAGGCAGTGATCGAAGAAGGTGGGTGCACTATTTGGGGCCAACTCCCAGATATCCCATACAAATCTGACAAATTTGGTTTGGGTTTCACTTCAGGAGCCCATAAAGTTGTACGCCACGCTCGTGCCGAAGGACCACCCTTGAAGACCAGCAACCACGGAGTCAACGCAATGGAGGATGATGAAGACAGCTATAACCTGGAGGATTGGATTTTCCTAACTGTCAGTGGAGGGCTCAACAACTGGGAAGCTAGAGATTTTGTCCCGATCATTTTTATCCAACAGTAATTTGTCTTTAAATTTTGTCGGATCTATAATATTAAACAATTCAGACTCTTAAAACCTTGTGTCTTACCCGAGGCACAATGGTCCATTTGTAAGGGTTATTATCTCATTTCCATATGAAATCAATGAATCATGGAGTTTTTGCATACAAACTTTGTGCTCATTATTTTTATTTTTACATTTTCATTTATTTCAAAGATAGATATACTCTTACACACACTCACATTCAAATTGCAGATCTACATTCGTTCGGGATCCCATGGGTAACGATTCGGCTACGGCCTTTTGTGACTCTGAAAATCTAATCTACCAAGTCGAAGACGAAGGTGACGAAGATTGTGAAGTGCCAGGGGAACTAGCAAGGTTACTATAACAAGAAGAGAGGACCATACAACCCCATGAAGAACCAGTGGACACAATTAACCTAGGTACCGAAGATGACAAAAGAGAAGTCAAGGTGGGTGCCAATCTGGAACCCAGTGTCAAAGAGCTCTTGATTCAGTTGCTACATGATTATGTCGAGGTCTTTGCCTGGTCGTACAAAGACATGCCTGGACTTGATGTAGACATCGTGGTACATCGTCTACCAACAAAAGAAGACTGCCCTCCGGTAAAACAAAAGGTTTTTCGTATACGGCCAGACATGTCGGAGAAGATTAAGGCGGAAGTCATGAAACAATTCAACACCGGATTCTTGGCTGTCACTTCCTATCCATAATGGGTTGCCAATGTTGTTCCCGTGCCTAAAAAGTACGGCAAGGTATGAATGTGCGTGGACTACAGAGATTTGAATAGGGCAAGCCCTAAGGATTATTTCCATCTTCCCCACATTGATATTCTAGTTGACAATACGGCACAACATAAGGTGTTTTCCTTCATGGACGGTTTCTCAGGCTACAACCAAATCAAAATGGCGCCTGAGGAAATGGAAAAAACAACCTTTGTCACACAATGGGGCACATTCTGCTACAAGGTTATGCCATTTGGGTTAAAGAACGTTGGGGCAACCTATCAGCGTACCATGGTAGCCTTATTTCACGACATGATACATCACGAAATAGAGGTCTATGTGGATGACATGATAGCTAAATCTCAAATAGAAGAAGAGCATCTTGATCATTTGCAGAAACTGTTTGAGAGGCTAAAAAAGTACAAGCTGAGGTTGAACCCAAATAAATGCACATTTCGGGTGAGGTCTGGTGAACTCCTAGGCTTTGTTGTCAGCAATAAAGGTATTGAAGTAGATCCATCCAAGGTGAAAGTGATACAAGAGATGCCTTCTCATTGTACTGAGAAGGAAGTCAGAGGATTCTTGGGATGGTTAAACTACATTTCCAGATTCATTTCCCACCTGACAGCTGCTTATGAACCAATCTTCAAATTATTGAAGAAAGATCAAGTAGTCAAATGGAATGATGAATGTCAAACTGCCTTCGACAAGATCAAAGAATACTTGCAAGAGCCTCCGGTTTTGATGCCACCAGTTGAGGGAAAACCCTTGATCATGTATCTAACCGTTTTAGAAAATACAATTGGGTGTGTGTTGGGGCAGCATGACGAGTCTGGCCGAAAAGAGCATGCTATTTATTACCTGAGCAAAAAGTTTACCGACTGTGAAACAAGATACTCACTGCTCGAGAAAACTTGTTGCGCTCTGGCATGGGCTGCTCTCCGGCTAAGACAGTATATGCTGACCCATACTACCTTATTGATATCTAAAATGGATCCAATAAAATACATCTTCGAGAAACCCGCCCTCTCTGGGAGAATAGCAAGGTGGAAGATGATCCTGACAGAATATGACATCCAGTATACTACCCAAAAAGTAATAAAGGCCAGTGTACTAGCTGATCACCTTGCTCATCAAGCTGTGGATGACTACCAGTCCATGAAGTTCGAATTCCTGGATGAAGAGATCATGATGGTAAATAATTATGAAGAATTAAGACCATATGAAGGACTTGAACAAGGATCCCGATGGACCCTGGTTTTTGACGGGGCATCCAACGCACCCGGCAATGGTATCGGTGTTGTACTTATATCTCCTAAAGGATGTCATACTCCCTTTACGGCAAGACTCTGCTTCAACTGTACAAACAACATGGCAGAATATGAAGCGTGCATTTTTGGTCTCAAGGCTGCCATAGATTTGGGGATCAAATCCTTAAATGTATTCGGAGATTCAGCTTTGGTCATCAGCCAGATCAAAGGGGAATGGGACACCAAACACCCTAACCTTATCCCTTACAAAGAACATGTGTTGACATTGATCCCACATTTTGAGAAGATTACCTTCGAGCATCTCCTGTGAGAAGAAAATCAGCTAGCTGACGCACTAGCCACCATGTCATCTATGTTTAAACTTAATTGGGATAACGAGGCTCCCCAGATCACCATTGAACGAATGGATGAACCAGCTCACTGTCACGAGATTATTACTAAAGAAGTAGTGGACCAGCCTTGGTTTCACGAAGTCAAGAGGTATCTCGAGGCTCAAGAATATCCGGAAGGAGCTTCAGTCAATGATAAGAAGTTCTAAGGAGATTCTCTACTAAATTCTTCCTTAGTAATGGCATTCTCTACAAATGCAGCCATGACTTTGTGTTACTTCGGTGTGTAGACAAGGTTGAGGCAGAAAAGATCATGGTTGATCTACATGAGGGCGCTTTTGGTACCCATTCCAGTGGGCATACAATGGCAAAGAAGATCCTACGGGAAGGCTATTACTGGTCTACCCTGGAAGCATATTGCTATCAACACTCTTGAACCTGCCACAAGTGTCAGATCTATGCTGACAAGGTGCACGTACCTCCGGTTCCTCTGAATGTCTTGACGGCTCCTTGGCCTTTTTCTATGTGGGATATCGACATGATTGGGGAAATCAAACCAACAGCCTCTAATGGACACCGCTTCATCTTAGTGGCCATTGACTATTTTATAAAGTGGGTTAAGGCAACCTCCTTCGCTTCTGTCACCAAGAATGTTGTAGCCTGGTTCATTAAACAAAATCTCATCTGTCGGTATGGTATCCTGGAGAGGATCATCATAGACAATGGCACGAACCTAAACAATACTATGATCACTGCCCTGTGCGAGCAATTCAAGATTCAGCATCACAATTCTTCCCCTTACCGACCAAGGATGTTTGGTGTTGTCGAAGCCGCAAATAAGAACATAAAAAATATCATACATAAAATGACAGTCATGTACAAAGACTGGCATGAGATGCTACCATTCGCTCTCCACGGGTATCGTACCACAACGCGCACATCAACCGGAGCAACACCCTACTCTCTGGTATACGGCATGGAGGTTGTCTTGCCTATTGAGGTCCAGATCCCCTCTCTGAGAATTATGAAGGATGCTGGTGTTGTACCCCAAAATTTTCCCTCTCACTTATCAAGAATTTCCTCACAAGATCTCTTTGACTCAAGACTGGATTAGGGTTTGACCAGCTCAAGACACCTCTTCATGCACTGATGACCAAAATTAGGGTTTGAGTTTGCACAAGGATTTTTGGACTATCAATGCTTCATATGACTTTCAAGGATCATTACGGACCCTCAAGATTACTCATGTCAAGTTTCAAGCTTTGAATCACACTTTTGACCAGTCAATTGGATAGTTGACCTAAAAATCAGCTGTATTGGGGAAAAAGTCAACCATGGTCAATTTTCAGTCAAACTTCATAATTTTTTATCCACGTCAACATTTTAGACTCATATGTATCACTTTATCAAGTTTGGACCATAATTCCTCAAGAAATTTGATCAAATCATCAAAAGGGCAAAATGGTCAAAATTGGGGTTTTGATTGAGAAAAGGGCAATTTCTGATTTTTGACCAAGGAAATGATAAATTGGTTTAAATAATGACCTCAAGAGTTCAATTTCATCATCTTGACCTAATTACATGGTTCAAAACATTGCAAATCCATTTGATTGACAGATGAATTTTGCAGTCAACTGATCAAAAGTCAACTATACACTGAAAAGTCAAACTTTAACTTTTTGGTCAAAATCAAGTGCCAAAGATCATAATTCATCAAAACATGTCAAAATGTGAAACTTGTTCATCAATAAACCAAGCACTTAAGATTTGGTTTTAAAAAGTTGAAAAATTTTAACTTAGAAAATTTTCTAAGTATAGAAAATTTCTTATTTTTTCTCAACTTTGAGCCAAATTATCACCATGATGCAAGATGATTCAAAGGAAACTTCCAACATGAAAGTTGTAGATATCCATGAAGTCTACAACTTTTATTCACATAATTTCTCCTAAAGATGCTTGGATCTCAAGAAATAATTTTGTGAATACATGCTCATGAACTAAAATAACTTAGTGAAATCTTGCCCTAGTTAGGCAGGTTTTTTACCTAACTTCATGCCAATTTTTCACATAGTTCCAAGGGGAATCTTTGAAATAAATTCAAATATGAGTTGTAAAGAACATTGCAAGCTTTCCAAAATGTCCAAGAACTCCTTGAGATCATTCTTGAGTAGGGAGAATCGAAGAGATGAAGTTGGCAATTTCTCACTTTGATTTCAAGCCATTTCATGATGAACCAAAATTCAAATTCAAGCCTAGGCTGCATAATCTTTGCTTTGCAGGCCTCAAACTTGTTTCTCACTCCATAATTAAATGTTTACATAGCTGATAGAGCTTTAATCCAAGCATTAGAGCCTTTGTCCAAGCTACAATTCAATTTATGGCACAAAGTTGCCATTTCCATTTTGATAAAGCAAAACTTTTGCAATTGTCAACTCCTTGAGCTTTGCACTTATTTTTTCTGCACACACAAACCCTATAAACCAAAAGCAATGTGTATAGAACCTCTACCAACTAAGATCAGGCTTGTACAAACACTTAGGGACTTGTCTCCTCACTTTGCTTCAAAAGCAAGTCATAGAGCCAAAAGGCTATAACTCAAAAACCTGGTGTGGAATTGATCTAAAACCTTTTCTATACTTATACACAAATGTATTTCAACCTAGAACATGAATGCTAAGACTCAGAAACTCTCCCAAACACTTGGACACTGAAAATCTGCCATAACTTGCAGTTTTGCACCTTACATAGCAATCTCAAAAACCACTCGTTCGTTTTAAGTTTTAACCACCTAAACACTTAATATACATCATATCTAAGTGTTCCAGACCCCTGTCCCCACACTGTAACTCTTCCTCCTCCATCTTCCATTTTTACATATCAAGCTTGTAGGTTGACTTGACTAGGGAGATTCAGGACCTTTCAAGGCAAAGTAAGGATTAGAACACACTCAGGGAGGTCCAAGCAAGCTAAACAGATCCTCAGGCCTTCTCAAAACTTGCTCAAACTCCATTCATGATCTCAACTGAAATAGGTAAAAAATCAAACTTCTATCTCTTCATACAAGCATCCTTTGGTCTTGATTTGTGAAAACAAAATGTAGATATCCTTGCACTAAAGCCAACCATGTCCATAGATTTCATTTATATTCATTGTGTATAAAGAATTTTGGATTTGAATTTTTTGTAAAAATTAGGTTTTAAATTAGGGCAAGCAAAATTAACTTTGATCTTTAACTTTTAGTTTACATGAATTATATGGTTGAAATCGTGGGAAGGAACACTATCATTTTCATGTTTGGACTTTCCATTTTCATGGAGAAATGAGAGATATACAGGTGGTCCGGCCATGGCTCAAGGTTAAAGATGAAGTTGCCTTCAGGGGGGCGTTTTCTAATATATATTTATGCCTTTGTTTATATGAACGGATGTACAGCCACCCCAGTGGTAAGGCAACACGCAAAAATGGCATAGGTCGTGGGTTCGAGCCTTGGCGTTGCCTTTTGCAATTTTCCATATTTTTTCCACCTTTTTTTGTTATTTTTTGTAGCGTGGGCTTCAGACTTTGGGCCTTGTATTTTTTTGCTAACCTCCTGCCTCCTCTTTGCTTGCAGCACCCCTAGCCCATATTAATTTTATTTATTTATTTTACCTTTCATTTATTTTTATTAAATATATTTTCTTAATATTAAAAATCAAAAAATATATAAAAATGATAGATTTTATTTTGACTTATTTTATTTCATTTTTCCCAATAAAAATATATTTTCTTTAGTTATATATATTATCTATTTTATTAAATAACTTTGTAAATTAATTTAAAATTAGTTTAATATTTATTTATCTTTCTTCACACTCATTAAGCATATTATTTTTAACATAAAAAGACCAAAGATATCTCATGATGCCACATTTTATTTTCAAGATAAAAAAATACAAAAATACTTACTTTTCTTAAAGAAATTTATTTCCTTTTGATAAATTAGAATTAGGGTTTATTAAAAAACCTTCTCTAAAAAATAATTTCCTTTCCTAATTAATTTGAGATAATCTTTATTTATTTATTAGGTTTAGTTTAAAACTTTTTTCACATAAAAAACGAAACAAAATCTTCTTTGCATTTATACATCTTTGCATATTTAATTTATCTTGTATATTATTTATTCCAATATTTGTACATATTCAATTTGGTTGTAATAGCTTAATTAGGTTTATATTATTGCAAATCCCCATTCATAAATTGTATTCCCCCCTCCCACAAATGTTGTAATAGCGTAGGACATTTAAATTTCGCAATTTATCGCATTTTATATAACATGCTAGTAATTAAGGTTTGTATGGAAAGATAAAACCAATCAAATAGAAAACCCTAATCCAAGACAAAATCAAGAATGAAAATGACACACTTGCACACAAAATACCCCTAGGGTTACCCCACTTGGTTGCCTTACAAAAATGGTCACGTTACGCATGTAAAGTGTCTTAGCAAAAATAAACAAATACAAGATCATAGTCCCTCGATGACGCTATTTAAAGTTGCCTTACAAAAATGATCTTAGTCCCTCAAAAAATGCTAAGATACCTTGCAACATTGCTAATCATGGCTATACAATGACCCACGCCCGTCCCGTTTACATCCAAAGATAGGGTTGCTTACCAAATCAATGGTAGGACAACAATATCAAAGGAAAATAAAATGAACAAGAAAGACATTTGAGTAGGTAGATTACTTTTAGTTACTTGCTCCATTTCAAGACAAATATCCTTTCTATTTTCAAAACAAACACACACGTTTCAAAATATCTTACAAAATTGAAAACATTTTCAAAAGATCAACATCTTTGTATACATTCTTACGAACGATAATCATTACAAAGATTTCCTAAACAATGGCCTCTTTTACAAAATACTTTCAAAACAACACAAAAGCACAATTTCAAACAAAAGCAAGTGATCTAGCAAGTAATTAAGAGCTCATGGACAACCATGGATGAAGAGAGTGCTAATACCTTCCCTTTTCATAATCTACCACCCGAACTCAAGAAACAATCTCAAAGGTATTTCCTGTGCTTTTTCACCTTTCCTTTTGGATAAAAGAAAATTCAGTGGAGACTTTTGCTAACCACGACATTTGTGATAAAATGCAAAACAATCAAGTCAGTTATCTCACCGCATCACAGCACTGGCGACTCTGCTGGTGAAAATTCTAAAAGTGGGGTTACCTTAGGGTTTAGATCACATTTACTTGCTTACATTGTTTGACTTGTATGCTTTACATTATGGTTCTTTGTTTGGGTTTGAATCCTCTACCCGGATTTGGGATACATTATAGGTAAGTAGCAATACGTTGTGGAAACTGTGCAGGGTATACCGACATGGTCTAAGCAATAGCTACGTTAGTGCGACATATTTGTGGGTACCGGTAGCCTTTGAGTTAGTCAAAGAGAATACGGGGCCGCTGAGTGATGTCATGAAGCACTAATGAACTTATAGAACCTTTACTTGACCAACTTGGCCTTTTAGGATGTAGAGAGATGGCCGACTTTAGTGCAGTCTGAAGTTGGTAGATACTCGATACTACCCTCATTGAGGTTTGTTTTCTTGGGATATTTCGGTCGCCATTAAAGAGGCTCAATCTGAAACAATAACCAGGGAAACAATCTAGTGATATTGAGCTCCTTAGAACGCGATTACTATTACTAGGACAGGTTTAAGCCAACTAAACTTCAAGAGGGTACTTACCTATAAAACTCCATGCAAGCCTAAACCTATGACTTGTTTTCTTTGCTTTTATATGCATACTTGTACATAACATCATGGACATCATGAACATCATATACATCCACTAACCATTTCAAGGATTTTGGGATTCATCTTTGTTCTTGTTTTGTAGGAAATGGATTCACTTCGCAGGAAAACTATTCAAGTCAACCTTGTGAGAATTCCTCCACAACTAAAGGAGATAGCTTCAAGAATTCCTGAAAACTCTCCATTCACCGAGAGACATGGTCGTCTACTTAACTTGGTCACCTCCAACACAGATGAGGATATGATGAATGTGCTCTTTCAGTTCTTTGATCCTTTGCACCATTGCTTCACATTTCCCGACTATCAACTTGTGCCTACTTTGGAAGAATTCTCCAAACTCTTGAGGATTCCCATTCTCAATCAACTACCTTTCAACGGTATGGAAAGAGATCCAAAGCCAGAAGAGATTGCTTAAGCTCTACACTTGCACTCATCTGATGTCACAACCCATTAGGAAACAAGGAGTGGTGTCAAAGGCTTCCTAGCAAAGTTCCTGTTTGAGAAAGCCCAAAGTTTTTGGAATTCCTTAGACTTGCAAGCCTTTGATGAAATTGTGGCTCTCCTCATCTATGGTATGGTTTTTTTCCAAACCCTGACCAACTCATAGATGTCAACACCGTCAAAATCTTTATATCACGCAATCCAGTGCCTACATTGTTAGGGGATATCCTACACTCTTTTCACACTCGCACAATGAGGAAAAGAGGTGTCCTTATGTGTTTCACTCCTCTCTTGGCAAGATGGTTTATTTCTCATCTTCCCCAATCAGTCTTAAATAATGAGCAAGGTTCAAGGTGGTCACAAAGGTTGATGACGCTCAAGCATTCATACATTCATTGGTGCTCCCGTTCCAAAGAGAATGTTATCATTGTCGACTTTTATGGAGAATTCCCTAATGTCCCTTTACTTGGTATTAGGGGAGGTATCACCTACAACCCCTGCTTAGCTTTAAGGCAGTTTGGTTATGCCCGAAGGGATGGCCCGCACGAGATACAGATTCAAGGTTTGGTATTCGACTACGACAACAACGATCAAGGTCTTCACCAGAGATTTATCCGAGCTTGGAGGACGATAAACAAGGTGGATAGCAAGACTTTGGGGCACAATAATTCCATCCCTCTTGAGCCTTACCTCAAATGGGTACGAACTCGCGCTCAGAGTCTTATGATGCCTTACCCCTTCATTCTCCCAGTAATCATCAAGCCTGTCATGGAGGGAGACGTTCCATACACTATCCTACATCCTGACATGCCCACATCTCCTGAAGACCTCCAAAGGTATTGGATACAACTCAAAGGGGAGCGAGATACTTTCGAAGCCCAATTCTACGCAAGCGAGAAGAATGTTTTGGAGCTCACTAGGCTACTTCATGAGGAGCGGACTCTGAATGCCTACATTGCACCAAAGAGGATGCGCACTACTTTTCTATTTTAGAGTTAATATTATTTTGCCCAAGGGGCATTGATGTACTCAAACTTTATCTTATTAATATAAAGTGTGTTTCTTTTTTTTGTCTAAAACAAATTTGAATCTTTGAAATCCTTGAAAACATTGCATATGTACATATGATTCATCATAACATAAACAGGTCTTTTGCAATAAGTCTCCTCATCTCTTTACTGTTTATTTCAGTAAGATGGATCTCGAGCAAATAGTGAAAGATCTCCAAGCTCAGAATACGTAGTTTCAACAGTTGCTCATGACCCTAGCCAAGGGGCAAGTAGAATTGAAGACTCTGCTGGCTAAAGAGAGGAAAAAGAAAACAAAGAAGGTAACCGGAGTCTTAAACATGGGAAGAAGATTTCATGGGAAGACAAGAAGGACTTTGGACTTTGCAACAACATCCAGTAAAGGAGAAGGGAAAGGCAAGGAAACAGTTGTCTCATCAGAATCGGAAGAAGAAGAGGACTACTCTGAGGAACAATACCCTCCAGCTAATGACAATTATAAACATCTTGAAGAGAGGTTGAGCGCAATGGAAATCCAAAAGGTGTCAGGCTTGGACTTTGAGGAATTGGGGCTAGTGTCGGGGATTGTGATTCCTCCGAAATTCAAAGTGCCTATATTTTCCAAATATGATGGAGTGTCATGCCCTAAAATGCATCTCTGATCATATGTGAGGAAAATTCAACCCCATACCACTGATAAAGACTTATGGCTGCATTTCTTCCAAGACAGTCTGTCTGGAACACAGCTTGACTGGTTCTACCAACTAGAAAGAGCCAATGTTCACAATTGGGAAGATCTTGTTGCAGCTTTCTACAAGCAATACCAGTACAATGCTTATTTGGTGCCTACCCGCACTCAACTCCAGAGTATGGCCATGGTCTTCAATGAAGGTTTCAAGGATTATGCACAAAAATGGAGAGATTTGGCTAGAAGAGTTCAACCCCCTCTGTCTGAGAGAGAATTGGTAGACATGTTCTTAGGTACCTTATCTGGTCACTTCTTCAATCATTTAATCAGAAGTTCATTTGTTGGCTTCACTGAACTAATATTGACCGGAGAGAGGATAGAAGCCAGTATAAAAAATGGAAAAATTCAGAAAGACACATCTTCTTCAACAACTGTAAGGAAGCCCTTTATCGGAAAGAAAGAGAAAGATGTTGTATATCCGCAAAGAAACCAAGAGAGGGCCGAACGCCGACCAATGGTGGGGGCTGTTATGATTCCAAAGTGTTGTACCCCAAAATTTGCCCTCCCATATTCTTCAAAATTTGCAAAGAGCATGCTTCAAAATTCCCCAAGGGTTGCACAGTTCAAGGGCCTCCTAACAGTCAAGAATTAGGGTTTTGGTTCTGGCAAAGAAAATGAAGTTTCCAAGGGTCCAATAAAGTCCCACATGCTTATAAACATGGTCAAGCATCCTCATACCAAGTTTCAAGACTTACAGCACAAAATTGCATAGTCAAAAACCATAATTGCTCTACAGTCAACTGCAGGGGCAAAATGGTCATTTGACAGTCAAAAGTTCAAATTTTTGGTCAACATCTTATTTTGAAGCCACAAACATCATTTGATCAATTCTTGATCATGATTCTCAAAGTATGGCTCAAAAAGTCTCAAGATGCAAAAGTTTCTATATTTGGATAGTTGAAAAAGTCAACTGTAACTTGACCAAGGCATAACTTCCACATGGATTATCAGAAAAATTCCATCCAAAGCTCATTTTGAAGAGAAAGACATTTCCTACAACTCCTCTTCACACTTCAAGTCCAAGAAATGCTCTCACAAAAAGTTATCAATTTCAACATTATAGGTCATTTTCAAAAGTCAACAAAAAGGGACTTTAAGTCAAAGGCCATAACTTGATATTGGTAAATCAAAATTACATGGAACCAAAGGAATTGGTTAGAGGACTTCAACACCTTTCCAAAATGTCCAAGAACATGAGCAAAGCTTGAAAATTGAGCAAGATATGCCTTGTGGAAGTTGGGAAATTTTTGGGTATTTTGAAAAGTCAACTTTGCTTCAAATGCCTTAAAATTGCTAATGGGCCTCTTTTTCTTCCAAGATTCATCATCCAAAACATGTGCACGACCATTTGGCCCAAAGGGAATTTATTCATCATTTTTATTTATTTATTTGAATTTTTAATTGCTAATAATTCATTTAATTAATTAAAATATGGAAAAAATACCAAAGCAAGCTTTTCAAATCTTTTTATGCATGAAATATCTTCAAGATTTCGTGCATTATCTGATATGGAAAGAATCAAGTTGATTGGACATGATTGGTATCAAATATGCATGGAAAAGATTTGAAAGAATATGCATAAAAATCAAATATCTTGTACATCAATGCAAAGGGTTTTGGATCCAATTTTCAACCCTAATCAGTTCCCATACTTATACCAATGCAAACCCTAGTGCAAGGAACCTCTAAGCTGCGCCAGAATTCAAGAACAACTTTTGCACTTTTTGTGAAAAATTCAAAAACTGAAAACTACATTCCAGTGCGATTCAAGGGAAAATAATTATTCCATTGCCTTCCTGAGACATCAAGGAAGGTTTCTAGATCAAAACCATCAACTCTAACATCAAGAAACGGTAGAACAACCTCGTCCTGTTCACACTTTTTTTCATATTCTTGAATCATAATTCATGCATTATTTGCAATTTTTAATATTGGATTTGTGTTCATTGGATCATTCTAAAGCTAACCATATGTTTTGATTGAGTTTTTATGCATCGTACGCGATTTCACCATTGAAGCACGCTAGGGTTCCTCGAGCTTCAAATTGGGCATTTTTGAATACTGTAAAATTAAGACATCCTAGTACCATGGCTAAACTCAGGAAGCTTGGACGAACATAACTACCCTATCGCGCCTAATTTATGTAGCAAGACGAGCTATTAGCTATTTTTGAAAAGGGTACATTTTGGGGGGGTTTAAAACCCCCGCTAATTCTTTTTTGTTTCAGGTAAAAATGCAAGCAACGAAGAAGAAGATCAGGTGTCAAGGCATGGTTGGCTCATTTGAATTTCGCGCTAAAATCATCCATTAACCCTTGTTTTGAATCATATTATTTGTTTTCTATACTATGTCCAGAACACGTAAACAGCTCAATGGCAAGGCATATGGTGTGGTAAGCGATAGGACCTGGGTTCGATTCTCAGGTCCTCTATCCCTTCAATAATATTTTTTCTAATATCATCCTATGCAGTTTCTCTCTAGAGGCCTACCATACGCCCATGATCCAAACGTGCCACGCGCCCCATGATCCCCATCCAAAGGTCCAGATTTGAAGAGTAGCATAGGCATCAGTCAACGAAGCCACACGCCAGCATAAAAGTCAAACAAGGCCATAGACATTGGCCCTAAATTGCTGGGACAAAACTTCCAGTTTGGGGACAGAACCCCCCATGGGTTTGTTTTTTCATTCTTTTTCATATTTTTTCTATTTTATTTATTTTGTTAATTTTTATTTAAATCTTTAAATTAATTTATTTTCATAAAATATAAAAATAATATAAAAACCAGAAAAGACAAAAAAAAAACAAATATATTTTATTTTAATATCTTTGTAAATAAATTGTACCAATTAATTTAGTTTTAAATTCTAGGATTAATTTTAATATTTTCTCAATAAACCTAAAAATTGGTAGAATTAGGGTTTTAAGCACTTTTATCTTTTTTTTCCTTTTTTCACAATATTAATAATTAATTATATATTTTTTTAAATAAAATTGCATTAACATATTAGGTTAATTTTAGATTCAATTTTAACATATTTTTCTTAATAAATAAAAATAGTTAGAATTAGGGTTAATTAGGTTTTAATTCCAATTTAATTTTTCTTATTAAAAATCCATAAATACAAAAAACTCCAAAAATATTTTCCATTTATTTTAATTTAATTAATTTGTTAATCATAATTTAATTTCATTAAAAAGGGTCCAACGCCCTCGCTTTCGATTATTAATTTGTTTCGCACATTTTATTTCCTTTCTTATAGTATTTATGTAAATCTCCCAAAGCCGTGTAAATTAAACATTTATATTTCTCGCATTTTTATTTTATGTCAAATCGGGTCCTGGATTTAATTTGGCGATGTGGACCCGCGCCTTTGTAATAGTTTAGGAACTTTATATTTCTCGCCTCTTTTAAACTGTTAATAATTGCATGCAAGAATGAATGTCAAAATAAAACAAAAGCGTAGATCACCCATGACATGAACAAGACAAAATATCTGAAAGCGACACACAAATCACACACCACCCCTAGGGTACGCTTCACTGTTGCCTTGCCTCTCGAAAGGTGATCGTCGAGTAGAGGATGTTTTAGTAAGTCCTCATGATCCGGGAACCTGGCATGAGGGTAGCTTCTAAGGTATCTTCCTATTGCTCTGGTGATCACCATGTCCCGAACTTCGAATTGACCCGAACACCTCCAACGGTGGTGCTACCTACCTCTCAATGGTGGGATGGCACTACTTTAAGGACATTTACACAGACGGATTCCTTAGGGTAGGTAGACGACTCTAGATACTTGCTCTAATTTCAAAACAAATCAAAAATACTTTTCACACCGACACCTTTTCAAAAAGCTTTCGAAAGCAATTTTTCAAACACTCTTGAGGACTGATACAAGAGTCGAACTGGAATTTTCAAAGAAACTTTTTAAAACCCACAGTTGAAAAGCAAACAAACCATTTTTGAAAACACAAATGAGCAAGTATCTAAGAGCCCATGGATAACCATGGATAGAAAGGGTGCTAACACCTTCCCTTTCTATAACCTACCTCCCGAACCGAGAGCAATCTCTATAAGGAATTTTTTTGTGCTTTTGTCCTTTCCATTTGGAGAAAATAAAAGACGGTGGCGACTCTTGCTTCCGCGACATTTCGCGAACCAGCGTTAAACAGTCAGTTCCAGATCCACCGATCACAGAACTGGCGACTCTGCTGGGGAATCTTATAAAGTGAGGTGTACCTTAGGACTAAGATCACTGTGTTTTCAATTGCTTTCTTTGCTTGCTTTAAATTGTGGGACTGTCTTGGGAGTTCTATAGATCCTAACCCGGATCTGGGGGATACCTTCTTAGAAAGTAGCAACAAGACTGTGAGGGAACTGTGCGGGGTATACCGACATGGTTGAAGCAGTCTGCTACATTGATGTGGCACTTTGGTGTGTACCGGTAACCCTTGAGTTCAGTCAAGGAGAGTACGGGGCCTCCGCGTGGTGTCGTGAAGCATCAACAGACCTTAGGAACCTTAATTGAACTATCTTGGCCTCTTTAGGGTAGTGAGATAACTGACTTTGGTGCAGTCCGAGGTTGGTTGATACTCGATACTACACTCGATTGAGGGTTGCTTTCCTGGAATATTTCAGTCGCCAGTTCAGTGGCTAAATCGAAACGATGAACAATGAAAGCAATCCCGTGATATTGGGACCCTTAGAACCCGGTTACTTCTAATAGGACAGGTTGAGCCCACCAACTTCAAGAGGGTAATACCCAGACCCCATGTTGGCCTAAACCCTAAGGGCTTGTCTTGTGTGACTTGTGTGCCTTACATGTTTGTCTTTGTAAATATCTGTGGTGTGTTTAATCATAGCATCATGACATCATCCAACATCATATGCATTGACTAACCATTTCAGGGGTTCGAATCTTCATCTTTGTTCTTGTTTTGTAGGACATGGAAACTGTTTGCAGAAAGACAATTCAAATCAGCCTTGTAAGGATCCCTCCTCAGCTTAAGGAGCTTATATCCAGGATTCTCGAGAGCTCTTCATTCAGTGAGAGACATGGAAGACTCATCAGCTTGGTCAATACCAACATTGAGGAAGATATGATAAAGGTCCTGTTCCAGTTCTTTGACCCTCTGCATCACTGTTTCACCTTCTTGGATTATCAGCTGGTACCTACATTGGAGGAGTTCTCCCGGCTCCTAAAGATCCCTATCCTTGATCAACTACCCTACAACGGTACAGAAAAGGAACCCAAGCTTGAAGAAATTGCTAAAGCCTTACATCTACAATCATCTGACCTCAAGGGACATTGGGAAGTTAGAAGTGGTATCAAAGGGTTCTTAGCCAGGTTTCTGTTTGAAAAGGCCCATGAACGTTGGAACTCCCTTGACTTACAAGCTTTTGAAGAAGTGGTGGCCCTCCTTATCTATGGTTTGGTGTTGTTCCCTAACCCAGATCAGCTTGTAGATATCAGTGCTGTCCAGATCTTCATGTCCAGGAATCCTATACATACGTTGCTGGGGGACATCCTTCACTCATGTTACACTCGAACCATGAAAAAAAGAGGCGTCCTTATGTGTTGCACTCCTCTCCTGGGAAGGTGGTTTATTTCGCACCTTCCACAATCAGTTTTGAAGAACGAGCGGGGTTTGAGATGGTCACAACGGTTGATGACCCTTACACATGCAGATATACATTGGTGCCTTCGGTCCAGAGAGGATGTCACTATCATTGATCGTTGCGGGGAATACCCTAATGTTCCTTTACTTGGAATCAGAGGAGGTATTACTTACAACCCATGCCTGGCTTGGAGACAGTTTGGTTGTGCTCGGAGGGATGGTCCTCATGACATGTTAATTCCTGACATAGTTTTTGACTTCGACAACGATGCACAAGGACTTCGCCAGAGATTTATCAGAGCTTGGAGGATGCCAAGTAGGATAGACAGTAAGACACTGGGGCACAGGAATTCCATCCCATTGGAACCTTATCTCAAGTGGGTACGAGCCCGCTCCCAGAAGTTAGTAATGCCATATCCTCATGTGCTCCCTGTGATCAAAGAACCAGTCTTGGAAGGAGAGGTGTCCTACACCATTCAGCATCCTGATATGCCCACATCCTGGGAAGAGATGCAGAAGAGTTGGATCCAGCTTAAGGAAGAACGGAATTCTCTTGAGACCAGTCTACATGCTAGTGAAAAGAAGGTCCTGGAGCTCACCCGCTTACTGCATGAAGAGAGGAATCTCAACACCTACATAGCTCCAAAGAGGATGCGTAGTGTCTTTTGGGATTGATTTGCTTTTGTATTATGTGCCCATGAGGCTTTGATGTACTGAACAATTATTTCCTTAATGATAACGTGTGTTCCTTTTTTGTCTATAACAAATTTGAATTTTCGAACCCTTGAATGCATTGCATAAACACATATCATTCATCATGTGCATAGCAGGTTTTCTTCTTTTCAGGTCGCTTACCGTTCTTCGCTGTGTATTTCAGCATCATGAATCCTGACTCATCATCAACCGAGATGTCCATCAAGGCTCTTCAGGCGCAGAATGCGCAATTTCAGGAACTAATTATGGGTTTGGCTTAGGGCCAAGAAGAGCTGAAGGCTCTGCTCCTGAAGAAGGAGAAGAAGAAGAAAAAGAGAATTGTTCTTTTCAACTCGGGCCGAAGGTTTGGCAACACTCTGCAAAATGAAGAGGCTGGTTCTTCTATAGGCAAGGGTAGTCCCCAAGGGGGAAAAGGTCCTAGTCCGGTAGTCAGTGACAACGAGACTGATTTTGATGAGGAACAGTATCATCCGGCCGAAGACAGATACAAGCAGTTGGAGGACAGACTGAATGCTATGGAGATCCAACAGGTGCCTGGGCTGGATTTTGGAGACTTGGGTTTATCTACTGGTGTGATCATTCCTCATAAGTTCAAAGCACCATATTTTACCAAGTATGACGGGGCGTCTTGTCCCAAGCTACATCTCAGATCCTACGTGCGGAAGATTCAACCGTACTCAGTGGACAAGAACTTGTGGATCCACTTCTTCCAGGAGAGTCTTTCAGGGACTCATCTCGAATGGTTCTATCAGCTGGATGGGACCAAGGTTCGTAACTGGGAGGAGTTGGCTACTGCTTTTTATAAGCAGTATCAATATAATGCCGACCTTGCTCCTACGCGTACCCAACTTCAGGGTATGTCGCTAGGGTCAAGTGAAGGTTTTAAAGAGTACGCACAGAAGTGGAGGGATCTGGCTGGCAGGGTGCAGCCTCCGTTGACTGACCGGGAGTTGGTAGATATGTTCTTGGGGACCCTATCTGGGCCATTTTTCAACCATCTTATCGGTAACTCGTCTGCAGGGTTTACTGATCTGATTCTGACTGGAGAGAGAATAGAGGCTGGGATGAAGTCTGGCAAAATTCAGAAGGGTGCATCGTCAAGCTCTGAGAAGAAGCCCTTTAAAAAGGAGGCCAGTGCTGTATACGGGTCTAGAAGACAAGAGAAGCCTGAGCGCTGCCAATCTGTCAACGCGGTGATGATTGCTAAGCCTGTTGCCGCTCCTCGGCAAACCAATCCTCAAAGGGCTGAAAGACCTAGAAGGGAGTTTACCCGTTTGAGTATGACTTTATCGCAGATCTTGCCGCAGTTGCTGTCCACCAATCTAGTGACTGTCAGAGAGGCTTCAAAGGTTGTGAATACTGCTTCTCCCAAATATAATCCAAATGCCCGCTGTGCTTACCACTCCGATAGCCCGGGGCATTCCACTGATGACTGTTGGGCCTTAAGGAATAAGGTATAAGACCTTATTGATGCAAAAGAAATACAATTTGAAGCGCCTGAGAGGCCAAATGTGGTGACTGCTCCTATGCCCCAGCATGGAGTAAATGCTGTTGATGAAGATGTATACGCTATTTCTGTGAATGATGTAGCTACTCCCTTAATGATTGTCAAGAGGAACCTACTGCTGGCCGGTTTATTTCCGGGTTGCAGTGAGGGCTGCCTTTTCTGTGCTGTTTCTCTCTCTGGTTGTCCTTTGCTGAAGTTGGGCATCCAAAGCCTAATGGACAGCAAGGAGATTCTGTTCAAGAAGTCCGCTGTTCAGTTTGTTCCGGTAGAAGAAGTTTCTGTTGTTACAATCTTTAATAATCCAATCAAGGCTCTCCCAAGGAAGCCTGTTCAAATCATGATTGTCGCACCTGTTGTTATTACTGTTCCGGAGCCTCTCCCCTACGAATCTGATAAGGCTGTCCCCTGGCACTATGGGGCAGATGTGTATGTGAATGGAATCAAACAAGAGTTCAACACTGGCACCAGTATCAGCAATATCACTGGTCCAGCAAAAGTTACCCGCAGTGGCAGGCTCTTCTCGCCTGACATTGCACCGCCCGCTATTCGAAGACCCCTCACTATAACACCTGCAAGTGTACCTGTTCCCAATTCTGATCAAGTTGTTTCCCCTGCTGCCGAGTCATCTAATGCTCGGGGCAAAGGGATTGAAGATGAGCCTGCCCGGATGGAGGCACCAAGACCTGTAAATGCTAAGGCCTCCCAACAAGAAATGGAGGAAATCCTGAAAATAATTAAGAAGAGTGACTTTAATGTTGTCGAGCAGCTGGGGCATACACCCTCCAAGATCTCAATGCTCTCCTTATTACTATGCTCAGAGGCCCATGCTAAGGCCTTAATCTCATTTCTCAAGACGGCCCATGTGCCACAGGAGACATCTGCCATCCAGTTCACTGATTGCGTAGCAAATCTAACAGCGGACAATGGCTTGGGTTTCTCAGATGCTGACCTTACTGCCAAGGGAAAGGACCATAATGACGCCCTGCATGTCTCTATTGAATGCAGGGGCACTACTCTGGCGCATGTGTTGGTGGACACTGGTTCTTCCCTAAATGTGCTACCCAAGAAGGCCTTAGACCGTTTGGATTGTGAAGGCCTGGAGCTGAAACCTAGCAATATTATCGTCAGAGCCTTTGACGGTTCCAAGAGGATGGTTCATGGAGAGGTGGACATTCCTATTCGTGTGGGTTCCCAGGTATTCGACTCTACTTTCTATGTGATGGATATCCGTCCATCGTATTCTTGTCTACTGGGTCGACCTTGGATCCACAAAGCTCGGGTTGTGACCTCTACCTTGCACCAGAAGCTCAAGTACCCCGTCAGAGGGAAGATTGTCACTGTACAGGGAGAGGAGGAGTATATGGTGAGCCATTTGAATTCCTTCAGGTATATTGAGATGGATGGGGAGTTTATTGAAACCCCCTTTCAGCATTTCGAAGAGGTACCTCCAACTTTGGCAGCAGCAGAAACAGTGGTCGAAGAGGATGTTCCTTTGAAGATGGCTTCCTTGAAGGATGCCCGGGCTGTGGTCAAGAAAGGTGAATATGCTAACTGGGGCAAGCTCCCTGATTTTACATAGAAAACTGACAAGTTCGGACTGGGTTTTACTGCAGAGGGTCAGAAAGCTATGCGGAAGGCAAAGACCAGAAGACCTCCTGTGCTTATTACCAATCCAGGAGTGAATGCCGTTGGGGACGGAGATGAAGTGGAAGAGTCAGAGTTCAATAGCTGGATCTACCTGACAACTGAGGGCGGATTGACCAATTGGATTGCCAAAGACCATACTCCTGTTACTTTTGTTACGCAGTAATAAACTTCTTTGTTTTGTTATTTGTAATAAACAATTAAAACTCTATGGCCCGGTGTCTTACCCGAGGCACCGTGGTTTCATTTGTGAGGGCATATAAATTGTCATTTCATATATCATGAATAAAGATCTTAGACGTTTTCTCGCACCTTATGCTCCTTTTCTGTCTTTCCTTCCTTTATATATTTCAAAACAGTTGTATTTACACACACTCACTCATACAGGTTTCAATCCACTCTGGATCTCACAGGTAACGACTCTGCTACTGCCAGTTATGACTTCGAAAATCCGATCAACTTAGCCGAAGACGAAGGTGAAGATGATTGCAAAGTGCCTGGCGAGCTTGCAAGACTGTTACTCCAGGAAGAGAGGGAAATTCAACCACACGAAGAGCCGGTGGAAACAATAAATCTGGGTACTGAGACGGACAGAAAAGAGGTAAAGATTGGTGCCAACCTAGAGCTCAGCGTGAAGCAACGGTTGACTCAGATGCTACATGATTATGTGGAGATCTTTGCCTGGTCCTACGAAGACATGCCCGGGTTGGATACCGATATTGTGGTCCATCACTTTCCTACTAAGGAAGACTGCCCTCCGGTTAAGCAAAAGGTCCGCCGTATGCGCCCAGAGATGTCTGAAAAGATCAAAGCCGAGGTTATGAAACAGTTTGACGCCGGGTTTCTTGCAGTGACTTCTTACCCTCAGTGGGTTGCTAATGTGGTGCCAATACCAAAAAAAGATGGTAAGGTCAGAATGTGTGTCGATTACAGGGATCTGAACAGGGCCAGCCCCAAAGATGACTTCCCCCTACCTCACATTGATGTCCTTGTTGACAATACAGCTCAGCATAAGGTGTTCTTTTTCATGGATGGTTTTTCAGGTTACAATCAGATCAAGATGGCACCTGAAGACATGGAAAAAACTACCTTTGTTACTCAGTGGGGCACCTTCTCCTACAAATTCATGCCTTTTGGACTGAAGAACGCTGGGGCAACCTACCAACGTGCCATGGTTGCTTTATTTCATGACATGATCCATCATGAGATAGAAGTGTATGTTGACGACATGATCGCAAGGTCCAAGACTGAGGAAGAGCACCTAGATCATCTGCAAAAGTTGTTTGACCGTCTGAAGTTATACAAGCTGAGGTTGAACCCGAACAAGTGCACCTTCGGGGTAAGATCTGGGAAGTTGTTAGGCTTCGTTGTAAGTGATAAGGGTATTCAACTGGACCCTGCCAAGGTTAAATCTATTCAAGAGATGCCAGTTCCCAAGACAGAGAAGGAGATCAGAGGCTTTTTAGGACGCCTGAATTACATTGCTCGGTTCATCTCGCACCTGACTGCTACCTGTGAGCCAATCTTCAAGCTGCTGAAGAAAGATCAGGTAGTACGTTGGAATGATGAATGTCAGGCTGCTTTCGACAGAATCAAGGAGTATCTCCAAGAACCACCCATCCTTATGCCACCGGTTGAAGGGAGACCTTTGATATTATACCTGACAGTACTCGACAACTCAATGGGGTGTGTGCTGGGGCAGCATGACGAGTCTGGCCGAAAAGAGCATGCCATTTATTACCTTAGCAAAAAGTTTACCGACTGTGAGACCTGATACTCACTGCTTGAGAAAACTTGCTGCGCTTTGGTATGGGCTGCTCGCCGGCTGAGACTGTATATGTTGACTCACACTACCTTGTTGATCTCAAAGATGGATCCTATAAAGTATATATTTGAAAAGCCTGCTCTGTCTGGGAGAATAGCAAGATGGCAAATGATCTTGACAGAATACGACATCCAGTACACAACCCAGAAAGCCATCAAAGGAAGTGTATTGGCAGACCACTTGGCACAACAGGCAGTAGACGACTATCAGTCAATGAACTTCGAGTTTCCAGACGAGAGCATCATGATAGTGACTGATTGTGAAGTACCTGGAACGGATGAAGGACCTGAGGAAGGATCCCGATGGTCTATGCACTTTGACGGAGCCTCTAATGCTTTGGGTAATGGTATCGGCACTGTGATAATATCCCCTCAAGGCACTCATACTCCACTCACTGCCCGGCTATGTTTCAACTGCACCAACAACATGGCGGAGTATGAAGCGTGCATCATGGGTCTTCAGGCGGCGATCGACCTAAGGATCAAGTTTCTGAGTGTCTTCGGAGATTCCGCTCTCGTGATCAATCAGATCAAAGGAGAGTGGGATACGAAACATCCGAATCTTATTCCTTACAGAGAATGTGTGTTGACATTGATCCCCCACTTCACAAAGATAACCTTTGAACACTTTCCGAGAGAGGAGAATCAGCTGGCGGACGCGTTAGCTACAATGTCTTCTATGTTCAAGGTCAAATGGGATAATGAGGCTCCCCGGATCATCATCTGGAAACTGGACGAACCGGCATACTGTTGGGATCTCGAGACTGAATTAGTGACTGAGAAGCCTTGGTACCATGAGGTGAAGAGATATCTGGAAGCTCAGGAATACCCTGAAGGTGCATCTGTCAATGATAAAAAGTTTCTGAGAAGGTTCGCAGCGAAGTTCTTCCTTAGCAACGGCATCCTGTATAAGCGAAACCATGATTCGACCTTACTGTGTTGTGTGGACAAGACAGAAGCAGAAAGGATCATGGAAGAGCTACATGAAGGGACCTTCGGAACACATTCCATTGGGCACACTATGGCTAAGAAGATCCTTCGGGCAGGGTATTTCTGGTCCACAATGGAAGCCGACTGCTACCAACACTCTCGGACATGCCATAAATGCCAGATATATGCAGACAAGGTGCATGTTCCTCCAGTTCCGCTGAATGTTCTGACTGCGCCTTGGCCGTTTGCAATATGGGGCATAGATATGATCGGTGAGATTAAACCTACGGCATCCAATGGGCATCGCTTCATCCTGGTAGCGATTGATTATTTCACAAAGTGGGTCGAAGCAGCTTCCTATGCTACGGTAACCAAGACTCTTATGGCACGGTTCATTCAGCATAACATGATCTGTCGATACGGCGTCCCAGAAAGGATCATTACAGATAACGGTACCAATCTTAATAACAAGATGATCACTGAGCTCTGCGAGCAATTTAAAATACAGCACCACAACTCTTCTCCTTACAGACCGAAGATGAATGGGGCTGTAGAAGCAGCAAATAAAAATATCAAGAAAATCGTGCAGAAGATGACAGTGACTTATAAAGATTGGCACGAGATGTTACCGTTCGCTCTACATGGGTACCGTACCTCAGCCAGGACGTCAACCGGGGCAACTCCTTTCTCCTTGGTCTACGGCATGGAGGCAGTCTTACCGATCGAAGTACAAATACCCTCTCTCCGGATAATGAAGGATGCAAATCTGAACGAAGATGATTGGATCCAGACACGACTTGATCAGTTAAACCTCATTGATGAAAAGAGACTTGCTGCTATCTGTCATGGTCAGACGTATCAGAAACGGATGATCAGGGCATTTAACAAAAAGGTCAGACCACAGGAGTATCAAGTTGGGGATCTGGTAATCAAGCGAATCATCCTTCCTCAGAGTGATCCAAGGGGAAAATGGACCCCTATGTACGAAGGGCCATTTGTGGTTAAACATGTGTTCTCAGGAGGAGCCGTGATTCTAACCAACATGGATGGTGACGACCTTCCTCACCCCGCCAATGCAGACATAGTAAAAAGATACTACGCATGAAAAAGGCCCGCTAGGTCGACATACCTAGGCAAAAATTAGGGCTTCCCGGCGAACCAAAAGGGTTCGGGCAAAATGAAGGGATGAAATGAAAAAAATCTGTACACCCGGCAAGTCGAAAACCTGAAAAGGCGGCTTGGGCAAAAATGGGTATCCCGGTGGACTGAAAACCCGAAAGGGCGGTCCAGGCAAAAGTTAGGGATAAAAGCGTAATACTATGTCTCATTGGATCACCTTGCATCCAGAATCCGGTATCTACAGCAAGTTCAGACGGCATCGATCAGTCAGCTTCATCTTCAATTAAGGTCATCAAGTGATGAGACGCTCGGAGATATAAGGGCGATAGCAGAGTTGAAACCCAGTGGGATCATTCTTTTTACACAGCTGTTTTATTTTCTCTTGTACAAAATTGTATAAACTCTTTTGTTCGGCGGCGTTCTCTTACTAGGACGTCAGCCTCTTGTACATAAACGCCTATTTACAGGCAAATTCAAAATCAATAAAAAATCACTTTTTCAGCTCAAACTGTCTATTGTTTTTCCTTTTTTGTTTTGTTTTGCGAAGAACGTCCAAGGTTCAATTTGTGATATATGCATTGACAATAATTTGCTAACTCATGAATATTTGCATACGAAACAAAGGATTAATTACAGGTAACATTAGAAACAGGGGCAATAAAGAGTTGTCTAAGCAATCTAATCGTTCTGTCCTCCAAGGTACCAAGGTGATTTCAGCTGAAGAATACAACCGGTATACCTTAATTCCCCAGAGAGTGTGCCAGCAAGTCAATGCACTCTCCCCGAGCAAAGTTATAGTCAAACTTAAGGAAGTTGGGTATCCTCCCGCAGATCCCAACATTCTCCAGCAGTATATACGTATTCTTAACAAGCATCCCCGGCAGTCTTGACCTAAAGATTGTTCCCCGACGGTATATCAAACATTTAGTGGAGTTACTTCCAATACATCTCAAAGTTTCCCCAGGAGAGTCCGATCCAGTTTCCCCAGAAAAGTGGGAATCCATCTCCCCAAGAAGTAAGCTTATCCTCAGTAGATTCTGGAAGCTTATCCTCGCAGAGCACGAATGCGTCTCCCGGTTTCATTCAAAGAGTTATTTCCCTACCAGGATATAACTGGGTTATCCTCGGCCAAAAGCCACGGAAAGAGCGTCCTCGACGAAGTCTTCCTATCCCCAGCGAAGTCTATCAACACTTCCAACATAACAATGGTATCCCCAGCAAAATTACCATCAACATTTCAGCAAAGTACCTCTCTCCCCCACAGAGTATCGCTTCCCAGCAAGATCATTAGAGTACTTTCCTCCCTGCAGGGTAATCCATTCGCCAAGTTTTATTCCCCAACGGAGTTATCTTCTCCCACCGGTATTCTTGCAACTATCATCCCCAGCGGAAGCAAAATCTATTCTTCAACATCAGCCCAGGATTGACTTCCCGGCACCCGTCAAGGATTTCTTTTCCTAAGACGAAAATATACGTTCATCACATTTTCATACATCATTATAGCATGCATATACGCATCATATCTCACAAATCTCATTTATGTTGAGAATATCATTGCTTGATCCATATCATGCATTGCATATGACTGACCTTTACCTTTTAGGAAAGATCTGGTTAAGTTCTCAGCTATATTTCAAGACCTAGACCGGTTCAGTTAAATCGACCCTAAGATTTTACTATTTCTTATCCAGTCAAAGGCCTTCTCTGGTTCAGTCAGATCGACCCTAAGATCTCCCTGTTTCTTATCCAGTTGAAGACATTTCAAGACCTTGACCGGTTCAGTTAAATCGACCCTAAGATTTTACTGTTTCTTATCCAGTCAAAGGCCTTCTCTGGTTCAGTCAGATCGACCCTAAGATCTCCCTGTTTCTTATCCAGTTGAAGACATTTCAAGACCTTGACCGGTTCAGTTAAATCGACCCTAAGATTTTACTGTTTCTTATCCAGTCAAAGGCCTTCTCTGGTTCAGTCAGATCGACCCTAAGATCTCCCTGTTTCTTATCCAGTTGAAGACATTTCAAGACCTAGACCGGTTCAGTTAAATCGACCCTAAGATTTTTCTATTTCTTATCCAGTCAAAGGCCTTCTCTGGTTCAGTCAGATCGACCCTAAGATCTCCCTGTTTCTTATCCAGTTAAAGATTTCAAGACCTAGACCGGTTCAGTTAAATCGACCCTAAGATTTTGCTGTTTCTTATCCAATCAAAGGCCTTCACTAGTCCAGCTAAATCGACCCCTAACAGATTTTCCTGATAAAGACTCAGTAGAAGATATCCAAGATTCTCTCAGCGTTACTGTTGAGGTAGAAGTCGCCCAAGATTCTCTCAGCGATACTGTTGAGGTTGAAGTCGCCCAAGATTCTCTCAGCGTCCCTGTTGAGGTAGTAATCGTCCAAGGTTCTCTCACCGTTCCTGTTGAGGTAGTAACCATCCCTGGTTCATTCATCACCTTTTGAAGATCCAGATTCAGCTCCTGTAACCAGTCAGGACACATCTATACAAAGAATCTGAAGACCAGCTCCTGTAACAGGTTAGGTAATCATTTTCTTTTGCAGGTACGCAAGTTCTCGCTAAGGAAGCTCTTACGCGATTGACATCCAAATGGCATCTATAAGCCCATCCACCATCCATCATCTCTTAGCATGGCATCTATAAGCCCATCATCCTATTCATCAATCTCTAAATGGCATCTATAAGCCCATTCCACCATCCCACTGCTACTATGTGAGCGCAAATTTCTGGGCACTCTAGTGTTCAATCATCTTCCACCTTCGGATTACGAAAGGCACGTCAGCCAATCTGCATCCTCAGGTTTAAGAAGATTGAACAGGGGAAACTGTTGTACCCCAAAATTTGCCCTCCCATATTCTTCAAAATTTGCAAAGAGCATGCTTCAAAATTCCCCAAGGGTTGCACAGTTCAAGGGCCTCCTAACAGTCAAGAATTAGGGTTTTGGTTCTGGCAAAGAAAATGAAGTTTCCAAGGGTCCAATCAAGTCCCACATGCTTATAAACATGGTCAAGCATCCTCATACCAAGTTTCAAGACTTACAGCACAAAATTGCATAGTCAAAAACCATAATTGCTCTACAGTCAACTGCAGGGGCAAAATGGTCATTTGACAGTCAAAAGTTCAAATTTTTGGTCAACATCTTATTTTGAAGCCACAAACATCATTTGATCAATTCTTGATCATGATTCTCAAAGTATGGCTCAAAAAGTCTCAAGATGCAAAAGTTTCTATATTTGGATAGTTGAAAAAGTCAACTGTAACTTGACCAAGGCATAACTTCCACATGGATTATCAGAAAAATTCCATCCAAAGCTCATTTTGAAGAGAAAGACATTTCCTACAACTCCTCTTCACACTTCAAGTCCAAGAAATGCTCTCACAAAAAGTTATCAATTTCAACATTATAGGTCATTTTCAAAAGTCAACAAAAAGGGACTTTAAGTCAAAGGCCATAACTTGAGATTGGTAAATCAAAATGACATGGGACCAAAGGAATTGGTTAGAGGACTTCAACACCTTTCCAAAATGTCCAAGAACATGAGCAAAGCTTGAAAATTGAGCAAGATATGCCTTGTGGAAGTTGGGAAATTTTTGGGTATTTTGAAAAGTCAACTTTGCTTCAAATGCCTTAAAATTGCTAATGGGCCTCTTTTTCTTCCAAGATTCATCATCCAAAACATGTGCACGACCATTTGGCCCAAAGGGAATTTATTCATCATTTTTATTTATTTATTTGAATTTTTAATTGCTAATAATTCATTTAATTAATTAAAATATGGAAAAAATACCAAAGCAAGCTTTTCAAATCTTTTTATGCATGAAATATCTTCAAGATTTCGTGCATTATCTGATATGGAAAGAATCAAGTTGATTGGACATGATTGGTATCAAATATGCATGGAAAAGATTTGAAAGAATATGCATAAAAATCAAATATCTTGTACATCAATGCAAAGGGTTTTGGATCCAATTTTCAACCCTAATCAGTTCCCATACTTATACCAATGCAAACCCTAGTGCAAGGAACCTCTAAGCTGCGCCAGAATTCAAGAACAACTTTTGCACTTTTTGTGAAAAATTCAAAAACTGAAAACTACATTCCAGTGCGATTCAAGGGAAAATAATTATTCCATTGCCTTCCTGAGACATCAAGGAAGGTTTCTAGATCAAAACCATCAACTCTAACATCAAGAAACGGTAGAACAACCTCGTCCTGTTCACACTTTTTTTCATATTCTTGAATCATAATTCATGCATTATTTGCAATTTTTAATATTGGATTTGTGTTCATTGGATCATTCTAAAGCTAACCATATGTTTTGATTGAGTTTTTATGCATCGTACGCGATTTCACCATTGAAGCACGCTAGGGTTCCTCGAGCTTCAAATTGGGCATTTTCGAATACTGTAAAATTAAGACATCCTAGTACCATGGCTAAACTCAGGAAGCTTGGACGAACATAACTACCCTATCGCGCCTAATTTATGTAGCAAGACGAGCTATTAGCTATTTTTGAAAAGGATACATTTTGGGGGGGTTTAAAACCCCCGCTAATTCTTTTTTGTTTCGGGTAAAAATGCAAGCAACGAAGAAGAAGATCAGGTGTCAAGGCATGGTTGGCTCATTTGAATTTCGCGCTAAAATCATCCATTAACCCTTGTTTTGAATTATATTATTTGTTTTCTATACTATGTCCAGAACGCGTAAACGGCTCAATGGCAAGGCATATGGTGTGGTAAGCGATAGGACCTGGGTTCGATTCCCAGGTCCTCTATCCCTTTAATAATATTTTTTCTAATATCATCCTATGCAGTTTCTCTCCAGAGGCCTACCATACGCCCATGATCCAAACGTGCCACGCGCCCCATGATCCCCATCCAAAGGTCCAGATTCGAAGAGTAGCATAGGCATCAGTCAACGAAGCCACACGCCAGCATAAAAGTCAAACAAGGCCATAGACATTGGCCCTAAATTGCTGGGACAAAACCTCCAGTTTGGGGACAGAACCCCCCATGGGTTTGTTTTTTCATTCTTTTTCATATTTTTTCTATTTTATTTGTTTTGTTAATTTTTATTTAAATCTTTAAATTAATTTATTTTCATAAAATATAAAAATAATATAAAAACCAGAAAAGACAAAAAAAAAAACAAATATATTTTATTTTAATATCTTTGTAAATAAATTGTACCAATTAATTTAGTTTTAAATTCTAGGATTAATTTTAATATTTTCTCAATAAACCTAAAAATTGGTAGAATTAGAGTTTTAAGCACTTTTATCTTTTTTTTCCTTTTTTCACAATATTAATAATTAATTATATATTTTTGTAAATAAAATTGCATTAACATATTAGGTTAATTTTAGATTCAATTTTAACATATTTTTCTTAATAAATAAAAATAGTTAGAATTAGGGTTAATTAGGTTTTAATTCCAATTTAATTTTTCTTATTAAAAATGCATAAATACAAAAAACTCCAAAAATATTTTCCATTTATTTTAATTTAATTAATTTGTTAATCATAATTTAATTTCATTAAAAAGGGTCCAACGCCCTCGCTTTCGATTATTAATTTGTTTCGCACATTTTATTTCCTTTCTTATAGTATTTATGTAAATCTCCCAAAGCCGTGTAAATTAAACATTTATATTTCTCGCATTTTTATTTTATGTCAAATCGGGTCCTGGATTTAATTTGGCGATGTGGACCCGCGCCTTTGTAATAGTTTAGGAACTTTATATTTCTCGCCTCTTTTAAACTGTTAATAATTGCATGCAAGAATGAATGTCAAAATAAAACAAAAGCGTAGATCACCCATGACATGAACAAGACAAAATATCTGAAAGCGACACACAAATCACACACCACCCCTAGGGTACGCTTCACTGTTGCCTTGCCTCTCGAAAGGTGATCGTCGAGTAGAGGATGTTTTAGTAAGTCCTCATGATCCGGGAACCTGGCATGAGGGTAGCTTCTAAGGTATCTTCCTATTGCTCTGGTGATCACCATGTCCCGAACTTCGAATTGACCCGAACACCTCCAACGGTGGTGCTACCTACCTCTCAATGGTGGGATGGCACTACTTTAAGGACATTTACACAGACGGATTCCTTAGGGTAGGTAGACGACTCTAGATACTTGCTCTAATTTCAAAACAAATCAAAAATACTTTTCACACCGACACCTTTTCAAAAAGCTTTCGAAAGCAATTTTTCAAACACTCTTGAGGACTGATACAAGAGTCGAACTGGAATTTTCTAAGAAACTTTATAAAACCCACAGTTGAAAAGCAAACAAACCATTTTTGAAAACACAAATGAGCAAGTATCTAAGAGCCCATGGATAACCATGGATAGAAAGGGTGCTAACACCTTCCCTTTCTATAACCTACCTCCCGAACCGAGAGCAATCTCTATAAGGAATTTTTCTGTGCTTTTGTCCTTTCCATTTGGAGAAAATAAAAGACGGTGGCGACTCTTGCTTTCGCGACATTTCGCGAACCAGCGTTAAACAGTCAGTTCCAGATCCACCGATCACACAAAGCCTACGTCTGATCAACAAAGAAATAATCAACCAAGGGTAGAAAGGCCAATTAGGCAGTTTAGCAGAATCAACATGACTCTGTCTCAAGTATTACCTCATCTTCTAAGATCCAACTTGGTAACCTTGAAAGAAGCCCCAAAAAACCCCAACACAACATCCCCTCATTATCACCCCAATGCCCGTTGTGCATATCACTCTGAAAGTCCTGGTCACGATACTAATAATTGTTGGGCATTGAAGAACAAAATACAAGACCTCATTGAAGCAATAGAAATTGAGTTTGATGTGCCCGAGAAGCCAATTGTCATTTTTGCTCCTATGCCCAGACATGGTCACAATGCCAATGCCATTGAAGAAGGATTGTTTGTTACTTCAGTTAATGAACTCATGACCCCACTTCGGACTGTTAAAATGAACTTGTTAAATGTTGGCGTGTTCCCGGGTTGTGATAAAGATTGTTGTTTCTGTTTATCCTCATCAGCTAGCTGTCCTTTGTTGAAAGCAGACGTTCAAAGCCTGATGGATAACAAAGGGATTTTGTTTTAAAAGACTCATATTCCACCTATTCCTGTTGGAGATGTTTCTACCATTACCATTTCCGCCAATTCTTCCACAGTTTCCACCAAAAGACCCGTTAGAATTACATCAGTTCCAAAAGTAGCTCCTCTAATAATCACAATGCCTGGGCCAGTCCCATATACATCAGATAAAACCATACCATGGAATTATGGATGGGATGTCTATTACCATGGTATTAAGCAAGACTGGTCGGTCGCCGAAGAGATAAATTCCAAGAAAGAAGACTCTGACGTCAGTAACATTGCTGGAACTAGAAAAATTACTCGAAGCGGTAGGATCTTTTCTCCAGAAATTGCTCCCCCAAAAGAAGTTTCTGGACCCATAATTATCCTTGTGGCTACTCCAAAGGTTGCTCCTACACCCATAATCATCTCTGCAAGTACTCCAATTGACAAAACTGTTACAACCCCTGTAATCATTCTTACTGACACTCCTGTTGCCAAGTTAACCGAGGCTCGAGGAAAAGGTGTTATGGTTGAGCATGTCCGAATGAAGGCTCAGTCATTGACTATCCCTGAGACCTCCAAGAAGGAAATGGAGGAGATCTTAAAAATTATAAAGAGAAGCGACTACGACGTAGTTGAACAATTGGGGAAAACTCCCTCTAAGATCTCCATGTTGGCATTACTACTGTGTTCTGAGGCGCATGCAAATGCCTTGGTGAAGTTCTTAAAAACAACACATGTACTACAAGAGACGTCTGCTGATCAATTCCAAGACTGCATGGCCAGCTTGATAGCGGATAACAGTCTAGGTTTCTCGGATGCTGATCTAACTCCGAGGGGAAGAAAGCATGATGAGGTGTTGCATGTCTCAGTGGAATGTAGGGGCACCACTCTGGCACATGTTTTGGTGGATACTGGCTCATCCCTGAATGTATTACCCAAAAAAGCTCTTGACAGACTTGACTGTGAGGGGTTGACTTTGAAGCCAAGCAACATAGTGGTAAGGGCTTTTGACGGCTCGAAGAGGATGGTACATGGGGAGGTGGACATTCCCATAAAGGTTGGAACCCAAACCTTCAATTCAACTTTTTATGTGATGGACATCCGCCCTTCATACTCCTGCCTGCTAGGCTAACCATGGATCCACGATGCTGGCGCTGTTACCTCTACATTACACCAGATGCTGAAGTACCCGGTTCAAGGGAAGTCTATCACCGTCCATGGAGAGGAAGAATACATGATCATCCATCTCAATTCCTTCAGATATATGGAATTAGACGGAGAATTCATTGAAACTCCTTTTCAACACTTTGAAGAGGTCCCCCAAGAGGTGGCAGTGACCAAGGCTGCTCCCAAGATTACAAGGCCTCCACTCTGGATGTCATCTCTGAAGGATGCCAAAGCAGTGGTGGAAGAAGGTGGATGCACTATCTGGGGACAGCTCCCGGATATCCCGTATAAATCTGACAAGTTTGCCTTAGGTTTCACTTTAAGTGATCAAAAGTCTGTACATCATGCCCGTGCTGGAGGGCCACCCTTGAAGATCAGCAACCGTGAAGTTAACGCAGTAGAAGATGGTGAAGATGGCTGCAACCTGGAGGATTGGATCTTCCTGACTGTCAATGGAGGGCTCAGCAATTGGGAGGCTAGAGACTTCATCCTAATCACTTTCATCCCTCAGTAATTTATCTTTACATTTTGTTGGATCTATAATATTCAAAACAATTCGCACTCTTAAAACCTCGTGTCTTACCCGAGGCACAATGGTCCATTTGTAAGGGTTATTATCTCATTTTTCATATGACATCAATGAATCATGGACGTTTTCGCATTCAAACTTTTGTGCTCATTGTTTTTCTTTTACATTTTACTTTCTTTCAAAGATAGCTATACCCTTACACACACCCACACTCATAATGTAGGTATCCATCCATTCTGGATCCCATGGGTAACGATACTGCTATGGCCTTTTATGACTCTGAGAATCTAATCTACCAAGCCGAAGACGAAGGTGAGGAAGATTGTGAAGTACCATGGGAACTTGCCAGACTGCTACAACAAGAGGAGAGAACCATTCAGCCTCATGAGGAACCTGTGGATACAATCAACCTAGGTACCGAAGAAGATAAAAAAGAGGTCAAAGTGGGTGCTAATCTGGAACCCAGTATCAAGAAGCGTCTAATTCAGCTGTTGCATGATTATGTTGAAGTCTTTGCCTGGTCATATGAAGACATGCCAGGACTTGAAGATGATATTATGGTACATCGTCTGTCTACAAGAGAAGATTGTCCGCCAGTAAAGCAAAAGGTACATCGAATTAGGCCTGATATGTCATAAAATATTAAAGTAGAGGTCATGAAGCAATTTAACGCTGGATTCTTGGCTGTCACCTCTTACCCCCAATGGGTTGCCAATGTTGTTCTCGTGCCCAAAAAAGAGGGCAAAGTGTGAATGTATGTGGATTACAGAGATTTGAATAGGTCAAGCCCTAAGAATGACTTTCCACTCCCCTACATTGATATCCTAGTTGACAATACGGCACAACACAAAGTGTTTTCCTTCATGGACGGATTCTCAGGTTACAACCAAATCAAAATGGCACCTGAGGACATGGAGAAAACAACATTTGTCACACAGTGGGGAACATTCTGCTACAAGGTGATGCCATTCAGACTGAAGAACGCTGGGGCAACCTATCAGCGTACCATGGTAGCTTTATTTCACAACATGATACATCATGAAATAGAAGTCTATGTGGACGATATGATAGCCAGATCGCAAACAGAAAAAGAGCATCTTGATTACTTACAAAAGTTTTTTGAGAGATTGAAGAAGTACAAACTGAGGTTGAATCCCAACAAGTGCACATTCAGGGTACGATCTGGTAAGCTCCCAGGCTTTATCGTCAGCAACAAAGGTATCGAGGTCGATCCTGCCAAAGTTAAAGAAATACAAGAGATGCCTGCTCCTCATACTGAGAAGGAAGTCAGAGGATTCTTGGGACGTTTGAACTATATCGCCAGATTCATTTCTCACCTGACAGCTAATTGTGAGCCAATCTTCAAACTATTGAAGAAAGATCAAGTAGTTAAATGGAATGATGAGTCCCAAGTTGCTTTTGACAAAATCAAAGAATACTTACAAGAGCCTCCTATGTTGATGCCACCAGTCGAGGGAAGACCATTGATTATGTATCTGACTATTTTAGAAAACTCGATATGGTGTGTATTGGGGCAGCATGACGAGTCTGGCCAAAAAGAGCATGCTATTTACTACCTGAGCAAAAAGTTTACTGATTGTGAAACCAGATAGTCACTGCTCGAGAAAGCTTGTTGCACTCTGGCATGGGCTTCTCACCGACTAAGACAGTATATGATGGCTCATACTACCTTGTTGGTATCTAAGATGGATCCGATAAAATATATATTCGAAAAGCCTGCTCTTTCTGGGAGAATAGCGAGATGGCAGATGATCCTGACAGAATATGACATACAATATACTACCTAGAAAGCTATAAAGGGCAGTGTATTAGCTGATCACCTTTCTCACCAAGCCATAGAAGACTACCAATCCATGAAGTTCGATTTTCCGAATGAAGACATCATGACATTAGACAACTGCAAAGAATTAAGGCCATATGACGGACCTAAACAAGGATCCCGATGGACCCTGTTCTTTGATGGGGTGTCTAACGCACTCGGAAATGGTATTGGTGGTGTACTCATATCTCCAGAAGGTTGTCATACTCCCTTTACTGCCAGACTTTGCTTCAATTGTACAAACAACATGGCGGAATACGAAGCGTGCATCTTTGGTCTCAGAGCTGCCATAGACTTGGGGATCAAATCCTTGGATGTATTTGGAGATTCAGCTTTGGTCATCAGTCAGATCAAAGGGGAATGGGACACCAAACACCCTAACCTTATCCCTTACAAAGAACATGTTTTGACATTGCTACCACACTTTGAGAAGATTACCTTTGAGCATTTCCCGCGAGAAGAAAATCAACTAGCAGACACTCTAGCCACCATGTCATCTATGTTTAAACTTAATTGGGATAACGAGGCTCCCCAGATCACCATTGAACGAATGGATGAACCAGCACACTATCACGAGATTAATACTGAAGAAGTAGTGGACCAGCCTTGGTTTCACGAGGTCAAGAGGTATCTCGAGGCTCAAGAATATCCAGAAGGAGCTTCGATCAATGATAAAAAGTTCTTAAGGAGATTCTCTGCTAAGTTCTTCCTTAGTAACGGCATCTTGTATAAACGCAATCATGACTCTGTGTTACTTCGGTGCGTAGATAAGGTTGAAGGTGAAAGGATCATGGCTGAATTACATGAAGGCACTTTTGGCACCCTTTCTAGTGGGCATACAATGGCAAAGAAAATCCTACGGGAAGGCTATTATTGGTCTACCATGGAAGCAGATTGTTATCAACACTCTCGAACCTTCCATAAGTGTCAAATTTATGCAGATAAGGTGCACGTACCTCTGGTTCCTCTAAATGTCTTGACGGATCCTTGGCCCTTTGCTATGTGGGGAATAGGTATGATTCGGGAAATCAAGCCGACAGCCTCCAATGGACACCGCTTCATCCTAGTGGCCATTGACTATTTTACAAATTGGGTGGAGGCAGCTTCCTTCGCTTCCCGTCACCAAGAACGTTGTTACCCGTTTCATCAAGAAAAATATCATTTTCCGGTACGGTATCCCTGAAAGGATCATCACTGACAATGGTACAAATCTCAACAACACTGTGATCATCGCCTTGTGCGAGCAATTCAAGATTCAACATCACAATTCTTCTCCCTATCGGCCGAAGATGAATGGTGTTGTTGAAGATGCAAATAAGAACATTAAAAAGATCATACATAAAATGACAGTCACATACAAAGACTAGCATGAGATGTTACCATTCGCTCTCCACAGATATCGTACCACGACTTGAACATCAACCGGGGAAACACCCTATTCTTTGGTTTACAGTATGGAGGTTGTCTTGCCTATTGAGGTTCAGATCCCCTCTCTGAGAATTATGAAGGATGCAGGGTTGAACGAAGACGATTGGATCCAGACTCGACTTGATCAACTGAACTTGATTGATGAGAAGAGACTTACTGTTGTTTTCCATGGTCAAATGTATCAAAAACGGATGATCAAGTCTTTCAACAAGAAGGTGAGATGCCTAGTGTATCAAGTTGGAGATCTAGTGATCAGACGCAACATCTTTCCACAAGGTGATCTCAGGGGAAAGTGGACTCCCACCTATGAAGGAACATTTGTAATCAAAAACATCTTCTCTGGTAGGGAAATGATCTTGACAACCATGGATGCCGATGACCTGCTACACCCTGCAAACGCGGGCATAGTCAAAAGATACTTACTACTCATAAAAGACCCGTTAGGTTGACATATCTAGGCAAAACAAGGGCATCCTGGCGAACCAAAAGGGTTCGAGCAAAAATTTGGGATAAAACAAAAAAAATTTGTACACCCGGCAAGTTGAAAACCCGAAAGGGCAACTTGGGAAAAAGAGGGTTTCCCGGTGGACTTAAAACCCGAAAGGGTGGTCCAGGAAAAAGTTGGGGAATTAAAGCGTATGACTATGTCCCGTTGGATCACTTTGTGGACAAACTTTGGCCTCCACTGACAAACTCGGAGTTTCTGATCAATTTAATCAGCTTCGGACAAGGCAACAAATAGACAAGACGCTCAGAGATACGAAGGCTATAGCAGAATGGAAACCCCATGGGATTTTTTGTACACATAGCTATCTTTTCTTTGTATCAAAATTTTCATTTTTTACGACAGCATTCTCTTACTAGAATGATTGTCTCCTTGTACAAAAAATACTTATTCAAAGTGAAATACAAAATATTCCTTTGAAAGTGCAAAAACTATTTGTCTTTTCTTTACGCTTGTTTTGTTTACAAAAACGTCCAATGATTCATTGTTGAACATATGCATTTGAACATAATTACTATTTACAAATAAACAAAATGAAAAGAGGCAATTACTGATAGGTTGAAAGGATAGGAAAATATATCTAGGCTATTCCATAGGTAATCCCCTACAGTACGTTGTTTAAATCCCCAGCGGAGAAAAGCTTCAAATTGTTAATCCCCAGTAGAAGTCGTCAAATTTCTCAGGATTCCCCAACAGGATTCTACAAGCAGTACACGGCATTTTCCTTACAACAGAGTTTATTTCTCAAAGCAAAATTCATCAACAGTTCAACTTCAAGACATGAAGACTTACATATCCTCAGCAACAGTCAGGGATTTATTTTCCCCAATCCAACAGCAATGCAGCAGATTAGCTCACATACACATACATTGCATCCATATATCATAAACATTGATAAAGTAAATACATTACATCATACATTTCATGCAACATGACTTTGTATTTTAGCTAACATTTTACCCTTTTCAGGATAAGATTAACAACTATCGTTAACAATATTCAAACTTGATACAGTTCAGATACGCTCCAGACACGGATTCCATCCTGATACTGATTCAGATTCAACCTCTTAATACAGTTCAGATACACTCCAGACACGGATTCCATCATGATACTCATTCAGATTCAACCTTTTGATACAGTTCAGATACGCTCCAGACACGGATGCCATTCTAATACTCATTCAGATTCAGACTTCAGATACAATACATATACACTCTAGACACGGACGCCATTCTAATTCAACTTTCAAGTGAAGTATAGATATGCTCCAGATGCGGATGCCATTCTGATACTTAATCAAAGCCTCTTTCAGATACAGTTCATATACGCTCCAGACACGGATGCCATCCTGATACTCATTCAGATTAAACCTCTTGATACGGTTCAAATACGCTCCAGACACAGATGCCATTCTGATACTCATTCAGATTCAACTTTCAAAAACGGTGCAGATACGCTCCAAACACAGATGCCATTCTGATGTTCATACAAACAAGGTTTTTAGATACAGTTAGGATACACTCCAGACACGGACGCCATTCTGATACTCATTCTTCTAACTTACAAATTACAATTCAGTAATCACTTATGGATGTCATCTACAAGCCCATCTCCTACAACTTTCTATCACCTCTTCAAATGGCATCTGTAATCCCATTCCTTCTATCATCATATCATCGAGTGCAAATTTATGGGCACTCTAATGTCCAATCATCTTCCACCTTCGAGTCACGAATGGCAAGACTCATCAATCTAACTCTTCATGTTTAAAAAGATTGAACAGGGTCAGATGTTTTACCCCAAAATTTTCCCTCTCACTTATCGAGAATTTCCTCACAAGATCTCTTTGACTCCAGACTGGATTAGGGTTTGACCAGCTCAAGACACCTCCTCATGCACTGATGACCAAAATTAGGAATTGAGTTTGCACAAGTATTTTTGGACTATCAATGCTTCATATGACTTTCAAGGATCATTATGGACCCTAAATATTACTCATGTCAAGTTTCAAGCTTTGAATCACACTTTTGACCAGTCAATTGGACAGTTGACCTAAAAATCAGTTGTATTGGGGAAAAAGTCAACCATGGCCAATTTGCATTCAAACTTAATAATTTTTTGTCCACATCAAAATTTTAGACTCATATGTATCATTTGATCAAGTTTGGACCATAATTCCTCAAGAAATTTGATCAAATCATCAAAAGGGCAAATGGTCAAAATTAGGGTTTTGACTAAGAAAAGGGCAATTTCTGATTTTTGACCTAGAAAATGATCAATTGGTTTAAAGCATGATCTCAAGATTTCAATTGAATCATATTGACCTAATGACATGGTTCAAAACATTGCAAATCTATTTGATTTACAGATGAATTTTGCAGTCAACTGATCAAAAGTCAACTATACACTGAAAAGTCAAACTTTGACTTTTTGGTCAAAATCAAGTGCCAAAGATCATAATTCATCAAAACATGTCAAAATGTGAAACTTGTTCATCAAGAAACCAAGGACTTAAGATTTGGTTTTAAAAAGTTGAAAAATTTTAACTTAGAAAATTTTCCAAGTATAGAAAATTTCTTATTTTTTCTAAACTTTGAGCCAAATTATCACCATGATGCAAGATGATTCAAAGGAAACTTCCAACATTAAAGTTGTAGATCTCCATGAAATATACAAATTTTCTTCACACAATTTCTCCTAAAGATTCTTGGATCTCAAGATATAATTTTGTGAATACATGCTCATGAACTAAAATAACTTAGTGAAATGTTGCCCTGGTTAGGCAGGTTTTTGACCTAACTTCATGCCAATTTTTCACATAGTTACAAGGGAAATATTTGAAATAAATTCAAAGATGAGTTTTAGAGAACATTGCAAGCTTTCCAAAATGTCCAAGAACTCCTTGAGATCATTCTTGAGTAGGGAGAATGGAAGAGATGAAGTTGGCAATTTCTCACTTTGATTTCAAGCCATTTCATGATGAACCAAAATTCAAATTCAAGCCTAGGCTGCATAATATTTGCTTTGCAGGCCTCAAACTTGTTTCTCACTCCATAATTAAATGGTTACACAGCTGATAGAGCTTTAATCCAAGAATTAGAGCCTTTGTCCAAGCTACAATTCCATTTATGGCACAGAGTTGCCATTTCCATTTTGATAAAGCACAACTTTTGCAATTGTCAACTCCTTGAGCTTTGCACTTGTTTTTTATGCACACACAAACCCTATAAACCAAAAGCAATGTGTCTAGAACCTCTACCAACTCAGATCAGGCTTGTACAGACACTTAGGGACTTGTCTCCTCACTTTGCTTCAAAAGCAAGTCATAGAGCCAAAAGGCTATAACTCAAAAACCTGGTGTGGAATTGATCCAAAATTTTTTCTATACTTATACACAAATGTATTGCAACCTAGAACATGAATGCTAAGACTCAAACTCTCCCAAACACTTGGACACTAAATATCTGCAATAACTTGCAGATTTGCACCTTACATAGCAATCTTAAAAACCACTCGTGCGTTTTGAGTTTTAACCACCTAAACACTTAATATATATCATATATAAGTGTTCTAGACCCATGTCCCATCACTGTAACTCCTCCTCCTACATCTTCCATTTTTACATATCAAGCTTGCAGGTTGACTTGACTAGGGAGATTCAGGAACTTTCAAGGTAAAGTAAGGATTGGAACACACTCAGGGAGGTCCAAGCAAGTAAACAGATCCTCAGGCCTTCTCAAAACTTGCTCAAACTCCATTCACGATCTCAACTGAAATAGGTAAAAACTCAAACTTCTATCTCTTCATACAAGCATCCTTTGGTCTTGATTTGTGAAAACAAAATGTAGATATCCTTGCACTAAAGTTAACCATGTTCGTAGATTTCATTTATATTCATTGTGTATAGAGAATTTTGGATTTGAATTTTTTGTAAAAATTAGGTTTTAAATTAGGGCAATCAAAATTAACTTTGATCTTTTACTTTTAGTTTACATGAATTATATGGTTGAAATCGTGGGAAGGAACACCATCATTTTCATGTTTGGACTTTCCATTTTCATGGAGAAATGAGAGAGATACAGGTGGTCCAGCCATCGCTTAAGGTTGAAGATGAAGTTGCCTTCAGGGGGAGTTTTCTAATATATATTTATGCCTTTGTTTATATGAACGGATGTACAGCCACCCCAGTGGTAAGGCAGCGTGCAAAAATGCCATAGGTCGTGGGTTCGAGCCTTGGCGCTGCCTTTTACAATTTTCCATATTTTTCCACCTTTTTTTGTTGTTTTTTGCAACGTGGTCTTCAGAATTTGGGCCTTGTGTTTTTTTGCTAACCTCTTGCCTCCTCTTTGCTTGCAGCACCCCTGGCCCATATTAATTTTATTTATTTATTTTACCTTTCATTTTATTTTATTAAATATATTTTATTAATATTAAAAATCACAAAAAATATAAAAATGATAGATTTTATTTTGACTTATTTTATTTCATTTTTTCCAATAAAAATATATTTTATTTAGTTATATATATTATCTATTTTATTAAATAACTTTGTAAATTAATTTAAAATTAGTTTAATATTTATTTATCTTTCTTCACACTCATTAAGCATATTATTTTTAACATAAAAAGACCAAAGATATCTCATGATGCCATATTTTATTTTCAAGATTAAAAAATACAAAAATACTTACTTTTCTTAAAGAAATTTATTTCCTTTTGATAAATTAGAATTAGGGTTTATTAAAAAACCTTCTCTAAAAAATAATTTCATTTCCTAATTAATTTGAGATAATCTTGATTTATTTATTAGGTTTAGTTTAAAACTTTTTTCACATAAAAAACCAAATAAAATCTTCTTTGCATTCATACATCTTTGCATATTTAATTTATCTTGTATATTATTTATTCCAATATTTGTACATATTCAATTTGGTTGTAATAGCTTAATTAGGTTTATATTATTGCAAATCCCCATTCAAAAATTGTATTCCCCCTCCCACAAATGTTGTAATAGCGTAGGACATTTAAATTTCGCAATTTATCGCGTTTTATATTACATGCTAGTAATTAGGGTTTGTATGGCAAGATAAAACCAATCAAATAGAAAACCCTAATCCAAGACAAAATTAAGCATGAAAATGACACACTTGCACACAAAATACCCCTAGGGTTACCCCACTTGGTTGCCTTACAAAAAATGGTCATATTACGCATGTAAAGTGTCTTAGCAAAAACAAACAAATACAATATCATAGTCCCTCGATGACGTTATTCAAAGTTGCCTTACAAAAATGATCTTAGTCCCTCAAAAAATGCTAAGATACCTTGCAACATTGCTAATCATGGCTATACGATGACCCACGCCCATCCCGTTTACATCCAAAGATAGGGTTGCTTACCAAATCAATGGTAGGACAACAATATCAAAGGAAAAGAAAATGAACAAGAAAGACATTTGAGTAGGTAGATTACTTTTAGTTACTTGCTCCATTTCAAAACAAATATCCTTGCTATTTTCAAAACAAACACACACATTTCAAAATATCTTACAAAATTGAAAATATTTTCAAAAGATCAACATCTTTGTATACATTCTTACGAACGAGAATCATTACAAAGATTGCCTAAACAATGGCATCTTTTACAAAATACTTTCAAAACCACACAAAAGCACAATTTCAAACAAAAGCAAGATATCTAGCAAGTAATTAAGAGCCCATGGAAAACCATGGATGAAGAGGGTGCTAATACCTTCCCTTTTCATAATCTACCCCCGAACTCAAGAAAAAATCTCAAAGGTCTTTCCTGTGATTTTTCACCTTTCCTTTTGGATAAAAGAAAATTCGGTGGCGACTCTTGCTAACCGCGACATTTGCGATAAAACACAAAACAATCAAGTCAGTTCTCCCACCGCATCACAACACTGGCGACTGTGCTGGGGAAAATTCTAAAAGTGGGGTTACCTTAGGGTTTATATCATATTTACTTGCTTACATTGTTTGACTTGTATGCTTTACATTATGGTTCTTTGTTTGGGTTTAAATCCTCTACCCGGATTTGGGATACATTATAGGTAAGTAGCAATACGTTGTGGAAACTGTGCGGGGTATAGTGACATGGTCTAAGCAATAGCTACGTTAGTGCGACATATTTGTGGGTACCGATAGCCTTTGAGTTAATAAAAGAGAATACGGGGCCACTGAGTGATGTCATGAAGCACTAATGAACTTATAGAACCTTTACTTGACCAACTTGGCCTTTTAGGATGTAGTGAGATGACCGGCTTTGGTGCAGTCCGAAGTTGGTAGATACTTGATACTACCCTTATTGAGGTTTGGTTTCTTGGGATATTTCGGTTGCCATTAGAGAGGCTCGAGCTGAAACAATGACCAAGGAAACAATCTAGTGATATTGAGCTCCTTAGAACCGGGTTACTATTACTAGGACAGGTTTAAGCCAACTAAACTTCAAGAGGGTACTTACCTATAAAACTCCATGCAAGCCTAAACCTAGGACTTGTTTGCTTTGCTTGTATATGCATACTTGTACATAACATCATGGACATCATGAACATCATATACATCCACTAACCATTTCAAGGATTTTGGGATTCATCTTTGTTCTTGTTTTGTAGGAAATGGATTCACTTCGCAGGAAAACTATTCAAGTCAACCATGTGAGAATTCCTCCACAACTAAAGAAGCTAGCTTCAAGAATTCCTGAAAACTCTCCATTCACCGAGAGACATGGTCGTCTACTCAACTTGGTCACCTCCAACACAGATGAGGATATGATGAAGGTGCTCTTTCAGTTCTTTGATCCTTTGCACCATTGCTTCATATTTCCCGACTATCAACTTGTGCCTACTTTGGAATAATTCTCCCAACTCTTGAGGATTCCCATTCTCAATCAACTACCTTTCAATGGTACAGAAACAGATCCAAAGCCAGAAGAGATTGCTCAAGCTCTACACTTGCACTCATCTGATGTCACAACCCATTGGGAAACAAGGAGTGATGTCAAAGGCTTCCTAGAAAAGTTCCTGTTTGAGAAAGCCCAAAGTTGTTGGAATTCCTTAGAATTGCATGCCTTTGAGGAAATTATGGCTCTCCTCATCTATGGTATGGTTTTGTTTCCAAACCCTGACCAACTCATAGATGTCACCACCGTCAAAATCGTCATATCACGCAATCCAGTGCCTATATTGCTAAGGGATATCCTACACTCTTTTCACACTCGCACAATGAGGAAAAGAGGTGTCCTTATGTGTTGCATTCCTCTCTTGGCAAGATGGTTTATTTATCATCTTCCCCAATCAGTCTTAAAGAATGAGCACGGTTCAAGGTGGTCACAAAGGTTGATGACACTCAAGCATTCAGACATTCATTGGTGCTCCCGTTCCAAAGAGAATGTTATCATTGTCGACCGTTGTGGAGAATTCCCTAATGTCTCTTTACTTGGCATTAGGGGAGGTATCACCTACAACCCCTGCTTAGCTTTAAGGCAGTTTGGTTATGCCCGAAGGGATGGTCCGTACGAGATGTTGATTCAAGGTTTGGTATTCGACTACGACAACAACGATCAAGGTCTTCGCCAGAGATTTATCCGAGCTTGGAGGATGCTAAACAAGGTGGATAGCAAGACTTTGGGGCACAAGAATTCCATCCCTCTTGAGCCTTACCTCAAATGGGTACGAACTCGCGCTCAGAGTCTTATGATGCCTTACCCCTCCATTCTCCCGGTAATCATCGAGAATGTCATGGAGGGAGACGTTCCATACACTATCCTACATCCTGACATGCCCACATATCTTGAAGACCTCCAAAGGGATTGGATACAACTCAAAGGGGAGCGAGATACTTTCGAAGCCCAATTCTATGCAAGCGAGAAGAAGGTTTTAGAACTCACTGGGCTACTTCATGAGGAGCAGACTCTGAATTCCTACATTGCACCAAAGAGGATGCGCACTACTTTTCTATCTTAGAGTTTAGTATTATTTTGCCCAAGGGGCATTGATGTAATCAAACTGTATCTTATTAATATAACGTGTGTTTATTTTTTTTGTCTAAAACAAATTTGAATGTTTGAAATCCTTGAAAACATTGCATATGTACATATCATTTATCATAACATAAACATGTCTTTTGCAACAAGTCTCCTCATCTCTCTACTGTTTATTTCAGTAAGATGGATCTCGAGCAAACAGTGAAAGATTTCCAAGGTCAGAATACGCAGTTTCAACAGTTGTTCATGACCCTAGCCAAGGGGCAAGAAGAATTGAAGACTCTGCTGGCTGAAGAGAGGAAAAAGAAAACAAAGAAGGTAACTGGAGTCTTAAACATGGGAAGAAGATTTCATGGGCAGACAAGAAGGACTTTGGACTTTGCAACAACATCCGGTGAAGGAGAAGGGAAAGGCAAGGAAACTTTTGTCCCGTCAGAATCAGAAGAAGAGGAAGAAGAAGAGGACTACTCTAAGGAACAATACCCTCCAGCTGATGACAAGTATAAACATATTGAAGAGAGGTTGAGCGCAATGGAAATCCAAAAGGTGTCAGGCTTGGACTTTAAGGAATTAGGGCTAGTGTCGGGGATTGTGATTCCTCCAAAATTCAAAGTGCCTATATTTGCCAAATATGATGGAGTGTCATGCCCTAAAATGCATCTCTGATCATATGTGAGGAAAATTCAACCCCATACCGCTGATAAAGACCTATGGGTGCATTTCTTCCACGACAGTCTGTCTGGAACACAACTTGACTAGTTCTACCAACTAGAAAGAGCCAATGTTCACAATTGGGAAGATCTTGTTGCAGCTTTCTACAAGCAATACCAGTACAATGCTAATTTGGAGCCTACCAGCACTCAACTCCAGAGTATGGCCATGGTCTCCAATGAAGGTTTCAAGGACTATGCACAAAAATGGAGAGATTTTGGCTAGAAGAGTTCAACCCCCTCTGTCTGAGAGAGAATTGGTAGACATGTTCTTAGGTACCTTATCTGGTCCCTTCTTCAATCATTTAATCGGAAGTTCATTTGTTGGATTCACTGAACTAATATTGACCGGAGAGAGGATAGAAGCCAGTATAAAAAATGGAAAAATTCAGAAAGACACATCTTCTTCAACAGTTGTAAGGAAGCCTTTTATCGGAAAGAAAGAGATAGTTGTTGTATATCCGCAAAGAAACCAAGAGAGGTTCGTACGCCGACCAATGGTGGGGGCTATTATGATTCCAAAGCCTATGTCTGATCAACAAAGAAATAATCAACCAAGGGTAGAAAGGCCAATCAGGTAGTTTACTATAATCAACATGACTCTGTCTCAAGTATTACTTCATCTGCTAAGATCCAACTTGCTAACCTTGAAAGAAGCCCCGAAAAACCCCAACACAACATCCCCTCATTATCACCCCAATGCCCGTTGTGAATATCACTCTGAAAGTCCTGGTCATGATACTAATAACTGTTGGGCCTTGAAGAACAAAATACAATACCTCATTGAAGCAAAGGAAATTGAGTTTGATGCGCCCGAGAAGCCAAATGTCATTTCTGCTCTATGCCCAGACATGGTCACAATGCCAATGCCATTGAAGAAGGATTGTTTGTTACTTCAGTTAATGAACTCATGACCCCACTTCTGACTGTTAAAATGAACTTGTTGAATGCCGACGTGTTCCCGGGTTATGTTGAAGATTGTTGTTTCTGTTTATCCTCATCGACTAGCTGTCCTTTGTTGAAAGCAGGCGTTCAGTGCCTGATGGATAACAAAGGGATTTTGTTTGAAAAGACTCATATTCCACCTATTCCTGTTGAAGATGTTTCTATCATTACCATTTCCGCCAATTCTTCCAGGGTCTCCACCAAAAGACCCGTTAGAATTACATCAGTTCCAAAAGCAGCTCCTCTAATAATCACAATGCCTGGGCCAATCCCATATACATCAGATAAAACCATACCATGGAATTATGGAGGGGATGTCTATTACCATGGTATTAAGCAAGACTGGTCGGCCGCCGAAGAGATAAATTCCGAGAAAGAAGACTCTGACGTCAGTAACATTGCTGGAACTAGCAAAATTACTCGAAGCGGTAGGATCTTTTCTCCAGAAATTGCTCCCCCAAAAGCAGTTTCTGGACCCATAATTATCCATGTGGCTACTCCAAAGGTTGCTCCTACACCCATAATCATCTATGCAAGTACTCCAATTGACAAAACGGTTACAACCCCTGTAATCATTCTTACTGAAACTCCTGCTGCCAAGTTAACTGAGGCTCAAGGAAAAGGTGTTATTGTTGAGCATGTCCAGACGAAGGCTCAATCATTGACTATCCCTGAGACCTCCAAGAAGGAAATGGATGAGATCTTAAAAATTATAAAGAGAAGCGACTACGACGTAGTTGAACAATTGGGGCAAACTCCCTCTAAGATCTCCATGTTGGCATTACTACTGTGTTCCGAGGCGCATGCAAAAGCCTTGGTGAAGTTCTTAAAAATAGCCCATGTACCGCAAGAGACGTCTGTTGATCAATTCCAAGACTGCGTGGCCAGCTTGACAGCGGATAACGGTCTAGGTTTCTCGGATGTTGATCTAACACCGAGGGGAAGAAATCATAATGAGGCGTTGCATGTCTCAGTGGAATGTAGGGGCACCACTCTGGCACATGATTTGGTGGATACTGGCTCATCCCTTAATGTATTACCCAAAAAAGCTCTTGACAGACTTGACTGTGAGGGGTTGACTTTGAAGCCAAGCAACATAGTGGTAAGGGCTTTTGACGGCTCGAAGAGGATGGTACATGGGGAGGTGGACATTCCCATAAAGGTTGGAACCCAAACCTTCAATTCAACTTTTTATGTGATGGATATCCGCCCTTCATACTCCTGCCTACTAGGAAGACCATGGATCCACAATGCTGGCGTTGTTACCTCTACATTACACCAGATGCTGAAGTACCCAGTTCAAGGGATGATTATCACCATCCATGGAGAGGAAGAATACATGATCATCCATCTCAATTCCTTCAGATATGTGGAATTATATGGCGAATTCATTGAAACTTCTTTTCAACACTTTTAAGAGGTCCCCCAAGAGGTGGCAGTGATCAAGGCTGCTGCCAAGATTACAAGGCCTCCACTCCGGATGTCATCTCTGAAGGATGCCAAAGCAGTGGTGGAAGAAGGTGGATGCACTATCTGGGGACAGGTCTCGGATATCCCGTATAAATCTGACAAGTTTGGCTTAGGTTTTACTTCAAGTGCTCAAAAGGATGTACGTCGTGCCCGTGCTGGAGGGCCACCCTTGAAGATCAGCAACCGTGAATTCAACGCAGTAGAAGATGTTGAAGATGGCTGCAACCTGGAGGATTGGATCTTCCCGACTGTCAATGGAGGGCCCAGTAATTGGAAGGCTAGAGACTTCATCCCAATCACTTTCATCCCTCGGTAATTTATCTTTACATTTTGTTGGATTTGTAATATTCAAAACAATTCGCACTATTAAAACCTTGTGTCTTACCCAAGGCACAATGGTCCATTTGTAAGGGTTATTATCTCATTTTTCATATGACATCAATGAATCATGGACGTTTTCGCATTCAAACTTTTGTGCTCATTGTTTTTCTTTTACATTTTACTTTCTTTCAAAGATAGCTATACCCTTACACACACCCACACTCACAATGTAGGTATCCATCCATTTCGGATCCCATGGGTAACGATACTGATATGGCCTTTTATGACTCTGAGAATCTAATCTACCAAGCCGGAGACGAAGGTGAGGAAGATTGTGAAGTACCATGGGAACTTGCCAGACTGCTACAACAAGAGGAGAGAACCATTCACCCTCATAAGGAACCTGTGGATACAATCAACCTAGGTACCGAAGAAGATAAAAAAGAGGTCAAAGTGGGTGCCAATCTGGAACCTAGTATCAAGAAGCGTCTGATTCAGCTGTTGCATGATTATGTTGAAGTCTTTTCCTGGTCATATGAAGACATGCCAGGACTTGAAGATGATATTGTGGTACATCGTCTGTCTACAAGAGAAGATTGTCCGCTAGTAAAGCAAAAGGTACATCGAATGAGGCCTGATATGTCAAAAAATATTAAAGTAGAGGTCATGAAGCAATTTAACGCTGGATTCTTGGCTGTCACCTCTTACCCCCAATGGGTTGCCAATGTTGTTCCCGTGCCCAAAAAAGACGGCAAAGTGCGAATGTGTATGGACTATAGATATTTGAATAGGTCAAGCCCTAAGAATGACTTTCCACTCCCCTACATTGATATCCTAGTTGACAATATGGCACAACACAAAGTGTTTTCCTTCATGGACGGATTCTCAGGTTACAACCAAATCAAAATGGCACCTGAGGACATGGAGAAAACAACATTTGTCACACAGTGGGGAACATTCTACTACAAGGTGATGCCATTCAGACTGAAGAACGTTGGGGCAACCTATCAGTGTACCATGGTAGCTTTATTTCACGACATGATACATCATGAAATAGAAGTCTATGTGGACGATATGATAGCCAGATCGCAAACAGAAGAAGAGCATCTTGATCACTTACAAAAGTTGTTTGAGAGATTGAAGAAGTACAAACTGAGGTTGAATCCCAACAAGTGCACATTCAGGGTACGATCTGGTAAGCTCCCAGGCTTTATCGTCAGCAACAAAGGTATCGAGGTCGATCCTGCCAAAGTTAAAGAAATACAAGAGATGCCTGCTCCTCAAACTGAGAAGGAAGTCAGAGGATTCTTGGGAAGTTTGAACTATATCGCCAGATTCATTTCTCATCTGACAGCTAATTGTGAGCCAATCTTCAAACTATTGAAGAAAGATCAAGTAGTTAAATGGAATGATGAGTGCCAAGTTGCTTTTGACAAAATCAAAGAATACTTACAAGAGCCTCTTGTATTGATGCCACCAGTCGAGGGAAGACCATTGATTATGTATCTGACTATTTTAGAAAACTCAATGGGGTGTGTATTAGGGCAGCATGACGAGTCTGGCCAAAAAGAGCATGTTATTTACTACCTGAGCAAAAAGTTTACTGATTGTGAAACCAGATAGTCACTGGTCGAGAAAACTTATTACGCTCTGGCATGGGCTTCTCACCGGCTAAGACAGTATATGCTGGCTCATACTACCTTGTTGATATCTAAGATGGATCCGATAAAATATATATTCGAAAAGCCTGCTCTTTCTGGGAGAATAGCGAGATGGCAGATGATCCTGACAGAATATGACATACAATATACTACCTAGAAAGCTATAAAGGGTAGTGTATTAGCTGATCACCTTGCTCACCAAGCCATAGAAGACTACCAATCCGTGAAGTTCGATTTTTCGAATGAAGACATCATGACATTAGACAACTGCAAAGAATTCAGGCCATATGAAGGACCTAAACAAGGATCCCGATGGACCCTATTCTTTGATGGGGTGTCTAACGCACTCGGCAATGGTATTGGTGGTGTACTCATATCTCCAGAAGGTTGTCATACTCCCTTTACTGTCAGACTTTGCTTCAATTGTACAAACAACATGGCGGAATACGAAGCGTGCATCTTTGGTCTCAGAGCTGCCATAGACTTGGGAATCAAATCCTTTGATGTATTTGGAGATTCAGCTTTGGTCATCAGTCAGATCAAAGGGGAATGGGACACCAAACACCCTAACCTTATCCCTTATAAAGAACATGTTTTGACATTGCTACCACACTTTGAGAAGATTACCTTCGAGCATTTCCCGCGACAAGAAAATCAGCTAGCAGACGCTCTAGCCACCATGCCATCTATGTTTAAACTTAATTGGGATAACGAGGCTCCCCAGATCACCATTGAACGAATGGATGAACCAACACACTATCACGAGATTAATACTGAAGAAGTAGTGGACCAGCCTTGGTTTCACGAGGTCAAGAGGTATCTCGAGGCTCAAGAATATCCATAAGAAGCTCCGATCAATGATAAAAATTTCTTAAGGAGATTCTCTGCTAAGTTCTTCCTTAGTAACGACATCCTGTATAAACGCAATCATGACTCTGTGTTACTTCGATGCGTAGATAAGGTTGAAGTTGAAAGGATCATGGCTGAATTATATGAAGGCACTTTTGGCACCCATTCTAGTGGGCATACAATGGCAAAGAAAATCCTACCGGAAGGCTATTATTGGTCTACCATGGAAGCAGATTGTTATCAACACTCTCGAACCTGTCATAAGTGTCAAATTTATGCAAATAAGGTGCACGTACCTCCGATTCCTCTGAATGTCTTGACGGCTCCTTGGCCCTTTGCTATGTGGGGAATAAATATGATTGGGGAAATCAAGCCGACAGCCTCCAATGGACACCGCTTCATCCTAGTGGCCATTGACTATTTTACAAAATGGGTGGAGGCAACTTCCTTCACTTTCGTCACCAAGAACGTTATTGCCTGTTTCATCAAGCAAAATCTTATTTGCCGGTACGGTATCCCCGAAAGGATTATCCTTGACAACGGTACAAATCTCAACAACACTGTGATCACCGCCTTGTGCGAGCAATTCAAGAATCAATATCACAATTCTTCTCCCTATCGGCCGAAGATGAATGGTGCTGTTGAAGCTGCAAATAAGAACATTAAAAAGATCATACAGAAAAGGACAGTCACATACAAAGACTGGCATGAGATGTTACCATTCGCTCTCCACAGATATCGTACCACGGCTCACACATCAACTGGGGCAACACCATATTCTTTGGTTTATGGCATGGAGGTTGTCTTGCCTATTGAGGTTCTGATCCCCTCTCTGAGAATTATGAAGGATGCAGGGTTGAACGAAGACGATTGGATCCAGACTCGACTTGATCAACTGAACTTGATTGATGAGAAGAGACTTACTGCTGTTTGCCATGGTCAAATGTATCAAAAATGGATGATTAAGGCTTTCAACAAGAAGGTCAAACGCCAAGTGTATCAAGTTGGAGATCTAGTGATCAAACGCATCATCTTGCCACAAGGTGATCCTAGGGGAAAATGGACTCCCACCTATGAAGGAACATTTGTAATCAAAAACATCTTCTCTGGTGGGGCAATGATCTTGACCACCATGGATGCGACGACCTGCCACACCCTGCAAACGCGGACATAGTCAAAAGATACTACGCATAAAAGACCCGCTAGGTTGACATATCTAGGCAAAACAAGGGCATCCCGGCGAACCAAAAGGGTTCGGGAAAAAATTAGGGATAAAAAAATATATGTACACCCGGCAAGTTGAAAACGCGAAAGGGCAACTTGGGCAAAAAAGGGTTTCCCGATGGACTGAAAACCCGAAAGGGTGGTCCATGAAAAGTTAGGGAATTAAAGCGTATGACTATGTCCCGTTGGATCACTTTGTGGACAAACTTTGGCTTCCACTAACAAACTCGGAGTTTCTGATCAATTCAATCAGCTTCGGACAAGGCAACAAATAGACAAGATGCTCAGAGATATGAAGGCTATAGAATAATGGAAACTCCATGGGATTTTTTGTACACATAGCTATCTTTTCTTTGTATCAAAATTTTCATTTTTTACGACCGCATTCTCTTGCTAGAATGATTGTCTCCTTGTACAAAAAATACTTATTCAAAGTCAAATTCAAAATATTCCTTTGAAAGTGCAAAAATTATTTGTCTTTTCTTTACGCTTGTTTTGTTTACAAAAACGTCCAATGATTCATTGTTAAACATATGCATTTGAACATAATTACTGTTTAAAAATAAACAAAATGAAAAGAGGAAATTACTGATAGGTTGAAAGGATAGGGAAATTTCTCTAGGCTATTCCATAAGTAATCCCCTACAATACGTTGTTTAAATCCCCAGCGGAGCAAAGCTTCAAATTGTTAATCCCCAGTAGAAGTCGTCAAATTTCTCAGGATTCTCCAACAGGATTCTACAAGCAGTACACGGAGTTTTCCTTACAACAAAGTTTATTTCTCAAAGCTAAATTCATCAACAGTTAGACTTTAAGACATAATGACTTACATATCCTTAGCAACAGTCATGGATTTATTTTCCCCAATCCAACAACAATGCAGCAGATTAGCTCACATACACATACATTGCATCCATATATCATAAACATTGATAAAGCAAATACATTACATCATACATTTCATGCAACATGACTTAGTACTTTAGCTAACATTTTACCCTTTTCAGGATAAGATTAACAGCTACCTTTAACAATATTCAATCTTGATAGAGTTCAGATACACTCCAGACACATATGACATCCTGATACTGATTCAGATTCAACCTCTTAATACAGTTCATATACGCTCCAGACACGGATGTCATCCTGATACTCATTCATATTCAACCTTTTGATACAGTTCAGATACACTCCAGACACGGATGCCATTCTGATACTCATTCAGATTTAGACTTCAGATACAGTACGGATACGCTCCAGACACGGACACCATTCTGATTCAACTTTCAAGTGCAGTATAGATACGCTCCAGACGCGGATGCCATTCTGATACTTAATCAAAGCCTCTTTCAGATACAGTTCATATACGGTCCAGACACAGATGCCATCCTGATACTCATTCAGATTCAACCTCTTGATACGGTTCAGATACGCTCTAGACACGGATGTCATTCTGATACTCATTCAGATTCAACTTTCAAAAACGGTGCAGATATGCTCCAAACATAGATGCCATTCTGATGTTCATACAAACAAGGTTTTTAGATACAGTTCGGATCGCTCCAGACACGGACGCCATTCTGATACTCATTCTTCCAACTTACAAATTACAATTCAAAAATCATTTATGATTGGCATCTACAAGAACATCTCCTGCAACTTTCTATCACCTCTCCAAATGGCATCTGTAAGCCCATTCCTTCTATCATCACATCATCGAGTGCAAATTTATGGGCACTCTAGTGTCCAATCATCTTCCACCTTCGAGTCACGAATGGCAAGACTCACCAGTCTAACTCTTCAGGTTTAAAAAGATTAAATATGGGCAGATGTTTTACCCCAAAATTTTCCCTCTCACTTATCAAGAATTTCCTCACAAGATCTCTTTAACTCAAGACTGGATTAGGGTTTGACCAGCTCAAGACACCTCCTCAAGCACTGATGACCAAAATTAAGGTTTGAGTTTTCACAAGGATTTTTGGACTATCAATGCTTCATATGACTTTCAAGGATCATTATGGACCCTCAAGATTACTCATGTCAAGTTTCAAGCTTTGAATCACACTTTTGACCAGTCAATTGGACAGTTGACCTAAAAATCTGTTGTATTGGGGAAAAAGTCAACCATGGCCAATTTGCATTCAAACTTCATAATTTTTGATCCACGTCAACATTTTAGACTCGCATGTATCATTTGATCAAGTTTGGACCATAATTCCTCAAGAAATTTGATCAAATCATCAAAAGGGCAAATGGTTAAAATTAGGGTTTTGATTGAGAAAAAGGCAATTTCTGATTTTTGACCTAGAAAATGATCAATTGGTTTAAATCATGATCTCAAGAGTTTAATTGAATCATCTTGACCTAATGACATGGTTCAAAACATTGCAAATCCATTTGATTGACAAATGAATTTTGCAGTCAACTGATCAAAAGTCAACTATACACTGAAAAGTCAAACTTTGACTTTTTGGTCAAAATCAAGTGCCAAAGATCATAATTCATCAAAACATGTCAAAATGTGAAACTTGTTCATCAAGAAACCAAGGAATTAAGATTTGGTTTTAAAAAGTTGAAAAATTTTAACTTAGAAAATTTTCCAAGTATAGAAAATTTCTTATTTTTTCTCAACTTTGAGCCAAATTATCACCATGATGCAAGATGATTCAAAGGAAACTTCCAACATGAAAGTTGTAGATCTCCATGAAATCTACAAATTTTCTTCAAACAATTTCTCCTAAATATGCTTGGATCTCAATATATAATTTTGTGAATACATGCTCATGAACTAAAATAACTTAGTGAAATCTTGCCCTAGTTAGGCAGATTTTTGACCTAACTTCATGCCAATTTTTCACATAGTTACAAGGGGAATATTTGAAAGCAATTCAAATATGAGTTTTATAGAACATTTCAATATTTCCAAAATGTCCAAGAACTCCTTGAGATCATTCTTGAGTAGGGAGAATCGAAGAGATGAAGTTGGCAATTTCTCACTTTGATTTCAAGCCATTTCATGATGAACCAAAATTCAAATTCAAGCCTAGGCTGCATAATATTTGCTTTGCATGCCTCAAACTTGTTTCTCACTCCATAATTAAATGTTTACACAGATGATAGAGATTTAATCCAAGCATTAGAGCCTTTGTCCAAGCTACAATTCCATTTATGGCATAAAGTTGCCATTTCCATTTTGAAAAAGCACAACTTTTGCAATTGTCAACTCCTTGAGCTTTGCACTTGTTTTTTCTGGACACACAAACCCTATAAACCAAAAGAAATGTGTCTAGAACCTCTACCAACTCAGATCAGGCTTGTACAAACACTTAGGGACTTGTCTTCTCACTTTGCTTCAAAAGCAAGTCATAGAGCCAAAAGGCTATAACTCAAAAACCTGGTGTGGAATTGATCCAAAACCTTTTCTATACTTATACACAAATGTATTGAAACCTAGAACATGAATTCTAAGACTCGGAAACTCTCCCAAACACTTGGACACTGAAAATCTGCCATAACTTGCAGTTTTGCACCTTACATAGCAATCTCAAAAACCACTCGTGCGTTTTGAGTTTTAACCACCTAAAGCCTTAATATACATCATATCTAAGTGTTCTAGACCCCTGTCCCCTCACTATAATTCATCCTCCTCCATCTTCCATTTTTACATATCAAGCTTGCAAGTTGACATGACTAGGGAGATTCAGGAACTTTCAAGGAAAAGTAAGGATTGGAACACACTCAGGGAGGTCCAGGCAAGCTAAACAGATCCTCAGGCCTTCTCAAAACTTGCTCAAACTCCATTCACGATATCAACTGAAATAGGTAAAAACTCAAACTCCTATCTCTTCATACAAGCATCCTTTGGTCTTGATTTGTGAAAACAAAATGTAGATATCCTTGCACTAAAGTCAACCATGTTCAAAGATTTCATTTATATTCATTGTGTATAGAGAATTTTGGATTTGAATTTTCTGTAAAAATTAGGTTTTAAATTAGGGAAAGCAAAATTAACTTTGATCTTTGACTTTTAGTTTACATGAATTATATGGTTGAAATCGTGGGAAGGAACGCTATCATTTTCATGTTTGGACTTTCCATTTTCATGGAGAAATGAGAGAGATACAGGTGGTTCGGCCATGGCTCAAGGTTGAAGATGAAGTTGCCTTCAGGGGGAGTTTTCTAATATATTTTTATGCCTTTGTTTATATGAACGAATGTACAGCCACCCCAGTGGTAAGGCAGCGCGCAAAAATGCCATAGGTCATGGGTTCGAGCCTTGACGCTGCCTTTTACAATTTTCCATTTTTTCCACCTTTTTTTGTTGTTTTTTACAGCGTGGGCTTTAGACTTTGGGCCTTGTGTTTTTTTGCTAACCTCTTGCCTCCTCTTTGCTTGCAGCACCCCTGGCCCATATTAATTTTATTTATTTATTTTACCTTTCATTTTATTTTATTAAATATATTTTCTTAATATTAAAAATCACAAAAAATATAAAAATGATATATTTTAGTTTGACTTATTTTATTTCATTTTTCCCAATAAAAATATATTTTCTTTAGTTATATATATTATCTATTTTATTAAATAACTTTGTAAATTAATTTAAAATTAGTTTAATATTTATTTATCTTTCTTCACACTCATTAAGCATATTATTTTTAACATAAGAAGACCAAAGATATCTCATGATGCCATATTTTATTTTCAAGATTAAAAAATACAAAAATACTTACTTTTCGTAAAGAAACTTATTTCCTTTTGATAAATTAGAATTAGGGTTTATTAAAAAACCTTCTCTAAAAAATAATTTCCTTTCCTAATTAATTTGAGATAATCTTGATTTATTTATTAGGTTTAGTTTAAAACTTTTTTCACATAAAAAACCAAACAAAATCTTCTTTGCATTCATACATCTTTGCATATTTAATTTATCTTGTATATTATTTATTCCAATATTTTTACATATTCAATTTGGTTGTAATAGCTTAATTAAGTTTATATTATTGCAAATCCCCATTCATAAATTATATTCCCCCCTCCCACAAATGTTGCAATAGCGTAGGACGTTTAAATTTCGCAATTTATCGCCTTTTATATAACATGCTAGTAATTAGGGTTTGTATGGCAAGATAAAACTAATCAAATAGAAAACCCTAATCCAAGACAAAATCAAGCATGAAAATAACACACTTGCACACAAAATACCCCTAGGGTTACCCCATTGGTTGCCTTACAAAAAATGGTCATATTACGCATGTAAAGTGTCTTAGCAAAAACAAACAAATACAAGATCATAGTCCCTCGATGACCCTATTCAAATTTGCCTTACAAAAATGATCTTAGTCCCTCAAAAAATGCTAAGATACCTTGCAACATTGCTAATCATGGCTATACGATGACCTACGCCCGACCCGTTTACATCCAAAGATAGGGTTGCTTACCAAATCAATGGTAGGACAACAATATCAAAGGAAAAGAAAATGAACAAGAAAGACATTTGAGTAGGTAGATTACTTTTAGTTACTTGCTCCATTTCAAAACAAATATCCTTTCTATTTTCAAAACAAGCACACACATTTAAAAATATCATACAAAATTGAAAACATTTTCAAAAGATCAACATCTTTGTATACATTCTTACGAACGAGAATCATTACAAAGATTTCCTAAACAATGGCCTCTTTTACAAAATACTTTCAAAACCACACAAAAGCACAATTTCAAACAAAAGCAGGTGATCTAGAAAGTAACTAAGAGCCCGTGGAAAACCATGGATGAAGAGGTTGCTAATACCTTCCCTTTTCATAATCTACCCCCTGAACTCAAGAAACAATCTCAAAGGTCTTTCTTGTGCCTTTTCACCTTTCCTTTTGGATAAAAGAAAAGTCGGTGGTGACTCTTTCTAACCGCGACATTTGCGATAAAACGCAAAAAAATCAAGTCAGTTCTCCCACCGCATCACAGTAGGGTTGAATGACGATGACTGGATCCAAACTCGACTTGATCAACTGAATTTAATTAATGAGAAAAGGCTTACTGCTGTCTGTCATGGTTAGATGTATCAAAAATGGATGATCAAGGCTTTTAACAAAAAGGTCAGATGCCAAGTATATCAAGTCGGGGATTTGGTGATCAAATGTATCATACTACCGCAGGGAGATCCCAGGGGCAAATGGACTCCTACATATGAAGTACCATTTGTAATCAAAAGCATATTCTCTGGTGGAGCGATGATCTTGACCACCATGGATGGCGACGACCTGTCGCGCCCTGTGAACGCGGACATAGTCAAAAGATACTACGCATAAGAGACCCGCTCGGTTGACACACCTAGGCAAAACAAGGGCATCCCAGCGAACCAAAAAGGTTCGGGCAAAAATTAGGGATAAAACAAAAAAATCTGTACACCCGGCAAGCTGAAGACCCGAAAGGGAGGCTTGGGAAAAAAAGGGTACCCCGGTGGACTGAAAACCCAAAATGGCAGTCCAGGCAAAAGTTAGGGAATTAAAGTGTATGCCTATGTCCTGTTGGATCACCTTACGGACAACCTTTGGCTTCAACTGACAAACTCAGCGGTTCTGATCAATTCAATCAGCTTCGGACAAGGCAACAAATAGATAATATGCCCAGAGACACGAAGGCTATAGCAGAATGGGAACCCCATGGGATTATTTCACATAGCTATCTTTTCTTTATATCAAATTTTCATTTTTTACGACGGCATTCTCTTACTAGAATGTTTGTCTCATTGTATAAAAATGTTAGAACAAAGTTTGAATCTACTACCCTAAGTTTAAGTTTTGATGATAACAAAATGAAATGATATATTAATTATGTGATTCATGTAAGAACTATTTGCTACCTAAAAATTACTTTCTGTTTTACAGAAACTCTGATGGGTATCAGCAAGAGTACATCATAATCAGCATCAGAAAATTAGATATCAACATCAGCATCATAAGATGCTATATCAGACACCAGAATCAGAAGAACAATTCACGCTTATGCTGAAGCTTGATGAACAGATCTGCGCTCAACACTCTGATCTCTGATAAAGACAATAACAGTTCATCAGCACTTAAGCAGCGTCAGAATGAGCCAAAGCCAGAACATGCTTAAGTAGCAACGGCACTGTGCATTCAAGACGAGTTATTACCAACGGCATCATTCCAGACAAGATCTTCTTAATAAGGAAAGATTGTTATTGGCATTGAATCAGACTTATTGCTCCAACGTTCACCAATTTCAATGTTATATAAACAAGTCAATGAAGATTGAATTGGCTAATGCTCTACAACAATTTCCACGCCTAAAAGCTATTCATCATCTTCTTATTCTCAGTTTGCTAAAAGCTCCAAAATTCCTTACTCAATTATTTTAGCAATCTAGTTTCCATAAGCTTAAGTTGTGTAATATCACAGTTGTGATAAACAGTTTTGTAGAAAACATTCACACACCTAGATTTCAATTCTTTGTAAGAAAGTAATTCCTTGAGAAACCGGTTTGTGGTTTGCTTCAAGAAGGCTTTAGCAGTTGTTAAAGAAGATTGTAATATTCAGTTGAATATAGTGGATTAAGACCTCGTTGGAGAGAGGCGAAATCACCTTGACGGGTGGACTAGAGTAGTTTGAGATCAAACGAACCAGGATAAAAATATCGTGTTCATTGCAATTGATTTTCAGTTTTACAATTCAACCCCCCTTCTTGTGTTTTTGACTTCTTCAAAAAATACTTAAAGTCAATACAAAAATATCCCTTTGAAAGTGCAAAACTATCTATTTTTCTTTACTCTTGTGTTTTGTTTACGAAAACGTCCAATGACTTATTTTTGAACATAATTACCGTTTACAAATGAACAAAATAGAAATACAATCACTAATGGCTTTAAAGAGATAGGGAAATCTCTCTAAGCTATTTCCATAAAATCCCCTGCAGTATGTAGTTTAATCCCCAGCGGAACAAAATTTCCAGTTATCACTCCCCGGTAGAAGTCTCCAAATGTCTCAGGATTCCCCAACAGGATTTTACAAGCAGTACACGGCATTCCCCTTACAACAAATTTTATTTCTCTAAGTGAAAGTTCATGAAGACTTGCACTCGTTATCCTCAGCAGCAGTCGGGGATTTATTTTCCCCAATCCAATAAGCAGTGCAGCAGATTAGCTCATGTACGCATTCATCGCATCCATATATCATAAACATCGATAACACGAATGCATGTATCACAATCTCATTATACCATGCATTTCATACGACATGACATTGCATATTAGCTAACATTCTACCCTTTTCAGGATAAGGTTAATCAATAGCTACCATTAACAAGGTTCAAAGGCTTTCCAGATATAGTTCAGATATGCTCCAGATACGGATGCCATCCTGATGCTCATTTAGATTCAACTCTCAGATACAATTCAGATACGCTCCAGACGTGGATGCCATCCTGATACTCATTTAGATTCAACCTTCAGATACAGTTCAGATACGCTCTAGACACGAATGCCATCCTGATACTCATTCAGATTCAGTTCTCAGATACAGTTCAGATATGCTCCAGACACGGATGCCATCCTGATATTCATTCAGATTCAACTTTCATATACAGTTTAGATATGCTCTAGACATGGATGCCATCCTGATACTCATTCAGATTCAGTTTTCAGATACATTTCAGATACGCTACGGACACAGATGCCATCCTGATACTCATTCAGATTCAACTTCCATATACGGTTCAGATACGCTCCAGACAGGGATGCCATTCTGATACTCATTCAGATTCAACTTTCAGATACAGTTCAGATACGCTCCAGACACGGATGTCATCCTGAAACTCATTCAGATTCAGTTTTCAGATACAGTTCAGATACGCTCCGGATACGGATGCCATCCTGATACTCATTCAGATTCAACTTTCAGATACAGTTCAGATACGCTCCAGACACGGATGTCATCCTGATACTCATTCAGATTCGGCTCGCAGCAATCATTTTTAATGGCATCTTTAAGCCCATTCCCTGTACCATCAACCATCACATCACCGAGTGCAAATTTCTAGGCACTCTAATGTCCAATCATCTTCCACCTTCGAGTCACAAATGGAAAAACTCGCCAATCTAACTCTTCAGGCTTAAGAAGATTGAACAGGGGAAGATGTTGTACCATAAAATTTTCCCTCTCATTTATCAAGAATTTTCTCACAAGATCTCCTTTGGCTTAAGACTGCACTAGGGTTGATCAGCTCAAGACATCTCCTTAAGCACTGATGACCAAAATTAGGGTTTGAGATTGCAAAAGGATAATTGAACTTTCAATGCCTCATATGACTTTCATGGATCATTATGGACCCCCAAGATTACTCATGTCAAGTTTCAATCCTTGAATCATATTTTTGCTCAGTCAATTGAGTAGTTGACCTAAAAAATCAGTTGTATTGGGAAAAAGTCAACTATGGCCAATTTACACTCAAACTTCATAATTTTTGATCCACATCAACATTATAAACTCATACGTATCATTTTATCAAGTTTGGATCATAATTCCTCAAATTTGATCAAATCTTCAAAAGGGCAAAATGGTCAAAATTAGGGTTTTGACTGGGAAAGGGCAATTTCTGATTTTTGACCTAGCAAATGATCAATTGGTTTAAGGAATTATCTCAAGAGTCCAATTGAATCATTTTTACCTATTGACATGGCTCAAAACATTGCTCAAGTCCAATGGATTGACATATGAATTTTCAGTCAACTAATCAAAAGTCAACTGCATACTAAAAAGTCAAACTTTGACTTTTTGGTCAAAATCAAATGTCAAAGATCACAATTAATCAATGCATGTCAAAATATTAAAATTATTCATCAAGAAATCAAAAATTCAAGATTTCATTTTGAAAAGTTAAAATTTCTAAACTTGGAAATATTTCTAAGTGTTAGAAATTTCTTATTTTTTCACAACTTTGAGCAAAATTTTCACCATGATGCAAGATGATTCAAAAGAAACTTTCAACATGAAAGTTGTAGATATACATGAAATATACAACATTTCTTTACACAACTACTTCCAAAAGTGCTTGGATCTTAAGTTATAATTTTAAGAACACATGGTCATGAAACAAAACACTTACTGAATTTTTGCCCTAATTTGGTCAGGATTTTGACCTAACTTCATGGCACTTTTTCATATAGTTCCAAGGGGAATTTTCAAAAGTGATTCAAAGAGGGGTTTTAGAGCAAATTACAAGCTTTCCAAAATTTCCAAGAACTCCTTGCGATCATTTTTGAGTATGGAGAATCGAAGAGATGAAGTTAGGGTTTTCACACTTGAATTACAAGTCATTTTGTGATGAACAAGATTCAAAATTCAAACTTATGCTGCATAGCATCTACTTTGCAGGCCTCAAACTTGTTAGGAACTCCATAATTAATTGCTTGCACACTATTAGAGGTCTCAATTCAAGCATTCAATGCAAGGCCATGCTTTATATCCATTTTGGGAAGAAAATGCATAATGCCATTTTGATAAAGTAGCTTTTTGCATAAAACTTGTTCTTGAGCCTTGCACTTGTTCTCTTCTAATCATACATGTCTTATAACTCAAGAGAAATTGATCTCAACATTTACAATCACCCAGCCCATGCTTGAACTTCCTCTTGAAACTTGTTTTCCCAGTTTTCTTGAAAATCAAGTAACATAGCAACTAGCTTGTAACTTGTACTTCTGACTCTCCAAAACACTCAAGACCTTTTGCTTATACATACACAAGTTATTTTCCACAAATCCCACGCATTCTTAAGCACTGAAAACACCAAGAACAAAGAATCACCAAGAACACCTCAAAACTTGCCATTTCTGAGTTTTGAATCCAAACTCCAAATTTGCTCGTGCATTTCTTGGCCTTTTACTTTCAAAGCTTCTACATAACATACACAAACACTTCCAACACCACTGTAACGCCTCCAACATCATCCACCATTTTCAAAAACAACACCTTGCACCTTGACTTCTCCATAACTCCTCAGGCACTTTCAGCTCAAGCTAAGCATCACATTAGCTTCCTGGGAACTTGAGGAAGCTAATATAATCATTGGAACTCACTAAAAGCTACTCAAAATCAAAACACGATACCCTCTTGCAAGGTAATTTATCTCAACTTTGAACTTTTCATACAAGCATCATTAATGGTTTATTTGTGATTGAAAAATGTAGATATCATTGCCCTGAAGCTAACCATGACCATAGTTTTCATTTATATTGCTTGAGCTTAGAGAATTTTAAGATTGAAGTTTCTGAAATTTTTAGGGTTCATATTAGGGCCATTAAAATTCATGCTTGTCTTTGATCTATAATTTTATTGCTTTGCATTTCTGAAGTTGTGAGGAAATTTGCTACAAGATTCATGTTTACATTTTTGCAAATGGATGAGAGATGAACAAGATGCAGGTACTCTAGCTGGGCGTGAGGTTGAAGATGAAGTTCAGGCCATGGACCTGTTTTCTATCATATATCTGTTGTTTTGTTTTTATGAACGGATGTATAGCAACCCTAGTGGTAGAAGCGCGCGCCTGTGACTATAGGGACCTGGGTTTGAGCCCCAGTGGTACCCTTTTGGGATTTTTTTCACATTTCTCACATTTTCTGACCTTTTTTAGCAACGCTGGACCTCATCCTCTTAGGCCTCATGTTTTTTTTAACTTCTGACCCCCTTGCTGGCTTTTCACACCCTGGCCCATTTTATTTTCTTTTTCTAATTTTTATTTATTTGTTTTCTTAAATATTTTATCTAATACTAAAAAATCAGAAAAAATATAAAAAAGATTAGATTTATATTTTGATATAGTTTATTTATTTTTTTACACAAAAAATTTATTTTATTTAATCATACTTTATTTATTTTACTAATTGATTTGTAAATTTAATTAGAAACTAGGTTTTTAGTTATTTTCTTTTACACAATTTAAATATATTATTTTAAAATGTAAAAAGACCAAAAATATTTTATAATACTATAAATTATTTTTAAGACAAAAATACCAAAAATATTCTTCTTATAAACTTAATTTATTTTTTAATCAATTAATAGATTAGGGTTTTATTTTAATTCTTTTCCTAGTAGATTTAGGTTTTACTTTTTACTAATTTAATTAATTATTTTTCTTTTAGTTAATTAGGTTAAAACAAAGCCCCCTTTTTTCCTAAAAAATCCAAATAAAAGTCCATTTTCTTTCCATTCTACATTCTTGTATATTTACTCATTTCTGTACATTATTTATCCAAATTCAATATGGTTGTAATAGATAATTAGGCTTTATTTTCTTGCAATCCCCATTTGTAATTTGTACACCCCCCTCCCACAAGTATTGTAATAGCATAGTAATTTTAAATTCCACAATTTATCGCTTTATATACAAATGCTAGTAATTAGGGTTTGTATAGAAAGAATAAAACCAATCAATTAGAAAACCCTAATCAAATACAAAACCAAGCATTGAAAACAATACACTTGCACACAAGCACCCCTAGGGTAAATGTAAGTCTAAGAGTGCCTAAGAGGGGGGTGAATTAGGTATATAAAAATTTATTCGGTTTTATGAGAATACTTGTAGTAATTTGTGGTTAAGTGTTTGAAGGTTTTTGACTATATCTTATCTTTTCTTGATTATGGTGATGAAAACGATAAAAGCGGAAAAGTAAAGAACACGGCGATATATCCTGGTTCCCATCACAATCCGAGAGTACTCCAGTCCCCTTTCCAACACGAAAGAGATTTCACTATAGTTTAGAATGATTGTACAGCCTATGCTTACTATCTAACCTATAGGGTGACCAAAGGTTTTTAACACCTTTAAGGTCAAACAAACACTAATGTGAATGAAGAACAATCCTCTTCAAATCACAACACTTACTTCCAACAATCCTGGATAGTAAGGGAATACTTTCTTTTTGTAATACAATGATTTATTTGAAAGAGATGGAGAGCACTATCAATCTTTGATTGATCTTCTTCTTCAAGAAAGAAACAATTCTCAAGCAATGATTATAAATGTTCATAATGAATGTATAAAACTTGTAATGATTTCTTAATGAAAATATATATGGCAAGTTTCACAAAATTTATGATTTGTAAGAACACTTGAAAGTTTGTAAGAATATGCAAATTTGAATGATGAAAATTGTTAATTGAAGAAGGTTAATTGAATTTGAAAATCTACACAATTTATAAAGTCACAAATACCTCTTCATTCATGCCATTTGATATGAAAAGATGCAATGCAATCATGAAAGAATACCATTTGAATTATGTTCAAAAAACAAAAGAAAATTTGTACTGGTTCGCTGGGAACCGGTTCCTACCCAGGCAGAACCCGGTTCCTAGTGAACGTTATAACCCAGAATTCAAAAATAACACGCAGGAACCGGTTCCCCTATAGGTCCAACCCGGTTCCTGGTACAAATTCCAGGGAAGTGTTTTTTGAACAAGTTTGGAACCCGGTTCCCTGTTAGGTAGGAACCGGTTCCTGAAAGTTTACTTTCAAAAAATCCTTTTGAAAAAGATCTCAAACATAGTTTTTCTTATTGTTAAAAATGTGGGATATGTATATGATTATGAATGCATATTTGTGAACATCTATATTCAAGTTTAAGAATTATTTATACCTTTTGACATTTGTTGTTTCTTTAATAATTCTTCTTCTAATCTTCAAGACTTGTAACAAGGTTTTATATGATATTGATAAACTTTTTGCACATCTTTTGAATGTTGATATCCATGTTGTCTTCATCAAAACCAATGCTTTAAACATGAATTGAGAAGCTTGCAATTACATTCTCCCCCTTTTTGATGATGACAACCAAGTCTTGAAAAAAAATTCTTGAAATGTTTATGTTGTTTTGTGTAGCAAAAATTTTAAGCAAATGCAAGGCTCCCCCTAAATTGTATGCTCCCCCTAAGTCCATGATTCTTTGAATTTTGGAGTGAGTTTTATGATAGTTATTTTGGCCTGCAATTTCTTTGAAACAAAACAACACATATGCATATTCTTCTCCCCCTTTGTTAACATCAAAAAGGATGGGGAAAAAGAGTGAAACAAATTCATTTAAAAAAATTAAAAAAAAACAAACAATATATACACACATATTTTATCAAATAAAAACATATAAAAGAAGGAGTAGAAGCAGAGTATACTGAAACATAAATTTTTTTTTTGAAGAAAAATTAAGACGTGCACCTTATGAGAAACATTTAGAGATCACCTTCATCGTATTTCTCGTCAAACTTACCGAGATTGTCTTTGTCATTGTTAAGAAAAAAACACTTGTATCCAAAAATGTGGAAGTGAGCAATATTTAGCTTTCTTCCTTTGAAGAGTTCATATGGAGTCTTCTTTATTATAGGTCTAATGATAACTCGATTTCCAACATAACATGCCGTACTAACCGCATCCGCCCAAAAATATTTAGGAAGATTTGCATCACTAAGCATTGTTCTTGCAAGTTCCACTAGAAACCTATTCTTTCTTTCAACTACTCCATTTTGTTGTGGAGTTCTAGGTGCTGAAAAATTATGAGAGATACCATGTTCTTCACAAAATTCTTCAAATTGTGCATTTTGGAATTCTCCACCATGATCACTTCTTATGGATACAATCTTTAGTGATTTTTCATTTTGGATTTGCTTAGCATACTTCTTAAAAGCTTTAAAGGCATCACTTTTCTGCACAAGAAACAAAGTCCAAGAATATCTAGAAAAATCATCAACAATAACCAAAGCGAATACATTACCTCCGAAGCTTTTTGTTCTTGATGGACCAAAGAGATCCATGTGTAACAATTGTAGTGGCCTTGTAGTAGACACCGCATTCTTAGATTTGAAAGATGATTTTGTTTGTTTCCCTTTTTGACAAGCATCACAAAGTCTATCTTTGACAAATTTTCTCTTAGGCAAACCAATGACAAGATCACGCTTGATTAGTTTATTCAAGTGTTCCATATGAATATGAGCAATCCTTTTGTGCCAAAGCCATGAATCATCATTGTTTGCCATGAGACATTTTACCTTCAAGGATGGATCATCAAGGGAAATCATAAATATATTATTAATTCTTTTACCTTTGAGTTTTACCTCATTGGTTGCCTCATCCATAATAAGGCATTCTTCTTTGTTGAATTTGATCTTGAACCCTCTATCGCAAAGTTGACTTATGCTAAGAAGGTTGTGCTTTAATCCTTCAACATAGAGAACATCCTCAATTTGAATGGATGGAGGTGTGCCAACTATTCCAACGCCAAGTATCTTTCCTTTGGTGTTGTCTCCATAGGTGACATACCCTTTGGCTTTATGTACTAGATATGAAAATTGGTGTACATCTCCTATCATATGCTTTGAACATCCACTATCAAGATACCAAACATTTGATGTGGATTTCAAGCATACCTACAAAAACAAATTATTTCTTGTTAGGTACCCAAGTTGCCTTGGGTCCTTCATAGTTATTTCCCTTTTTCACCCATGCATAATGTCCACTAGCCATACTGAAATTTCTAATATAGCATGCATTGGGTGTGTGTCCAATAATACCACAGTAAAAACAGTTTGGAACAAATTTGCTCTTGTATCTAGGAATTTGTTTTCTTTTAGATACATTAGCCTTTTTATTTTGATGATTATGAACAACTTGCTTCTTTTCTACTTTCTTGGGATTGGAACTATTACTAGCCTTTACAAAAATAGTGGGATTGTTACTTGGTTTCTTAGTATTCACATAACCAATACCTCTTTTATCATTTGGATAACGTTGTTGGCTTAGTAATCCTTCCAATCCTATTTGTCCTTTTTCATATCATTCAATGACTCTTTTCAATTGAACAATTTGAAAGACATTTGATTCACACTTGGAGCATGCAAAGTTTTCCTTTTCTTTAATAAAATTCTATTTTTGAAGATCAAAATCTTTAGTCATGGTGTCAATTTTTTCTAGACAAATTAGAAGTTTTTTTTCTTGTTTTGACACCTTTTTGTATAAACTTTTGCATTCTTTCAAGATTTCATCAATTGCACCTTGAACATCATCATCAAAAAGATTAAATTCATTACTAACCTCTTCTTCATCGTCGGATTGATGCGATGCCATTAAGGCTAAGTTTGCACATTCGTCGCTTTCCGATTCCGATGAACTGCTCATATCATTATCTTCCCATGCTATGTAGGCTTTCTTTTATTTTGAGTCCTTTCCTTTGAATCCATTTTTCTTCGGGAGATTTGGACAATCCGGCTTTATGTGACCTTGCTTTCCACATTCATAGCATGTGACATCTTGTGTTGATGTGGAGGCTTCTTTATCTTTATGCTTATAAAATTTCTTTCTTTTGACAAAGTTAGCATTATGAAGATTATTTTTATGACCAAAATATTTTCCTAACCTTTTTACAAGAAGCAAGAAGTTTTCATCTTCCTCCGATGCATCTTTATCTTGACTTTCTTTTGAATCAACTTTCAAAGCAATGCCTTTGGATTTCTTCTCATGATTCTCATGTTTTTCAAGCCTTCCAAGTTCTGTCTCATATTCTTGAAGCTTTCCGAAAAGTGTTGCGGAAGTCATAGTTGCTAGGCTTTTCTTTTCGGATATTACCGTCACTTTTGGTTGCCATTCCCTAGTTAAAGACCTAAGCACTTTAAGATTTAATTCATCGTTAGTTAAAGTCTTACCGAGTGCCTTCAAATGGTTTGTCAAGTGAACGAATCTCTTTTGCAAGTCAAGGATAGATTCTCCGGGCAGCATTCTGAATAATTCATATTCTTGACTCAAAGTGTTCAATCTAGACCTTTTGACTTCGGCGGTTCCTTCATGAGTTTCTACAAGAGTATCCCAAATTTCCTTTGCCGTTGTACATGCCGATACTCGGAAAAATTCATCCATACTAAGAGCACTTTGGAGAATATTGATTGCCTTTTTGTCAAAGAGAACTTTTTTCTTGTCATCATCATCCCATGATGCTTTAGGCTTTGATGACCCAACACCATTGACAACACACACCGGAGTAAATGGACCATTCTCAACAGCATTCCATATTTCTTCTCCTTGCGCTTCAAGATGAGCCTTCATGCGAATTTTCCAAAAGTCAAAGTATTCACCACAAAACAATGGAGGCTTGTTGTTACTACCACCATCTTTGAAAACCGGATTTTGATTTGCGGAAGCCATTCTGGATCTTTAGGAACAAGTTACCTATAACTTGCTCTGATGCCAATTGTAAGTCTAAGAGTGCCTAAGAGGGGGGATGAATTAGGTATATAAAAATTTATTCAATTTTATGAGAATACTTGTAGTAATTTGTGGTTAAGTGTTTGAAGGTTTTTGACTATATCTTATCTTTTCTTGATTATGGTGATGAAAACGATAAAAGCAGAAAAGTAAAGAACACGGCGATATGTCCTGGTTCCCCTCACAATCCGAGAGTACTCCAGTCCCCTTTCCAACACGAAAGAGATTTCACTATAGTTTAGAATGATTGTACAGCCTATGCTTACTATCTAACCTATAGGGTGACCAAAGGTTCTTAACACCTTTAAGGTCAAACAAACACTAATGTGAATGAAGAACAATCCTCTTCAAATCACAACACTTACTTCCAACAATCCTGGATAGTAAGGGAATACTTTCTTTTTGTAATACAATGATTTATTTGAAAGAGATGGAGAGCACTATCAATCTTTGATTGATCTTCTTCTTCAAGAAAGAAACAATTCTAAAGCAATGATTATAAATGTTCACAATGAATGTATGAAACTTGTAATGATTTCTTAATGAAAATGTATATGGCAAGTTTCACAAAATTTATGATTTGTAAGAACACTTGAAAGTTTGTAAGAATATGCAAATTTGAATGATGAAAATTGTTAATTGAAGAAGGTTAATTAAATTTGAAAATCTGCACAATTTATAATGTCACAAATACCTCTTCATTCATGCCATTTGATATGAAAAGATGCAATGCAATCATGAAAGAATACCATTTGAATTATGTTCAAAAAACAAAAGAAAATATGTACTGGTTCGTTGGGAACCGGTTCCGACCCAGGAAGAACCCGGTTCCTAGTGAATGTTATAACCCAGAATTCAAAAATAACACGCAGGAACCGGTTCCCCTATAGGTACAACCCGGTTCCTGGTACAAATTCCAGGGAAGTGTTTTTTGAACAAGTTTGGAACCCGGTTCCCTGTTAGGTAGGAACCGGTTCCTGAAAGTTTATTTTCAAAAAATCCTTTTGAAAAAGATCTCAAACATAGTTTTTCTTATTGTTAAAAATGTGGGATATGTATATGATTATGAATGCATATTTGTGAACATCTATATTCAAGTTTAAGAATTATTTATACCTTTTGACATTTGTTGTTTCTTTAATAATTCTTCTTCTAATCTTCAAGACTTGTAACAAGGTTTTATATGATATTGATAAACTTTTTGCACATCCTTTGAATGTTGATATCCATGTTGTCTTCATCAAAATCAATGCTTTAAACATGACTTGAGAAGCTTGCAATTACAGTAAATCCACTTGGTTGCCTTACAAAATGTCCATATTACGCATGTGAGGTATCTTAGCAAAAACAAGCAAAAATATAAGATCATAGTCCCTCGATGACGCTATCTATGTTGCCTTTTAAATGATCTTAGTACCTAAAAGAGAATGCTAAGATACCTTGCAACATTTCTAATCATGTTTATACGATGACCCACGCCCGTCTCGTTTACATCCAAAGATAGGGTTACTTACCAAATCAATGGTAAGATAACAATGTCAAAAAATGAACATGAAAGACTTTTGAGTAGGTAAAATGTTCCTAGTTACTTGCTCCATTTCAAAACAAAAGCATCCTTGCTATTTTCAAAAACAAACACCTACACTTTCAAAACATCTTACAAACTTGAAAACATTTTCAAAAGATCAAACGCTTTATATACATTCTTACGAACAAGAATCATTACAAAGTTTGCCTAAACAAATGGCCTCTTTACAAAATACTTTCAAAAACCACACAAAGCATAATTTAAAACAAAAGCAAGTGATCTAGCAAGTAACTAAGAGCCCATGGAAAACCATGGATGAAAAGGGTGCTAATACATTCCCTTTTCATAATCTACCCCCCCCCCCCCCCCCCGAACTCAAGAAATAATCTCAAAGGTCTTTCCTGTGCTTTTTCACCTTTCCTTTTGGATAAAAGAATAGTCGGTGGCGACTCTTGCTAACCACAACATTTGAGATCAAATGAAAAACAATCAAGTCAGTTCTCCCACTGTATCACAGGTGCAATCATGGTGATGCATGATTCTGACAGCATGGGACTCCTACGATGGTCCAATCCTGCACTAACATGTCTCAGAAACACATTAATAATGTTAGCTTCGATCAAAGCATCAAGAAAACAGAAAGATAAATTTATGAAATAATAACAAAACGATGATGCATGCAGTGCGTTTCGAGCCCCTTGAGGATGATCCATTTTCACCCTATTATGCTCCAGAAAGTGAATTGAAGGGTTAGTATGCCTCGAGAGTGGCTGCAATAAGGGTTTACCAGTTACCCTAATTATTTGATATTGTTTGGAATTTTGGAGAGGTATTTTTGCAAGGGATTTCATGTAAGGGTTTATCTGAATGACTGAGCATATATAATGGTGAAATTAGGTCAAATAAATATGGGCTTGGACTTTGTATGAAAGGCTTTTGTTTTATCTTTTTAATTTTGAATTTAAATTAATAAAAAATAAAATAAATAGAATAAAAAGAAAAGGAGGTGTGTGAGTAAGCTCTGAGATTCATCATGGAGTGTATCATAAGCATGGACTTTGAAAAAATAGCCTAAAAGCCCAAAATTCCAAGTTTGATCACTTTTGGTTTCATTCATTTGCTCACAATTTCCCAACTTGAACCAACCATAACTCTCTCAATTTTTATCATATGAAGGTGATATTGAACTTTTTGGAAAGCCCAAGATGTCCTCTACAATATTTATTTTGAATATTGTTTCATTTGAAGACTTTATCATAATGTAAGTTGCCTTGACAAAAAGTGTCTTTTTGTTGACTTTTGAACTGACCTATAATGTATTGGCCCACATCTCTCAAATGAAGCATTTTTTAGACTTGAGCTTAGAGAGACAAAGATGTAGAGAATTTAATTTATTTAAAAATGGGATTTTTTTTTTGAGGAAAATATGATGAAGCATGTGAAAGTTATGCTTGGTCAAAGTTTAGTTAACTTCTCCTAAAGAAAATCCTAATTTGGCAACTTTTGACTTTTGATGAATTGGGTGTTTTTTTTTATGAATCATGGTCAACCCTTTATCAAATGATGAATATGACTTAAAAATATTGACGTTAACCAAAAATCTTGAAGTTTGACTGTATGTCGACCATAATTGACTTTTTGTCTAATATAGTTTATTTTCAGTCATCTGAGCAATTGAATGAACAAACATGTGATGCAAGACTTGAAACTTGGTATGAGCATTCCTTAAGGAATATGAGGAACCATGAAATACACTTGAGGCCTTAGAAACCCAACATTCCTTGAGAAAAGTGAAACCCTAGTTGTAGGTCAATTGCTTAGGAGGAGAATTTGTCTGATCAATTCTTGAGCAACCTTGAGCAAATGAAAACCCTTGAAGCATGAGAAGATATATTGAAGAAAAGTGACAGGGAAAATTTAGGGTTACAAAACTTGGCACCAAGATGGTCTTTCTTCCAGACATAGACGTCGGTTCCCATTTAATAATTCTTATCAGTCCAGTGAAAGGGAAACTCCAACACCAACTTATTTGGGTGTTTTGCCTCCTCGGTCAGAACATGAGCCCCTTCCTCGTCATACACGGGAGCAACCCGGAAGACACTCAATAATGCCCTCTGAAATAGGCTGAATAAGCATAAACTTCTCCTTGCAAAAATGAACGGACTCCAGATACGCTTTGAACAGCTTACCATTTTCCTGCTTCAAAGCCACCCAACCATATCGGGCATCAAACGTCTACCTCTAAAGGTGAAAATAATAAAAGAACAAAGGGACGGTGGCCCCAACCCCTAAGTAATCGCACACGATCTTGAAGGCCCGAAGTAAAGCCATAGAGTTCAGATATAGTTGTGACGGAGCAGACGAAGGTGCCTAAAGACCGCCACTAGAGAGTCCGAGAAAAGGAGCCGCAAACCCATCTCTCTGAACACTATCTCGTACATAAGAAATTGACGACCTTTAAACCATGAGCATATCTGGCTCCTCTTGTTTATAATGTAGATTTCCCATTACTCTTCTGCGCCCTCTCGATCCATCTCTGGATCCAACGAGGTGAATATCCCATTAGAATGCTCAATAAAGTGGGAGATATACCTCGACAGGCCCGATGTAACCTAATCAAGTGGACCCTCCTCATCCACAGGCACGCTAGGACCCTCTTGATCAACAGGAGCCGCCTCCATATCCCCCTCAGCATCCCCGTTACCGGGCACCGCTAGCTTCAGTGCCCCCGACGAGGACTCGTACGCCCTTGAGGTGCTCGCCTCACCGGATGTGCTCTTGGCAAAACTCTGAGCGGAACCGCTGGGCTCGTTAAGAAACTCGTTGTCACTAGTAGTCATTGTACCTGAAAAGCAGAGGATGAAAGTGAGTTCGATGTCAACGTCAAATCTATCCTTCCACCACTAATCAAGTGAAAGGGCATCAAGGAACGAGGACCCTATCCTCGACCAGAGCCCTCACTCAAAAGTCTACTGAATAATCTCCCTTCCCCGACCAAACTCACCAGATCCACACGAAAATTTTCCTACATTCGTCTAACGACATCGAGATCCCAAAAACCCTCCAGCGGAGGACACTTGGTATCTTCAATACACTCATCTTCCAGAACCACTGCCTCCAACTAACATTCCATAAGAATCCCTAAGAAACCAGTCGCCTTAAACCATAACCACATGCATTTTCTAGAAACCTTAAAATCTAACAAAAGTGACAGATGCTAAAACAAAGATGACCAAGAGGACTTACCAGATTAAGTGAAGAATCAGAAAAAAGAGACGGTAGCGAATGACGGAACAACTGAGAATCTTAGGAGCAGATGAAGTCGGGAAAGAACCGATGAAGTTGGGCAAGAATGAAAAATGTCGAGCAGATGAAAGGATGGTTAAAAATATTCAAAGAGCTCTCTCCCCTCTTTTTATAGACATATCCCACTAGTGCATAGGCAAACATGCACCTGGGGAACTCTAAAGGGAATCATTGTCGCACCCTATCCCCTAGGCAAACCATCATCATGTCTATTTGATAGGGTGCGGCTCGGTGCCGGCAAGGCAAGCAACCTTTCTAGATCCATATCGCTGGTAAACAAACATCGGGTGAATCCCCAAACTCCTCGCACAAAATTGCTCCTCAAAGCGAGCCGCTCAACCGTTCCCCTCTCTGCAAGGCAAATGCAACAAACATCATTTGTACCCCTCAAGCAATGCTTGTTGGATTAAAATATCCAGCGTCAACCTTAGGGATTCGAAGGGCTTAACATCCCCCCATGGGCGCCTACACAGGTGTGTTATGTGGGCTAGGTAGGCCCCTTGTTAGATTCTCTATAAGGAAATAGAGTAGCACCTTGGCTACAAGCAATTGCTTTTAGCTCAGTGGTAAGCGCTTGATCCTTCAATTGGCATCAGAGCGCCTGGTTCTGAGCTAAAACACTTAACCGTGTCAGTACAAGATCCAGCGTCAGAAAAACACAATGGCAGGAACATATCAACACACCAGCAATGACAACAATGAAGACAGAGACAGATTCAGCGGCAAACCTCCAGTCTTTGATGGAGAAAATTTTGATTACTGGAAAGACAGAATTGAAAGCTTCTTTCTGGCACATGATGCTGATCTGTGGGACATGGTGACAGATGGATACACGCACCCAGTGAATGCAAGCGGTCAGAAGATTGACAGGAAAGCAATGTCTGATCAACAAAAGCGTGACTTTAAAAATCACCACAAGGCCAGAACCATTCTTCTCAGCGCCATCTCTTATGCTGAATATGAAAAGATCTCTAACAGAGACACAACAAAGAACATGTTTGACTCACTCAGAATGACGCATGAAGGCAACATTCAGGTCAAAGAAACTAAAGCTCTTGCGCTCATTCAGAAGTATGAGGCATTCAAAATGGAAGAAAGTGAATCCATTGAAACAATGTTCTCAAGATTCCAAATTCTGGTGGCTGGTCTTAAGGTTCTGGACAAAGGATACTCTACTGCTGATCATGTCAAGAAGATCATCAGAAGCTTGCCAAAACAGTGGAGGCCAATGGTTACAGCTCTGAAGCTAGCTAAAGATCTCAACAAAATTTCTCTGGAGGAACTTATCAGCTCCCTCAGAAGTCACGAGATAGAGCTGGAAGCTGATGAACCTCAAAAGCAAGGTAAGCCTTTAGCATTAAAATCTAACAAAAAATCTGAGTCTAAAGTTTTGTAGACAGTTGAAGAAACATCTGATGGATCCTCATCAGAAGAAGACGAACTTTCCCTCCTCTCCAGAAGAGTGAACCAACTATGGAAGCAGAGGCAAAGGAAGTTCAGGAATCCTAGAAGATCTGATCAGAATGAGTCCTCTTTCAGATACAGAAGGTCTGATTCTTCCTCTGGATACATAAGATCTGAAGGCTCCTCAGGAAGCAGAAAGTCAAACACCAAGGACATCACTTGCTATGAATGCAACGAGCAAGGACACTATAAGAGTGACTGTCCAAAGCTTCAGAGGGAAAAGCCCAAAAAGAAGTTTGGAAGAGAAAAGAAGAAAAGTCTCATGGCTACATGGGATGAATCTGACTCGTCTGAAGCTGACTCAGAATCAGATGATGAGAGAGAAAACATAGCTCTCATGGCCAACATTTCAGAAGACAGTGAAGCTTCTGAATCAGACTCAGAATCAGACACTAAAGAGGTATTTCCTGACTTTGTAATTAATTTTACTAAGGCTGAACTTGCTGAAAGCCTTAACGAAATTCTGGAAAGGTACCAGCAGATTAGAGTTAAATTCAGAAACCTGAAAAGGAATCTTGAATCTGACTCTGATAAGACTGAGAGTCTTAAATTGGAAAATTCTAAGTTGAAAAATAAAATTTCAAAGTTAGAAAATATTTTACAAAACTCTTAGAAGGAAACAATTTCTGAAACTCTCAGCAGCGCTGATGAGATCATCAAGGAGTATGATCATAGCTTTCAGAAGTTCCTTGCTAAGAGCATAGATAGAAGCAAAATGGCTTAAATGATCTATGGAGTTAGCAGAAACGGCAGAAAGGGAATAGGATACCTAGGTAAGGTTCCTACACCAAAGAATGCCATGGATTTAACTATTAAACACACTCCTCTGAACTCACATTTTGTGTATGGTCACACACATGATATTAAATATACTAGTAGCAAGTATTCTGTGAAACCAAAATTCAACCAGAGTTTTGGTAAATCTAACAAATAAGGACCCAAGAAAATCTGGGTACCTAAGGATAAAATAATACATGTTGCAGATATCTTTAGCAGCAAATCAGAAACACCAGTCATGGTACCTGGACTCTGGCTGCTCGCGACACATGACGGGAAGAAGGCATATGTTCCAAAGCCTGGAACTTAAGCCTGGAGGCCACGTTGGCTTTGGAGGCAATCAGAGGGGAAAGATCATTGGCTCTGGAACTGTAGGTAATGGAAATCTTCCCTCTATAAATAATGTTCTGCTAGTAGATGGATTAATGCATAATCTGTTATCCATAAGTCAATTAAGTGATAACGGTTATGATATAATCTTTAATCAAAAATCATGTAAAGCTGTTAGTCAGAAAGATGGGACTATCCTATTTAATGGAAAGAGGAAAAACAACATTTATAAAATCAAACTTTCTGAACTGAAAAGTCAGAATGTAAAGTGTCTTCTGTCTGTTAACAACGAGCAATGGATCTGGCACAGAAGATTGGGGCATGTTAGTATGAGAAGAATATCTCAGATTAACAAACTCAATCTGGTCAGAGGACTTCCTAATCTGAAGTTCAATTCAGATGCTCTGTGTGAAGCATGTCAGAAAGGCAAGTTTGCAAAACCTTCTTTCAAATCTAAAAATGTTGTTTCTACCTCTAAGCCATTAGAACTTCTGCACATTGACTTATTTGGACCAGTTAAAACTGCTTCAGTCAGTGGCAAGAAGTATGGGTTAATAATTGTAGATGACTATAGCAGATGGACATGGGTAAAGTTCTTAAGACACAAGGACGAGTCACACTCTGTGTTTGTTACCTTCTGTAACCAAGTTCAGAATGAAAAGGATCTTAGAATCGTTAAAGTCAAAAGTGATCATGGTGGAGAATTTGAAAACAAATATTTTGAGTCATTCTTTAATGACAGAGGCATTCTGCATGATTTCTCTTGTCCTAGAACTCTCCAACAAAATGGAGTTGTAGAATGAAAGAACAGAACATTGCAAGAAATGGCCAGAACCATGATCAATGAGACAAACGTTGCTAAGATCTTCTGGGCAGAGGCAATAAACACAGCGTGCTACATTCAGAATAAAATCTCCATAAGACCTATTCTGGAAAAGACTCCATATGAATTGTGGAAGAACAGAAAGCCCAACATTTCATATTTTCATCCATTTGGATGTACTTGTTTTATGTTAAATACAAAAAATTATTTGAACAAGTTTGACTCTAAAGCACAAAAGTGTATTATGTTAGGATACTCTGAACGCTCAAGAGGGTACAGAGTATACAATACAGAAACACAGATTATGGAAGAATCAATCAGTGTTCGTTTTGATGATAAGCTTGACTCTGAAAAGTCAAAGCAGAATGAAGTTTTTGCAGGTATGGAAGTTGAATTTACAGGTTTTGAAGACAAGTCATCAGAAGCTCTCAACAAAGACACCCCTTCAACATCTGAAAGGAGAACTGCTAGCAATCCAACAACATCTGTTGACCAACCTCAGAAGAGACTACCCAGAAGCAGCTTGGATCACCCAGAAGAAACTATCTTAGGAAGAAAGGAAGATCCAATCAGAACAAGAGCCAGCTTCAGAAACTCTAAAGAATCCCTCATGGGACTTGTTTCTCTAATTGAACCTTCCTCAATTGATGAAGCACTTCTGGACAACGACTAGATTCTAGCAATGCAAGAAGAGCTGAATCAATTCACCAGAAATGACGTATGGGATCTTGTTCCCAGACCAAAAGGATTCAACATCATTGGAACAAGATAGGTGTTCAGAAACAAGCTGAACGAACAAGGTGAAGTTATCAGAAACAAAGCACGACTGGTAGCACAAGGTTATAGTCAGCAAGAGGGGATAGACTATACAAAAACCTTTGCTCCAGTCGCCAGGTTAGAATCTATTAGACTTTTAATTTTGTTTGCTGTTAATAAAGGCATCACTCTGTATCAGATGGATGTCAAGAGTGCATTCTTAAATGGCTATATAGAAGAAGAGGTTTATGTGCACCAACCCCCTGGTTTTGAAAGTACAAAAAATCCAGAATATGTTTTCAAACTAAAGAAGTCACTATATGGTCTGAAACAAGCTCCCAGAGCTTGGTATGAAAGACTAAGTAACTTTCTGTTAGAAAAAGAATTCACCAGAGGGAAGGTGGACACTACCTTATTCTGTAAGTCAGTTAAGAATGACATCTTAGTATGTCAAATTTATGTTGATGATATCATTTTTGGATCTACTAATCCTTCTCTTGGAAGAAAATTTGTTAAGTGTATGCAGGCAGAATTTGAGATGAGTCTCATGGGAGAACTGAAATTCTTTCTGGGAATTTAGATCAATCAAAATCCTGAGGGAACTTACATTCATCAGAGCAAATATGTCAGAGAACTTTTGAAGAAATTTGACCTCTCAGAATGTAAGTCATCAAAGATTCCAATGCATCCCACGTGCATTCTGGAAAGAGAAGAGGTAAGCAAAAAGGTAGAACAGAAGGTCTACAGAGGTATAATTGGTTCTCTCCTTTATCTGACGGCTTCAAGGCCTGATATTTTATTCAGCGTATGTATTTGTGCTAGATTCTAATCAGATCCTAGAGAATCTCACTTAACAGCTGTTAAGCGAATTTTCAAGTATCTGAAAGGTACTACTAATCTGGGTCTATTTTATAGAAAATCTAGTGATTACAGCTTAGTAGGCTACTGCGATGCTGACTTTACTGGAGACAGAGTAGAGCGTAAAAGTACTTCTGGAAGCTGCCAGTTTCTGGGAGAAAATCTGATCTCTTGGTCCAGCAAAAGGCAATCCACAATTGCGCTATCAACAGCAGAAGCTGAGTATATAGCAGCAGCTGGATGCAGCATACAAATGCTCTGGATGAAAAGTCAGCTTGAAGACTTCCAGATTTTTGAGAGTAACATCCCTATACTCTGTGACAATACTTCTGTCATTTGCTTAAGTAAAAATCCTATTTTGCATTCTAGGTCTAAACATATAGAAATAAAACACCACTTCATTAGGGACTATATTCAGAAAGGAATTTTGAACTTAAAATTTATTGATACAGACCATCAATGGGCTGATATCTTCACTAAACCACTTTCTGAAGATAGGTTCAACTTCATTCTGAAACATCTCAGCATGAAGCTCTGCCCAGAGTGAAAATGTTTTAATTTTATATATTAACCTTCAGAATGTGTTTTCTTTTTACTGTGAACTTCTGATCAATCTTCTTTCAGAAAGATAGACATGCAGATTGTATCAGATTCTATTCTTAAATATCTGAGCGTTTCAGCTCAAGGATAGATGTGCTGCTCACTAAATCAAACAAGTGTCATCCAATCATCAGCAAATCTCTGAAGCAGAACATGCGTGCATGCTTCTGAGAAGGCAAAATGCTGATTGGGTGCATTGAGACACATGTCTGGTAACCGTTCCAAATATCTTTCTCAAATCCCCCAAAATCAGCAAGCATTAAATGCACGTAATCATGAATTAATTCTCTTTCTTAAAACCGTTTACATTTTCAAAACTCATTTTGAAATCTATTTAAGCACATTAACATCATTCATTAAACTTTTACCGTTTCTTACAATCATCTAAATATTTTCTCTGCATTCTTACTTGTGTGTTCATCTTTTTCAAAAGAAACCTTTTTTTCAAGCTTTTCTAAAAGAAACCCTAAGTGTGAACATGGCAACCTCTAGCAATGTTTCTGCAGGTTCTTAGAAGGAGGCTTCATCTGAACAATACCAAATTCCCTTCAGAACTCTACTTACACCAGTGAAGAACTTGGAAGTTCTGTCTGAACTGATTGTTGATTTCACCAGTCTGAAAGAAAATGGATTCGATTTGACAGAAGAAGTTAGGGCATAAGGATGGGAGAGATACTTTGATAGGTTGGTGGGTCCAACGTTCCCAGTATTGGTCAAAGAATTCTGGATTCAAGTGTCTTCATCAACACATCAAGTTACCTCCTATATAATGGGAAAGAAGATTGTGATCACTGAGGATCACATTGCAAGATTGATTGGATACAGTGGTGGTGGTATCCGCTGTATCGACATGGCAGAAAGATGCTCAGATGCTGCTGTCATTGCAAGAGAGATTTTCACCCATGGGGTTCCCAGCAGCAAAATCAGAGACTTGAAGGATCAGCACAGAATATGGGCGAAGATTATTCTGGGGTGCTTCAATCACAGGAAGCCCACAAGCTCTCCTGATTATATAAACATAGATCAGCAGTTTCTGATCTATTTTATTAATCAGAAGGTAAAGATTAACTTGGCTCATCTTCTGTTTAATCACCTCAGGACCAGCGTCAAGGAGACAAGGGAAGAAGAAAGGACAAAAAGGGATTGGATACCCTTTGGCAGGTTAATATCAGATATTCTAATTGAGAATAGGCTGATTGAACACCTTACAGAAGCACAGGAAGTAAGCTCTATTGAACCTACTGTTGGCAAGCCTCTGAATGCCAAGAATCTGAAGAAAATGAAACTGATAGAGAATATCAGAAAGGAGCCCAGCGTCACTCCTCTTGCTGACATCACCAGCAGAAGAGTCCCTCTGGACGACTTTCCAATATTCTCTGAGATTGACTCTAAACCAGTCATTGTTCTCAGATACTTGGATGCTTGCAAGGCTGATGGCACAAATCCAACTCTGAACATAAAAGATCTGCACCAGCAAAATCCAGAAGTTACTGTGAAGAAGACGAAGAAAAGAAAGGCTACTTCAGAAGGACCATCCCAGCAGACCCCTAAGAAGAGAGGTAATCTATCTACTGTTAATGTTTTAAATTCTTATGCTATTCCAACATCAATCCCAACCCCAGCTTCATATGAACTCCCAATCCCCATACCAACCATTGATGATACCGAACCAGAGGCTGACCCTTCTGAGTCACTAACTCTCAGGAGATCCCGCACCAAATCCCAAAATCCAAAACCCACAACATCAACAGAATCAGAACTTGATAAAGTTCTTTCTGAAATTGATCAACGTTCTTCCGCTCCCCTCTCAGAAAATCCAAACACTCAACCAGAAACTCCCCATTCACCACAACTAGCAACTACACTATCTCCAATACCAGAGGAACCAGAAATTCCACCTCCCTCTCCACAACCAGAAATTCCACCTCCCTCTCCACAACTAGAACTTCATCCACTTTCACCTCAACCTTCATCTCCACAACTTGAGTTTCAACACTCTGAAACTCCATCACTTAAACCTCAAACCCCTGAACCTCATTCTCCTCAATCCTCTGAACAACAACCCTTGGAAATTCAGCTGCCTTGTGGTACAACTATAAACATACCCCAACTGCCATCCTCACCAGAAACTACCCCTCCAAATACTCCAAACAGTCCAATTATCATCTCTGACTCTCCCACTCCATCTCCCAAACAAAATACAGAAGACCACAGCAGGACCTTCATTGATTTAACAATCCTTGACCGTCTTGCTGACCTCAAAAATAAAATAGCCATCCCCAAACCCAAACAACTAGATGTTGGTGCTGGCATTTTGAATTTTGAAACAGGCTTGCAGAATTGGATTGCTTCTCTAAAGCAGGTTTGTCTTGGAATGATTGATCCTGCTGCCTCAAACAAACTCTGGACACATTTCAGAATGTGGGTACGCACTGAAGCCCTCAAGCTGCAAGACATCAACTATGAACAGGCCCAACAGAACTTCAGCAAGCTGCTGAAGGAAGTTGAAGGTCAGCTGCCAAAGGAGGAAGTGCTACTTCTGGATAGTGAGCCATGGTCTGACAAGCGTCCAGCTTCAAAAGTTCAGCCAGCAGAAGATCAGACAATTCAAGCTGAAGATGTTAGTCAAGCAGAAGATGTTGCAGAAAGCTCTCAGAAGCATCCTGTTTCTGACGTTTCTCAAGCTTCCTTGGACAGGCAGACTCTTGAAGAGCTGAAGCAGAATGATATTCGTCTGTAGCAAAGAATGGATGAGAATGATCAAAATATGAAGGAAAGGATGGATATGCAAGATGGCAAGATTGATACAGTTGTCAGCATGGTGCATCAGCAGAAGGAAACTGCTGATCAGATCAAGAACATGTTAGAAGCTCTGTTCACACGCTTTCCACCCCAACCTTAGTTTTTTTTCTCTCTTGATATTTTCACAGTTTTCTTTGCATATCATCTGTACTGTTTGTCTGGCTCTGAATTAAATATAACAATGGTTTTTCTGCTCTAATCGTTTTAGCTTATATTACTTGCACTTTTTGATTGCTGACAAAAAGGGGGAGAAAAAGAATGATATTTTTCAATAACGGACTACTGAGACAAAAAGTCTCAAACATTCTAACACTCTGATATACTTGAATGTTTTTGTTTTGCATAAGCTTACAGGTACAAGAAGTTAATCATCTCTGATACACTAAAGCTCTGATGTTCTGATGCTCAAAGAAAGTCAATAAAGATCTGATCCTGAAGGACTCATGGAATTAAAAAGGGAAGTAATAAACTCAGGGGGAGTATCTCCGATCTAAACTCTGATAGTTGTTTTCTTATCCCCTTAAGCTCTGATACCTTTTTATTCCTCCTTATCTTTGATACTATTTATTTCTGATACAATTTATTAATTGGATATATCTGATACTTTTCTCGCTAATCTTCAATTGAAAAAATCTAGTTTTTGTCATCATCAAAAAGGGGGAGATTGTTAGAACAAAGTTTGAATCTACTACCCTAAGTTTAAGTTTTGATGATAACAAAATGCAAAAATATATTAATTGTATGATTCATGTAAGACATATATGCTACCTAAAAAATTACATTCTGTTTTACAGAAACTCTGATGGGTATCAGCAAGAGAATATCATCATCAGCATCAGAAGATGGAATATCAACATCAGCATCAGAGGATGTTATATCAGATGCCATAATCAGAAGATCAACATGTGCTTACGCTGAAGCTTGATGAACAGATCTGCGCGTAACAATCTGAACTCTGATCAAGATAACAACAATTCATCAGCATCTAGCAGCGTCAGAATAAGCCAAAGCCAGAACACGTTTTAGTGGCAACGGTACTGTGCATTCAAGACTATTTATTATCAACGGCATTATTCCAAACAAAGATCTTCTTAATATGGAAAGAATTTTATTGGCATTGAAACGGAATTAACTGACTCCAACGTACCATTTTTCAATGCTATATAAACAAGTCAGTGAAGATTGAATTGGCTAATGCTTTACAACCTCTACACGCCTAAAGTTATTCATCATCTTCCTCACTCTCAGTTTGCTAAAGCTCTCAAATTCTTTACTCAATTATTTTAGCACTCTAGTTCTCCTAAGCTTAACGTGTGTAGTATCACAGTTGTGATAAACAGTTTTTGTAGAAAACATTCAACACACTTAGATTTCATTTATCTGTAAGAAAGTATTTCCTTGAGAAACCGGTTTGTGGTTTGACTCAAGAAGGCTTTAGCAGTTGTTAAAGCAGTTGTAATATTCAGTTGAATATAGTGGATTAAGACCTCGTTAGAGAGAGGCGAAATCACCTTGACGGGTGGACTGGAGTAGTTTGAGATCAAACGAACCAGGATAAAAATACTGTGTTGACTGCAATTGATTTCAAGTTTTTACAATTCAACCCCCCTTCTTGTGTTTTTCACTTCTTCAATTGGTATCAGAGCAAGGTCATGGGTTCGAATCCCCTTGGCTGACACTGGGGGGGAGATTGTTGGATTAAAATATCCAGCGTCAACCTTAGGGATTCGAAGGGCTTAACATCCCCCCATGGGCGCCTACACAGGTGTGTTAGGTGGGCTAGGTAGGCCCCTTGTTATATTCTCTATAAGGAAATAGAGTAGCACCTTGGCTACAAGCAATTGCTTTTATCTCAGTGGTAAGCGCTTGATCCTACAATGCTGACACGAAGGCATCCCTGTTTCACGTAATAACTCTAAGTCATTACTCTTGTGCCCAGAAGCAACAACTTGGGGGGCTCCTGTTTTGGACTGGTCCAATGACTAGAATTAGGCCGATCTGCTTCTACCTTTGGCATGACCCAACAATAGTGGCGCAACATCCTGGTCAACCACGCCCCTGGGCACATGACCAACTATAACCGATATGCACGCCTAACCCAATCAGTAGTTGTCTACTATCATCCTGACACGAGTCGAGCAAACAACCAAGAAACATCCAGAATGGCCATTTGCCCATAATTTGCCTCCTCCCCGGATCCAACAGTTAGTTATAGACACACCTGCCCGTTTTGACCGAGTCCTAGATGAAGAATGGAAAAACACAAGAAGGGGTTTGAATTTGGGTTTTTGAAACTTAAATAAAAGAACATGTTGGTTATCTTGGTTCGTTTGAACTCAAACTACTTCAATCCACCCGCCAAGGTAATTTCGGCTCTCTCAACGAGGTCTTAATCCACTAATCAAACTTGATTACACAGCTACTATGACAACTGTCAAAGTCTTCTTGAGTTTAAACCATAATCTGGTTTTCTTAAGGAAATACAATAAACAATATTTTAGATAGTGTACAAAAAGTGTTTTCTAATAAAACAGTATCACACAAGTGATGTTTTACACAATTTAGATTTAGGACGTTTGAAGATGATGAAGATGACTTATTTGTTGTGCGTGAAAATCGTAAACAATTTCTCCTTCAAACTTTATTTGAATAGGCGATGCATGTAGGAGCTTTTGGAATGTTGATCAATGATAATTAAAGAGCTTTCTAAAAATAGAGATCCTTGTTCCCCTTCAGCCGTTACTTTTGAATAGAGATAATTGAATTGTAACGCTTCAGAACATGCTTGCCTCAGAAGATGAAAGTTACTGTTTCTTCTTTCCAGAACTTTATAGATCAGAAACACGAAGTCCTGTTTGAAGCATTAAAACTTATTTTAGAGATGTATAGAATCAGAGTTGAAACAGCTATTTAACTCATATTCTGTGCTTCTTCCATTAGAACTTCTCTACAAAACAAAATACGGGGGCATAATTATTCTTAGAGTGTTTGTTATCATCAAAAATCTTACAAGGGTTGTAGAATCAAACTATGTTCTAAAAGTCTCCCCCTTTTTTATGATGACAAAAACTTGAATATTTCAATAGACACATAAATAACATAAAGCATTTAAGGTCTCCCCTTGAGTTGAATACTCAGATAGAGAAGAAATACTTCCCTGAAGTTTATTTTGATCAGAGTATTTGATGCATCCACTTATGTCCTCAACAGAGTTTGTTCGTGTTTTGCTTTTAGAAGAAAAAAAACAATAGAAGTTATGATATTCAAAATGTTTGAGACTGCGTCTCGATAATTTTATATTAGAAATATCTTACGTTCTCCCCCTTTTTGTCAAGAATCAAAAAGCAATAAAAACACGATAAGCAATAAAAGAGGATTTGTATTCAAAAGGTCGCAAGAAACACATTTAGAAGGAAACAAATAAAATGAACACAATAAAGAAAACAAATTTCAAAACTAATTGAGGTGGATGAAGTCGTGTGAGCAGGGCTTCCAACAAATTATTAATTTGATTGTTTGACTCTTCTTGTTTTCCCAACATCCTTTTGATTTCCTTGCATGTATCATCCTGCTTGTCTAGTCTTTCCTTGAACACTGCATTCTCTTTCTTCAACTCCTCCAAAGTTTGCAGAACAAGAGATGAAAAGGGTATATCAACAGAAGGTACCACCTTTTTAGAGAAAGCTGTTGCTGAATCTGACTCAATAGCTTCTTCAACTTCCTTGCCTTTGTCTAGAATCCTGACCAGAGGCAGAGAATCAGAGGATGGTTCATCATATTCGGAAGGCTAGTGATCTTTCTAAGGGGCATTGTCCAGCAGAAGAAGAGGTTTCTTTTCCCAGTGATGTAGAACTTGATCCTTGAAGACATTCAGATGATCACATAAGTTCCGTTGAGTAATTTCATAACTTAACTCCTTAAGTTTTTGGGACTCATAATTGAACCATTTTCTAAACTGGTTCTAATGTGAATCAGAGGCAGCAAGATTAATATTCTCTAAGCAAGCTAGCTTCAGAGAGTTAACCCATTCAAGTATTTCTGTTTCAAAAATCAGAAAATTTTTACCAACACCTGCTTTGGTGATTTTTGGTTTTGGTTTTGGTACGACAATTTTTTGAGAGCAAGAGACAAGATTGTCCAGAGCTTCTAAGTCTATAACTGTGAAAAGGGGATCTTCTGGATGGTTGTTTGGAGAGGGAGAATCAGAGATAATAATGGGTGAATATGGAGAGTTTGGTGGAGTGGAATGATAGGGAGATGGAATATCTGGGATGTCGTGGATTGTGATTGGTTGTGAGACCATGAGAGGGCAGGTGATTCCAGGAATGGATGTTGTGGTATCAGAGTCAAACATTGGATTTTATGAGGGGGAGCTTGAAATTTTGGATTTTCTGAGTGGGGAGCTTGAAACAGAGGATCAAATTGATCAATATCAGAAAGAACTTGAGCAAGTTCAGGCAAATTTTGGTCAAGATGGGTAGAAGGTGGTTCGTTCAGAATGTTATCTAGAGTAAGTGAGGGGTCAAATTCAATGTCAAAGTCATTAAAGGTTTGTGGTGATGGATCTTCTGTGGGTTTTGGAAAGGAAGGGTTTTCAGATGTTAATAACATAATTGATTCAACAACAGAAATAAAGGATGGATTACCTTTGTTCTTAGCATCCTTGGGAATCTTCTAAGAAGATCCTTCTCTAGCAGCTTTCCTTTTCCTTGATTTTCTGGGGGCAATCTCTAGAGGTTGTTATCTCATATCATGAATGTTCACTTCTAGATTTGTCCCGTCCCTTTTGCAAGCCTCCAAATATCTAATAATAATTTTTGGAGAAGCATATGTTTGAGAGAAGAGAGGAAAGTCCTGCAGAGGTACTCTTCTAGTTGTAATGACTTCCTTGGTTGTTATTGTTGGATCCTTCTTGATGGTTTCAATGATCTTCATCTTCTTCAGGTTCTTAGCGTTCAGAGGTTTACCAGCACATGCTTCCAGAGTGCTGACCTGTTGAGCCTCTGTCAAATGTTCTACCAGTTTGTTTTTTGTCAGAATATCTGATATAAGCCTGCCTAGAGGTATCCAGTCTCTTTTTGTTCTTTCTTATTCTCTTGTCTCTTTGACGCTGGTCTTCAGATGATTAAACAGGAGATGAGGAAGATTGACCTTTTCCTTGGTTGTTATAAAGTACAGAAGATACTGCTGATCAATGTTGATATAGTCTGGAGAACTTGTGGATTTTCTGTGGTTTATGCAGCCCAAAATGATTTTTGACCAAATTCTGAGGTAGTCTTTTAGATCTTTGATCTTGTTGGATGGTTGCCCAGAAGTAAAAATCTCTTTTGAAATCTTTGTTAGGTCATAGCTTTTGTCTACCATTTCACTGCAACGAATACCTCCGCCGTCATGACCTATCAATCGCCCAAAATAAGTGACCTGATGATTTGATGCATTAGCGCGAATCCCGAATTCTTTAACCAATCTTGGAAAAACTGGACCTAGTAGACGATCAAAATACTTTGTCCACCCTTGAAATTAAACATCAGGAGTTAAATCGTAACTGTTTTCCTTCATACTGACGAAGTCCACAATGAGCTCACACAGAACTTCCAGCAAATCAATGGGTGTTATGAGTGTTCTTGAGGGTTCTTCATACCTGCCTGCTGTTGAAGAACACGAGCCAGAAACACGAGTCTCAATGCATCCAATCAACGCTTTAGTCTCTTCAAAATTTGAACACGTGTTCAGCCTTAGAAGAAACTCTTGTAAGGAGATGACAAATGTTAATGTTGTGAACTGCACACTTCTATCTTTGAAATGAACCATTTGGAAACTGTTCAAATCTTCTTAGATAGATCCTGATACAACTTTCCTTCTAACTTCTGAAGAATTATTGATCAGATGTTCACAAAAAAAAATACAAAGTTCTGAGGATATACATACATAAATAAAACTATCATTCTGGACATAATTTCATGCTGAGATGTTTCAGAATGAAGTTAAACCTATCTTCAGAAAGGGGTTTAGTGAAAACATCAACCCATTGATGGTATGTGTCAATAAATTTTAATGAATGAATTCCTTTCTGAATATAGTCCCTAATGAAATGATGTTTTATTTCTATATGCTTAGACCTAGAATGTAAAATAGGATTTTTTTTTGATAAATAAATAGCATAAGTGTTTTTACAAAGTATAAGGATTTTACTCTCAAATATGTTGAAGTCTTCAAGTTTACTTTTCATCCAGAGCATATGTGTGCTGCACCCAGCTGCTATAAATTCAGCTTCAGCAGTTGACAATGCATTTGTGGATTGCCTCTTGCTAGACCAGGAGATAATATTTTCTCCCAGAAATTGGCAGCTTCCAGAAGTACTTTTTCTTTCTATTCTGTCTCCAGCGAAGTCAGCATCACAATACCCTACTATTCTGGAAACCGTGTCTGGAGCGTATTTGGACTGTATCTTGAATAGGTAACAGAATGACTTCCATGTTTGGAGTGTATCTGAGTTGGGGAAATTAGGATGAGTGACAAAATGGCAACCGTGTCTGGAGCGTATATGGACTGTATCTGAAGTTGTGGTCTGAATGAGTAACAGAATGACTTCCGTGTCTGGAGTGTATCTGTACTATATCTTGACTTTGAATTCTGAATGAGTAACAGAATGACTTCCGTGTCTGGAGTGTATCCGTACTATATCTGAATAAGAGATCTGAATGAGTAACATAATGACTTCTGTGTCTGGAGTGTATCTGTACTTGGGATCTGAATGAGTAACATAATGACTTCCGTGTCTGGAGTGTATTTGTACTGTATCTTGAAATTTGAAGTTTGAATGAGTAACAGAATGACTTCCGTGTCTGGAGTGTATTTGTACTGTATCTGAATGAGAAATAGAATGAGTATCAGAATGACTTCCTGTCTGGAGTGTATTTGTACTATATCTGAAATCTTTGAATGTTTGTTAAAGATATTTGTTAATCTTATCCTGAAAAGGGTAAAATGTTAGCTGAAACACAAAGTTATATTGCATGAAATGTATGATGCGATAAGTGTGTTTTATCCATGTTTATGATGTAATGTATGCGCATGTAAGCTGATTTGCTATATTGTTGAGGAAAATAAATCCTTGACTGCTGCCAGGGAATATAAATCCTTGACTGTTGAGGATTGTGTTGTGAGAGTAATGCCATATATTTCTTGAGGAATCTGCTTGGGGAATCCAGAGAATTTTAATGACTTCCATTGGGGATTACTGACGGGAGTCTTTGTTCTATCGAGAAGCAATAAAAACTCTGCGGGAAAAAAGTTTATCCTGTAGTGAAAACTCTGTGGGGAAAAGCTTAATTTCGTTGGGGAGTTCAGGAGTTTGGGTTGTTTGCCACTTTACTGGGGAGTTACCCTAGGTTAGGGAGAAACAAAAGTTAACCGTTAACTAGTTGATTTTCAGGCTTCAGAAAAACTTGCTGGGGGATATCTGGAGAAACTGGATGATTCCGCTGTGGATTGATAGTTTGAGGTTTCGGCTCCGCTGGGGATTGGTGGTTGGTAGTCTCATCTCCGCTGGGGACCTGTAGTTCAAAGTTTTGGCTTCCGCTGGGGAATCTTAATGACGTGTTGTATAGATTGCTCATGGAATATGGGCTTAAAGATGCCATTTGGAGAAACAGAGGAGAATCGTCGGAGATGGGCTTAAAGATGCCATCCAGAAATGATTGCTACTCCAAATAGATGATGAAGGAATCTTGGATGATTACTTCCTCAGAAGTATGATGAAGGAATCTTGGACGATTACTACCTCAGCAGGATGATGAAGGAATCTTGGATGATTACTACCCCAAAAGGATAATGAAGGAATCTTGGACGATTACTACCTCAAAAGGATAATGAGGGAATCTTAGATGATTACTACCTCAGCAGGATGAAGGAATCTTGGACGATTACTACCTCAGCGGGATAATGAATGAATCTTGGATGATTACTACCTCAAAAGGATAATGAAGAAATCTTGGACGATTACTACCTCAAAAGGGTGATGAAGGAATCTTGGACGATTACTACCTCAAAAAGGTGATGAAGGAATCTTGGACGATTACTACCTCAAAAGGATAATGAAGGAATCTTGGACGATTACTACCTCAAAAGGATAGTGAAGGAATCTTGGACGATTACTACCTCAAAAGGGTGATGAAGGATCTTGGACGATTACTACCTCAAAAGGATAATGAAGGATTTTGGGGGAGATTTGTCACTGCCCCAAGTAGCGAGTGTTTATGGCTTTGCCAGGAAATGTTTGACTGTATGCAACCCTTTGTTGGGATTTATGTTCAATGCCCCAAGTGACGGGGACGGAGACTTGCCCCTGGTTACTCTGCACTTTGAGAGATTTCTTGAAATCTTGACTGGACTGCCCCAGGTTACTCTGCACTTTAAGAGATTTCTTGAAATCTTGACTGGACTGCCCCCAGGTGTATTGGACAATGACATGTCATGTCCCCTTGTTGATAGGAGATTTTTTTGCAACGGAAGTGTCATCTCGCTTGAAGTGATTTTGTTCACTGAGAGAGCTTTTCGTTCATTGGATATTCATTGTGTGAATTTCTCTGCTGCCAAACAAATAGCCATATGCAAACAACGATATTCAAATAATGCAAAGTTTATGCTTGTCTTGAAATTTTGAAAATGCATTTTTTTTAGCAGAAAAATTCAACTCAGGACTTAGAGCAAAGCCTTACAGGAGTCAAGATACCTTTTGTAACAGTATGCTTTCGAACTAACCCATGCTTCAATTAGGACTTTTGAAGGGTTGTAACGTGGCTTGGTTCACGGTTTAAGAAACAAAGGATAAAGGCTCAAAGTATATTTGTACCCACCCGCTCTTCGTGATGTTCTCCAGTCCTAAACTCAGTTAATTGTACGTTTGAATTCCAATTGAGTTTGAAATGACATTTTGGTGATGGCTCAAACAAGTTAAGTTTGTTGGAAGGCAGTCATTTTTGCAATATTATTTTTGTTGAGGATTTATAGTGACCTCTTTCTTTCGATTTATTATCCCTAATTTTTGCCTGACTGTTCCTGTTTTTGAGACTACAGTTAGCGGGATGCCCCAGTTTTCTTAAGCCTCCTTCGTAGGTTTCGACTTAGTGGGCTTTTCTTTTTGAGATATAATGACTGCCTATGTGATAGGGAACCATCACCGTCTTTCGATTCCAAAGGAATATTTTTTTGAGGTCATTCATTGTATTACAAGATGAGAGTTTGCGATGTTATCGTGTGCTTGAATTAACTGAGAGACTACCATGCCCCAGGTTTTGATTAAAGGTTTCAATTTGTGTTAAAACAGAAAACTTATACTTCTTTGGCTCGAAGGGGTTAACTAGGGATTATCTTCCTTATAACTCTAGTGTTTAGGATTTGAAAGAAACGCCTGTACATCGTCAGCAAGGTCTGTCCAAAAGCATACTGTATGAGATTATGGCATTGTTTTCGTCATCCTCCCTCTAAAGGTTTGTGTCATAAGAAGAATAAAAAGCATAGTTTTAAATATAGTGAAAACGAAAAGATGAATTCAAGACAAACATATGCAATGCATTAATGAAATAGAGTTTGACATTAATAGATAATTGTTTGAATAACAAAAGAAATTACAAATGGAAATTCAAAATGAATATAAGCCTCTTTGTTCGAACTTGTCATTTTAGGTGGAGAGCCCTCAGCGAAAGATTTTCATATGGCCATCTTGTGTGAACTCCAGCGTTGTTTCTTTAATCAGATCTTGAATTTTGTTTCTCAATGCCCAACAACTATCGGTGTCATGTCCAGGACTGTTGGAGTGATACGCACATCTTGCATTTGGATTGTACACTGGAGAGGCTATGTTGGGATTCCGAGGGGGGTCCCTTAATACAATCAGCTTGACTTCCAACAAGCGTTGCAGCACTTGAGATAATGACATGTTAATCTCAGTGAAGCACTTTTCAGATGTATTTCGCCTACGCCGATTACCCTGTTGACGTTGGCGAGGTTGTTGTTGGACTCGTGATCCTGAAGCCAACTGGGGAGGTCTTCTCTCGGCTTCTTGTCTCAAGGGAGGCTGAATGATGACTGGATCCTCAACTCTAATTGTTTGCTCCGTTTGGTTACATCTGTCTTGATGAAGCTTGTTGATGAGGATTCTCAGCTCTTCTTGTCCTTGTGCCAAGTTTTGGATGAGAGTCATCTGGCCCACCAGTTGTCCCATCATATGGACTTTCATTATGGCTATCTCAGTTCGTAGCAGCTCCAACTGATCATCTTTGTTGCCCTCAGGATTCCCCGTGATCATGCCCCTAGTGAGGAGAGATTTCACTTCTTCCTGCCCCTTGGATAGGTTCAAGAACATCTCTTGAAGTTGAGCATTTTGAGCCTGGATGTCCTTGATAGTCTTCTCTAGAGCCATCTCTACTGAAATAAACAGTAGGAAGATAAGGAGACCTTTGGGAGAAACTTGTCATGATATGATGCATGATATGTGGATGTATATTTCCAAGGATCTCGCGGGTTAAACACAAGAAAAAGTTAGAGTTTGAAACTTGATCAACATCTTTGATTGGAGAACTTTGTATCAGTGGATGTCTTTCCACGAGAATCAAGCTCACCATGTCAAGTGGGTCATAGCCCCTGACCCAGGTTGTTGTACTTGATCTTTGACGGCGTTTGTTTAGAGGAAAATGAATCCTCTCGCCCTTTGAAAGACGTCTAGTTCAACGTGACCCTGCATCAAAGACCCTCGAGATCCTTGAAATGGTTATTGAAAATGCTATGGTATGATGTTATGATTTTATGTACAAATATGCAAGGTAAGCAAGTGTATATACAAATAATTATATTCACACAAAGCAGATAAGTCCTTAGGTTTAGGCTTGTATGGAGCTTGTAGGTAAATACCCTCTTGAAGTTTTGTTGGCTCAACTTGTCCTAGAAATAGTAATCGGGTTCTAAGGAGCTCAATATCACTGGATTATTTCCTTGTTCACTGTTTCAATTTAGCCTCTTACCGGTGACCGAAATATTCCAAGGAAACAACCCTCAATGAGTGTAGTATCGAGTATCAACCAATTTTCAGCTATACACCGAAACCGGTCATCTCACTACGTCCTAATGGCCAAGTTGGTCAAGTAAGGTTCTAAGGTCAGTTGATGCTTCATGACACCATGCGGCGGCCCCGTACTCTCCTTGATTCGACTCAAGGGTTACTGGTACCAACCAAAGTGCCACATCAACGTAGCTACTGCTTCAACCATTTCGGTATACGCCACACAGTTCCCTCACAATTTATTGCTACTTACCTAAAAGGTGCCCCCAAATCCGGGTGTAGGATTCAAACCCAAACAATATAACCAAAGTCTAAAGCAAACAAGTCGAGTAAGATAAGCATGTAAAGGTGATCTAAAACCCTAAGGTAACCCCACTTTTATATAATTCCCCAGCAGAGTCTCCAGTTCTGTGATACGGTGGGAGAACTGACTTGATGTTTTCCGTTTCGTTCGCACTTGTGCAGATAGCAAGAGTCGCCACCGAATTTTCTTTTATCCAAAAGGAAAGGTAAAAAAGCACAGGAAAGACCTTTCGAGAATTTTCTCGGGTTCGGGGGGTAGATTATGAAAAGGGAAGGTATTAGCACCCTTTTCATCCATGGTTTTCCATGGGCTCTTAGTTACTCGTTTAGATCACTTGCTTTTGTTTGATTGTGTGCTTGTGGTGTGTGTTTTGAAAGTATTTTGGAAAATTTCTTTGTAATGGTTCTCGTCTCTATAAGAACGTATACAAAGTTTTATTTCGAAAAAATGGTTCAAAGATGTGTTTGTGAATCGTGTTTCGAAAAGTGTTTTGAAAAAGAGGTTTTGCCATGGTTCTCGTCTCTATAAGAACGTATACAAAATGTTTTAACTTTTTGAAATTGTTTTGAAATGGAAGTGTAGGTGTAAAAGTTTTTGTCGTGAGCAAGCGAGTAACTAAGAGAAAATCTATCTACTCGAAAGGTCTTAAGTTGTTCTTTTCTTCTTCCTTTTAATGGTGCTATCTTACCATTGATTTGGTAAGAAGCCCCACCATTGGATGTAAAGGGACAGGAGCGGGTCAATTTTACAATCATTGAAGGCAACTTGTGAGACGCTCTAGCAATTTTTGTAAGGGACAAGATCATTTTAATCGAAGGCAACATCGAGGGTCATCGAGGGACTACGATCTTTGTTTATCAAAGGGTCATTGCTAGAGTGTCTCATATTCGAGGGACATGATTGTATTTTCGAGGCAACGAGCGGGGTTACCCTAGAGGTGCGCGTGTGAAAAAGTGTGTTGGTTTCAAGTTATTTATTCTTTGATTAGGTCATCTAGCGATTGATTTTTGAATCTTGCCATACATGCCTAATTACTATACAGTATATGGAAAACAGTAAATTGCGAGAATTGAAATTCTACGCTATTACAACAGTATCCGGGAATGGGGGTACAATTATTACAAATGGGGATGAATCAAATGAAAATAGCAATGTCCAAATATCAAACAATACAACCAAATCGAATTGTTGTGCGATTTAATACAAAGCTATGATAATTTATGAAATAAAGTCAACAAGATATGAAATGGAATGTATTTACTTGAAAAGAGAAAAAAATAAACCTATTCTAAAAAATTGATTATAGTCTTTATTAATATTTTTTGTGTATTTTATTAATTATATAAAAAAAGTTTTAAAGAAATAAAACTAACTAAATTAATGTTTTTTTGGTGTTTTTATTAAATGTAAAAAAAATTAATAAAGACAAATTATAAAAAAGAAAATGATAAAAAATTAACTTCAAGACTTAAATTAATTTAATAAAAAAAATGTATTGAGTTTTATTAGTATATCATTAACAAAAAAAGAAACAAATTAACTAACAAATGACAAATGGGCTTAAGGGATTTAAAGGATTCTTGACCCAAAGAAAAATTGTCATTGTTGAAACAAAAAGAAACAAGGCCAGATGGGAGGGGACAAAACGCGTTTGGGCTTTAGGGAAATGGGAGCAAAACCGGCCCAAGGCCCTTTAACTTTGTTTAACGTTTTTTGATTAGGGGAAACATGAATTAGGGTTTGTGGTTTTGTTGCTCACAGCGGCGCCGCTTCTGACCGTCTCTTCCTCTTCTCCCTCTCGTTCATCTTTCTCACTAAATGTCCCTCTTCTTCTTCCTAATCTCATGAACAAAAACCTCTCTTGGCCTCTCCGACTCAAACTGATTCACGTTTTTTTTCTTCTGGAAACCCTAGGTTCTGAAATGGATTTGTCTAAAAGGTTTGAAATTTGTTTTGATCTGATCTTCCCCTCACTTCCGTTGCCGGAGCTCCTCTCAACCTCACTTCCTAAACAAATGCTAACGGCTTTGTTCTTGAAAGGTAAAGTTTTGTTTTTGGCTTAACAATTTCATTGGTTTTGTATGTTTTGTTTGTTAATCAGGCTTATTGTCTTATTGAGATGCAGAAAAATAATGTTATGAGGAAACCATACCTGTTTGGGATTTTTATGGAATGGAAGAGGATAGTGAGATTGAGGGAAGCGATGCTCCTTGGTGGCCGGAGACGGGGGAAGAAATGATGATTGGAAGAATGCGTGCTTCTGGTAACCTTTTATTTTTCTATCTTCTATGTTGAATGATGATGATGATGATGCTGAGACTTTGTGATTGTTCTATTTTTAACAGTTTTGATACTTTGTTCTGGAATTTGGTTTTGTGATGATGTTTTTCTGGGATGATGTTATTGTGCCTTTGACAGTTGGATGTTGTGTTTGAAATTTTTTTTGGTTATGAACTGTTGAAATGGTTTTACAGTTTAGAGGTTTTGGGTTTGGAAATGTTTTTGAGAATGGTTGGTGATTGCTGGTTTTGACAGTCTGGAGGTTTGATATTGTTGGAATGCTTTTTACTGTTTGGGTTTGACAGTTTTGAGGTTGGATTTTCTAGTTTTTGTTTTGGTTACAGTTTGGCTTGGTATGTTGTTGTTACAGTTGCAGGTTTGGTTTGGGATATTGGTTTGTAACAGTTTTGAGGATTTTTATGGTTTGAACTTGTTAGTTATCAACAAGTTTTTTTTGTTATTGTAAGCTTGACAGGTTTTGTTGACTGTTTATTTGAACTGCTTGACAGTATTTTGAAGGTTATGTTTGTGGCCTTGAAATCAAGCTTGGGATATTGGTTTGAAATGTTACAGGCTTGGTTTAGGATATTGGTTAACAGGTTTTGGTTGTGTTTTATGGAAGATGGAAGTTTGACAGTTTTTGATACTTCAGATTTTTTGTTGTTGTAATTTCTGAGTTTGATAAAAATGTCTTCCCTTCCTTTGCTTTAGCCTTGTCCATTGTTATATTCAGGCTGCTTTTGTTTGAAATTATGGGAGGGAAAAATAGATTTTTAAGTCAATTGTGGGAGGGGAAAATAGATTTTTAGAGTTTCAAGAAATTGTTAAAAATAAAAATTTACATTAGAGTTTCAAGAAATTGTTAAAAATAAAAATTTATCAACATCTTTTTAGGTCAATTGTGGGAGGGGAAAATAGATTTTTAGAAGTTGATTTGAACAATCTTCCGATTAATCCAAGAGAGAAGATAAAATTTTGATGTTATCATCCAAATGACCGAGATAACATTCAATTAGCTTATTTGCAAAAAGGATATTGTCAACCAAGAGAGTATGATTTTCCAAAAAGAAAAATTGGATCTCTTTTTAGTAAGTTTAATAGTGGTTGGTTTTTAGAATTTAAAAGTTGATTAGGATATAGTGTGTCAAAAGATGCTGTATTTTATTTACGTTGTTATCTCATGAGATTCAATATTGGAGAAAAAAAAGTAGTGATGTTTTTTTCATTAACGATTTTTCAAATTGTAAGAAAAAGGAAATGTTAGTTATAAATGTTAAAAAATTTAAGATTAAATATACAAATCTCGTTTTTAATATTAGTGAGATTTGTTTTTTTCAATTATGTGCACATGAAATATTTTTAATTATTTATTTATTTTTAAAAGTCCATGTGGACTTTTTTATATACTTTTTTAATTATTTTTTTAGGTTTTCTTTAATTTTTTTATGAATTATTATTTTTAAAATTTAAGTTATCAAAATATGATATTAGGGCTTAAGTCCAATTCTCTTTCAAGAGCAGTCCAACACTTAATACTATTTTACTTCGTGTCATATAGATGACTTGTGGTGTATTTTCTGTAATTTTTTTTCTTAAAATAAATTTTGTCATTTGAAAAAATTAAAAGGAGAGTAATTAATAAAAATAATGCTTCATTAATATGATTAAAGAAAAAAACGTCCCATCATATTCTGTCACGCGAAGGTTCATTTTTGTTTATAGCGGGAAAAGTTTCTACAGTTTTTGAGATGAAAATCAAATCACAACTTTAAAGGGCAAATTGGGAAATAAAAAAGCTTCTTCACATTCCACATAACAACAACAACAACGCGTTCAGTTAGTATCTCCAATGGCACAAAGAAGAGTTAGAAAAAGGGTTTACGCTATTCCTCGTGCTCCTGACGGAAGTGCTTTTTTCAACTGGTGACTCTTTTTTCTACTCTCTACTTTTTCATTCTTTTCATTGATTTTTGTTCTTACAAATATTTGATTTGGTTCAATGTTGTTGCAGTGGAAAATGTGGAGTTTCTGTTGCTATTTCTTTGGCTGATATGCATCTTTGTGAATCCGATAAAATCCATTACAATTTTTTTCAACCAGAACCACCTCTTGAAATCTACGATCTACCACGTTCGCCTTTCCGTCTTTTTATGTAATTTTCATTCTCACCCGATGCTCTTTTTTTTTTTCATCTTGTATTTTTATGCAAGGTTTTAAAAAGCCGTCGCCGTCACCGTCACCGTCGCGTAAAGCATTTTCCGATGGCGGTTCGGATAGGGACAATTTTTTTAGAACAATGTATTCATTAATTTTCTTTATTAGGGAAAGTTTTTCTAGAGGTAAAGAAATGGAAAGTTATTTTGAAGTTGAGAGATTGGGCTTTGAAATGTGGCAAAATATGACTGAGATGGTAATTATATATATATATATATATATATATATATATATATATATATATATATATATATATATATATATATATATATATATATATATATATATATATATATATATATATATATATATATATATATCATTTTTTATTTTCATATATACATATATATGTGTGAAATTTGTTAAACATGTTTTGTATTTTCTATTTAGGACAAGTTACCATATACCTCACATGCTAATTTGTTGGACGATTATCACCGACGAGCTTTGAAGCGCGAGGCTAATGAGATTATAAAGGTGACTTTAAAATGCAAATGTTGACATTAATTAGTTTCTATTAGAAAGAGAATTTTTTGTTATGAATTCAATTTGTTTGTTATTCAGCTATTGAGCGGTTACTCTTACGAATCATATCTTATTGATGGTATGAAATAGAAATGTTAGTCTGGAGTGTAAAAACTATAGTGATTATTGGTGTGAGACATTGAAGCAAACAAAAGATAGTATTTACTCTCAAACTTTAGTTATGTAAGTAGATATTGACCAACAAAGTTGTAGAAGCGGAATGTAATTTTTAAATTTCATTTTTTGTTCATGTTATTTTTATGTGGATTTAGATTTAATGCATGTAAAATATCCTTGCATTTGCTATAAGGCAACTAATTTCAATATGCTTATTTTAGATAAACTATGGAGCTGAGTCACTATTGGTTGAGAATTTTGAGAAGGTTTGTTTACTAAATCTCAATTATTTTCTTGCATTATGTTACTTTTACACAAAGATAATGTTAAATCTTTGTCTTCTAAATCTCAATGATATTTTAAATTTTGGTTGTTTGCTACTTTTATACATAATAATATTAAATTTTTGTTTGTTTGAATGGTTTGCAGCCTCAAAGAACTTTAGAGAAATCTAAGACGACTCCAAAGCATGGGTTTTTATACAGGGATCATGGAGTCTATTACGCTTGGTTATCTTGCGGTGAATTATCATAAATTAGGATTATCTCGTGGTAAATTATGATAAACTTTTTTGATTAGACAATTTTATATATGATGCACATGAGACTTGTTCATATTTTTTTTGTGATTATCTTATGTTAAGATAGAAGATGCTAATTAGACGACTGGTTTTTTTGTTTATGTAAACACTTTTTGGTGGTTAATTTGCCATTACTTAACCACTCCTCAATGATCTCATTTTGATCATGTTTTTTGAGTTTATGTTTTTGTAGAGGTTTAAATTTCCCTTTCTCCCTTATTTATGTTTTCAACGATATATCGTTAATGATATAGTAGGATTTATTTTTTTATATTCTTTATTGAATTAATCAATAATTTTGTTAGGTATTTATTTTAAATTAGACTATTTTTTGTGGTCGGGTTATTTCTCAATCATTTTGAAATTAAATAAGAATGAGAACAGTGTAAAAAAAACTAATAGGTCCAGAAATAGTAACAATTAAATAATTAGAATTATATAGTATGAATTGAAATTTTATTAAGAAATTAACACATGGGTAAAAAAACAATAGCAATTAATTAATTGAAATGATTTAATAGAAAAATTGACGAAGCATAGAAAGGTCAGAAATAAAATAAAAAATTGTAATGAAGCATTTATAATAATTTTTTTTCATTTCTTATTTTGATTTCTATTCAAACACTTTATATTTATAATTTTATACTATCTATTCAATTAGTTTTTTTTTTAATTTCACATTTTAATAAATATTTTAAACATGATTCTTAATATACTTTAACTATTAATATTTTGATCTAATTATTTAATGATCAAATTATTTTATTTATAAGAAAAATAGAATGTCGAAAATTTAAATCCAATCAAATATTAATTAAGTTGAACTAATAATATTTTTAATCTATTAATTATAACAGAGATGTAAATAACTATTAAATTAATGTACTTATTTTAAAACTTTTTTCTTCTATATGTTGAACATAGACAATTAGTTTTGATTTTCCTATTTAGTTGTAATATTTCTATCATATAAAGAGTTTAAAAATGATAGAAAATAGTATCATTATTATTAATAAAAATAGATATCACTTTTATCTCATAGTATACCATGTTTCCTTTCTTAACTAATGTGCATTTAAAAAAAATATATAATTGAATGCACTATTTTTTTCTTCGAAATAGTCGTTACACGACTAATCTTAAATGTAGAAACTTTTTGTGATTTTTTTTTATTTTATAAAAAAACCTTTTATACTATTAAATTTAAAAAATATAAATATTCGTAAGAGACATATTTTAAATTAAACATTTCGTTTAGTGAGACTTAGTGAGACTTAATATTTTCTCAATCGATAATAAATCAAAATGGTTATATTAATAAGTAGTGGTAATCGTTGACATTCAAAATGGTAGTTTCGATGGTTAGAGTAATTGATCGTATGTGAAGTGGATGGATACATGTAAGACTAATGTCAAAGTAAAGTTCAGAGCAAGAGCAAGTAAAGTGAATATGGATGAGTGGATGAATACCTGACCCTCTCATGTGAGAAGGTATTTATAGTCTCCAGTGTTGGGTCAAGATCCATGTATTGGACCAAGTGATTTGGACCCAATAATAAGGACTGTCAGGGTTACATGGTCCAACACACGGTCCCCTCCCTGATAAAGCGCTCCGAAAATATAGGGGCAGTAAACCCGTTATTCTCGGAGGACAAGTGGCGGTTGATGTGACTGTTGATCATGTTCCTTAATAGACATGTGGGGAAAATCTCCAAAGGCTGTCTGACTTGGGCCTGAAGCTATTAGGTCATAGGCATAAACACTGGTTTTGGGCCTGCCCATCCGTGGGCCAAGTGCCAGCCTGGTCCAGAACAAGAGCCCCCCAAGTTATTGCTCTTATACGAGAAAGTGATAACTTAAGGTTAGCTGGATTGTTGGGGAAACGTTGCTCGAAAAAGAGACTATTATTTTAACTCGAGGAGACGTTGCTTGAAGAAGAGAGCGTCTTTTGGGTCGATGAGACGTTGCCTGAGGGGAAGGCTGCTTTTCGGATCGAGGAAATATGGTCGTTAGTTGATTGATCTCCTCGCCCTTCTCCTTAGTGTTGGACAACCTTTGAAAGATTTTCCTCGACTGAGTCGTTGGCTGCCTGCTTTTGCGCACTATTCTCCTTGAGGTGCCCGTGCACTATTCTCCTTGAGGTCTTGAGACCTTACGTCAGCGCGTGGCTTCACGTGGGATTCTTTGAAGTTCAAACGACACGTCCCTTCACGTGTCACACTTGGCGGCTGTTCAGATTATCATCATTGCATGAGGAAGCCTAAAGGCCTAAGCAATGATAACTCTTGGCACGCTACCCGCGTGGTGGGGACTAGCTATAAAAAGGGGGTGAAAGAATTCTCTTGAACATTTTCACTTTTGCTCTCCTTCTGCACCTCCTCTATTCGTAAGCTGCTCCATCGTTGTTGCCATCGTCGTAGGTTTTCCAGTGTTTGTTTGTCTCCAAGTAAGTCATTTTCTTCAAGCTTTGTTAGTTTACTTTACGGTTTCATATGATGGGACGCAGTTTTCTGGCGAATTCACGAGTTCTGGGTGAAGTTTTTTGAATCCTCATGAAGTTTTCGATGAAGTTCATGAACATTTATGACACTTTCGGTGAAGTTCATGAATATTCATGACACTTTCGGTGAAGTTCATGGACTCCAGATGAAGATCCATGAGTTTCGTATGAAGGTTCTTGAGTTTTGGATGAACTTCACGTGGATCTATGTCGGGGATTGGCCCCTCGTGAATTGGGTAGATACAGGCAAACAACTCCATGTTGGGGATTAACCCCTCGTGAACTAGGTAGATACGGGGGAGCTGCCTCTCCTTGTGATCTTATGCTCGCTTAAGGGGGTTGCTTCCTTTGTGGGTTTCAAGGGCTTGAGTCGAGGACCTCCCCTCAAAGTGTTCCTTATCCTTTCACTTGATTTGCGGTGGAATGGTGGATTTGATGATGTCGAATTCAATGTTTTCCCCTGCTTTTCAGGTTAAATGGCTCAATCGGACGAGGTAGTGAATTTGCTCGGTCCTCAGGGTGTAAAAAATGCCAACGCGAGCAACAATTTGGATTGGATTGCGCCCGAGCCCGGGAATATGATGTCCGAATTCATCTACGATGCTTCAGATGCCTTCAATGTTGTCGAGGACAGGGTCGAGGGTGCTCCTACCTTTTGGTTAATTCTCATTTTGTACACGAGTCAGAGGATCTGTCCGGCCTACCTGGGCAAGCACTTTCCAATGTACGAGTTCACTTTCAAGGAGGCGGGGATGCGCCTTCCCTTTACAGCCTTCCAAGTTGGAGTTTTTAGATGGCTACACTTGGCGCCTTCGCAGCTTCACCCGAACGCTCTCGCGTCCATGCGGGCATTCAAGATCGTATGTAGGTATCTTAATATTAATGCTTCTTTATCTCTGTTCTTTCGGATCTTCCACCTCCAGCGGCAAATGATCGAGGGTCTCCAGGCCTGGGTGTCGTTCAAGCAGCACAAAAAGCTGTTTCGACCGTATCTGGAGTTCGTCCGAAATTTCAAGGAAAGGTTTTACGTCAGGAAGCCACTACCAGACGTCGCCGTGAACTCCCTGTACGAGCGTACCATCAAGATTAAGGATGGTCAGGAGGTGACTAAGTTTCAGGAGAGATTCCCCCTAGGTCTTGTTGCAGCGGTAAAGCGGCAAGTAAAAAGTAAGTTATTAATTTATCGGGTGATATTTATATTATATCGTATCGTGTCCACAAAGATTGGTTATTGAATTGTCGTTTGACAGTTCTCTCGTTAATGAGTTTGGGATATAATGGTTTTGTATGTAAGGTGATGAAATTAAAAGTTATACACAAGAAGAATTTCATCATTCGAATAGGATAGAACTCTCGAATTTGTATTTCGTCTACCCCATCAAATACTTAAACTTACTATCCATTTGTACTTAACCTTAACTACTCGTCAATATGATCACGTATCGCTCACACAGAGGTTATTTCTAACACAGAGCGAGATATCAACTGTGTTGCTCCATGTCGACGATCTCTCAGCATAAAACAAAACAACACAGAGGCATTAAGTGTAACACCCTAATTCTACCCGACAATTAATATAAAAATCAGAGTTACACAATTCTGACAACCGAATCAGGATGCTACAATTACAACTTAAAACAACGGCATTTATTGCAGATACATAACACATTATACTTGGATGAACCAACAACGACATAAATTAATCTTTTAAAATCAACAACTTTCATAACTACGCAGCATAATCAATTATTCAACTTAAAGGAATATAACATCTTTATTCAACTAAAACAACTTCAAATAACAGTTATTTAACGAACAATAACTTAAAGTGCAGCAACTGAATAATAACAACAATAAATTAGCAAGCGTTCACCCCCCCGAGTGTTACGTATCAGAGCAATGACACCGACTCGAACTACTGAAGGTAAACCACCTTCACTCTGGATTACCTGCAGGTTACCAACATCAGGGTAACATTCAAACATAAGGGGTGAGATATTGAACAATATAATAGAACGTATGATAAGTAAAACATTAGAATCAGTTCATACATATTCACCACTTCTCAGATTTTAGCAACATAAGCATAATCAACTCAACCACACAACTACTCAGAATGTAACACATAATGCAACTTGTCTTTATACAAATGCATGTGGTACTAACGGAGCAGAACTCTCAACTTAAGAATCTGCCAATAAATAGAGGCATCAACAAGGCATAAGCCTTCAACTTAATATTTTTCCAATCTAGGCCAACTTAATGAGAATCAACTCCAACCTGATATGCGATGTATGCGACACGACATGAACGTAGCAACAACAACAACAAACAACAACTCAACATAAATCAACATTAGCTATAAGCCTACAACATCAACAACAATTCAACATAAATTCAACATAAATCAACATTGGCTATAAGCCTACAACATAATGTCTGCCAATAATTAGATGCATCTTAACATAATTTATCAACCTACAAGTTCTCAATTCAGAACAACTTATACAACACTGGTATCAACCAAACTAACATGGACGACCAATAGGGATAGGGAAACTACGTGCCCCTCGACATGCACATCAACTAAGACAAAATAATAACTGACTCCATACTCCTCGACACACACATAAACAAAGCAGAATAACAACTAACTTATACTCCTTGGCCTAACCTGCAACTTCATGCCGCTCTACAATAGTACCGTTCTCCTTGGCACGTCTCGTAGCCTAATGTCGCTCGACATCTAACACATATATTCTTCGACACATCTTGCAGCCTAAATGCCGCTCGACACCTAACACCATCAACATCCTCCTTGACCACGAATTCCAGTCAACATCATAGAACAATACAATAACATAACAACCAGCACAACACAATCCATGTTTCCGGCCAACTTCTTGGAATAACACATCAACAAAAAACTATATCTACTTCCAACATATTCACTAATTGTACAAGACAGTCACGTTGAACCCTTCCTATAATGACCACAACAACAATTTACTATTTTTCTTGCCAACCGCTTGGAATCTCACAACGTCCTAACAACCGCATCAACGGGTAAAATCTACACTAACCTAATCATCGATTATACCAGGCAATTATACAGACAGCTCAAACCGCCCACAACATAACAATCGGGCAACTTGCTAAAACAATTTCATTAAACAGTCGTACGGTGACTCCCTAAACGACCACAACATGAGGAAACAGGAAACTTCAATAACAAATCCAGAAACACCAACGCACACGGTCATGCAAACAATCAATTCCCACATAATACACATCATAAATCCCATTATACGGTCAGAACTCCACCCTTACCTGGATTGAAGGTCTCTCTACCAAAATTCCAGCCGACAACCTTGTTTTGATCCGCTCGACACCAGACAGCTTGCTCCTCTCTCCGCCTAGCTCTTTCGGTCAATGTACAAATGCTTAATCACCAACTAAATCAATCTTTGTGTCACCTTAACCTTATATCAGCAACCTATTGAGCTTAACTTTTACACCCCCACTTTATTACTTCCAACCAATAAAATAGGCCCAACATAATTATTCCATTAATTCCAACATTATTATTATTATTAATCAACTAATTAATTAATTAATAATAATCTAACAACTTATGCCAAGAATTCTCAACGTCTCACAACTTCAATAAGTAATCCAAAAATAATTAATTTAAATAATTAATTAAATAAATAGGCGTTACATTAAGATTCGATACGTAATTGATTACTAAGCCTAAATCTATCTCTAGAATATAAGCCCAATAGATATTCATCCTAAATCCTGATTCAATCCGTCCATCTTTGCAACGACTCAAACCCAGACACTTAGCAAGCTAACAAGGATAAACATCAATAAAAATTTGTAAAGAAGGTTTTATACAACACCATGAGCAATAAATATACATATAATCAAGGTAAAGTTACATACAAAGTCCAATAAATAATGGTTACAAAGAGAGGAAGAGGAGAACAAACCAGATTTCCCGCGGTGTCAAACACGGTCCATCAAGCTTACGACCCCAGATCATCCATTTACAAGCCACAAATGTTGTTATCTAAGCTCTAACTATCAAAAATGAAGGTGATGGAATTTGGGAACAAATACCCCAAAAACCATCCTTCTCCAAAATGAAATAAAATGAAATATAAACAAAATTGTGATACGCAACCGTTGCCCGGTGACACAACTCACGTCACCCGATGACAACTTCTATACACTTGGCCCAGGTTGCACCATGCATGCAACTTGGGAAAATATATTTCTCTCGCCCGACGACAGATACACATCGCCCGACGTCACTAGGCAGAAGCAACAGGGAAATTTTGCCTACAAATTTTGCCCGACGATAGGAACTTTCGCCCGACGATCCATGACAGTCCAACAACTCTGTTGCTTTCTTGCATAACTTCCTCTGGCTCCAATCTTCGTCTTATTCCTTTATTGATCCCCAAAATTCATCTTGGAGCTTTATTCCTCTTGCTCCAACAATGCTCAAATACCTACAAAACATATACAAAACTTAATCAAATGATACACTTTATACACGAAAACACATTATACACAAACTAAACGTACTTATACATAAAGTTGGATTATTCAACCGATATTAACAACAAAGAATCAATAAGTGCAACAAAAAGTATATACAAAATAACTACACTTTTGCACTTATCAAACTCTCCCCAACTTGAATCATTGTTTGTCCTCAAAAAGAATCATATAACCCAAAGAACAAAGAATGATAAATCAAAGAATCACGAATCAACAGGTTTTGAAAACAGAAAACAAATGCAACTATTCAAATGAAAAACAACACACACAAAGTAAATACTTAACACTAAACTACGACTATAACATAACACGAAACAAATGCTAAATACAAAAATTATGCCTAACATTCTAAAACAATACTATGTTAGAACATAGTTTGATTCTACAACCCTTAGTTAGAGTTTTGATGATAACAAATACAAAGAACAAATAAAAAATACAAAGAACAAATATGCACCCTAAAAATTATGTTTTGTGTATGCAGAAGTTCTGATCAAAGCAGCATCAGAAGATAAGCCATAAGAGCTACACGCTGAAGCAATCAGAACCTGCGCTGAAGATTGATGACCAGAACCTGCGCTTAAGCTAAGTAAACTCTGATTCTGAACAAGAACATGTTAATCCAAGTCATCAATATTCTGAAGCATCAGCAGCAGGCAAGGATGTAAGATTCTGAAGCGTTACTGATCATTCAAGACAGCATCAATTCCAACGGCTTCCTTCAGACAGGATCTTCTCCAAATGGAAAGTGAGTTAATGACATTAAACACGCTTGATGATCAACATAAATCCATTGCCTATATAAACAAATCAATGTTCAAATCATTCACGATTTGCATATACCACTCACGCATATTCAAAAAGATGCAAGCAATATTCATCATATTTCCAAGCTATAATTTTGTGTAAATTATCACAGTTGTGATAACAATTTTTGTAAAGAAAACAATAACACACATTCTTGTATGTTTGTTTTGAAACAGTGTTCCTTGAGATTAACCGGATTGTGGTTGTACTCAAGAAGACTTTAACAGTTGTTAAAATAGTGATTGTAATCCTTTTGAGATTAGTGAATTAAGACCTCGTTGGAGAGAGGCGAAATCACCTTGACGGGTGGACTGGAGTAGTTTGAGATCAAATGAACCAGGGTAAAAATACTGTGTCATTGCGCTTTTGATTTCAAGTTTTCAATTCAACCCCCCTTCTTGTGTTTTTCACATCTTCAATTGGTATCAGAGCGCCTGGTTCTGAGCTTAAACACTTAACCGTGTCAGTACAAGATCCAAGCTTCAGAAAAAAACTATGGTGGGACCAAGCCAAAACATCAACAATGACTACCATGAAGACAAGGACAGATTCAGTGGCAAACCTCCAATCTTTGATGGAGAAAACTTTGACTACTGGAAAGACAGAATTGAGAGTTTCTTTCTGGCCCATGATGCTGATCTGTGGGACATGGTGACTGATGGATACACGCACCCAGTGGATGGACGCGGTCAGAGGATAGATAGAAAAATGATATCTGACCAGCAAAAGCGTGAATTCAGAAACCACCACAAGGCCAGAACAATACTCCTCAGCGCCATCTCATACTCAGAATATGAGAAAATATCAAACAAAGAGATTGCCAAGAACATGTTTGACTCTCTGAGAATGACGCATGAAGGCAACATTCAAGTCAAAGAAACCAAGGCCTTTGCACTCATTCAAAAGTATGAGGCATTCAAGATGGAAGATAGTGAATCAATAGAAACTATGTTTTCAAGATTCCAAATCCTTGTTGCTGGACTGAAGGTTCTTGACAAAGGGTATTCTACTGCTGATCACGTTAAGAAGATCATCAGAAGCTTGCCCAAGCAATGGAGGCCAATGGTCACAACACTTAAGCTAGCCAAAGATCTCAACAAAATATCTCTGGAGGAACTTGTCAGCTCCCTCAGAAGTCACGAGATAGAGCTAGAAGAAGATGAGCCTCAAAAGCAAGGTAAGCCACTAGCTTTAAAATCTAATAGAAAATTTGACTCTAAGGTTTTGCAGGCCGTGGAAGAAACTTCTGATGGATCCTCATCAGAAGAAGATGGACTGTCTCTCCTCTCCAGAAGGGTGAACCAACTGTGGAAGCAGAGACAAAGGAAATTCAGAAATCCTAGAAGATCATAGAATTAGAATGAATCCTCCTCCAGATACAGAAAGTATGAGTCCTCGTCTGGACATAGAAGATCTAAAGGTTCTTCAGGATACAGAAAGTCAAATAACAAGGACATCATCTGCTATGAGTGTAACGAGCAAGGGCACTACAAAAGTGACTGCCCAAGGCTTCAGAAGGAGAAGCCCAAAAAGAAGTTCTTCAAGGAAAAGAAGAAAAGCCTCATGGATACATGGGATGATTCTGACACCTCTGAAGCTGACTCAGAATCAGATGATGAAAGAGCAAACATAGCTCTCATGGAAAACGTATCAGAAGACAGTGAAGCTTCTGGTTCAGACTCAGAATCAGACACTGAAGAGGTATTTCTTGACTTTACCATTAATTTTACTAAGGCTGAACTTGCAGAAAGTATAAATGAAATTCTGGAAAGGTATCAGCAAATTAGAGTCAAACTCAAGAACTTGAAAAGGGATCTTGCCTCTGACTCTGAAAAGTATGAGAGTCTCAGATTAGAGAATTCTGAGTTAAAAGAAAAAATTTCAAAATTAGAAAATGATTTGCAAAACTCTCAGAAGGAAACAATCTTAGAGACTCCCAGTAATGCTGATGAGATCATCAAAGAGTATGATCACAGCTTTCGGAAATTTCTAGCTAAAAACATAAACAGAAGCAAGATGGCTTCAATGATCTATGGAGTTAGCAGAAATGGCAGAAAAGGAATAGGATATCAAGGTAAGGTATCTACACCTAAAAAGGCCATGGACTTAGTTATAAAACGCACAACACTCAAATCACACTTTATATATGGGCACACACATGACATAAAATACACAAGTAGTGATTATTCTGTCAAACCAAAATTCAATCAGAATTTTGATAAAACTAACAAATCAGGACCCAAGAAAATATGGGTACCTAAGGATAAAATTATACATGTAGCAGATATCTTTAGCAGCAAGGCTAAGACACCAGTCATGGTACCTGGACTCTGGCTGCTCGCGACACATGACGGGAAGAAGGCACATGTTCCAAAGCCTGGAACTTAAGCCTGGAGGCTACATGGGCTTTGGAGGCAATCAGAGAGGAAAAATCATTGGCTATGGAACAATAGGTAATGGAAATCTTCCCTCTATAAATAATGTATTATCAGTTGATGGATTAATGCATAACCTGTTATCCATAAGTCAATTAAGTGATAACGGTTATGATATAATCTTTAATCAAAATTCATGCAAAGTTGTTAGTCAGAAAGATGGGACTATCCTATTTAATAGAAAGAGGAAAAACAACATTTATAAAATAAAACTTTCTGAGCTAAAGAGTCAGAATGTAAAATGTCTACTTTCTGTTAACAACGAGCAATGGGTCTGGCACAGAAGATTGGGGCATGTTAGTATGAGAAGAATATCTCAGATTAACAAACTCAATCTGGTCAGAGGACTTCCTAATTTGAAGTTCAGCTCAGATGCTCTGTGTGAAGCATGTCAGAAAGGCAAATTTGCAAAACCTGCTTTCAAACCCAAAAATGTTCTTTCTACCTCTAAGCTATTAGAACTTCTACACATTGACTTATTTGTACCAGTAAAAACTGCGTCAGTCAGTGGCAAGAAGTATGGGTTAGTAATCGTAGATGACTATAGCAGATGGACATGGGTAAAGTTCTTAAGACACAAGGACGAGTCACACTCTGTGTTCGTTACCTTCTGCAACCAAGTTCAGAATGAAAAAGATCTTAGAATTGTCAAAGTCAGAAGTGATCATGGTGGGGAATTTGAAAATAAAAATTTTGAATTATTTTTTAATGAAAAAGGCATCTTGCATGACTTCTCTTGTCCTAGAAATCCCCAACAAAATGGAGTTGTAGAACGAAAGAACAAAACATTGCAAGAAATGGACAGAACCATGATCAATGAGACTAACATTGCTAAGATCTTCTAGGCAGAGGCAATTAACACAACATGTTACATTCAGAATAGAATCTCCATAAGACCTATTCTGGAAAAGACTCCATATGAACCGTGGAAGAACAGAAAGCCCAACATTTCTTATTTTCATCCATTTGGATGCACAAGCTTTATTCTTAATACAAAAAATTATCTGAACAAGTTTGACTCTAAAGCAAAAAAGTGTATTATGTTAGGATACTCTGAACGCTCAAGAGGGTACAGAGTATACAATACAGAAACACAGATTGTTGAAGAGTCAATCAGTGTTAGGTTTGATGATAAGCTTGACTCTCAAAAGTCAAAGCAGAATGAATTTCCTGCAGGTATGGAAGTTGAACTCATAGGTACTGAAGACAGCTCGTCAGAAGTTCTCAACAGAGACTCTCCCTCAACATCAGAAAGAGTTATTGCAAGCAATCCGGCACCTTCTGTTGATCAACTTCAGAAAAGGCTATCCAGAAGCAGCATTGCTCGCCTAGAAGATACAATACTGGGAAAGAAGGATGATCCAATCAGAACAAGATCAACATTCAGAAACTCTGAAGAATCCTTCATGGGACTGGTCTCTCTGATTGAACCAAAAACTATTGATGAAGCGCTTCTGGATAATTACTGGATTCTGGCAATGCAGGAGGAACTGAATCAATTCACCAGAAATGACGTATGGGATCTGGTTCCCAAACCAAAAGGATTCAACATCATTGGAACAAAGTGGGTGTTCAGAAACAAACTGAACGAGCAAGGATAAGTCATCAGAAACAAAGCATGACTGGTAGCACATGGTTATAGTCAGCAAGAGGGGATAGACTATACAAAAACCTTTGCTCCAGTCGCCAGGTTAGAATCTATCAGACTTTTAATATCATTTGTTGTAAACAATGGCATCACTCTGTATCAGATGGATGTCGAAAGTGCATTCTTAAATGGCTATATAGATGAAGAGGTATATGTGCACCATCCCCCTGGGTTTGAGAATTCCAAAAATCCAGAATATGTTTTCAAACTAAAGAAGTCACTCTATGGTCTGAAACAAGCTCCCAGAGCTTGGTATGAAAGACTAAGTAACTTCCTGTTAGAAAAGGAATTCACCAGAGGGAAAGTGGACACAACCTTATTCTGTAAGACAGTTAAGAATAACATGTTAGTATGTCATATTTATGTTAATGACATCATCTTTGAATCTACTAAACCCTCTATGGGAAGAGAGTTTGCTAAATGTATGCAGGCAGAGTTTGAGATGAGCCTAATGGGGGAACTCAAGTTCTTTCTGGGCATTCAGATAAACCAAACTCCAGAAGGAACTTACATTCATCAGAGCAAATATGTCAGAGAACTTCTGAAGAAATTTGATCTCTCATAATGTAAGCCCTCAAGGATTCCAATGCACCCCACGTGCATTTTGGAAAAGGAAGAGGTAAGTATAAAGGTAGAACAGAAGGTCTATAGAGGTATGATTGGTTCTCTTCTCTATCTGACGGCTTCAAGGCCTAACATTTTATTTAGTGTTTGCTTATGTGCTAGATTCCAATCAGATCCTAGAGAATCTTACTTAACAGCAGTTAAGCGAATTTTCAAGTATCTGAAAGGTACTACTAATCTGGGTTTGTTTTTATAGAAAATCAAATGATTACAGCTTAGTAGGATATTGTGACGCTGACTTCGCTGGAGACAGAGTAGAGCTTAAAAGCACTTCTAGAAGCTGCCAGTTTCTGGGAGAAAATCTGATCTCATGGACCAGCAAGAGACAGTCCACAATAGCACTATCAACAGCAGAAGCTGAATACATAGCAGCTGCTGGATGTAGCACACAAATGCTCTGGATGAAAAGTCAACTTGAAGACTTCAACATATTTGAGAGTAACAGTCATATCCTCTGTGACAATACTTCTGCTATTTGTCTCAGTAAGAATCCAATTTTACATTCTAGGGCTAAGCATATAGAAATAAAACATCATTTTATTAGGGACTATATTCAGAAAGGGATTCTTAGCTTAAAATTTATTGACATAAACCATCAATGGGCTGATGTATTTACAAAACCTCTTTCTGAAGATAGGTTTAACTTCATTCTGAAACATCTCAGCATGAAGCTATGCCCAGAATAAAATGTTTTATTTACATATCTTAACCTTCAGAACTTTGTTATTTTCTGTGAACTACTGATCAACCTGTCTTCAGAGTTTAGAACTACAGATTGCATCAGAATCTATCCATGAAGATCTGAACGTTTCATTTCAAGGATAGAAGCGTGCAATTCACATAATCAAACAGTTGTCATCCATTCATCAGCCACTTTCTGAGGCTGAACACGCGTTCAATTTTCTGAAAGGTTAAAGGCGCTGATTGGATGCATTGAGACACTTGTCAAGGGTAACCATTCAAGTACCTTTCTAAATCTCCTAATTTCAGGTGTCATTAATGCTTATAATCATGACTAATTATTTCTTTTTCTTATTTTTTACGTTTTCAAGAAACCTATTTAAACTCAAAATTCACTTTTCACATTCACTTTCTTTTACTCTCATCAATATTTTCTATCGTTTCAAGTTACTACTTTCAAAAACCCTCTTCATCTTCCTCAAAATCTCGTGTGAACAATGGCTTCTTCAAGTGTCAAAAATGTCAGTGCTCATGAATCTGCTTCAATGGAACAGTATGAAGAACCCTACAGAACGCTTCTCACACCCATTGATAATCTGGAAGTTCTCTCAGAACTGATTATTGATTTTGAAAGCTTGCAAGAAAATGGCTTCAATCTGTATGAAGACGTTACTGCTCAAGGATGGAACGAGTACTTTGACCGTCTATTGGGGCCAACCTTTCCCATTATTGTCAAGGAATTCTGGATACATGCTTCTTCTTCAAATCATCAGGTTACTTCTTATGTCACGGGGAAGAAAATTGTCATTACAAAAGACCTAATTGCAAAGCTTCTTAGATACAATGGTGGAGATGTCAGATGCATTGACATGGATGAGAGATGCTCTGATGTTAGCTCTATTGCAAGGAAATTTTTTACTCATGGACTACCCTCCAGTAAAATTAGAGATTCACCACCGAATTTAGGCCAAAATCATTCTAGGGTGTATCAACCACAGGAAGCCAACAAGCTCTCCTGATTATATCAACATTGATCAGCAATTTCTGATCTACTTCATTGCTAAGAGGACAAAGGTAAGTCTTCCACACTTACTGTTTAATCATCTCAAAACTAGTGTGAAGGAAATAAGAGAAGATGAAAGGACCAAGAGGGATTGGATTCCCTTAGGAAGGCTGATATCAGATATTCTGACAGAGAATAGGCTGATAGAGCATCTGACGGAGGCTCAGGAAATCAGCACATTGGAAGCAATCGCTGGGAAGCCCCTGAACGCTAAAAATCTGAAGAAGATGAAAATCATTGAGAATATCAAGAAGGAACCCATTGTTACTTCTCACGCAACCATCACTTCAAGAAGGATACCTCTGGATGATTTTCCTCTATTTTCTGAGATTGACTCCAAACCAGAAATAATAGTCAGATATCTGGACGCGGGCAATGAAGATGGTACTGCACCAGAAATCAACATCCAGGACTTGCACAAGGATGCTCTAGAAGTTGCTTTAAAGAAGACCAAGAAGAGGAAAGCAACAAGAGAAGGACCCTCTCAGAGGACACCAAAAGCTGCCAAAAAGAAAGGCAATCCCTCTTCCGTTTCTGTTATAGAATCAATAAATGTATCAACATCTGAAGCCATGCCTTCTCAACCAGAAAATCCAACTTCCCAAACATTTGAAGACTTTGACATATGGTTTGATCCATCACAAACTCTAGGTCTGAATGAACCTCACTCCCTTTCTCAAAATCCAAATCCTGAACATGACCAACCAGAACTTGCCAAAGTTCTGTCTGATATTGATTTATTTGACTAAGACTTTTCCTCTCCCTTACCATAAAATCCAAATTCTCAACTCCCAGAAAATACAAACTCTGATACCACACCAGAAATTCTGCAACCATACTCTCTACAAACATAAATTCCTCAACAAGAAATTCCTCATCCACAATCACCTCAACCAGAAATTCCTCAACCCGAAATTTCACAACCACAATCAGCTCAACCAGAAATTCCTCAACCAGAAATTTCACAACCACAATCACCTCAACAAGAAATTCTTCAACCAAAAATACCACAACCAGAAGATCTGAACTCCAACTCACCACAACCAGAAGCTCAACCTTCTGAAAATCAATCTTCTGCTATCCATGAACCAGAACCCCAACATGCTATAACAAACCAATCTGAAGAATCTTCTTCAGATTCTGATACAATCCCAATACCTGGAATCACAGAACCTCTTGCGGTTCGCATGCCTCTCACCATTCATGACATTCTAGAAATTCCTTCATCTCTGGAATCCACACCTCCAAACACCCCCACTAGACCAATCATCATTCCTGACTCTCCCACTCCTTCACCTACTAGCCGCCCAGCTGACAACTTGAGACTTGTCATTGATCCAATCTTGCTGGAAAGACTAGCCTCCACATATCTCAAAACTACCATTCCCAAACCCAAACCAACTGAAACCACATCAGATGTTGGTACAAATTTGTTGATTTTTGAAACAAGAATACAGGAATGGATAAATTCTTTGAAGCATGCTAGTCAAGAGATGACTAATCCTGCTGCTTCTGATTATATATGGACAAGATTCAGAAATTGGCTGAGTTCTGAAACGCTGAAGCTGAAGGAACAGAGTTATGAACAGGTTCAGCAGAACTTTAGTGATAAGCTGAAGGCTTTTCAAGACCAAGTTCTGAGCCAACTGTTCAAGAAAGACATCCTCTCGCTAGATAATACTCCCTAGAAAGAGCATAATCCCTCAGATGAAGTTCAACCAGAATCAGAAAGTCTCTCCCTGACTACAGCTCCAGAAGACATGATTACATCAGAAGAAATGGTTCACTTTGAACAAGCTGCAGAATGCTCTGAGAAACGTCCAACTCCTAAAGAAACCCCAGCACCTTCCTTAGTTATGCAAACTCTGGAAGAGTTGAAGAAAGGAAATGCTCTTATCCATGCAAGGTTGGATAAGCAGGAGGACACGAACAAAGAGATTAAAAGTATTTTGGGTAAACAGGAAGACACTACAAAGGAAATCAGAGGAATTTTGGGCAAGCAAGAAGAGTCTAATACTCAGATCAAGAGCTTGCTGGAAGCGTTGTTCACACATCTTCCCCCCTCCTTCTTAGATTTCTTTTTGAAAATTGTTTATCTGTAACTCTTAATTTTTACCTCTTTTGTTCTGGAACTTGTCATTGCATCATATTTTTTAATATAATTCATCTCTTTTAGTTATGATTATATTGCCTTTTTGATAACCTACAAAAAGGGGGAGAAAGTAAGATATTTTCAATAATGGTTTTCCGAGACAAAAGTCTCAAACATTATGAATTACTTAACCTCTACTTTCTGAAAAGCTTGAACAGGTACAACTTCTGATAGGAGATGCAGCTAAAACTCTGATAAGAAAGAACTTAAGGGAAGTAATCAACTCATGGGGAGTTTCTCTTAAACCTTTTGTTCTTTATTTTTAATTGAAAATTCTAGTTTTTGTCATCATCAAAAAGGGGGAGATTGTTAGAACATAGTTTGATTCTACAACCCTTAGTTAGAGTTTTGATGATAACAAATACAAAGAAAAAATAGCAAATACAAAGAACAAATATGCACCCTAAAAATTATGTTTTGTGTATGCAGAAGTTCTGATCAAAGCAGCATCAGAAGATAAGCCATAAGAGCTACACACTGAAGCAATCAGAACATGCGCTGAAGATTGATGACCAGAACCTGCGCTTAAGCTAAGTAAACTCTGATTCTGAACAAGAACATGTTAATCCAAGTCATTAATATTCTGAAGCGTCAGCAGTAGGCAAGGATGTAAGATTCTGAAGCGTTACTGATCATTCAAGACAACATCAATTCCAAAGGCTTCCTTCAGACAGGATCTTCTCCAAATGGAAAGTGAGTTAATGACATTAAACACGCTTGATAATCAACATAAATCTATTTCCTATATAAACAAGTCAGTGTTCAAATCATTCACGATTTGCATATACCACTCACGCATATTCAAAAAGCTACAAGCAATATTCATCATCTTTCTAAGCTATAATTTTGTGTAAATTATCACAGTTGTGATAACAGTTTTTGTAAAGAAAACAACAACACACATTCTTGTATATTTGTTTTGAAACAGTGTTCCTTGAGATTAACCAGATTGTGGTTGTACTTAAGAAGACTTTAACAATTGTTAAAGTAGTGATTGTAATCCTTTTGAGATTAGTGAATTAAGACCTCGTTGGAGAGAGATGAAATCACCTTGACGGGTGGACTGGAGTAGTGTGAGATCAAACGAACCAGAATAAAAATACTGTGTCATTGCGCTTTTTATTTCAAGTTTTCAATTCAACCCCCCCTTCTTGTGTTTTTCACATTTTCATACTAGTTCACAAATGAATCACACCTAGCAAACACAATCATCGGTAGATGAAAAACACACAAAAATGGGAAATTTTCACTCATCCAACAATCTCGCAAATAATAGACTAAATTATGCATTCATCCAAAAATTTACATTGAAAATATAAAAGCAAGAATCTCAAGGGCTTTTCAAGGTTGTAATATGGTCGAGTAAACAAACAAGTGATAAGTCCTAAAGCTAATCGAAACAAAAACATGCCTAAACCTAAGGGAGTAATTACTTCCACAAAGTTTCAAACAATAGAATTTCAATCGAACTTCTTCTTAATTCCAAGTGTCACACTGTTGTACCCCAAAATTTGCCCTCCCATATTCTTCAAGATTTGCAAAGAGCATGCTTCAAAATCTCCCAAAGGTTGCACAGTTCAATGGCCTCCTAACAGTCAAAAATTAGGGTTTTGGTTCTGGCAAAGAAATTGAAGTTTTCAAGGGTCCAATCAAGTCCCACATGCCTATAAACATGGTCAAGCATCCATATGCTAAGTTTCAAGACTTACAGCACAAAATTGCACAGTCGAAAAACCCTAATTGCTCAACAGTCAACTGTAGGGGCAAAATGGTCATTTGACAGTCAAAAGTTCAAATTTTTGGTCAACATCTTATTTTGAAGCCACAAACATCATTTGATCAATTCTTGATCATGATTTTCAAGGCATGGCTCAAAAAGTCTCAAGATGCAAAAGTTTCCATATTTGGAAAGTTGAAAAAGTCAACTGTAACTTGACCAAGGCATAACTTCCACATGGTTTATCAGAAAAATTCCATCCAAAGCTAATTTTGAAGAGAAAGACATTTCCTACAACTCCTCTTCACACTTCAAGTCCAAGAAATGCTCTCACAAAAAGTTATCAATCTCAACATTATAGGTCATTTTCAAAAGTCAACAAAAAGGCACTTTAAGTCAAAGACCATAACTTGAGATTGGTAAATCAAAATGCCATGGGACCAAAGGCATTGGTTAGAGGACTTCAAGACCTTTCCAAAATGTCCAAGAACATGATCAAAGCTTAAAAATTGAACAAGATATGCCTTGTGGAAGTTGGGAAAGTTTTGGGAATTTTGAAAAGTCAACTTTACTTCAAATACCTCAAAATTGCTAATGGGCCACATTTTCTTCCAAGAATCATCATCCAAAGGCTATGCACGACCCATTGACTTTGAAGGGAGTTATTTTATCATTTTTTATTAATTATTTGAATTATTATTATTAGTTCATTTAATTAAAATAAAATATGACTAAAATAGAAAATCATGTTTTCCAATCTCTTTTTGCAGCATATTCTCTCCATAAAGCCTAAATATTTCGTGCACACTCAATATGGAAAGAATTGGCAATGATTGGTATCAAAAGGGCATGGAAAAGATTGAAAAAGATTACATGAAAATCAAATCTCAAAAACATCAATGCAAAGGTTTCTTGGCTTGGATTTTTACCATAATTCATTCCTCATATAAACAAAAACCTAAACCTAATGCAAAAGACCTGGAAGCTGCGCCTCAGATCAAATACACACTTTGCATTTTTTGTCAAAAAGTTCAAAACTGAAAACACAACTAGAGGGTGTTTGAAGGCCAAAGGAGGATTCCATTACCTTCCTGACGCATCAAGGAAGCTTTCTGAATCAAAACCACAGCCTCTAACCTCAAGAAACGGTAGCACGAAGTCGCCCTGTCCATGAATATTTGCATATTCGTATATATCTTTTCATGCCATATTAATGCATTCTAATGATTGTTTTGCACTAACATGAACTCAATAAAGCTAATGGTGCCATTGAATTGGATTAATAGCGCTTGTATAGAAAGATGCCATTAACGTTTTCTAGGTTTTCAGAGGTTTAAATTTGGGGCTTTCTTCTTCTGGAAAAATTGGACAGCAAGGCCTATACCATTAAACTCGTGACCTTCAGGCGAATCCAATCATCATATCGCGCCCAATTTATGAGCAACGATGCTCTAATCGCTATTTTTCGCAGGGTACATTTAGTGGGGGTTTAAAACCCCCGCTATCTCTTTTCTGTTTTCAGGTAACATGAAGAAGAAGGAGGACGTGTCTCAGCCAGAGTGGACGGTTTGAATTTAGCGCGTTTTTCAAGCTACAAGCGTTTTCTCACATATCTTATTCAGCATCCATTATAATATCAAAGTGGCTCAATAGCACAGTTGGTAAACACGCTGGCAGGCAGGTATTGGGACCTGGGTTCGATTCCCAGGTCCCCCCCACTTTATTCCATATTTTTCTTTCTAACATGGTTCTGTGTAGCATGCTTCCTAGGGCCTACCATGCAGCTTCATGTCTTTGCTTGCCACGCACCCCAACAATTCCAATCTAATGGCCATGATCTGGAGTCCACCATGGACATCAGTCAAACGCTCCACACGCATCCATGAAAAGTCAAAAAAGGCCAAGATTCCAATGGGCCTCATTACTGCAATATACCTCCAAAAGGGTCAACAAACCCTCCTATGTTTGTATTTCTTTTCTCATTCTTTTTTTTCTTTTTGTTTGTTTTAATTTGATAATTTTTTCTTTTTAATTCATAAATTAATTTTTTTTAATAATATAAAAACACAAAAAATCAGAAAAAGTCAAAATAAAAATATATTTTATTATTTAATTCACTAATGTTTTATTTTGTAAATAAATTTTGTTAACTAATTTAGTTTTAATTTTAGGTTTAATTTCAATATTTCTTTTAATAAATTAAAAATATAGAGATTAGGGTTTTAACACTTTTATTCTTTTATTCTTTTTTATTATAATAATTATTAACCACTAATTACTTTTGTAAATAAATTTATCATTAAATAATTAGGTTAAAACTAGGTCAAACTTAAACATTTTTTTTATAAATTAAAAATAGTTTAGAATTAGGGTTTTAATTCCATTTAATTTTCTCATTAAATTCCATAAATACAAAAACTCCAAAAAATAAGTTCTTGCTTTTATTTAACTTAATTAATTTACGATTTCGATTTAATTTCTTTAAAGGGTCCAACGCCCTCGCATTCTCGATTTTATTTCTTTTCGCACATTTACTTTTATTTCCCTTTTTTTTTAATTTTATGTACTTGCCCCAAAGCCTTGTAATAGATTAATTAGGATATTTATTTTTTCGCATTTTTATCTTATTCAAATCGGGTCTTGGATTAATTTGGCGATGTAGACCCGCGCCTTTGTAATAGCGTAGGACTTTTAATTCCGCGCCTTTTAACTGTTAATAACCACATGAAAGAATGAATGCCAAAAATAAAAACAAAGCGTAGATCACCAATGCGTGACAAGATAAACATAAATGACACACAGTTCACACACCACCCCTAGGGTACGCCTCACTGTTGCCTTGCCCCTCGAAATGTGGTCGTCGAGTAGAGGACGTCTTAGTAAGTCCTCATGTCCATGAACATGGCATGGGGGTAGCTTCTAAGGTGTCTTCCTATTGCTCTGGTGACTACACTGTCCCTAAACCTCGAATTGACCCGAACACCTCCAATGGTGGTGCTACCTACCTCTCAATGGTGGGATGGCACTACTTTAAGGACATTTACACAGACTAATTCCTTAGGGTAGGTAGATGACTCGTAGGTACTTGCTCTAATTTCAAAATAAATCAAAAACTTCTTTTCACACCGACACTTTGCAAAAAGCATTCAAAAACAACTTTTCAAACACTCTTGAGGACTGATACAAGAGTCGAACTGAAATTTTAAACGAAACTTTTTTAAACCCACAGTTGAAAAGCAAACAAACAATTTTGAAAACACAAATGAGCAAGTATCTAAGAGCCCATGGATAACCATGGATAGAAAGGGTGCTAACACCTTCCCTTTCTATAAATCTACCTCCCGAACCGAGAGCAATCTCAATAAGGAATTTTTCTGTGCTTTTGTCCTTTCCATTTGGAGAAAATAAAAGACAGTTCGACTCTTGCTTCCGCGACATTTAGTGAACCAGCGTTAAACAGTCAGTTCCAGATCCACCGATCACAAAACTGGAGACTCTGCTGGGGACATCTTTTAAAGTGAGGTGTACCTTAGGGTAGTTCATAACTGTGTTTTCAATTGTTTTGACTTGTTTGCTTTAAAATTGTGGGTTGCATGGGAGTTACATAGATCCTAACCTGGATATGGGGATACCCTGTTTAGGTAGCATAAGCTGTGAGGGACCTGTCCGGCGTAGACCGACACGGGTGAAGCAGTGGCTACGTTGGTGTGGCACCTTGGTCTGTACCGATATCCCTTGTGTCGCAACGAGGAAAATATGGGTCTTCTGAGGAGTCATTAAGCACCAACAGACCTTAGAACCTTAAATGACACAACTTGGCCATTAGAACAGTAGCAGTATGCTACGCCCATTGAGGCTAAACTCTCGTGATGGTTCTGGCTGCAAGAAAAGATTGCGATGCTGGAGTTATGACCGATTGAGGGTAGTCAATGATATTGGGATCCTCTAAGAACCCGGTTACTTTTGATAGGACAGGTATGAACCAACAAACTGAAAGAGGGTAATACCTAGACCTCATGCTGGCCTAAACTTTAAGGGCTTGCCTTGTGTGACTTGTGTGCCTTGTCATGTTTGCCTTTGTAAATATTTGTGGTGCGCTTTATCATAACATCATGACATCATGAGAATTGCATGCATCCTGCATAAGGACTAACCATTTCAAAGACAAGAGGGTTTCACCTTTGCTCTGTTTTGTAGGACATCATGATGCCTATGCGAAGGAATACTATCCGGTTCAACTTTGTTCACCCACCTGAGTTGCTTGAAGAGTTGGTTAGCAGGATTCCAAATACCACTTCCTTCATCCAGAGGCATGGTTCTCTTCTCAGTTTAGTCACTGCAAAGCGGGATCAACAGTTGATGAGTGTCCTGACCCAATTCTATGACCCTCTGTACCAGTGTTTCACCTTTCAAGACTTCCAGCTGGTCCCTACCCTGGAAGAGTTCTCTGACTTGCTTAGCATCCCTATCTTGGATCAGACTCCTTACACTGGTTGGGAAAAGACTCTCAGGCTTGAGGAGGTTGCTGCAGCTCTTCCTTTGACCCATCAAGAAGTAATGGACAACTGGGTGACTAGAAGCGGGGTTAAGGGTCTCTTGGCCAAGTTTCTGGTTGGTAAAGCTAACAGTTTCTGGAATGACTTGGACTTTAGGGCATATGAAGACATCTTGGCTCTCTTAATCTATGGGCTAGTCTTGTTTCCTAATCCTGACAACTTCATCAATGTCACTGCCATAAGGATCTTCATGTCTCAGAATCCTGTGCCCACTCTCTTGGGTGACATCCTGCAACAACTTTATGCTCGTACTGCCCGAAGACGAGGTACTCTATGGTGTTGTATCCCTTTGTTGGTGAGGTGGTTTATTTCGCACCTCCCTAAGTTCGTGCTGAAGAACCAAGAAGGAAGAGGTTGGGCTCATAGGTTAATGTCTCTCACTGATAAAGACATCATTTGGACTTTTAGAGGTTTGGATGAGATAGCTGTTATTGATCGTTGCGGAGAATACCCTAATGTTCCTTTGATTGGTACCCAAGGAGGAATCTCTTATAATCCATGCCTAGCGCTCCGTCAGTTTGGAAGAGCCAGAAGAGCAGGGCCTCATGAGATGTTGGTGCCTCACATCAGTTTTGAGTTTCAGGTGGATAGTGACGAGCTGCGTCGTAAGTTCATCAAGGCTTGGGACAGAATTCATAAAGCTGACCCACAAGAGTTAGGACCAAAGACTTCTCTACCTATGGAAGCCCACTACAAATGGGTTCGCATCCGTGCTCAAAAGTTAGGTATGCCATACGAAGCTGTCAGACCCGTCATTCTTGAGTATCCTGACAAAGATGGGGCTCCTCCAACTGTCCTCCCTCCTCAGATACCCACTGATTATGAGACATTAAAGAGGTCTTGGTTGCAACTGCGAGAAGAACGGGATTCGTATCGGGAAAAGTTCAATGAGCAGGAATTGAAGATCCAGAAGCTAACAAAGCAGTTGGAGAATGAGCGAGCTCTGAACGACTACATCCGTACTGAGAAGAGGAGACCATGGGATCAATGAGGAGCTCTGGATGTTCTTTTACAGTTTTATTACCCTTTTCAGTATTTCCATTTTATGAAACGCCTAAGGGCAACCTGTTGAACAATTTAAATTTCAAAGTTGAATCTAATGAAGTGTGTTCCTTTTTGTTTACAAAGTTGATTCCCGATTGTCTTTGAAAACATAAATCATACGCATTCCATTCATCATGTGCATAACAGGTTTTCTTCTTTTCAGGTTGCTTACTGTTCTTCGCTGTTTATTTCAGCATCATGAACCCCGACTCATCATCAACTGAGATGTCTATCAAGGCCCTTCAGGCGCAGAACGCGCAATTTCAGGAGCTGATCATGGTTTTGGCTCAAGGCCAAGAAGAGCTGAAGGATTTACTCCTGAAGAAGGGGAAGAAGAAGAAGAGAACTGTTCTTTTCAACTCGGTCCGAAGGTTTGGTAACACACTGCAGAATGAGGAAGCTGGTTCTTCTGTAGGCAAGAGCAGTCCCCAAGGGGGAAAAGGTCCTAGTCCGGTAGTCTCTAACAACGAGACTGACTTCAATGAGGAACAGTATCCTCCGGCTGAAGACAGATACAAGCAGTTGGAAGACAGACTGAATGCAATGGAGATCCAACAAGTGCCTGGGCTGGATTTCGGAGACTTGGGCTTATCTACTGGTGTGATCATTCCTCACAAGTTTAAGGCACCATCTTTCACCAAGTATGACGGGGCGTCTTGCCCTAAGCTACACCTCAAATCTTATGTGCGGAAGATTCAACCGTACACAGTGGACAAGAACTTGTGGATCCACTTCTTCCAGGAGAGTCTTTCAGGGACTCATCTCGAATGGTTCTATCAGCTGGATGGGACCAAAGTTCGTAACTGGGAGGAGTTGGCTACTGCTTTTTATAAGCAGTATCAATATAATGCCGACCTTGCTCCTACACGTACCCAACTCCAGGGTATGTCGCTAGGATCAAGTGAAGGTTTTAAAGAGTATGCACAGAAGTGGAGGGATCTCATCCAAGGTTTAGCTCAGGAGCAAGAAGAGTTGAGGACCATGATCAGTCAGCTCCACCAAGACAGATCAGACATGAAGCAATCAGTCCAAGTCAGGGACCGGGTCTTTGATCAGCTTCCAAGAGGAAAAGAATCTGGTATGGTGAAGAATAGAACTCTCCAAATTGCTACCACTTCACAAGCCCAACATCAACCTCGCCCAGAGCAACAGGTTGATCAAAATAAGCCAAGCAGGTCCAAGAGGCAGTTCACCCAGCTTAACATGCCATTGTTTCAAGCTTTACAACACCTGTTGAGACTGAATCTGATTACACTAAGAGCTCCTCCCCGGAATCCCAACATCTCTGCTCCTAACTATCATCCCAACAAAAGGTGTGCATACCACTCTGATAGTCCCGGACATGACACTGCCGACTGCTGGGCGCTGAAAAACAAGGTCCAAGACCTGATTAATGAAGGAGCGGTGGATTTCACCCAAGTGGGTCAGGCTGAGTTCTTCTACTATCCCTACAGGATGCATCATTTGAAGTAACAAGTCCTGAGATGAGAAGACCTTTTGCCCATTAGAATTTTCAAGCTGTAATTTTCTTTTGATTGTTCAAACATTTTATTCATGTCAAACGGTGTTATTTCATTAATGCATCACATATGTCTGTTTTGAATCAATATATTCGCATTCGCTATATTTAAAATTGCTTTCATTTTTTGTGATGTTCAATGCTCGATTAATAATTCTAAGCCTCTTGAGGGAGGATGACGAAAACGATACCACAATCTACAGTATGCTTTTGAACAGACCCCGCTGATGAGGTACAGGCATTGTTTCAATTCCTAAACACTGGAGTTATAAGGAAGATAATCCCTCGTCAACCCCCTTCGAGCCAAAGAAGTAGGAGTTTTTCTTTTCGAAAATTAAAACCCTTAATTATAACCTGGGGCAGGGTAGTTCTCTCAGTTGATCCAAGTGCATAACGAATGACACCAAAGAAGTCCTTCCGAGACTAAAGACAGTGATGGTTCCGAATAATCATAAAGATAGGCAGTCATCATTTCTCAAAATAAAAGCCCAATAAGTCAAAACCTATGAAGGAGACTTACAAAACTGGGGCATCCCGCTGACTGTAATCGCAAAAGAAACAGTCAGGCAAAAAACAGGGATAACGAAATCAAAAAAAAGGAAAGAGGTCACACAAACCCTCAATAACAAAAAGGAATGACTGCCTATTCAAAATAAACTATCAACATCCGAACCACCACGGGAATATCAGGACAAAAACTCAAATAAGGTCTGACGCACGATCAGCTGAGTTTAGGATTGAAGAACATCACGAAGAGCGGGTGGGTACAAATAATTTGAGCCTTTATCCTTTGTTTCTTAAACCATGAACCAGGCCACGTTATAACCCTTAAAAGTCCTAGCTGAAGCATGGGTTAGTTCGAAAGCATACTGTTAGGAAAGGTATCCTGACTCCTTAAGGCCTACGGTAAATACGGAGTTGACATCACGTTTTACAAACATTCACTCGTTTTATGAAAAAGAATGCATTTTCAAAATCTTCAAGACAGACATAAGCTTTGCATTTTTGATATAACATTTTTTACATATGACTATTTGTTTGAACAACAGGGAAATTCGCACGATGAATACCTAGTGAACAAAAGCACTTCCAATCAAGGGGCAGACGTGATTATTGTCCATCATCTGGGGCAATTAAGTCAAGATTCGGAGAATCTCTCAAAAGGCCAAACAGCCAGGGGCAAACCTCCATCTGGATCACTTGGGGCATTGGACGATCAAACGAAGATCTTCTGGTATGGCGACACAATGCTACAACAGGGGCACCTCCCTACATCCTGAGAGCGTGGACATAGTTGAAAAAAATACTGCGCATAATCAAAGACCCGCTAGGTTGACACACCTAAGCAAAAATAAGGGCTTCCCGGTGAACCAAAAGGGTTCGGGCAAGATAAGGGATGAAATGAAAAAAATCTGTGCACCCGGCAAGTCGAAAACCTGAAAAGGCGGCTTGGGCAAAAAAGAGTATCCCGATGGACTGAAAACCCGAAAGGGCAGTCCAGGAAAAAGTTAGGGATCAAAGCGTACGACTATGTCCCGGCATCTCGTCACTTGCCTACCAAAAGAAGATTTGTTAGTCGGCAGTCACCAAGCACCTCCACAGGTAACATCAGAAACAGGGGCAATAATGAGTGGTCCAGGCAATCCAGTTGCTCTGTCAACCAAAGCACCAAGGAAAGGTCAATCAAAAGATGATTACCATCTACCCTTATAGCTTCAGATCAACACTGGTAACAAGCCAGGAAAATTCAGTGAACGACTGATCGTGGGTTAATATCCGAAACCAAACAGGACAATTATCTACTTGATCATCCTCAGGCAACCCTACACCGGTTCCTTTTCTTTCAGAAGAAGTCTTAAACGGGCTCATCAATAGGCGACCCTACACCGATTCCTTCTCAACCTCAGATGTAGTTTCACACGAACTCATCATCAGGCAACCCTACACCGGTTTCCTTCTCAATCTCCAGACGAAGTCTTACACGGACTTATCCCAAGGTAACCTTACCCCGGTTCCTCCAGAAGTCTTACGCGGACTCATCACCAAGTAACCTTACCCCGGTTCCTCCAGAAGTTTTACACGAACTTATCCCGAAGTAACCCCACACAGGTTCCCTTCTCAAACTCTAGACGTAGTTTTACACGGACTCGTCATCAGTAAACCCTACATAGGTTTCCTTCCCAGCTCTAGATACGGTTTTACGCGGACTCGTCATCAAAAGTAACCCTAAACAGGTTCCTTCTCCATTTCAGATGCAGTCTTATACGGACTCATTATCAGTAAACCCTACACAGGTTTCCTCCCTCCAAAGATGCAGTTGTACATGAGCTCATCATCAGGCCTCCACCAGTATCTTCTCCCACAGAAACAGGGGCAGTAATGAGTTGTCTAAGCAATCTAGTTTCTCTGTCCATCAAGGTACCAAGATAAGTTCGGCTGAAGGATGTAGCTCAGATGCCTTAATTTCCCAAAGAGTGAGCCAGCAAGTCAACGATACTCTCCCCAAGCAGAGTTAGTCCACTATCATCCTTAAGGAAATTGGGTATCCCCAGCAGATCTCAACATTCATCAGAGGAGTATACAAACATTCTTAACAAGCATCCCCGGCAGTCTTGATCTAAGATTGTTCCCCGGCGGTATACCAGACATTCAGTGGAGCCATTCCCCAGTGCAATCTGAAAAGCTTCCCCAGGAAAGTGGAATCAATCTCCCCAGCAGGACTTAAAGCTTATCCCCAGTAGATTCTGGAATCTTGTCACTCGCAGAGTACGAATGCTCCCCCGACTTTATTCAAAGGTTATTCTCCACCAGAGCTTATAACTGGGTTATCCTCAGCTGAAAACCACGGAAAGATCGTCCCCGACGAAGTCTTCCTATCCCCAGCGGAGTTCATCTTCTAACATAATACATCAATGGTATCCCCAGTGGAGTTATCATCAACATCTCAGCAAAGTGCCTCTTTCCCCACAGAGCACTCCCCGCAGAGTAATCTATTCGCCAAGTTTATTCCCCAACGGAGTCATCTTCTCCTACCGGTATTCTTGCAATCATCATCCCCAGCGGAAACAAATATTCTTTTCTTCAAACATCAGCCCAGGAGTTAACTTCCCGGCACCCGTCAAGGATTTATTTTCCTAGACAAAAACATACGTTCATAAACATCACATTTCCATACATTATAGCATGCATATACGCATCATATCTTACAAATCTCATTTATGTTGAGAACATCATGGCTTGATCCATATAGTGCATTGCATATGACTGACCTTTACCTTTCAGGAAAGATCCGGTTAAGTTCTCAGCTTTATTACCAAGACCTTGCCTGGTTCAGTTAAATGGACTCCTAAAGATTTTTCTGTTTCTTATCCAGTCAAAGGCCTTCTCTGGTCCAGTTAAATCAATTCCTAAAGATTTTCCTGATGAAGACTCAGTAGAAGACATCCAAGATTCTCTCATCGTTACTGTTGAGGTAGTAATCGCCCCAGATTCTCTCATCGTTACTGTTGAGGTAGTAATCTCCCCAGATTCTCTCATCGTTACTGTTGAGGTAGTAATCGCCCCAGATTCTCTCATCGTTACTGTTGAGGTAGTAATCGCCCCAGATTCTCTCATCGTTACTGTTGAGGTAGTAATCGCCCCAGATTCTCTCATCGTTACTGTTGAGGTAGTAATCGCCCCAGATTCTCTCATCGTTACTGTTGAGGTAGTAATCGCCCCAGATTCTCTCATCGTTACTGTTGAGGTAGTAATCAGCCCAAATTCTCTCATCGTTACTGTTGAGGTAGTAATCGCCCCAGATTCTCTCATTGTTACTGTTGAGGTAGTAATCAGCCCAGATTCTCTCATCGTTACTGTTGAGGTAGTAATCGCCCCAGATTCTCTCATCGTTACTGTTGAGGTAGTAATCGCCCCAGATTCTCTCATTGTTACTGTTGAGGTAGTAATTGCCTCAGATTCTCTCATCGTTACTATTGAGGTAGTAATCAGCCCAGATTCTCTCATCGTTACTATTGAGGTAGTAATCGCCCCAGATTCTCTCATCGTTACTGTTGAGGTAGTAATCAGCCCAGATTCTCTCATCGTTACTGTTGAGGTAGTAATCGCCCCAGATTCTCTCATCGTTACTGTTGAGGTAGTAATCGCCCCAGATTCTCTCATCGTTACTGTTGAGGTAGTAATCACCCCAGATTCTCTCATCGTTACTGTTGAGGTAGTAATCGCCCCAGATTCTCTCATCGTTACTGTTGAGGTAGTAATCGCCCCAGATTCTCTCATCGTTACTGTTGAGGTAGTAATCGCCCCAAATTCTCTCATCGTTACTGTTGAGGTAGTAATCGCCCCAGATTCTCTCATCGTTACTGTTGAGGTAGTAATCGCCCCAGATTCTCTCACCGTTACTGTTGAGGTAGTAATCGCCCCAGATTCTCTCATCGTTACTGTTGAGGTAGTAATCACCCCAGATTCTCTCATCGTTACTGTTGAGGTAGTAATCGCCCCAGATTCTCTCATCGTTACTGTTGAGGTAGTAATCGCCCCAGATTCTCTCATCGTTACTGTTGAGGTAGTAATCGCCCCAGATTCTCTCATTGTTACTGTTGAGGTAGTAATCGCCCCAGATTCTCTCATCGTTACTGTTGAGGTAGTAATCATCCCAGATTCTCTCATCGTTACTGTTGAGGTAGTAATCGCCCCAGATTCTCTCATCGTTACTGTTGAGGTAGTAATCGCCCCAGATTCTCTCATCGTTACTGTTGAGGTAGTAATCACCCCAGATTCTCTCAGCGTTCCTGTCGAGGTAGTAATCACCCAAGATTCTCTCAGCGTTCCTGTTGAGGTAGTAATCGTCCAATATTCTCTCAGCGTTCCTGTTAAGGTAGTAATCGTCCAAGGTTCTCTCAGCGTTCCTGTTGAGGTAGTAATCGTCCAAGGTTCTCTCACCGTCCCGTTGAGGTAGTAACCATCCCTGGTTCATTCATCACCTTTTGAAGCTCCAGATTCAATTCCTATAACCAGTCAGGGCGCATCTATACAAAGAGTTTGAAGACCAGCTTCTGCAACAGGTCAGGTAATCATTTTCTTTTTCAGGTACGCAAGTTATCGCTAAGGAAACTCTTACGCGATCGACACCCAGATGGCATCTATAAGCCCATCCACTCATCTATCATCTCTTAACATGGCATCTATAAGCCCATCATCCTATCCATCAATCTCCAAATGGCATCTATAAGCCCATTCCCACCATCACACTGCTAACATGTGAGCGCAAATTTCTGGGCACTCTAGTGTTCAATCATCTTCCACCTTCGGATTACGAAAGGCACGTCAGCCAATCTGCATCCTCAGGTCTAAGAAGATTGAACAGGGGCAACTGTTGTACCCCAAAATTTGCCCTCCCATATTCTTCAAGATTTTCAAAGAGCATGCTTCAAAATCTCCCAAAGGTTGCACAATTCAATGGCTTCCTAACAGTCAAAAATTAGGGTTTTGGTTCTGGCAAAGAAATTGAAGTTTTCAAGGGTCCAATCAAGTCCCACATGCCTATAAACATGGTCAAGCATCCATATGCTAAGTTTCAAGACTTACAACACAAAATTGCACAGTCGAAAAACCCTAATTGCTCAACAGTCAACTGCAGGGGCAAAATGGTCATTTGACAGTCAAAAGTTCAAATTTTTGGTCAACATTTTATTTTGAAGCCACAAACATCATTTGATCAATTCTTGATCATGATTTTCAAGGCATCGCTCAAAAAGTCTCAAGATGCAAAAGTTTCCATATTTGGACAGTTGAAAAAGTCAACTGTAACTTGACCAAGGCATAACTTCCACATGGTTTATCAGAAAAATTCCATCCAAAGCTCATTTTGAAGATAAAGACATTTCCTACAACTCCTCTTCACACTTCAAGTCCAAGAAATGCTCTCACAAAAAGTTATCAATCTCAACATTATAGGTCATTTTCAAAAGTCAACAAAAAGGCACTTTAAGTCAAAGACCATAACTTGAGATTGGTAAATCAAAATGACATGGGACCAAAGGCATTGGTTAAAGGACTTCAAGACCTTTCCAAAATGTCCAAGAACATGATCAAAGCTTAAAAATTGAGCAAGATATGCCTTGTGGAAGTTGGGAAATTTTTGGGAATTTTGAAAAGTCAACTTTACTTCAAATACCTCTAAATTGCTAATGGGCCACATTTTCTTCCAAGAATCATCATCCAAAGGCTATGCACGACCCATTGACTTTGAAGGGAGTTATTTTATCATTTTTTATTAATTATTTGAATTATTATTATTAGTTCATTTAATTAAAATAAAATATGACTAAAATAGAAAATCATGTTTTCCAATCTCTTTTTGCAGCATATTCTCTCCATAAAGCCTAAATATTTCGTGCACACTCAATATGGAAAGAATTGGCAATGATTGGTATCAAAAGGGCATGGAAAAGATTGAAAAAGATTACATGAAAATCAAATCTCAAAAACATCAATGCAAAGGTTTCTTGGCTTGGATTTTTACCCTAATTCATTCCTCATATAAACAAAAACCTAAACCTAATGCAAAAGACCTGGAAGCTGCGCCTCAGATCAAATACACACTTTGCATTTTTTGTCAAAAAGTTCAAAACTGAAAACACAGCTAGAGGGTGTTTGAAGGCCAAAGAACGATTCCATTACCTTCCTGACGCATCAAGGAAGCTTTCTGAATCAAAACCACAGCCTCTAACCTCAAGAAACGGTAGCACGAAGTCGCCCTGTCCATGAACATTTGCATATTCGTATATATCTTTTCATGCCATATTAATGCATTCTAATGATTGTTTTGCACTAACATGAACTCAATAAAGCTAATGGTGCCATTGAATTGGATTAATAGCGCTTGTATAGAAAGATGCCATTAACGTTTTCTAGGTTTTCAGAGGTTTAAATTTGGGGCTTTCTTCTTCTGGAAAAATTGGACAGCAAGGCCTATACCATTAAACTCGTGACCTTCAGGCGAATCCAATCATCATATCGCGCCCAATTTATGAGCAACGATGCTCTAATCGCTATTTTTCGCAGGGTACATTTAGTGGGGGTTTAAAACCCCCGCTATCTCTTTTCTGTTTTCAGGTAACATGAAGAAGAAGGAGGACGTGTCTCAGCCAGAGTGGACGGTTTGAATTTAGCATGTTTTTCAAGCTACAAGCGTTTTCTCACATATCTTATTCAGCATCCATTATAATATCAAAGTGGCTCAATAGCACAGTTGGTAAACATGCTGGCAGGCAGGTATTGGGACCTGGGTTCGATTCCCAGGTCCCCCCACTTTATTCCATATTTTTCTTTCTAACATGGTTCTGTGTAGCATGCTTCCTAGGGCCTACCATGCAGCTTCATGTCTTTGCTTGCCACGCACCCCAACAATTCCAATCCAATGGCCATGATCTGGAGTCCACCATGGACATCAGTCAAACGCTCCACACGCATCCATGAGAAGTCAAAAAAGGCCAAGATTCCAATGGGCCTCATTACTGCAATATACCTCCAAAAGGGTTAACAAACCCTCCTATGTTTGTATTTCTTTTCTCATTCTTTTTTTTCTTTTTGTTTGTTTTAATTTGATAATTTTTTCTTTTTAATTCATAAATTAATTTTTTTTAATAATATAAAAACACAAAAAATCAGAAAAAGTCAAAATAAAAATATATTTTATTATTTAATTCACTAATGTTTTATTTTGTAAATAAATTTTGTTAACTAATTTAGTTTTAATTTTAGGTTTAATTTCAATGTTTCTTTTAATAAATTAAAAATATAGAGATTAGGGTTTTAACACTTTTATTCTTTTTTTCTTTTTTATTATAATAATTATTAACCACTAATTACTTTTGTAAATAAATTTATCATTAAATAATTAGGTTAAAACTAGGTCAAACTTAAACATTTTTTTTATAAATTAAAAATAGTTTAGAATTAGGGTTTTAATTCCATTTAATTTTCTCATTAAATTCCATAAATACAAAAATTCCAAAAAATAAGTTCTTGCTTTTATTTAACTTAATTAATTTACGATTTCGATTTAATTTCTTTAAAGGGTCCAACGCCCTCGCGTTCTCGATTTTATTTCTTTTCGCACATTTACTTTTATTTCCCTTTTTTTTTTTAATTTTATGTACTTGCCCCAAAGCCTTGTAATAGATTAATTAGGATATTTATTTTTTCGCATTTTTATCTTATTCAAATCGGGTCTTGGATTAATTTGGCGATGTAGACCCGCGCCTTTGTAATAGCGTAGGACTTTTAATTCCGCACCTTTTAACTGTTAATAACCACATGAAAGAATGAATGCCAAAAATAAAAACAAAGCGTAGATCACCAATGCGTGACAAGATAAACATAAATGACACACAGTTCACACACCACCCCTAGGGTACGCCTCACTGTTGCCTTGCCCCTCGAAATGTGGTCGTCGAGTAGAGGACGTCTTAGTAAGTCCTCATGTCCATGAACATGGCATGGGGGTAGCTTCTAAGGTGTCTTCCTATTGCTCTGGTGACTACACTGTCCCTAAACCTCGAATTGACCCGAACACCTCCAATGGTGGTGCTACCTACCTCTCAATGGTGGGATGGCACTACTTTAAGGACATTTACACAGACTAATTCCTTAGGATAGGTAGATGACTCGTAGGTACTTGCTCTAATTTCAAAACAAATCAAAAACTTCTTTTCACACCGACACTTTGCAAAAAGCTTTCAAAAACAACTTTTCAAACACTCTTGAGGACTGATACAAGAGTCGAACTGAAATTTTAAACGAAACTTTTTTAAACCCACAGTTGAAAAGCAAACAAACAATTTTGAAAACACAAATGAGCAAGTATCTAAGAGCCCATGGATAACCATGGATAGAAAGGGTGCTAACACCTTCCCTTTCTATAAATTTACCTCCCGAACCGAGAGCAATCTCAATAAGGAATTTTTCTGTGCTTTTGTCCTTTCCATTTGGAGAAAATAAAAGACGGTGGCGACTCTTGCTTCCGCGACATTTCGCGAACCAGCGTTAAACAGTCAGTTCCAGATCCACCGATCACACACACCAATACATATCACTTATTCACACAACATTATTCAATACTCTTTTTGTTTTTGTTTTTCAAAGATTTTTTATATTTTTTTCTTTCTTTTTCTAATCTTTCTTTTTCACTTTTTTTATTTCTTTTTCTAATCTTTCTTTTTCACTTTTTTTCTTTCTTTTCTTTTTATTTTTCAACCTCATAGCAATGAACCAATAAATACACAATCATTTTTTCTCCCCAACTTAAATTCAACCAACATCTTAGTGTAAATACTCCCTACTTTCTAAGGCAAGGTAAAAATTCAACTAAAAATCATAGTTGAGGGTTCAAGAAAACAAAAGAATAAACATCCAGACAAAAATATGAACTAAACACTCATAGACAAACATTTAGAAAAAACAACATGGATATCGACAAAAAGGGTCAAAAGGGGTTACTAATGATCACACACTCACAAGGTGAATTGACTTTTTGGACAAGTAGTTGTGCTCAAAAGGAAACAAAAATGCCTTAATCCTTTTCTTGCATTCATACAATCGACACAAAATAAAAGATTAAGCATAATTAAATCCAGTTAAACAATAACTGTGGTCTCCAACATATGTGAACAATGGAAAGCTACCTCACAAAAAGAGTGGGAACTAAAGTGATTCATAGATGAACAAATATACAAAATAATGAATGGCATAAAAATTGTAAAAAAATATAAGTATCATGAATATGCTAAGGTATAGAAAGCGATAAATACATACCTCAAACGTGTACAAAACTTTAACAAAATCATTACCACGCATTCGTAAGTCGAAACGATCAAACTTGAAAAATCACCTCAATATTCTATAAGTTACCGGACTAAAACTTGAGTCTAAACAACAACAAAAGAATTAGAAAAACAATACTTCTACAAAATTTCAATGTACAAAATTTACAATATATACAACAAATAAAACTCCTCAAGCTAAACACGACAAGCTTTCGAAAAACACAAATTTACATGACAAAACAACTACAAATAACGATATGAAAACCAGGTGAAAATGAATTAACAAGTTGAAAAGTGAATATTTGAAATTCAGAACATTTCCTTGTTTCAACTGTTAAAACACAAATCACCACACACATAAAAAAAATACAAACAAACATGCTTGTTTCACGTCGTAAGCTCGACACTTTTAATGTGCAAGATAGTAACCTCCTCTCGTCATGCCATGATATTGTCACACCATGCAAACCTAAAGAAAGTGTCCTAACAATCACACAACAAACGTTACGAAAATGAGAGAATTCACAACAATACGTGAAAACACATATATGCATAAACATCATATACAAGTTAATGTACAATTTCTATACAACATTCATATTATTTACCAAACTAAAAAACAAAAGAATTATCGCAATGCGAAATAAATAAAACCAATCTCCAACAACGTCACCATTTTGTTACAGCGGTAAAGCGACAAGCAAAAAGTAAGTTATTAATTTACCATGTGATATTTAGCTTATACCGTATTGTGTCCATAAAGATTGGTTATTGAATTTCCGTTTGACAGTTCTCTCATTAATGAGTTTGGGATAGAATGATTTTGTATGTAATGTGCTAAAATTAAAAGTTATACACAAGAAGAATTTCATCATTCGAATAGGATAGAACTCTCGAATTTATATTTCGTATACCCCATCAAATACTTAAACTTACTATCCATTTGTACTTAACCTTAACTACTCGTCAATATCATCACGTATCGCTCACACAGAGGTCATTTCTAATACAGAGCAAGATATCAACTGTGTTGCTCCATGTCGACGATCTCTCAGCACAACACAAAACAACATAGAGGAATTAAGAGTCAATACCTAAGTGATTACTGTGATACGGTGGCAGAACCGACTGTTATACTGGTTTTGCATTTGTATTCGCAAATGTCGCGGTAAGCAAGAGTCGCCACCGACTTTTATTTCATCCAACAAAGGAAAAGGAAAAAGAACATAAAAAACCTTCTTTCGAGAGTTTTTGGGTACGAAGGGTAGATTATAGAAAGGGAAGGTGTTAGCACCCTTTCTATCCGTGGTTTTCCACAGGATCTTAGGTACTTGCTCATTTTTGAAATTGCTTGTGTGTATTTGTTTTGAAAAGTTTTTTTTATTTCGTGATAACCTTTGTATCTGTCCTCAAGAGTGTGACAAAGTTGTTTTGAAAACTGTTTTGAAAAGTGTTTGTATGAAATAGTTTTTTTATTTTGAGCAAGTACTTAAGAGTTTTCTACTTACTCGAAAAAAAGATTGTTCGTTCTCTTTTCCTTTAGACAATGCTATCCTACTATTAAGGAGTAGGTAGCCCTATCGTTGGAGTTTTAAGGGACATTCGAAGGGACAAAATGGTCACTGAAGGCAACAAGTAAGGATACCTTAATATTTCGAAGGGACTATCGTCATAAGATCATTTCTCGTAGGCAACTCGAGGGACAATGAGGGACTATGCTCTTTATGACGACTTTGAACTGCGGGTCATTGCTAAGATATCCCTGCGTTCGAGGGACACGACCATTATTTCCGAGGCAACCAAGTGAGGCAAAACCCTAGGATTGAGCATGTGCAAGTGTTTGAGTTCAGTTTCATTTATCTTGCGCATTTAGGGTTTTCTACTGTTTTAAATTGATTTATCTTGCCATTCAATCCTATTATCCATACATCTAGGCAGTTTATAATTGTGGAAAGTAAAGTGCGAGAAATTAAAACCCTAGCTATTACAAGGCTTTGGGAAAGGGGATTACATAATCAAAAACCGGGGAAAATAATAAATGCGAAATAGTAAACCTAATTAACTATTACAAACTCGGAGCTGATACAATAATTTATAAAACAAGGGAAAAAGAATGCACGCGACAAAATTAAATACGGGGAATTAATGTCAAGTTTAGGAACAATTAATTGATGAATAAAGAAAATATATTTTTGGATTTTTCTGAGAAAAGTAATTAATCTTTCAAATTAACCTAATTTCTATTTAATTTTAATTATGGAAAAAGAATTTAAGTTAACCTAATTAACCTAATTAATTAAGGTAAATAATTATTTTATGAAAAAACTAAACCTAATATTTTGTAGTGATTTTTGATTTTATGATTCAATTAAAAAAAATTTCTTGTAAAAAATAATTTAAACAAGAAATTAAAATAAAATAAATAAAGAAATTAAAAAAGGAATTAAAAGAATGGGCCTGATGTAGCTAAGCAGATTGGGGGGTATGTTGCCAATTTTGTGATAGGCCTGGGATGATGGCCCAAGGATCCTGCGCCTGATCCAGTGCATCTTTCTTCTGATGGTCTATCATGAGCTTGCGTATGCTGGGCGTTTGATCTGGCTGGAGATGATCCAACAGATGGATGATGGGGAGCGCTAGTTGGACCCTCAACAGAGTGATATGCCGGATCTGCAAGGAATATTCAAGAAAAATACAAAAGCAACACGCCTGGGATCGAACCCAGGACGTTTGCTTCAAAGCCTCCGTCCTTAACCATTTGCGCTGGCTGTTCATTTGTTAATATAATAACAAAATCACATTATATACAAAGTAACATTAACCTCATAAAAAACGCGCGCGTAATTCAAATCTCCCAATGGGAGTTTGCCACCTAGCTTTATTCTTCCTCAGCACGATCATTTTAGGCTTAGACTTTTACCTACGGATAAAGTCTTTAAGTACAACCCTGTATCATTCAAAAATCCAGCACAAGCAATATAAATTATAATGGAGACCATGAATCAATTGGGCTTGAAGCCCTGAACACCATGGTATCCACACCCAACCCTAATTTTGCATGTAGAAGGAAACCCTAAAACGAGCTTGGAAACCCTAAGAAGGGCAAACCATGATTCCTGCACTTAAAACTCAATCAAATGATTCAGAAAGTATCGAAACCTTATGATAAACAAGAATACATGATTAAATCTAATTGAAAATGCATGTATGCATGTAATCAAAAATAAAAAAGAGTTGGATAACAAAGTTGCAGATTTTACGATTCTGAGTGTTTTGGTGCGTGCAAAGGGTGCAGTTAGCTTCAGTAGATTGCCAAGAATGGATTGCTGGCCTTGAAACGCTTTGAATCGCCCTGTAGAATGAAATATGATGCTCACTTTTTTGTCCAAAAATTGAGTTCTTGCTCTTACAGTTTACACGTCCAACCCCTTTTCTTGTGCTTGGGAATTGTTCTATATATGTGTTACACCCCAAAATTTGCCCTCCTAATTTCTTTTATTTTGGCTTATACTTTTGCGTTCATCTGCATCTATTTCCTTAGGTCACTAACATGGCATACATTTCATTCAATATAGCTCTAAGGTTCAAAGTTCAGTGGCTGTGCGATACTAGGGTTTCACAGTGGTTAAGGCGCACGTACCCAATAAAAGATGATTTCTTATTCAGGCAGCAAGTTGTGGAATTAGGGTTTTGATTCATTCTTGTTTTTGGACTTCTTCTCCCTCAAGCAACAAGGCTACTATCTTCTGATAAACAATATGTTACAGGTTTTTCTTTTCAAGAACTCAAGGGCTTGACTTAGCATACATGGTCTTCGAATCAAGACGTTTCCTCATATAAGTGTGCCTATCATTTGATCAGGCTTAATGACTTTCACATGGCATTCATCCACTCTTTAATTCAGGTTTTGTCGAATCATGGTTCAGAGAATCATTGGTTGTGAAGCTCGGGCTTTCTTCTGGTTCGAGGTGTTTATCAAACTAGACTGATTCTTCTGGTACATTGAATTATGAATTTAGGGTTTTGATTGATGGTTGTTGTGGATTTCTTCTTTATCAAGCTACGAGGTTATTCTCTTCATCTCAAAATCAAGTTGCAAGGTTTTATTTGTTAAGTCTGAAGATTTGGGTTCATTTCCTTATGTCTATTAGAAGATCATGCTTTGTTTCATTTCGAAGACATTTTGAACATTATTCTATCCATGTCTCAAGTCGTCACTGCACACCTAATACAAGTGGGTGCTCTAGGAGGTACACTCCCCAAGTTGCATTGTAAAGTCTATTTTGTTGTTTAAAGAATCTATTAATTTGGGATATGCTCGTGAAAAGCTAAGAGTAAACATCCAATGGCTTCTTCCATCAAAATCTCTAGGCTCATTTCTCGCTCAATTTCTTCTGCATCTTCTTCTACCTTGTTCTCTCGAGGTGGGAATGGCGGTTATCGGGGTGGATTACTTGCTAAATATAGCACAGCTGCTGTTGTTGATGAACAGCCGATTAAACCGTTGGTGCAAGTAGAGCATACTGGGCTCTTAATTGATGGAAAGTTTGTTGATGCTGCTTCTGGGAAAACATTTCCAACATTGGATCCGAGGACCGGGGAAGTGATTGCCCATGTTGCGGAGGGTCACTCTGAAGATATTGATAGGGCTGTTGCAGCTGCACGCAAAGCATTCGATATAGGCCCGTGGCCTAAGATGACAACCTATGAAAGGCAAAAGATAATGTTGCGTGCTGCTGATCTGATTGAGAAACATAACGATGAGATTGTGACACTTGAGACTTGGGATAATGGGAATCCGTATGAACAATCTCGTCAAGTTGAAATTCCAATGTTGGTTCGCCTAATTCGGTACTATGCTGGTTGGGCAGATAAGATTCATGGTCTCACAGTTCCAGCTGACGGAGCCTATCATGTGCAGACATTGCATGAACCGATTGGTGTTGCTGGTCAGATCATTCCATGGAACTTCCCTCTTCTCATGTTTGCTTGGAAGGTCGGTCCGGCGTTGGCATGTGGCAACACTGTCGTTATGAAAACAGCCGAGCAGACACCACTGTCTGTGTTGTATACAACAAGACTATTTCTTGAGGCTGGACTTCCTCCTGGCGTGTTGAATATAGTGTACGGCTTCGGTCCAACGGCAGGTGCTGTTCTTGCTAGTCACATGGATGTTGACAAGGTTGCATTCACTGGTTCAACTGCAACCGGCAAAGTTATTCTTCTACTTGCAGCTCAAAGCAATCTTAAACAAGTAACTTTGGAGCTTGGCGAGAAATCTCCGTTTATTGTATGCGAAGATGCTGACGTAGATCAGGCTGTTGAGCTAGCACACTTTGCCCTATTCTTCAATCAAGGACAATGTTGCTGTGCTGGGTCTCGTACATTTGTACATGAACGTGTGTATGACGAGTTTGTCGAGAAAGCTAAGATCCGCGCTTTGAACCGTTCTGTTGGAGATCCATTCAAGTCAGGAATAGAACAAGGCCCTCAGATTGATTCAAAGCTATTTGAGAAAATATTGAGATATATCAGATCTGGTGTCGACACTGGGGCTACTCTTGAAACTGGCGGAGAAAGGCATGGCAGCAAGGGCTACTATATTCAGCCTACTGTTTTCTCAGACGTTCAGGATGACATGCCGATCACAAAAGAAGAGATATTTGGTCCAGTACAAACCATATTAAAATTTAAGAACAATGAAGATGTAATTCAAAGAGCAAACAATTCGAAGTATGGTCTTGCAGCAGGGATCTTCACACAAAACATAGACACTGCTAATACTTTGACAAGAGCATTGAAAGTTGGGACAGTTTGGGTGAATTGTTATGATGTATTTGATGCTACAATTCCTTTTGGTGGGATTAAGACTAAATAGTACATGAATGTGAGGGGGCTTGAGGATCCCTATTGTAAAGATTGTCATCAGGAGGAGAAGGAGTCTACCCTTCATGTCCTTAGAGATTTTGGCATTGCTAGAAAGGTGTGGCATAAGCTGGTTGATGAGAAAGACTCTACTGATTTCTTTAGTACTAATTGTGACAATTGGTGTGAGCTGAATTTAATTGGAAATAGTCTGAACAGAAATGCTATAGGCGATTGAACAGGTGCATTATGGACAAAGTCAAGAATTATGAAAGCAAGGTTCAAGATTGAAAATTGGAGAAAATATTAGATGCTTGAAGATTCATTCAAATTAAAGCAAATGAAGGAAAAATTCAAATCTATGTTTGAGAAAGAGAACATTACATTTCCAAAGCACTAGTCTATTATAATTTCACTTCCTTCAAGTCACATTGCAAGATCTATTACAAAAATTCAATACCAGATTATAACTCACTACACCGTCTTACATTACATCATTGATCAAAATAAAAAAAAAATTACACAAAGCTACGCTAAATCTATCTTTCACACAACTAATCCTTCACACACACTCTGCAAAAAAAGAGACTGTGATCCAAAATTTTATTGGTACTGGAATTTCTCTGCATCGCGAAATTGGATTTGTTCTTCTACGCCGTGTTCGGTGGATTAGCCGCTGTTGTTACAGTTCTCGAGCTTAGCAAAAACAATAAGGATCGAATCAATACTTCCTCCACTTTCAATTCCTTCAAAAATAATTATCCTCTCATTTATTCTCTCATAGTACTCATGGATATGGAAAGGGGGATATTGGACAACTCGTTATTGCTGGCTTTGGGTCTTCAATGTTGTTTGGAATAATTGTGGGATCTTTGGCTGATAAACAGGGTCGGAAGAGGGCTTCTGTAACTTACTGCTTAACTTACATTGCGAGCTGCATCACCAAACATTCTCCTCAGTACAGAATTTTGATGTTGGGAAGATCACTTGCATCTAAGTTGATGGCTCGTTCATCATTCCGTGTAGAGAGCTACATGCAGATTGTTTTTGTAGTTTCTTATGCTTCTCTAATGCTTCCCATTCTTACAACCTTTTTCGCACTTCCTACCAAAGCAACCAGTTCAGCCCTGCATAGAAAGATTAAAAAGCAAAAATCAATACACAGTTAACAGTTCATAATTAACTTGTAACCATAACAAACTTCTAACCAAAATTTTCTAACTGAATTTTCTAACTAACTCTAACAGTTTCTAAGCTCCTAACCAATTCTATAACTAACTTCTTTTAACCCAACTAAACAACACTGCATAACTTCTAACAGTTACTAACTCCTAACAAACTCTAAACAGTTCCTAACCAAAATTCCAGCCAACTAACTTCTAACAAAAAAAGAAAACTAATAACTGATTTCAAACTAACTTTTATAGGCATATATAATAGATAGACAGAATAGGGAGAGAGGATTCAACATAGAAAAAGAATTTATTACTTCTCAAATCATCTCATTCTTCAATCTAGAGAATCACCAACACATAAAACTCTCTCATATCTATGAGCCTTCTATGCACCTTCATTCATCATCATTCTTCAACATTCAAGAAGAATCACAAAAATAGAGATTCACGATTCATTTTCACAAGAGACTCACCAAATATCTTCACCTTTTCTCATCTTCTGCAACTGAAGTTTTTCTCTACTCTCTGCCTCATTCATGTTTCATCTTCAATCATCATCATCAATTCAATCTTTCAACCTAACACTTCAACTTTATCTCTGCAACAACGTATCTACATCATCAATTTTGTTCATCAATCTCACGCATCAATATGCAGCCACGACATCACAAACAGAAACAACAAAATCAAAACAACAACGCAAATGTAAAAGAAGCAGAAGCAGAAGCAGAAATTGAATCAAAAAAGAGGAGGATACCTTGTGGTGACACCGGAGGTAGGCAAGCATCGCGCCAGAATTCCACGCCTTCAATCAGAGATTTGGGGAAGGTTAAAGGGGCGATGGTGGCCACAGAGATGCTCGTCGGAATTTACGTCAGAGAAGAAGAAGAGAGGAAGAGATCTGAGTTTCGCCAAAAACGGCGCCGTCGAAGAAAGGAAAAAGTTATTGTAACCCTCCCTAATCACGATCCCTTTCTTTAATTTTTCTTCTTCTTTTTGTTATATTTTTATTGTTTCTAGAAAGATGATATAAAAATATAAAAAAATAATAATAAGTGGAATAAAAGAAAACAAGAGATTATTATGGATATTGGGCCATAATATTTCTTAAGCCCATTACAACATTTTTTTGGAGAAAGTTGAAGTTCATGGACAAAAAGCTCATTGGACTGAACTTAGTTTGGGCTTAAGGGCTATTTCAGTTGCTTGCAGCATGCACCCTAATTCAGGCTTTGCACCTCCTGTTACATTCATGTTCTATTTTCTTGTTAATTCATCTATTTCAATTTTTATTTTTTGTATGATTTGTTCATGATTTTGATTAACGTTCCACACGATAAAATGATGCAAAATAGTAGCATTTTTTTAAGAATTCTTTAGGATTTTTCTTTAGAATTTTATTAGAACCTTCTATTATTTCACGTTTAACAATCATTTTCATTGTCATTTTCGTCAAGATTGCGTGATAGTAATAATGCAACTTTTGTAATGGGAAATGCTTGGAGATTAATTTTTTATCACTCATGCGGAGCAACTTCTGTAGAGTTCTCTTATCGCTTACGTGGCTTCGAAGAGGCAACAGACCTTCTCCGTTCGGTATCGTCACAACTCTATTTTTGTTCTTCATTTCCACACTTTACCGCCATCCATATGCATGCTAACATCAGGTAGAATTCCTTTGAAATATATAATTTTAGGTCTAACAACGCCTGATAACTTTAGGTTTAGAAATAGGCTAGTATCCCATGGACTTTTCTTTCCCGTCTGCATACGCATTTAAAACAAAAACTTCTTTTTTACAAACTTTGAAATACTAAAAATTTACTGACGAGAATCATATCTTCGTTAAGTATGTGAGACGATAAGCGGGTCTCTTCTCGACCTTATTGTTCTCTTATTCTAAGCTTTGGTGTGGTTCAAGTCTCAAAGACTTATTTCATGACTAAGTATAAAAGATGGCTAATATCTCTCTCTTGAGGTCGACTAGTTATTATCTACAAGCAAAAACACCGACAAACATAAAATTCTTTTTGCCTTCAGGTCTTTCTTTCAAAACCTTTTCAGAAAGAACAAATTAATTCACTTCTGTGCTGACGCGTAAATCTCCAAAGGTCGAGTAGTGGCAGAAGGCGAAATTAATGTTGTTCGTCAAAAACAAACAAATTGGAAACTTTTGTGCGCCCAGGAACATTTTCTCCAAACCTTTTTCGAAAGAGCATATTAATTCACTTCTATGCTGACGCGTAAATCTCCAAAGGTCGAGTTGCGGCAGAAGGCGAAATCAATATTGTTCATAAAAACATAAACCAGCAAAAACATATAAGCCGAACTACGGCTGCTCTGATTCCTTAAAAGGGATACGTAGGCATCGGGGTAGGGCCCGAACGAGCACAATTTTATTTTCTTCCATACATTTTTTTCCTTTTCTTTTGCATGCATTCCTTTAGCAATAATAAACAATAAGCATAGATTGAACACACCCATAAGATAGACAACAAGAGTGGATACCGTAGAGTACTACGGGCGTGTGGGGTGCTAATACCTTCCCCTCGCGTAACAGACTCCCTTACCCTTATCTCTTGGTCGTTCGACCTTGATTTCATCCTTCTCGGGTTTTCTCGATGTTTACCTTTCCCTTCATGTGGGATAAAAGACGTTCGATGGCGACTTCATTGTTTTGATGATTTTCAGCCGGTTGTTTCAATATGTAGTAGACTGAATTAGGTTAACAAAAAGCATTTATATCTTTGCCAATTATCAAGATTTGATTTGATTTCATCCTTGCATTATTTATTTCTAAATTAAACCAAATCAATCCATTCTCATCCCAATCACCCTTTGCACGATTTGATTTTGTTTGACAGCATATTTGGATTGTAATTCCATTCAAAATCATATCAAAAACAAATCTTCACTATTTTATATCATTTATTTGATTTAATTTGATTTTTAAAAGATTAAAATCAAAATAAATTAAATAAATAAAGCCAATAATATGTGGGAGAGTGTCTGGCTCGTGGACCATGTTAGAAGTAAGATGCAAGCATAAAAAGTTAGGCCAATTTGACAAAAAAAATGCAATTTTGGGTATTGTTGACTTTTGACAATTTTCCAAAAATGACCAACTTTGACAATGAATATCTCATTAAATTTTGACCCTAAGAGGGTGTTCTTGGACTTTTTAGAAAGATTAGGATGTCCCCTAAACAACCCTTTTGGTTTCATCTCAATTGGATCCTCCATGTTTATGTAAGAAGCTTTGACCCAAAAGGTGTTTTTGTTGACTTTTTGGAATGACCTATAATTTCTGAATTCATATCTTTTCATGAGTGAATTTTTTGAGCTTGAGGGATGAAGATGAGTTATAGGAAATTGGATTCTCTTCAAAATGAGCCTTTTATGGAAAATTTCTAATAAAGTATGAGAAAGTTATGCCTGGTCAAAGTTTGGTTGACTTTTCCAAAGAAACCCTAATTTAGCAACTTTTGAGTTTTGATGCATTAGGAGCATTCCTTGGGGAATCATGATCAAACCTTGATAAAATGATGGATATCACTTCAAAATGTTGATGTTGACTAAAAATCTTGAAGTTTGACTGTATTTGGGCCACATTTGACTTTTGACCTAATACAGTTGATTTTCAAGCATCTGAGCAGTTGACTGAGCAAACTTCTTGTGCAAGACCTGAAACTTGACATGGATGGTCTTGAGAACATATTATAACTATGGATAGCATATGAGGCCTTTTGAGCTCACCCATCTTGATGAAAATGGAAACCCTAGTTGGAGGTTCATTGCTTTAGGAGAGAGTTTGTCTGGTCAACTCTTGGGCATCCTTGAGCAAGTTAAGGATCTCAATGAACATATGTTGAGTAAAATGGGAGGGGAAATTTTGGGGTACAACAGCTGCCCCTATTCAATCTTCTTAAACCTTAGGATGTAGATTGGCTGGTCTTCCTTTCGTGATCTGAAGGTAGAAGATGATTGAACACTAAAGTGCCCATAAAGTTGCACTCGCATGAAGTAATGCTATTTGGTGATATCAGGAATGGGTCTACAGATGCCATTTGGAAGAAGATGATGAGGGATCGTTGGAGATGGGCTTAAAGATACCATCCAGAGAAGGTATCGGCTATATAAGAGATTCCTTTGCGAGAATTCTTGTACCTGCCGTTGAGAGGGGCTTTACCGGGGAATGTCGGTTTACGTCCTAGGAGATAGAGTATAGGAGCTTCGGTTGTCCATTACTCTACTGGGGAATTAACTATTAACTGAGGAGGTGGAAGCACACTGCCTAATTGGTTAGGGTCCAGGCTGCACAACGACTTACTGGGGAAATATGAAATCGACCGTATCTGGTCGGGTCCCGGTCTTACAGTGTTGTAAACTGTTGTCTGGAGATAAGGGAGAAGGAACCTGGATAGTAGGGTTTCTTTGAAATGAAAGCCTGAATAGTAGGTCTTATGAGAAGGAACTTGGGTCGTAGGGTTACGTCGTGATGAGTTCGTGTGAAACTTTATTTGGAAATGTATGAGAAAGGGCCTGTGTAAGATTTTTTAGGATAAACCCGTGTGAAGCTGCATTTAGGAGAAACCTGTGTAAGATTGCTTCACGATGAACCCGTGTACAACTGCATTTGGTCGCACAGATGATTAATCTATTTAGTTTCAGGATCTAATCTTAGACCTGCTGGAAATTGTTGATGATAACCATCTTTCCTGAAAACGTACATCATTAATTATATGTGATACATGAAATGCGTTGTGTGATGATGTTCTCAAAATAAATGAGATTATGCTGTATGCAATATGTGTGCACACATCATGATGTATGAACATGAAATTCTATTTATGACATATCCGAGTCTGGGAAAATAAATCCATGACCGCTGCTTGAGACTACTGGAAATTGACTTCCTGACCGTCATACAAAAAGTGGTCCTTCTACTTCCGTTGGGGATGGCGAACGAAGATGACTACGCTGGAGATTTGCTCCCTGTTTACGGATATTCTGCCAGGCAGAGACTCTGTTTGAGAATAACTCTGCGGGGGAATAATTCTGTTGGAGGATGAACTTCCATAGTTGAAGGGATGAACTATGTCAGGGATTGAGATTTTGTATTCAGAGAAATAGACTCTGCTTGGGAGACAACTTTATGAACCACTTGCGATTATAAAATTCGGCTGGGGAATATAGACGTCGGCTCTCTGAAGGAACTTTGATGGGGAAAGTAACTCCTGTTTGGGGAACCTGATGTCAAAGCTTTGGTTGCCTCTACTCTGTGGGGAGTGTAGATGTCATGGGGTCGTCTGTAATGGTGACTTCGTTTCAAAGCTGTCCCTGCCCCTGTACCTGCTGGAGAAAGTACCTCCGGAGGCTTTGTGGATGGCTTGAGTGTTATCCTAACTCATGGGGTGCCGGGTAACTGCCGATCAGAATGATAAGTCTTCTAACAATAGGTAAGTGACGAGATGACGGGACATAGTCGTGCGCTTTAATCCCTAACTTTTGCTTGGACATTATTTTCAGATTTTCAATCCACCGGGATACCCTTTCTTGCCCAAGTCGCCTTTTCAGGTTTTCGACTTGCCGGGTGTACATATTTTTTTGTCTTTATCCCTAATTTTTGCCTAGGCCAGTCAACCTAGCGGGTCTTTAGTCATGCGTATTATCTTCTGATTATGTCCATGTTCACCGGGTACGGAGAATTGTCACTATCCATAGTAGTGTTGTGGTACTGTCAAGAATGTTTTCTTGATGGCACATGATTCATTGCTGGAATGCGTGTGTAATTCCCCAAGTGATTCAGATGGAGATCTTCCCCTGGTTATTTGGAACCTTTGGAGAGACTGCCCCGGGTGTATTAGACATTATGTCATGCCCCTTGTTTATGGAAGACCTGTTATTGGAAGTGTCCTTCCTGCTGAGGTGATTCTGTCCATTGAGAGGATGTATGTTCATTGAATATCCATTGTGCAAATTTCTCTGCTACCAAACAATTAGTCATATGCAAACAATGTCATTTAGAGAATGCAAAACTCATGCCTGTCTTGAAAATTTAATTTTTTTTTTGAAAATGTGTTTTGTGTAGTAAAACAAAATCTGCAAGAATGTGATATCAACTCGGGATTCGTAACAAGTCCTACAGGAGTCAGGATACCTTTGTGACAGTATGCTCTCAAACTAACCCATGCTTCAGCTAGGACTTTTAAGGGTTATAATGTGGCCTGGTTCATGGTTTAAGAAACAAAGGATAAAGGCTCAAAATTCATTTGTACCCACCCGTTCTTCGTGATGTCCTTCAGTCCCATGCTCAGTTAATTGCGCGTTTAGAATCCCAGTTGAGTCCTGGAGTACTGTCCTTGATGTTCCAGTGATGGTTTGGATACTGAAAGTTTATTTTGAATAGGCAGTCATTTTTGTAATCTTCTTTCTATTGAGGATTTGTAGGACCTCTTTCTTTTTTTGATTTTGTTATCCCTTATTTTGCCTGAACTGTTTCTTTTTGTGATTACAGTCAGCGGGATGCCCTAGTTTTTTTCTTAAGTCCTTTTCATGGGTTTTGACTTAATGAGCTTTTCTTTTGCAAAATAATGACTGATTGCTTTGATGATTATACGGAACCATCACCATCTTCTGATTAGGAAGGACGCCTTCGAGGCTGTTCATTGTGTGCGAAGCGGAAGATTGCGACTGAATGCGCCTCTGAAATAACTGAGAAAACTACCCTGCCCCAGGTTATGATTAAGGGTTTTAATTCGTGTGAAAGAAAACTCCTACTTCTTTGGCTCAAAGGGGTTGACTAGGGATTATCTTCCTTATAACTCCACTGTTTAGGATTTGAAACAACGCCTGTACATCGTCAGCAAGGTCTGTTCAAAAGCATACTGTAGAGATTGTGGTATCGTTTTCGTCACCCTCCCTCTAAAGGCTTAGAGCTTTTAATCGATAGTTGAATATCACGAAACGGAAGTATAAAGCAGTTTAAGCATAGTGAAAACAAATTAATTCAAGACAAACATGTGTAATGCATTAATGAAATAACAAAGTTTTGACATGACAATATTTGTTCGAATAAGCAAAGAAAATATAACTTGAGAATTAAATGAACAAAAATGCTTCCAATCCTAGTCGTGTTTTGGCAAGGGAGCAGTGATCACGTTGGGAGTCTCAGGAGGGTCGAATTCGATCTCCTTGGCATCAATCATGTTCTGAATCTTGTATTTCAGCGCCCAACAATCGTTAGTATCGTGCCCTGGGCTGCCAGAATGATAAGCACACCTTACATCCGGATTGTAGTTAGGATAGGAAGTCTTAGGGTTCAGATGAGGGTTTATCACCTTAATCAGTTCATCTTCAACATGTGTTGCAATTCTTGTCACAATGGCATGTTGATTTGGGTGAACTGCCTTTGCGGTCTTTCTACCCTTTACTGATTATTTTGTTGTTGGGTAGCCACATGCCTAGGTATCATTACAACAGCTATTGTTGGACGGCGTTCAGCTCTGCTCCGACCTCTTGAGTTATAGATGGCATTGACCTCCTTCTTACCCGTGAATGGCTTCTTTACAGTACTCGAAGAGGTGTCTTTCTGGATTTTGCCGCTCCGGATCCCAGCTTCTACCCTTTCTCCAATCAATATCATCTCGGTGAAACCAGCTGAGGAGCTACCAATCAAGTGATTGAAGAACAGACCAGACAGTGTACCAAGAAACATATTCACCAACTCCCTATCAAACAAAGGGGGTTGGACTCTCCCTGCCAGATCTCTCCACTTCTGCGCATAGTCCTTGAAACCTTCACTTGCACCCATAGACATACTCTGGAGTTGAGTACGGGTAGGGGCAAGGTCAACATTATATTGATACTGCTTATAAAAAGCAGCAGCCAAATCTTCCCAGTTCCAGACATTGGTTCCCTCCAGTTGATAAAACCATTCAAGCTGAGTCCCGGACAGACTGTCCTGAAAGAAATGGACCCACAAGTTCCTATCAGCAGTGTGGCTGAACCTTCCTCACGTAGGAACGAAGATGGAGCTTAGGACAAGACACCCCATCATACTTCGCAAATACCGGAGCCTTGAACTTTTGTGGGATGACTACCCCAGATACCAAACCCAGCTCTTCGAAATCCAGCCCTGGTATTCTTTGGATCTCCATTATGCTCAGACGATCCTCTAACTGTTTGTACCTATCCTCATCCGGGGGATACTATTCATCATTGTAGTCAGATTCATCCTCAGAAACTCTCGGACTAGGGTCTTCCTCCCTTGTTTCGCCCTCTTGGTTCTCCCTTTCTTTAGATGAAGAGGTTAGATCAATCGTTTGCTTCAACGGTCTCCTAAATCTTCTGCCTAGATTCAGGACACCGACGGTCTTCTTCTTCTTCTTCTTCTTCTCTTTCAGAATAAGGGCCTTCAGATATTCCTGCCCCTTAGCTAAGGCTACAAACATTTGCTGAAATTGGGCATTTTGTTCCTGTAGATCCTTGATGCTTTGTTCAGAAGACATTATTGCTGAAATAAACAGCGAAGAAGATGAGAAACCTGTTATGGTACCTGTTTATGCAATGTCATGAATGATATGCGTATGCAATGATTTCAAGGATTCTTAAAGGCTCAAATTTGTTTAACCAAAAGAAACACACGTTAATTGTATTAATAAGTTCGGATTGTTACAAAAAGTGCCCTTTAGGCTTACAATCAAACAAAACTTAAAGCAAAAGAAAATTAGGTCTCCCAGGAGCGCATCCTCTTTGGTGCAATGTAGGCGTTTATATTCCTCTCTTCATGAAGTAGCCTAGTGAGTTCCAGGACCATCTTCTCGTTGGCATATAATTGAGTTTTGAACGTATCCCACTCCTCTTTAAGTTGAACCCATGATTTTTGTAACTCCTCGTGATCAGTTGGCATGTCAGGATGGAGAACAAGATAAGAAGTGTCTCCTTCAGCAACTGGTTCCATAATCGTTGGTAGGACAGCAGGGTAAGGCATCATAAGACTTTGGGAACGGGCTCGTACCCAGCTTAGATAAGGCTCAAGAGGGATGGAATTCTTATGCCCCAGTGTCTTGCTATCAACTCTATGTACCATGCCCCAAGCTCGCATGAACCTTTTGCGGTAACCCTGAGCATCATTCTCATAGTCGAAGGCGATTACTTGGATAAGTGTATCATGAGGGCCATCCCTTCTCGCATAACCAAACTGCCGCAGTGCCAAACAAGGGTTATAAGTGATTCCTCCCCTAATGCCTAAGAGAGGGACATTAGGGAATTCACCACAGCGATTGATGATGGTAACATTTTTCGAGGACCGTGAACACCATTGAATGCCTGAATGTGTAAGGGACATCAACCTATGAGACCATTTCATACCCTACTCTTTCTTCAAAATAGACCTGGGTAGGTGCGAAATAAACCACCTAGCCAATAGAGGAGTGCAACATAGTAGGGTCCCCCTTCTCTTTAGAGTGCGAGCATACAAAGAGTGTAGAATATCCCCAAGTAATGTAGGAACTGGATAATGAGACAGAAACACCTTAAGAGTATTCAAATCTACGAGTTGGTCTGCATTAGGGAAAAGTACCATCCCGTAAATGAGGAGTGCCAATACCTCTTCGAAAGCTTGTAAATCCAGGGTATCCCAAAAATAGTAAGCCTTCTCGAATAGAAATTTAATCGAGATTCCTTGGACACTTCCCCTAGTTTCCCAATTTGTCACTATGTCGGACCGTTGTAAGGACAGAGCTCGAGCAATCTCTTCAGACTTTGGATGTTCTTCCATACCATTGAAAGGTAACTGATCAAGAATAGGTACCCCTAACAACTGAGAAAATTCCTCCATAGTAGGCACTAGTTGGTAATCCGGGAAGGTGAAGCAATGGTGCAAAGGATCGAAGAACTGAAATAGCACTTTTAACAATTCTTCATCAGGTTTTGAAGTGACCAAGTTGAGCAACCGGCCATGTTTCTCAGTGAAGGGAGAGCTTTCGGGAATCCTTAATGCCAAGTCCTTTAGTTGGAGAGTCACTTTCACAAGGTTAATCTGGATAGTGTTCCTACGGGCGAATGCTATATCCTACAAAACAAAGCAAAGATGAGCCCTAAAAAATCCTTGAAATGATTAGTATGATATGCCGTGCTTATGATGTCATGATTATGCTAAAAATCACATGTATAGCAAACAACAAACAAGTCACACCAAGTCCTTAGGTTTAAGGCCTGCATGAGTTTTAAGGTCATACCCTCTTGAAGCTGGATTGGTTCAACCTGTCCTATAAATAGTAACCGGGTTCTAAGGGATCTCAATATCACCGATCTTTCCCCCAAGCTTCGTTCAATAGGAGATTGACTCGCAACCAAACAAAACTCAAGAGTCAAACCTCAATGAGTGTAGCATCGAGTATTTGTCGACCTTGGGAATACACCAAAGCCGGCCATCTCGCTACGTTCTACTGGCCAAGTTGTGAAATTAAAGGTTCTAAGGTCAGTTGATGCTTTATGACACCACGCTGCGACCCCGTACTCTCCCTGATTGACTCAAGGGTTATCGGTACCAACCAAAGTGCTGTTAGAACATAGTTTGATTCTACAACCCTTAATTAGTGTTTTGATGATAACAAACACAAATAACAAATATGCACGCTAAATTTATGTTATTTTGTATGCAGAAGTTCTGACTAAAGCAGCATCAGAAGTTAAGCTATAGAAGCTTTCACGCTGAGGTAATCAAAATTTATGCTGAAGAATGATGATCAGAACCTGTGCTGAAGTGAAGAAAACTCTGATTCTGAATAGAAGGTTCATAAACAATCATACCCTCACATATCTAAGTCATCAATGTTCTTAAGCACTTGCAGCATGCAAGATTGTAAGATTCTGAAGCGTTACTATTCAATCAAGACAGCATCACATGCAACGACTTCATTCAAACAAAATCTTCTCAATATGGAAACTGTTTAAATGTCCATTATCACGCTTTATGTTGGACATGATTCCTTTGCCTACATAACTAAGCTAAGAGATCAAATCGTTCACAATTTTCAACACGACTGCAATACATCTCTAAACGCTGCAAGATTATAAACACTTTTCTAAGCTCTAAATTGTGTAAAATATCACAGTTGTGATAACTGTTTTTGTAACGAAAAACGACCATACACGGAATTCTTTTATCTTGATTAAGTCAGTTTTTCCTTGAGATTAACAGGGTTGTGGTTGTACTCAAGAGGACTTTGACAGTTGTCAAAGTAGTGATTGTAATCAGTTCTTGATTAGTGGATTAAGTCCTCGTTAGAGAGAGGCGAAATCACCTTGACGGGTAGACTGGAGTAGTTTGAGATCAAACGAACCAGGATAAAAATATAGTGTCTTTGCGCATTTGATTTTAAGTTTTAAATTCAACCCCCCTTCTTGTGTTTTTCACTTCTTCAATTGGCATCAGAGCGCCTGGTTCTGAGTTAATACACTTAACCGTGTCAGTACAAGATCCAAGCTTTATAAAAACACGATGGTGGGACCAAGCCAAAACATCAGCAATGACTATCATGAAGACAAGGACAAAATCAGTGGAAAACCTCCAGTCTTTGATGGAGAAAATTTTGACTACTGGAAAGATAGAATTGAGAGCTTCTTTCTGGCCCATGATGCTGATCTGTGGGACATGGTAATTGATGGATACACACATCCAGTGGATGGAAGTGGTCAAAAGATAGAAATAAAAATGTTGTATGACCAGCAAAAACGTGATTTCAAAAACCCCCATACAACCAGAACAATACTCCTCAATACTATCTCATACTCAGAATATGAGAAAATCTCAAACAGAGAGACAACCAAAAACATGTTTGACTCTCTAAGAATAACGCATGAAGGCAACATACAAGTCAAAGAAACCAAGGCCCTTGTGCTCATTCAGAAGTATGAGGCATTCAAGATGGAAGATAATGAATCCATAGAAGCAATGTTCTCAAGATTCCAGATCCTTGTTACTGGACTGAAGGTTCTTGACAAAGGATATTCTACTGCTGATCACGTAAAGAAGATCATCATAAGTCTACCCAAGCAATGGAGGCCAATGGTCACAACACTTAAGCTAGCTAAAGATCTCAACAAGATATCTCTGGAGGAACTTGTCAGCTCCCTCAGAATTCACGAGATATAGCTAGAAGAAGATGAGCCTCAAAAGCAAGGTAAGGCACTAGAATTAAAATCTAACAAAAAATATGATTCTAAAGTTTTGCAGGCTATGGAAGAAACCTCTGATGGATCCTCTTCAGAAGAAGATGAATTGTCTCTCCTCTCCAGAAGGGTGAATCAACTATGGTAGCAGAGATAAAGGAAATTCAGAAATCCTAGAAGATCAGAGAATTAAAATGAATCCTCCTCCAGATACAGAAAGTCCGAGTCTTCCTCTGGACATATAAGATCTGAAGGCTCTTCAGGACACAGAAAGTCAAATAACAAGGACATCATCTGCTACGAGTGCAATGAGAAAGGGCACTACAAAAGTGACAGTCCAATGCTTCAGATGGAGAAACCCAAAAAGAAGTTATTCAAGGAGAAGAAGAAAAGCCTTATGGCAACATGGGATGATTCAGACACTTCTGATGCTGACTCAGAGTCAAATTATGAAAGATCAAACATAGCTCTCATGGAAAATGTGTCAGAAGACAGTGAAGCTTCTGGTTCAAACTCAGAATCAGACGCTGAAGAGGTATTCCCTGACTTCACTATTAATTTTACTAAGGCTGAACTTGCAAAAAGTCTAAATGAAATTCTGGAAAGGTATCAACAAATCAGAGTCAAATTCAAGAACCTGAAAAGGGATCTTGTCTCTGCCTCTGAAAAGACTGAGAGTCTCAGATTAGAAAATTCTGAGTTAAAAGAAAAAGTTTCAAAATTAGAAAACGATTTGCAAAACTCTCAGAAGGAAATAATCTCAGAGACTCCCAGTAATGCTGATGAGATCATCAAAGAGTATGATCATAACTTTCAGAAGTTTATGGCTAAAAATATAGATAAAAGCAAGATGGCTTCAATGATCTATGGAGTTAGCAAAAATGGCAGAAAAGGGATAGGATATCAAGGTATGGTATCTACACCTAAGAAAGTCATGGACCTAGTCATAAAACGCACACCACTTAAATCACACTTCATATATGGGCACATACTTGACCTAAAATACACTAGTAATGATTAATCTGTCAAACCAAAATTCAACCAGAATCTTGGTAAAATTAACAAACCAGGACCCAAGAAGATATGGGTACCTAAGGACAAAATTATATATGTAGCAGATATATTTAGCAACAAGGCTAAAACACCAGTCATGGTACCTGGACTCTGGATGCTCTCGACACATGACGGGAAGAAAGCATATGTTCCAAAGCCTAGAACTTAAACCTGGAAGCTACGTGGGCTTTGGAGGCAACCAAAGAGGAAAGATCATCGGATCTGGAACAGTAGGTAATGGAAATCTTCCCTCTATAAATAATGTGCTCTTAGTTGATGGGTTAATGCATAACCTGTTATCCATAAGTCAATTAAGTGATAACGGTTATGATATAATCTTTAATCAAAATTCATGCAAAGCTGTTAGTCAGAAAGATGGAACTATCCTTTTTAATGGAAAAAGGAAAAACAACATTTATAAGATAAAACTTTCTGAACTAAAGAGTCAGAATGTAAAATGTCTTCTCTTTGTTAACAACGAGCAATGGGTCTGGCACATAAGATTGGGGCATGTTAGTATGAGAAGAATATCTCAGATTAACAAACTCAATCTGGTCAGAGGACTTCCTAATTTGAAGTTCAGCTCAGATGCTCTGTGTGAAGCATGTCAGAAAGGAAAATTTGCAAAGCCCGCTTTTAAATCTAAAAATGTTGTTTCCACCTCTCAGCCATTAGAACTTCTGCACATATACTTATTTGGACCAGTAAAAACTGCGTCTGTTAGTGGCAAGAAGTTTGGGTTAGTGATCGTAGATGACTATAGCAGATGGACATGGGTAAAGTTCTTAATACACAAGGACCAGTCACACTCTGTGTTTGTTGCATTCTGTAACCAAGTTCAGAATGAAAAGGATCTTAGAATTGTCAAAGTTAGAAGTGATAATGGTGGAGAATTTGAAAATAAAAATTTTGAATCATTTTTTAATGAAAAAGGCATCTTGCATGACTTCTCTTGTCCTAGAACTCCCCAACAAAATGGAGTTGTAGAACGAAAGAATAGAACACTGCAAGAAATGGCCAGAACCATGATCAATGAGACTAACATTGCTAAGATCTTCTGGGAAGAAGCAATTAACACAGCGTGTTACATTAAGAATAGAATCTCTATAAGACCTATTCTGGAAAATACTCCATATGAACTGTGGAAGAACATAAAGCCCAACATTTCTTATTTCCATCCTTTTGGATGCACTTGTTTCATTTTGAATACAAAAAATTATCTGAACAAGTTTGACTTAAAGCAAAAAAGTGTATCATGTTAGGATACTCTGAACGCTCAAGAGGGTACAGAGTATACAATACAGAAACACAGATTGTTGAAGAGTCAATCAGTGTTAGATTTGATGATAAGCTTGACCCTCAAAAGTCAAAGCATAATGAATTCCTTGCAGATAAAGAAGTTAAATTCACAGGTACTGAAGACAACTCGTCAGAAGTTCTTAACAGAGACGCTCCAACAACCTCAGATAGAAATTTTACAAGCAATCCAGCACCTTCCGTTGATCAACTTCAGAAAAGGCTATCCAGAAGTAGCATATCTCACCCAGAAGATAAGATCCTGGTAAAGAAGGATGATCCAATCAGAACAAGATCAACATTTATAAACTATGAAGAATCCCTCATGGGACTGGTCTCTCTGATTGAACCAACAATGATTGATGAAGCGCTTATGGACAATGACTGGATTCTGGAAATGCAGGAGGAATTAAATAAGTTCACCAAATATGACGTATGGGACCTGGTTCCCAAACCAAAAGGATTCAACGTCATCGGAACAAAGTGGGTGTTCAGAAACAAACTGAACGACCAAGGAGAAGTCATCAGAAACAAAGCACGACTAGTGACACAAGGTTATAGTCAGCAAGAGGGGATAGAATATACAGAAACCTTTGCTCCAGTCTCCAGGTTAGAATCTATCAGACTCTTAATCTCATTTGTTGTAAACAATGGCATCACTCTGTATTAGATGGATGTCAAAAGTGCATTCCTAAATGGCTATATAGATGAAGAGGTATATGTGCACCAACCCCCTGGGTTTGAGAATTCCAAACACCCAAAATATGTTTTTAAACTAAAGAAGCCACTCTATGGTCTAAAACAAGCTCCCAGAGCTTGGTATGAAAGACTAAGTAACTTCTTGTTAGAAAAGGAATTCACCAGAGGGAAAGTGGACACAACCTTGTTCTGTAAGACATTTAAGAATGACATTTTAGTGTGTCAGATTTATGTAGATGATATCATCTTTGGATCTACTAAACCCTCTATGGGAAGAGAGTTTTCTAAGTGCATGCAGGCAGAGTTCGAGATGAGCTTAATGGGGGAACTCAAATTATTTCTGGGCATTCAGATAAACCAAACTCCAGAAGGAACTTACATTCATCATAGAAAATATGTCAGAGAACTTCTGAAGAAATTTGATCTCTCAGAATGTAAGCCCTCAAAGACTCCAATGCACCCCACGTACATTCTGGAAAAGGAAGAGGTAAGCAAAAAGGTAGAACAGAAAGTCTACAGAGGTATGATTGGCTCTCTCCTTTATCTGACGGCTTCAAGGCCTGATATTTTATTCAGTGTTTGCTTATGTGCTAGATTCCAATAAGATCCTAGGGAATCTCACTTAACAGCAGTTAAGCGAATTTTCAAGTATCTGAAATGTACTACTAATCTGGGTTTGTTTTATAGAAAATCCAATGAATACAGTTTAGTAGGATACTGTGACGCTGACTTTGCTGGAGACAAAGTAGAGTGTAAAAACACTTATGGAAGCTGCCAGTTTCTGGGAGACAATCTGATCTCATGGACCAACAAGATACAATCCACAATAGCACTGTCAACAACAGAAGCTAAATACATAGCAGCTGCTAGATGTAGCACTCAAATGCGCCGGATGAAAAGTCAACTTGAAGACTTCAACATATTTGAGAGTAACATTCCTATCTTCTGTGATAACACTTCAGCTATATGTCTCAGTAAGAATACCATTTTGCATTCTAGGGCTAAGCATATAGAAATAAAACATCACTTTATTAGGGACTATATTCAGAAAGGAATTCTTACCTTAAAATTTATTGACACATACCATCAATGGGCTGATGTATTTATAAAACCCCTTTCTGAAGATAGATTCAATTTCATTCTGAAACATCTCAGCATGAAGTTATGCCCAAAATAAAATGTTTTATTTGCATATCTTAACCCTCAAAACTTTATTGTTTTCTGTGAACATCTGATCAACTTGTCTTCCGAAGTTAGAAGTACAGTTGTCTCAGAATCTATCTATGAAGATCTGAATGTTTCATTTCAAGGATAGAGGCGTGCAATTCACATCATCAAACATATGTCATCCTCTCACAAGCTACCTTCTGAGGCTGAACATGCATTTAAATTCTGAAGGTTCCAAGGCTCTGATTGGATGCATTGAGACACTTGTCAGGGGTAATCGTTCAATATCTTTCTAAATCCCCTAATTCCAGGTTTCATTAATGCATATAATCATTACTTATTTTCTTGCTTACTGTTTATGTTTTAAAAAAACCTATATAAACTCAAATTACTATTTCATTCATTCACTTTTACTCTCTTCTATATTCTCTCTTGTTTCAAGTTTCGTTTTCAAAAACCCTTTCCATTTTCTTCAACGAACCCGTGTGAACAATGGCATCATCATCGAGTCTCAAGAATCTCAGTGCTCCCAAATCTTCATCAATGAAACAATATGAAGAACCCATTAGAACACTTCTCACTCCTGTTGACAACCTGGAAGTTCTCTCTGAACTGATCATTGATTTTGAGAGTTTACAAGAAAATAGGTTTAATCTCTATGAAGACGTAACTGAACAGGGATGGAGTAGATATTTTGACCGTCTGTTGGGTCCAACGTTTCCCATTCTCGTCAAAGAGTTCTGGATTCATGCTACCTCATCCAACCACCAGGTTACTTCATATGTTATGGGAAAGAAATTAGTGATAACAGAAGATTTAATTGGGAAACTCATTAGATAAAATGGTGGTAGAGTTAGATGCATTGATATGGCTGATAGGTGTTCTGACCTAAAATCAATTGCCAGGGAAATCTTCACTTCTGGACAGCCATCCAGCAAGATCAGAGACTTGAAGGATCATCACATAATCTGGACAAGAATCATTCTGGGATGTATCAATCACAGGAAGCCTACAAGCTCTCCTGATTACATCAATATTGATAAGTAATTCCTGCTTTATTTCATTGCAAAGAAGACCAAGATAAACCTTCCACACTTGCTCTTCAACCATCTCAGAATAAGTGTGAAAGAGACAAGAGAAGACGAAAGGACTAAGATGGATTGGATTCCCCTAGGAAGACTGATATCAGATATTCTAACAGAAAACTGGCTGATAGAACATCTGACAGAGGCTCAAGAAATAAGCACTCTGGAAGCAACCGCTGGGAAGCCTTTGAACACCAAGAATCTGAAGAAAATGAAGATTATTGAGAATATTAAGAAGGAACCAACTATTGCTTCTCATGAAGCCATTACTTCTAGGAGAATCCCTCTGAAGGATTTTCCACTATTTTCTGAGATAGATGCCACCCCAAAAATCATAGTCAGATACCTTGAAGCTTGCAAGGCTGATGGGACTGCTCCAGAAATCAACATTCAAGATCTGCACAAGCCAGCTCCAGAGGTTGTGTTAAATAAATCCAAAAAGAGGAAGGAAACAAGAGAAGGATCCTCTCAGAAGACACCTAAAGCTGCGAAAAAGAAAGGTAATCCATCTTCTGTTTCTGTTATAGAATCAATAGTTGTTCGAACATCTGAAACCATTCCCCCTCAACCAACAGAAAATCCTTCACCCTAAACTTTTGAAGATTTTGACATAGAGTTTAATCCATCTGTAACTCTAGGAAACTTTTTGAATGAACCTCACTCCCCAAATCAAAATCCAAACCCAGAACATCATCAACCAGAACTTGCCAAAGTTCTATCTGACATTGAACTGTTTGATCAAGACTTTTCCTCTCCAATACCAGAAAATCCAAACACTCAACAACAACCAGAAAATCCACAAACATACTCTCCTCAATCAGAACATCTGAACCTCAACTCACCACAACCAGAAAATAGACACTCTCTCTCTCCACCTTATGAAAACCCATCTTCTGAAATTCCTAAACCAGAAACTCAACACACTACCGCAAACCAATCTGAAGACTCTCCTTCAGATTCTGATACCACTATCCCAATCCCTGGAATAACAGAACCTCTTACGGTTTGCTTACCTCTCACTATTCATGATATTCTAGAAACCCCTTCATCATATGAATCCACACCACCAAACACCCCTAACACACCAATTATAATTTCTGACTCTTCCACTCCATCACCCATCAACTTTCCAGCTGACCACCTCAGACTTGTCATTGATCCACTAGTGCTTGACCGACTAGCTTCCACCTCACACAAAATTGCCATTCCCAAACCTAAACCAACCGCAACCAAATCAAATGTTGGTAAGAGTCTGTTGATTTTTGAAATAGAAATGCAGGAATGGATCAATTCTTTGAAGCAAGCAAGCCAAGATATTTCTAATCCCGCTACTTCTGATTCTCCGTGGGAAAGATTCAGAAAATGGCTCAACTCTAAAACTCAAAAGCTGAAAGAATTGGGTTATGAAAGGGCTCAGCAGAACTTCAGTGATCAGTTGAAAGCCTTCCAAGATCAAGTTCTGAGCCAATGGTGCAAGAAAGAAATCCCCCCGCTAGATAATTCTCCCTGGAAAGAGCACCATCCTTCAGAAGTCGCTGAACCAGATTCTGATAGTCTCTCTCCGACCACTGCTCCAGAAGACATGATTACAGCAGAAGAAGTGGTTCAATCAAAAGAGGCTGCATAATGTTCTGAACAACATGCAACCCCTGAAGATACACCAGCTTCGTCTCTAGTCATACAAACTCTGGAAGAGTTGAAGATAGAGAATACCTTAATCCATGCCAGACTAGATAAGCAAGAGGATACAAACAAAGAGATCAAGGGTATTCTTGATAAACAAGAAGATACTACAAAAGAAATCAAAGACATTCTGGGAAAGCAGGAAGAGTCAAGCACTCGAATCAAGAGCTTATTGGAAGCGTTGTTCACACGTGTTCCCCATCCTTCTTAGATTTTCTTTAAAACTGTTTATCTGTAATTTTTTATCTTTACCTCCTTGTTTCTGAAACTTGTCATTGCATTCTGTTTTCAATATAATTCATCTTTTTTGACTCTGATTATATTGCTTTTTGATACCTGACAAAAAGGGGGAGAAAGTAAGATATTTTCAATAATAGTATACCAGGACAAAGTCTCAAACATTATGAATTTTTTAATCTCTACTTTCTGAAAAGCTTGAACAAGAACACATTCTGATGAAAACGGAAGGAGATGCATCAAAAGCTCTGACAAGAAGGAACTTTAGGGAAGTAATCAACTCAGGGGGAGTCTCTCTTAAGCCTTTTGTTCTCTATTTTTCATTGAAAATTCTAGTTTTTGTCATCATCAAAAAGGGGGAGATTGTTAGAACATAGTTTGATTCTACAACCCTTAATTAGAGTTTTGATGATAACAAACACAAATAACAAATATGCACTCTAAATTTATGTTATTTTGTATGCAAAAGTTCTGACCAAAGCAACATCAAAATTTAAGCTATAGAAGCTTTCACGCTGAGGTAATCAGAATTTATGCTGAAGAATGATGATCAGAACCTGCGTTGAAGTGAAAAAAACTCTGATTCTGAACAAAAGGTTCATAAACAATAAGATCCTCACATATCTAAGTCATCAATGTTCTGAAGCACTTGCAGCATGCAAGATTGTAAGATTCTGAAGCGTTACTATTCAATCAAGACAGCATCACATGCAACGACTTCATTCAGGCAAGATATTCTCAATATGGAAATTGTTTAAATGTCCATTATCACGCTTTATGTTGGACATGATTCCTTTTCCTATATAAACAATCTAAGAGATCAAATCATTCACGATTTTCACACGACTGCAATACATTTCTAAACGCTGCAAGATTACATACACTTTTCTAAGCTCTAAATTGTGTAAAATATCATAGTTGTGATAACTGTTTTTGTAACGAAAAATGACCATACACAGAATTCTTTTATCTTGATTAAGTCAGTTTTTCCTTGAGATTAACCGAGTTATGGTTGTACTCAAGAGTGCTTTGATAGTTGTCAAAGTAGTGATTATCTTAATTAGTGGATTAAGTCCTCGTTGGAGAGAGGCAAAATCACCTTGACGGGTGGACTGGAGTAGTTTGAGATCAAACGAACCAGGATAAAAATACTGTGTCTTTGCGCATTTGATTTTAAGTTTTCAATTCAACCCCCCTTCTTATGTTTTTCACTTCTTCAAGTGCCACATCAACATAGCTACTGCTTCAACCGTGTCGGTATACCCCACAAAGTTCCCTCACAGTTTATTGCTACTTACCTAAAAGGTGTCCCCAGATCCGGGTGTAGGATCTACATAACCCCAACAAAACCCCTTGAATATAAAGCAGGAAAATCAAAAGACAAGCAAGCAATTTTAGAAGTGACCTAAATCCTAAGGTATAGCCCACTTATTAAGTCCCCAGCAGAGTCTCCAGTTCTGTGATACGGTGGCAGAACCGACTGTTATACTGGTTTTGCGTTTGTATTCGCAAATGTCGCGGTAAGCAAGAGTCTCCATCGACTTTTATTTCATCCAACAAAGGAAAAGGAAAAAGAACAGAAAAAACCTTCTTTTGAGAGTTTTTGGGTACCGGGGGTAGATTATAGAAAGGGAAGGTGTTAGCGACCTTTCTATCCGTGGTTTTCCACGGGCTCTTAGGTACTTGCTCATTTTTGAAATTGCTTGTGTGTGTTTATTTTGAAAAGTTTTGTTTACTTCTGATAACCCTTGTATCTGTCCTCAAGAGTGTGACGAAGTTGTTTTGAAAACTGTTTTGAAAAGTGTTTGTATGAAATATTTTTTTTTGTTTTGAGCAAGTACTTAAGAGTTTTATACCTACTCGAAAAAGATTGTTCATTCTGCGGGTCATTGCTAAGATATCCCTACGTTCGAGGGACACGACCATTATTTCTGAGGCAACCAAGTGAGGCAAAACCCTAGGAGTGAGCATGTGCAAGTGTTTGAGTTCAGTTTCATTTATCTTGCGCATTTAGGGTTTTCTACTATTTTAAATTGATTTATCTTGTCATTCAATCCTATTATCCATACAACTAAGCAATTTATAATTGCGGAAAGTAAAGTGCGAGAAATTAAAACCTAGCTATTACAAGGCTTTGGGGAGGGGGATTACATAATCAAAAACCAGGGAAAATAATAAATGCGAAATAGTAAACCTAATTAACTATTACAAACTCGGAGCAGATACAATAATTTATAAAATAAGGGGAAAAGAATGAGCGCGACAAAATTAAATACGGGGAATTAATGTCAAGTTTAGGAACAATTAATTGATGAATAAAGAAAAGATATTTTTGGATTTTTCTGAGAAAAGTAATTAATCTTACAAATTAACCTAATTTCTATTTAATTTTAATTATGGAAAAAGAATTTAAGTTAACCTAATTAACCTAATTAATTAAGGTAAATAAATATTTTATGAAAAAACTAAACCTAATATTTTTTAGTGATTTTTGATTTTATGATTCAATTAAAAAAAAGATTTTTTGTAAAAATAATTTAAACAAGAAATTAAAACAAAATAAATAAAGAAATTAAAAAAGGAACTAAAGGAATGGTCCTGATGTATCTAAGCAGATTGGGGGGTATGTTGCCAATTTTGTGATAGGCCCGGGATGATGGCCCAAGGATCCTGCGCCTGATCCAGTGCATCTTTCTTCTGATGGTCTATCATGAGCTTGCGTATGCTGGGCATTGGATCTGGCTGGAGATAGATCCAACGGATGGATGATGGGGAGCTCTAGGTGGACCCTCAACAGAGTGATATGCTGGATCTGCAAGAAATATTCAAGAAAAATACAAAAGCAACACGCCTGGGAACGAACCCAAGATGTTTGCTTCAAACCCTCCGTCCTTAACCATCTGCGTTGGCTGTTCATTTGTTAATATAATAACAAAATGACATTATATACAAAGTAACATTAACCTTATAAAAAACGGGCGCGTAATTCAAATTTCCCAATGGGAGTTTGCCACCTAGCTTTCTTCTTCCTCAACAATGTTGTTTTAGGCTTAGACTTTTACCTACGGACAAAGTCTGTAAGTACAACCCTGCATCATTCAAAAATCCAGTACAAGCAATATAAATTATAATAGATACCATGAATCAACTGGGCTTGAAGCCCTTAACACCATGGTATCCACGCCCAACCCTAATTTTTCCTGTAGAAGGAAACCCTAAAACGAGCTTGGAAACCCTAAGAATGGAAAACCATGATTCCTGCACTTAAAACTCAATCAAACAATTTAGAAAGCATTGAAACCTTATGATAAACAAGAATACATGATTAAATCTCATTGAAAACGCATGTATGCATGTAATCAAAAATCAAAAAGAGTTGGATAACAGAGTTGCGGATTTTATGATTCTGAGTGTTTTGGTGCGTGCAAAGGGTGCAATTATCTTCTGTAGATTGCCAAGAATGGATTGCTGGTCTTGAAACGCTTTGAATCTCCCTGTAGAATGAAATTTGATGCTCAATTTTTGTACAAAAATTGAGTTCTTGCTCTTGCAGTTTACACGTCCAACCCCTTTTCTTGTGCTTGGGAATTGTTCTATATATATGTAGTAGACTGGATTAGGTTAACAAAAAGCATTCATATCTTTGCCAATTATCAAGATTTGATTTGATTTCATCCTTGCATTATTTCTTTCTAAATTAAACCAAATCATTCCATTCTCATACCAATCACCCTTTGCACGATTTGATTTTTTTTACAGCATATTTGGATTGTAATTCCATTCAAAATTAGATCAAAAACAAATCTTCATTATTTTATATAATTTATTTGATTTAATTTGATTTTTAAAAGATTAAAATCAAAATAAATTAAATAAATAAAGCCAATAATATGTGGGAGAGTGTTTGGCTCGTGGACCATGTTATAAGTAAGATGCAAGCATAAAAAGTTAGACCCATTTGACAAAAAAAATGCAATTTTGGGTATTGTTGACTTTTGACAATTTTCCAAAAATGGCCAACTTTGACAATGCATATCTCATTCAATTTTGATCCTAAGAGGGTGTTCTTGGACTTTTTAGAAAGCTTAGGATGTCCCCTAAACAACCCGTTTAGTTTCATCTCAATAGGATCCTCCATGTTCATGTAAGAAGCTTTGACCCAAAAGGTGTTTTTGTTGACTTTTTGGAATGACCTATAATGTCTGAATTCATATCTTTTCATGAGTGCATTTTTTGAGCTTGAGGGATGAAGATGAGTTGTAGGGAATTGGATTCTCTTCAAAATGAGCCTTTGATGGAAAATTTCTGATAAAGTATGAGAAATTTATGCCTGGTCAAAGTTTGGTTGACTTTTCCTAAGAAACCCTGATTTAGCAACTTTTGAGTTTTGATGCATTAGGAGCATTCCTTGGGGAATTATGATTAACCCTTGATCAAATGATGGATATCACTTCAAAATGTTGATGTTGACTAAAAATCTTGAAATTTGACTGTATGTGGGCCACCGTTGACTTTTGACCTAATACAGTTGATTTTCAAGCATTTGAGCAATTGACTGAGCAAACTTCTTGTGCAAGACCTGAAACTTGAAATGGATGGTCTTGAGAACATATTATGACTATGGATAGTATATGAGGCCTTTTGAGATCACCCATCTTGATGAAAATGGAAACCCTAGTTGGAGGTTCATTGCTTTAGGAGAGAGTTTGTCTGGTTAACTCTTGGGCATCCTTGAGCAAGTTGAGGATCTCAATGAACATATGTTGAGTAAAATGGGAGGGGAAATTTTGGGGTACAACAATTACTAAGACTAAATATACCTCTAGAATCTAAGCCCAATAAATATTCATCTTAAATTCGGATTCAATCCGTCCATCTGTGTAACGACTCAAACCCAAACACTTAGCAAGCTAACAAGGATAAACATCAATAAAGATTTATAAAGATAGTTTCATACAACATCATGAGCAATAAATATACATATAATCAAGGTAAAGTTACATACAAAATTCAACAAATAATGTCTACAAAAAGTGGAAGAGGAGAAGAAACCAGATTTCCTGCGGTGTCAAACACGATCCATCAAGATCACAACCCCCGGATCATCCATTTGCAAGCCACAAATGTTGTTGTCTAAGCTCTAACTATAAAAAATGAAGGTGATGGAATTTGGGAGCAAATACCTCAAAAACCATCTGTGATACGGTGGGAGAATCGACTATTTATACTAGTTTTGCGTTTGTGTTTGCAAATGTTGCGGTAAGCAAGAGTCTCCACTGACTTTTCTTTTATCCAACAAAGGAAAGGGTGAAAAGAACAAAAAAAGAACTTTCGAGATTATTTCCGATTAAGGGGGGTAGATTATGGAAAGGGAAGGTGTTAGCATCCTTTCCATCCGTAGTAATCTACGGGCTCTTAGATGCTTAGCTCATTTTGAAAATACCTTACGCTTTGTGTATTTTGAAAATTGCCTTAGTGCAGTGATTCGCTTTATGATAACTCTTATATCAGTCCTCAAGAGTGTTGATAAAGCGTTTGAAAATATTTTTTTGAAATATTTTGGTGTAAGTGTGAAAGTTTGTTTTGAGCAAGCATCTAAGAACTATCTACTTATACTCGAAAGGTTTTCTCTTTTCCTCCTATCCTTTAGACAGCGCTATCCTGCTATTAGTTAGTAGGTAGCCCTATTGTTGGATGTTTGAGGGACATTCGAAGGGACGTTTTTATAGTCACAAAGGCAACTGAGCAAGAAGTTTTAGTAACTACCCTAGGGTTCTAAGATCATATTTTTATTAAGGCAACATCGAGAGGGTCATCGAGGGACTTATGATCTTTTGAATCGGAGGGTAGCCACTAAAATCTCTCATGTTTCGAGAGTTGTGACTATTTCCGAAAGTAACCGAAGTGGGAATACCCTAGAGGTGTATATGTGTAAGTGTGCTTGTTTCAGTAATTTGTCTTTTGTGTTAAGTTTGCTAGCGTTTGATTATTAGTCTTACCATACAATCCTATTATCATGCATCTAGACAGTTAAATATTGCAGGAATTTAAAGTGCAGAAATTTAAACCTACGCTATTACAATGCTTCATGGAGGGGGATTATTACAATTCTAAAAATGGGGGAAAATCTAGAAAGCAGTAAAGTAAAAAAGTCTTAATTAAGCTATTAAAGACTGTGAACAATTACAATAAAATTTGGGAAAATATAGAAAATAATTACGCGCGCGAGTAATAAGTACGTCTAAAAATCCTAAGGTATGAAAAAGTACGTCTAAAGGGAATTAATTCTAACGTTTTTTTTTGTATTTTTATTATGAAAAGAAAATGAACTGAAATCCTAAGTTCTAATTAATTTTAATTAAGAAAGGAGGTTAAAATAATTAATAATTAATTTATAATATTAACTCAAATAAAAACCTAAAACTATATTTTTTGTGATTTTAAATATTTTTTTACTGATTAAGACAAATTAAAAATAAAAAAAGAAAATAGAAGGTAAAACAAAAATGGGCTTGGGTAGTAAAATGTAATGAGGGGGATGGAATGGCAAAACTAGATCCAGGCCCATTTGACCAGCGTTGGGTCCAGTAAGGAGAAGTTTTCGGGAGCGCATGGTAGTCTACGCATGAGGGCGTTGGATCTGGCCACGCTAACACCTGACAACACATATTTGGAGGTGCATGGTGAGTATATTTGGCCTATGAACACTGAATCTGCAAGCAAAGTTAGGAAAAAAATAAAATGCAAGAGGCAGGGTTCGAACCCCTAACCTTTCACACACACAACGCTTTAACACTCACATACCCAACCATTGGGACAACTTTACATCCGTTAACATGTACACAAAACATAAGTTAAATATTAAACATTGTCCTAATGGCTGAATATAAGACACGCGCGCCCAGGTGGGGCCCTGGCATTTGAATGGACGAATGATACATGGCCACGCGTCTCAGGGGGGGTCAAACCACCGTGCATGGTGGTTGACCATCATCTTCCCCATTTGTCTCAAAATTAAATCCTATAATATAAGCAATATGAAAACAAATAAAACATCCTACTCCCCTTAGATTTTCCCCAGGAATCCAATGATGGTGTCTGTTTGTCCTGAAAGTCTCTGTACTAAGAGATCAAACTCAAACAACCATGAATGCCCTAACAATGGCATCCTATGTTCTAGGCCTCTAAACTTGTATGCATCACGTCAAACCTGTCTCGAGCATCATTACGAACATGTATATAAACATTAAATTGATTAATAATTATATTAAACATTAAATTATACCAAATGATGACGATCGTGTGGACGATTCAGGCTTGCTTCAGGATAGCGCAAGGTGTGGAGATGACTCCTGGAGGCCTTCAGGAGGAAGATATGATGCTGGGTTTGGATCGAAGGTGCCTGCAAAAGGTGTTTTGATTTTGACAACTTTGCTGAATTTTGAGAATTTTTGGTATGCTTCTCTTAGGTTGTGTATCCGTATTCTTTCGATAGGCAATCCTTTTTGTCCGTTGTTCTGATGCAGTCTTATCTTTATATAGGGGAATGTGAAGCTTGATGAACATGGAAAGAATCAAGTCTTTAACATGGCCTTTAAAACAAAATCAAGAATTTGAAAATCATCCATTTATGTTATATTCTTACAATTTTCGTAGGTTGCATGAACCTGGACATTTTGCATTGGCGCCTTGTACGCATTTGAATTGTTCAGTGTTTTCCTCATCAGAGCTTCTTCAATTACGTCACCATTTTCTTTGATTGCCTGATCTGGAAGGATAAACTTAGTCGAATCAACTCTTATTCCTTTTCGATGACTTTAAGTTCTGATTCAAATTGCATAAGGCTACATCATCATGGCTCGTTCGATCATCCCCCAAGCTTGCTCTCTTCGATTGCTCTGAGTCTTGATTCAAATTGCACAAGGCCTCAACATCCTGGCTTCTTCGATCAGCCCCCAAGCTTGCTCTCTTCGATTGCTCTGACACTACCAAACTAGCCCAATCGAAAAATTTCATTCTAGCCAGTCGAAGCTTCCTTTGGCATGAATGTGCTTGTGCAGGAGGCTTGAGCCTGGAAGTATGTTGTATTTTGGGCCAGCAAGCATCTTTGTATATTTATTTTTCTTTTTGACCAACTAGATCTATCCTTCGACCAAACCCCTCTTCAGACAACAATATGTGTCCTTCGAACAGACCCTTTGTGCATCCTTCTAAGGGGCCAAACGCGTATCCTTCGATTGGACTAAGTGCGTCCTTTGAAGGGATCACATGCAGTTCTTTGAATGGGCTAGTTGTGTATCTTTTGAAAGGGGAACCCAATTATGTCAATGCATGTCCTTCGACTGGGACACCCAGGTATGTCATAGTGCAGAAACTATATGTGTTGAAGGTTTTCAAGGGTGGAATCGAAGCTTGCATGTAGGAGGTCCCTGCCTTGTGAATGGAAGAAAATCTTTCAGAAGGCCATTGGCTTCTGGATTGAAGGAAAGCTGCAGGAGGCCATTTCCTTGTGAATCGAAGGAAAGCTGCAGGAGGCCATTGCCATGTGCACCAAAAGCCAGCTTGTAAAGGGTCATTGGTGCAATCGAAGCTTGCATGTAGGAGGCCTAAATGCCCAAACAAGGCTTGCACGCAGGAGGTCCCTGCCTTGTGAATCGAAGGAAACTGTCTTCAAAGGAAAACAATGCCCAATCTAAGCTAGCATGAAGAGAGCATACAAGAGGCCACTACCTCAATCGAAGCTTGGGATTTAAGCTTGCTCGAAAGAAACCAAATGCCCAATCGAAGCATAGGAATTAATCTAGTTCAAAAGAAGTCAAATGCCCAATCGAAACATAGGAATCCATACAAACTTTCTCTTCTATGATTTGATGCTCAAGAGCCCTAAAATGATCCAATTGTACTTGTGTAGCCTCGACCTAGTAGGAATTTTGTTGAGAAAAATCTTGAGAAATGAGAGGGAAAATTTTGGGGTACAACAACTGCCCTTGTTCAATCTTCTTAAACCTGAAGAGTTAGATCGGAGAGTCCTCCATTCGTGACTTGAAGGTGGAAGATGATTGAACACTAGAGTGCCTAGAAATTTGCACTCGATGATGTGGTGGTTGATTGTGTAGGGAATGGGCTTAAAGATTCCATTTGGAGAGTTGTCGGAGATGGGCTTACAGATGCCATCCAAAATAGATGTTGACTTCATAAGAGGTCCCTTTGTAGGGAATTCCTATTCCCGCTGTCTGAGGAGGAGTCCACTGGGGAAGGTTGATTTCTATTGTTCTCCTGCTTGAGGAAAACTCTGCGAGGAATAGAGTCTAGGAACTACAATTTACCATGGCTTTACTGAGGAATTATCTATGGGAACGTTTGCTATTTTCTGGTTGAAATCCAGACTTCACAGTAATTTTCTGGGGAGAATGAAATTAACTGCTGTCTTGAAATGTATTAGAAAGAGCCTGTGTAGGGCTGTTTTAGGATGAGTCCATGTTAAACTGCATCTAGAGATCATGAGAAGAAACCCGTGTAAGATTGCTTCAGGTTGAGTCCGTGATAGACTACATTTTGAGATCATGAGAAGGAACCCGTGTAAGATTGCTCCAGGATGAGTCCGTGTTAGACTGCATCTGGAAATCATGAGAAGAAACCTGTGTAATATTGCTTCGTCTGGTCATGTAGATAGTTTTCCTGTCTGGTTTCAGGTGTTAATCTACAATCATCTATTCACAGATAGTTATCTTGTCTGGTTTCAGGTATTAATCTGGAACTTGCTTTTATCGGTCATTGAGATAGTTGTCCTGTCTGGTTTCAGGTATTAATCTCTGACCTAAGAGAAAGAAAGATAGTTTTCCTGTCTTATTTCGGGTGTTAATCTTCAATCTGCTCATGTAGATAGTTTTCCTATATGGTTTCAGGTATTAGCCTACAATCAACCGTCCACAAATAGTTGTCCTGGCTTGTTACATGTATTAATATGGAACTTGTTTTTGTTGGTAAGTATGAAGCTTAACTGTGACGTATAATGAAGGAATCTTGGACAATTACTACCTCAGCAGGTGCTGAAGGAATCTTGGTCGACTACTACCTCAACAAATAGTGAAGGAATCTTGGATGATTACTACCTCAATAGATAGTGAAGCAATCTTGGACGATTACTACCTCAACAGATATTGAAGGAATCTTGGACGATTACTACCTCAATAGGTATTTGAAGGAATCTTGGACAATTACTACCTCAACAGGTGCTGAAGGAATCTTGGTCGATTACCACCTCAACAAATAGTGAAGGAATCTTGGACGATTAATACCTCAACAGATAGTGAAGGAATCTTGTACGATTACTACCTCAACAGATATTAAAGTAATCTTGGACGATTATTACCTCAACAGGTATTTGAAGGAATCTTGGACGATTACTACCTCAATAGATAGTGAAGGAATCTAGGACGATTACTACCTCAACAGATAATGAAGGAATCTTGGATGATTACTACCTCAGCAGGTGACGAAGGAATCTTGGTCGATTACTACCTCAACAGATGGTGAAGGAATCTAGGACGATTACTACCTCAACAGATAATGAAGGAATCTTGGACGATTACTACCTCAACAGATAATGAAGGAATCTTGGATAATTACTACCTCAGTAGGTGATGAAGGAATCTTTGACGATTTCTACCTCAACAGATGATGAAGGAATCTTGGTCGATTACTACCTCAACAGATATTGAAGGAATCTCAGACGATTACTACCTCAACAGAGTACCAGAAATTTGTCTGGTCATGTAAATAGTTGATGATATTCGTTTATTTATAGACTTTTACCTGAAAAGATAAAGGGTTAGATGTATGCAATGTCATGGTACATGAAGTGCAAATGATACTCTCAAAATAAATGAGATTGTGATATATGCATTTGTAATGCATATACTATGACGTTTGTAAAATGATGTATGAATGCAATGTATGAACGTATTCGGCTGTTCTATTGCAGTATTATTTGAGCTAGGGAAAATAAACCCCTGATTGTTGCTTGGGATGAAGAATGTATGTCTTCAAACTTCGTTGAAGTTGAAATGCTGGGAGATGAAACTGTTGCTAGAGAAATAAACTCTGTTGGGGAAAGGAAACTCCGTGAATTGTTTGACGACTTTGTTGAAATCATGTTGAGGAAACCTGAGAAGCCTGGAGACTTCACTGGGGAAAATATTTTTGTTGGAGTAGTAATTCGGAGATTCGTGCTCCACCGGGGATATAAGAAACCTGACACCATTAGACTGCATGCTGGGAATATGGTAGTGATCTTATAGTAAGATGCCCCTGCCTCTGTACACACTGGAGAAAGTATCTGCTGGGATTTTATGGATGGCCTGACTGTTATCCCAACTCCTGGAATCCTGAGTAAACGTTGATCAGGGAAATAAGCCTTCTACTAATAGACAAAATGACAAGATGACGGGACATAGTCGTACGCTTTAATCCCTAAATTTTTCCTAAACGGTCTTTTCAGATTTTCAGTCCAATGGGATACCCCTTATTTTTTTGCCCAAGATGTCTTTTCAGTTTTTCGACCTGCCGAGTGTACAGATTTATTTATATATCCCTAATTTGGCCCAAACCCCTTTGCCCTTATTTTTGCCTAGGCCAGGCAACCTAGCGGGTCTTTTTCATGTGTAGTATCTTCCGACTATGTCCACGTTCATCGGGTGCAAAGAATTGTCACTGTCAATAGTAGTAAGTGTTGCCACACTGCTAGAAGATGTTTGCTTAATTGCACGTGATTCATTGCTAGAATTCATGTCCAATGCCCTAAGTGATTCAGATGGAGATCTACCCCTGGCTATTTAGCACTTTTGAGAGATTCCTTGAATCTTGACTTGTCTGCCTCAGATTATCTAGGAACCATGTCATGCCCCTTGATTATGAAAGGCCTATTATTGGAAATGTCTTTCCCGCTGAGGTGATCCTGTCCATTGAGAGGATTTTCGTTCATTGAATATTCGTCTGCGAATTTCTCTACTGTTGAACAAATAGTCATATGCAAGCAATGGTATTTTAAAAATGCAAAGATTATGTCTGTCTTGATGTTTGAAAATTCATTTTTTTTAGCAAAACAAATAAATTTTGTAAGAATGTGATATCAAATCAGGATTTATAGCAAACCTTACAAGAGTCGGGATACCTTTTGTAACAAGATGATTTCAAAATAACCCATACTTCATCTAGGACTTTTAAGGGTTATAATGTGGTCTGGTTCACGGTTTAAGAAAAAAAGGATAAAGGCTCAAATTTTATTTGTACCCAACCCATTCTTAGTGATTTTCTTCAGTCCTATACTCAGTTAACTGTGTGTTTAGATCCCAATTGGGTCTGGAATCTTTGCCTTGATATTTAGGTGATGGTTCGAACATTGAAAGTTTATTTTGTGGAAGGCAGTTGTGATAGGGTGGGAGAAATGACTTGAGGTTTTGCGTTTTGTCACAAATGTGGCGGTTAGCAAGAGTCGCCACCAACTTTTCTTTTATCCAAAAGGAAAGGTGAAAAAGCACAGGAAAGACCTTTGAGATGTTTTCTTGAGTTCGGGGGGTAGATTATGAAAAGGGAAGGTATTAGCACCCTTTTCATCCATGGTTTTCCATGGGCTCTTAGTTACTTGCTTAGATCACTTGCTTTTGTTGTTTGAAATTATGTTTGGTGCGTTCTTGAAAGTATTTTGTAAAAGAGGCCATTCGTTTAGGCAATCTTTGTAATGATTCTCGTTCGTAAGAATGTATACAAAGATGTTTGTATTTTGAAAAATGTTTTCAATGTTTATAAGATGTTTTGAAATGTGTGTGTTTGTTTTGAAAATATCAAGGATTTTGTTTGAAAATGGAGCAAGTAACTAGAAGCTATCTGCCTACTCAAATGTCTTTCTTATGTATTTTCTATTCCTTTGACATTGTTGTCTTACCATCGATTTGGTAAGCAACCCTATCTTTGGATGTAAACCGAACGGGCGTGGGTCATCCCATAACCATGATTAGCAATGTTTGCAAAGTATCTTAGCATTTTTTGAGGGACCAATATCATTTTGTAAGGCAACCTTTGAATAGCGTCATCGAGAGACTATGATCTTATATTTGTTTTGTTTTGCCAAGATACTTCGCATGCGTAACATGGCCATTTTTGTTTTAGGCAACCAAGTGGGGAAACCCTAAGGGTGCTTGTGTGCAAGTGTATTATTTTCATGTTTTTGATTTTGTCTTGTATTTAGGGTTTTCTATTTTGCTTTGTTTGGTTCTTGTCATACAAACCCTAATTACTAATCATGGCATATAAAGCGATAAATTGTGTAACGTAAATATTACTAAGCTATTACAACCTTTTATGGGAGGGGGAAATACAAGTTTGAATGGGGATTTTGCAAGAATATAAAGCTAAATAGATTATTACAACCAAATCGAATTTGTACGAATTTAGAATAAATACAATACAATATTTAGAATTCAATGTAATGTACATGTAAAAAGGATTTTTGTGTCTTGTTTTTATGTAAAAGAAAATTTAATCTAAACCTAAAAATATATAAAAAGGATTTAATTTTTTTGAAAGGGGTTCAACCCTAATTTTTATTTAAAAAGAAAATAAAGTTTTTATTTGTATTATTTTGTGCATTTTCTTGTATAGAGATAATAAATAATATTGTAAATAAATATTAAAATTTTATATGTGCAAAAATAAGTATTTATAGTTATGAAATGAAAAATAAATCAAACTAAATATATTTAATCCTATTTATATGTTTATTAAAAAAATAAATGATATTATGGCAAAACAAGATGTATTTTTATGTGAGAAATAATAAAAAAATAAAATAAAAGTGTTATATTATTAACTTATATTTTTGGGATTTTTATATATTAGAAAAAAATATTTAAAATATAAAATGTGAAAATAAAACAAATAAAAAAAATGTAGAAAGTTAGCAAAGGGGGTGATGTAGCAGATTTAGTGGTAGTGTGCTAGCAAAAATTCTTGGCCCAAACAGACCAAGCCCATCCTGCAAAAAATGAAGTGGAGAAGAAAAAAGAGTGAAAAAATGCAAAAGTAGCGCGCCCAGGTTCGAACCCAAGACAAGGGTCTCACCAGCGCACTACTTTGCCACTGGGGTGGATATACTTCCATTATCTTTATTGAAACGAAAATAACATATTACAAAACGCGCCCTATGCCCTATTTCATCTTCTTCCTCAAGCTTTGGCCGGACCACCAGTAACTTCATTATACTTCCATGAAAATAAAAACTTATAACATGAAAAATGTAGTATTTGAACTCACAATTCCAACCATATAAGTTATATAATCTAACTATCAAAGATCAAAGAGAATTTTAAGAGCCCTAAGTTCTAACCTAATATTTTCAGATATTTCAAGTTCCAAATTCTCCCAGCATAAGTAAAATCAATGCAAGATAATGGTATGTACAACTTCGTTATGATGAGGACTACATGTTTTATTCATAAATCGTGGCCTAAGGTTGCCTGTACAAAGAGATAGAGTTTGAGATTTTACCTCCTTCAGTTGGAATCGTGTATGAAAATGGAGTGCTTTAATGGAGGCCTGATGCTTGCTTGAGCTTCCTTGAGCTTCCCTGAATGTATTCCAAACCTTGCCTTGCTCTGAAAGTGGCTGGAACTCTTTGGACAAGTCAAACTGCAAACTCAGAACTCAACAATGGCAGATGGTGGAAAAGGGATTACATAACAGGGATGATGATTTGGATGGGCTTGATATCAAGTATGTAAGGTTTTTGAATAATCTAGACACAAAACGCACGAGCCAAATGGAAGATGGGGATGCTTGTGCAGAAACTGTAGGTTTGAACAGATTTTGGGTGTTTTTCAGCTTGAGAGTGTTTCAGGTCCTTGCCAATTGTGTATTGTGTTGCATATTGTTTGTATATTAGTATTGAAATGGTTTTTAGGTCAACTCTCTATCAGCTGTGCATATGCTAGCCTTTTTGCTAACTTTCTTGTACTTGAAGCAAAGTGACAAGACCAAAGCTTCACATGCTTGTACCAACTTGCTTAGGGTTGGTATGAGTTTTTACAACTTACTTTAGACCTGTGAGATTTGTATGCATCAAGGGGACAGGTCCAAAGCTCAAAATTGTAAAGTTTGCAAAAGTTTCCCCTTTTCAAAATGGCAATGGAACCTTTTTGCCATAAATGGAATTACAAGTTGGATAAAGGTTCAAAAGCATGGATCAAAGCTTTTTCAACTGAGTAAACATTTAATTAAGGAGTGTGGAACAAGTTTAGGACCTGTACAACATGAATTAGCTAGCATAGGATTGATTTGCAACTTTGTTCTTCATGAAATGGCTTGGACAAAAAGTGAGAAATTGCCAATTTCCTCTCTTCGATTCTCTGTACTCAAAAATGATCTTGAGGAGTTTTTGGACATTTTGGAAATCTTGAAATGTGATCTATAATCCATATTTGAAATGAATTTTGAGATACCTCTTGGAACTAGGTGAAAAATAGCCATGAAGTTGGGTCCAAAAACCTGCCTAAATTAGGGCAAAATTTCACTAAGTTAAGAAGTTCATGACCATGTATTCACAAATTTATAACTTGAGATCCAAGCATCTTTAGGGAAAAGTTTGTGAAGAAAAGTTGTATATTTTATGGAGATCTACCACTTTTATGTTAGGAACTTTCCTTGAATCATTGTGCATCATGGTGTAAAAATGGCTTAAAATTGAGAAAAAATAAGAAAATTTTCATACTTAGAAAATTTCTAAGTTATGAAAATTTTCAAATTCAAACCCTAATTTTTAAATTTGGATTTCTTGATGAAATTTTTTCATATTTTGACATGTCTTGATGAATTATGACTCTTGGCACTTGATTTTGACCAAAAAGTCAAAGTTTGACTTTTCAGTGTACAATTGACTTTTGATCCGTTGACTGCAAAAATCATCTGTCAACCCAATGAATTTGAAATGTTTTGAGCCATGTAATTAAGCCAACATGATGTAATTGAATCCTTGAAATCATGCTTGAACTCAATTGGTCATTTGCTAGGTTAAAAATAAAAAATTGCCATTCCTCAGTCAAAACCCTAATTTTGACCATTTTGCCCTTTTGGTGATTTGATCAAATTTCTTGAGGAGTTGTAATCCAAACTTGATAAAATGGTACATATGAGTATAAAATGTTGATGTGTATAAAAAATTATGAGGTTTGACTGTAAATTGGCCATGGTTGACTTTTCCCCCAATACAACTGATTTTTAGGTCAACTGTCCAATTGACTGATCAAAAATGTGGTTCAAGGCTTGAAACTTATCATGAGCAATCTTAGGGGTCCAAAATGATGTTTGAAAGTCACATGAAGCATTGATGGTCCAAAAATCCTTGTGCAAACTCAAACCCTAATTTTGGGTTATTAGTGCAAGATGAGATGTCTTGAGCTGACCAAACCCTAATCTTGTCTTGAGTCAAAGAAGTCTTGTGAGAAAAGTCTTGATAAATGAGAGGGAAAATTTTGGGATACAATATTTCCCCCTGTTCAATCTTCTTGAACCTGAAGAGTTAGATTGGCGAGCTTTGCCGTTCGTGACTCGAAGGTAAAAGATGATTAGACACTAGAGTGCCCATAAATTTGCACTCGACAAAGTGTAGTTGAGGGAATAGGCTTAAAGATTCCATTTGGAGAGGTGATAGAATCTTGTTGGATATGGGCTTGTAGATGCCATCCAAGAATGTTTGTTGAATTGTAAGTTGTAAGTCAAAAGAATAAGTATCAGAATGGTGTCTGTATCTGGAACGTATCTGAGCTGTATCTGGAGACTGAATCTGGATGAGCAACATAATAGTGTAATTGCAAGCTTCTCAAGTCATGTGTAAAGCATTGGTTTTGTTGAAGACAACTTGGATATCAACATTCAAAGGATGTGCAAAAAGTTTATCAATATCATATAAAACCTTGTTACAAGTCTTGAAGATTAGAAGAAGAATTATTAAAGAAACAACAAATGTCAAAAGGTATAAATAATTCTTAAACTTGAATATAGATGTTCACAAATATGCATTCATAATCATATACATATCCCACATTTTTAACAATAAGAAAAACTATGTTTGAGATCTTTTTCAAAAGGATTTTTTGAAAATAAACTTTCAGGAACCGGTTCCTACCTAACAGGGAACCGGGTTCCAAACTTGTTCAAAAATCACTTCCCTGGAATTTGTACCAGGAACCGAGTTGTACCTATAGGGGAACCGGTTCTTGCGTATTATTTTTGAATTCTGGGTTATAACGTTCACTAAGAACCGGGTTCTGCCTGAGTCGGAACCAGTTCCCAGCGAACCAGTACAGATTTTCTTTTGTTTTTTGAACATAATTCAAATGGTATTCTTTCATGATTGCATTGCATCTTTTCATATCAAATGGCATGAATGAAGAGGTATTTGTGACATTATAAATTGTGCAGATTTTCAAATTCAAATAACCTTCTTCAATTAACAATTTTCATCATTCAAATTTGCATATTCTTACAAACTTTCAAGTGTTCTTACAAATCATAAATTTTGTGAAACTTGCCATATACATTTTCATTAAGAAATCATTACAAGTTTCATACATTCATTGTGAACATTTATAATCATTGCTTGAGAATTGTTTCTTTCTTGAAGAAGAAGATCAATCAAAGATTGATAGTGCTCTCCATCTCTTTCAAATAAATCATTGTATTACAAAAGGAAAGTATTCCCTTACTATCCAGGAATGTTAGAAGTAAGTGTTGTGATTTGAAGAGGATTGTTCTTCATTCACATTAGTGTTTGTTTGACCTTAAAGGTGTTCCCTTACTATCCAGGATTGTTGGAAGTAAGTGTTGTGATTTGAAGAGGATTGTTCTTCATTCACATTAGTGTTTGTTTGACCTTAAAGGTGTTAAGAACCTTTGGTCACCCTATAGGTTAGATAGTAAGCATAGGTTGTACAATCATTCTAAACTATAGTGAAATCTCTTTCGTGTTGGAAAGGGGAATGGAGTACTCTCGGATTGTAAGGGGAACTAGGATATATCGTCGTGTTCTTTACTTTTCCGCTTTTATCGTTTTCATCACCATAATCAAGAAAAGATAAGATATAGTCAAAAACCTTCAAACACTTAACCACAAATTACTACAAGTATTCTCATAAAACCGAATAAATTTTTATATACCTAATTCACCCCCCCTCTTAGGCACTCTTAGACTTACAATTGGCATCAGAGCAAGTTATAGGTAACTTGTTCCTAAAGATCCAGAATGGCTTCCGCAAATCAAAATCCGGTTTTCAAAGATGGTGGTAGTAACAACAAGCCTCCATTGTTTTGTGGTGAATACTTTAACTTTTGGAAAATTTGCATGAAGGCTCATCTTGAAGCGCAAGGAGAAGAAATATGGAATGCTGTTGAGAATGGTCCATTTACTCCGGTGTGTGTTGTCAATGGTGTTGGGTCATCAAAGCCTAAAGCATCATGGGATGACGATGACAAGAAAAAAGTTCTCTTTGACAAAAAGGCAATCAATATTCTCCAAAGTGCTCTTAGTATGGATGAATTTTTCCGAGTATCGGCATGTACAACGGCAAAGGAAATTTGGGATACTCTTGTAGAAACTCATGAAGGAACCGCCGAAGTCAAAAGGTCTAGATTGAACACTTTGAGTCAAGAATATGAATTATTCAGAATGCTGCTCGGAGAATCCATCCTTGACTTGCAAAAGAGATTCGTTCACTTGATAAACCATTTGAAGGCACTCGGTAAGACTTTAACTAACGATGAATTAAATCTTAAAGTGCTTAGGTCTTTAACTAGGGAATGGCAACCAAAAGTGACGGCAATATCCGAAAAGAAAAGCCTAGCAACTATGACTTCCACAACACTTTTCGGAAAGCTTCAAGAATATGAGACGGAACTTGGAAGGCTTGAAAAACATGAGAATCATGAGAAGAAATCCAAAGGCATTGCTTTGAAAGTTGATTCAAAAGAAAGTCAAGATAAAGATGCATCAGAGGAAGATGAAAACCTCTTGCTTCTTGTAAAAAGAAAGAAATTTTATAAGCATAAAGATAAAGAAGCCTCCACATCAACATAAGATATCACATGTTATGAATGTTGAAAGCAAGGACACATCAAGCCAAACTGTCCAAATCTCCCAAAGAAAAATGGATTCAAAGGAAAGGACTCAAAACAAAAGAAAGCCTACATAGCATGGGAAGATAATGATATGAGCATTTCATCAGAATCGGAAAGCGACGAATGTGAAAACTTAGCCTTAATGGCATCACATCACTCCGACGATGAAAAAGAGGTTAGTAATGAATTTAATCTTTTTGATGATGATGTTCAAGGTGAAATTGATGAACTCTTGAAAGAATGCAAAAGTTTATACAAAAAGGTGTCAAAACAAGAAAAAGAACTTCTAATTTGTCTAGAAAAAATTGACACCATGACTAAAGATTTTGATCTTCAAAAACAGAATTTTATTAAAGAAAAGGAAAACTTTGCATGCTCCAAGTGTGAATCAAATGTATTTCAAATTTTTAAATTGAAAAGAGTCATTGAACGATATGAAAAAGGAAAAATAGGATTGGAAGGATTACTAAGCCAACAACGTTATCCAAATGATAAAAGAGGTATTGGTTATGTGAATACTAAGAAACCAAGTAACAATCCCACTGTTTTTGTAAAGGCTAGTAATAGTTCCAATCCCAAGAAAGTAGAAAAGAAGCAAGTTGTTCATAATCATCAAAAGAAAAAGGCTAATGTATCTAAAAGAAAACAAATTCCTAGATACAAGAGCAAATTTGTTCCAAACTGTTTTTACTGTGGTATTATTGGACACACCCAATGCATGCTATATTAGAAATTTCAGTATGGCTAGTGGATATTATGCATGGGTGAAAAAGGGAACTAACTATGAAGGACCCAAGGCAACTTGGGTACCTAACAAGAAATAATTTGTTTTTGTAGGTATGCTTGAAATCCACATCAAATGTTTGGTATCTTGATAGTGGATGTTCAAAGCATATGACATGAGATGTACACCAATTTTCATATCTAGTACATAAAGCCAAAGGGTATGTCACCTATGGAGACAACACCAAAGGAAAGATACTTGGCGTTGGAATAGTTGGCACACCTCCATCCATTCAAATTGAGGATGTTCTCTATGTTGAAGGATTAAAGCACAGCCTTCTTAGCATAAGTCAACTTTGCGATAGAGGGTTCAAGATCAAATTCAACAAAGAAGAATTCCTTATTATGGATGAGGCAACCAATGAGGTAAAACTCAAAGGTAAAATAATTAATAATATATTTATGATTTCCCTTGATGATCCATCTTTGAAGGTAAAATGTCTCATGGCAAACAATGATGATTCATGGCTTTGGCACAAAAGGATTGCTCATATTCATATGGAACACTTGAATAAACTAATCAAGCGTGATCTTGTCATTGGTTTGCTAAGAGAAAATTTGTCAAAGATAGACTTTGTGATGCTTGTCAAAAAGAGAAACAAACAAAAGCATCTTTCAAATCTAAGAATGTGGTGTCTACTACAAGGCCACTACAATTGTTACACATGGATCTCTTTGGTCCATCAAGAACAAAAAGCTTCGGAGGTAATGTATTCACTTTGGTTATTGTTGATGATTTTTCTAGATATTCTTGGACTTTGTTTCTTGTGCAGAAAAGTGATGCCTTTAAAGCTTTTAAGAAGTATGCTAAGCAAATCCAAAATGAAAAATCACTAAAGATTGTATCCATAAGAAGTGATCATGGTGGAGAATTCCAAAATGCACAATTTGAAGAATTTTGTGAAGAACATGGTATCTCTCATAATTTTTTCAGCACCTAGAACTCCACAACAAAATGGAGTGGTTGAAAGAAAGAATAGGTTTCTAGTGGAACTTGCAAGAACAATGCTTAGTGATGCAAATCTTCCTAAATATTTTTGGGCGGATGCGGTTAGTACGGCATGTTATGTTGGAAATCGAGTTATCATTAGACCTATAATAAAGAAGACTCCATATGAACTCTTCAAAGGAAGAAAGCCAAATATTGATCACTTCCACATTTTTGGATGCAAGTGTTTTGTTCTTAACAATGACAAAGACAATCTCGGTAAGTTTGACGAGAAATCCGACGAAGTGTTTGTCTTTGTGCTCGCTTTCAAGCAAATCCAAAGGAATCACACCTCATGGCAGTTAAAAGGATCATGAAGTATCTCAAAGGAACAACCAATGTCGGCTTATGGTATCCTAAAGGTAGTATTTGCACTTTAATTGGTTATTCTGACGCGGATTATGCAGGTTGTAAAACTGATCGTAAAAGCACAAGTGGTACTTGTCACATTATTGGAAATGCATTAGTATCATGGGCTTGTAAAAAGGAAGCATGTGTTGCTCTTAGCACGGCCGAAGCAGAATACATAGCAGCGGGTAGTTGTTGTGCACAAATTCTTTGGCTCAAGCAACAACTCCGTGATTACGGACTTGATCTCGGATGCATTCCTCTTCGATGCGACAATACAAGTGCTATCAATATTACAAAGAATCTGGTCATGCATTCAAGAACCAAACATATAGATATTCGACATCATTTTCTTCGTGATCATGTACTTCAAGGAGATGTCGAAGTCACTTTTGTGGATACTCATAACCAACTCGCAGATATCTTCACAAAACCGCTTGCTCGAGAACCATTCTTCAAAATCCGAAGAGAACTTGGTATTTTGGATGAATGTGATCTCTAAATGTTTCTCATAAGGTGCACGTCTTAATTTTTCTTCAAAAAAATTTATGTTTCAGTACACTCTGCTTCTACTCCTTCTTTTATATGTTTTTATTTGATAAAATATGTGTGTATATATTGTTTGTGTTTTTTAAATGAATTTGTTTCACTCTTTTTCCCCATCCTTTTTGATGTTAACAAAGGGGGAGAAGAATATGCATATGTGTTGTTTTGTTTCAAAGAAATTGCAGGCCAAAATAACTATCATAAAACTCACTCCAAAATTCAAAGAATCATGGACTTAGGGGGAGCATACAATTTAGGGGGAGCCTTCCATTTGCTTAACATTTTTGCTACACAAAACAACATAAACATTTCAAGAATTGTTTTCAAGACTTGGTTTTCATCATCAAAGAGGGGGAGAATGTAATTGCAAGCTTCTCAAGTCATGTGTAAAGCATTGGTTTTGATGAAGACAACATGGATATCAACATTCAAAGGATGTGCAAAAAGTTTATCAATATCATATAAAACCTTGTTACAAGTCTTGAAGATTAGAAGAAGAATTATTAAAGAAACAACAAATGTCAAAAGGTATAAATAATTCTTAAACTTGAATATAGATGTTCACAAATATGCATTCATAATCATATACATATCCCACATTTTTAACAATAAGAAAAACTATGTTTGAGATCTTTTTCAAAAGGATTTTTTGAAAATAAACTTTCAGGAACCGGTTCCTACCTAACAGGGAACCGGGTTCCAAACTTGTTCAAAAATCACTTCCCTGGAATTTGTACCAGGAACCGGGTTGTACCTATAGGGGAACCGGTTCCTGCGTATTATTTTTGAATTCTGGGTTATAACGTTCACTAAGAACCGGGTTCTGCCTGGGTCGGAACCGGTTCCCAGCGAACCAGTACAGATTTTCTTTTGTTTTTTGAACATAATTCAAATGGTATTCTTTCATGATTGCATTGCATCTTTTCATATCAAATGGCATGAATGAAGAGGTATTTGTGACATTATAAATTGTGCAGATTTTCAAATTCAAATAACCTTCTTCAATTAACAATTTTCATCATTCAAATTTCCATATTCTTACAAACTTTCAAGTGTTCTTACAAATCATAAATTTTGTGAAACTTGCCATATACATTTTCATTAAGAAATCATTACAAGTTTCATACATTCATTGTGAACATTTATAATCATTGCTTGAGAATTGTTTCTTTCTTGAAGAAGAATATCAATCAAAGATTGATAGTGCTCTCCATCTCTTTCAAATAAATCATTGTATTACAAAAAGAAAGTATTCCCTTACTATCCAGGATTGTTGGAAGTAAGTGTTGTGATTTGAAGATGATTGTTCTTCATTCACATTAGTGTTTGTTTGACCTTAAAGGTGTTCCCTTACTATCCAGGATTGTTGGAAGTAAGTGTTGTGATTTGAAGAGGATTGTTCTTCATTCACATTAGTGTTTGTTTGACCTTAAAGGTGTTAAGAACCTTTGGTCACCCTATAGGTTAGATAGTAAGCATAGGCTGTACAATCATTCTAAACTATAGTGAAATCTCTTTCGTGTTGGAAAGGGGACTGTAGTACTCTCGGATTGTGAGGGGAACCAGGATATATCACCATGTTCTTTACTTTTTCGCTTTTATCGTTTTCATCACCATAATCAAGAAAAGATAAGATATAGTCAAAAACCTTCAAACACTTAACCACAAATTACTACAAGTATTCTCATAAAACTGAATAAATTTTTATATACCTAATTCACCCCCCCTCTTAGGCACTCTTAGACTTACAAATAGCATCCGTGTCTGGAGCGTATCCGTATTGTATCTGAAGTCTGAATCTGAATAAGTATCAGAATGGCATCTGTGTCTGGAGCATATCAGTACTGTATCTAAAGTCTGAATATGAATAAGTATCAGAATGGCATCCGTGTCTGGAGCGTATCTGTATTGTATCTAAAGTCTAAATGAATGTCAGAATGGCATCCGCGTCTGGAGCATATCCGAACTGTATATGAACTTGAAATTTGAATAAGTATCAGAATGGCATCCGTGTCTGGAGCGTATCCATACTGTATCTGAAGTCTGAATCTGAACGAGTATCAGAATGGCATCCGTGTCTGGAGCGTATCCGTACTATATCATGATTGCACATTGTTTATCTGTAGCTTTTAATATTATCCTGAAAAGGGTAAAATGTTAGCTGGAACACCAAATTATGTTGCATGGAATGTATGATGCAATATATGTGTTTTATCAATGTTTATGATATGTGGATGTAATGTATGCGCATGTAAGCTAATTTGCTGTATTGCCGAGGAAAATAAATCTTTGACTACTGCTGAGGGTATGTGGATTCTTCATGTCTTGAAGTTGGAGTATTTGACAAAAATTCCGTTGTGAAAGCAATGCCGTATACTGCTTGAGGAATCTGCTTGGGAATCCAGAGAATTTTGATGACTTCTACTGGGGATTAATAATAGGAGTCTTTGTTCCGTTGGGGAGTATTGAAAACTCTGGGGAAAAAGCTAATTCCTTTTTAGGAAAAAGTTCAGGAGTTTTGGTCGTCTGTCACTCTACCGGGGAGTTATGCTAGGTTGGGGAGAAACAAAAGTTAGCTGTTATCCGGTTGGTTTTCAGGCTTCAAGATAACTTGCTGGGGAGTTTGGAGAAACTGGATAGTTTCTACCGAGGATTAATAGTTTGAAGTTTCAGCTCCGTTGGGGATCTAAATGACATACTGTAGGGATTGCTCATGGAATATCCTAAAGAAGTTTTCCTTTTCTTTCAACCTGTCAGTAATTGTTCTTTTTCATTTTGTTTATTTGTAAACAGTAATTATGTTCAAATGCATATGTTCATTAATGAATCATTGGACGTTTTTGCAAATAAAACACAAATGTAAAGAAAAAGACAAATAGTTTTCTGTACTTTAAAGAGATATCTTTGTATTTACTTTGAATAAGTATTTTGTACAAAGGAGACAGACATCCTAGTAAGAGGAAGGTGTCATGAAAATAAGAAAAATTTATACAAAGAAAGATAGCTATGTGTGATAATCCCATGGGGTTCCCGTTTTGCTATAGCCTCCGTATCTCCGAATATCTTGTCTATTTGTTGCTTCGTCCAAAGATGATTGAATTGATCAGAACTTCGAGTTTGTCAGTAAAGAGATTGTCCTCAAAGTGATCTGAAGGGACATAGTCATACGCTTTAATTCCCTAACTTTTTCCTGGACCGCCCTTTCGGGTTTTCAGTCCACCGGGAAACCCTTTTTTGCCCAAGTCGCCCTTTTGGGTTTTCAACTTGCCGGGTGTACAGATTTTTTTATTTTGTCCCTAATTTTTGCCCGAACCTTTTGGTTCGCCGGGATGCCCTTGTTTTTCCTAGGTGTGTCAACGTAGCGGGTCTCTTATGCGTAGTATCTTTTGACTATGTCTGCGTTCGCTGGGTGTGGCAGGTCGTCACCATCCATGGTGGTTAAGATCATTGCCCCACCGGAGAAGATGTTCTTGATTACAAATGGTACTTCATAGGTAGGGGTCCATTTGCCCCTGGGATCACTTTGTGGCAAGATAATACGCTTGATCACTAGATCTCCAACTTGATATACTTGGCGTCAGACTTTCTTGTTGAAAGCCTTGATCATCCATTTTTGATACATCTGACCATGGCAAACAACAGTAAGTCTCTTCTCATCAATTAAGTTTAGTTGATCAAGTCGAGTCTGGATCCAATCGTCTTCATTCAAACCTTCATCCTTCATAATTCTCAAAGAGGGGATCTGAACCTCAATAGGCAAGACAACCTCCATGCCATAAACAAAAGAATAGGGTGTTGCCCCAGTTGATGTGCGAGCCGTGGTATGGTACCCATGGAGAGCAAATGGTAGCATCTCATGCCAGTCCTTGTAGGTGACTGTCATTTTTTGTATGATCTTTTTAATGTTTTTATTTAGCAGCTTTGACTGCACCATTCATCTTTGGCCGATAGGGGGATGAATTGTGATGTTGAATCTTGAACTGCTCGCACAAGGAGGTGATCATAGTATTGTTAAGGTTCATACCCTTATCAATGATGATCCTTTCTGGGATACCGTACCGGTAAATAAGATTCTGCTTGATGAAGCGGGCCACAACATTCTTAGTAACGGATGCGAAGGAAGCTGCTTTGACCCACTTTGTGAAATAGTCAATGGCCACTAGAATGAAAGGGTGTCCATTGGAGGCTGTAGGCTTGATCTCCCTAATCATATCGATTCCCCACATAGTGAAGGGCCAAGGAGCTGTTAAGACATTTAGAGGAACCAGAGGCACGTGCACCTTGTCTGCATAGATTTGACACTTATGACAGGTCCAGGAGTGTTGATAGCAGTCTTCTTCCATGGTAGACCAATAATAGCCTGCCCGTATGATTTTCTTCACTATCGTATGCCCACTAGAGTGAGTACCAAAGGTACCTTCATGTAATTCAACCATGATCTTTTCAGCTTCAATCTTATCCACACAACGAAGCAAAATAGAATCATGATTACGTTTGTACAGGATGCCATTAATTCGGAAGAACTTAGCAGAGAATCTCCTTAGGAAATTTTTATCATTGATTGAAGCTCCTTTTGAATATTCTTGAGCCTCGAGATACCTTTTGACTTCATGAAACCAAGGCTGGTCCACTACTTCTTCAGCATTAATCTCGTGACAGTGTGCTGGTTCGTCCATTCGTTCAACGGTGATCTGGGGAGCCTCGTTATCCCAATTAAGTTTAAACATAGATGACATTATGGCTAGAGCATCTGCTAGCTGATTTTCTTCTCGCGGGAAATGCTTGAAGGTAATCTGCTCGAAATGTGGTAACAATGTCAAAACATATTCTTTGTAAGGGATAAGGTTTGGATGCTTAGTGTCCCATTCTCCTTTGATCTGACTGATAACCAAAGCTGAATCTCCAAATACAACCAAAGATTTGATTCCCAAGTCTATGGCAGCCTTGAGACCAAAGATGCATGCTTCGTATTCTGCCATGTTGTTCGTACAGTTGAAGCAACGTCTGGCAGTAAAAGGAGTATGGCACCCTTCTGGAGATATGAGTACAACGCCGATACCATTACCAAGTGCATTGGATGCCCCATCAAAGAACAGGGTCCATCGGGATCCTTGTCCAGGTCCGTCATATGGTCTGATTTCTTCACAATTGTCTAATGTCACAATGTCTTTGTCCAGGAATTCAAACTTCATGGACTGATAATCTTTTACAGCTTGATGAGCAAGATGATCAGCTAGCACGCTTCCCTTTATAGCTTTTTGGGTAGTGTACTGTATGTCATATTCTGTTAGGATCATCTTTCATCTAGCTATCCTCCCAGACAGAGCAGGTTTCTCAAAGATGTACTTTATCGGATCCATCTTAGATATCAGCAAAGTGGTATGAGTCAACATATACTGTCTTAGACGGCGAGCAACCCATACCAGAGTGCATCAAGTTTTATCGAGTAGTGAATATATGGTTTCACAGTCGGTAAACTTTTTGCTCAGGTAGTAAATAGCGTGCTCTTTTCCGCTAGAATCGTCATGCTGCCCCAATACACACCCCATTGAGTTCTATAAAACGGTCAGATACATGGTTAGTGGTCTTCCCTCGACTGGTGGCATCAAGACAGGAGGCTCTTGTAAATACTTTTTGATTTTATCAAAAGCAATCTTACATTCATCATTCCATCTGACTACTTGATCTTTCTTCAACAGTTTGAAGATTGGTTCACAAGTAGATGTTAGGTGAGAAATGAATCTGGAAATATAGTTCAGGCGTCCCAAGAATCCTCTGACTTCCTTCTCAGTACGAGGATCAGACATTTCTTGTATCGCTTTAACCTTGGCAGGATCAACCTCGATGCCTTTGTTGCTGATAATGAAGCCTGAGAATTTACCGGACCGGACTCCGAACGTGCACTTGTTGGGTTCAACCTTAGTTTGTACTCCTTCAATCTTACAAACAACTTTTTCAAGTGATCAAGGTGCTCTTCTTCAGTTTGTGATCGGGCTATCATGTCATCTACATAGACCTCTATCTCATGATGTATCATATAATGAAACAAAGCTACCATGGCGCGTTGATAGGTTGCCCCAGCATTCTTCAGCCCGAATGACATCACTTTGTAGCAGAACGTGCCCCATTGCGTGACAAACGTAGTTTTCTACATGTCCTCAGGTGCCATTTTGATCTGGTTATAACCTGAGAATCCATCCATGAAGGAAAACACTTTGTGTTGGGCCGTATTATCAACCAGAATGTCGATGTGGGGAAGTGGAAAATCATCTTTAGGGCTGACCCTGTTTAAATCTCTATAATCCACACACATCCATACTTTTCCGTCCTTTTTAGGCACGGGAACAATGTTGGAAACCCATTGAGGATAGGAAGTGACAGCCAGAAATCCAGCATTGAACTGTTTCATGACTTCCGCTTTGATCTTCTCTGACATGTCAGGTCTCATGCGGCAGACTTTTTGTTTCACTGGTGGACAGTCTTCTCTTGTGGGTAGACGATGTACCACGATGTCTGTATCAAGTCCTGGCATGTCTTCGTATGACCAAACAAAGATCTCAACATAATCATGCAATAGTTGAATTAGGCGTTCCTTGACACTCGGCTCTAGATTGGCACCCACTTTGATTTCCTTTTTATCTTCCTCGGTACCCAAGTTGATTGTATCCAACAGTTCCTCATGAGGCTGAATATATCTTTCCTCTTGTTGTAGTAGTCTGGCCAATTCCCCTGGCACTTCACAATCTTCCTCACCTTCGCATTCGGCTTGATAGATTGGATCTTCAGAGTCACTAAAGGCTATAGCAGTATCGTTACCCATGGGATCCGGAATGGAGGGGTACCTGCATTTGTGAGTGTGGGTGTGTGTAAGGGTATAGCCATCTTTAAACAATAAAATGTAAAAGAAAGACAATGAGCACAAAAAGGGTTTGTATGTGGAAAAACGTCCATGATTCATTGAATGTCATATGAAGATGAAATAAAAACCCTTACAAATGGACCATTGTGCCTCGGGTAAGACACAAGGTTTTTAAAGTGTGAATTGTTCGTGAATATTACAAGTCCAACAGAAATGTAAAAGATAAATTACTGAGAGATGAAAGTTATTGGGACAAAGTCTCTGGCTTCCCAGTTGCGAAGTCCTCCGTTGACAGTAGGAAATATCCAATCTTCCAAGATTCCATCCTCTTTAACATCTTCCACTGTGTTGACCTCCCGGTTACTAATCTTCAAAGGTGGCCCTCCAGCACGGTCACAATGCACAACCTTCTGAGCCGTTGAAGTAAATCCTAAGCCAAACTTGTCTGATTTATACGGGATATCCGGAAGCTGCCCCCGGATGGTGCATCCACCCTCTTCTATTACTGCCTTTGCGTCCTTTAGAGATGACATCCGAAGCGGAGATCTTGAGATCTTGGGAGTCGGGGATACCGCCTTGGTTACAGCTACCTCTTGAGAGACCTCCTCGAAATGTTGAAATGGAGTTTCAATGAACTCGCCGTCCAATTCCACATATCAGAAAGAATTCAGATGACTAATCATGTACTCCTCCTCCCCGTGGACAATTATGACTTTCCTTGGACCGGGTACTTCAGCATCTGGTGTAGCGTGGAAGTGACAACACCGGCATTATGGATCAGGGCCGTCCTAACAGACAAGAGTAAGAGGGGCGGATGTCCATTACATAGAAAGTTGAGTTGAAAGTATGAGTTCCCACCTTTATGGGGATGTCCACCTCCCCGTGGACCATCCTCTTCGATCCATCACATGCTCTCACAACTATGTTACTAGGTTTCAAGGTCAGCCCTTCGCAATCCAATCTGTCAAGAGCTTTCTTCGGTAAGACGTTCAAAGATGAGCCAGTGTCAACCAAGACATGGGCTAGAGTCGTTCCTCTACACTCCACAGAGACATGCAATGCCTCGTTGTGCTTTCTCCCCCTTGGTTTCAAATCATCATCAGAGAAGCCTAGGCCGTTATCAGCTGTTAAACTGGCCACACAATCTTGGAATTGGTCAGCAAATGTCTCTTGTGGCACACAGGCTGTCTTCAAAATTTTTACCAAAGATTTCGCATGTGCCTCAGAGCACAGCAGCAACGCTAGCATGGAGATCTTGGAGGGAGTTTTCCCCAACTGTTCAACCACATCATAGTCACTCTTCTTTATTATCCTCAGGATCTCTTCCATTTCCTTCTTGGATGTTTCGGGGATAGCTAGTGATTGAGCCTTCGTCTGGACAGGCTCTTCTTAAATTCTTTTTCCTCGATTTTCAATAGTGGAAGTATTGGTAGGGATAACAGCAGGGGTTGTGCCGTCTTTATCGGTGGGTACACTTGCAGGTATGATCATTGGTACATAGGTAATCTTCGGAACGACCACGGGTCCAAAAACTGCCTTTGGAGGGGCAATCTCTGGAGAGAAGATTCTACCACTATGGGTAATCTTGCTAGTTCCGACAATATTGCTAATGTCATAATTTTCTTCTTCGGAGCTTTCTTCTTTGGCAGTCAGTTCATCTTGTTTGATACCATGGTAGTAGATTTCTCCACCATAATTCCATGGTACTGTTTTATCTGACTCATACGGGATCGGCCCGAGCATTGTGATCTTAAGAGGAGTAGTTTTTGGAGCAGGTGTAATCCTAACGGGTCTTTTAGGGACCCTGGAAGGATTGGCGGAGATGGTTATGATTGAAATGTCTTCAACAGGAATGGGTAAAACAGGAGCATTCTCAAACAGAATTTCTTGGTTATCAATCAGGCATTGGATACCTGTCTTTAACAAAGGGCAATCGGTGGGTGAGGATAAGAAATGATGGCAGTCTTCCTTACAACCTGGGAATACACCAGCTTTTAACAAGTTCATCTTAATGATCGGGAGCGGAGTCAAAAGTTCATCCACTGTGGCAACAAATAAATCTTCCTCGACAGCATTGGCATTGTGACCATGCCTAGGCATCGGAGCGGAAATGACATTCGGTTTCTCAGGTGCATCAAACTCAACTTCCTTTGCATCTATAAGGTCTTTAATTTTGTTCTTCAAAGCCCAACAGTTGTTAGTGTCGTGCCCTGGACTTTCAGAATGGTATGCGCATCTAACATTTGGGTGATAATGAGGGGACGTAGTATTGGGATTCTTTGGGGCCTCCTTTAAAGTTTCCAGATTCAATTTCAGAAGATGTGGTAGAACTTGGGCTAGAGTCATATTAATCCCGGTGAATTGCTGGATTGGCCTTTCTACCCTCGGTTGGTTATTTCTTGGCTGGTCAGATGCAGGCTTTGGGATCATAACGGCCCCCACCACTGGTCGATGTTCAGTTCTTCCTTGATTCTTTTATGAATAAACAACAGATACTTCCTTCTTCCCAGTGAAAGGTTTTCTCATAGCTGTAGAGGCAGACGCGTCCTTCTGAATTTTTCTGCTTTTTATACCAGATTCCACCCTCTCCCTGGTTAAAATTAACTCAGTAAACCCAGCAGATGAGATCCCAATTAAATGGTTGAAGAAAGGGCCTGATAGAGTGCCCAAGAACATATCCACCAGCTCCCTTTCAGACAGAGGGGGTTGCACTCTTCCAGCTAGATCTCTCCACTTTTGCGCGTAATCTTTGAAACCCTCATTTGGAGCCATATCCATACTCTAAAATTGAGTACGGGTAGGCGCCAAATCTATGTTATACTGGTATTATTTATAGAAAGCTGCGGCAAGTTCTTCCCAGTTATGGACGTCGGCCCTTTCCAATTGGTAAAACCAATCGAGCTGTGTTCCAGATAAACTATCTTGGAAGAAATGGACCCACAAGTCTTTGTCGGCGGAGTGCGGCTGAATCTTTCTGACATATGATCAGAGGTGCATTTTAGGATAAGACACTCCATCATATTTTGCAAATAATGACACTTTAAACTTTGGTGGGATCATAATTCCTGACACTAGCCCCAATTCCTCAAAGTCTAGTCCTGGTACCTTATGTATTTCCATAGCGGTTAAACGTTCTTCCAGGTGTCTGTACTTATCATCAGCTGGAGGGTACTATTCTTTAGAGTAGTCTTCCTCCTCCTCCTCCTCCTCTTCAGAGTCTGACAGAACTGTTGTTTCTTTTCCTTTTCTTTCCCCTTCATCAGATGTTACTGAAAAATCCAAGGTTCTTCTAGCCTGTCCTTGAAACCTTCTTCCCATGATTACCACACCAGCTGGTTTCTTCTCTTTCTTCTTTTTCTCTTTCTCTTTTTCCAGCAGAGTCTTCAGCTCCTCTTACCCCTTTGCTAGGGTCATGAGTAACTATTGAAATTGTGTGTTTTGAGCTTGAAGATCTTTGACCGTCTGTTCGAGATCCATCTTACTGAAATAAACAGTAGAGAGATGAGGAAACTTGTTGCAAATACCTGTTTATGTTATGATGAATGATATGTGCATATGTAATGCTTTCAAGGATTTAAAAAAATTCAAATTTGTTTTAAACAAAAAGAAACACATGTTATATTAATAAGATAGAATTTGAGTACATCAATGCCCCTTGGGCAAAATAATACAAAATTCTAAGATAAGAAAGTGTTGCGCATCCTCTTTGGTGCTATGTAGGTATTTAGAGTCTTCTCCTCATGAAGTAGCCTAGTGAGTTCCAAAACCTTCTTCTCGCTTGTGTAGAATTGGGCTTCGAAAGTATCACGCTCTCCTTTGAGCTGTATCCAATCCCTTTGTAGGTCTTCAAGAGATGTGGGCATGTCAGGATGTAGGATAGTGTATGGAACTTCTCCCTCCTTAACAGGCTCAATGATCACCGGGAGAATGGAAGGATAAGGCATCATAAGACTTTGAGCGCGGGTTCGTACCCACTTGAGGTAAGGCTCAAGAGGGATGGAATTCTTGTGTCCCAAAGTCTTGCTATCCGCCTTGTTTAGCATCCTCCAAGCTCGGATGAATCTATGGCGAATTCCTTGATTGTCATTGTCGTAGTCGAATACCAAGCCTTGAATCAGCATATCATGTGGGCCGTCCCTTTGGGCATAACCAAACTATCTTAGAGCTAAGCACGGGTTTTAGGTGATTCCTCCCATAATTCCAAGTAGAGGGACATTAGGGAATTCCCCACAACGGTCAACAATGATAACATTCTCTTTGGATCGAAAGCACCAATGAATATCTGAATGTTTAAGCGTCATTAACCTTTGTGACCACCTCAAACCTTGCTCATTCTTTAAGACTGATTGGGGAAGATGAGAAATAAACCATCTTGCCAGGAGAGGAGTGCAACACATAAGAACACCTCTTTTCCTCATTGTACGAGTGTGAAAAGAGTGTAAGATATCCCCAAGCAAGGTAGGCACCGGGTTGTGTGACATGAAGATTTTGACAGCGCTCACATCTATGAGTTGGCCAGGATTGGGGAACAAGACCATCCCATAGATAAGAAGAGCCACAATCTCCTCAAGAGCTTTCAAGTCTAGGGAATTCCAACAGCTTTGGGCTTTCTCAAACATAAACTTTTGCCAAGAAGCCTTTCACACCACTTCTAGTTTCCCAATGAGTTATGACATCAGATGAGTGCAAGTGCAGGGCTTGAGCAATCTCTTCTGGCTTTGGATCTCTTTTCGTACCGTTGAAAGGTAGTTGATTGAGAATAGGAATCTTCAAAAGTTGAGAGAATTCTTCCAAAGTAGGCACAAGTTGGTAGTCAGGAAATGTGAAGCAATGATGCAAAGGGTCAAAGAACTGGAAGAGAACCTTCATCATATCCTCCTCTGTGTTGGAGGTGACCAAGTTGAGTAGACGACCATGCCTCTCGGTTAATGGAGAGTTCTCAGGGATCCTTGAAGCTAGCTCCTTGAGTTGTGGAGGAATTCTTACAAGGTTGATTTGGATAGTTTTCCTGCGAAGTGAATCCATATCCTACAAAACAAGAACAAAGATGAATCTCCAAAATCCTTGAAATGGTTAGTGGATGCATATGATGTTCATGATATCCATGATGTTATGTACAAGTGTGCATATACAAACAAATCAAGCAAGTTCTTAGTTTTAGGCTTGCATGGAGTTTTATAGGTAAGTACCCTCTTGAAGTTTAGTTGGCTCAACCTATCCTAACAATAGTAACCGGGTTCTAAGGAGCTCAATATCACTGGATTGCTTCATTGGTCATTGTTTCAGCTCAAGCCTCTTTAATGGCGACTGAAATATCCCAAGAAAATAACCCTCAATGAGTGTAGTATCGAGTATCTACCAACTTCGGACTGCACCAAAGCCGGTCATCTCACTACATCCTAAAGGCTAAGTTGGTCAAGTAAAGGGTTCTAGAAGTTCATTAGTGCTTCATGACATCACTCAGCGGCCCCGTATTCTCTTGGATTAACTCAAAGGCTACCGATACCCACAAATATGTCACACTACATAGCTATTTCTTAGACCATGTCGGTATACCCTGCACAGTTTCCACAACATATTGCTATTTACCTATAATGTTTCCCAAATCCGGGTGGAGGATTCAAACCCAAACAAAGAATCATAATGTAAAGCAAACAAGTCAAACAAATGTAAGCAAATAAATATGATCTAAACCCTAAGGTAACCCCAATTTTATATTAATTCCCCGGTAGAGTCACCAGTTCTGTGATACGGTGGGAGAACTGACTTGAGGTTTTTTGTTTTGTCGCAAATGTTGCGGTTAGCAAGAGTCTCCACCGACTTTTATTTTATCCAAAAGGAAAGGTGAAAAAGCACAGGAAAGACCTTTGAGATATTTTCTTGAGTTCGGGGGGTAGATTATGAAAAGGGAAGGTATTAGCACCCTTTTCATCCATGGTTTTCCATGGGCTCTTAGTTAATTGCTTAGATCACTTGATTTTGTTGTTTGAAATTGTGTTTGGTGCGTTCTTGAAAGTATTTTGTAAAAAAAGCCATTCGTTTAGGCAATCTTTGTAATGATTCTCGTTCGTAAGAATGTATACAAAGATGTTTGTCTTTTGAAAAATGTTTTCAATGTTTATAAGATGTTTTGAAATGTGTGTGTTTGTTTTGAAAATAGCAAGGATTTTGTTTGAAAATGGAGCAAGTAACTAGAAGCTATCTGCCTACTCGAATGTCTTTCTTATGTATTTTCTATTCATTTGACATTGTTGTCTTACCATGGATTTGGTAAGCAACCCTATCTTTGGATGTAAACAGGAAGGGCGTGGGTCATCGCATAACCATGATTAGCAATGTTTGCAAAGTATCTTAGCATTTTTTGAAGGACCAAGATCATTTTGTAAGGCAACCTTTGAATAACGTCATCGAGGGACTATGATCTTATATTTGTTTTGTTTTGTCAAGATACTTCACATGCGTAACATGGCCATTTTTGTTTTAGGAAACCAAGTGGGGAAACCCTAAGGGTGCTTGTGTGCAAGTGTATTATTTTCATGTTTTTGATTTTGTCTTGTATTTAGGGTTTTCTATTTTGCTTTGTTTGGTTCTTGTCATACAAACCCTAATTACTAATCATGGCATATAAAGCGATAAATTGTGTAATTTAAATATTACTAAGCTATTACAACCATTTATGGGAGGGGGAAATACAAGTTTGAATGGGGATTTTGCAAGAATATAAAGCTAAATAGATTATTACAACCAAATCGAATTTGTACGAATTTAGAATAAATACAATAAAATATTTAGAATTCAATGCAATGTACATGTAAAAAGGATTTTTGTGTCTTGTTTTTATGTAAAAGAAAATTTAATCTAAACCTAAAAATATATAAAAAGGATTTAATTTTTTTGAAAGGGGTTCAACCCTAATTTTTATTTAAAAAGAAAATAAAGTTTTTATTTGTATTATTTTGTGCATTTTATTGTATAGAGATAATAAATAATATTGTAAATAAATATTAAAATTTTATATGTGCAAAAATAAGTATTTATAGGTATGAAATGAAAAACAAATCAAACTAAATATATTTAATCATATTTATAAGTTTATTAAGAAAATAAATGATATTATGGCAAAATAAGATGTATTTTTATGTGAGAAATAATAAAAAAATAAAATAAAAGTGTTATATTATTAACTTATATTTTTGGGATTTTTATATATTAGAAAAAAATATTTAAAATATAAAATGTGAAAATAAAACAAATAAAAAAATGTAGAAAGTTAGCAAAGGGGGTGATGTAGCAGATTTAGTGGTAGTGTGCTAGCAAAAATTCCTGGCCCAAACAGACCAAGCCCATCCTGCAAAAAATGAAGTGGATCCTGCAAAAAATGAAGTGGAAAAGAAAAAAGAGTGAAAAAAATGCAAAAGTAGCGCGCCCAGGTTCGAACCCAGGACAAGGGTCTCACCAGCGTGCTACTTTGCCACTGGTGTGGCTATACTTCCATTATCTTTACTGAAACGAAAATAACATATTACAAAACGCGCCCTATGCCCTGTTTCATCTTCTTCCTCATACTTTGGCCGGACCACCTGTAACTTCCTCATACTTCTATGAAAATAAAAACTTATAACATGAAAAATGTAGTATTTGAACTCACGATTCCAACCATATAAGTTATGTAATCTAACTATCAAAGATAAAAGAGAATTTTAAGAGCCCTAAATTCTAACCTAATATTTTCATAGATTTCAAGTTCCAAATTCTCTCAGCATAAGTAAAATCAATGCAAGATAATGGTATGTACAACTTCGTTATGATGAGGACTACATGTTTTATTCACAAATCGTGGCCTAAGGTTGCCTGTACAAAGAGATAGAGTTTGAGATTTTACCTTATTCAGTTGGAATCGTGTATGAAAATGGAGTGATTTTAATGGAGGCCTAATGCTTGCTTGAGCTTCCTTGAGTTTCCCTGAATGTATTCCAAACCTTGCCTTGCTCTGAAAATGGCTGGAACTCTTTGGACAAGTCAAACTGCAAACTCATAACTCAACAATGGCAGATGGTGGAAAAGGGATTACAGAATAGGGATGATGATTTGGATGGGCTTGATATCAAGTATGTAAGGTTTTTGAATGATCTAGACACAAAACGCACGAGCCAAATGGAAGATGGGGATGCTTGTGCAGAAACTGTAGGTTTGAACATATTTTGGGTGTTTTTAAGCTTGAGAGTGTTTCAGGTCCTTGCCAATCGTGTATTGTGTTGCATATTGTTTGTATATTAGTATTAAAATGGTTTTTAGGTCAGCTCTCTATCAACTGTGCATATGCTAGCCTTTTTGCTAACTTTCTTGTACTTGAAGCAAAGTGATAAGACCAAAGCTTCACATGCTTGTACCAGATTTCTTAGGGTTGGTATGAGTTTGTACAACTTACTTGAGACATGTGAGATTTTTATGCATCAAGGGGACAGGTCCAAAGCTCAAAATTGTAAAGTTTGCAAAAGTTTCCCTTTTTCAAAATGGCAATGGAACCTTTTTGCCATAAATAGAATTACAAGTTGGATAAAGGTTCAAAAGCGTGGATCAAAGCTTTTTCAACTGAGTAAGAATTTAATTAAGGAGTGTGGAACAATTTTAGGACCTGTACAACATGAATTAGCCAGCATAGGATTGATTTGCAACTTTGTTCTTCATTGTAAGTGCCCTAGCTGGAGAGTTGGCTTCATTTGTAAAACAAATAAGAAAGCAAGTTTACCCATATTCCCTCTGTTGTTTTAATATGTTGGGTTGAAGAAGTTCAACATCTAGACCAACATGTTATGAAAGATGTCACAACATCAGCATATGACATCGCGCCTGAAATTAAGCACTAATTAAGTAACTATGTTATATGTTGAATGTTTGTAACAGCTGTGACTTGTAACCTAACTATTTTAAGTGATCTAAATTATGAAAGAGGTTATTTGTTGTGTTGAAGAAGTTCAACATCTAGGACAACGTGTTAGATGTAATGTCATGACATCTGACTTGACATCACGTCAACTGAATTGGTAATTCAGTTACAGTTCTGGTACTTAAATACTCTGAGAATATATGTGGCATTTCTTATGGAGAATCTGAAGATCAATCAAGAATCAATCAGAATATTTGAAGAAAATATTGTTTCTAAATATGGAGATATTTTAGGAACTAAAAGATTGAAGACCTTGATTATAGCAGAAGTTTGCTGCTGAGTTGTAACAGCAAGGAGAAAAGCCTGCTGAGATTTTGAAGGCCCAAATCCAGTTGGGTAATAGGTTATAAATAGCAGATTGTAACCTAGGGTTTGAAAGCCTCACACATTGTAACATTGGGGGTGTTTTGTTAGGTAAACCTGTCGGTCTGTGGCAAGGTTACCATGTGTGTAACTCGATACCTGTAGGTAAGGGTTTGAGTGTTCTTGGACGAAGCTATGAAGCAAGTCTAAGTATTTCTGCATTACTTCACATTCATTGTAATGTAGGAAACCAAGTGGGAGGGCTCTACTTCTTGAGTAGGAGTAAGACTTCTGTTGCTGCGGCAATAGGAATGGAAACTGGTAGGTTTCTATCTAGGAGTTCCTAGGTATAGGTTGCACTGGGTAAATGATTAAGTGAAGGATGGGAACTTGTGAAGTTTAGTCCTGAATTAGTATTGCTGATAGTGGATCTTCTTCCTGGCTTGGTATGCCCCCAGAGTAGGTGTGTTTCACCGAACTGGGTCAACAACTGATTTGTGTTTTTACCTTTAACACTTTATAATTCTGTCTGTTATATATCAAGGTAAAACTGTAATGTTGTAACAGATGATGTCTCAGAACATGTTAAGACATCCTGCTGATATCTGTGCAGGAGAAACAGAACTGTGAAGGTTGTTTGCTCTCTGCTGATCATGTGCAACAGATGAACAGAACTAGGTACATCGTTGTTCTATCCTCTGCACCTTCAAAGTATATCTGGCACAGCTTGGTTAAACTGTGCTTCTGTTACTCTTCAGTACTGAATCACGAAAAATTGGGTATCTACCTTGCAGTGTATTTATTATGTCATATCAGATGTCTAGACATTGAGTATAACATCTGAAGACTGGCATACACCAGAATTTCAATTGGTATCAGAGCGGGCATCCTGTTCTGTTTCTGGATGAGATCCATGGGTGATACTTTCTGGTATCTGCAAGGTCAATCTTAGTACTGGAGATTGTAACCTGGAAAGGTTTGTTATTTCCCTGAATGATCCCTTAAAGTGGGAGGATGGACTATTCATGACAAGAACTGTGTGTACCTGTCTTTGGTGATTGGCATTTGGCCTGGTTGTGTGGTAGCTGCTCCAGGTTTGATTTATTTTCAAACCTAGGATTTGTGTACGCCTTAAGTGTGTGTGCAAAGATTGAGTTGTATTATGTTCTTCCGCTGTGTAATACCTGGCAAAACTCAAGCTCTGATGTGTTTCCCCTCTTGTGGATTGAAGGTTACTGTATTCAAGAATTCAACATAAGCTATTGAAGATGTCACAGATACTTGAGTCCTCTCAAGTCCACTCATGAAGACGTTCTTCGTTCAGAATGTATGCAGCTACTAGTTGAAGAGCATATGTTTTGGGTGTCAAACAAAGGGATACTTTTGTTTGGGACCTACTCCTGACCTGGAAGAGGAGACATCTGTGTGTGCAAAGTTGACAATGGTAGAGCCAACTATGTCTGTGTGCTCCCGAAGGTTACTTTTAGGAGTCAGAACTCTAGAAGTGAAGCTGGTTGAGATGTGACATTGATCAGGGCTGAGCAGTTGTTTCCTGGAGTACTATGGTGTGTAGAAAGACAAGCTCATTGGTTAATAAAAGTCAATAATGGTGCAGCATTATCGCTCCCTCAGATAAGTAGATTGGAATCATGAATCTTGTCATTTAAACATCATGATTAGAAGTGGAAGATCTTTCAAGATGTGAGAATTTGAAGACTCAGAATTTGGTTAAGGTAGTATGTTCTGGCAATACATATCTACTGATGATTGGTGTTGTTGTCTTCTCTGAAGTACTTAAGGTCAGCTGAAGTCTGATTGGTGTGATTGAAGTATGAACAGGTATAACTCTTGGAGTTACTTGACTCTGGTAGGGATGTCATATGTCATGTCGAGACATTTGTGTACACTGCATGGATATTTTGTGTGGAGCTTCCATGATTGGTAGTTTGAGGGGGAGATTTGGTTAACCTCCTCACATTAGTTCAGCTTGGTGTTTAGCTGGCTGTTGACCTATGTCACATGGGTTCTGGGTGTTGTGTGACATATTTTCAAGGAATGATTCATCTCTCTCATTCCTAAGGATGAATCTGATCTGGTAGGAGTTTCAAATCTGTTAAGGTGAGTAGAGTTTGTTCAGAGAACCTAGATATCTCAACTCTTTGGTCTCTCAAAGAAAGTGCTTGCAAGAAGAAGATATTAACACACGAAGAGTATGTCAAAGTATTCAAATGGTGAAAGTATCTTACAGGATAATGGGAAGGATTTATGATCAATTGCTATTCGTGACAAGTACAAGCATTTAATTGATTATCCTTGGAGTTCAAGATAACTGAAGTTCTTAAAGATGTGGGAACATTCCTTCTTCTAGACCCTGTGAAGAATCACAGGAAGAGTGATGCTTTAGAGCTGTCTCTTTGGTGACAACAAAAACATTTGATCCTTGAAAAGGTTTCCTGGAAACGTGTTCAGACTCGAAGCTACAAGAAGAAGAAGACATCATAATCTTGATAATGGTTACTTGGATCAGTCTGGTTCTGATCTAGGTAAGGAAGTAAATTAGAGAAGGAGCTGAATTCAACAACTAGATGTTATAACATAATGTTGTGACATTTGGTTCAACATCAGATTCTTGGTTGGTGAAGTGGCACATCATAAGTTGAAGGTTGGATACTTCAAAAAGATCATCTCTTTGCAGCTCTTTGGAGTTGTTGGGTGGAGAAGATGTTACATGTTCCTGTCTTAGTGTATCTAAGCCTTTTGTGATAACTTGTAGCTTGAAGTTCAAATGTCAATTGGAAGATCAGAATATCTTTGGGAGAAGTCTGATAAACATGGAGAAGTCAAAAGGTGGCATTTGATTTTTTCATATGAGGATTCATGAAGGAGATAATCAAACAGTGGCATTTGATCTATCTCAGCAGTGGATTCATAGAATCAAGATAATCAACATGTGGCAGCTGATGAGAAAGTTTGATTCAGAGTATGAATGCGTTCAACCAATATTGTTGAACAAAGGGTGCGCTCTTGAAGACATGAAGATGCGTCTTATGTTTACCATTCATCAAGGGGTCTTATTTACTTTGAATCGGAAGTTGTCTTGAAGGTCCAACTGAGTATTGAATGTGACCTACTTGTTTCCATGAGGAGAAGTGATTGTCCATAACAGGGGGAGTATTGGTTTGTACGAAAGGTCTTCATCAAACTCGTAGGATATAAAGTGTGGCACCTTATTAACTATTGGGATGATGTGTTCAAGACTGAAGAGGACTATGTCTGACCGAATGTCATCACATTGGCTAATGACATTGTTCCTAATTTCCTCTAAAACTACAGACAGGAGGAAAATTGGATGAAGTGTGGATTATCATCAATAAACCCATGTGTGTACAGCTGTATGACTACATAGGATTTGAGCGTGTTTTCATCTGCTAAGAAAACAGGGCGGTTGTGTCTCATTATGGAGCAGTTTAGTGAGCTGGAATGTTTAGGTGATAACTTGTCATCTAATAAAGGTATTATATAACTGAGGCAGAGTGTAATATGCCAACGATGTTTCTTGGATAGGGGATCCTAAGACAAGTACTTAAAGGGAGTAGTCGGTTCTAAAAGACAAATGTCTGTTTTAAAAAGGGCAAGACATACTTCATCCTGACAATGGTCAAAGGGTCAAACCCAAGGGTAGGTACCTGCATTAAAACCAGTCCTAGGGTACTGAAACTGTCAGAGTAAAGTACCAAGATCGTTACTATCTATGCCAAAATTGCATTATTTATGAAGACTCTCTCTATTCTTTCTCTTCATCAGAGGGTTTCAGCAATATGAAGTTTGTTAGCATCTGGGAAAATTGTGCATGGGTATGGATCTGTATGGGCAGTCTTTGTCAAATTCTGGCCAAAAAGGGGGAGAAAGATAGGGACCCAGTATCAGGAGAGACTCAGGTGAAAGCAACAGACGGCAATGTCCAGCGAGACTCAGGTGAAAGCAACATGATCCCTAAGTAAGTGACTTTGTTTGTGTCTTGTGTTCTGAGTTAAGAGGATAGTTGTGACTTGTGATCTGAGTTACATGATCACAAGTAATCAGTATCAAGATTATCAACAATAATCTTGAGAAAAGAAATCCTCTTGGGCCATCGATGGCTTGGAGTGGCTCACAGTTGAGGGATAGAGGTTTGTTGTTTGCTCAAAGGACATCAGCCTCTACAAAGAAGATGTTGGACAAGATGTTGTAACATCTCAACTGTGTTGTGGCCTGGTCCCAAAATACAACTTGCACTTATTTGTTTTAGCCAAAATTTGCCAAAGGGGGAGATTGTAAGTGCCCTGGCTGGAGAGTTGGCTTCATTTGTAAAACAAATAAGAAAGCAAGTTTACCCATATTCCCTCTGTTGTTTTAATATGTTGGGTTGAAGAAGTTCAACATCTGGACCAACATGTTATGAAAGATGTCACAACATCAGCATATGACATCGCGCCTGAAATTAAGCACTAATTAAGTAACTATGTTATATGTTGAATGTTTGTAACAGCTGTGACTTGTAACCTAACTATTTTAAGTGATCTAAATTATGAAAGAGGTTATTTGTTGTGTTGAAGAAGTTCAACATCTAGGACAACATGTTAGATGTAATGTCATGACATCTGACTTGACATCATGTCAACAGAATTGGTAATTCAGTTACAGTTCTGGTACTTAAATACTCTGAGAATATATGTGGCGTTTCTTATGGAGAATCTGAAGATCAATCAAGAATCAATCAGAATATTTGAAGAAAATATTGTTTCTAAATATGGAGATATTTTAGGAACTAAAAGATTGAAGACCTTGATTATAGCAGAAGTTTGCTGCTGAGTTGTAACAGCAAGGAGAAAAGCCTGCTGAGATTTTGAAGGCCCAAATACAGTTGGGTAATAGGTTATAAATAGCAGATTGTAACCTAGGGTTTGAAAGCCTCACACATTGTAACATTGGGGGTGTTTTGTTAGGTAAACCTGTCGGTCTGTGGCAAGGTTACCATGTGTGTAACTCGATACCTGTAGGTAAGGGTTTGAGTGTTCTTGGACGAAGCTATGAAGCAAGTCTAAGTATTTCTGCATTACTTCACATTCATTGTAATGTAGGAAACCAAGTGGGAGGGCTCTACTTCTTGAGTAGGAGTAAGACTTCTGTTGCTGCGGCAATAGGAATGGAAACTGGTAGGTTTCTATCTAGGAGTTCCTAGGTATAGGTTGCACTGGGTAAATGATTAAGTGAAGGATGGGAACTTGTGAAGTTTAGTCCTGAATTAGTATTGTTGATAGTGGATCTTCTTCCTGGCTTGGTATGCCCCCAGAGTAGGTGTGTTTCACCGAACTGGGTCAACAACTGATTTGTGTTTTTACCTTCAACACTTTATAATTCTGTCTGTTATATATCAAGGTAAAACTGTAATGTTGTAACAGATGATGTCTCAGAACATGTTAAGACATCCTGCTGATATCTGTGCAGGAGAAACAGAACTGTGAAGGTTGTTTGCTCTCTGCTGATCATGTGCAACAGATGAACAGAACTAGGTATATCGTTGTTCTATCCTCTGCACCTTCAAAGTATATCTGGCACAGCTTGGTTAAACTGTGCTTCTGTTACTCTTCAGTACTGAATCACGAAAAATTGGGTATCTACCTTGCAGTGTATTTATTATGTCATATCAGATGTCTAGACATTGAGTATAACATCTGAAGACTGGCATACACCAGAATTTCATTCATGAAATGGCTTGGACAAAAAGTGAGAAATTGCCAATTTCCTCTCTTCGATTCTCCCTACTAAAAAATGATCTTGAGGAGTTCTTGGACATTTTGGAAAGCTTGAAATGTGCTTTATAATCCATATTTGAAATTCATTTTGAGATACCTCTTATAACTAGGTTAAAAATTGCCATGAAGTTGGGTCCAAAACCTGCCTAAATTAGGGCTTAAGAAGTTCATGACCATGTATTCACAAATTTATAACTTGAGATCCAAGCATCTTTAGGGAAAATTTTGTGAAGAAAAGTTGTAGATTTCATGGATATCTACAAATTTCATATTGGGAACTTTCATTGAATCATTGTGCATCATGGTGTAAAAATGGCTTAAAATTGAGAAAAAATAAGAAAATTTTCATACTTAGAAAATTTCTAAGTTATGAAAATTTTCAAATTCAAACCCTAATTTTCAAATTTGGATTTCTTGATGAACAAGTTTCATATTTTGACACGTCTTGATGAATTATGACTCTTGGCACTTGATTTTGACCAAAAAGTCAAAGTTTGACTTTTCAGTGTACAGTTGACTGCAAAAATCATCTGTCAACCCAATGAATTTGAAATTTTTTGAGCCATGTAATTAAGACAAGATGATATAATTGAATCCTTGAAATCATTCTTGAACTCAATTGGTCATTTTCTAGGTTAAAAATCAGAAATTGCCATTCCTCAGTCAAAACCCTAATTTTGACCATTTTGCCCTTTTGATGATTTGATCAAATTTCTTGAGGAGTTGTAATCCAAACTTGATCAAATGGTACATATGAGTCTAAAATGTTGATGTGGATAAAAAATTATGAAGTTTGACTGTAAATTGGCCATGGTTGACTTTTTCCCCAATACAACTGATTTTTAGGTCAACTGTCCAATTGATTGATAAAAATGTGGTTCAAGGCTTGAAACTTATCATGAGCAATCTTAGGGGTCCAAAATGATGTTTGAAAGTCACATGAATCATTGATGGTCCAAAAATCCTTGTGCAAAATCAAACCCTAATTTTGGGTTATCAGTGCAAGATGAGATGTCTTGAGCTGACCAAACCCTAATCTTGTCTTGAGTCAAAGAAGTCTTGTGAGAAAAGTCTTGATAAATGAGAGGGAAAATTTTGGGGTACAACAGCAGTCATTTTTGTAACCTTTTCTTTCTTATTGAGGATTTGTAGGACCTATTTTTTTTAATTTTGTTATCGCCATCTTTTTCCTGAACTGTTTCTTTTGTGATTATAGTCAGCGGGATGCCCTAGTTTTCCTTAAGTATCCTTCATAGGTTTTTGACTTAACGGGCTTTTATTTTGAGAGATAATGACTTCCTGTCTTGATGATTATATGGAACCATCACCATCTTTTGGAGTGCATCTTCTACACTATTTGTCGTGTATGAAGGTAGAGCTCACGACTGAATGCACATCTGGATTAACTGAGGAAACTAACCTGCCCCAGGTTATGATTAAGGGTTTTAGTTTGTATGAAAATAAAAACTCTTACTTCTTAGGCTAAAAGGGGTTGACTAGGGATTATCTTCCTTATTACTCCACTATTTAGGATTTGAAACAACGCCTGTACATCGTCAGCGGGGTCTGTTCTAAAGCATAATGTAACGACCATGGTATCATTTTCGTCATCCTCCCTCTAAAGGCTTGGAGATTTTGATCGAGAGTTGAATATCACACAGTTTGAATATAATGAATATGAATGAAATAGTTCAAGATAAAACATATGCGATGCATTAATATGAATAACCAAAGTCTGACATAAAGATAAATGTTTTAAGCAAACAAAGAAATTACAACTGACAATTCAAATGAAATAGACGCTTTCAATTTTTGCCATGATTTGGCATGGGAGTAGTGATCACATTGGGAGCCTTAGGAGGGTCAAATTCAATCTCCTTGTTGTCGATCAAATCTTGAAACTTATTCTTCAAAGTCTAACAGCTGTCGGTGTCGTGTCCAGGACTGTCAGAATGGTAGGCACATCTTACATTTGGATTGTACTTAGGAGAGGAAGTATCGGGGTTTTGAGGAGGATCCTTTAGTGTAATCAGCCCCGCTTTCAGCAAATGTTTTAACGCTCGAGACAATGGCATATTAACCTTAGCGTATTGCCTTTCTTGGTACTTTACCCTACGCCTATTACCCTGTCGTTGTTGAACAGGTGTAGGATTAGAGATTAGCACCGCTCCCACGGATTGATGGCGATCCTTTTCATTATAGCCCCTTTGACCATAGAAAACATTAGTTTCTTTTTTACCCCCAAATGGCCTCTTCTCAGAATTAGAAGATGCGGCCATCAAAATTTTCCCACTCTTGATACCACTTTCGATCCTTTCCCAAGTCAGAACCATCTCTGTAAAACCGGATGAAGAAATCCCAATCAGAAGATTGAAGAACGGGCCTGTCAGAGTGCCCATGAACGTGTCTACCATTTCCCTATAAGTAAGAGGAGGTTGCACACTTCCATCCAAATCCATCCATTTCTGTGCATATTCCTTGAACCCTTCTCTTGAGTCCATGGACATATTTTGCAATTGCACTCGAGTTGGTGCCAGGTCAGCATTGTATTGGTACTACTTGTAGAAAGTAGCAGCCAAGTCTTCCCAGGTATGGATGTTGGTTCCTTCTAACTGATAGAACCACTCCAGTTGAGTGCCAGCCAAACTTTCTTGGAAGAAATGGACCCATAACTTCTGGTCAGCAATGTGAGGTTGGATTTTTCTGACGTATGATCTCAAGTGAATTTTAGGACAAGAGACCCCGTCATATTTAGCAAACATGGGGACCCTTAATTTTGGTGGGATGACCACTCCGGAAACCAACCCTAACTCTTCAAAGTCCAATCCAGGTATCTGCTGAATCTCCATAGCATTGAGGCGATCCTCCAGCTATTTGTATTTATCATCAGTGGGAGGATATTGTTCCTCAGAGTAATCATCTTCTTCTTCATCAGTCCCATATTGTTATCTTCTTCATGATTATCCCCCTCATTTGATGGAGTTGTGATATCTAGAGCTCACTTGACCGGTCTTCTAAGTCTTCTTCCCATATTCAAGACGCCATCCAATTTCTTTGCCTTCTTCTTCTTCTTCTTCTTCTTCTTCTTCTTCTTCTTCTCTTTGATGACGAGAGCTTTCAGTTCTTCCCACCCCTTAGCCAGAGCCAAGAACATTTGTTGGAACTGAGCATTTTGGGCTTGAAGGTCTTTTATTGTCTGTTCAAGAGCCATTTCTTTTGCAAATGAATAGCAAAAAGATAAGAAACCTGTCTTAAAATACCTGCTATGCAATGACATGTATGATATGCTTATGCGATGTTTTCAAGGATCTCGGGGGGTAAACACAAGAAGATGCTAGGAGTTGACTGCAACTTTTCTTGAAGAACTTCATATCGTTGAATGTCCTTCTATGAGAATCAAGCTCACCATGTCGAGTGAATCATAGCCCCTGACTCAAGTTGTTGTGTTTTGGTCTTTTGACAACATTGGCTAGAGGAAATAAATCCCCTTTCCCCCTTGCTAGATGATTTATCATAACCTACATCATAAGCCCTTGAAATCCTTGAAATGGTTAAGGAAATTCTATGGCATGATACTATGATGTGTATGTTATGAATCAAGCAAAAAATATAGGGTGATGAAAACAAGTGAGTCTTGCTAGAAATCTAGATTATTGGATAATGACTCATAACATCACATAATAAACAAAATCCTGCAAGGAATGAAAGCAAACAAGTCACACAAGCAGCCTTAGGTTTAGGCTTGCATAGATTCCATAGGTAAGTACCCTCTTGAAGTTTAGTTGGTTCAACCTGTTCTATTAATAGTAACTGGGTTCTAGGGAATCTCAATATTATTGATCTTTCTTCACCGGGAATTGTTTCAGCGCAAGCCTCTTTATTGTCGACCGAAATATCCCGGAAGCCAGATCTCAATGAGCGTAGTATCAAGTATCAACCAACTTCGGACTACACTAAAGCCAACTATCTCACTACTTCCTAATGGCCAAGTTGGTTCAATTAAAGGTTCTAAGGCCAGTTGATGCTTCATGACACCACACATCGACATCGTATTCTCCTTGACTACTCAAGGGCTATCGGTACCAACAAATATGTCAAATCAACATAACTATCGTTTCAACCGTGTCGATATACCCTGCACAGTCCCTATGATCTATTGCTACTTACCTAAAAGGTGCCTCAGATCCGGGTGTAGGATCTTTACAAGTAAACCCAAGCAAAACCCTCAAAGATAAAGCAAGAAAAGCATACAAGGAAAGAAATTTAAAATGATGAACTAAACTCTAAGGTAACCTTAATTTTTAAATTCCCCAGCAGAGTCTCTAGTTCTGTGATACAGTGGCAGAACCGTCTGTTTATACTAGTTTTTGTTTGTGTTTTCAAATGTTGCGGTAAGCAAGAGTTGCCACCGACTTTTCTTTTATCCAACAAAAGAAAGGGTGAAAAGAACAGAAAAATACCTTTCGAGATTATTTATGAATAAGGGGGGTAGATTATGGAAAGGGAAGGTGTTAGCACCCTTTCCATCCGTAGTTACCTACGGGCTCTTAGATGCTTAGCTCATTTTGAAAACACCTTGCTCTTTGTGTGTTTTGAAAAGTATTTTGAAAGTTGCCTTAGTGCGGAAATTCACTTTATGATAACTCTTGTATTAGTCCTCAAGAGTGTTGATTAAGCGTTTGAAAATGTATTTTTGAAATATTTTGGTGTAAGTGTGAAAGTTTATTTTGAGCAAGCATCTAAGAACTATCTACTTATACTCGAAAGGTTTGCTCTTTTCCTCCTATCCTTTAGACAGCGCTATCCTACTATTAGTGTGTAGGTAGCCCTATCGTTAGATGTTTGAGGGACATCCGAAGAGATGTTTTTATAGTCACAAAGGCAACTGGGAAAGAAGTTTTAGTAACTACCCTAGGGTTATAAGATCATATTTTTATCGAGGCAACATCGAGAGGGTCATCGAGGGACTTATGATCTTTCAAACCAGAGGGTAGCCACTAAAATCTCTCACATTTCGAGAGTTGTGACTATTTCCGAAAGCAACCGAAGTGGGAATACTCTAGAGGTGTATATGTGTAAGTGTGCTTGTATCCGTTATTTGTCTTTTGTGTTAAGTTTTCTAGTGTTTGATTATAATTCTTGCCATACAATCCTATTATCATGCATCTAGATAGTTAAATATTGCAGGAATTTAAAGTGCGGGAATTTAAATCTACGCTATTACCATGCTTCCGGGAGGGGGATTATTACAATTCCAAAAATGGGGGGAATATATAGAAAGCAATAAAGTAAAAAAAGTCTTAATTAAGCTATTATAGACTTTGAACAGTTACAATAATTTGGGAAAATGTAGAAAATAATTATGCACGCGAGTAATAAGTACGTCTAAAAATCCTAAGGTATGAAAAAGTACGTCTAAAGGGAATTAATTCTAACATTTTTTTTTGTATTTTTATTATGAAAAGAAAATGAATTGAAGTCCTAAGTTCTAATTAATTTAATTAAGAAAGGAGGTTAAAATAATTAATAATTAATTTTTAAAATTAACTCAAATAAAAACCTAAAACTATATTTTTTGTGATTTTAAATATTTTTTACTGATTAAGACAAATTAAAATTAAAAAAAGAAAATAGAAGGTAAAAAAAAAACAAATGGGCTTGGGTAGTAAAATGTAATGAGTGGGGAGGAATGGAAAAACTAGATCCAGGCCCATTTCACCAGCGCTGTGTCCAGTGAGGAGAAGTTTTGGGGAGCGCATGGTAGTTTGCAAATGAGGGCGTTGGATCTGGCCACGCTAACACCCGACAACACAGATTTGGAGGTGCATAATGAGTATATTTGGCCTATGAACACCGAATCTTCAAGCAAAGTTAGGAAAAAAATAAAATGCAAGAGGAAAGGTTCGAACCCCTGACCTCTCACACACGCAACACTTTAACACTCACACACCCAACCGTTGGGACGGATTTACATCCGTTAACATGTACACAAAACATAAATTAAATATTAAACATTGTCCTAATAGCTTAATATAAGACACGCGCGCCCATGTGGGTCCCTGGCATTTGAATGGGCGAATGATACATGGCCACGCATCTCAGGGGGGGTCAAACCACCGTGCATGGTGGTTGACCACCATCTTCCCCGTTTGCCTCAAAATTGAATCCTGCAATATAAGCAATATTAAAATAAATAAAGCATCCTACCCCCTTAGAATTTCCCCAGGAATCTAATGGTGGTGTCTGTTTATCCTGAAAGTCCCTGTACTAAGAGGTCAAACTCCAACAACCATGGATGCCATAACAATGGCATCCTATGTTCTAGGCCTCGAAACTTGTATGCATCACGTCAAACCTGTCTTAAGCATCCCTTTGAACATGTATATAAACGTTAAATTGATTAATAATGCATATTAAACAAGATTAGATCCAAGGAAATTATACCAAATGATGATGCTCGTGTGGATGATTCAGGCTTGCTTCAGGCTAGCGCAAGGTGTGAAGATGACTCCTGGCCATTGAAGATGCGAAATAAACCATCTGGCGGCCCCTCTCTTCCCCATAGTGAGAGTGTAGAGAGAATGTATGATATCTCCCAACAAAGTAGGCACCAGATTGCGAGACATGAAGATTTTGATAGTGTTTACATCTATGAGTTGATCAGGGTTTGGAAAGAAAACCATCCCATAGATGAGAAGGGCCAAGATTTCTTCAAAATCTTGTAAGTCCAAAGAGTTCCAACAATCTTGAGCTTTCTCAAACAAGAACTTGGCTAATAAACCTTTGACATCACTCCTTGTTTCCCAATTAGTCGTGACATCAGATTGTTGCAAGTGTAGTGCTCGGGCAATCTCTTTAGGTCTTGGATCTCTTTCCGTACTGTTGAAAGGTAGTTGATTGAGAATAGGAATCCTCAAGAGTTAAGAGAATTCCTCCATAGTAGGTACAAGTTAATAATCGGGAAATGTGAATCAATGGTGTAGAGGATTAAAGAACTGGAAAAGAACCTTCATCATATCTTCATTTGTGCTAGAGGTAACCAAGTTGAGGAGGAGACCATGTCTTCCAGTGAATGAAGAATTCTCAGGGACTCTTGATGCTAACTCTTTGAGTTGAGAAGGAATTCTTACGAGATTGACTTGAATGGTTTTCCCGCGAATAGAAGCCATGTCCTACAAAACAGAACAAAGATAAATCCCAATAATCCTTGAAATGGTTAGTGAGAATGAGTATGATGTTATGATGTTTATGATGTTATGTAAAAGTAAGCATATACACACAAGACAAACAAGTCCTTAGGTTTAGGCTTGCATGGAGTCTCATAGGTAGGTACCTTCTTGAAGTTTAGTTGGCTCAAACCTGTCCTAGAAATAGTAACCAGATTCTAAGGGATCTCAATATTACTGATCTTTCTTGTCGGGCACAGTTTCAGCGCAAGCCTCTTTAATGGCGACCAGAATATCCCAAGAAGTCTGATCTCAATGAGTGTAGTATCGAGTATCAACCAACTTTAGACTGCACCAAAGCCGGTTATCTCACTACTTCCTAATGGCCAAGTTGGTCAAGTAAAGGTTCTAAAAGTCAGTTAGTGCTTCATGACACCACACAATGACCCCGTATTCTCCTTGACTATTCAAGGGCTACCGGTACCCACAAATATGTCACACTAACATAGCTATTGCTTAAACCATGTCGGTATACCCTGCACAGTTTCCACAATGTATTGCTACTTACCTATAAGGTATCCCAAATCCGGATAGAGAATTAGAACAAGCCCAAACAAGGAACCAAAATGTAAAGCAAACAAATCAAACAATGAAAGCAAGTAAAGGTGATCTAGCCCTAAGGTAACCCCACTTTTAAAAATTTCCCCAACAAAGTCGCTAGTTCTGTGATACGGTGGGAGAACTGACTTGGGATGTTTTGAGTTAGATTGCAAATGTTGCGGTTAGCAAGAGTCACCACTGACTTTTATTTTATTCAAAAGGAAAGGCTGAAAAGAACAAGAAAGACCTTTGAGATTATTTCTTGAGTTCGGGGGGTAGATTATGAAAACGGAAGTTATTAGCACCCTTTTTAATCCACATTTAACTATGGGCTCTTAGTTTCTTGCTAGATCACTTGATTTTGTTTGAAAACGTGCTTTGTAGTGGTTTTGAAAGTATTTTTGAAAAGGCGCCTTCATTTATGCAAACTTTGTAATAATTCTCATTCGTAAGAATGTATACAAAGTGCTGGACTTTTGAAAATATTTCATGTTTTGGAAGTGTCTTTTTGAAAGTGTTTGGTGTTTGTTTTGAAAAATTAGCAAAGATGTTTGTTTTAAAAGTGAGCAAGCAACTAGGAACAATCTACCTACTCAAAAGTATTTGTTCATTTCTTCCTTTCCTTTGGTACTTCTATCTTACCATTAATTTGGTAAGAAGCCTTATCTTTGGATGTAAAGGGACAGACGCGGGTCATCGTATAGTCATGATAGCAATATTGTGAGATATCTTAGCATTTATCTTTGAGGGACTAAGATCATTTTGAAAGGAAACATTTGTAGAGTCATCGAAGGACTATGATCTTGTATTTTTGATTACTTTTTCTAAGATACCCCACATGCATAACATGACCATTTTTGTAAGGCAACAAGTGGAATTACCCTAAGGGTGCAAGTGTGCAAGTGTGTTTGATTTGCATGCATTGTTTATCTTGGATTAGGGTTTACTACTTATTGATTTTAGTCTTGCCATACAAACCTTAATTACTAACATTTATATAAAAGCGACAAATTGCGAAAAGTAAAATTACTATGATATTACATCATTAGGGGAGGGGGTATACAAATTTACAAATGGGGATTGCGAGAAAATTAAACCTAATTATCTATTACAACCATATTGAATAATGTACAAGAATGAATAAATATACAAAAAAATAAATGTAAAGGAAATGATTTTGTTATTTGGTTTTCATTTAAAGGTTTTAACCTAATTACTAAAAAAAGGAAAAATAATTAATTAAAGATAAATAAAATTAAACCTAAATTAAATAAGAAAAGAAAATAAGTTTGAAGTATTTTTAGGGTTTTTTTTATGAAAAGGTTTTAAGTTTAATGAAAATAAAATGGAAATTAAATTAATTAAAAGACCTAAGTTCTAAGTTAATTTTAATTAAGAAAAATAAAATAACTAAACCTAAAATCTAATTATTATTTATTAAAAAAAAGAAATTAAATTGTTAAGAAAATGTTTTTTTTAGCCATTTTATCTTTAAAGGAAATAAAATAAAAAGTATCTTAAATATGTAAATAAACAAATTAAAATATTTTTGGATTTTTTTATTAATAAAAAAATAATAATAATATTAATAGTAATAAAAATATAATAAAGAAAAATGAAACAAAACAAAATAAAATAAAAAGAAAATGAAATGATAAAAAATAATTGGGTCAGGTGTGCAAAAGTAAAGGCAGGGGTTAGAAGGAGAAAAAGACAAGGCCCACTGACTTAGGCCCATGCGCTAGCAGCTTGTGACAAAAAAAGATAGAAAAAATGTGAAAAATAAGAAAAGTGACAATGCTGGGGCTTGAACCCACGCCCTGAGCATGAAACGCGCGCTGCCTTACCACTGGGGTGGCTATACATCCGTTAACATAAGTGAAATAATAAATACATAACATAAGTCATGTCCTGAATATGACTTCATCTTCAACCTCCAGCCTGAACATCTGCAACTTCATCATTTCTCATCCATTTTCAAAAATATAAACATCAAACTTGTTCCAAATTCCACAATGATTCCAGAAATATAAATTACTAAAACTATAAATCAAAGATGAGCATGAATTTTTGAATGGTACCAAATTCTGACCTAACTTTTTCAGAAAGTTCAAACTTAAAATTCTCACTACTAAAGCAATATAAATGAAATCTATGGACATGTACAGTTTTAGGGCAATGATATCTTCCTTTTATCTTCACAAATGCAAGCTTAACAATGCCTAAATGAAAAGATAGAAGTTCAGAAAATATACCTCAAAACTGGAAATCGTGAAATGTAAATGAGCTTGATTCAAGGTGCTGCAATGATGAGGTTAGCTACCTCAAGTTCCCAGGAAGCTAATGCAATGGTTAGCTTGAGCAATGGATGGCTGGAATGGCTTGGAGAAGTCAACTTGTAGTGCTTTGTTTTTGGTTATGGAGGATGATGGAAATTGAATTACAGTTATGAAACAGGGACAATGATAGGTTATATTTAATGTATAATAGATTTAGGAAGTGAAAAGCCAAGAAACGCACGAGTAGATTCTGAGTTTCAAGTTCAAAGTCAGAATCTGTGCATCAATGGAGTTTTTGGAAAATTTATGGCTTGAGGGAGTTTGGGAGAGTTTCAGGGTGCTTAAGCTCGTGTGTTAGCTTGCAAATAGGGCCTCTATTTATAAGCAACAAGTTTGGAGACTTGTATTTGATCAGAATTTGAAATCACATGCTTAAGCTCAACATGTAATTTTCTTGAGAAATCAAGTTTCAATGTCTTGTGTACTTGCTATTGTAGAGTGGTTATGCTTTAAACAAACTTGCTTCTGACTTTGTAGATGGATTTTGATCAGAGGGAACAAGTGAGAGGCTTAATAATTGACTTTGTGCATAAAGCTTGCTTTTCAAGAATGGCATTCTTCACTTTCTTCCCAAAATGGAAATTTAAATTGGACAATGCTTAAACCACTTGGATTATAGCTCAAAACTTTGTGTAATACATTAATGATGGATAGATATACAGGTTAGAAGGCCTTCAAAGAAATATTATGCAGCCTAACATGGAGATTTGATTATGTGTTCATCAAGAAATGACTTGTAATTCAAGAATGAAACCCTAACTTCTTGCCTTCGATTCTCCTAGCTCAAGTATGATCTAAATGAGTTATTAGACATTTTGGAAAGCTTGTAACATCCTATACAACCTATATGTTGGACATTTTTGAATATTCATCTTGGAACTATGTTAAAAATTTCTATGAAGTTAGGTCAAAATCCTGCCTAAACTAGGGCAAAATTTCACTAAGTTTTCAAGTTTCATGAACATGTCTTCACAAAATCATAACTTGAAATCTAAGAATTTATAGAAACTTTTATGCTCTACAATGTTTTATGTCTTATTGAGATCTACAACTCTTATGTTGGAAGTTTCCTTTGAATCATCTTGCATCATGGTGTAAATTTGGCTCAAAGTTGTGAAAAAAAATGTGAATTTCCAACACTTAGAAAAATTCTAAGTTTAGAAATTTTGACTTTTCAAAATGAAATCTTGACTTTTTGATTTTTTGATGAACACGTTTCATATTTTGACATGTCTTGATGAATTGTAATCTTTGAAACTTAATTTTGACCAAAAAGTCTAAGTTTGACTTTTCAGTGTACAATTGACTTTTCATCAGTTGACTGAAATTCATCTGTCAATCAGTTGATCTTGAGGAATGTTTTGAGCCATACCATTAGATCAAAATTAAGTACTTTAATCCTTGAGAACATGTCTCAGACCAAAAATTCATTTGCTGGGTCAAAAATAAAAAATTGTACATTCTCAATCAAAACCCTAATTTCGACCATTTTGCCCTTTTGATGATCTGATCAAATTTCTTGAGGAATTGTGATCCAAAGTTGATCAAATGAAATATATGAGTTCATGATATTGATATGGATAAAAAATTATGAAGTTTGATTGTAAATTGACCACAATTGACTTTTTCCCCAATACAGCTGATTTTAGGTCAACTGATCAATTGACTGAGCAAAAATGTGATCCAAGACTTGAAACTTGACATGAGCAATCTTGAGGGTCCAAAATGATCCATGAAAGTCATATGGGGAATTAAAAGTCCATTTTTCCTTGTGCAAACTCCAACCCTAATTTTCCGTCATCAGTGCTAGAGGAGGTATCTTGAGCTGATCAAACTTTGTGCAGTCTTGAATTAGTGGAGATCTTGTGAGAGATTACTTGAGAAATGAGAGGGCAAAATTTGGGGTACAACATGCAGGTTTTCGAAATGCCCTCGCTGGAGAAGAAGAAGTTGACCACCATGGGTGGTGGTTTGACTCTAGCACGTTTATCATGTATTTTTTTAATGTTATATAATTGACATGAAACAGATGATATTCCAGCGGCAAGGTAACGTGCGTTAGAGTGTTCATGTGCAAGGGCATGGGTTTGATCCCTGCCTCTTGCATTTTTCATAGTGTTTTCTGATTCTTGCAGATCCAATGCAACACATACCACACATCAACCATGCACCTCCTCAATCATCACCATCTGATCATGCTCAGATCCAGATCCAATAGTCCATATCTGATTTCCATGCAGCACCCTCAAGGGCCTCCCACACTGGATCAAGCACTGGAGCTTATTTGGCTTTGGACTCAGAGTGCAATCTGCACCCCCCCTGTTTGCTATTTCAGGCCCAACTCTCTTTCTTTTTTTATTTTTATTTATTTACTCATTTTTCTATTTAATTAAAATGCAACATAATTAATTTTTTCTAATTAAAATTAATTTAGACTCTTAGGTTTTTCTAATCAACCTTTTTTTAATTAATTTAACTAATCAACTTTTTTGTAATAATTAAATTAATTAACGTTTTTTAAAATTAATTAGTTTTTTTAGATTTAATTAATCACAAATCATTGTTTTCATAAAAACCCTCAAAAAACATTTTTCCTTTTTCACCTTTCTTTTATTCTTACTTTTATTTTCGTGAATTGTAATAGCATAGACATTTGTCACTTCCTTTCGTTATTGTAACTGCTTTCCGGGATGTAATAGTAATTAGGATTTACTTTCCAAATTTCTATTATGTACCTCTCCCAAAGCGATGTAATAGTCTAGGGTTTACTTTCTGCATTTATTTTCTGCACTTTACTGCTTTTCATTATTGTTATGCTTACTGATAGTAACTAGGGTTGTATGGAAAGATTAAAAACCTGACGATAGAAAACCCTAATTGCAAAGATAAAGTAACTGAATGTAAATCACTTGCACACTCGCACCTCTAGGGTAACCTCTCTTATTGCCTTCAGAAAATAATCATGTCCCTCGAAAGTGGGGACGCTTTAGCAAAGTCCCTCGATATAAAGATCATAGTCCCTCGATGACCCTTCGATGTTGCCTTTCGGTATATGATCTAGTCCCTTAATGAAAATTGCTAAAGCATCCTTACGAGTTGCATTCGATGACTGTACGATGACCCACACCTGTTCCTTCACATCCAACGATAGGGCTTCCTACTAACTATTGGTAGGATAACACTATCTAAAGGAGGAGAAAAATACAAGAATGACCTTGAGTAGGTAGAACGCTATTAATCGATTTCTCACAAAGCTTTTCAAAACAAAAAACATTTCACACAAACACTTTTCAATAAATATTTTCAAACAAACACTTTGTACGCATTCTCGAGGATAGATACGAGAATCATTACAAAGTTTAACTTTTCAAAATATTTTCAAACATACACAACACAAAGAAATTTTCAACAAAAGTGAGCTAGCGATTAAGAGCCCGTAGATAACTACAGATGAAAAGGGTTCTAACACCTTCCCTTTTCATAACTTACCCCCAAACTCAAAAATCTCGAAGGTTTTTCCTATTCTTTTCACCCTTTCCGTATTGGATAAAAGAAAAGTTGGTGGCGACTCTTGCTATCCGCAATATTTGCGATAAAACGCAAAACCAAGTCAGTTCTCCCACCGTATTACAGAACTGGAGACTCTTCCGGGGAACTACTAAAAGAGGGGTTACTTTAGAGTTAGATCACTTAAATTGTTTGCTTTGTTTGCTTTATCTTTATTGGGTTGCTCAGGTTTACTTTTCTTACAAAGATCCTACACCCGGATCTGGGGACCTTAGGTAAGTAGTTATAGATCATGGAAACTGTACAACATAGACCGATATAGTTGAAGTGATGGCTACAGTAGTGTGACACTTTGATTTTTACTGGTGTCCCTTGAGTCAGTCAAGGAGAATATTAGGCTGCCGCGTGGTGTCATAAGCACTAACTGACCTTTAGAACCTTAATTGGCCCAACTTAGCCATTAGAAGGTAGTGAGATATCCGACTTTGGTGCAGTCCAAAGTTAGTTGATACTCGATGCTACACTCATTAAGATTCGACTCTCGGGATATTTTTGTGGCAATTCAGTTGCACTGCTGAAATAAAGCCTGTGAGAAATATCAGTGATATGAGACTCCTAGAACCCAGTTACTATTCTTAAGACAAGTTGAGCCAACTAAACTTCAAGAGGGTACTTACCTACGAACCCCATGCAAGCCTTAAACCTAAGGCTCTTGTGTGCTTTGTTTGTGTTTTTTATCTGTTCGAACATGACATCATGACATTATATGATATCATTTTATTAACCATTTCAAGGATCTCAAGGGCCTGTGATGTAGGTTTACTATGAACCAGACGTCTAGCAAGGGGAAAGGGGATTTATTTTCCTCTAATCAAATTCCGGAAAAAATCAAAGTATGTCACTTGAGTCAAAGGCTAGGACCCACTCGACATGGTGAGCTCGATTCTTATAGAAGGAGGTTCAAAGATGCAAAGTTCTTTAGTCAAAGCTGCAACCATACTCAACTTCTAACATTTCCTTTTGTTTATCCCGTGAGATCCTTGAAATCATTGCATCCACATATCATGCATGTCATTACATAACAGGTATTTCCTAAGACAGGCTTTCTAATCTTCTTACTGTTTATTTCAGTAAAAGATGGCTCTCGAACAAACCGTAAAAGACCTTTAAGCTCAAAATGCCCAATTCTAAGAGATGCTCCTGAACTTATCCAAGGGGAAGAAAGAACTGATGGCGCTCATCTCCAAGAAGAAAAATACTAGGAAACCGACTGGTATCCTCAACACGGGGAGAAGATTTAAAGGTCATGCCAAACAGGTTTAAGCTTCTGATATACCATCAGACGAATATGAATCAAGAAGAAGACGACCTAAGCATCAAAGCTGAAGGGGGAAGCAACCTTGGTTCTGGTAAAATTCCTGATGAAGTAGACTATTTTGATGAGAAATATCCTCCCGCTGATGATAGATACAAACAGCTGGAAGATCGTTTGAATGCCATGGAAATCCAAAAAGTGCCAGAGTTAGATTTTGAAGAGCTGAGATTAGTCTCAGGGATTGTTTTTCCTCACAAGTTCAAGGTATCTATTTTTTCCAAATATGATAGTGTTTCTTGTCCTAAGCTTCATATGAGGTATTATGTCCGAAAGATCCAACCCCATACTGCTGACAGAAAATTATGGGTTCACTTCTTTCAAGAAAGCTTATCTGGGACACAACTGAAATGATTCTATCAGCTAAAAGGAACCAATATACATACTTGGGAAGACTTGGCTTCTGACTTTTATAAACAATACCAATATAATACTGATTTTGCACTAACTCGTGTGCAATTACAGAGTATGACTATAGGTTTGAATGAAGGACTTAAGGAATATGCCCAGAAGTGGAGAGATCTGGCTGGAAGAGTTTAACCTCCTCTGTTTGATAAGGAGCTGGTTGACATGTTCATGGGAACTTTAACAGGACCTTTATTTAATCATCTTATCAAAAGCTTTTCATCTGGTTTTACCGAGTTGATACAAACAGGAGAACATGTCGAAAGTGGTATCCGAAGTGGAAAGATTCAAGTGGCTGCATCTTCAAGTACTGTGAAGAAGACGTTTAACGGTAAGAAGGAAACAAATGCTGTGTATGGCCAGAAGGGTTGTACTAGAAATGATCGCAACCAATCTATGGGGGCGATACTAATTTCTAATCTCGTGCCTGTACAACAACAACAATAGGGCAATCAACGTAGGTCAGAGGCACCTAGAAGACAGTTTATAAAGATCAACATGCCATTATCTTAGGCATTATAACACTTACTAAAAATAGAGTTGATTACACTGAGGGATCGTTTTCAGAATCCTAATACCTCCTCTCCATGTTATAATCCTAATGTGAAATGCGCTTACCATTCCGATAGCCTTGGGAACGACACCAATAGCTGATGGGCTTTGAAGAATAAAATTCAGGACATGGTTGACAACAAAGAAATTGAGTTTGATCCTCCCGAGACCCCCAATGTGATTACTGTTCCCATTCCTAATAATGACAAAGGCGTTAATGATATTGATGTATTCAACGCTTTAGAAGATGCAGATAGTGATCATGACCTCGACAATTAGATCTTTCCCACCATCGGCAACAGGCTCAACAATTGGAAGACTGAAGACCTTATCTCAATCTCCTTTAGTCAGGAGTAAATGCCATTTTTTTGTTGCTAATTGCTTTCAAAGTTTTGGTTATGTAATTGTTGTACCCCATCCTATTTTCTTCAAGACATTATTTCAAGGGTTTTCAAAATTCTCAAGAATCTCAAGGATTGATCAATCAAAACCTCCTCCTAAGCAAGGAGTCTACAACTAGGGTTTTTAGTTCCTCAAGGAAGTTTGGGTTGCAAAGGTCTTAAGTGATTTCCATGGTTCTCCATAGGTCTCCAACAAGGTTCATGTAAAGTTTCAAGTCATGCATCACAAGTTTGCTCAGTCAATGGCTCAGATGACTGAAAATCAACTGTATCGGGTAAAAAGTCAACCATAGTCAACATACAGTCAAAATTCAAGATTTTTGGACAACATCAAAATTTTGAAGTGATATTCATCATTTTATCAAGGGTTGATCATGATTCATCAAGGAAAGTCCTCAAATCATCAAAAGTCAAGAATTGCCAAATTAGGGTTTCCTTAGGAGAAGTCAACTAAACTTTGACCAAGCATAACTTTCACATGCTTCATCAAATTTTCCCCCACCAAATCCCATTTTGAAGGAAATTAAATTCTCTACAACTTTGTATTTATTCTCAAGTCCAAAAAATGCTTCATTGGAAAGATATGAGCTAATACATTACAGGTCACTTTCAAGAGTCAATAAAAAGACACTTTTTGTCAAGGCAACTTACATCAAGATAAATCTCCAAATGCAAAAATGATCAAAATAGTAATTGTAGAGGACATCTTGAGCTTTTAAAAAAGTCCAAGATAACCTTCAAAAGATGAAAATTGAACAAGTTATGAGTTGCAAAATTGGGGGAAATTTTGAGGAAATGCATGAAATGCAAAATGTGCAAACTTCAAATTTTGGACTTGTGGCCTAACTTTTTACGTTTAAAACATACCCATGACCTTATGAGAGACTCCTAAGCTCACTCATATCTTTCCTTGTGTTTTATTATTATTTTATTTATATTCATTTTGTTTTTATTCAAATAAATAAAATAGAAAACCTTTGGGACAAGCACATGATGGACTTTATTAAAGCCCAATACATCTCATGCTAGCCTGCTAAAAACATGCCAAATTCGTGCACAGGTTCAAGAAGGCAAGAATATGTCAAAAATGGAAATTTTTCAATATGTTTAATTTTGGCTTTATCATGGTTTGATTTATTGATCTCATACCATATTTGATGAGTCTTTTCCATCCTCTATATAAATGCAAGCAAGTCAGATGCTAAGACACGATTGCTTCGTGTTGTACCCCAAAATTTGCCCTCCCATATTCTTTAAGAAATTGCCAAGCCAAGCTTCAAAATTCCCCAAGGGTTGCACAGTGCAAGAGCCTCCTAAGCAGTCAAGATTAGGGTTTTGGTTTTGCTCAAGAAATTGAAGTTTTCAAGGGTCCAATCAAGTCCCACATGCCTACAAGTATGGTCAAGCATCCTCATACCAAGTTTCAAGACATTCAGCTCAAAATTGCACAGTCAAAACCCTAATTGCACTACAGTCAACTGTAGGGGCAAAATGGTCATTTTACAGTCAAAAGTTCAAATTTTTGATCAACATATCATTTTGAAGCCACAAACATCATTTGATCAATGCTTGATCATGATTCTCAAAGTTTGGCTCAAAAATCATCAAGATGCAAAAGTTTCCTTATTTGGACAGTTGAAAAAGTCAACTGTAAATTGACCAGGGCATAACTTTCACATGGATTATCAGAAAAAATTCATCCAAAGCTCATTTTGAAGAGAAAGACATTTCCTACAACTCATATTCATACTTCAAGTCCAAGAAATGCTCTCACAAAAAGTTATCAATTTCAACATTATAGGTCATTTTCAAAAGTCAACAAAAAGGGACTTTAAGTCAAAGGACATAACTTGAGATTGGTAAATGAAAATGACATGGGACCAAAGGAATTGGTTAGAGGACTCAAAGACCTTTCCAAAATGTCCAAGAACATGAACAAAGCTTAAAAATTGAGCAAGTTATGCCTTGTGGAAGTTGGGAAATTTTTGGATATTTTGAAAAGTCAACATTAATTCAAATGACCTAAAATTGCTAATGGGCCCATTTTTCTTCCATAATTCATCATCCATGACATGTGCACGACCACTTGGCCCATAGGGAAGTTTTTATTCATTATTTATTTATTTATTTGAATTTTTATTAATAATAATTCATTTAAATCAAATTAAATACATGAAAAATGCTAACCTAAGTTTTCCAATCTTTTTGTACATGTTTTATCCTCAAGATTTCGTGCATATTCAAATAGGGAAAGATTTGGAGAGATTGGAGTTGATTTGTATCAAAAAGCACATGGAATGATTGAAAAAATAATGATGGAAAATCAAATCTCAAAATCCATGATTGCAAGAGATTCTGATCAAGTTTGTTAACCTAATTGATTCATACATAAACAAGGAACACAACCCTAATGTTTTTACACACGCAGCTGCTCAGAAACCTAACAATCAAACTTGGAATTTTTCTCAAAAATCTCAAATCTGAAAACACCTTTGCAAGGCGATTCAAGTCTCAAAGCCTATCTCATTAGCTTCCTCAAGCATTACTGAACGTTTTCCAATCACAAACGCTCATCAAAACCTCAGGAATCGGTATACAGAACTCAATATGTTTCATGAAAAATGCACATTCGTATTTTGATTTGCAGGCATCCTCATAACATTTTATTCATTGATTCATATTCCTTATGCACTTCTAAAGCTAACCCATGTGTTTGATTGAGTTTTTGCAAGCTGTAGACAATTTCACCATTATCGTTTTCTAGGGTTTACAGGACCTTGGATTAGGGGTTCTTGAATGAGGAAAAATTAGCCTTCAAGACCACCACCATTCAAATCAGGACGATCAGACGATTATAAGGCCACCCTCGCGCTCAATTTATGAGCGCCATAGGGCTAATCGTTATTTTTCCAAAACCGGCCTAAGAAAACGCTCAGAAAACCATTGCTTAATATGTTCTTATTTCAGGAAAATAAAACACGTGAAGAAGACGAACTCGTGGCCAGCAATCATTGGCTCTTTTAAATTTCGCGCTAAAAACATTGTCAATGCGTGTTTTTATTTTATATTAATTGTTTGATATTTAGAATACAAGCGCGTTGGTTGGATCAGATGGCAAGCATAAGGGTTGGCAAACCACATGACCTGGGTTCGAGCCCCAGGTCTTCGTTACTCTCAATATTATTTTGCAATTAATGATCATATGCAGGTCCAACATCAAGGCGTACCATACACCCTCCAGATCAAATCATCCACGTGCATGTTGGAATCAAATCAAAGGCATAGGTCTGGGGAACACCATGAGCACAAGTCAACCGTCTCACATGCCAACACAAAAGTCAGAAGGGCCAAGACATAATGGGCCTAATCACATGGACTTTACCTCTCAATATGGGACTGAACCCCCTAGGGTTTGCTTTCTCTATTCTTTTCTTATATTTTTCTTTTCTTTATTTTAATTAATTTCATTTATTTCTTTGCTTTATTTATTTTCATAAAATCACAAAACATCTAAAAATCAGGAAAAGAGAAAAAAACAATAAATAATTTTTATTTTAGTATTTTCATAAATAAATTTGCATGTAAATAAAATTAGTTTTAAATTAGGTGTTAATTTTAATTCTTTTAATAATAAATTAAAAAAACATAGAATTAGGTTTGATTAAATTTTATTCCTTTTTATTTTTCTTTTATAATAATTAAAATAACTAAATATTTATTTTCATAAATTAAATTGCATATAAAAATTAGGTTTAAATTAGGTTAAAATTCAATATTTTTCTTAATAAGTTAAAAGCCACTAGAATTAGGGTTTGCATCTTATTTTAATTTTAATTAATTCTCTTTTTTTTCATATTAAATCCTAAAATACCAAAAAAATACCAAAAACAAAAACAATTTCTTTTCTTTTTAATTAATTAATTGCATCATGTAATTTAATTTTGCAAAAGGGTCCAATGCCCTCGTTCTTAATTTCTTATTTCGCATATTTATTTTCTCTTCCGTTTAAATATTTATGTATCTCTCCCGAAGCCTTGTAATTAATTTCTCGCATTTTTAATTCTTTTACTTTATTTATTTTCTGTCAAATCGGGTTCGAGAAACTTTTGGCGATGTGGACCCGCGCCGTTTGTAATAGCTTAGAATTTACATTCCCGCAAATATCTTAACTGTTAAATAAAGGCATGAAAGAATGTATGGACAAAAATAAAAACAAGCGTAGAACACCAATAATATGACAAGATAAATGTAAATGAAAACGACACACGAATCGCACACACCACCCCTAGGGTACGCCTCACTGTTGCCTTGCCTCGAAAGGTGATCGTCGAGTAGAGGATGTCTTAGTAAGTCCTCATGATCCGGGAACCTGGCATGAGGGTAGCTTCTAAGGTGTCTTCCCATTGCTCTGGTGATCACCATGTCCCGAACCTTCGAATTGACCCGAACACCTCCAACGGTGGTGCTACCTACCTCTCAATGGTGGGATGGCACTACTTTAAAGGACATTTACACAGACGAATTCCTTAGGGTAGGTAGGTTCTCGTAGATACTTGCTCTAAATTTCAAAACAAATTCAAAAATACTTTTCACACCAACACATTTTCAAAAGCTTTCGAAAGCAATTTTTCAAACACTCTTGAGGACCGATACAAGAGTCGAACTGGAATTTTCAAAGAAACTTTTTAAAACCCACAGTTGAAAAGCAAACAAACCATTTTTGAAAACACAAGTGAGCAAGTATCTAAGAGCCCATGGATAACCATGGATAGAAAGGGTGCTAACACCTTCCCTTTCTATAATCTACCTCCCGAACCGAGAGCAATCTCTTTAAGGAATTTTTCTGTGCTTTTGTCCTTTCCATTTGGAGAAAATAAAAGACGGTGGCGACTCTTGTTTACCGCGACATTTCGCGAACCAGCGTTAAACAGTCAGTTCCAGATCCACCGATCACAGAACTGGCGACTCTGCTGGGGAATATCTTATAAAGTGAGGTGTACCTTAGGGATAGTTCATAACTGTGTTTTCACTTGTATTGATTTGCTTGCTTTACTATTGTGGGTTGCATCCGGAGTTACATAGATCCTAACCCGGATCTGGGGATACCCTGTTTAGGTAGCATAAGCTGTGAGGGACCTGTCCGGCGTAGACCGACACAGGTGAAGCAGTGGCTACGTTGGTGTGGCACCTTGGTCTGTACCGATATCCCTTGTGTCGCAACGAGGAGAATATGGGTCTTCTAAGGAGTCATTAAGCACCAACAACCTTAGAACCTTAATTGACACAACTTGGCCTTTAGAATTGTAGCAGTATGCTACGCCCATTGAGGCTAAACTCTCGTGATGGTTCTGGCCGCAAGAAAAGATTGCGATGCTGGAGTTATGACCGATTGAGGGTAGTCAATGATATTGGGATCCTCTAAGAACCCAGTTACTTTTGATTAGGACAGGTATGAACCAACAAACTGAAAGAGGGTAGTACCTAGACCTCATGCTGGCCTAAACTTTAGGGGCTTGCCTTGTGTGACTTGTGTGCCTTACCATGTTTGCCTTTGTATCTATATGTGGTGTGCTTTATCATAACATCATAACATCATGAGCATTGCATGCATCCATCATAAGGACTGACCATTTCAAAGACAAGAGGGTTTCACCTTTGCTCTGTTTTGTAGGACATTATGATGCCTGTGCGAAGGAATACTATCCGGTTCAACTTTGTTCGTTCACCTGAGTTGCTTGATGAGTTGGTTAGCAGAATTCCGAATACCACTTCCTTCATTCAGAGGCATGGTTCCCTTCTCAGTTTAGTCACTGCAAAGCGGGATCAACAGTTGATGAGTGTTCTGACCCAGTTCTATGACCCTCTGTACCAGTGCTTCACCTTTCAAGACTTCCAGCTGGTCCCTACCCTGGAAGAGTTCTCTGATTTGCTTGGTATCCCTATCTTGGATCAGACTCCCTTTACTGATTGGGAAAAGACCCTCAGGCTTGAGGATGTTGCTGCAGCTCTTCCTTTGACCCATCAGGTAACAGACAACTGGGTAACTAGAAGCGGAGTTAAGGGTTTCTTGGCCAAGTTTCTAATTGGTAAAGCTAACAGTTTCTGGAATGACCTGGACTTTAGGGCATATGAAGACATCTTGGCTCTCCTAATCTATGGGTTAGTCCTGTTTCCTAATCCTGACAACTTCATCAATGTCACCGCCATAAGGATCTTTATGTCTCAGAATCCTGTGCCCACTCTCTTGGGTGACATCTTGCAACAGCTTCATGCCCGTACTACCCGAAGACGAGGAACCCTATGGTGTTGTATCCCTTTGTTGGTGAGGTGGTTTATTTCACACCTCCCTAAGTTCGTACTGAAGAATCAAGAAGGAAGAGGTTGGGCTCACAGGTTAATGTCTCTCACCGACAAAGACATCATTTGGACTTGTAGAGGTTTGGATGAGATAGCTATTATTGATCGATGCGGGGAATACCCTAATGTTCCTCTGATTGGTACCCAAGGAGGGATCTCTTACAATCCATGTCTAGCACTCCGTCAGTTTGGTAGAGCAAGAAGAGCATGTCCCCATGAGATGTTGGTGCCTCACATCAGTTTTCAATTTCAGGTGGATAGTGACGAGCTACGTCATAGGTTCATCAAGGCTTGGGACAAGGTTCATAAAGCTGACCCACAAGAGTTAGGGCCAAAGACCTCTTTACCTATGGAAGCCTACTACAAATGGGTTCACATCCGTGCTCAGAAGTTAGGTATGCCGTATGAAGCTGTCAGACCCGTCATTCTTGAGTCTCCTGACAAAGATGGTGTTCCTCCAACTGTCCTTCCTCCTCAGATACCTACTGATTATGAGACATTGAAGAGATCTTGGTCGCAACTACGGGAAGAGCGGGATTCTTACCGGGAAAAGTTCAACGAGCAGGAATCAAAGATCCAGAAGCTGACAAAGCAGTTGGAGAATGAGAGAGCTCTGAATGCCTACATCCGTACTGAGAAGAGGAGACCATGGGATCAATAAGGAGCTCCAGATGTGCTTTTACAGTTCCATTTCCTTTTCAGTATTTCCTTTCATGTAACGCCTAAGGGCAACCTGTTGAATAATTTCAGTTCCAAAGTTGAATCTAATGAAGTGTGTTCCTTTTTGTTTACGAAGTTGATTCCCGGTTGTCTTTGAAAACATAATTCATACACATCTCATTCATCATGTGCATAGCAGGTTTTTCCTCTTTTCAGGTTGCTTACAGTTTGCTGTTTATTTCAGCATCATGAATCCCGATTCATCATCAACTGAGACATCCATCAAGGCTCTTCAGGCGCAGAATGCGCATTTTCAGGAATTAATCAAGGGTTTGGTTCAAGGCCAAGAGGAGCTGAAGGCTATGCCCCTGAAGAAGGAGAAGAAGAAGAAGAGAAGAATTGTTCTGTTCAACTCGGGCCGAAGGTTTGGTAATGCTCTGCAGCAGGAAGAGGCTGGTTCTTCTGTTGGCAAGAGTTCTCCTCAGGCAGAAGCAAGGGTTCCTAGTCCGGTAGTCTCCGACAACGAGACTGATTTTGATGAAGAGCAGTATCCACCTGCAGAAGACCGTTACAAGCAACTAGAGGATAGGTTGAATGCCATGGAAATACAATAGGTACCTGGGCTGGATTTCAGAGATCTGGGTTTGTCTACTGGTGTGATTATCCCTCACAAGTTCAAAGCACCATCCTTTTCTAAATATGACGGGGCGTCTTGTCCCAAGCTACATCTCAGGTCCTATGTTCGGAAAATGCAACCGTACTCTGCGGATAAGAATTTGTGGATCCACTTCTTCCAGGAGAGTCTTTCAGGGACTCATCTCGAATGGTTCTATCAGCTGGATGGGACCAAGGTTCGTAATTGGGAGGAGTTGGCTACTGCTTTCTATAAGCAGTATCAATATAATGCCGACCTTGCCCCTACACGTACCCAACTCCAGGGTATGTCGTTAGGTTCAAGTGAAGGTTTTAAGGAGTACGCTCAGAAGTGGAGAGACCTGGCTGGCAGGGTGCAGCCACCGTTGACTGATCGGGAGTTGGTGGACATGTTCTTGGGGACCCTATCTGGGCCGTTTTTCAACCATCTTATCGGGAATTCGTCTGCAGGGTTCACTGATCTGATTCTGACTGGAGAAAGAATTGAAGCTAGGTTAAAGTCTGGAAAAATTCCGAAGGGTGCATCGTCCAGCTCTGAGAAGAAACCCTTCAAGAAGGAGGCCAGTGCGGTGTATGGTTCCAGGAGATCAGAGAGACCTGAGCGCCGCCAAGCTGTCAGTGCGGTGACAATTGCTAAGCCTGCAGCTGCTCCTCGGCAAGCTAACCAACCAAGGGCTGAGAGACCCAGAAGGGAATTCACTCGGTTAAACATGACCTTGTCGCAGATCTTGCCACAGTTGCTCTCAACCAATTTAGTGACTGTCAGAGAGGCGCCAAAGTTCCCAAATACTGCATCTCCTAAGTACAACCCGAATGCTCATTGTGCTTATCATTCTGATAGCCCGGGGCACGCCACTGATGACTGTTGGGCATTAAGGAACAAGCTGCAGGACCTTATTTACGCCAAGGATGTACAGTTTGAGGCATCTGAGAAGCCTAATGTAGTGACAGCTCCCCTGCCTGCTCATGGAGTGAATGCTATTGGGGACGAAGAGGAAGTGGATGAAGCTGAGTTTGATAGCTGGATTTACCCTGCAACCGACAGCGGACTTAATAATTGGAGTGCAAAGGACAACCTGTCTGTTTCTCTTGTTACTAAGTAATGAATTCCTATGTGTGATCGGTGGATCTGGAACTGACTGTTTATCGCTGGTTCGCGAAATGTCGCGGAAGCAAGAGTCGCCACCGTCTTTTATTTTCTCCAAATGGAAAGGACAAAAGCACAGAAAAATTCCTTAAAGAGACTGCTCTCGGTTCGGGAGGTAGGTTATAGAAAGGGAAGGTGTTAGCACCCTTTCTATCCATGGTTATCCATGGGCTCTTAGATACTTTCTCACTTGTGTTTTCAAAAATGGTTTGTTTGCTTTTCAACTGTGGGTTTTAAAAAGTTTCTTTGAAAATTCCAGTTCGACTCTTATATCGGTCCTCAAGAGTGTTTGAAAAATGCTTTCGAAAGCTTTTTGAAAATGTGTTGGTGTGAAAAGTATTTTTGATTTGTTTTGAAATTAAAGCAAGTATCTAGAGTCGTCTACCTACCCTAAGGAATTCGTCTGTGTAAATGTCCTTTAAAGTAGTGCCATCCCACCATTGAGAGGTAGGTAGCACCACCGTTGGAGGTGTTCGGGTCAATTCGAGTTTGTAGGGACATGGTGATCACCGGAGCAATAGGAAGACACCTTAGAAGCTACCCTCATGCCAGGTTCCCGGATCATGAGGATTTACTAAGACATCCTCTACTCGACGATCACCTTTCGAAGCAAGGCAACAGTGAGGCGTACCCTAGGGGTGGTGTGTGCGATTTGTGTGTCGTTTTCGTTTGCATTTATCTTATCATGTTATTCGTGTTCTACGCTTGTTTTTATTTTTGTCCATACATTCTTTCATGCCATTTGTTAACAGTTAAAAATATTGCGGGAAAGTAAAAACTCTAAGCTATTACAAAAGGCGCGGGTCCACATCGCCAAATTTAATCCAGGACCCGATTTGACAGAAAATAAATAAACAAAGTAAATAAAGAATTGAAAAGTGCGAGAAGTAATTTACATGGCTTCGGGAGAGGTACATAATTATTTAAGCAAAATAAAATAAATATGCGAAATTAAATCGAAACAAGGGCGTTGGACCCTTTTGCAAAAATCAAATTAATGATGAAGTTAATTAATTAAAGAAAGATCTTTTTGGTATTTTTAATATTTTAGGATTTAATAGAAAAATTTAATTGCAATTAAATGCTAACCCTAATTCTATTTTATTTTAATTTATTAAGAAGACGTTAAAATTTAACCTAAATTAAACCTAATTTTTATATACAATTTTAATTATGAAAATAAATAAAATAAATAATATTATTGTGAAAAAGAAAAATTAAAAGGAATAAAACATTTATTAAACCTAGTTCTATATTTTTTAGATTTTGTTATGAAAGGAATTAAAATTAAAACCCTAATTTAAACTAATTAATTTACATGCATTTATTTACAAGAAATATTAAAATAAAAATATTTTTTATATTTTTTATCTTTTCTGATTTTTATGCATTTTTATTTTTGTGAAAATAATTGATTCATTCAAAACAATAAAGAAAATAAAATAATAATTGAAAATAAAATATAAGGAAAATATAGAGAATTGCAAACCAGGGGGGGTGGTAGTCCCCAACATGGAGGTGTGATCTTGAGAAATCTGGCCCAATAAGCCTGGTCCGTTTGACTTTTTTGAGTAGCATACTGAAGCGTGGACCAGGGTTTATGGTGCTCTCCAACTCTCAGCCTTTGATTTGAATCTGTTAGACGCGTGGACGCTTGGTGGAGAAGGTGTATGGTGCGTCTGCAGCCTTGAAGCGCATGGGAATTGTTATTGAAAAATAATATGGGAAATAATACAAACCTGGGGCTCGAACCCAGGTTTTTAGCGTTGCCAACACACACACCTTGCCACTGAAGCGCTTTGTTCATCTGTAAACTAATATAACAAATAAATATTATAAAAGAAAATTGTCAATGGCTTTGGAAACGCGCGCGAGATTTAAACAAGCCAATCGCTCCCTGCCACCTAGTTGTCTTCTTCTTCGTTCCTGAAAATATCAAAACAATGGCCACGGTTTTATACGCGTTCTTTTAGGCATGCTATTAGAAAATAGCGATTAGCCCTCAGTCACTCATAAATTGAGCGCGAGGGTGGTCTTAAGGTCGCCTGAGTGTGCTGAGTTGACTGGTGATGGTTTTGAGGGCTAATTTTTCTTTAAATAAAAACCCCCAATTTTGAGGTCCTGCAAACCCTAGAACACAAACATGGCATAATCGCGTACACAGCATAAAAATGCAATTAAATATATTGGTTAGCTTTAGAATTTCATAAGGAACATGAATCAATAAATAAAAGTTACAAAGGATGCGTGAATCATGATGCACGATTATGAATTTTCCATGAAATATCTTGAATGCTGTATACCAATTCCTTGTGTTTTGATGGTTGTTTCTGATTGGAATATGTCCAGTGACCTTCAAGGAAGCTAATGGAACAAGAATTAGGTCTTGAATCGCCCTGGAAGTGTACTTTCAGTTTTGAGTTTTTTGCAATTTTTTTCAAGTTTGATAATGGCTTTCTGGAGCAGCTGTGCGTGTATGAACATTAGGGTTTCCTTTAGGCTTATGTACTGAATGGATTAGGTCAAGAAACTTGCTCAAAATCTCTTGCAATCATGGTTTTGAAGATTTGATTTTCAAGCTTTGTTTTTTCAATCTTTTCCATACAATTTTGTATCAATTAGGATCCAATCAAACCAAATCTTCCCATATCTGAATGTGCACGAATTATTGAGACTAAAACATGTACAAAAAGATTTATTAGGTTAAGTTAAGTATTTTTCACATATTTAATTGATTTAAGTGAATTAATATAAATAAAAATTCAAATAAATAAATAAAAAATGAGAAAATACTTCCCTTTGGGCCAAGTGGTCGTGCACATGCTTGGAATGATGAATTGTGGAAGAAAAATGGGCCCATTAGCAATTTTAGGTCATTTGAAGTAATGTTGACTTTTCAAAATATCCAAAAATTTCCCAACTTCCACAAGGCATAACTTGCTCAATTTTTAAGCTTTGCTCATGTTCTTGGACATTTTGGAAAGGTCTTTGAGTCCTCTAACCAATTCCTTTGGTCCCATGTCATTTTGATGTAGCAATCTCAAGTTATGGCCTTTGACCTAAAGTCCCTTTTTGTTGACTTTTGAAAATGACCTATAATGTTGAAATTGATAACTTTTTGTGAGAGCATTTCTTGTACTTGAAGTATGAAGATGAGTTGTAGGAAATGTCTTTCTCTTCAAAATGAGCTTTGGATGGAATTTTTCTGATAATCCATGTGAAAGTTATGCCCTGGTCAATTTCAGTTGACTTTTTCAACTGTCCAAATAAGGAAACTTTTGCATCTTGATGATTTTTGAGCCAAGCTTTGAGAATCATGATCAAGCATTGATCAAATGATGTTTGTGGCTTCAAAATGATATGTTGACCAAAAATTAGAACTTTTGACTGTCAAATGACCATTTTGCCCCTACAGTTGACTGTAGTGCAATTAGGTTTTTTGACTGTGCAATTTTGTGCTGAATGCCTTGAAACTTGATATGAGGATGCTTGACCATATTTGTAGGCATGTGAAACTTGATTGGGCCTTTGAAAACTTCATTTTCTTGATCAGAACACAAACCCTAATCTTGACTGTATAGGAGACCTTTGCACTGTGCAACCCTTGGGGAATCTTGAGACTTGATTTGGCAATTTCTTGAAGAATATGGGAGGGAAAATTTTGGGGTACAACAGTTGCCCCTGTTCAATCTTCTTAGACCTGAGGATGCAGATTGGCTGACGTGCCTTTCGTAATCCGAAGGTGGAAGATGATTGAACACTAGAGTGCCCAGAAATTTGCGCTCACATAGTAGCGGTGATGGTGGAAATGGGCTTACAGATGCCATTTAGAGGTTGATGGATAGGATGATGGGCTTATAGATGCCATCTGGATGTTGACTGCGTAAGAGATTCCTTAGCGAGAACCTGTATACCTGCAAAACAGAAAATGATTACCTGGCACGTTACAGGGGTTGGTTTTCAGATGCTTTGTATAAAGGTGTCCTGACTGGTTACAGGAGCTGAGTCTGGAGCTTCAAACGGTGATGAATGAACCAGGGATGGTTACTACCTTAGCATGAATGGTAAGAGAACCTTGGGTGATTTTAACTTCAACAACGCTCGTTGAGAAAATCTTGGTGGGAAATACCATCTTCGCAGGATCGGGAAGAGAACCATAGGTCATTATAATCTGAAAGGGCATCACCTCACTCACCGTCGGAGAGGGAACCATAGGAAATTATAACCTCACTCACCGTCGGAGAGGGAACCATCTGAATTATCACCTCACTCACCGTCGGAGAGGGAACCATTTGAAAAGGAATTATCACCTCACTCACCGTCGGAGAGGGAACCATCTGAATTATCACCTCACTCACCGTCGGAGAGGGAACCATAGGAGATTATCACCTCACTCACTGTCGGAGAGGGAACCATCTGAAAAGGAATTATCACCTCACTCACCGTCGGAGAGGGAACCATAGGAGATTATCACCTCACTCACCGTCGGAGAGGGAACCATAGGAGATTATCACCTCACTCACCGTCGGAGAGGGAACCATCTGGAAAGGAATTATCACCTCACTCACCGTCGGAGAGGGAACCATAAGAAAAGGAATTATCACCTCACTCACCGTCGGAGAGGGAACCATATGAAAAGGAATTATCACCTCACTCACCGTCGGAGAGGGAACCATAAGAGATTATCACCTCACTCACCGTTGGAGAGGGAACCATCTGAAAAGGAATTATCACCTCACTCACCGTCGTAGAGGGAACCATAAGAAAAGGGATTATCACCTCACTCACTGTCGGAGAGGGAACCATAGGGAAGGAATAACTTGGGATAACTTCTACTGAGTCTTTATCAGAAAAATCTGTTGGGAGTCGATTTAGCTGGACTAGAGAAGGCCTGGGACTGGATAAGAGATCTTCGAAGTCGATTAACTGAACTGGTCTAGGTCTTGAAATATGATTGAGAATTTCAACTGCATCTTTCCTGAAAGGTAAAGGTCAGTTATATGCAATGCATGATATGGATCAAGCAATGATATTCTCAACATAAATGAGATTTGTATGATATAATGCGTCTATGCATGCTATAATGATATATGTGATGTTTTATGAATGTATGTTTTCGTCTAGGAAAGTAAATCCTTGACGGATGCCGGGAAGTCACTCCTGGGCTGCTGTTGGAGAATAGATTTTGCTTCCGCTGGGGATGATAACTGCAAGAATATCGGTAGGAGAAGATGACTCTGTTGCGGAATAAACTTGGCAAATGGAAGATTCTGCGGGGAGAAAAGATACTCTAGCGACCATGCTGGGAAGCAATACTCTGTGGGGATAGAGATGCTTTGCTGATTTGTTGATAACTTGCTGAGGATTTCCTTGTTATGCTGGAAGTGTTGATAGACTTTGCTGGGGATAAGGAGACTTCGTCGAGAACGCCCTTTCCGTGGCTTTTGGCTGAGGATAACCCAGTTATATCCTGTTAAGGAAATAACTCTTTGAATAAAGCCGGACGACGCGTTCGTGCTCTGCTAGGGGATAAGCTTCCAGAATATACTAGGGATAAGCTTACTGCTTGGGGAGATAGATTCCAACCTTCCTGGGGAACTGGATTGGACTTTCTTGGGGAAGTTTTAATATGCTGGGGAAGCGATTCCTTTGAATGTTGGTCTGCCGCCAGGGAACAATCTTTAGACCAAGACTGTCGGGGATGCTTGTTAAGAATATATGTATTGCTGCTGGGGAATGTTGATATCTGCTGGAGGATACCCAACTTCCTTGAGATTTGATAATTTTGCTTGGAGAGGAATGTACTATTTTGCTGAATCACTCTCTGGGGAATTTGAGATGTACTGGTCATGTTCTTTGGCTGAACCTACCTTGGTACCTTGGAAGACAGAACAATTAAATTGTTTTAGACAACTCTTTATTGCCCCTGTTTCTAGTGTCACCTGTAATAAAATCCTTTGTTTCATATGCAAATATTTATGAGTTAGCAAACTATTGTCAATGCATATATCACAAATTGAACCTTGGACGTTCTTCGCAAAACAAAACAGAAAAAGAAAAACACTTGGCACGTTTAACTGAAAATATATTTGTATTGATTTTGAATGGCCTGAAAAATAGGCGTTTTGTGTACAAGAGGCTAACGTCCTAGTAAGAGGAACGCCGCCGAACAAGAGAGTTTATACAAATTTTGTACAAAAGAAAATAAAACAGCTGTGTGAAATATGAATGATCCCACTGGGTTTCAACTCTGCTATTGCCTTTATAACTCCGAGCGTCTCATCACTTGATGACCTTGGTTGCAGGTGAAGCTGACTGATCGATGCCGTCTGAATTTGATGTAGATACCGGATTCTGGATGCAAAATGATCAATGAGACATAGTATTATGCTTTATCCCTAATTTTTGCCTAGACCGCCCTTTCGGGTTTTCAGTCCACCGGGATACCCATTTTTGCCCAAGCCGCCTTTTCAGGTTTTCGACTTGCCGGGTGTACAGATTTTTTCATTTTCATCCCTTCATTTTGCCCGAACCCTTTTGGTTCGTCGGGAAGCCCTAATTTTTGCCTAGGCATGTCAGCCTAGCGGGTCTTTTTTATGCGTAGTATCTTTTTACTATGTCTGCATTGGCGGGGTGAGGAAGGTCGTCACCATCCATGTTGGTCAATATCATGGCTCCTCCTGAGAACACATGTTTAACCACAAATGGCCCTTCGTACGTAGGGGTCCATTTGCCCCTTGGATCACTCTGAGGAAGGATGACTCTCTTGATTACCAGATCCCCAACTTGATATTCCTGTGGTCTGACCTTTTTGTTAAATGCCCTGATCATTCGTTTCTGATACGTCTGACCATGACAGATAGCAGCGAGTCTCTTTTCATCAATGAGGTTGAGCTGATCAAGTCGTGTCTGGATCCAATCATCTTCGTTCAGATTTGCATCCTTCATTATCCGGAGAGAAGGTATTTGTACTTCGATTGGCAAGACTGCCTCCATACCATAAACCAGAGAGAAAGGAGTTGCCCCGGTTGACGTCCTAGCTGAGGTACGGTACCCATGTAGAGCGAACGGTAACATCTCGTGCCAATCTTTATAAGTCACTGTCATCTTCTGCACGATTTTCTTGATGTTCTTATTTGCTGCTTCTACAGCCCCATTCATCTTCGGTCTGTAAGGAGAAGAATTGTGGTGCTGTATCTTGAACTGTTCGCAGAGCTCAGCGATCATCTTGTTATTCAGATTGGTACCATTGTCTGTAATGATTCTCTCTGGGACGCCGTACCGACAGATCAGATTATGTCGAATGAACCGTGCCACAACAGTCTTGGTTACCGTAGCATAGGATGCTGCTTCGACCCACTTCGTAAAATAATCAATCGCCACTAGGATGAAGCGATGCCCATTAGATGATGTGGGTTTAATCTCACCAATCATGTCTATGCCCCACATTGCAAATGGCCAAGGCGCAGTCAGAACATTCAGGGGAACTGGAGGAATATGCACCTTATCTGCGTAAATCTGGCACTTGTGGCATGTCCTAGAATGTTGGTAGCAGTCAGCTTCCATTGTGGACCAGTAGTATCCTGCCCGTAGGATTTTCTTAGCCATAGTATGCCCACTGGAATGTGTACCAAAGGTCCCTTCATGTAGCTCTTCCATGATCCTTTCTGCTTCAGTCTTATCCACACAGCGCAGTAAAGTTGAATCATGGTTTTGCTTGTACAAGATGCCGTTGCTAAGGAAGAACTTTGCTGCGAACCTTCTCAGGAACTTCTTATCATTGACAGACGCACCTTCAGGGTATTCCTGAGCTTCTAGATATCTCTTTACCTCATGGTACCAAGGCTTCTCAGTCACCAATTCAGTCTCGAGGTCGCAACAGTATGCCGGTTCGTCCAGTTTCCAGATGATGATCCGGGGAGCCTCATTATCCCATTTGACCTTGAACATAGAAGACATTGTAGCTAACGCGTCCGCCAACTGATTCTCTTCTCTCGGAAAGTGTTCAAAGGTTATCTCTGTAAAGTGGGGGATCAAGGTCAACACACATTCTCTGTAAGGAATCAGGTTTGGATGTTTCGTATCCCACTCTCCTTTGATCTGATTGATCACAAGAGCGGAATCTCCGAAGACACTTAGAAATTTGATCCTTAGGTCGATCGCAGCTTGAAGACCCATGATGCACGCCTCATACTCTGCCATGTTGTTGGTACAGTTGAAACATAGCCGGGCAGTGAGTGGAGTATGAGTACCTTGAGGAGATATGATGATGGCGCCGATACCATTTCCCAAAGCTTTGGAGGCTCCGTCAAAGTGCATAGACCATCGGGATCCTGGTTCAGGTCCTTCATCCGGTCCGGGTACTTCACAATCAGTTACTATCATGATGCTCTCGTCTGGAAACTCGAAGTTCATTGATTGATAGTCATCTACAGCCTGATGTGCCAAGTGGTTTGCCAATACACTTCCCTTGATGGCTTTCTGGGTTGTGTACTGAATGTCGTATTCCGTCAAGATCATTTGCCATCTTGCAATTCTCCCAGACAGAGCAGGTTTTTCGAATATGTACTTTATAGGATCCATCTTTGAGATCAACAAAGTAGTGTGAGTCAGCATATACTGTCTCAGCCGGCGAGCAGCCCATACCAAAGCGCAACAAGTTTTCTCAAGCAGTGAGTATCGGGTCTCACAGTCGGTAAACTTTTTGCTAAGGTAATAAATGGCATGCTCTTTTCGGCCAGACTCGTCATGCTGCCCCAGCACACACCCCATTGAGTTGTCGAGCACTGTCAGGTATAGTATCAGAGGTCTCCCTTCAACCGGTGGCATAAGGATGGGTGGTTCTTGGAGATACTCTTTGATTCTGTCAAAAGCAGCCTGACATTCATCGTTCCAATGCACTACCTGATCTTTCTTCAGCAGCTTGAAGATTGGCTCACAGGTAGCAGTTAGATGTGAGATGAAGCGAGCAATGTAATTCAGGCGTCCTAAAAAGCCTCTGACTTCCTTCTCTGTCCTAGGAACTGGCATCTCTTGAATAGCTTTGACCTTGGCAGGGTCCACTTGAATGCCCTTGTCACTCACTACGAAGCCTAACAACTTCCCAGATCTTACCCCGAAGGTGCACTTGTTCGGGTTCAATCTCAGCTTGTATAGTTTCAACCGGTCAAACAACTTCTGCAGATGATCTAGATGCTCTTCCTCAGTCTGGGACCTTGCGATCATGTCGTCCACATACACTTCTATCTCATGATGGATCATATCATGAAATAAAGCAACCATGGCACGTTGGTAGGTTGCCCCAGCGTTCTTCAACCCGAATGGCATGACCTTGTAACAGAAGGTGCCCCACTGTGTAACAAATGTAGTCTTTTCCATGTCTTCAGGTGCCATCTTAATCTGATTGTAACCTGAAAAGCCATCCATGAAAGAGAATACCTTATGCTGAGCCGTATTATCAACAAGGACATCAATGTGAGGTAAGGGAAAGTCATCCTTGGGGCTGGCCCTGTTCAGATCCCTGTAGTCGACACACATTCTGACCTTACCGTCTTTCTTAGGTACCGGCACTACATTAGCAACCCACTGCGGGTAAGAAGTCACTGCAAGAAACCCGGCATCAAACTGTTTCATAACCTCGGCCTTAATCTTCTCAGACATCTCTGGACGCATCCGACGGACCTTTTGCTTAACTGGAGGGCAGTCTTCCTTAGTTGGCAAGTGATGGACCACAATATCGGTATCCAAACCTGGCATGTCTTCGTAGGACCAGGCAAATATCTCCATATAATCATGTAACATCTTGGTTAACCGTTGCTTCACGCTGAGCTCTAGGTTGGCACCAATCTTTACCTCTTTCATGTCTGTCTCTGTACCCAAGCTTATTATTTCCACTGGCTCTTCATGCGGTTGAATTGCCCTCTCTTCCTGAAGCAACAGTCTTGCAAGCTCACCAGGCACTTCGCAATCATCTTCACCTTCGTCTTCGGCTAAGTTGATCGGATTTTCGAAGTCATAACTGGCAGTAGCAGAGTTGTTACCAGTAAGATCCAGAGTGGATTGAAACCTGTATGAGTGAGTGTGTGTGTAAATACAACTGTTTTGAAATATATGTAAAGGAAAGAAAGACAGAAAAGGAGCACAATATTTGCAATGCGGGAAAACGTCCAAGATTTTCATTCATGATATATGAAATGACAATTTGTATGCCCTCGCAAATAGAACCACGGTGCCTCGGGTAAGACACCGGGCCATAGAGTTTATCATTGTTTATTACAAAATAACAAAACAAAGAAATTTATTACTGCGTCACAAAGGTAACAGGAGTATGGTCCTTAGCAATCCAATTGTTCAACCCGCCTTCAGCCGTTGGATAGATCCAGCTATTGAATTCAGCCTCATCCACTCCATTGTCTTCCCCAATGGCATTCACTCCTGAACTTGTAATGAATACCGGAGGTCTTCCGATCTTCGCTTTCCTCATAGCTTTCTGACCTTCTGTGGTAAAACCCAGCCCAAATTTATCAGTCTTCTGAGTAAAGTCTGGAAGTCTGCCCCAGTTGGCACTTTCACTCTTCTGAACCACAGCCCGGGCATCCTTTAGGGAAGCCATCTTCAAAGGAACAATTTCTTCTGCTGTTTCTGACGCTGCTGTAATTGGAAGCACCTCCTCGAAATGCTGAAAGGGGGTTTCAATAAACTCCCCATCCATCTCAATGTATCTGAAGGAGTTCAGGTGGCTCACCATATATTCCTCCTCTCCCTGCACGGTGACGATCTTCCCTCTGACGGGGTACTTCAGCTTCTGATGCAAGGTAGAGGTCACTGCCCCAGCCTTATGTATCCAAGGTCGACCCAATAGACAAGATTAAGATGGACGGATATCCATCACATAAAATGTGGAGTCGAACACCTGAGAGCCCACACGAATCGGAATGTCAACCTCTCCATGAACCATCCTCTTTGAACCATCAAAGGCCCTGACGATGATATTTCTGGGTTTTAATTCCAGGCCTTCACAATCTAGACGGTCCAAAGCCTTCTTGGGTAGCACATTCAAAGATGAACCAGTATCTACCAACACATGTGCCAAGGTAGTGCCCCTGCATTCGATAGAGACATGCAGAGCATCATTATGGTCTCTTCCCTTCGCGGTCAAGTCAGCATCTGAGAAACCCAAGCCATTGTCTGCCGTCAGATTTGCTACGCAATCAGTGAACTGGACTGTAGATGTCTCATGTGGCACATGGGCCGTCTTGAGGAACGAGATTAAGGCCTTGGCATGGGCCTCGGAGCACAGCAATAAGGAGAGCATGGAGATTTTAGAGGGCGTATGCCCCAGTTGTTCCACAACATTGAAGTCACTCTTCTTTATAATTTTTAGAATCTCCTCCATCTCTTGTTGGGAGGCCTCAGCAGTTATCGGTACAGGTGCCTCCATCTGGGCAGGCTCAACTTCAACTCCTTTGCCCCGAGCATTGGATGACTCGGCAGCAGGAGAAACAATTGGATCAGCAGCAGGAACAGGTATACTTGCAGGGGTTATGAGAAGTGGTCTTTGGGCGGCAGGCGGTGCAATGTCAGGCGAGAAGAGCCTGCCACTGCGGGTAACCTTGGCTGGGCCAGTGATGTCTCAAATGCTGGCGCCAGCGTTGAACTCTTGTTTAATCCCGTTTACATATACATCTGCCCCATAATGCCAGGGGACATCTTTATCAGATACGTAGGGCAGGGGCCCTGGAACAGTGATAATAACAGGTGCAACGGTCATGATTTGAACGGGCTTCTTCGGGAGAGCCGGGATCGGATTATTGAAGATAGTCACCACAGAAACTTCTTCCACTGGAACCAACCGAACAACAGACTTCTTAAACAGAATCTCCTTGCTATCCATTAGGCTTTGGATGCCTAACCTCAGCAAGGGACAACCAGATGGGGACACAGCACAGAACAGGCAACCCTCACTGCAACCCGGAAATAAACCGGCCTGCAGTAGGTTCTTCTTGACAATTTTCAGAGGAGTGGCTAGATCATCCACATAAACAGCATAAACATCTTCGTCAACAACATTTACCCCATGTTGAGGCATAGGAGCAGTAACTACATTCGGCCTCTCAGGCGCTTCGAACTGTATCTCCTTCGCGTCGATAAGGTCTTGCACCTTATTCTTTAACGTCCAACAGTCATCGGTAGAGTGCCCCGGGCTATCTGAATGGTAAGCACAACGAGCATTCGGGTTGTACTTAGGAGATGCAGTATTGGGGAACTTCGGAGCCTCCCTGACAGTCACTAAGTTAGTGGATAGAAACTGTGGCAGGATCTGCGATATGGTCATGCTTAACCGGGTAAACTCCCTCCGGGGTCTTTCAGCCCTTTGAGGATTGGTCGGCCGAGGAGCGGCAGCAGGCTTAGCAATCATTACCGCACTGATAGATTGGCGGCGCTCAGGTCTCTCTGATCTCTTGGAACCATACACGGCACTAGACTCCTTCTTGAAGGGTTTCTTTTCAGAACTAGATGATGCACCCTTCGGAATCTTCCCAGACTTCAGCCCAACCTCAATTCTCTCTCCAGTCAGAATCAAATCAGTGAACCCAGCAGAAGAATTCCCAATGAGATGGTTAAAAAATGGCCCAGATAGGGTCCCCAAGAACATGTCTACCAACTCCCGATCAGTCAATGGTGGCTGCACCCAGCCAGCCAGGTCTCTCCACTTCTGAGCGTATTCTTTAAAACCTTCACCTGCACCTAACGACATACCCTGGAGTTGGGTACGTGTGGGGGCAAGGTCGGCATTATATTGATACTGCTTATAGAAAGCAGTAGCCAACTCCTCCCAGTTACGAACTTTGGTCCCATCCAGCTGATAGAACCATTCGAGATGAGTCCCTGAAAGACTCTCCTGGAAGAAGTGGATCCACAAATTCTTATCCGCAGAGTACGGTTGAATTTTCCGAACATAGGACCTTAGATGCAGCTTGGGACAAGACGCCCCGTCATACTTAGAGAAGGATGGTGCTTTGAACTTGTGAGGGATGATCACACCAGTTGACAAACCCAGATCTCCGAAATCCAGCCCAGGTACCTGTTGAACCTCCATAGCTTTCAACCTATCCTCCAGTTGCCTGTATCTGTCTTCTGCAGGAGGGTACTGCTCTTCATCAAAATCAGTCTCGTTGTCGGAGACTACCGGACTAGGAACCCTTGCTTCTGCCTGAGGACTACTCTTGCCAACAGAAGAACCAGCCTCTTCCTGTTGCAGAGTATTGCCAAACCTTCGGCCCGAGTTGAATAGAACAGTTCTTCTCTTCTTCTTCTTCTCCTTCTTCAGGAGCATAGCCTTCAGTTCTTCTTGGCCTTGAGCCAGACCCTTGATTAATTCCTGGAATTGTGCATTCTGCACCTGAAGAGCCTTGATTGATGTCTCAGTTGATGCAAAGTCAGGATTCATGATGCTGAAATAAACAGCGAAGAACTGTAAGCAACCTGAAAAGGGAAAAACCTGCTATGCACATGATGTATGAAATGCGTATGATTTATGTTTTCAAAGAAAATCGGGAATCAACTTTGTAAACAAAAAGGAACACACTTTATTAAATTCAACTTTGAAACTGAAATTACTCAACAGGTTGCCTTTAGGCGTTACATGAAAGGAAATACTGAAAAGGAAATAAAACTGTAAGAACACATCTGGAGCTTTTTATTGATCCCATGGTCTCCTTTTCTCAGTACGGATGTAGGCATTCAGAGCTCTCTCATTCTCCAACTGCTTTGTCAGCTTCTGGATCTTTGATTCCTGCTCGTTGAACTTTTCCCGGTAAGAATCCCGCTCTTCTCGCAGTTGCGACCAAGATCTCTTCAACGTCTCATAATCAGTAGGTATCTGAGGAGGGAGGACAGTTGGAGTAACACCATCTTTGTCAGGACACTCAAGAATGACGGGTCTGACAGCTTCATACGGCATACCTAACTTTTGAGCACGGATGCGAACCCATTTGTAGTAGGCTTCCATAGGTAAAGAAGTCTTTGGCCCTAACTCTTGTGGGTCAGCTTTATGAACTTTTTCCCAAGCCTTGATGAACCTACGACGCAGCTCGTCACTATCCACCTGAAACTCGAAACTGATGTGAGGCACCAACATCTCATGGGGGCCTGCTCTTCTTGCTCTTCCAAACTGACGGAGTGCTAGACATGGATTTTAAGAGATCCCTCCTTGGGTACCAATCAGAGGAACATTAGGGTATTCCCCGCATCGATCAATAATAGCTATCTCATCCAAACCTCTGCAAGTCCAAATGATGTCTTTATCGGTGAGAGACATTAACCTATGAGCCCAACCTCTTCCTTCTTGGTTCTTTAGTACGAATTTAGGGAGGTGCGAAATAAACCACCTCACCAATAAAGGGATACAACACCATAGGGTTCCTCGTCTTCGGGTAGTACGGGCATGAAGTTGTTGCAAGATGTCACCCAAGAGAGTAGGCACAGGATTCTGAGACATAAAGATCCTTATGGCAGTGACATTGATGAAGTTGTCAGGATTAGGAAACAGGACTAACCCATAGATTAGGAGAGCCAAGATGTCTTCATATGCCCTAAAGTCCAGGTCATTCCAGAAACTGTTAGCTTCACCAATCAGGAACTTGGCCAAGAAACCCTTAACTCCGCTTCTAGTTACCCAGTTGTCTGTTACCTTATGATGGGTCAAAGGAAGAGCTGCAGCAACATCCTCAAGCCTGAGGGTCTTTTCCCAACCGGTAAAGGGAGTTTGATCCAAGATAGGGATACCAAGCAAATCAGAGAATTCTTCCAGGGTAGGGACCAGCTGGAAGTCTTGAAAGGTGAAGCACTGGTACAGAGGGTCATAGAACTGGGTCAGAACACTCATCAACTGTTGATCCCGCTTTGCAGTGACTAAGCTGAGAAGAGAACCATGCCTCTGAATGAAGGAAGTGGTATTTGGAATTCTGCTAACCAACTCATCAAGCAACTCAGGTGAACGAACAAAGTTGAATCGGATAGTATTCCTTCGCACAGGCATCATAATGTCCTACAAAACAGAGCAAAGGTGAAACCCTCTTGTCTTTGAAATGGTCAGTCCTTATGCAGGATGCATGCAATGCTCATGATGCTATGATGTTATGATAAAGCACACCACAAATAGATACGAAGGCAAACGAGGTAAGGCACACAAGTCACACAAGGCAAGCCCCTAAAGTTTAGGCCAGCATGAGGTCTAGGTACTACCCTCTTTCAGTTTGTTGGTTCATACCTGTCCTAATCAAAAGTAATCGGGTTCTTAGAGGATCCCAATATCATTGACTACCCTCAATCGGTCATAACTCCAGCATCGCAATCTTTTCTTGCAGCCAGAACCATCACGAGAGTTTAGCCTCAATGGGCGTAGCATACTGCTACAATTCTAAAGGCCAAGTTGTGTCAATTAAGGTTCTAAGGTTGTTGGTGCTTAATGACTCCTTAGAAGACCCATATTCTCCTCGTTGCGACACAAGGGATATCGGTACAGACCAAGGTGCCACACCAATGTAGCCACTGCTTCACCTGTGTCGGTCTATGCCGGACAGGTCCCTCACAGCTTATGCTACCTAAACAGGGTATCCCCAGATCCGGTTAGGATCTATGTAACTCCGATGCAACCCACAATAGTAAAGCAAGCAAATCAATACAAGTGAAAACACAGTTATGAACTATCCCTAAGGTACACCTCACTTTAAATTTGGTCCCCAGCAGAGTCGCCAGTTCTATGATCGGTGGATCTGGAACTGACTGTTTATCGCTGGTTCGCGAAATGTCGCGGAAGCAAGAGTCGCCACCGTCTTTTATTTTCTCCAAATGGAAAGGACAAAAGCACAGAAAAATTCCTTAAAGAGATTGCTCTCGGTTCGGGAGGTAGGTTATAGAAAGGGAAGGTGTTAGCACCCTTTCTATCCATGGTTATCCATGGGCTCTTAGATACTTTCTCACTTGTGTTTTCAAAAATGGTTTGTTTGCTTTTCAACTGTGGGTTTTAAAAAGTTTCTTTGAAAATTCCAGTTCGACTCTTATATCGGTCCTCAAGAGTGTTTGAAAAATGCTTTCGAAAGCTTTTTGAAAATGTGTTGGTGTGAAAAGTATTTTTGATTTGTTTTGAAATTAAAGCAAGTATCTAGAGTCGTCTACCTACCCTAAGGAATTCGTCTGTGTAAATGTCCTTTAAAGTAGTGCCATCCCACCATTGAGAGGTAGGTAGCACCACCGTTGGAGGTGTTCGGGTCAATTCGAGTTTGTAGGGACATGGTGATCACCGGAGCAATAGGAAGACACCTTAGAAGCTACCCTCATGCCAGGTTCCCGGATCATGAGGATTTACTAAGACATCCTCTACTCGACGATCACCTTTCGAAGCAAGGCAACAGTGAGGCGTACCCTAGGGGTGGTGTGTGCGATTTGTGTGTCGTTTTCGTTTGCATTTATCTTATCATGTTATTCGTGTTCTACGCTTGTTTTTATTTTTGTCCATACATTCTTTCATGCCATTTGTTAACAGTTAAAAATATTGCGGGAAAGTAAAAACTCTAAGCTATTACAAAAGGCGCGGGTCCACATCGCCAAATTTAATCCAGGACCCGATTTGACAGAAAATAAATAAACAAAGTAAATAAAGAATTGAAAAGTGCGAGAAGTAATTTACATGGCTTCGGGAGAGGTACATAATTATTTAAGCAAAATAAAATAAATATGCGAAATTAAATCGAAACGAGGGCGTTGGACCCTTTTGCAAAAATCAAATTAATGATGAAGTTAATTAATTAAAGAAAGATCTTTTTGGTATTTTTAATATTTTAGGATTTAATAGAAAAATTTAATTGCAATTAAATGCTAACCCTAATTCTATTTTATTTTAATTTATTAAGAAGACGTTAAAATTTAACCTAAATTAAACCTAATTTTTATATACAATTTTAATTATGAAAATAAATAAAATAAATAATATTATTGTGAAAAAGAAAAATTAAAAGGAATAAAACATTTATTAAACCTAGTTCTATATTTTTTAGATTTTGTTATGAAAGGAATTAAAATTAAAACCCTAATTTAAACTAATTAATTTACATGCATTTATTTACAAGAAATATTAAAATAAAAATATTTTTTATATTTTTTATCTTTTCTGATTTTTATGCATTTTTATTTTTGTGAAAATAATTGATTCATTCAAAACAATAAAGAAAATAAAATAATAATTGAAAATAAAATATAAGGAAAATATAGAGAATTGCAAACCAGGGGGGGTGGTAGTCCCCAACATGGAGGTGTGATCTTGAGAAATCTGGCCCAATAAGCCTGGTCCGTTTGACTTTTTTGAGTAGCATACTGAAGCGTGGACCAGGGTTTATGGTGCTCTCCAACTCTCAGCCTTTGATTTGAATCTGTTAGACGCGTGGACGCTTGGTGGAGAAGGTGTATGGTGCGTCTGCAGCCTTGAAGCGCATGGGAATTGTTATTGAAAAATAATATGGGAAATAATACAAACCTGGGGCTCGAACCCAGGTTTTTAGCGTTGCCAACACACACACCTTGCCACTGAAGCGCTTTGTTCATCTGTAAACTAATATAACAAATAAATATTATAAAAGAAAATTGTCAATGGCTTTGGAAACGCGCGCGAGATTTAAACAAGCCAATCGCTCCCTGCCACCTAGTTGTCTTCTTCTTCGTTCCTGAAAATATCAAAACAATGGCCACGGTTTTATACGCGTTCTTTTAGGCATGCTATTAGAAAATAGCGATTAGCCCTCAGTCACTCATAAATTGAGCGCGAGGGTGGTCTTAAGGTCGCCTGAGTGTGTTGAGTTGACTGGTGATGGTTTTGAGGGCTAATTTTTCTTTAAATAAAAACCCCCAATTTTGAGGTCCTGCAAACCCTAGAACACAAACATGGCATAATCGCGTACACAGCATAAAAATGCAATTAAATATATTGGTTAGCTTTAGAATTTCATAAGGAACATGAATCAATAAATAAAAGTTACAAAGGATGCGTGAATCATGATGCACGATTATGAATTTTCCATGAAATATCTTGAATGCTGTATACCAATTCCTTGCGTTTTGATGGTTGTTTCTGATTGGAATATGTCCAGTGACCTTCAAGGAAGCTAATGGAACAAGAATTAGGTCTTGAATCGCCCTGGAAGTGTACTTTCAGTTTTGAGTTTTTTGCAATTTTTTTCAAGTTTGATAATGGCTTTCTGGAGCAGCTGTGCGTGTATGAACATTAGGGTTTCCTTTAGGCTTATGTACTGAATGGATTAGGTCAAGAAACTTGCTCAAAATCTCTTGCAATCATGGTTTTGAAGATTTGATTTTCAAGCTTTGTTTTTTCAATCTTTTCCATACAATTTTGTATCAATTAGGATCCAATCAAACCAAATCTTCCCATATCTGAATGTGCACGAATTATTGAGACTAAAACATGTACAAAAATATTTATTAGGTTAAGTTAAGTATTTTTCACATATTTAATTGATTTAAGTGAATTAATATAAATAAAAATTCAAATAAATAAATAAAAAATAAGAAAATACTTCCCTTTGGGCCAAGTGGTCGTGCACATGCTTGGAATGATGAATTGTGGAAGAAAAATGGGCCCATTAGCAATTTTAGGTCATTTGAAGTAATGTTGACTTTTCAAAATATCCAAAAATTTCCCAACTTCAACAAGGCATAACTTGCTCAATGTTTAAGCTTTTCTCATGTTCTTGGACATTTTGGAAAGGTCTTTGAGTCCTATAACCAATGCCTTTGGTCCCATGTCATTTTGATTTACCAATCTCAAGTTATGGCCTTTGACTTAAAGTCCCTTTTTGTTGACTTTTGAAAATGACCTATAATGTTGAAATTGATAACTTTTTGTGAGAGCATTTCTTGGACTTGAAGTATGAAGATGAGTTGTAGTAAATGTCCTTCTCTTCAAAATGAGCTTTGGATGGAATTTTTCTGATAATCCATGTGAAAGTTATGCCTTGGTCAATTTTAGTTGACTTTTTCAACTGTCCAAATAAGGAAACTTTTGCATCTTGATGATTTTTGAGCCAAGCTTTGAGAATCATGATCAAGCATTGATCAAATGATGTTTGTGGCTTCAAAATGATATGTTGACCAAAAATTAGAACTTTTGACTGTCAAATGACCATTTTGCCCCTACAGTTGACTGTAGTGCAATTAGGTTTTTTGACTGTGCAATTTTGTGCTGAATGCCTTGAAACTTGATATGAGGATGCTTGACCATATTTGTAGGCATGTGAGACTTGATTGGGCCTTTGAAAACTTCATTTTCTTGATCAGAACACAAACCCTAATCTTGACTGTATAGGAGACCTTTGCACTGTGCAACCCTTGGGGAATCTTGAGACTTGATTTGGCAATTTCTTGAAGAATATGGGAGGGCAAATTTTGGGGTACAACACTATGTTTTTGGTATTTGTAATAAACAATGATAAACTCTATGGCCCGGTGTCTTACCCGAGGCACCGTGGTTCTATTTGTGAGGGCATATAAATTGTCATTTCATATATCATGAATGAAAATCTTGGACGTTTTCTCGCATTGCAAATCTTATGCTCCTTTTCTGTCTTTTCTTTCCTTTACATATATTTCAAAACAGCTGTATTTACACACACACTCACTCATACAGGTTTCAATCCACTCTGGATCTCACTGGTAACGACTCTGCTACTGCCAGTTATGACTTCGAAAATCCGATCAACTTAGCCGAAGACGAAGGTGAAGATGATTGCGAAGTGCCTGGTGAACTTGCAAGACTGTTACTTCAGGAGGAGAGGGCAATTCAACCCCATGAAGAGCCAGTGGAAATAATAAACTTGGGTACTGAGGCAGACAGGAAAGAGGTAAAGATTGGTGCCAACCTAGAGCTCAGCGTGAAGCAACGGTTGACTAAGATGCTGCATGATTATATGGAGATCTTTGCCTGGTCCTACGAAGACATGCCCGGGTTGGATACCGATATTGTGGTTCATCACTTGCCAACTAGGGAAGACTGCCCTCCGGTTAAGCAAAAGGTCCGACGGATGCGTCCAGAGATGTCCGAGAAGATTAAAGCCGAGGTCATGAAACAGTTTGATGTTGGGTTCCTTGCAGTGACTTCTTACCCTCAGTGGGTTGCTAATGTGGTGCTGGTACCTAAAAAGGACGGTAAGGTCAGAATGTGTGTCGACTACAGGGATCTGAACAGGGCCAGCCCCAAGGATGACTTCCCCTTACCTCACATTGATGTCCTTGTTGATAATACGGCTCAGCACAAGGTGTTCTCTTTCATGGATGGCTTTTCAGGTTACAATCAGATCAAGATGGCACCTGAAGACATGGAAAAGACTACATTTGTTACTCAGTGGGGCACCTTCTGTTACAAGGTCATGCCATTCGGGTTGAAGAACGCTGGGGCAACCTACCAACGTGCCATGGTCGCTTTATTCCATGACATGATCCATCACGAGATAGAGGTGTATGTTGACGACATGATCGCTAGGTCCCAGACTGAGGAAGAGCACCTAAATCATCTGCAAAAATTGTTTGACCGGTTGAAACTATACAAGCTGAGGTTGAACCCGAACAAGTGCACCTTCGGGGTAAGATCTGGGAAATTACTAGGCTTCGTGGTAAGTGACAAGGGCATTCAAGTGGACCCTGCTAAGGTCAAAGCTATTCAAGAGATGCCGGTTCCTAAGACAGAGAAGGAAGTCAGAGGCTTTTTAGGACGCCTGAATTACATTGCTCGCTTCATCTCACACCTGACCGCTACCTGTGAACCAATCTTCAAGCTGCTGAAGAAAGATCAGGTAGTACGTTGGAACGATGAATGTCAGGCTGCTTTCGACAGAATCAAAGAGTATCTCCAAGAACCACCTATCCTTATGCCACCGGTTGAAGGGAGACCTCTGATACTATATCTAACAGTGCTTGACAACTCAATGGGGTGTGTGCTGGGGCAGCATGACGAGTCTGGCCGAAAAGAGCATGCCATTTATTACCTTAGCAAAAAGTTTACCGACTGTGAGACCCGATACTCACTGCTTGAGAAAACTTGCTGCGCTTTGGTATGGGCTGCTCGCCGACTGAGACAGTATATGCTGACTCACACTACTTTATTGATCTCAAAGATGGATCCTATAAAATACATATTCGAAAAGCCTGCTCTGTCTGGGAGAATAGCAAGATGGAAGATGATCTTGACAGAATACGACATTCAGTACACAACCCAGAAAGCCATCAAGGGAAGTGTATTGGCAGACCATTTGGCACATCAGGCTGTAGATGATTATCAATCAATGAACTTCGAGTTTCCGGATGAAAGCATTATGATAGTGACTGATTGTGAAGTACCTGGACCGGATGAAGGACCTGAACCAGGATCCCGATGGTCTATGCACTTTGACGGAGCCTCCAATGCTTTGGGAAACGGTATCGGCGCCATAATCATATCTCCACAAGGTACTTATACTCCACTCACTGCCCGACTATGTTTCAACTGTACCAACAACATGGCGGAGTATGAGGCGTGCATCATGGGTCTTCAAGCTGCGATCGACCTAAGGATCAAGTTTCTGAGTGTCTTCGGAGATTCCGCTCTTGTGATCAATCAGATCAAAGGAGAGTGGGATACGAAACATCCAAACCTGATTCCTTACAGAGAATGTGTATTGACCCTGATCCCCCACTTCACGAAGATAACCTTTGAACACTTTCCGAGAGAAGAGAATCAGTTTGGCGGACGCGTTAGCTACAATGACTTCTATGTTTAAGGTCAAATGGGATAATGAGGCTCCCCGAATCATCATTTGGAAACTGGACAAACCGACATACTGTTGCGATCTCGAAACTGAATTAGTAACTGAGAAGCCTTGGCACCATGAGGTGAAGAGATATTTGGAAACTCAGGAGTACCCGGAAGGTGCATCCATCAATGATAAGAAGTTCCTGAGAAGGTTCGTAGCCAAGTTCTTCCTTAGCAACGTCATCTTGTACAAGCGAAACCATGATTCAACCTTACTGCGTTGTGTGGATAAAACTGAAGCAGAAAGGATCATGGAAGAGCTACATGAAGGGACCTTTGGTACACATTCCAGTGGACACACTATGGCTAAGAAAATCCTACGGGCAGGATATTACTGGTCCACAATGGAAGCTGACTGCTACCAACACTCTAGGACATGCCATGAGTGCCAGATTTATGCAGACAAGGTGCATGTTCCTCCAGTTCCCCTGAATGTTCTGACTGCGCCTTGGCCATTTGCAATGTGGGGCATAGACATGATCGGAGAGATTAAACCTACGGCATCTAATGGGCATCGCTTCATCCTAGTGGCGATTGATTACTTCACGAAGTGGGTTGAGGCAGTATCCTATGCTACAGTAACCAAGACTGTTGTGGCGCGGTTCATTCGGCATAACCTGATCTGTCGATACGGCGTCCCTGAGAGAATTATTACAGATAACGGTACCAATCTGAACAACAAGATGATCGCTGAGCTCTGCGAGCAGTTCAAGATACAGCACCACAATTCTTCTCCTTACAGACCGAAGATGAATGGGGCTGTAGAAGCAGCAAATAAGAACATCAAGAAAATCGTGCAGAAGATGACAGTGACTTATAAAGATTGGCACGAGATGTTACCGTTCGCTCTACATGGGTACCGTACCTCAGCTAGGACGTCAACCGGGGCAACCCCTTTCTCTCTGGTCTATGGTATGGAGGCAGTCTTGCCGATCGAAGTGCAAATACCCTCTCTCCGGATAATGAAGGATGCAAATCTGAACGAGGATGATTGGATCCAGACACGACTTGATCAGCTCAACCTCATTGATGAAAAGAGACTTGCCGCTATCTGCCATGGTCAGACGTATCAAAAACGGATGATCAGGGCATTTAACAAAAAGGTCAGACCACAGGAATATCAAGTTGGGGATCTGGTAATCAAGAGAATCATCCTTCCTCAGAGTGATCCAAGGGGCAAATGGACCCCTACGTACGAAGGGCCATTTGTGGTTAAGCATGTGTTCTCAGGAGGAGCAATGATTCTAACCAACATGGATGGTGACGACCTTCCTCACCCCGCCAATGCAGACATAGTAAAAAGATACTACGCATGAAAAAAGACCCGCTAGGCTGACATGCCTAGGCAAAAATTAGGGCTTCCCGTCGAACCAAAAGGGTTCGGGCAAAATGAAGGGATGAAAATGAAAAATCTGTACACCCGGCAAGTCGAAAACCTGAAAAGGCGGCTTGGGCAAAAATGGGTATCCCGGTGGACTGAAAACCCGAAAGGGTAGTCCAGGCAAAAATTAGGGATAAAGCGTAATACTATGTCTCATTGGATCACTTTGCATCCAGAATCCGGTATCTACATCAAGTTCAGACGGCATTGATCAGTCAGCTTCACCTTCAACCAAGGTCATCAAGTGATGAGACGCTCGGAGTTATAAAGGCAATAGCAGAGTGGAAACCCAGTGGATCATCCATTTCACACAGCTGTTTTATTTTCTTTTGTACAAATTTGTATAAATTCTTTTGTTCGGCGGCGTTCTCTTACTAGGACGTCAGCCTCTTGTACACCAAACGCCTATTTTCAGGCCATTCAAAATCAATACAAATATACTTTTCAGTTAAATGTGCCAATTGTTTTTCTTTTTCTGTTTTGTTTTGCGAAGAACGTCCAAGGTTCAATTTGTGATATATGCATTGACAATAATTTGCTAACTCATAAATACTTGCATACGAAACAAAGGATTAATTACAGGTAACACTAGAAACAGGGGCAATAAAGAGTTGTCCGAGCAATCTAATTGCTATGTTCACCAAGGTACCAAGGTAGGTTCAGCTGAAGAACATAACCAGTATACCTTAATTCCCCAGAGAGTGAGCCAACAAGAAGTATATTCTCCTCAAGAAGTCATACAATCAAATCTTAAAGAAGTTGGGTATCCTCCCGCAGAGCTCAACATTCCCCAGCAGCATACACATATTCTTAAACAAGCATCCCCGGCAATCTTAATCTAAGATTGTTCCCCGGCGGTATATCAAGTATTCAAAGGAATCACTTCCCCCGCAGTTCAAAACTTCCCCAAGAGAGTCCAGTCTAGCTCCCCTGGAAAGTTGGAATCCATCTCTCCAAGCAGTAAGCTTACCCCCAGTAGATTCTGGAAGCTTATCCCTCACAGAGCACGAACGCGTCGTCCGGCTTTATTTAAAGAGTTATTTCCTTAACAGGATATAACTGGGTTATCCTCAGCCAAAAGCCACGGAAAGAGCGTCCTCGACGAAGTCTTCTTACCCCAGCGAAGTCTATCAATACTTCCAATACAGCAAAGATATCCTCAGCAAGTTATTATCAGCTCAGCAAAGCATCCCTCTCCCCACAGAGTATTGCTTCCTAGCATGGTCGCTAGAGTATTTTTCTCCCCGCAGAATCTTCCATTTGCCAAGTTTATTCCTCAACGGAGTCATCTTCTCCCACCGGTATTCTTGCAGTTATCATCCCCGGCGGAAGCAAAATCTATTCTTCAATATCAGCCCAGGATATGACTTCCCGGCACCCGTCAAGGATTTACTTTCCTAGACGAAAACATACATTCGTAAACATCACATACATCATTATAGCATGCATATAAGCATCATGAACATACAATATCACATATTCAGAGAGCATCTCGCATGTCATACCACATGACATCGCATACAACTAACGCTTGTCTTTTCAGGACAAAAGTACAAAAATGATTACCATCAATGGTCGCAACTAAAGATCCGATTCCTGAATCTTACCAGGGTGTATCTGTTGATGACCAATTACCAGACCCGATTCCTGTATCTTGCCAGGGGGTGTCTGAAGAGTTCGAGGATCCGATACCTGAATCTTACCAGGGTGTATCCGTTGAAGACTAACATTACCAGATCCGATTCCTGTATCTTGCCAGGGTGTGTCTGAAGAGTTCGAGGATCCGATACCTGAATCTTGCCAGGGTGTATCTGTTGAAGACTAACATTACCAGATCCGATTCCTGTATCTTGCCAGGGTGTGTCTGAAGAGTTCGAGGATCCGATACCTGAATCTTGCCAGGGTGTATCCGTTGAAGACTAACATTACCAGATCCGATTCCTGTATCTTGCCAGGGTGTGTCTGAAGAGTTCGAGGATCCGATACCTGAATCTTGCCAGGGTGTATCCGTTGAAGACTAACATTACCAGATCCGATTCCTGTATCTTGCCAGGGTGTGTCTGAAGAGTTCGAGGATCCGATACCCGAATCTTGCCAGGGTGTATCCGTTGAAGACTAGCATTACCAGATCCGATTCCTGTATCTTGCCAGGGTGTGTCTGAAGAGTTCTAGGATCCGATACCTGAATCTTGCCAGGGTGTATCCGTTGAAGACTAACATTACCAGATCCGATTCCTGTATCTTGCCAGGGTGTGTCTGAAGAGTTCGAGGATCCGATACCTGAATCTTGCCAGGGTGTATCCGTTGAAGACTAACATTACCAGATCCGATTCCTGTATCTTGCCAGGGTGTGTCTGAAGAGTTCGAGGATCCGATACCTGAATCTTGCCAGGGTGTATCCGTTGAAGACTAACATTACCAGATCCGATTCCTGTATCTTGCCAGGGTGTGTCTGAAGAGTTCGAGGATCCGATACCTGAATCTTGCCAGGGTGTATCCGTTGAAGACTAACATTACCAGATCCGATTCCTGTATCTTGCCAGGGTGTGTCTGAAGAGTTCGAGGATCCGATACCTGAATCTTGCCAGGGTGTATCTGTTGAAGACTAACATTACCAGATCCGATTCCTGTATCTTGCCAGGGTGTGTCTGAAGAGTTCGAGGATCCGATGCCTGAATCTTGCCAGGGTGTATCCGTTGAAGACTAACATTACCAGATCCGATTCCTGTATCCTGCCAGGGTGTGTCTGAAGAGTTCGAGGATCCGATGCCTGAATCTTGCCAGGGTGTATCCGTTGAAGACTAACATTACCAGACTCGATTCCTGTATCTCGCCAGGGCACGTCTGAAAAATTCGAAGATCCAGCTCCTGTAACCAGTCAGGACATATCTACACAAAAGCATCTGAAAATCAGCTCCTGCAACGTGTCAGGTAATCATTTTCTATTTTGCAGGTATACAGGTTCTCGCTAAGGAATCTCTTACGCAATCAACATCCAGATGGCATCTATAATCCCATCATCCTATTCATCAACCTCTAAATGGAATCTGTAAGCCCATTCCCACCATCACACTGCTACTATGTGAGCGCAAATTTCTGGGCACTCTAGTGTTCAATCATCTTCTACCCTCGGATTACGAAAGGCACGTCAGCCAATCTGCATCCTCAGGTCTAAGAAGATTGAACAGGGGCAACTGTTGTACCCCAAAATTTGCCCTCCCATATTCTTTAAGAAATTGCCAAGCCAAGCTTCAAAATTCCCCAAGGGTTGCACAGTGCAAGAGCCTCCTAAGCAGTCAAGATTAGGGTTTTGGTTTTGCTCAAGAAATTGAAGTTTTCAAGGGTCCAATCAAGTCCCACATGCCTACAAGTATGGTCAAGCATCCTCATACCAAGTTTCAAGACATTCAGCTCAAAATTGCACAGTCAAAACCCTAATTGCACTACAGTCAACTGTAGGGGCAAAATGGTCATTTTACAGTCAAAAGTTCAAATTTTTGATCAACATATCATTTTGAAGCCACAAACATCATTTGATAAATGCTTGATCATGATTCTCAAAGTTTGGCTCAAAAATCATCAAGATGCAAAAGTTTCCTTATTTGGACAGTTGAAAAAGTCAACTGTAAATTGACCAGGGCATAACTTTCACATGGATTATCAGAAAAAATTCATCCAAAGCTCATTTTGAAGATAAAGACATTTCCTACAACTCATCTTCATACTTCAAGTCCAAGAAATGCTCTCACAAAAAGTTATCAATTTCAACATTATAGGTCATTTTCAAAAGTCAACAAAAAGGGACTTTAAGTCAAAGGCCATAACTTGAGATTGGTAAATCAAAATGACATGGGACCAAAGGCATTGGTTAGAGGACTCAAAGACCTTTCCAAAATGTCCAAGAACATGAACAAAGCTTTAAAATTGAGCAAGTTATGCCTTGTGGAAGTTGGGAAATTTTTGGATATTTTGAAAAGTCAACATTGATTCAAATGACCTAAAATTGCTAATGGGCCCATTTTTCTTCCATAATTCATCATCCATGACATGTGCACGACCACTTGGCCCATAGGGAAGTTTTTATTCATTTTTTATTTATTTATTTGAATTTTTATTAATAATAATTCATTTAAATCAAATTAAATACATGAAAAATGCTAACCTAAGTTTTCCAATCTTTTTGTACATGTTTTATCCTCAAGATTTCGTGCATATTCAAATAGGGAAAGATTTGGAGAGATTGGAGTTGATTTGTATCAAAAAGCACATGGAAAGATTGAAAAAATAATGATGGAAAATCAAATCTCAAAATCCATGATTGCAAGAGATTCTGATCAAGTTTGTTAACCTAATTGATTCATACATAAGCAAGGAACACAACCCTAATGTTTTTACACACGCAGCTGCTCAGAAACCTAACAATCAAACTTGGAATTTTTCTCAAAAATCTCAAATATGAAAACACCTTTGCAAGGCGATTCAAGTCTCAAAGCCTATCTCATTAGCTTCCTCAAGCATTACTGAACGTTTTCCAATCACAAACGCTCATCAAAACCTCAGGAATCGGTATACAGAACTCAATATGTTTCATGAAAAATGCACATTCGTATTTTGATTTGCAGGCATCCTCATAACATTTTATTCATTGATTCATATTCCTTATGCACTTCTAAAGCTAACCCATGTGTTTGATTGAGTTTTTGCAAGCTGTAGACGATTTCACCATTATCGTTTTCTAGGGTTTACAGGACCTTGGATTAGGGGTTCTTGAATGAGGAAAAATTGGCCTTCAAGACCACCACCATTCAAATCAGGATGATCAGACGATTATAAGGCCACCCTCGCGCTCAATTTATGAGCGCCATAGGGCTAATCGTTATTTTTCCAAAACCGGCCTAAGAAAACGCTCAGAAAACCGTTGCTTAATATGTTCTTATTTCAGGAAAATAAAACACGTGAAGAAGACGAACTCGTGGCCAGCAATCATTGGCTCTTTTAAATTTCGCGCTAAAAACATTGTCAATGTGTGTTTTTATTTTATATTAATTGTTTGATATTTAGAATACAAGCGCGTTGGTTGGATCAGATGGCAAGCATAAGGGTTGGCAAACCACATGACCTGGGTTCGAGCCCCAGGTCTTCGTTACTCTCAATATTATTTTGCAATTAATGATCATATGCAGGTCCAACATCAAGGCGTACCATACACCCTCCAGATCAAACCATCCACGTGCATGTTGGAATCAAATCAAAGGCATAGGTCTGGGGAACACCATGAGCACAAGTCAACCGTCTCAAATGCCAACACAAAAGTCAGAAGGGCCAAGACATAATGGGCCTAATCACATGGACTTTACCTCTCAATATGGGACTGAACCCCCTAGGGTTTGCTTTCTCTATTCTTTTCTTATATTTTTCTTTTCTTTATTTTAATTAATTTCATTTATTTCTTTGCTTTATTTATTTTCATAAAATCACAAAACATCTAAAAATCAGGAAAAGAGAAAAAAACAATAAATAATTTTTATTTTAGTATTTTCATAAATAAATTTGCATGTAAATAAAATTAGTTTTAAATTAGGTGTTAATTTTAATTCTTTTAATAATAAATTAAAAAAACATAGAATTAGGTTTGATTAAATTTTATTCCTTTTTATTTTTCTTTTATAATAATTAAAATAACTAAATATTTATTTTCATAAATTAAATTGCATATAAAAATTAGGTTTAAATTAGGTTAAAATTCAATATTTTTCTTAATAAGTTAAAAGCCACTAGAATTAGGGTTTGCATCTTATTTTAATTTTAATTAATTCTCTTTTTTTTCATATTAAATCCTAAAATACCAAAAAAATACCAAAAACAAAAACAATTTCTTTTCTTTTTAATTAATTAATTGCATCATGTAATTTAATTTTGCAAAAGGGTCCAATGCCCTCGTTCTTAATTTCTTATTTCGCATATTTATTTTCTCTTCCGTTTAAATATTTATGTATCTCTCCCGAAGCCTTGTAATTAATTTCTCGCATTTTTAATTCTTTTACTTTATTTATTTTCTGTCAAATCGGGTTCGAGAAACTTTTGGCGATGTGGACCCGCGCCGTTTGTAATAGCTTAGAATTTACATTCCCGCAAATATCTTAACTGTTAAATAAAGGCATGAAAGAATGTATGGACAAAAATAAAAACAAGCGTAGAACACCAATAATATGACAAGATAAATGTAAATGAAAACGACACACGAATCGCACACACCACCCCTAGGGTACGCCTCACTGTTGCCTTGCCTCGAAAGGTGATCGTCGAGTAGAGGATGTCTTAGTAAGTCCTCATGATCCGGGAACCTGGCATGAGGGTAGCTTCTAAGGTGTCTTCCCATTGCTCTGGTGATCACCATGTCCCGAACCTTCGAATTGACCCGAACACCTCCAACGGTGGTGCTACCTACCTCTCAATGGTGGGATGGCACTACTTTAAAGGACATTTACACAGACAAATTCCTTAGGGTAGGTAGGTTCTCGTAGATACTTGCTCTAAATTTCAAAACAAATTCAAAAATACTTTTCACACCAACACATTTTCAAAAGCTTTCGAAAGCAATTTTTCAAACACTCTTGAGGACCGATACAAGAGTCGAACTGGAATTTTCAAAGAAACTTTTTAAAACCCACAGTTGAAAAGCAAACAAACCATTTTTGAAAACACAAGTGAGCAAGTATCTAAGAGCCCATGGATAACCATGGATAGAAAGGGTGCTAACACCTTCCCTTTCTATAATCTACCTCCCGAACCGAGAGCAATCTCTTTAAGAAAATTTTCTGTGCTTTTGTCCTTTCCATTTGGAGAAAATAAAAGACGGTGGCGACTCTTGCTTACCGCGACATTTCGCGAACCAGCGTTAAACAGTCAGTTCCAGATCCACCGATCACACTTCGCCTCAAAAAGCTTGCTAAAAAATCAAAATTTATCAAAGAACCTAGAGTGTTCGAAACCCGTTTTCCAAGCCTTCTAATCACAAAAAAGCTACTTATTCATTCTCAACAGGTGTTGTACCCCAAAATTTCCCCCCACATTTGTTCAAGATGGTTCTCACAAAAAGTTCTCAAATGCTCAAGGACCCTCAAGAGTTGATCAGACAAGCTCACCTCCTAAGCACTGGGTCAAAATTAGGGTTTTGTTTTTCTCAAGGATAATTGGACTTTTAGTACCTCAAGTGACTTTCATAGTTCATTATAGGTCTTTAAGAATGCTCATACCAAGTTTCAAGTCTTGCACCACAAATTTGCTCAGTCAATTGCTTAGATGACTGAAAATCAGCTGTATTGGGTAAAAAGTCAATTATGGTCAACATACAGTCAAACTTCATGATTTTTTTACCAACATCAACATTTTGAAGTCATATCAATCAATTGATCAAGGGTTGATCATAACTCCTCAATTAAAGCATTCAAATCATCAAAGGGGCAAAATTGTCAAAATTAGGGTTTTGACTGAGAATGACTGATAATTGACTTTTAACCTAGTACATGACCTAATGGCTTGAAGCATGATCTCAAGGACTCAAACACAACATATTAACCTAATTTCATGGCTCAAATTATTCTCAAGATCAAAGGATTGATAGTTGAAATTTGGATTAACTGATGAAAAGTCAACTGATACACAAAAAGTCAAACTTTGACTTTTTGGTCAACATTGAATTTCAAAGATCAATATTCTTAAAGATATTCAAAATTATCAAACTTGATCACCAAGAATCAAGAAAGTCAAGAAAATTCCACAAAAAGTCAAGATTTCTAATACTTAGAAAAATTCTAAGTGTTTTTATCCTTGATAAATTCACTACTTCATGATAATTTTTCACTGAGATGCAAGATGATTCAAGGAAAAACTTCAACATGAAAGTTGTAGATCTTGATGAATTATACAACTTTGTCCTTGAGGGTTGATGTCAAAAAAATGCTTAGATTTGAAGATATAGGCTCATGAAGTCATGGCATTTTTACAAAACACTAAGTGAAAATTTTAGCAAGTTTGGTCAGATTTTTGTCCCAACTTCTTGACAATTTTTCACCAAGTTTCAAGTTTATTTAGCCAAAGTGGTCAATATGAAGGTTGTATAAAATTTTTCAAGATTTCTAAAATGTCCAAGAACTTGAAGAGATCATGCTTGAGCTAAGATATTCAAAGAGATGAAGTTGAGTATTCATTCTTGAATTACAAGGCATTTTTATAAAGGACACTATGATCAAATCTCAAGCCATGATGCATAAATCTTACTTTGCAGGATTCTAACTTGCAAATCACTATATAATTAATTGTTTACATAATTGATTGACGTGTGATCCAAGTGATTAAGCCGTTGTCCAAAGCAATTTTCCATTTTTGGAAGAAAGACACCATTGCCATTCTTGAAAAGCAAGCTTTATCACAATTGTCAACTCCTTAAACCTCTCAATTGTTTGCTTCTACATGCACTTAACCTAAAAGATCAGAAGAAGAATGTTCAAAGTGTTCAACCACTTTAGAAGGCATAGTACAAGCATTTGAACCGTGTTCTTCAATGTTGCTTCAAAATTAAGTAACCTAGCCATAACATGTGACTTTGTGAATCAAGCCTTCTCAGCCTCTAAAATATTTTCTCTATAAATAGAGAGATTGTTTACAAGCCAAAGGACGAGTTCAAGATCCCTCCAACCCTCCCAAACTCCCTAAAACCAGAAATTGCATCAAAACCTCCATTGCTTGCCATTTTTAACTTTGAACACCAAATACACAATCCACTAGTGAGTTTTCAATTTTAATCAATCAAAAAGCTTTAATAGCTCATATAGAGGCTATCTAAACCCTTGCTACACAACTGTAACACCATTTTCACCATCCTCCATTTCCAAAAACTCAAACCTGCAACTTGACTTCTCCAGAAAGATCTAGGTAGTTTCAGCTCAAATTAAGAATTGCAATATCTTCCTAGGAGTTCAGTGAAGCTATCTAGATCATCACAACATTTCCAGGAGTGCTCAAACTTCAAACACGATTTCCATTTTTGAGGTAAGTTTTCTCAACTTTGAATTTCTTATACAAGCATCATTAATGGTTACTTTGTGAATGAAAAATATAGACATCATTGCCCTGAAGCTAACCATGCCTTTAGTTTTTATTTATGTTGCCTGAGTGATGTGAATTTTGAAGTTGAACTTTCAGAAAAATTAGGTTTTTATTTGGTCTAAAAAAAATTCATGCTCATCTTTGATTTATAGTTTAAGTTAGTTACATGGTTGAATCTGTGATGAAAAATGGAGCAAGTTTCATGTTTACACTTTTGATAATGGTTGAGAAATGAGCAAGTTTGAAAATTCAAAAAAATGTGACAATGGTGATTGGCGCGAGGTTAGGGATGAAGCCATGTTCAGAAATGAGTTTATTTTATATTTAATTGAAGTTATATTATAAACGGATGAAACAGCCACCCCAGTGGCATAGAAGCGCGCGCTAAGGCATTGATCTATAGGGACATGGGTTCGAGCTCCAGTGGTACCCTTTTGTTTTTTACTTATTTTGTTATTTCATATTCAATACAAACAGGCTGGGGGCGCACATGGTGTTCCTCTCACTATCACCACATGATCATCACTTGGATAAATCCCGCGCTCCATAATGCAAGACCATGATGCACCTTAGAATGCCACCCCCACTGAACCAAACAGGCGTTGGACTTGAGATGCTTGGGCCTTTTTGTTTTCGATTTCATACACCCCCATATTACTTTTCAGCAACCAAGCCCACTCCACATTTTTTTCTCTGATTTCAAACAAAAAAACATATTTGGGCCCAACGCCTCATTTTTTCTTTTCAACCCCCATTTTATTTTCTTAACACCCAGGCCCATTATTTTCTATATTATTCCTATTTTCTTTTTATTTATTTATTTAATCAAAAATACAAAAACATATTTTCTTTAAAAATATTTTAATTCAAGCACTTTATTTTATTTTTTAACTAAATTAAATTTTATTATTTATTTTACATTGTAAAACTTTTTCTTTATTAACATTGACATCTAAGTTATTTTCTAAACAAGTTATTTAGACTTAGATTTTATTTTCTTCTTAATTTCAATTAACTTAGACTTTAGTTTTGAAATTCTGGTATCAGATATGTGATGTCGAATGAGATGTCAAGACACAAATATCTGTTTGCAAATAAGGTGCAGTAAAATCAAAAGCAGTAAAAACAAAAGAGATTGTTCACCTAGTTCAGTGTACAACAACACCTACTCTGGGGGATACCAAGCCAGGGACAAGTTCACTAAATAGTATCAATTCATAGACCCTCAATAAACAATCAGTTTACGATCTAATCACTTAATCACTACCCAAGCTAAACTTCTACCTAAGACTCACCTAGGTATGAGGCCATCCTCAAATCCCTTCAATCACTTATAGTGAAGAATTTAAAAAAATTAATAAGTTTGAAATACTTCAATCATTCAATGCTTAAAATCTTATGAATGATACACAATTAACAACCCAAATTATAACTCAAGTATTTAAACTAATACTTAGAGTGTATTACAAATAAAAAGCCTAGACTTCTAATCAGAAAGAAAGTATTCTTCTTCAAAAGTTGCTTGTCTTTGAATAAGGAAGCAAGTCCTTATATATGTGAAGCTTTGGGCTTGGGCTTAAAAACAAATATTCAAATATTTTGAATATTTCCATAAAAATAGGCCAAGATAAAATTATGCAATTTGAAAAATATTCCTCCATATTTTTTGCAGCCTGTAGATCACAAATCCTGAATTATGCCACACATGAAAACATGAAACAAAAGACTTAACTGATTTTGGGATGAGATCAGTTCAGTAGGCAGCTGTCAAGACATCTACTTTGACATCATTTAAAACAGTTTTTCTCCAAATGTTAAGACATTTAGCAAAACATTAACAAGTCATTGTTTTACCAAAATTGCTGCCAACAAACACTTACAAACCCCTCCCTTTGGCAAAATTTGGCTAAAACATTATTAGAGCATATTATGAGAGCAGCAACACAATTATCAGAGCATTATCAGGGTAGCAGCATAAGTAAAGCAATCAAAACACACATTCAGTTAGCAGTTAGCTGTTAGCAAAGGAAGATGTCAAAACATCTTCTGAGACATGAGGCTCCCCCTCAAGTATTGAGCTCCCCCTTAATCAATGGTCAGTGGTCAGTCTGTGGTCAGTGGTTAGTCATTCACTCACTTACTTTCTCTCCCCCTTTTTAGTCATAATATGCCAAATAAAGGATGCATTCAAGATAATATCAGTATTAGGGTATAAACCATATAATTCAAATGTCAAGCACATGCAAGTGCCAAAAAAGAAACAAAGAGTTCAGAGAGACATCAAGTAGTCTAACTGTCATCACGACCAGTTGACTTGGTTGAACCAGAAATTCTTTCTATAATGGATTCTTTACCTTCAGAGCTCACTGTATCATCAAGGTTGTTGTCCTTTTGCAGGTCCTTGATCATTTTTTTCAAAAATTAGCTTCCTAGATGAGCTCACTCTGATTACATAATCTAACTCCTTGCATGCTTCCCTTAGTTCATTGATCATTTCATCCTTGGTGGAGGTCTTGTTTTTAGCAGTTGAAGATGTTAAAATAATGTCTGGGACATGTTTTCCTGAAAAGAGCTTAAAATGAAGGGTCAAGGCAGACTCCCTCTTGCATACAACATCATTTCCACTTAGGATTCCAAGATGATGATTTAGGATAATTCCATAGAGGAGGGAAGGAAAAGAAATTGGCATCTTAATGGCACAAGTTCCTGCATGTTTAATGGTCTGATCAAATATGTAAGTTTCATAATAAAAAAGTTTATGGTTTCCAAAAGCATGAATGAACTTTCCTAAACCAATGGAGGTGGTTGAAGTGTGATTAGTGGGAACCCAATTTACAGCTCCAATCCTATGTAAAATTGCATATTTCACACTCATTTTGCTGACAGGAAGGTTATTTTTCATTGGCCACTCACTTACTTTATTAGCAGTAATGGCTTTACACACTTAATTGTCTATTACTTCCAGCTCACAACATACATCTCCAGATCTATCTAGAAATTTGTTTATAATGGAAGGAGAAAACTCTACACACTTTCCTCTAACAAAAACTTTCTATACTCCTTACTCTTATGGTCAGCACAATCAACAGGAATATTAACAATAAACTCCTTATCAAGAGTACCATAGAAATTTGCAAACTTGGTAACTATTTTCATCAGTCCAGCATAGGAGATCAACTCCATGATTTCCTTACATTCCAAAGCACCAGCTCCTAGTTCTCTCTCCAGGGCAATCCTTCTTTGATACACATACTTCCACTTTTCAGCATTCCCAACAGAGTGAAAGGAGATGTTGTCAAGTGGAGCATCAGGAACCCTAAAAGACATTTTCTTACTTGCAAATTTTTTGATAGGAGAGATGTCCTGGACATCTTGCTCGACATCATACTCAGAGTCTATCTCTTCAACTAGAACAACTTTCTTCTTATGCTTGGACCTTTTTACAACATCCTCATCATCATCAGTAGAGGTAACAGGTCTAGCTTTTGTAATTGCAATCTTCTCAAGTCATATTTAAAGCATGTGTTTTGATGAAGACAACATGGACATCAAGTTTCAAAGGATGTGCAAAAAGCTTATCAACATCAAATTAAAGTCTTGAAGATTATTGAAGAATTATTAAAGAAATCATCAAATGTCAATATGGTATAAATAATTCTTAAAACCTTGAATATAGATGTTCACAATATGCATTCATCAACATATACATATTCCATAACTTTAACATCAAGAAAAACTTTGTTTGAAATATCTTTCAAAATGTATTTTTGAAAATAAACCTTTAGGAACCGGTTCCTCCCTAACAGGGAACCGGGTTCCAGCTTTTCTCAAAAAACATGTCCTTGGTTTTTGTACCAGGAACCGGGTTGTACCAATAGGGGAACCGGTTCCTGCGTGATAAATTTGAATTCCAACTTATAACGTTCACTAAGAACCGGGTTCTGTCAGTGTCGGAATCGGTTCCTAGCGAACCAATGCAGCTTTTACTTTGTTTTTTGAACATTTTTCAAGTGGTATCTTTTCATGAATGCATTGCAACTTTTCATATGAATTGGCATGAATGAAGAGGTTCTTACAACTTTATAAAATGCAGAATTTTTCAGATTTTCAAAAACAAGAACACAATAACATTTTCATATATGTTTAATGTTCAATACTTCAATTTTAAAATTAACAAATATACTTCTTCATTAACAATTTTCTCTTTTACTCACATTTGAATTTAAACTTTCATGTGTTCATAATTTTGTGAAACTTGCCATATACACTTTCATTATCATTTCAAGTTTCATACATACATTGTGAACATTTATATACATTGTTGAGAATTGTTTTTATCTTGAAGAAGAAGATCAATTGAAGATTGATAAAGCTCTCCATATACTTCAAAATTAATCATTGTATTACTTAAAGATTTTCCCTTACTATCCAGGATTGTTGGAAGTAAGTGTTGTGATTTGAAGAGGATTGTTCTTCATTCAAATTAGTGTTTGTTTGGTCTTAAAGGTGTTAAGAACCTTTGATCACCCTATAGGTTAGATAGTAAGCATAGGCTGTACAATCATTCTAACTATAGTGAAATCTCTTTCGTGTTGGAAAGGGGACTGGAGTACTCTCGGATTATGAGGGGAACCAGGATATATCACTGTGTTCTTTACTTTTCTGCATTTATCGCTTTCATCACCATAATCGAGAAAAGATAAAGATATAATCAAAACCTTCAAATACTTAACCAAAAATTACTACCAAGCATTCTCATAAAACCGAATAAATTTTATAAGACCTAATTCACCCCCCCCCCCCCTCTTAGCCACTCTGAGACTTACAATTGGCATCAGAGCAAGTTATAGGTAACTTGTTCCTAAAGATCCAGAATGGCTTCCGCAAATCATCAACCAGTTTTCAGAGATGGTGGTAGTAACAACTAGCCTCCTCTATTCTGTGGTGAATATTTTGACTTCTGGAAAATACGCATGAAGGCACATTTAGAAGCACAAGGAGAGGAAGTATGGGATGCTGTTGAAAATGGTCCATTTATCCCAATATCAGTAATCAATGGCATTGGTTCTGTAAAACCCAAAACTGCATGGGACGACGATGATAAAAAGAAAGTTCTCTATGACAAAAAGGCAATAAACCTTCTTCAAGGTGCACTCAGTATGGACGAATTTTTCCGTGTCTCGAACTGCAAGACAGCAAAAGAAATATGGGATACCCTGGTTCAAACTCATGAAGGAACGGTTGAAGTAAAAAGATCAAGGCTAAATACCTTGAGTCAAGAATATGAACTATTTCGAATGCAGCCCGGAGAATCCATTCTTAACTTACAAAAGAGATTTGTGCATTTGACAAATCACTTAAATGCTCTTGGTAAAACCTTGACAAATGATGAACTCAACTTGAAAATCCTTAGATCATTGACTAGGGAATGGCAACCAAAGGTAACGAAAATCTCGGAAAAGAAGAGTCTCTCCGCAATGACTTCCGCTACATTATTTGGCAAACTTCAAGAATATGAAACGGAACTCGGTAGACTTGAAAAACATGAAAATTTAGAGAAGAAATCCAAAGGCATTGCCTTGAAAGTTGATTCAAAGGAAAGTCAAGATAAAGATGCATCGGAGGAAGATGAAAACTTCTCGCTTCTTGTAAAAAGGTTAGGAAAATATTTTGGTCATAAAAATAATCTTCATAATGCTAACTTTGTCAAGAGGAAGAAATTTTATAATCATAAAGATAAAGAAGCCTCCACATCAACACAAGATGTCACATGTTATGAATGTGGAAAGCAAGGTCACATAAAGCCGGATTGTCCAAAACTCTCCAAGAAAAATGGATTCAAAGGCAAAAAGGAGTTCAAGAACAAAAAGGCTTATGTTGCATGGGAAGATAATGAGATAAGTTCTTCATCCGATTCGGAAAGCGAGGAATGTGCAAATCTAGCATTAATGGCTTCACATCACTCCGACAATGAAGAAGAGGTTAGTAATGAATTTAATCTTTTTGATGATGATGTTCAAGATGCTATTGATGAACTCTTGAAAGAATGCAAAAGTTTATACAAAAAGGTGTCAAATCAAGAAAAAGAACTTCTAAGTTGTTTAGAAAAAATTGACACCATGACTAAAGATTTTGATCTTCAAAAACAAAATTTTATTAAAGAAAAATAAAACTTTGCATGCTCCAAGTGTGAATCAAATGTCTTTCAAATTGTTCAATTAAAAAGAGTCATTGAACGATATGAAAAAGGAAAAATAGGATTGGAAGGATTACTAAGCCAACAACGTTATCCAAATGATAAAAGGGGTCTTGGTTATGTGAATTCTAAGAAACCAAGTAACAATCCCACTATTTTTGTAAAGGCTAGTAATAGTTCCAATCCCAAGAAAGTAGAAAAGAAGCAAGTTGTTCATAATCATCAAAAGAAAAAGGCTAATGTATCGAAAAAGAAAACATTTCCTAAGAAGAAATCTTATCCTTCTAGATATAGAAGTAACTTTGAACCTACTTGTTTTTATTGTGGTATTAAAGGCCATACACCTAATGCTTGCTATGTTAGAAACTTTAGTATAGCAAGTGGGCATTATGTGTGGGTAAAAAAGGGAACTAACTATGAAGGACCCAAGGCAACTTGGGTACCTAACAAAGAATAATTTGTTTGTGTAGGTATGCTTGAAATCCACATCAAATGTTTGGTATCTTGATAGTGGATGTTCAAAGCATATGACAGGAGATGTACACCAATTTTCATATCTAGTACATAAAGCCAAAGGGTATGTCACCTATGGAGACAACACCAAAGGAAAGATTCTTGGCGTTGGAATAGTTGGCACACTTCCATCCATTCAAATTGAGGATGTTCTCTATGTTGAAGGATTAAAGCACAATCTTCTTAGCATAAGTCAACTTTGCGATAGAGGGTTCAAGATCAAATTCAACAAAGATGAATGTCTCATTATGGATGAGGCAACCAATGAGGTAAAACTCAAAGGTATAAGAACTAACAATATTTTTATGATTACTTTAGATGATTTGTCTCTGAAGGTACAATGTCTTATGGTAAACAACAATGACGCTTGGTTATGGCACAAGAGGATCGCTCACATTCACATGGAGCACTTGAAAAAATTGGTTAAGCATGACTTAGTTATTGGTCTACCAAAGATGAAGTTCATCAAGGACAAATTATGTAATGCATGCCAAAAGGGCAAACAGACCAAAACAACATTCAAATCTAAGAATGTGGTGTCTACTACAAGACCACTACAATTGTTACACATGGATCTCTTTGGTCCATCAAGAACAAAAAGCTTGGAAAAGATCTTGGTTATTCGCTTTCTAGTAAAGCATATAGAATTTATAATAAAAGAACTTTAACTATTGAAGAATCTATGCATGTATCTTTTGATGAAACTAACCCCTCCAAGGAGGAAGTAGTTGTTTGTGATGATGATGATCCTATAGATTTACCCCCGGAAGATCTTTCAATTGATCGAATTAAGAAATCATCGGAAAATTCAGAAAACATTGTTCAACAAGATTCAAACACCAATGATCTACCAAAAGAATGGAGAACTCATAGAGACCATCCTATTGACAAAATTATTGGTGACATTAGCCAAGGAGTATCAACAAGATTGAATCTAAAAGATGCTTGCTTAAACATGGCGTTTGTTTCTCAAATTGAACCTACCAAAGTTGATGAAGCCTTAGGAGATGATCAATGGATTATTGCTATGCAAGAAGAATTAAATCAATTCGAGAGAAATCAAGTTTGGGAACTTGTTCCTAACCAAATGGTAAACACATCATAGGTACCCGATGGGTGTTTAAGAACAAACTTGATGAGAATGGTCTAATTGTTAGAAACAAAGCAAGGTTGGTTGCCCAAGGTTACAATCAAGAGGAAGAAATCGACTTTGAAGAAACATTTTCTCCGGTTGCAAGGTTAGAAGCTATACGTCTTTTACTTGCTTATGCTTGTTCATTAAATTTTCAGCTTTTTCAAATGGACGTCAAAAGCGCATTCTTGAATGGATACATCAATGAAGAAGTCTATGTCAAACAACCCCCGGAATTTGAAGACTTCAAACATCCTTCACATGTCTTTAAGTTGAGAAAGGCTCTTTATGGCTTAAAGCAAGCACCAAGAGCATGGTATTATAGACTTAGCAATTTTTTGTGTGAAAAAGGTTTCGAAAAGGGTAAGGTTGATAAAACCTTGTTCATTAAGAGAATCCAAAGTAACACTTTATTGGTTCAAGTCTATGTTGATGATATCTGTGATCGGTGGATCTGGAACTGACTGTTTAACGCTGGTTCGCGAAATGTCGCGGTAAGCAAGAGTCGCCACCGTCTTTTATTTTCTCCAAATGGAAAGGACAAAAGCACAGAAAAATTCCTTATAGAGATTGCTCTCGGTTCGGGAGGTAGGTTATAGAAAGGGAAGGTGTTAGCACCCTTTCTATCCATGGTTCTCCATGGGCTCTTAGATACTTGCTCATTGTGTTTTCAAAAATGGTTTGTTTGCTTTTCAGCTGTGGGTTTTAAAAAGTCTCTTTGAAAATTTCAGTTCGACTCTTGTATCGGTCCTCAAGAGTGTTTGAAAAATTGCTTTCGAAAGCTTTTTGAAAAGGTGTCGGTGTGAAAAGTATTTTTTTGATTTGTTTTGAAATTAGAGCAAGTATCTAGAGTCGTCTACCTACCCTAAGGAATTCGTCTGTGCAAATGTCCTTTAAAGTAGTGTCATCCCACCATTGAGAGGTAGGTAGCACCACCGTTGGAGGTGTTCGGGTCAATTCGAGGTTCGGGACATGGTGATCACCAGAGCAATGGGAAGACACCTTAGAAGCTACCCTCATGCCAGGTTCCCGGATCATGAGGACTTACTAAGACATCCTCTACTCGACGATCACCTTTCGAGGCAAGGCAACAGTGAGGCGTACCCTAGGGGTGGTGTGTGATTTGTGTGTCAGATTCGGATATTTTATCTTGTCATGTTATAGGTGATCTACGCATTTGTTTTTATTTTTATCATTCATTCTTGCATGCCATTATTAACAGTTAAAAATTGCGAGAAATTAAAAGTTCTAAATTATTACAAAGGCGCGGGTCCACATCGCCAAAATTTCCAGGACCCGATTTGACAGAAAAATAAAGAAATAAAGTAAAAGTGCGAGAATTTAAAATGTCCGAGTTTACAAGGCTTTGGGAGAATTACATTAATATTATAAGAAATAAAATAAAATGCGCGAATTGGAATTAAAATTGGAAGCGAGGGGCGTTGGACCCTTTTTAATGAAATTAAATTAAATGATTAAACTAATGAAATTAAAGAGAAAAAAGAAATTTTTTTTTTTGATTTTTTGGTATTTATGTTTTTTATGTATTTTTATGAGAAAAATTAAATGAAATTAAAATATTAACCCTAATTCTATTTTTTTTAATTTATTAAGAAAAACATGTTAAAATTAAACCTAAAATTAATCTAATTATTTACATGCAATTTTGATTTATAAAAATAAATAATTAATTATTAGTGAAATTTATTTACAAAAAATATTAATTAAATAAATATATTTTGATTTTTATGACTTTTCTGTTTTTTACTATTTTTTATATTTTATGAAAATAAGTTAAATTAAAGGAATTAATTAAAAAAAGAAATAATTGAAATAAATAAAATAAGGAAAAGAAAGAAAATACAATACCTTGAGGGGTTTCTGTCCCCTTTTTGGAGGTGAATTGGAGTGGTTTGGCCATTTGTGTTCTGGCCTCATCATGCATAAGTTGTTCTACTTTGGCGATTTGGCTTTTGGCTTTTGGCCATTTGCGTTTTGGCCTCAACGTTCCTTAATCTTCTTAGGATGTCTGTCTCGCCATGTATTGGTGTCATGCATAAGTTTTTCTACTTTGGCCATTTGGCTTTTGGCTTTTGGCCATTTGGCTTTTGGCCTCAACGTTCCTTAATGAACCTGGGATCCTGTCTAAATCTGCAGTTGAATCTCACGAACACATTAAATAAAATCATAAAATGCAAACAAAGCCAATATATGAAGAAATTTAATGTTTAGGCACAATATGGCATGTATGAATGATTATACCCTTTTGATCATGGAGATCAAATCAATCTTACCCTTACTGGAAAATCAGTGGCCTGAATGCTTTTATGCCTTACTGGAAAATTAGGATCATGGAGATCAAGCCAGCCTTACCCTTACTGAAGAAGTAGTGAGGTGTTGGTTTGTAATTGTGATGACTTGTTTGTAGTGAGAGAGGGATTTGTAATAAGGATTTCAAGGTTTTAGGGTTCTTGAAAGAGTTTGATATTCTAACAGTGTTGTGGCAAGGTTTTTTCTCTCTTTTCCTCCTCCTTTTCTCCTTTTTGGTTTGTGTGAAAAGAAGGTGATTATATAATGGAAATTAGGGTAAAGCAAATGGGCTTTGAATGTGCAATTGGGCCTCCAATATTCACTTGAATTCGTCACTTTCCAGGCTAAATCGCATGGACTTAAGTGCATTTTTTGAAGTTGAAATGTGAAAACAAAATGTAGCCGATATCAAGAACTAACTCCTGTACGAAAATCGACTCAATCGGATAAACGGTGAATTAGTTATGAATTTTTGAAGTTTCAGCTCAGACAAACTTATTTTGGGCTCCAGTGTCGACTCTGACACGTTCTTCAATAAAAAACTGGTATTGATCGGAGCATAATCCGGTCTCGACTTTTGAAGCAAAGTTGTAGATCTACAAGTCAGGGACCTTGTGTAAAAATACGAGCCCAATCCAATAAATATTGACCGAGTTATGAATTTTCGAAGTTTCGGCCCAGATGAAATAATATTCAGCATTCAGGATTTTCAGCGTGTCACGCACTCTGAGCAAAAAACGAAGGCCTTTTGAACACCGTTCGAACTCGATACCTCCTGTGAAAATGTAGCCAACTCAATTTTTGAAATTTTGGCGCCAGAACCAGCTCGATACGATGAAAATCGACCAAGTTATGATTTTCTGAACATGACGCAAATAAACTTCTGTCACAAATTTTCTGTACGAAAATACTTGATAAATCCACATTTTTGAAGACCTTCTGATTGAAATTGGCTTCCAGCCGTGAGAGATGAAAACGTAGATAATGTCAAGGCGGAATTTTGGCCACCGGAACGGGTTCAAAACGAGCCACGATCTTCAAGTTATGAATTTTTTAGCGCGTAAAAACTGCACTTTCAGCACACTTTTTTCACCATATTTCTTCGAGAAAACTCACACATTCGGATACCTTCTTTAAAGAATTGACTCTTGAGCCGAACCTGAATTTGAGAATATGTTATCAGAGATATCTTGGCGAAAGAACACCTGAATATAATGCGCCGGGTTGGACTTGTGAATTTTCTTGAAATGTTTTGAGAAATATGGGAGGGCAAATTTTGGGGTACAACAGTTGCCCCTGTTCAATCTTCTTAGACCTGAGGATGCAGATTGACTGACGTGCCTTTCGTAATCCGAAGGTGGAAAATGATTGAACACTAGAGTGCCCAGAAATTTGCGCTCACATAGTAGTGTGATGGTGGGGAATGGGCTTATAGATGCCATTTAGAGATTGATGGATAAGATGATGGGCTTATAGATGCCATGCTAAGATGTGATGGATAGGTGGATGGGCTTACAGATGCCATCTGGATGTTGATCGCATAAGAGATTCCTTAGCGAGAACTTGCGTACCTGCAAAAGAGAGTGATTACCTGACCTGTTACAGGAGCTGGTCTTCAGATTCTTTGTACGGATGTGTCCTGACTGGTTACAGGAGCTGGATCTGGATCTTCAAAAGGTGATGAATGAACCAAGGATGGTTACTACCTCAACAGGAACGGTGAGAGAACCTTGAGCGACTACAACCTCAATAGCAATCATTGAGAGAATCTTGGATAACTTCAACTTCGACAGCAATCGTTGAGCGAAACTTGGGATTACCACCTCCGCAGGATCGGGGAGAGAACCACAGGCGACTACAACCTCAACAGCAATCATTGAGAGAATCTTGGATAACTTCACTTCAACAACAATCGTTGAGTGAAATCTGGGATTACCACCTCCGCAGTATCGGGGAGAGAACCATAGGCGACTACAACCTCAATAGCAATCATTGAGAGAATCTTGGATAACTTCACTTCAACAGCAATCATTGAGCGAAATCTGGGATTACCACCTCCGCAGTATCGGGGAGAGAACCATAGGCGACTACAACCTCAATAGCAATCATTGAGAGAATCTTGGATAACTTCACTTCAACAGCAATCATTGAGCGAAATCTGGGATTACCACCTCCGCAGTATCGGGGAGAGAACCATAGGCGACTACAACCTCAATAGCAATCATTGAGAGAATCTTGGATAACTTCACTTCAACAGCAATCGTTGAGCGAAATCTGGGATTACCACCTCCGCAGGATCGGGGAGAGAACCATATGCGACTACAACCTCAATAGCAATCATTGAGAGAATCTTGGATAACTTCACTTCAACAGCAATCGTTGAGCGAAATCTGGGATTACCACCTCCGCAGGATCGGGGAGAGAACCATGGGCGACTACAACCTCAATAGCAATCATTGAGAGAATCTGGGGTAACTTCCACTGAGCCTTTATCAGAAAAATCTGTTTGGGGTCGATTTAGCTGGACTAGAGAAGGCCTTGGACTGGATAAGAAATCTTTGGAGTCGATTTAACTGAACCGGTCTAGGTCTTGAAATGTCTTCAACTGGATAAGAAACAGGGAGATCTTGGATCGATCTGACTGAACCAGAGAAGGCCTTTGACTGGATAAGAAATCTTTGGAGTCGATTTAACTGAACCGGTCTAGGTCTTGAAATATAGTCGAGAACTTAACTGAATCTTTTTCTGAAAGGTAAAGGTCAGTCATATGCAATGCATGATATGGATCAAGCAATGATGTTCTCAACATAAATGAGATTTGTAAGATATGATGCGTACATGCATGCTATAATGATGTATGTGATGTTTATGTATGTTTTCGTCTAGGAAAGTAAATCCTTGACGGGTGCCGGGAAGTCACTCCCGGGCTGATGTTGAAGAATAAGCTTTTACTTCCGCTGGGGATGATAGTTGCAAGAATACCGGTAGGAGAAGATAACTCCGTTGGGGAATAAACTTGGCGAATGGAATATTCTGCGGGGAGAAAAGTACTCTGACGATCTTGCTGGGGAGCAATACTCTGTGGGGAGAGAGGTACTTTGTTGAGTTGTTGATAATAACTTGCAGGGGATACCCTTGTTGTGTTGGAAGTGTTGATAGACTTTGCTGGGGATGAGAAGGCTTCGTCGAGGACGATCTTTTCGTGGATTTTAGCTGAGGATAACCCAGTTATATCCTGGTAAGGAAATAACTCTTTGAATAAAGCCGGGAGACGCGTTCGTGTTTGGCGAGGACAAGCTTCCAGAATCTACTGGGGATAAGCTTACTGTTTGGGAAGATGAATTCCAACTTTCCTGGGGAACCTGGCTTAGACTCTCCTGGGGAAGTCTTGAAATGTATCGGAAGTAACTCCATTGAATGTTTGATATACCTCCGGGGAACAATCTTTAGGTCAAGACTGTCGGGGATGCTTGTTAAGAATATCTGTATACTGTTGGGAAATGTTGAGATCTGCTGGAGGATACCCAACTTCCTTAAGGTTGATAACAGCTTCGCTTGAGGAGAGTGTATTGACTTGGTGGCTTACTCTCTGGGGAATTAAGATATACTGGTTATGTTTTTCAGCTGAACGTCCCTTATATCTTGTGTACAGAGCAATTAGATCGCTTAGACAACTCATTATTGCCCCTGTTTCTGATGTGGGAGAGGAAGATACCTGTGGAGGTGCTTGATGACTGCCGATTTGACAAATCTTCTTCTGGTAGGCAAGTGACGAGATGACAGGACATAGTCGTACGCTCTGATCCCTAATTTTTGCCTGGACCGCCCTTTCAGGTTTTCAGTCCACCGGGATACCCATTTTTGCCCAAGCCGCCTTTTCAGGTTTTCGACTTGCCGGGTGTACAGATTTTTCATTTTCATCCCTTATTTTGCCCGAACCCTTTTGGTTCGCCGGGAAGCCCTTATTTTTTCCTAGGTGTGTCAACCTAGCGGGTCTCTGATTGTGCGTAGTATTTTTTCGACTATGTCTATACTCTCAGGATGTAGGGAGGTGCCCCTGTCAGTAGCATTGTGTAGCCATATTACCAGAAGATGTCTGATCGTACAAGATTTGTTGTTGGAATTCTTGTCCAATGCCCCAAGTGACTTAGGCGGAGATTTTCCCCTGGTTATCTTGGCATTTTGAGAGATTCTCCAAATCTTGACTGAATTGCCCCAGATGATGGACAATAATCACGTCTGCCCCTTGATTGGAAGTGCTTTTGTTCACTAGGTATTCATCGTGCGAATTTTCCTGCTGTTCAAACAAATAGTTATATGCAAACAATGTTATATCAAAAATGCAAAGCTTATGTCTGTCTTGAAGATTTTGAAAATGCATTCTTTTTCCTAAAACAAGTGAATGTTTGTAAAACGTGATGTCAACTCCGTATTTACCGTAGGCCTTAAGGAGTCAGGATACCTTTCGTAACAGTATGCTTTCGAACTAACCCATGCTTCAGCTAGGACTTTTAAGGGTTGTAACGTGGCCTGGTTCACGGTTTAAGAAACAAAGGATAAAGGCTCAAATTTTATTTGTACCCACCCGTTCTTCGTGATGTTCTTCAAACCTAAACTCAGCTAATCGTGCGTTAGACCTTGTTTGAGTCTTTATCCTGATATTCTGGTGATGGTTCGGATGTTGACAGTTTATTTTGAATAGGCAGTCATTTCTTTTTTTTTGTTGAGGGTTTGTAGGACCTCTTTCTTTTTGATTTCGTTATCCCTATTTTTTTTTGCCTGAACTGTTTCTTTTTGTGTTTACAGTCAGCGGGATGCCCCAGTTTTGTGAGTCTCCTTCATAGGTTTTGACTTATTGGGCTTTAGTTTTTTTTTTGTTTTGGTAATGACTGCCTGTCTTTATGATTATTCGGAACCATCATTGTCTTTTGTTTTGTAAGGACCTCTTTGGTGCCATTCGTTATGCACTTGGATCAACTGAGAGAACTACCCTGCCCCAGGTTATGATTAAGGGTTTTAATTTTCGAAAAGAAAAACTCCTACTTCTTTGGCTCAAAGGGGTTGACGAGGGATTATCTTCCTTATTACTCCAGTGTTTAGGAATTGAAACAATGCCTGTACCTCATCAGCGGGGTCCGTTCAAAAGCATACTGTAGAGATCGTGGTATCGTTTTCGTCATCCTCCCTCAAGAGGCTTAGAATTGTTAACCGAGCGTTGAACATCACAAAAATATGAAAACAGTTTTAAGCATAGTAAACATAATTACTTCAAAACAGACACGTGTAATGCATTAATGAAATAACAAAGTTTGACATGAATAAAATGTTTGAACGATCAAAGAAAAATACAACTTGAACATTCGAATGAACAAAAGATATTCTCGATGACTTGGTGTAGGATCAGTGTTCAAACTTGACCTCCTTGGCGTCAATCAAATCCTGGATCTTGTTCTTCAAGGTCCAACAGTCGTCGGTGTCATGTCCGGGACTGTCAGAATGGTAGGCACATCTCGCACCCAGGTTGTATTTGGGAGAGGAAGTATCAGGATTTTGGGGAGGATCCTTTAGTGTGATCAGTTTCGCCTTCAGCAATTGTTGTAGTGCCTGAGACAAAGGCATGCTGATGTCAGTATACTTCCTATCTTGATACTTTATCCTACGCCTATTGCTCTTTCTTTGTTGAACAGGCGCGGGATCAGAGATCTGGATTGCCCCTACATCATGACGACCCTTTTTACCATGTATAGCATTGGACTCTTTCTTCCCACTGTGGGGCTTTTTCTGAGCATCAGCAGGTGCAGCTTCTTGAATCTTTCCTAATTTTATACCAGCTTCAATTCTCTCCCCAGTCAAGATCAGATCTGTGAACCCAACAGAAGAATTCCCAATCAGATGGTTGTAGAGTGGACCAGACAGGGTCCCCAAGAACAGGTCCACAAGTTCACGATCAGTCAGAGGTGGTTGCACCCTTCCAGCAAGGTCTCTCCACTTTTGGGCGTACTCCTTAAAACCTTCTCCTGATCCTAGCGACATACCTTGGAGTTGGGTACGTGTAGGAGAGAGGTCGGCATTGTACTGGTACTGCTTGTAGAATGCAGTGGCCAAGTCCTCCCAGCTGCGGATGTTGGCTCCATTCAGTTGATAGAACCAGTCGAGTTGAGTTCCCGACAGACTATCCTGAAAGAAGTGAATCCACAAATTCTTGTCAGCCGTGTAGGGCTGGATCCTCCTTGTGTAAGACCTGAGATGCAGCTTAGGACAGGAAGCCCCGTCATATTTTGCAAAAGCAGGTGCCTTGAACTTATGTGGGATTACCACCCCAGAAGACAGACCTAGATCTTCGAAGTCCAGGCCGGGCACTTTTTGTATCTACATAGCACTTAGTCGGTCTTCCAACTGTTTATACCTGTCCTCAGCTGGAGGGTATTGCTCTTCATTGAAGTCAGTCTCGTTGTCAGAGACCACAGGACTAGGAACCTCTCTCTCATGGGGGTTGTCCTTTCCAACAGATGGGGTAGTCTGCTCAACTTCATTTAGTGATCCATTCCCAGATTTGTGTCTCAGGTTGAACAACACTGTCCTCTTCTTCTTCCTCTTCGAGAGCAGAGTCTTCCAATCCTGTTGGCCCTGGGCTAGACTTTTAATCAACTCCTAGAACTGGGCATTCTAGGCCTGGAGGGCCTGGATGGATTGCTCGGTAGATGTTTCAGGATTCATGATGAGACTGCTGAAATAAACAGCAAAGAAGGTAAGCAACCTGTAGAGAAAGGGTACCTGTTATGCAATGATATGTATGATATGCATGCAATGTTTTCAAGGATCTCGCGGGGTAGACAAGAAAAATTGTTAGAATTTGCATTTTGTAGCTTGATGGAAGGCACTGCATATTGTTGAGAGTCCTTCTTCAAGAGTCAAGGCTCACCATATCAAGTGGGTCATAGCCCCTGACAACCTCGGCTAGAGGAAAATAAATCCCCTTTGCCCCTTGCTAGCTACTTTGATTCATCATGACCTGCATCACAAGCCCTTGAGATCCTTGAAATAGATTAGTCCTTATGCGAGATGTATGCAATGGTATGATGTTATGCTATGCATGGGGTAATGTAGGAAAATCCTATTATGAGTCCCAATTAAGGGCTGTAAACAAAACCTGCAAGAAACTCAAGTGTCAGATAACAAGCATGCAAATAGTCAAGTTGGAAGGCACACAAGTCACACAAGAGAAGCCCTTAGAGTTTAGGCCAACATGGGGTCTAGGTATTACCCTCTTTCAGTTTGTTGGTTAAGACCTGTCCTATCAGAAGTAACCGGGTTCTAGAGGATCCCAATATCACTGACTACCCTCAATCGGTCATAACTCCAGCATCGCAATCTTTTCTTGCAGCCAGAACCATCACGAGAGTTTAGCCTCAATGGGCGTAGCATACTGCTACTGTTTCTATTGGCCAAGTTGGGTCAATTTAGGGTTCTAAGGTCGGTTGGTGCTTAATGACTCCTCAGAAGACCCATATTCTCCTCGTTGCAACACAAGGGATATCGGTACAGACCAAGGTGCCACACCAACGTAGCCACTGCTTCACCCGTGTCGGTCTACGCCGGACAGGTCCCTCACAGCTTATGCTACCTAAAGGGTATTCCCCAGATCCGGGTTAGCATCTATGAAACTCTGATGCAATGCCCACAAATATAAAAGCAATCAAGACATACAATTGAAAACATAAGAGTGGTCTAATCCTAAGGTACACCTCACTTATTAAGTATCCCCAGCAGAGTCGCCAGTTCTGTGATCAGTGGATCCGGAACTGACTGTTTAACGCTGGTTCGCGAAATGTCGCGGTAAGCAAGAGTCGCCACCGTCTTTTATTTTCTCCAAATGGAAAGGACAAAAGCACAGAAAAATTCCTTATAGAGATTGCTCTCGGTTCGGGAGGTAGGTTATAGAAAGGGAAGGTGTTAGCACCCTTTCTATCCATGGTTCTCCATGGGCTCTTAGATACTTGCTCATTGTGTTTTCAAAAATGGTTTGTTTGCTTTTCAGCTGTGGGTTTTAAAAAGTCTCTTTGAAAATTTCAGTTCGACTCTTGTATCGGTCCTCAAGAGTGTTTGAAAAATTGCTTTCGAAAGCTTTTTGAAAAGGTGTCGGTGTGAAAAGTATTTTTTTTGATTTGTTTTGAAATTAGAGCAAGTATCTAGAGTCGTCTACCTACCCTAAGGAATTCGTCTGTGCAAATGTCCTTTAAAGTAGTGTCATCCCACCATTGAGAGGTAGGTAGCACCATCGTTGGAGGTGTTCGGGTCAATTCGAGGTTTGGGACATGATGATCACCAGAGCAATGGGAAGACACCTTAGAAGCTACCCTCATGCCAGGTTCCCGGATCATGAGGACTTACTAAGACATCCTCTACTCGACGATCACCTTTCGAGGCAAGGCAACAGTGAGGCGTACCCTAGGGGTGGTGTGTGATTTGTGTGTCAGATTTGGATATTTTATCTTGTCATGTTATAGGTGATCTACGCATTTGTTTTTATTTTTATCATTCATTCTTGCATGCCATTATTAACAGTTAAAAATTGCGAGAAATTAAAAGTTCTAAATTATTACAAAGGCGCGGGTCCACATCGCCAAAATTTCCAGGACCCGATTTGACAGAAAAATAAAGAAATAAAGTAAAAGTGCGAGAATTTAAAATGTCCGAGTTTTCAAGGCTTTGGGAGAATTACATTAATATTATAAGAAATAAAATAAAATGCGCGAATTGGAATTAAAATTGGAAGCGAGGGGCGTTGGACCCTTTTTAATGAAATTAAATTAAATGATTAAACTAATGAAATTAAAGAGAAAAAAGAAATTATTTTTTTTTTTTTGAGTTTTTGGTATTTATGTTTTTTATGTATTTTTATGAGAAAGATTAAATGAAATTAAAATATTAACCCTAATTCTAATTTTTTTTATTTATTAAGAAAAACATGTTAAAATTAAACCTAAAATTAATCTAATTATTTACATGCAATTTTGATTTATAAAAATAAATAATTAATTATTAGTGAAATTTATTTACAAAAAATATTAATTAAATAAATATATTTTGATTTTTATGACTTTTCTGTTTTTTACTATTTTTTATATTTTATGAAAATAAGTTAAATTAAAGGAATTAATTAAAAAAAGAAATAATTGAAATAAATAAAATAAGGAAAAGAAAGAAAATACAATACCTTGGGGGGTTTCTGTCCCCTTTTTAGAGGTGAATTGGAGTGGTTTGGCCATTTGTGTTCTGGCCTCATCATGCATAAGTTGTTCTACTTTGGCCATTTGGCTTTTGCCTTTTGGCCATTTGCGTTTTGACCTCAACGTTCCTTAATCTTCTCAGGATGTCTGTCTCGCCATGTATTGGTGTCATGCATAAGTTTTTCTACTTTGGCCATTTGGCTTTTGGCTTTTGGCCATTTGGCTTTTGGCCTCAACGTTCCTTAATGAACCTGGGATCCTGTCTAAATCTGCAGTTGAATCTCACGAACACATTAAATAAAATCATAAAATGCAAATAAAGCTAATATATGAAGAAATTTAATGTTTAGGCACAATATGGCATGTATGAATGATTATACCCTTTTGATCATGGAGATCAAATCAATCTTACCCTTACTGGAAAATCAGTGGCCTGAATGCTTTTATGCCTTACTGGAAAATTAGGATCATGGAGATCAAGCCAACCTTACCCTTACTGAAGAAGTAGTGAGGTGTTGGTTTGTAACTGTGATGACTTGTTTGTAGTGAGAGAGGGATTTGTAATAAGGATTTCAAGGTTTCAGAGTTCTTGAAAGAGTTTGATATTCTAACAGTGTTGTGGCAATGTTTTTTCTCTCTTTTCCTCCTCCTTTTCTCCTTTTTGGTTTGTGTGAAAAGAAGGTGATTATATAATGGAAATTAGGGTAAAGCAAATGGGCTTTGAATGTGCAATTGGGCCTCCAATATTCACTTGAATTCGTCACTTTCCAGGCTAAATCGAATGGACTTAAGTGCATTTTTTGAAGTTGAAATGTGAAAACAAAATGTATCCGATATCGAGAACTAACTCCTGTCCGAAAATCGACTCAATCGGATAAACGGTGAATTAGTTATGAATATTTGAAGTTTCAGCTCAAACAAACTTATTTTGGGCTCCAGTGTCGACTCTGACACGTTCTTCAATAAAAAACTGGTATTGATCGGAGCATAATCCAGTCTCGACTTTTGAAGCAAAGTTGTAGATCTACAAGTCAGGGACCTTGTGTAAAAATATGAGCCCAATCCGATAAAAATTGACCGAGTTATGAATTTTCGAAGTTTCGGCCCAGATGAAATAATATTCAGCATTCAGGATTTTCAGCGTGTCACGCACTCTGAGCAAAAAACGAAGGCCTTTTGAACACCGTTCGAACTCGATACCTCCTATGAAAATGTAGCCAACTCAATTTTTGAAATTTTGGCGCCGGAACCAGCTCGATACGATGAAAATCGACCAAGTTATGATTTTCTGAACATGACGCAAATAAACTTGTCACAAATTTTCTGTACGAAAATACTTGATAAATCCACATTTTTGAAGACCTTCTGATCGAAATTGGCTTCCAGCCGTGAGAGATGAAAACGTAGATAATGTCAAGACGGAATTTTGGCCACCGGAACGGGTTCAAAACGAGCCACGATCTTCAAGTTATGAATTTTTTAGCGCGTAAAAACTGCACTTTCAGCACACTTTTTTCACCATATTTCTTCGAGAAAACTCACACATTCGGATACCTTCTTTAAAGAATTGACTCTTGAGCCGAACCTGAATTTGAGAATATGTTATCAGAGATATCTTGGCGAAAGAACACCTGAATATAATGCGCCAGGTTGGACTTATGAATTTTCTTGAAATGTTTTGAGAAATATGGGAGGGCAAATTTTGGGGTACAACAATATCATTTTTGGATCGACTAACAAAGAAATGTGTGAGGAATTCTCATTGATGATGCAAGGAGAATTCGAGATGTCTATGATGGGAAAAATGAACTACTTTCTTGGACTACAAATCAAGCAACTAAAAGATGGAATCTTCATCAATCAATCTAAGTATTGCAAAGAATTATTGAAAAAGTTTGATATGGACAATTGTAAAGCAATGAATACTCCAATGGGCTCCGGTACATATGTTGATCAAGATGAATCCGGTACTCAAATTGATATTACAAAGTATAAAGGTATGATTGGTTCTCTATTGTACTTGACGGCAAGCCGTCTTGACATCATGTTTAGTGTTTGTCTTTGCGCTCGCTTTCAAGCAAATCCAAAGGAATCACACCTCATGGCAGTTAAAAGGATCATGAAGTATCTTAAAGGAACAATCAATGTCGGCCTATGGTATCCAAAAGGTAGTACTTGTACTTTAATTGGTTATTCTGACGCGGATTATGCAGGTTGTAAAACTGATCATAAAAGCACAAGTGGTACTTGTCACATTATTGGAAATGCATTAGTATCACGGGCTTGTAAAAAGCAAGCATGTGTTGCTCTTAGAACGGCCGAAGCAGAATACATAGCAGCAGGTAGTTGTTGTGCACAAATTCTTTGGCTCAAGCAACAACTCCGTGATTACGGACTTGATCTCGGATGCGTTCCTCTTCGATGCGACAATACAAGTGCTATCAATATTACAAAGAATACGGTCATGCATTCAAGAACCAAACATATAGATATTCGACATCATTTTCTCCGTGATCATGTACTTAAAGGAGATGTCGAAGTCACTTTTGTGGATACTCATAACCAACTCGCGGATATCTTCACTAAACCGCTTGCTCGAGAACCTTTCTTCAAAATCCAAAGAGAACTTGGTATTTTGGATGAAGGTGATATCTAATGTTTCTCTTAAGATACTCGTCTTAATTTTTATATGTATCTATTTCACTCTTTTTCCCCATCCTTTTTTATGTTAACAAAGGGGGAGAAGAGTATGCATGTATGTTGTTTTGTTTCAAAGAAATTGCAGGCCCAAATAAATGTCAAACTCTCTCCAAAATTCAAACAATCATGGACTTAGGGGGAGCATACAATTTAGGGGAAGCCTTGCATTTGCTCAACATGTTCGCTACACAAAACAACATGAACATTTCAAGAAATCATTTTCAAGACTTGGTTGTCATCATCAAAAAGGGGGAGAATGTAATTGCAAGCTTCTCAAGTCATATTTAAAGCATGTGTTTTGATGAAGACAACACGGACATCAAGTTTCAAAGGATGTGCAAAAAGCTTATCAACATCAAATTAAAGTCTTGAAGATTATTGAAGAATTATTAAAGAAATCATCAAATGTCAATATGGTATAAATAATTCTTAAAACCTTGAATATAGATGTTCACAATATGCATTCATCAACATATACATATTCCATAACTTTAACATCAAGAAAAACTTTGTTTGAAATATCTTTCAAAATGTATTTTTGAAAATAAACCTTTAGGAACCGGTTCCTCCCTAACAGGGAACCGGGTTCCAGCTTTTCTCAAAAAACATGTCCCTGGTTTTTGTACCAGGAACCGGGTTGTACCAATAGGGGAACCGGTTCCTGCATGATAAATTTGAATTCCAACTTATAACGTTCACTAAGAACCGGGTTCTATCAGTGTCGGAACCGGTTCCTAGCGAAACAATGTAGCTTTTACTTTGTTTTTTGAACATTTTTCAAGTGGTATCTTTTCATGAATGCATTGCAACTTTTCATATGAATTGGCATGAATGAAGAGGTTCTTACAACTTTATAAAATGCAGAATTTTTCAGATTTTCAAAAACAAGAACACAATAACATTTTCATATATCTTCAATGTTCAATACTTCAATTTTCAAATTAACAAATATACTTCTTCATTAACAATTTTCTTTTTTACTCACATTTGAATTTAAACTTTCATGTGTTCATAATTTTGTGAAACTTGCCATATACACTTTCATTATCATTTCAAGTTTCATACATACATTGTGAACATTTATATATATTGTTGAGAATTGTTTTTATCTTGAAGAAGAAGATCAATTGAAGATTGATAAAGCTCTCTATATACTTCAAAATTAATCATTGTATTACTTAAAGATTTTCCCTTACTATCCAGGATTGTTGGAAGTAAGTGTTGTGATTTGAAGAGGATTGTTCTTCATTCACATTAGTGTTTGTTTGGTCTTAAAGGTGTTAAGAACCTTTGATCACCCTATAGGTTAGATAGTAAGCATAGGCTGTACAATCATTCTAACTATAGTGAAATCTCTTTTGTGTTGGAAAGGGGACTGGAGTACTCTCGGATTGTGAGGGGAACCAGGATATATCACCGTGTTCTTTACTTTTCCGCATTTATCGCTTTCATCACCATAATCGAGAAAAGATAAAGATATAATCAAAACCTTCAAATACTTAACCAAAAATTACTACCAAGCATTCTCATAAAACCGAATAAATTTTATAAGACCTAATTCACCCCCCCCCCCCCTCTTAGGCACTTTGAGACTTACAGCTTTTCTCTTGCTAGACGAAGGGACCACTTTACTTCCTGATTTAGGGGGTCCATACATGATTTTCTTCTTGATTGTATTGGGAGGGGGTGTGATACTTGCTGTGATCGGTGGATCTGGAACTGACTGTTTAACGCTGGTTCGCGAAATGTCGCGGAAGCAAGAGTCGCCACCGTCTTTTATTTTCTCCAAATGGAAAGGACAAAAGCACAGAAAAATTCCTTAAAGAGATTGCTCTCGGTTCGGGAGGTAGGTTATAGGAAGGGAAGGTGTTAGCACCCTTTCTATCCATGGTTATCCATAGGCTCTTAGATACTTGCTCATTTGTGTTTTCAAAAATGGTTTGTTTGCTTTCCAACTGTGGGTTTTAAAAAGTTTCTTTGAAAATTTCAGTTCGACTCTTGTATCAGTCCTCAAGAGTGTTTGAAAAATTGCTTTCAAAATCTTTTTGAAAAGGTGTCGGTGTGAAAAGTATTTTTGAATTTGTTTTGAAATTTAGAGCAAGTATCTACGAGAACCTACCTACCCTAAGGAATTCGTCTGTGTAAATGTCCTTTAAAGTAGTGCCATCCCACCATTGAGAGGTAGGTAGCACCACCATTGGAGGTGTTCGGGTCAATTCGAGGTTCGGGACATGGTGATCACCAGAGCAATGGGAAGACACCTTAGAAGCTACCCTCATGCCAGGTTCCCGGATCATGAGGACTTACTAAGACATCCTCTACTCGACGATCACCTTTCGAGGCAAGGCAACAGTGAGGCGTACCCTAGGGGTGGTGTGTGCGATTCGTGTGTCGTTTTCATTTACATTTATCTTGTCATATTATTGGTGTTCTACGCTTGATTTTATTTTGTCCACACAGTCTTTCATGCTTTTGATTAACAGTTAAAAATATTTGCGGAAAAGTAAATTCTAAGCTATTACAAATGGCGCGGGTCCACATCGCCAAAATTAACCATGACCCGATTTGACGGAAAATAAAGAAATTAAAAGAATTAAAAGTGCGAGAAGTAATTACAAGGCTTCGGGAGAGATACATAATTATTTAAGCGAAATAAAATAAATATGCGAACGAATAAGAAATTAAGAACATGGGCGTTGGACCCTTTTGCAAAAATTAAAATTAATGAGGAATTAAAATTAAAATTAAAAGAAGGCAAGAATTTGTTTTTTGGTGTTTTTAATGTTTTAAGATTTAATAGAAAAAGAATGAATCAAAATACGACGCAAACCCTAATTCTAGTCATTTTAATTTATTGAGAAAACATTAGAATTTAACCTAAATTAACCCTAATTCTTATATACAATTTTAATTATGAAAATAAATAAAATAAATAATATTATTGTGAAAAAGAAAAATTAAAAAGAATAAAACATTTATTAAACCTAGTTCTATATTTTTTAGATTTTTGTCATGAAAGAAATTAAAGTTAAAACCCTATTTTAAACTAATTAATTTACATGCATTTATTTACAAGAAAATATTAAAATAAAAATATTTATTGTTTTTTTTTCTCTTTTCTGATTTTTTTGTGTATTTTTATGTTTATGAAAATAATTAATTTAATTAATAAAGCAAGAATTTAAAAGAAAGTATAAATAAAAAATAAAGGAGAAAGAAAATAAATTGGCAAACCTAGGGGGTTCAGACCCCAAATGGGAGGTTAAATCCAAGCAATTCTGGCCCACTGAGCATGGCCCTTTTGACTTTTTGCATGACACGTACATATGCGTTGACTAGGGTTTATGGTGCTCCCCAATCCATAGCCATTGATCTGATGAGCCTGGCCAGATGGACGTTGATCTTTGAGAGTGTATGATGCGCTTCACTTTTGAAACTACACATGAACATGTTTTGCAAAATAATATGGAAATAAACGTAGACCTGGGGCTCGAACCCAGGTCATGCACTTCACCAGCCAACGCGCTTGCCAACCGTGCCAATTTGCTTATCTGTATATTAAATAATCCAAGAACAATATAATAAGAAAGTAACGGTTAGTGGTGGTTAGCGCGCGAAATTTAAACAAGCCAGTCAGCGTGTGCCACAGACTCATCTTCTTCATCATCCCTGAAGTACAAAAACATTGAGCAACGGTTTTTTACGCGTTGTTTAAGGTCAGTTTTGAGAAAATAGCGAATAAGCCTAGGTCATTCATAAATTAGGCGCGATAGGGGCTTTTTCTTCGTCCAGACCTGCTGATTACAACCATGGTACTCTTGAAGGCCAATTTTTCTTGGTTTCAAAATCCCCAATTGGAGGTCCTGTAAACCCTAAGAATTGATAATGGCGAAATCGTGTATACAGCCCAAAAACACAATTAAATATAGGGGTTAGCTTCAGAATCAAATGACCAACATGAATCAATAATTAAATTTCACAAATAATGCATGGAATGGGATGTACGATTATGAAATTTATTTGATACAGTCTGCACTCGTGTTACCAATCCTTGAGGTTCTGATGAGTATTCTTGATTGGGAATCGTTCAGGGGACCTTGAGGAAGCTATTGAAACAAGTCTTGAGACCTGAATCGCCTTGCAAAGGTGTTTACAGTTTTGACTTTTTTGCAATTTTTTTCAAGTTTGATAATGGCTTTCTGGAGCAGCTGTGCGTGCCTTTGCATTAGGGTTATGATCCTGGCATATGTAGTAGTGAATTAGGTCAAAAAGAATCAATCAAATCCATTGCATTCATAGTTTTGAAGATTTGATTTTCAAGCTTTATTTTCCAAATATTTTCCATGTGCTTTTGTGCAAATCATGATCTAATCAGTCCAATTCTTTCCTTATTTGGCTAGGCACGAATTATTGAGTATCAAACATGCACAAAAAGATTTGTTAGGTTAAATTAAGTATTTTTCATATATTTAAATGATTTAAGTGAATTAATATAAATAAAAATTCAAATAAATAAATAAAAAATGAAGAAATACTTCCCTTTGGGCCAAGTGGTCGTGCACATGTCATGGATGATGAATTATGGAAGAAAAATGGGCCCATTAGCAATTTTAGGTCATTTGAATCAATGTTGACTTTTCACAATATCCAAAAATTTCCCAACTTCCACAAGGCATAACTTGCTCAATTTTTAAGCTTTTCTCATGTTCTTGGACATTTTGGAAAGATCTTTGAGTTCTCTAACCAATGTATTTGGTCCCATGTCATTTGGATTTACCAATCTCAAGTTATGTCCTTTGACTTAAAGTCCCTTTTTGTTGACTTTTGAAAATGACCTATAATGTTGAAATTGATAACTTTTTGTGAGAGCATTTTTTGGACTTGAAGTATGAAGATGAGTTGTAGGAAATGTCTTTCTCTTCAAAATGAGCTTTGGATGGAATTTTTCTGATAATCCATGTGAAAGTTATGCCTTGGTCAATTTCAGTTGACTTTTTCAGCTGTCCAAATAAGGAAACTTTTGCATTTTGATGACTTCTGAGCCAAATTTTGAGAATCATGATCAAGCATTGATCAAATGGTGTTTGTGGCTTCAAAATGATATGTTGACCAAAAATTTGAACTTTTGACTGTCAAATGACCATTTTGCCCCTACAGTTGACTGTAGTGCAATTAGGTTTTTTGACTGTGCAATTTTGAGCTGAATGCCTTGAAACTTGATATGAGGATGCTTGACCATATTTGTAGGCATATGAGACTTGATTGGGCCTTTGAAAACTTCATTTTCTTGATCAGAGCACAAACCCTAGTTTTGACTGTATAGGAGACCTTTTGCACTGTGCAACCCTTGGGGAATCTTGAGACTTGATTTGGCAATTTCCTGAAGAATATGGGAGGGCAAATTTTGGGGTACAACAGTTGCCCCTGTTCAATCTTCTTAGACCTGAGGATGCAGATTGGCGGACGTGCCTTTCGTAATCCGAGGGTAGAAGATGATTGAACACTAGAGTGCCCAGAAATTTGCGCTCACATAGTAGCGGTGATGATGGAATGGCTTACAGATGCCATTTGGGGATTGATGAATAGGGTGATGGGCTTATAGATGCCATCTGGATGTTGATCGCATAAGAGATTCCTTAGCGAGAACCTGCATATCTGCAAAAGAAAAATGAGTACCTGACACGTTGCAGGAGTTGGTTTTCAGATGCTTGGTATAGATGTGTCCTGACTGGTTACAGGAGCTGAATCTGGAGCTTCACAAGGTGATGAATGAACCAGGGATGGTTATTACCTTAGCATGAACGGTAAGAGAACCTTGGGCGACTTTAACTTCAACAACGCTCGTTGAGATAATCTTTAGTGGGAATTACCGTCTTCGTAGTATCGGGAAGAGAATCATAGACAATTATAATCTGAAAGGAATTATCACCTCACTCACCGTCGGAGAGGGACCATCTGAAAAGGACTTACCACCTCACTCACCGTCGGAGAGGGAACCATAGGAGACTATCACCTCACTCACCGTCGGAGAGGGAAACATCTGAAAAGGACTTACCACCTCACTCACCGTCGGAGAGGGAACCATAGGAGACTATCACCTCACTCGCCATCGGAGAGGGAAACATCTGAAAAGGACTTACCACCTCACTCACCGTCGGAGAGGGAACCATAGGAGACTATCACCTCACTCACCGTCGGAGAGGGAAACATCTGAAAAGGACTTACCACCTCACTCACCGTCGGAGAGGGAACCATAGGAGACTATCACCTCACTCGCGTCGGAGAGGGAAACACCTGAAAAGGACTTACCACCTCACTCACCATCGGAGAGGGAACCATAGGAGACTATCACCTCACTCACCGTCGGAGAGGGAACCATCTGAAAAGGACTTACCACCTCACTCACCGTCGGAGAGGGAACCATAGGAGACTATCACCTCACTCACCATCGGAGAGGGAAACATCTGAAAAGGACTTACCACCTCACTCACCGTCGGAGAGGGAACCATAGGAGACTATCACCTCACTCACCGTCGGAGAGGGAAACATCTGAAAAGGACTTACCACCTCACTCATCGTCGGAGAGGGAACCATAGGAGACTATCACCTCACTCACCGTCAGAGAGGGAAACATCTGAAAAGGACTTACCACCTCACTCACCGTCGGAGAGGGAACCATAGGAGACTATCACCTCACTCACCGTCGGAGAGGGAACCATCTGAAAAGGTCTTACCACCTCACTCACCGTCGGAGAGGGAACCATAGGAGATTATCACCTCACTCACCGTCGGAGAGGGAAACATCTGAAAAGGATGATGGCCTCACTCACCGTCGGAGAGGGAACCATCTGGGATAACTTCTACTGAGTCTTCATCAGAAAAATCTGTTGGGAGTCGATTTAGCTGGACTTGAGAAGGCCTGGGAATGGATAAGAAATCTTTGGCATTGATTAACTGAACCGGTCTAGGTCTTGAAATATGATTGAGAATTTCAACTGCATCTTTCCTGAAAGGTAAAGGTCAGTCATATGCAATGCATGATATGGATCAAGCAATGATGTTCTCAACATAAATGAGATTTGTATGATATAATGCGTCTATGCATGCTATAATGATGTATGTGATATTTTATGAATGTATGTTTTCGTCTAGGAAAGTAAATCCTTGACGGGTGCTGGGAAGTCATATCCTGGGCTGATGTTGAAGAATAGATTTTGCTTCCGCCGGGGCTGATAACTGCAAGGATACCGGTAGGAGAAGATGATTCTGTTGAGGAATAAACTTAGCAACTGGAAGATTCTGCGGGGAGAAAAGATACTCTAGCGACCATGCTGGGAAGCAATACTCTGTGGGAAGAGAGATGCCTTGCTGAGTGTTGATAATAATTTGCTGGGGATACCCTTGTTGTTGGAAGTGTTGATGGACTTCGCTGGGGTAAGAAGACTTCGTCGAGGACGCTCTTTCTGTGGCTTTTGGCTGAGGATAACCCAGTTATATCCTATTAAGGAAATAACTCTTTAAATAAAGCCGGACGACGCGTTCGTGCTCTGCTAGGGGATAAGCTTCCAGAATATACTGGGGATAAGCTTACTGCTTGGGGAGATAGATTCCAACCTTCCTGGGGAACTGGATTGGACTTTCTTGGGGAAGTTTTGAACTATGTCGGGGAAGCGATTCCTTTGAATGTTGGTCTGCCGCCGGGGAACAATCTTTAGACCAAGACTGCCGGGGATGCTTGTTAAGAATATATGCATACTGCTGGGGAATGTTGGGATCTGCTGGCGGATACCCAACTTCCTTGAGATTTGATAATTTTGCTTGGAGAATAATGCACTGTTTTGCTGAACCACTCTCTGGGGAATTAAGATGTATTGGTCACATTCTTTGGCTGAACCTACCTTGGTGCCTTGGAGGATAGAACAATTGGATTGTTTAGACAACTCTTTTATTGCCCCTGTTTCTAGTGTCACCTGCAATTAACTCCTTTGTTTCGTATGCAAATATTTATGAGTTAGCAGATTATTGTCAATGCATATATCACAAATTGAACCTTGGACGTTCTTCGCAAAACAAAACAGAAAAAAGAAAAAAAACAGTGGGCACGTTTAACTGAAGATATATTTGTATTGATTTTGAATGGCCTGTGAATAGGCATTTTGTGTACAAGAGGCTGACGTCCTAGTAAGAGGAACGCCGCCGAACAAGAGAGTTTATACAAATTTTGTACAAAAGAAAAGAAAACAGCTGTGTGAAATGAATGATCCCACTGGGTTTCAACTCTGCTATTGCCTTTATAACTCCGAGCGTCTCATCACTTGATGACCTTGGTTGAAGGTGAAGCTGACTGATCGATGCCGTCTGAACTTGATATAGATACCGGATTCTGGATGCAAAGTGATCAATGAGACATAGTATTACGCTTTTATCCCTAATTTTTGCCTGGACCGCCCTTTCGGGTTTTCAGTCCACCGGGATACCCATTTTTGCCCAAGCCGCCTTTTCAGGTTTTCGACTTGCCGGGTGTACAGATTTTTTCATTTCATCCCTTCATTTTGCCCGAACCCTTTTGGTTCGACGGGAAGCCCTAATTTTTGCCTAGGCATGTCAGCCTAGCGGGTCTTTTTTATGCGTAGTATCTTTTTACTATGTCTGCGTTGGCGGGGTGAGGAAGGTCGTCACCATCCATATTGGTTAATATCATTGCTCCTCCTGAGAACACATGCTTAACCACAAATGGCCCTTCGTACGTAGGGGTCCATTTACCCCTTGGATCACTCTGAGGAAGGATGATTCGCTTGATTACCAGATCCCCAACTTGATATTCCTGTGGTCTGACCTTTTTGTTAAATGCCCTGATCATCCGTTTCTGATACGTCTGACCATGACAGATAGCAGCAAGTCTTTTTTCATCAATGAGGTTGAGCTGATCAAGTCGTGTCTGGATCCAATCATCCTCGTTCAGGTTTGCATCTTTCATTATCCGGAGAGAGGGTATTTGTACTTCAATCGGCAAGACTGCCTCCATACCATAAACCAGAGAGAAAGGAGTTGCCCCGGTTGACGTCCTAGCTGAGGTACGGTACCCATGTAGAGCGAACGGTAACATCTCGTGCCAATCTTTATAGGTCAATGTCATTTTCTGCACGATTTTCTTGATATTCTTATTTGCTGCTTCTACAGCCCCATTCATCTTTGGTCTGTAAGGAGAAGAATTATGGTGCTGTATCTTGAACTGTTCGCAGAGCTCAGCAATCATCTTATTTTTCAGATTGGTACCGTTGTCTGTGATAATCCGCTCAGGGACGCCGTACCGACAGATCAGGTTGTGCCGAATGAACCGTGCCACAACAGTCTTGGTTACCGTAGCATAGGAAGCTGCTTCGACCCACTTCGTAAAGTAATCAATCGCCACCAGGATGAAGCGATGTCCATTAGATGCCGTAGGTTTAATCTCACCAATCATGTCTATGCCCCACATTGCAAACGGCCAAGGCGCAGTCAGAACATTCAGGGGAACTGGAGGAACATGCACCTTATCTGCGTAAATCTGGCACTTATGGCATGTCCTGGAATGTTGGTAACAGTCAGCTTCCATTGTGGACCAGTAATATCCTGCCCGTAGTATCTTCTTAGCCATAGTGTGTCCACTGGAGTGTGTACCAAAGGTCCCTTCATGTAGCTCTTCCATGATTCTTTCTGCTTCAGTCTTATCCACACAACGCAGTAAGGTTGAATCATGGTTTCGCTTGTACAAGATGTCGTTGCTAAGGAAGAACTTTGCTGCAAACCTTCTCAGGAACTTCTTATCATTGACAGATGCACCTTCAGGGTATTTCTGAGTTTCCAAATATCTCTTCACCTCATGGTACCAAGGCTTCTCAGTTACCAATTCAGTTTCGAGATCGCAACAGTATGCCGGTTCGTCCCGTTTCCAGATGATGATCCGGGGAGCCTCATTGTCCCATTTGACTTTGAACATAGAAGACATTATAGCTAACGCGTCCGCTAACTGATTCTCTTCTCTTGGAAAGTGCTCAAAGGTTATCTCTGTGAAATGGGGGATCAGGGTCAACACACATTCTCTGTAAGGAATCAAGTTTGGATGTTTCGTATCCCACTCTCCTTTGATCTGATTGATCACAAGAGCGGAATCTCCGAAGACACTTAGAAATTTGATCCTTAGGTCGATCGCAGCTTGAAGACCCATGATGCACGCCTCATACTCCGCCATGTTGTTGGTACAGTTGAAACATAGCCGGGCAGTGAGTGGAGTATGAGTACCTTGAGGAGATATGATGATGGCGCCGATACCATTTCCCAAAGCATTGGAGGCTCCGTCAAAGTGCATAGACCATCGGGATCCTGGTTCAGGTCCTTCATCCGGTCCAGGTACTTCACAATCAGTCACAATCATGATGCTTTCATCCGGGAATTCAAAGTTCATTGACTGATAATCATCTACAGCTTGATGTGCCAGGTGGTCTGCCAATACACTTCCCTTGATGGCTTTCTGGGTTGTGTACTGAATGTCGTATTCCGTCAGGATCATTTGCCATCTTGCAATTCTCCCAGACAGAGCGGGCTTTTCGAATATGTACTTTATAGGATCCATTTTTGAGATCAACAAGGTAGTGTGAGTCAGCATATACTGTCTCAGCCGGCGAGCAGCCCATACCAAAGCACAACAAGTTTTCTCAAGCAGTGAGTATCGGGTCTCACAGTCGGTAAACTTTTTGCTAAGGTAATAAATGGCATGCTCTTTTCGGCCAGACTCGTCATGCTGCCCCAGCACACACCCCATTGAGTTGTCGAGCACTGTCAGGTATAGTATCAGAGGTCTCCCTTCAACCGGTGGCATAAGGATAGGTGGTTCTTGGAGATACTCTTTGATTTTGTCAAAAGCAGCCTGACATTCATCATTCCAACGTACTACCTGATCTTTCTTCAGCAGCTTGAAGATTGGCTCATAGGTAGCAGTCAGATGTGAGATGAAGCGAGCAATGTAATTCAGGCGTCCTAAAAAGCCTCTGACCTCCTTCTCTGTCTTAGGAACTGGCATCTCTTGAATAGCTTTGACCTTGGCAGGGTCCACTTGAATTCCCTTGTCACTTACCACAAAGCCTAGCAACTTCCCAGATCTTACCCCGACGGTGCACTTGTTCGGGTTCAATCTCAGTTTGTATAGTTTCAACCGGTCAAACAGCTTTTGCAGATGATCTAGGTGCTCTTCCTCAGTCTGGGACCTTGCGATCATGTCGTCAACATACACTTCTATCTCATGATGGATCATATCATGAAATAAAGCAACCATGGCACGTTGGTAGGTTGCCCCAACGTTCTTCAACCCGAATGGCATGACCTTGTAACAGAAGGTGCCCCACTGAGTAACAAATGTAGTCTTTTCCATGTCTTCAGGTGCTATCTTAATCTGATTGTAACCTGAAAAGCCATCCATGAAAGAGAATACCTTGTGCTGAGCTGTATTATCAACAAGGACATCAATGTGAGGTAAAGGGAAGTCATCCTTGGGGCTGGCCCTGTTCAGATCCATGTAGTCGACACACATTCTGACCTTACCGTCCTTCTTAGGTAACAGCACCACATTAGCAACCCACTGCGGGTAAGAAGTCACTGCAAGAAACCCGGCATCAAACTGTTTCATAACCTCGGCCTTAATCTTCTCAGACATCTCTGGACGCATCCGACGGACCTTTTGCTTAACTGGAGGGCAGTCTTCCCTAGTTGGCAAGTGATGGACCACAATATCGGTATCCAACCCGGGCATGTCTTCGTAGGACCAGGCAAAGATCTCCATATAATCATGCAGCATCTTGGTTAACCGTTGCTTCACGCTGAGCTCTAGGTTGGCACTAATCTTTACCTCTTTTCTGTCTGCCTCGGTACCCAGGTTTATTGTTTCTACTGGCTCTTCATGGGGTTGAATTGCCCTCTCTTCCTGAAGCAACCGTCTTGCAAGCTCGCCAGACACTTCGCAATCATCTTCACCTTCGTCTTCGGCTAAGTTGATCGGATTTTTGAAGTCATAATTGGCAGTAGCAGGGTTGTTATCAGTGAGATCCAGAGTGGATTGAAACCTGTATGAGTGAGTGTGTGTGTAAATACAGCTGTTTTGAGAAATATGTAAAGGAAAGAAAGACAGAAAAGGAGCATAAGATTTGCAATGCGAGAAAACGTCCAAGATTTTCATTCATGATATATGAAATGACAATTTATATGCCCTCACAAATGAAACCACGGTGCCTCGGGTAAGACACCGGGCTGTAGAGTTTATTGTTTATTACAAAATAACAAAACATAGGAATTCATTACTCAGTAACAAGAGAAACAGGGAGATTGTCTTTTGCGCTCCAATTGTTAGGTCCACCGTCGGTTGCCGGGTAAATCCAGCTATCAAACTCAGCTTCATCAACTTCCTCTTCATCCCCAATAGCATTCACTCCATGAGCGGGCAGGGGAGCTGTCACTACATTAGGCTTTTCAGATGCCTCGAACTGTACCTCCTTGGCGTCAATAAGGTCCTGCAGCTTGTTCCTTAACGCCCAACAGTCATCGGTAGAGTGCCCCGGGCTATCTGAATGGTAAGCACAACGAGCGTTCGGGTTGTACTTAGGAGATGCAGTATTGGGGACCTTCGGAGCCTCCCTGACAGTCACCAAATTGGTGGATAGCAACTGTGGCAGGATCTGCGATAGGGTCATGCTTAACCGGGTAAACTCCCTCCGGGGTCTTTCAGTCCTTTGAGGATTGGTCGGCCGAGGAGCGGCAGCAGGCTTAGCGATCATTACCGCACTGACAGATTGGCGGCGCTCAGGTCTCTCTGATTTCCGGGAACCATATACGGCGCTAGACTCCTTCTTGAATGGCTTCTTTTCCGAACTAGATGATGCACCCTTCGCAATCTTCCCAGACTTCAGCCCAGCCTCAATTCTCTCTCCAGTCAGAATCAAATCAGTGAACCCAGCAGAAGAATTCCCGATCAGATGGTTGAAAAACGGCCCAGATAAGGTCCCCAAGAACATGTCTACCAACTCTCGATCAGTCAACGGAGGCTGCACCCTGCCAGCCAGGTCTCTCCACTTCTGAGCGTACTCCTTAAAACCTTCGCTTGCACCTAACGACATACCCTGGAGTTGGGTACGTGTGGGGGCAAGGTCGGCATTATATTGATACTGCTTATAGAAAGCAGTAGCCAACTCCTCCCAGTTACGAACCTTGGTCCCATCCAGCTGATAGAACCATTCGAGATGAGTCCCTGAAAGACTCTCCTGGAAGAAGTGGATCCATAAATTCTTATCCGCAGAGTACGGCTAAATTTTCCGAACATAGGACCTTAGATGCAGCTTGGGACAAGACGCCCCGTCATACTTAGAGAAGGATGGTGCTTTGAACTTGTGAGGGATAATCACACCAGTTGACAAACCCAGATCTCCAAAATCCAGCCCCGGTACCTGTTGAATCTCCATAGCCTTCAACCTATCCTCCAGTTGCTTGTATTTGTCGTCTACAGGAGGGTACTGCTCTTCATCAAAATCAGTCTCGTTGTCGGAGACTACCGGACTAGGAACCCTTGCTTCTGCCTGAGGACTACTCTTGTCAACAGAAGAACCAGCCTCTTCCTGCTGCAGAGCATTACCAAACCTTCGGCCCGAGTTAAACATAACAGTTCTTCTCTTCTTCTTCTTCTCCTTCTTCAGGAGCATAGCCTTCAGCTCTTCTTGGCCCTGAGCCAGACCCTTGATTAATTCCTGGAATTGTGCATTCTGCGCCTGAAGAGCCTTGATGGAGGTCTCAGTTGATGAAGAGACAGTATTCATGATGCTGAAATAAACAGCGAAGAACTGTAAGCAACCTGAAAAGGGAAAAACCTGCTATGCACATGATGAATGAGATGTGTTTATGCAATGCATTCAAGGGTTCGAAAGTTCAAATTTGTTGTAGACAAAAAGGAACACCCGTTATCATTAAAGAAATCATTGTTTAATACATAAAAGCCTTATGGGCAAAAGTGCAAAAATCAAATCAATCCCAAAATATGCTACGCATCCTCTTTGGAGCTATGTAAGTGTTGAGATTCCTCTCCTCATGCAACAGACGGGTGAGCTCCAAGACCTTCTTTTCACTGGCATGTAGACTAGTTTCAAGAGAATTCCGTTCTTCCTTAAGCTGGATCCAGCTCTTCTGCATTTCTTCCCAGGATGTGGGCATATCAGGGTGCTGAATAGTGTAGGACACTTCTCCTTCCAAGACTGGCTCTTTGGTTACTGGGAGCATATGAGGATAAGGCATCACTAACTTCTGGGAGCGGGCGCGTACCCACTTGAGATAAGGTTCCAACGGGATGGAATTCCTGTGCCCCAGTGTCTTGCTGTCTATCCTACTGGGCATCCTCCAAGCTTTGATAAATCTCTGGCGAAGTCCTTGAGTATCATTGTCGAAGTCAAATACTATGTCAGGAATTAACATGTCATGAGGGCCATCCCTCCGAGCATAACCAAACTGTCTCCAAGCCAGGCATGGGCTGTAAGTAATACCTCCTCTGATTCCAAGTAAAGGAACATTAGGGTACTCCCCGCAACGATCAATGATAGTGACATCTTCTCTGGACCTAGGGCACCAATGTATATCTGCATGTGTGAGAGTCATCAACCGTTGTGACCATCTCAAACCCCGCTCATTCTTCAGGACTGATTGTGGAAGGTGCGAAATAAACCACCTTCCCAGGAGAGGAGTGCAACACATAAGGACACCTCTTTTTCTCATGGTTCGAGTGTAACATGAGTGAAGGATGTCCCCCAGCAACGTAGGTATAGGATTCCTGGACATAAAGATCTGAACAGCACTGATATCAATAAGCTGATCTGGGTTAGGGAACAACACCAAACCATAGACAAGGAGGGCCACAACCTCTTCAAAAGCTTGCAAGTCAAGGGAGTTCCAACATTCAAGGGCCTTTTCAAACAGAAACCTGGCTAAGAACCCTTTGATACCACCTCTAACTTCCCAATGTCCCTTGAGGTCAGATGACTGTAGGTGCAAGGCTTTAGCAATCTCTTCCAGCTTAGGTTCCTTTTCTGTACCGTTGAAGGGTAGCTGATCGAGGATAGGGATCTTCAGGAGCCGGGAGAACTCCTCCAATGTAGGTACCAACTGATAGTCCAAGAAGGTGAAACAGTGATGCAGAGGGTCAAAGAACTGGAACAGGACCTTAATCATATCTTCCTCAATGTTGGTGTTGACCAAGCTGATGAGGCTTCCATGTCTTTCACTGAATGAAGAGTTCTCGGGAATCCTGGATATAAGCTCCTTAAGCTGAGGAGGGATCCTTACAAGACTGACTTGAATTGTCTTTCTACGAACAGTTTCCATGTCCTACAAAACAAGAACAAAGATGAAAATTCGAACCCCTGAAATGGTTAGTCAATGCATATGATGCTGGATGATGTCATGATGCTATGATTAAACACACCACAGATATTTACAAAGACAAACATGTAAGGCACACAAGGCACACAAGACAAGCCCTTAAGGTTTAAGGCCAGCATGGGGTCTGGGTAGTACCCTCTTGAAGTTGGTGGGTTCAACCTGTCCTAATCAAAGTAACCGGGTTCTAAGGTTCCCAATATCACGGGATTGCTTTCATTGTTCATCGTTTCGATTTAGCCACTGAACTGGCAACCGAAATATTCCAGGAAAGCAACCCTCAATAGAGTGTAGTATCGAGTATCAACCAACCTCGGACTGCACCAAAGTCAGTTATCTCACTACCCTAAAGAGGCCAAGATAGTTCAATTAAGGTTCCTAAGGTCTGTTGATGCTTCATGACACCACGCGGAGGCCCCGTACTCTCCTTGACTAAACTCAAGGGTTACCGGTACACACCAAAGTGCCACATCAACGTAGCAGACTGTTTCAACCATGTCGGTATACCCCGCACAGTTCCCTCACAGCCTTGTTGCTACTTTCTAAGAAAGGTATCCCCCAGATCCGGGTTAGGATCTATAGAACTCCCAAGCAACCCACAATTTAAAGCACACAAGGAAAACAATTGAAAACATAGTTATGAGCTAGCCCTAAGGTACACCCCACTTTAATTTTTTTTCTCCCCAGCAGAGTCGCCAGTTCTGTGATCGGTGGATCTGGAACTGACTGTTTAACGCTGGTTCGCGAAATGTCGCGGAAGCAAGAGTCGCCACCGTCTTTTATTTTCTCCAAATGGAAAGGACAAAAGCACAGAAAAATTCCTTAAAGAGATTGCTCTCGGTTCGGGAGGTAGGTTATAGGAAGGGAAGGTGTTAGCACCCTTTCTATCCATGGTTATCCATAGGCTCTTAGATACTTGCTCATTTGTGTTTTCAAAAATGGTTTGTTTGCTTTCCAACTGTGGGTTTTAAAAAGTTTCTTTGAAAATTTCAGTTCGACTCTTGTATCAGTCCTCAAGAGTGTTTGAAAAATTGCTTTCGAAAGCTTTTTGAAAAGGTGTCGGTGTGAAAAGTATTTTTGAATTTGTTTTGAAATTTAGAGCAAGTATCTACGAGAACCTACCTACCCTAAGGAATTCGTCTGTGTAAATGTCCTTTAAAGTAGTGCCATCCCACCATTGAGAGGTAGGTAGCACCACCATTGGAGGTGTTCGGGTCAATTCGAGGTTCGGGACATGGTGATCACCAGAGCAATGGGAAGACACCTTAGAAGCTACCCTCATGCCAGGTTCCCGGATCATGAGGACTTACTAAGACATCCTCTACTCGACGATCACCTTTCGAGGCAAGGCAACAGTGAGGCGTACCCTAGGGGTGGTGTGTGCGATTCGTGTGTCGTTTTCATTTGCATTTATCTTGTCATGTTATTGGTGTTCTACGCTTGATTTTATTTTGTCCACACAGTCTTTCATGCTTTTGATTAACAGTTAAAAATATTTGCGGAAAAGTAAATTCTAAGCTATTACAAATGGCGCGGGTCCACATCGCCAAAATTAACCAGGACCCGATTTGACGGAAAATAAAGAAATTAAAAGAATTAAAAGTGCGAGAAGTAATTACAAGGCTTCGGGAGAGATACATAATTATTTAAGCGAAATAAAATAAATATGCGAACGAATAAGAAATTAAGAACATGGGCGTTGGACCCTTTTGCAAAAATTAAAATTAATGAGGAATTAAAATTAAAATTAAAAGAAGGCAAGAATTTGTTTTTTGGTGTTTTTAATGTTTTAAGATTTAATAGAAAAAGAATTAATCAAAATACGACGCAAACCCTAATTCTAGTCATTTTAATTTATTGAGAAAACATTAGAATTTAACCTAAATTAACCCTAATTCTTATATACAATTTTAATTATGAAAATAAATAAAATAAATAATATTATTGTGAAAAAGAAAAATTAAAAAGAATAAAACATTTATTAAACCTAGTTCTATATTTTTTAGATTTTTGTCATGAAAGAAATTAAAGTTAAAACCCTATTTTAAACTAATTAATTTACATGCATTTATTTACAAGAAAATATTAAAATAAAAATATTTATTGTTTTTTTTTCTCTTTTCTGATTTTTTTGTGTATTTTTATGTTTATGAAAATAATTAATTTAATTAATAAAGCAAGAATTTAAAAGAAAGTATAAATAAAAAATAAAGGAGAAAGAAAATAAATTGGCAAACCTAGGGGGTTCAGACCCCAAATGGGAGGTTAAATCCAAGCAATTCTGGCCCACTGAGCATGGCCCTTTTGACTTTTTGCATGACACGTACATATGCGTTGACTAGGGTTTATGGTGCTCCCCAATCCATAGCCATTGATCAGATGAGCCTGGCCAGATGGACGTTGATCTTTGAGAGTGTATGATGCGCTTCACTTTTGAAACTACACATGAACATGTTTTGCAAAATAATATGGAAATAAACGTAGACCTGGGGCTCGAACCCAGGTCATGCACTTCACCAGCCAACGCGCTTGCCAACCGTGCCAATTTGCTTATCTGTATATTAAATAATCCAAGAACAATATAATAAGAAAGTAACGGTTAGTGGTGGTTAGCGCGCGAAATTTAAACAAGCCAGTCAGCGTGTGCCACGGACTCATCTTCTTCATCATCCCTGAAGTACAAAAACATTGAGCAACGGTTTTTTACGCGTTGTTTAAGGTCAGTTTTGAGAAAATAGCGAATAAGCCTAGGTCATTCATAAATTAGGCGTGATAGGGGCTTTTTCTTCGTCCAGACCTGCTGATTACAACCATGGTACTCTTGAAGGCCAATTTTTCTTGGTTTCAAAATCCCCAATTGGAGGTCCTGTAAACCCTAAGAATTGATAATGGCGAAATCGTGTATACAGCCCAAAAACACAATTAAATACAGGGGTTAGCTTCAGAATCAAATGACCAACATGAATCAATAATTAAATTTCACAAATAATGCATGGAATGGGATGTACGATTATGAAATTTATTTGATACAGTCTGCACTCGTGTTACCAATCCTTGAGGTTCTGATGAGTATTCTTGATTGGGAATCGTTCAGGGGACCTTGAGGAAGCTATTGAAACAAGTCTTGAGACCTGAATCGCCTTGCAAAGGTGTTTACAGTTTTGACTTTTTTGCAATTTTTTTCAAGTTTGATAATGGCTTTCTGGAGCAGTTGTGCGTGCCTTTGCATTAGGGTTATGATCCTGGCATATGTAGTAGTGAATTAGGTCAAAAAGAATCAATCAAATCCATTGCATTCATAGTTTTGAAGATTTGATTTTCAAGCTTTATTTTCCAAATATTTTCCATGTGCTTTTGTGCAAATCATGATCTAATCAGTCCAATTCTTTCCTTATTTGGCTAGGCACGAATTATTGAGTATCAAACATGCACAAAAAGATTTGTTAGGTTAAATTAAGTATTTTTCATATATTTAAATGATTTAAGTGAATTAATATAAATAAAAATTCAAATAAATAAATAAAAAATGAAGAAATACTTCCCTTTGGGCCAAGTGGTCGTGCACATGTCATGGATGATGAATTATGGAAGAAAAATGGGCCCATTAGCAATTTTAGGTCATTTGAATCAATGTTGACTTTTCACAATATCCAAACATTTCCCAACTTCCACAAGGCATAACTTGCTCAATTTTTAAGCTTTTCTCATGTTCTTGGACATTTTGGAAAGACCTTTGAGTCCTCTAACCAATGTCTTTGGTCCCATGTCATTTTGATTTACCAATCTCAAGTTATGGCCTTTGACTTAAAGTCCCTTTTTGTTGACTTTTGAAAATGACCTATAATGTTGAAATTGATAACTTTTTGTGAGAGCATTTTTTGGACTTGAAGTATGAAGATGAGTTGTAGGAAATGTCTTTCTCTTCAAAATGAGCTTTGGATAGAATTTTTCTGATAATCCATGTGAAAGTTATGCCTTGGTCAATTTCAGTTGACTTTTTCAACTGTCCAAATAAGGAAACTTTTGCATTTTGATGACTTCTGAGCCAAATTTTGAGAATCATGATCAAGCATTGATCAAATGGTGTTTGTGGCTTCAAAATGATATGTTGACCAAAAATTTGAACTTTTGACTGTCAAATGACCATTTTGCCCCTACAGTTGACTGTAGTGCAATTAGGTTTTTTGACTGTGCAATTTTGAGCTGAATGCCTTGAAACTTGATATGAGGATGCTTGACCATATTTGTAGGCATATGAGACTTGATTGGGCCTTTGAAAACTTCATTTTCTTGATCAGAGCACAAACCCTAGTTTTGACTGTATAGGAGACCTTTTGCACTGTGCAACCCTTGGGGAATCTTGAGACTTGATTTGGCAATTTCCTGAAGAATATGGGAGGGCAAATTTCGGGGTACAACACTTGCATCTTCCACTTTCTTGGACTTTAGCCTTATAGCAATACCAGGTACAACATTAGTGATGAGCTCATTGTCAGTAGCAGTAGAAGAGTTACCTTTGTCATCTTTAGATTTCTTAGCTGGTGATGATCTAGGTTTCTTGACCTTTTTCTCAAGTGGAGGGATCGTTGATAGAGGAGTAACATCTAGTACTCTGTCAAGAGAAAGATTTTCATTTACAGATTTTGAGGAAGAGGATGTGTGATGTTGAGACATGTTTGAGAATTTTTGAGCAAGGTGATTAAGAATGGTAAGGGTCCTTTTTCTGTGGAGGATAATGAAGAGTTTTTGAAAGTAGAGAGAAGAAATTTCGTAGCGTGTGGGAAACAAATTGAGGCAGTCTTGTAATGATTGCTTTCTAAATTTTATTTATTGGAAACACAAATAATGCAATATCACTTTAGTGATATTCCCACACACTTTTAATTGCTACAAACTCTCATATAGACATATCCCTAATTTTCCTCTTAAATTCTCAAATTGATTAGCATCCAAAGCGTTTGTGAAGATGTCAGCCAGTTGCAACTCAGTGGCTACATGTTCTAAAGCAACAATCTTTTCTTCAACAAGCTCTCTTATGAAGTGATGACGAATGTCAATATGCTTAGTCCTACTGTGTTGAATGGGATTCTTTGTAATGTTTATGGTGCTTAAATTGTCATAGAATAATGTCATGACATCTTGTTTGAAATTGTATTCTGATAACATTTGTTTCATCCAAACCAATTGAGAACAACAGCTTCTTGCCGCAATGTACTCAGCCTCAACAGTGGATATAAACACACAATTTTTCTTCTTGCTGAACCAAGATATGAGATTGTTTCCCAAAAAGAAGAATCCTCCTGATGTACTATTTCTATCATCAACACTTCCTTCCCAATCAGCATCACAAAAACCAGTTAAGGCATAATTTGATCCATGAGAGTACAACATACAATAATCACTTGTCCATTCACATATTTAAGAATTCTCTTCACATGGTTGGCATGGATAACTTTGGGATCAACTTGATATCTTTCACACACCCCTACAACAAAGGCAATGTATGGTCTTCTAGCTGTGAGATATAGAAGACTGCCTATCATGCTTCTGTAGAGACTTTGATCGATACTTACTCCTTTTTCATCTTTAGTCAGCTTCAGATGAGTCGGGGCAGGGGTTCTTTTGTGGCTGGCATTTTCTGTAACACCCAATTTCTACCCGACAGATAATAAGAAAATCAGAGTTCAACATAAATATGATGCTACATTTTCAACTAAAAATCAATCTTCATTTAATCGCATACAAAAAGATACATAACACTTAACTCGGATGAACCGATAACAATCTGATTTATTCTTCAAAATCAAACAACTTTTTATTGATAAGCAACATAATATACATACTCAACTTCAATTCACTTAACATCTTTTATTCAACTAAAACAACCTCAAGACAACAATTATTTCATGTAATCAACTTAAAAATTCAGCAACTGAAATAATAATCAACAACTAAACATGAAGCGTTCATCCCCCCGAGTGCTATGTATCAGAGCGACAACACCGACTCAAACTAATGAGGTAATAACTATCCTTCTTGATTACTTGCACGTTACCAACAGATGGCAACATTCAAACAAAAGGGGTGAGATATCAAACTATATAATTAGTCATATGATAAATAATATATTAAATCAGATCATATAAAATCACCACTTCACAATTTACAAACAACTTTAATCACAATAAAACATCAACACGACATAACTACTAAATTCACAACTTTTAGATAATACTTGTCACAACAAGTCAACAACATAAAACATCAACGAATCTATCTTCACCACAAATCAAGATGCAACATCAAATGAGACTCGATCACAATGCACATGCATGTGGTACCATCGGAGCAGAACTCCCAACTTAAAAATTGCCAATTAACAGAGGCATCAACAAGGCATAAGCCTTTTTCGCAGTTTGCCAATACAGGCCTTCACAAAATCCGCCAATACAAGCCATCACATAGTATGCAAATGTATGTGACTCAATGAATGCACCATCACATACTAACAATAATCATCATTCATCACAAGGCATAAACCCACATCACCATTATTACCAGTAAATAAAGGTAATTCATCATCATCTAAATCTCTACAACTTCACATTATCAACAAGAATTCACAGAGACAATCACAACAACACAACATCTCAACATTGGCCATAGGCCTACAACATAATATTGCCCATAAATAGAGGCAATTCAACAAAATTCATCATCATCTGCAATTTCATTTTTTCCAGCAAGGTATACAACACAATTCCATAAACCGGAACCATTCAACTTAATTCGACTTCACCTGCAAATCAACTTTATTCTACATAATTCTAACAAAACAAACCAACTAAAAATACCCATATGTATATACGACTCACTCCGACAATTTCAACTAATTCTGATAAACTACTTTTACCGCCTAAATCTACAAATTCGGCTAATCGATATTGTTTTATATACTGTTATTACTACTATTTATTTATACTGCTACTAATCAATTTATTCTACTAAATTACGCTACCTTTGTTATTTAGCTTACTGCTATTATTGGTCTCCGTCAAAACTACTTGTTTTCTATCCACAACTTCTATTACTACAACTTCCCGCCAGTGACAAATATTAGTTATAAACCAAAACCAATTTCAACTTATTCCTCCTGTTACTGAAATTCTCCGTTATACTTTCTGTATGATAATTTGCAATTTCTACATCTACTGATACTTCCTAACAATGCTCAGCTAAATTAGTCCATACACTATTATTTCTGCTACTCTTACATATACAACCTGCTATTCATTTGACTAAAGCATTACAATTTATTCCTGCAACTTCTTTAATCCAATCTGATACTATATTATTTTAATAATTATATTAACTTATTAATAATATAATATATGACATAGTCTTTCCACCACGCCTATATGTTCTTTCGAGTCTAATCTCAGGACAACAACTCAATAATAGCCATAACAACATCATAATAGAAATACACTTTAAATAAATTACAGAACAACTTCATCAACATATTATGAATATTCACTGAAAACTAAAATTACAGGGCTGATAATCTTCACAGAATGATAATATAACTGAATCGACAACAATTCATGGCACAAATTTATACAACCCAACCCCACATATAGTTTATCATATACCCGGTTATAGAGATTAAACCTCACCCTTACCTGGTTTGGATTAAAGGTAACTCTGAGGGTCTCTCATTGAATCTCCTCTTGGCCTCTTGGTGTAATTTCCATGTATCCCTCTTCTTCTCCTCAAATCCCTTATTTTTCTCTTCTCTGTAACTTCTCTTGTACCAAAACCATCCAAGATTTTTTTCTCTCTAGATCAGAATCAAAGCTGAAAATTTCCCCAAATATGCAGCTACAGTGCGATGATGATATCTCCCAACTCAGACCTTATTTTGAAGATCCCAACAGTCAAAGGTTAGATATAGGTGTTGCAAACCTACCCTTAAAATATGAGCATGATCCAACAGTTAATGAATCAGAGATTGCCGATTTAGTGACACTGCTGCAATAAAAACAGAAATGAGTTTCTCCCATCTATTCTCTCACTTTTTCTCAATTAACTTAATTCCATTTATATCCACTTAATCTTGTAATTCTAGTAATTCTTATTGGGCCAATATCCACACTTCCATATTTACTACATGAAATCACTTAAATAAGCCCAACAATTAATCTTAAAATGCTCCAATATATTTAATATTATTAAACCATCATTTAATCAAATAATATCACAGAGAAACTTAACAATAATTCACAACAATGCTCAACTCCAACTAATAATTTTAATTAAATAATTAATTAAATTATTGGGGCATTACGACTCTCCCCCACTTAGGATATTTTCGTCCTTGAAAATCTACTCGATACTTCCATACTTAACGCGAACCTCGTATCCAAGTCTCTAATCCTCAAACTCCGCGTTTACCAACACTTTGGCCACTACTTTTTAACATAGTAACAACTCAATCATGATGTAAATCTACTACACGCATTCTAATCACTCAACACCCTCACGACATACCCATTAATAACTTACCAACCTTTTCAGTAATACTCTGACATAACAACTCCCACAGTAGAAATGTAACAACCATAACTCACTTATACTTGGATATACCACGTCACCTCTTAACAACTTTCCCAACACCAAAGCGCGTATACAACTTTATTCTCATACGTATATGTATGTCAACTATCAAAAAAATATCAACAACTCTATTCACCTTTAATGTGACATTAACATAGTCAACAAAATTAACTTCGTCATATTATAGGATATTATTCATCACTTATGGTAACTAACAATAACATCTCAATAATGATGACAAAATCATTACAACATCAACTTAATTGTATAACTCAGCAAGCATACCCATATCTCACCATCATCCAACAATCCACAACAATCTTCTTATAAAATCCACAAATATTTACTAGCAAACATAGTGCCCTGGCACAACATCTCTATATCAACCATTCACCAAATCAAGCATGTAAATTAAGACACACGATTCCCATAGGCTTCTGATGTTTTAATCCTTCACTTCTAACGAGTCGAACATGCATAGCAATTGCGCCACATCACGCTTCAGCTGCGTAACTCTGATCATCCATCTTAAGTCATCGTCCTCATTAAATTTTCCGTTGATTATATGGTTTACAAGTTTCAATCTAATCCTTTAACATCTGTCATAAAATTGTTGTTCACTTGATATTCTCAATCTTTCACTTTGCGACGTTAGCTCGCATACAAACCCACTACTCCGAATTGTTCATTACGTCTCAACTCTCACTCAACGTCTCCTTTACTAATTTCACACAAACTCGCGAGCGATTACTCTCGCGATATAACATCCATACTTTTTCACACCATTAAGATAGCAAGACAAATCTATAACATCCAACATAATCTCGTCTACTATTAAAAATGGATTGAGGGTGATCAGTTCCTCAATGTGTCAATTATTATTCGACAACCATAAGGGAATATAAATTGTCGTACCAAACTATAATAGCGTTTCCTTAAAACTCGTATTAAGTTTTCTAAAACACAACATGTCTAATCCTCATTCACCCACCATCCCACGATAATCAATCATTTTCTAACTCGAGATCTGTTGGCATATCAATACATTACAAATCCTTCCACTCTAGTTGGAGTCTTTATCTGCATAAAGGATTCTAACAACATTCTTAAACTCTTAATCCTCTTCCGAATTTCACAACATAAAAAATACATGTATCTCTACCTCTCAAACTCATTCCAATTACACTCTCAACATTATCATCTTATCTAACAACATTTCATATATATCTACACCTCAAACAACTACGATAGTAATCATTTAAGCTCAACAAGCTACTAACCTCTATAACAGACTTCGTCATTCTCCAACTTAGAACTGCATCCACCTTTAATGGATCTACATACACTTTCACTTGGAAATAAAATCACTCAAGAGAACTCTTATCCCAAAACTATAACATACATCCTGATAACTTAGCATAAATCATCCTCCTTTTTGACACCGTAAATTCCACACAGCTTCGCACTATCGTCTTTCATTCTAATTAATAACACCAAAGCTTTCCAAATTATACCCCATTTCTACCCGACGAATAATAAGAAAATCAGAGTTCAACATAAATAGGATGCTACATTTTCAACTAAAAATTAATCTTCATTTAATCGTATACAAAAAGATACATAACACGTAACTCGGATGAACCGATAACAATCTGATTTATTCTTCAAAATCAAACAAATTTTTATTGATAAGCAAAATAATATACATACTCAACTTCAATTCACTTAACATCTTTTATTCAACTAAAAATACCTCAAGACAACAATTATTTCATTTAATCAACTTAAAAATTCAGCAACAGAAAAAATAATCAACAACTAAACATCAAGCGTTCATCCCCCCCGAGTGCTACGTATCAGAGCTATAACACCGACTCGAACTAACGAGGTAATAACTATCCTTCTTGATTACTTGCACGTTACCAACAGAGGGCAACATTCAAACAAAAGGGGTGAGATATCAAACTATATAATTAGTCATATGATAAATAATATATTAAATCAGATCATATAAAATCACCACTTTACAACTTACAAACAACTTTAATCACAATAAAACATCAACACGACATAACTACTAAATTCACAGCTTTTAGATAATACTTGTCACAACAAGTCAACAACATAAAACATCAACGAATCTATCTTCACCACAAATCGAGATGCAACATCAAATGAGACTCGATCACAATTCACATGCATGTGGTACCATCGGAGCAGAAGTCCCAACTTAAAAATTGCCAATTAACAAAGGCATCAACAAGGCATAAGCCTTCTTCGCAGTTTGCCAATACAGGCCTTCACAAAATCCGCCAATACATGCCATCTCATAGTATGCAAATGTATGTGACTCAATGAATGCACCATCACATACTAACAATAATCATCATTCATCACAAGGCATAAACCCACATCACCATTATTACCAGTAAATAGAGGTAATTCATCATCATCTAAAATCTCTGCAACTTCACATTATCAACAAGAATTCAGAGACAATCACAACAACACAACATCTCAATATTGGACATAGGCCTACAACATAATATTGCCCATAAATAGAGGCAATTCAACCAAATTCATCATCATCTGCAATTTCATATTTTTCAGCAAGGTATACAACACAATTCCATAAACCGGAACCATTCAACTTAATTCGACTTCACCTGCAAATCAACTTTATTCTACATAATTCTAACAAAACAAACCAACTAAAAATACCCATATGTATATACGACTCACTCCGACAATTTCAACTAATTTCGATTAACTACTTTTACCGCCTAAATCTACAAATTCGGCTAATCGGCACTGTTTTATATACTGTTATTACTACTATTTATTTATACTGATACTAATTAATTTATTCTACTAAATTACGCTACCTCTGTTATTTAGCTTACTGCTATTATTGGTCTCCGACAAATCTACTTGCTTGCTATCCACAACTTCTATTACTACAACTTCCTGCCAGTGACAAATATTAGTTATAAACCAAAACCAATTTCAACTTATTCATCCTGTTACTGAAATTCTCCGTTATACTTTCTGTATGATAATTTGCAATTTCTACATCTACTAATACTTCCTAAAAAGGCTCAGCTAAATTAGTCCATACACTATTATTTCTGCTACTCTTACATATACATGCTGCTATTCATTTGACTAAAGCATTACAATTTATTCCTGCAACTTCTTTAATCCAATCTGATACTAAATCATTTTACTAATTATATTAACTTATTTATAATATAAGATATGACATAGTCTTTCCACCATGCCTATATGTTATTTCGAGTCTAATCTCAGGACAACAACTCAATAATAGCCATAACAACATCATAACAGAAATACGATTTAAATAAATTGCAAAACAACTTCATCAACATATTATGAATATTTACTGACAACTAAAATTGCAAGGATGATAATCTTCACAAAATGACAATATAACCGAATCGACAATAATTCATGGCACAAATTTATACAACCCAACCCCACATACGATTTATCATATACCCGATTATAGAGATTGAACCTCACCCTTATCTGGTTTGGATCAAAGGTAACTCTGAGGGTCTCTCATTGAAACTCCTCTTGGACGCTTGGTGTAACTTCCATGTATCCCTCTTCTTCTCCTCAAATCCCTTATTTTTCTCTTCTCTACAAATTCTCTTGTACCAAAACCATCCCAGATTTTTTCCGCTCTAGATCAGAATCAAAGCTGAAATTTTTTCCAAATATGCAGCTACAGTGTGATGATGATATCTCCCAACTCAGACCTTATTTTGAAGATCCCAACGGTCAAAGGTTAGACATAGGTGTTGCGAACCTACCCTCAAAATATGAGCATGATCCAACAGTTAATGAATCAGAGATTGTCGATTTAGTGAGACTGCTGCAATAATAACAAAAATAAATTTCTCCCATCTATTCTCTCACTTTTTCTCAATTAACCTAATTCCTTTTATATCCACTTAATCTTGTAATTCTAGTAATTCTTATTGGGCCAATATCCACACTTCCATATTTACTACATGAAATCACTTAAATAAGCCCAACAATTAATCTTATAATGCTCCAATATATTTAATATTATTAAACCACCATTTAATCAAATAATATCACAGAGCAACTTAACAATAATTCACAACAATGCTCAACTCCAACTAATAATTTTAATTAAATAATTAATTAAATTATTGGATCATTACAACTCTCCCCCACTTAGGATATTTTCATCCTCGAAAATCTACTCGATACTTCCATCCTTAATGCGAACCTCGTACCCAAGTCTCTAATCCTCAAACTCCGCGTTTACCAACACTTCGGCCACTAATTTTTAACATAGTAACAACTCAATCATGATGTAAATCTACTACACGCATGCTAATCACTCAACACCCTCACGACATACCTGTCAATAACTTACCAACCTTTTCGGCAACACTCTGACATAACAACTCCCACAGAAGAAATGTAACAACCATAACTCACTTATACTTGGATATACCACGTCACCTCTTAACAAATTTCCGAACACCAAAGCGAGTATACAACTTTATTCTCATACGTATATGTATGTCAACTATCAACAAAATATCAACAACTCTATTCACCATTATAGTGACAATAACATAGGCAACAAAACTAACTTCGTCATATTATAGGATATTATTCATCACTTATGGTAACCAACAATAACATCTCAATAATGATAACAAAATCATTACAACATCAACTTAATTGTATAACTAAGCAAGCATACCCATAACTCACCATCATCCAACAATCCACAACGATCTTCTTATAAAATCCATAAATATTTACTAGCAAACATAGTGCCCTGGCACAACATATCTATATCAACCATCCACCAAATCAAGCATGTAAATTAAGACACACCATTCCCATAGGCTTATGATGTTTTAATCCTTCACTTCTAACGAGTCGAACATGCATAACAATTGCGCCACATCACGCTTCAGCTGCGTAACTCTGATCATCCATCTTAAGTCATCGTCCTCATTAAATTTTCTGTCGATTATATGGTTTACAAGTTTCAATCTAATCCCAAACTTTCTTTAACATCTGTCCTAAAATTGTTGTTCACTTGATATTCTCAATCTTTCACTTTGCGATGTTAGCTCGCATAGAAACCCACTACTCTGAATTATTCAATACGTCTCAACTCTCACTCAACGTCTCCTCTACTAATTTCACACAAACTGGTGAGCGATTATTCTCGTGATATAACATCCATACTTTTTCACACCATTAAGATAGAAAGACAAATTTATAACATCCAACATAATCTCGTCTACTATTAATAATGGATTGAGGGTGATTAGTTCCTCAATGTGTCAATTAGTATTCGACAACCATAAGGGAATATAAATTGTCGTACCAAACTATAATAGCGTTTCCATAAAACTCGTATTTAAGTTTTCTAAAACACAACATGTCTAATCCTCATTCACCCACCATCCCACGATGATCAATCATTTTTTAACTCGAGATCTATTGGCATATCAATACATTATAAATCCTTCCACTCTAGTCTGAGTCTTTATCTACATAAAGGATTCTAACAACATTCTTAAACTCTTAATCCTCTTCCGAATTTCACAACATAAAAAATACATGTATCTCCACCTCTCAAACTCATTCCAATAACACTCTCAACATTATCATCTTATCTAATAACATTTCATATATATATATATATATATATATATATATATATATATATATATATATATATATATATATATATATATATATATATATATATATATATATATATATATATATATATATATATATATATATATATATATATATATATATATATATATATATATATATATATATACACCTCAAACAACTACGATAGTAATCATCTAAGCTCAACAAGCTACTAACCTCTATAACAGACTTCTTCGTTCTCCAACTTAGAACTGTATCCACCTTTAATGGATCTACATACACTTTCACTTGGAAATAAAATTACTCAAGAGAACTCTTCTCCCAAAACTATAACATACATCCTGACAACTTAGCATTTATCTTCCTCCTTTTTGACACCGTAAATTCCATACAACTTTGCACTATCGTCTTTGATTCTAATTAATAACACCAAAGCTTTCCAAATGATACCTTTGATTTCACAAATTAATTTAAATAAATCTTCCAATTTCTCCTTTAATTCACCCAACTCGGACACTGACGTCCCATACAACACTTAAGAACAAGTCTAGTCCCAAAGACAAGCTTAACAACAAACTGCACTTACTTCCAATATCATCACGTGATAAATGAATCTATTACAGCTACTGGAACCATTTTTAAAATGAAGCTCATTTTGTTAGCTTTCCAACACTTCAAAGGAACTCAAATCGGATGCCCGAAACTCTAGTTATGAATTTTCGAAGTCCCACAATAATTATGCAGTTTCCTGCGATTTGCTTACGAAATTCCACTCCGAAACTCATTTGTCTTCAACTTAGACATATTCCAAACAACTTTTAACATATCTCGTGCTCCCAAACTTCTTATAACTTGAGAGATGCATTCCTTCACCAAAGTTCAGGTTCCAAAACACCAGGGTAACAATTCTTTTTGCAACGTTACTCACTTCTTCAAGTTTCGACTCAGACTCGCAATTCACAACTACTTATCAACGTCAACTACTTCCGACAATCACTTATGTGATCCCAACACAAAAGTTACAACAACTTTATTACTCCATCATTGTTCAAACATCGACATCTTACACTTGCTTCGTAAATCAACAAATATTACTTCACTCTTCATTCTTCGAGAAGTAAGCACCAATAATGTCTGATCAATTTCTCTCAAGGCGCTCTAACTCGAATAACAACAAGACCTTAAATCCAAGTCACCTTAAAATTTAGGAACAACAAGACTCCAATAATTCTTACATTGTCGTCGTCGGCAGAACACTGAACCAACACCTTTCAATTGAACATATCCGAGAAGCGAAGCTTCTCCCCCACTTATCTTCAACTAACTTCTTGCAATTAAGGCAAACAAGTACCGACAGTGTTTCACACACTTGTCGCGCACTAAGGAACCAACAAAATTAGACAACTTGGTCGGCCGGACCGACCTGCTCTGATACCACTTATGTAACACCCCATTTCTACCCGACGGATAATAAGAAAATCAGAGTTCAACATAAATAGGATGCTACATTTTCAACTAAAAATAAATCTTCATTTAATCGCATACAAAAAGATACATAACACTTAACTCGGATGAACCGATAACAATCTGATTTATTCTTCAAAATCAAACAAATTTTTATTGATAAGCAAAATAATATAGATACTCAACTTCAATTCACTTAACATCTTTTATTCAACTAAAACAACCTCAAGACAACAATTATTTCATTTAATCAACTTAAAAATTCAGCAACTGAAATAATAATCAACAACTAAACATCAAGCGTTCATCCCCCCCGAGTGCTACGTATCAGAGCGATAACACCGACTCGAACTAACGAGGTAATAACTATCCTTCTTGATTACTTGCACGTTACCAACAGAGGGCAACATTCAAACAAAAGGGGTGAGATATCAAACTATATAATTAGTCATATGATAAATAATATATTAAATCAGATCATATAAAATCACCACTTTACAACTTACAAACAACTTTAATCACAATAAAACATCAACACGACATAACTACTAAATTCACAACTTTTAGATAATACTTGTCACAACAAGTCAACAACATAAAACATCAATGAATCTATCTTCACCACAAATCGAGATGCAACATCAAATGAGACTCGATCACAATTCACATGCATGTGGTACCATCGGAGCAGAAGTCCCAACTTAAAAATTGCCAACATGGACAGGATAAAAGCACAGCAAAATTCCTTATGAGATAGTTTCTCGGTTCGGGAGGTAGATTTATAGAAAGGGAAGGTGTTAGCACCCTTTCTATCCATGGTTATCCATGGGCTCTTAGATACTTGCTCATTTGTGTTTTCAAAATGTTTGCTTTTCAAAGTGTGAGTGGGTTTGAAAAAGTTTCGTTTAAATATTTCGGAATAACTCTTGTATCTGTCCTCAAGAGTGTTTGAAAAATTGTTTTGAAAGCTTTTTGAAAGTGTCAGTGTGAAAAGAGTTTTAATTTGTTTTTTAGAGCAAGTATCTATGAGTCATCTACCTACTCTAAGGAATTAGGTTGTGTAAGTGTCCTTAAGGTAGTGCCATCCCACCATTGAGAGGTAGGTAGCACCACCGTTGGAGGTGTTCGGGTCAATTCGAGTTTAGGGACAGTGTGGTCACCAGAGCAACAGTAGGACACCTTAGAAGCTACCCTTATGCCATTGATCATGGACATAAGGACTTACTAAAACGTCCTATACTCGACGACCACGTTTCGAAGGCAAGGCAACAGTGAGGCGTACCCTAAGAGTGGTGTGTGAATTTGTGTGTTGTTTTCAGTTTAATATTTATCTTTGATCATTGTATCGTGAGCTACGCTTGCTTTTAATTAGCCATTCATTCTTTCATGCAAAGTTTAGAATTTAAGAAAGCGGAAATTTAAATGCGGAAAGATAAATCCTACGCTATTAAAAGGCGCGGGTCTATACATCGCCAAATTACAAAGACCCGTTTTAATAAAAATGCGGAAAGTAAAACCTAGTTACTATTACATAGCTTGAGCAGTTACATAATATTCATAAGAAAATAAAATAACGTGCGAAAAGAATAAAAATAGAACGTTCGAGGGCGTTGGACCCCTTTGAAATTAAATTGAATTAAAAGTTAATTGATTATTAAATTAAAGAAAAGAAATGTTTTTTATGTTTTTGGTATTTAATGAAAATAAAGAAAATTAATTAAAATTAGAAGTTAAATGAAACCCTAGTTTTAAATTATTTTTAATTGTTAAAGAAAATATTAAAGTTTAACCTAATTTATGCTAATTAATTATTTACATATTTATTTACAAAAATATTAAATAATTAATAATAATAATAATAATGAGAGAAGATTATTTATTAAAAAGAAAAGGTGAAAAAAAAATATCAAAACCCTAATTCTACCTATTTTAATTTATTAAGAAAAAAATGTCAAAATTGAAACCTAAATTAACTAAATTAATTGTTAAGGCTTATTTACAAAAATAATAATGGTTAAATTAATATTAATAAAATAAACATTTTTTGATTTTTCTGTATTTTATATTATGAAAAGTTATTTTATGGAATTAAAAGAAATAATTAAACACTAAAAAGAATTAAAAGAAAATCAAATAAAAATAAACAATAATGCAAACCATGGGGGGTATCAGGCCCATTTAGGAGGTTTTTGTGAAGCAATTTGGCCCATCAGAATCCAAGCCTTTTTTGACTTTCTGTGTTTGCGTGTGGAGTGGTTGACTAGTGTGTACCATGGACTGCACGTTCTGGCCTTCAGATTGGTCTTGAAGCCACTTGTCAGGCCTTAGCATATGCGTGTATGGTGAAACTTTTGATGAACACTGCATGGAAGCACATTAGGAAGAAAAATATGAAATATGTGGGGGACCTGGGAATCGAACCCAGGTCCCAGTACCTGCAGGACACCTCACCCACCAACTGAGCTGTTGTGTGCATCTGTTAATATAATGAAGCGTAAATAATACATATGAAAAACAACATTATGCTGAAACAATCAAAAAAACGCGCCAACGTTTAAATTGTCCAACCACGCTCAGACACCTCAGCGTCTTCTTCATCTTCGTACCTGTAATGTAAACAAATAGCGGGGGTGTGATCGGTGGATCTGGAACTGACTGTTTAAAGCTGGTTTGCGAAATGTCGCGGAAGCAAGAGTCGCCACCGTCTTTTATTTTCTCCAAATGGAAAGGACAAAAGCACATAAAAATTCCTTAAAGAGATTGCTCTCGGTTCGGGAGGTAGGTTATAGAAAGGGAAGGTGTTAGCACCCTTTCTATCCATGGTTATCCATGGGCTCTTAGATACTTGCTCATTTGTGTTTTCAAAATTGTTTGTTTGCTTTTCAATGTGGGTTTAAAAAAGTTTCTTTGAAAAATTTCAGTTCGACTCGTACGTCAGAGTGTTTGAAAAGTTTGTTTTGAAAGCTTTTGAAAAGTGTCGGTGTGAAAAGAGTTTTGTTTTGAGATTAGAGCAAGTATCCTTGAGAACCTACCTACCCTAAGGAATTCGTCTGTGTAGATGTCCTTTAAAGTAGTGCCATCCCACCATTGAGAGGTAGGTAGCACCACCGTTGGAGGTGTTCGGGTCAATTCGAGTTTAGGGACATGGTGATCACCAGAGCAATGGGAAGACACCTTAGAAGCTACCCTCATGCCAGGTTCCCGGATCATGAGGACTTACTAAGACATCCTCTACTCGACAATCACCTTTCGAGGCAAGGCAACAGTGAGGCGTACCCTAGGGGTGGTGTGTGCGATTCGTGTGTCAGATTCAGATATTTGTCTCGTTATGTTAAAGTGATCTACGCTTGATTTTATTATGGCCATTCATTCTTGCATGCTTTGTTTAACAGTTGATATTTGCGGAAAGATAAAATTCCTAAACTATTACAAAGGCGCGGGTCCACATCGCCAAATTAAACCAGGACCCGATTTGACATAAAATAAAGAAATAAAATGCGGGAAATATAAAATGTCCGAGTTACATGGCTTGAGCAATTACATAATATTTGAAAGAAAATAAATGTGCGAAAGAAATAAAAATAGAACGTTCGAGGGCGTTGGACCCTTTAAAGAAATTAAATGAAATTAAAAATTAATTAATTATTTATTGAAATAAAAGAAGTGTTTTTTAGGTTTTTTTGTATTTATGAAATAATAAAATTAAAATTAAAATTAAAAGAAATCCTAATTCTAAGTTATTTTTAATTATTTGAGAAAAATGTTAAAGTTTAACTTAATTTACTAAAGAATTTATGTACATGTTTATTTACAAAATAAATTAGTAATTAATAATAATAATGATGAGAAAATTATTTATTAAAAAAAATGATGAAAAAGTTAAAAATCCTAATTTCTACATATTTAATTTATTAAGAAAAATATTAAAGTTTTGAAACCTAAATTAATCTAATTAATTGTTTAAAGTTTATTTACAAAAATAATAATAGTAAAATTAATATTAATAAAATAAACATTTTTTTGATTTTTCTGTATTTTATATTTATTATGAAAATTATTTTATGGAATTAAAAGAAAACAATTAAAAACAATTAAAAGAATAAAAAGGAAAAACAAATAAAAATTAAAAATTGAGCAAACCATAGGGGGTGTCTGGCCCAAGGGGAGGTTTTTTGAAGTATTGACTCCTGAGCCGAACCTGAATTTGAGAATACGTTATCAGAGATATCTTGGCGAAAGAACACCTGAATATGATGCGCCGGGTTGGACTTGTGAATTTTTCTTGAAATGTTTTGAGAAATATGGGAGGACAAATTTTGGGGTACAACAGTTGCCCCTGTTCAATCTTCTTAAACCTGAGGATGTAGATTGGCTTGCGTGCCTTTCGTGATCCGAAGGTGGAAGATGATTGAACACTAGAGTGCCCAGAAATTTGCACTCACATAGTAGAATGTAAGCAGTGTGATGCAGGGAATGGGCTTACAGATGCCATTTGGAGACTGTAGGTATGTGGAGATGGGCTTATAGATGCCATCTAATTGTCGATCGCGTAAGAGATTCCTTAGCGAGAACTTGCGTACCTGAGAAAGAAAAATAATTACCTGGCCTGTTACAGGAGTTGATCTTCAAACTCTTTATGTAGATGTGCCCTGGCCGGATACAGGTATCAGATCTTTAAACTCTTCAGACGTGCCCTGGCAAGATACGGGAATCGAGTCTGGAGAATATAGTCGTCAACAGATACACCCTGGCAAGATACAGGAATCGGATCTTCGAACTCTTTAGACGTGCCCTGGCAAGATACAGGAATCGAGTCTGGTATTCAGAAAGGTTGGTGAGTTGTCTCTACTGACAGGTTATTTCCATGGACGGGTGGTCTTTAATGACGAGTGTCTATAACGACGAATGTCTATAACGACGAGTGTCTATAACGACGAGTGTTTATGACGACGAGTGTCTATGACAACGAGTGTCTATAACGACGAGTGTCTATAACGACGAGTGTATATAACAACGAGTGTCTATAACGACGAGTGTCTATAACGACGAGTGTCTATAACGACGAGTGTCTATAACGACGGGTGTCTATCACGACGAGTGTCTATCACGACGAGTGTCTATAACGACGAGTGTCTATCACGACGAGTGTCTATCACGACGAGTGTCTATAACGACGAGTGTCTATCACGACGAGTGTCTATAACGACGAGTGTCTATAACGACGAGTGTCTATCACGACGAGTGTCTATAACGACGAGTGTCTATCACGACGAGTGTCTATCACGACGAGTGTCTATAACGACGAGTGTCTATCACGACGGGTGTCTATAACGATGAGTGTCTATAACGACGAGTGTCTATCACGACGAGTGTCTATAACGACGAGTGTCTATAACGACGAGTGTCTATCACGACGAGTGTCTATCACGACGAGTGTCTATCACGACGAGTGTCTATCACGACGAGTGTCTATAACGACGAGTGTCTATCACGACGAGTGTCTATAACGACGAGTGTCTATCACGACGGGTGTCTATAACGACGAGTGTCTATAACGACGAGTGTCTATCACGACGAGTGTCTATCACGACGGGTGTCTATAACGACGAGTGTCTATAACGACGAGTGTCTATCACGACGAGTGTCTATAACGACGAGTGTCTATAACGACGAGTGTCTATCACGACGAGTGTCTATAACGACGAGTGTCTATCACGACGAGTGTCTATCACGACGAGTGTCTATAACGACGAGTGGAAGTAATTTTAACTGGACTTGTCTTCTTTTGACTGGATTTGTCTATTTTGATTGAATTTGCCTACTTTGACTGAATTTGTCTACTCTGACATAGCTGATCATTTAACCGTATCCTTCCTGAAAGGTAAAGGTCAATCATATGCAGTACACGATATGGATCAAGCAACGACATAAATGAGATTGTATGACATGATGCGTATATGCAGGTATCGTGATGTATGAAAATGTGATGTTTATGAATGTATCTGCGTCTAGGAAAATAGATCCTTGACGGATGCCGGGAAGTCACTCCTGGGCTGATGTTGAAGGATAGATTTTGCTTCCGCTGGGGATGATAGTTGCAAGAACACCGATAGGAGAAGATAACTCCATGGGGGAATAGACTTGGCGAATGGAATAACTCTGCGGGGAGAAAAGTACTTTGCTGAGGTTGATGATAACTCCGCTGGGGATACCAATGATATGTTATGATGGAAGTTTTGATGAGCTCCGCTGGGGATAGGAAGACTTCGCCGAGGACGATATTTCTGTGGCTTTTAGCTGAGGATAAGCCAGTTATATCCTGGAAAGGAAATAACTCTTTGAATAAAGCCGGGAGACGCGTTCGTGCTCTGCGAGAATAAGCTTCCAGAATCTACTGGGGATAAGCTTACTGCTTGGGGAGATGGATTCCACTTTCCTGGGGAACTAGATTAGACTTTCCTGGGGAAGTTTTGAGCTGTATCGAGGAAGTGACTCCATTGAATGTTTGATATACCGCCGGGGAACAATCTTTAGACCAAGACTGTCGGGGATGCTTGTTAGGAATGCGTATATACTGCTGGAGAATGTTGAGATCTGCGGGAGGATACCCAACTTCCTTGAGGCTTGATAGTAGCTTTGCTTGAGGAGAGAGTACTGACTTGCTGACTCACTCTCTGGGGAATTAAGATATCTGGTTATGTTCTTTAGCTAAACCTACCTTTACACTTTGATGGACAGAGCCATTAGATCGTTTGGACAACTCATCATTGCCCCTGTTTCTGAGGTGGGAGAGGAAGACCTGTGAGGTGCTGATAGTTGTTGAGGGTCAAACCTTCTTCAGGTAGGCAAGTGACAAGATGACAGGACATAGTCGTACGCTTTAATCCCTAACTTTTGCCTGGACCGCCCTTTCGGGTTTTCAGTCCACCGGGATACCCATTTTTGCCCAAGCCACCTTTTCAGGTTTTCGACTTGCCGGGTGTACAGATTTTTTTTCATTTCATCCCTTATTTTTGCCCGAACCCTTTTGGTTCGCCGGGAAGCCCTTATTTTTGCCTAGGTGTGTCAACCTAGCGGGTCTTTGATTATGCGTAGTATTTTTTCGACTATGTCCGCGCTCTTAGAATGTAGGGAGTTGCCCCTGTTTAGAAGTGTTTTTGTCATGCCACCAGAAGATGTTTAATCAGGCAAGATTCATTGTTGGAATGCCCCAAGTGACCTAGGCGGAGATTTGCCCCATGCTATTTGGCCTTTGAGAGATTCTCCAAATCTTGACTTAATTGCCCCAGATGATGGACAATGGTCATGTCTCCCCCTTGATCGGAAGTCCTTTTGTTCACTAGGTATTCATCGTGCGAATTTCCCTGCTGTTCAAACAAAAGTCATATGCAAACAAAGTTATGTTAAAAATGCAAAGCTTATGTCTGTCTCGAAGTTTTTGAAAATGCATTTTTTTTCATAAAACAAATGAATGTTTGTAAAACATGATGTCAACTCCTTCTTTATGGTGAACCTTAAGGAGTCAGGATACCTTTCGTAACAGTATGCTTTCGAACTAACCCATGCTTCAGCTAGGACTTTTAAGGGTTATAACGTGGCCTGGTTCACGGTTTAAGAAACAAAGGATAAAGGCTCAAATTTTATTTGTACCCACCCGCTCTTCGTGATGTTCTCCAAACCTAAACTCAGTTGATCATACGTTAGACCTTGTTTGAGCCTTTGCTCTGATTTTCCGGTGATGATTCAGATGTTGATAACTTAGGCAGTCATTCCTTTTTTGTTGAGGGTTTGTAAGGCCTCTTTCTTGTCTGATTTTTTGTTATCCCTTTCCTTTTTTGCCTGAACTGTTTCCTTTTTTGGAATTACAGTCAGCGGGATGCCCCAGTTTTGTAAGTCTCCTTCATGGGTTTGACTTAATGGTTTTTTTATTTTTCGAGAAGTAATGACTACCTATCCTTATTGATTATTCGGAACCATCACTTTCTTTCTTTGTTTTGTAAGGATCTCTTTGGTGCCCTTTGTTATGCACTTGGATCAGCTGAGAGACTACCCTGCCCCAGGTTATGATTAAGGGTTTTAATTTTCGAAAAGAAAAAACTCCTACTTCTTTGGCTCAGAGGGGTTGACGAGGGATTATCTTCCTTATAACTCCAGTGTTTAGGGATTTGAAACAATGCCTGTACCTCATCAGCGGGGTCTGTTCAAAAGCATACTGTAGATTGTGGTATTGTTTTCGTCATCCTCCCTCAAGAGGCTTAGATTTATTAATTGAGAGTTGACATCAGAAAAAATATGAAGATAATTTGCATATGGTGAATACGAATATATTGCTTCAAAACAGACATATGCGACGCATTAATGAAATAACAGCGTTTAACATGAATAGAATGTTTGAACAAAAGAAAATTACGACTTGAACATTCGAATGGACAAAAGTATTTTTATCTCAGGACTTGTCACTTCAAACTGTGAGCCTTGGAGGGATGGTAGAAAAACTCAGCCCGACCATCTTGTGTGAACTCCAGTGCCCCTTCATCAATCAGGTCCTGGATCTTGTTCTTTAGAGCCCAACACTCACTTGTATCATGTCCTGGACTGGCAGAGTGGTAGGCACACCTTTTATTGGGATCATAGACAGGAGATGTTGTGTTGGGGTTCTGGGGATGAGCCCTTAATATGATCAGGTTCAACCTCAACAGGCGTTGTAAAGCTCGTGACCATGGCATGTTGATGTTGGTGAATTGTCTCTTAGGCTCATCCGACCTGTTCTGATCAACCCGCTGTTCTTGGCGAGGTTGTTGTTGGCCCTGAGAAGTAGTAGCAACTCGGAGAGGTCTATTCATTGGACCCGACTTTTGCCTTCTTGGAAGCTGTTCCATGACCTGGTCCCTGATTTGGGCTGGTTGCTTCATGCCTTGAGGAAGCTGACTGATCATGGCCCTCAGCTTTCCTTGCTCCTGAGCTAAACCTTGAATGAGGGCCCTTTGCCCCAGCATCTGGGTTTTCAATGTGTCTACCTCAACTTGTAGACACTTCAGCTGCTCGTCCTTGTCCTCTTCAGGACTCTTTCTGATCAGATTCCCCATGAGGAGTGTCCTCAACTCTTCCTGCCCCTTGGATAGGCCTAGGAAGATTTCCCTGAACTGAGTCTCTTGAGCGTGAAGGTCCTGGTTATATTGTTGGGAGGCCATTTGCTGAAATAAACAGCACAGAAGGGTAAGTGACCTGCAACAAGGATACCTGTTATGCAATGATGAGTATGACATGCATGTGATGTTTTCAAGGACCTCGCGGGGTAAACAAGAAAATTTGTTAGCATTTGGATCCGGTAGCTTGATTGAAAGAAACTTCATATTTGTTGAGAGTCTTTCTTCCAAGGGTCAAAGGCTCACCATATCCAGTGGGTCATAGCCTCTGACTTTAATCATCATGTCTGGTTTTGATTTCCAAACAACCTTGGTTAGGGGAACCTTCTTCAAGAGTCAGAGCTCACCATATCAAGTGGGTCATAGCCCCTGACAACTTTGTCTAGAGGAAAATAAATCCTCTTTGCCCCTTGCTGGGATAGTTGATTCACCATGACCTGCATCACAAGCCCTTGAGATCCTTGAAGTGGGTTAGGATGTATGCAATGGTATGATGGTATGCTATGCATGGGGTAATATGGATAAACCCTGTTATGAGTCCCCATCAAGGACTGCAAACCAAAACCTGCAAGAAACTCAAGTAAAACCTGTCATGAGTCCCAGTTAAGGACTAAAAACAAAACCTGCAAGAAACTCGGTAAACCCTGTTAGGAGTCCTAATTAAGGACTGCAAACCAAAACCTGTAAGAAACTTAGGCACCCTGTTATAAGTCCCTATTAAGGACTATAAACAAAACCTGCAAGTAGTTCATGTGTCAGATAACAAGCATGCAGGTAGTCAAGTACGAAGGCACGCAAGTCACACAAGAGAAACCCTTAGAGTTTAGGCCAGCATGAGGTATGGGTATTACCCTCTTGAAGTTGGTGGGCTCAACCTGTCCTATCAGAAGTAACCGGGTTCTAAGGGTCCCAATATCACAGGATTGCTTTCATTGTTCATCGTTTCGATTTAGCCACTGAACTGGCGACCGAAATATTCCAGGAAAGCAACCCTCAATTGAGTGTAGTATCGAGTATCAACCAACCTCGGACTGCACCAAAGTCAGTTATCTCACTACCCTAAAGAGGCCAAGATAGTTCAATTAAGGTTCCTAAGGTCTGTTGATGCTTCACGACACCACGCGGAGGCCCCATACTCTCCTTGACTGAACTCAAGGGTTACCGGTACACACCAAAGTGCCACATCAACGTAGCAGACTGTTTCAACCATGTCGGTATACCCTGCACAGTTCCCTCACAGCCTTGTTGCTACTTTCTAAGAAGGTATCCCCAGATCCGGGTTAGGATCTATAGAACTCCCGAGACAGTCCCACAATTTAAAGCACACAAGGAAAGCAATTGAAAACACGGTTATGAACTAACCCTAAGGTACACCTCACTTTATAAAGGGTCCCCAGCAGAGTCGCCAGTTCTGTGATCGGTGGATCTGGAACTGACTGTTTAAAGCTGGTTTGCGAAATGTCGCGGAAGCAAGAGTCGCCACCGTCTTTTATTTTCTCCAAATGGAAAGGACAAAAGCACAGAAAAATTCCTTAAAGAGATTGCTCTCGGTTCGGGAGGTAGGTTATAGAAAGGGAAGGTGTTAGCACCCTTTCTATCCATGGTTATCCATGGGCTCTTAGATACTTGCTCATTTGTGTTTTCAAAATTGTTTGTTTGCTTTTCAATGTGGGTTTAAAAAAGTTTCTTTGAAAAATTTCAGTTCGACTCGTACGTCAGAGTGTTTGAAAAGTTTGTTTTGAAAGCTTTTGAAAAGTGTCGGTGTGAAAAGAGTTTTGTTTTGAGATTAGAGCAAGTATCCTTGAGAACCTACCTACCCTAAGGAATTCGTCTGTGTAGATGTCCTTTAAAGTAGTGCCATCCCACCATTGAGAGGTAGGTAGCACCACCGTTGGAGGTGTTCGGGTCAATTCGAGTTTAGGGACATGGTGATCACCAGAGCAATGGGAAGACACCTTAGAAGCTACCCTCATGCCAGGTTCCCGGATCATGAGGACTTACTAAGACATCCTCTACTCGACAATCACCTTTCGAGGCAAGGCAACAGTGAGGCGTACCCTAGGGGTGGTGTGTGCGATTCGTGTGTCAGATTCAGATATTTGTCTCGTTATGTTAAAGTGATCTACGCTTGATTTTATTATGGCCATTCATTCTTGCATGCTTTGTTTAACAGTTGATATTTGCGGAAAGATAAAATTCCTAAACTATTACAAAGGCGCGGGTCCACATCGCCAAATTAAACCAGGACCCGATTTGACATAAAATAAAGAAATAAAATGCGGGAAATATAAAATGTCCGAGTTACATGGCTTGAGCAATTACATAATATTTGAAAGAAAATAAATGTGCGAAAGAAATAAAAATAGAACGTTCGAGGGCGTTGGACCCTTTAAAGAAATTAAATGAAATTAAAAATTAATTAATTATTTATTGAAATAAAAGAAGTGTTTTTTAGGTTTTTTTGTATTTATGAAATAATAAAATTAAAATTAAAATTAAAAGAAATCCTAATTCTAAGTTATTTTTAATTATTTGAGAAAAATGTTAAAGTTTAACTTAATTTACTAAAGAATTTATGTACATGTTTATTTACAAAATAAATTAGTAATTAATAATAATAATGATGAGAAAATTATTTATTAAAAAAAATGATGAAAAAGTTAAAAATCCTAATTTCTACATATTTAATTTATTAAGAAAAATATTAAAGTTTTGAAACCTAAATTAATCTAATTAATTGTTTAAAGTTTATTTACAAAAATAATAATAGTAAAATTAATATTAATAAAATAAACATTTTTTTGATTTTTCTGTATTTTATATTTATTATGAAAATTATTTTATGGAATTAAAAGAAAACAATTAAAAACAATTAAAAGAATAAAAAGGAAAAACAAATAAAAATTAAAAATTGAGCAAACCATAGGGGGTGTCTGGCCCAAGGGGAGGTTTTTTGAAGTATTGACTCCTGAGCCGAACCTGAATTTGAGAATACGTTATCAGAGATATCTTGGCGAAAGAACACCTGAATATGATGCGCCGGGTTGGACTTGTGAATTTTTCTTGAAATGTTTTGAGAAATATGGGAGGACAAATTTTGGGGTACAACAGGGGGTTTTAAACCCCCACTAACACATCCATGAAAAAATAGCGATTAGCATATGCCTTAACATAAAATTGAGCGCGAGGTCATTAATAGCTTCGTCCTGTTGCAACGAGTTTAATGGCATAGGTTTGGTGGTCCAATTTTCCATATGAGGAAAGCCCCAATTTGAAGCTCTGGAAAACCTAGCTTTCGTCCATGGCAGATCTGGCTACAGGCATCGTTAGTTCAATTAAATGCTACCAATAGCTTCAGGACATCAATATTAGTGTAAATCAACTAACAAAACACATGAATAATGCATGGAAATTGAAAAACGATTATGGACATGTTCACGAAAAGAGTGATTCTATTCTACCAATTCCTGGAGTATGGGGACTGGAAAATGGTTGCAATCGACTCCTAGCAATGTCAGGAAGGCAATGGAAGTGCTTGGAAACCTTGAATCACCCTGCAACTAAGATTTCAGTTTTCAAGTTTTTAGTGAAAAATTGCAAATTGGTTCTATGTTTTCTGAGCATCTTTCGTGTATGCTTTGATTCCATTAGGTCTTGCATATGTAAGTGAACGAAATTAGGTTAAAAAACCAAGCCCAATGTCCATGAATTTATGATTCCAATATTTGATTTTGTTCATATCTTTTCCAATCTTTTTCCATGCCATTCTTGCCAAATTTGGATGATATTGTCCCCTTGAGATGGTGCACGAAATCTCTTGCATATATGGAAGATATTTGCTACACAAAAAAGATTTAAAGACATGATTTGATATTTTTCTCATATTTAAAACTAATTAAATGAATAAATAAGAATAAAAATTCAATTAATTAATTAAAAATAAGAAAATAAATCCCTTTGAGCTTAATGGGTCGTGCATATGCTTTGGGTAATGTTTCATGGAAGAATTTGTGGCCCATTAGCAATTTTGAAGCTTTTGAAGCAAAGTTGACTTTTCAAAGTTCCCAAAAATTTCCCAACTTCTCCAAGGCATATCTTGCTCAATTTTGAAGCTATGAACATGTTCTTGGACATTTTGGAAAGGTCTTGAAGTCCTCTAACCAATGCCTTTGGTCCTATGTCATTTTGATTTACCAATCTCAAGTTATGGTCTTTTACTTAAAGTGCCTTTTTGTTGACTTTTGAAAATGACCTATAATGTTGAAATTGATAACTCTTTGTGAGAGCATTTCTTGGACTTGAAGTGTGAAGATGAGTTGTAGGAAATGTCATTCTCTTCAAAATGAGCTTTGGATGGGATTTTTCTGATAAACCATGAGGAAGTTATGCCGTGGTCAATTTGCAGTTGACTTTTTCAATTGTCCAAAAATAGAAACTTTTGCATCTTGAGACTTTTTGAGCCATGTTTGTGAAATCATGATCAAGAATTGATCAAATGATGTTTGTGGCTTCAAAATAAGATGTTGACCAAAATTTTTGACTTTTGACTGTCAAATGACCATTTTGCACCTACAGTTGACTGTGAAGCATTTAGGGTTTTTGACTGTGCAATTTGATGCTGTGAGTCTTGAAACTTGGAATATGGATGCTTGACAATGTTTATGGGCATATGGGACTTGATTGGACCCTTTAAAACTTCAATTTCTTTGCAAGAACCAAAACCCTAATTTTGACTGTGTTAGGAGGCAATTGGACTGTGCAACCCTTGAGAGATTTTGAGTCATCTGGAGTTTGTTCTTGACAAATCTTGAAGAATATGGGAGGGAAAATTTTGGGGTACAACAGTTGCCCCTGTTCAATCTTCTTAGACCTGAGGATGTAGATTGGCTGGCGTGCCTTTCGTAACCGAGGGTAGAAGATGATTGAACACTAGAGTGCCTAGAAATTTGCACTCACATAGTAGAGTGTTAGCAATATGATGTAGGGAATGGGCTTACAGATGCCATGTTGAGAGATGATGGATAGGAGGATGGGCTTATAGATGCAATCTAGAGACTGTTGGTAAGTGGAGAGATGGGCTTATAGATGCCATCGGGAGGTTGTCGATCGCGTAAGAGATTCCTTAGCGAGAACTTGCGTACCTGAGAAAGAAAAATAATTACCTGGCCTGTTACATGAGTTGATCTTCAAACTCTTTATGTAGATGTGCCCTGGCTGGATATAGGTATCGAATCTTTAAACTCTTCAGACGTGCCCTGTCAAGATACAGGAATCGAGTCCGGAGAATATAGTCGTCAACAGATACACCCTGGAAAGATACAGGAATCGGATCTTCGAACTCTTCAGACGTGCCCTGGCCGGATACAGGAATCGAGTCTGGTAATGTTAGTCGTCAACAGATACACCCTAGCAAGATACAGGAATCGGATCTTCGAACTCTTCAGACGTGCCCTGGCAGGATACAGGAATCGAGTCTGGAATATAGTCGTCAACAGATACACCCTGACAAGATACAGGAATTGGATCTTCGAACTCTTCAGACGTGCCCTGGCAGGATACAAGAATCGAGTCTGGAATATAGTCGTCAACAGATACACCCTGGCAAGATACAGGAATCGGATCTTTAGTTGCGACCGTTGTTAGTGATCATCTTTGTATTAACCTTTGTCCTGAAAAGACGAAACGTTAGTTGTATGCGATGTCAGGATGTATGACATGCGTGATGTTCTCAGAATGAATGAGATTGTATGTTCATGATGCGTATGTGCATGCTATAATGTATGAGGATATGATGTTTATGAATGTATTTTCGTCTAGGAAAGTAAATCATTGACGGGTGCCGGGAAGTTAAATCCTGGGCTTGATGTTTGAAGGGTAGTGCTTTGTTTCCGTTGGGGATGATAGTTGCAAGAATACCAGTAGGAGAAGATGACTCCGTTGGGGAATAAACTTGGCGACTAGATTACTCTACGGGGAGCGTTCTGTGGGGAAAGAGAGGTTCTTTGCTGAGATTTGATGATAACTCCACTGGGGATACCATTGATGTGTTATATTGAAGGAATTGATGAACTCCGCTGGGGGATAGGAAGAACTTCGTCGGGGACGATCTTTCCGTGGTTATTGGCTAAGGCTAACCCAGTTATATCCTGGTGGGGAAATAACCTTTTGAATAAAGCCGGGAGACGCGTTTGTGCTCTGCGGGTGACAAGCTTCCAGAATCTACTGGGGATAAGCTTCCTGCTGGGGAGATGGATTCCACTTTCCTGGGGAAACTTTTGGACTGGACTCTCCTGGGGAAAATTTTGAGATGTACTGGGGAAGTGGCTCCACTGAAGGTCTGGTATACCACCGGGGAAAAATCTTAGATCAAGACTGCCGGGGATGCTTGTTAAGAATGTTTATATACTCCGTTAGGGAATGTTGAGATCTGCTGGGGATACCCAACTTCCTTAAGGCTGACTGAGTAGGCTAACTCTGCTTGGGGAGAGTATCGCTGACTTGCTAGGAGATATTGTGCCTTGTTCAGGGATGATTGGAGACCAACTGCTTGGGAGAGAATTGTTGGATCTTGGCTCACTCTCTGGGAAATTAAGATATCTTGGTTGCATTCTTCAGCCGAACTTACCTTGGTATCTTGGTGGACAGAGCAATTAGATCGCTTAGACAACTCATTATTGCCCCTGTTTCAAATGTTACCTGTAATTAATCCTTTGTTTCGCATGCAAATATTTATTAGTTAGCAATTATTGTCAAATGCATATATCAAAATTTGAACATTGGACGTTCTTCGCAAACAAAACAGAAAAAGGAAAAACAATTGGCAATTGGTCTGAAAAGTGAATTTGTATTGATTATTTTGAATTTGCCTGTAAATAGGCATTTATGTACAAGAGGCTGACGTCCTAGTAAGAGGACACCTCCGAGAAACAGAGTTTATACAACTTGTGAAAAGGAAAACAAAACAGCTATGTGAAAAGAATAATCCCACTGGGTTCCAACTCTGCTATCGCCTTTATATCTTTGAGCGTCTCGTCACTTAGCTGCTCGGTTGAAGATGAAGCTGACTGATCGATGCCGTCTGAACTTGACAATTGATACCGGATTCTGGATGCAAGGTGATCCAATGAGACATAGTATTACGCTTTAATCCCTAACTTTTGCCTGGATCGCCCTTTCGGGTTTTCAGTCCACCGGGATACCCATTTTTGCCCAAGCCGCCTTTTCAGGTTTTCGACTTGCCGGGTGTACAGATTTTTTTTATTTCATCCCTCATTTTGCCCGAACCCTTTTGGTTCGCCGGGAAGCCCTAATTTTTGCCTAGGTATGTCAACCTAGCGGGTCTTTTATCATGCGTAGTATCTTTTTACTATGTCTGCAATGGCGGGGTGAGGAAGGTCGTCACCATCCATGGTGGTTAGAATCATGGCTCCTCCTGAGAAAACATGTTTAACCATAAATGGCCCTTCGTATGTAGGGGTCCATTTGCCCCTAGGATCACTCTGAGGAAGGATGATGCGTTTGATTACCAGGTCCCAACTTGATACTCTTGTGGTCTGACTTTCTTGTTAAATACCCTGATCATCTGCTTTTGGTACGTTTGACCATGACAAATAGCAGTGAGTCTCTTTTCGTCAATTAGATTTAATTGATCAAGTCGTGTCTGGATCCAGTCATCTTCGCTCAAATCTGCATCCTTCATTATCCGGAGAGAGGGTATCTGCACTTCAATCGTTAAGACTGCCTCCATGCCATAGACCAAGGAAAAGGGAGTTGCCCCGGTTGACGTCCTTGCTGAGGTACGGTACCCATGAAGAGCAAACGGTAACATCTCGTGCCAATCTTTGTAATTCACTGTCATCTTCTGCACAATCTTTTTAATATTCTTATTCCCTGCTTCGACAACCCCATTCATCTTCGGCCGGTAAGGAGAAGAGTTGTGGTGTTGTATCTTGAATTGCTCGTAGAGCTCAGTGATCACCTTGTTATTGAGATTGGTACCGTTGTCTGTAATGATCCTTTCCGGGACGCTGTACCGACAGATCAGGTTATGCCGAATGAACCGTGCCACGACATTCTTTGTTACTGTAGCATAGGAAGCTGCTTCAACCCACTTTGTAAAGTAATCGATCGCCACCAGGATGAAGCGATGCCCGTTGGATGCCGTAGGTTTAATCTCGCCGATCATATCAATACCCCACATTGCAAAAGGCCAAGGTGCAGTCAGGACGTTCAGAGGAACTGGAGGAACGTGCATCTTATCTGCATAAATCTGGCACTTATGACATGTCCGAGAATGTTTGTAACAATCAGCTTCCATTGTGGACCAGAAATATCCTTCCCGAAGGATTTTCTTTGCCATGGTGTGTCCACTGGAATGTGTTCCGAAGGTGCCTTCATGTAGCTCTGCCATGATCCTTTCTGCTTCAGTCTGATCCACATAATGCAGTAAGGTCGAATCATGGTTTCGCTTGTATAGAATGCCGTTGCTGAGGAAAAACTTCGCTGCGAACCTTCTCAGAAACTTCTTGTCGTTGACAGATGCACCTTCAGGGTATTCTTGTGCTTCTAAGTACCTCTTCACTTCATAGTACCAGGGTTTTTCAGTTACTACCTCAGCCTCAAGATCACAATAGTATGCAGGTTCATCCAGTTTCCAGATGATGATCCGGGGAGCCTCATTGTCCCATTTGACTTTGAACATAGAAGACATCGTAGCTAACGCGTCCGCCAACTGATTCTCCTCTCTTGGGAAATATTCAAAGGTTATCTCTGTGAAATGGGGGATCAACGTCAACACACATTCTTTGTAAGGAATAAGATTCGGATGTTTCGTATCCCATTCGCCTTTGATCTGATTGATCACGAGAGCGGAATCTCCGAAGACACTCAGAAACTTGATCCTTAAGTCAATTGCAGCTTGAAGACCCATGATGCACGCCTCATACTCCGCCATGTTGTTGGTGCAGTTGAAACATAGTCGGGCAGTGAGTGGAGTATGAGTGCCTTGAGGGGATATGATTACAGCGCCGATACCATTACCCAAAGCGTTGGAGGCTCCGTCAAAGTGCATAGACCATCGGGATCCTTCCTCAGGTCCTTCATCCGGTCCAGGTACTTCACAATCAGTTACTATCATGATGCTCTCATCTGGAAACTCGAAGTTCATTGACTGGTAGTCATCTACTGCCCGGTGTGCCAAATGGTCTGCCAATACACTTCCTTTGATAGCTTTCTGAGTCGTGTACTGGATGTCGTATTCTGTCAAGATCATTTTCCATCTTGCTATTCTCCCAGACAGAGCAGGCTTTTCGAATATGTACTTGATCGGATCCATCTTTGAAATCAACAGAGTAGTGTGAGTCAGCATATACTGTCTCAACCGGCGAGCAGCCCATACCAAAGCGCAGCAAGTTTTCTCAAGCAGTGAGTATCGGGTCTCACAGTCGGTAAACTTTTTGCTAAGGTAATAAATGGCGTGCTCTTTTCGGCCAGACTCGTCATACTGCCCCAGCACACACCCCATTGAGCTGTCAAGTACTGTCAAGTATAGTATTAGAGGTCTCCCTTCAACCGGTGGCACAAGAATTGGTGGTTCTTGGAGATACTCTTTGATTCTGTCAAAAGCGGCCTGACATTCATCATTCCAACTTACTACCTGATCTTTCTTCAGCAGCTTAAAGATTGGTTCACAGGTAGCAGTTAGGTGTGAGATGAATCGAGCAATGTAATTCAGACGTCCTAGAAAGCCTCTGACTCCTTTCTCTATCTTAGGAACTGGCATCTCTTGTATGGCTTTAACCTTGGCAGGGTCCACTTGAATACCTTTGTCGCTCACGACGAAGCCTAGCAACTTTCCAGATCTTACCCCAAATGTGCACTTATTTGGGTTCAACCTCAACTTGTATAACTTCAGACGGTCAAACAATTTCTGTAAATGGTCAAGGTGTTCCTCCTCAGTTTGGGACCTTGCAATCATATCGTCGACATACACTTCGATCTCATGATGGATCATGTCATGAAATAAAGCAACCATGGCACGGTTGTAGGTTGCCCCAGCATTTTTCAACCCGAATGGCATGACCTTGTAGCAGAAGGTGCCCCACTGAGTAACAAAGGTAGTCTTTTCCATATCTTCAGGAGCCATCTTGATTTGATTGTAACCTGAAAAACCATCCATGAAGGAGAATACCTTGTGCTGAGCAGTATTGTCAACAAGAACGTCAATGTGAGGTAGGGGGAAGTCATCCTTGGGGCTGACCCTGTTTAAATCCCTGTAATCGACACACATTCTAACCTTACCATCCTTCTTCGGTACCGGAACCACATTGGCAACCCACTGAGGGTAGGAAGTCACTGCTAGAAACCCGACATCAAATTGCTTTATAACCTCAGCTTTGATCTTCTCAGACATCTCTGGACGCATACAACATACCTTTTGTTTAACCGGAGGGCAGTCTTCCTTGGTAGGCAAATGATGGACCACAATGTCGGTATCCAACCCAGGCATGTCTTCGTAAGACTAGGCGAAGATTTCCACATAATCATGTAACATCTGAACCAACCGTTGTTTTATGATGAGCTCTATATTGGCACCAATCTTAACTTCCTTTCTGTCTGCCTCAGTACCCAGGTTTACCGTTTCCACTGGCTCTTCATGTGGCTGAATGGCCCTCTCTTCCTGGAGTAACAGTCTTGCAAGCTCGCCCGGCATTTCGCAATCATCTTCACCTTCGTCTTCGGCTAAGTTGATCGGATTTTCGAAGTCATAACTGGCAGTAGCAGAGTCGTTACCAGTGAGATCCAGAGTGGATTGAAACCTGTATGAGTGAGTGTGTGTAAATACAGCTGTTTTGCAATATATAAAGAAAGAAAGAAAGGGAGCACAAGATTTGAAATGCGAAAAACATCCAATGTCTTTATTCATGATATATGGAAATGACAAGTAATAAGCCCTCACAAATGAAGCCAACGGTGCTCCGGGTAAGACACCGGGCCATAAAGTTTCAATTTATTGTTTATTAAAAATTAAAGAAACAAAGGAATTTATTACTGCGTAACAAAAGTAACAGGTATGTGGTCTTTTTCCGTCCAATTGTTCAGTCCACCGTCGGTCGTTGGGTAGATCCAGCTATCGAACTCTGATTCCTCCACATCGCTTTCTATAGCATTCACTCTCGGGTTAGTGATGATCACGGGAGGTCTTCCGGTCCTTGCCTTGCGTACAGCCTTCTGAGCCTCTGCAGTAAAACCCAGCCCAAACTTGTCAATCTTAGGAGTAAAATCAGGGAGCCTGCCCCAGTTAGCACATTCACCTTTCTCAATTACATCCCGGGCGTCCTTTAAGGAGGCCATCTTCAAAGGAGAGTCTTCTTCAATTACTGTTTCTGCTGACGCCAATGTTGGAGGTACCTCTTCAAAATGTTGAAAGGGGGTTTCAATAAACTCCCCGTCCATCTCAATATACCGGAATGAATTCAGATGACTAACCATGTATTCTTCCTCCCCCTGCACAGTAACAATCTTCCCTCTGACAGGGTATTTGAGCTTCTAGTGTAGAGTGGAGGTCACTGCCCCAACTTTGTGAATCCAAGGTCGACCCAGCAAACAGGAATAAGATGGACGGATGTCCATCACATAGAAAGTTGAATCGAAGACTTGGGAACCAACACGAATCGGAATATCTACCTCTCCATGAACCATCCTCTTCAATCCGTCAAAGGCTCGAACCACGATGTTACTAGGCTTCAACTCCAGGCCCTCACAATCCAACCGGTCTAAGGCCTTCTTGGGCAATACATTCAGGGAAGAACCGGTGTCCACCAACACGTGTGCGAGAGTAGTGCCCCTGCATTCGATGGAGACATGCATGGCATCATTGTGATTCTTTCCCTTGGCGGTCAGATCAACATCCGAGAAACCCAAACCATTGTCAGCTGTCAAATTGGCCACACAGTCAGTGAATTGATCTGCAGATGTCTCTTGTGGCACACGGGCCGTCTTCAGAAATGAAATCAGGGCCTTGGCATGGGCCTCTGAGCACAGCAGCAATGATAACATAGAGATCTTGGAGGGGGTATGCCCCAGCTGTTCAACGACGTTGAAGTCACTCTTCTTGATTATCTTAAGAATTTCCTCCATCTCTTGCTGGGAGGCTTCAACATTCACAATCTTCGGTGCCTCCATCCGGGCAGGCACATCATCAATCCCTTTGCCCCGAGTATTAGATAACTCGGCAGCAGGGGTAGAAACTGGATCAGAAGTGGAAACAGGCGCACTTGCAGGCGTAATTATAAGAGGTCTTCGGATAACTGGTGGCGCAATGTCAGGCGAGAAGAGCCTGCCACTGCGAGTTACTTTAGTCGGACCAGTGATGTTGCTGATACCGGTACTGGTGTTGAACTCCTGCTTCACTCCAAGTACATACACATCTGCCCCATAGTGCCATGGGACGGCCTTGTCAGATTCATAGGGGAGGGGCCCCGGAACAGTAATAATGATGGGTGCAACAGACATGATTTTGACTGGCTTCCTCGGGGGAGCCTTGGCAGGATTATTGAAGATGGTGACAACGAATACTTCTTCAGCGGGAACAAAAGGAACAGCGGTCTTCTTGAACAAAATTTCTTTGCTATCCATCAGGCTTTGGATACCTGATTTCAACAACGGACAACCAGCAGGGGAAACAGCACACAAAAGGCAACCCTTGCTACAACCCGGAAATAAACCGGCCAGCAACAGGTTCCTCTTAACAGTCAATAGAGGGGTAGCAACATCATCCACATAAACGGCATACAAGTCTTCCTCAATAGCATTCACTCCATGCTGGGGCATAGGAGCGGTCACAACGTTGGGCCTTTCAGGTGCCTCAAACTGTATTTCCTTCGCATCGATAAGGTCCTGCACCTTATTCTTTAGGGCCCAGCAATCATCAGTAGAGTGCCCCGGGCTATCGGAGTGATAAGCACAGCGGGCATTGGGATTATACTTCAGAGAGGTCGTGTTCACAACCTTCGGAGCCTCTCTGACGGTCACCAAGTTGGTCAATAGCAATTGTGGCAAGATTTGTGACAAGGTCATACTCAGCCGAGTGTATTCTCTTCTGGGCCTCTCACCCCTTGGTTAGTTAGGTTGCCGAGGAGCGGCAGCAGGCTTTGCAATAACCACCGCGTTGACAGCTTGGCGGCGTTCCGGTTTGTTCTGCCTTCTAGGCCCATACACAACACTGGCCTCCTTTTTGAAAGGTTTCTTCTCAGAACTTGAGGACGCACCTTTCTGAATTTTCCCTGATTTCATGCCAGCTTCTATCCTTTCCCCAGTTAGAATGAGATCTGTGAACCCTGCAGATGAATTGCCAATGAGATGATTGAAGAATGGCCCGGATGGGGTCCCCAAGAACATGTCTACAAGTTCACGGTCGGTTAATGGTGGCTGCACCCTGCCAGCCAGGTCCCTCCACTTCTGCGCATACTCTTTAAAACCTTCACCCGATCCTAGCGACATACCCTGGAGTTAGGTACGTGTAGGAGCGAGGTCGGCATTATACTGATACTGCTTGTAAAAAGCAGTAGCCAACTCCACCCAGTTACGAACCTTGGTTCCATCCAGCTGATATAACCATTCGAGATGAGTCCCTGAAAGACTCTCCTGGAAGAAGTGGATCCATAAGTTCTTGTCCACAGTATACGGCTGAATCTTCCGCACATAAGATCTGAGATGTAGCTTAGGGCAGGACGCCCCGTCATACTTTGCGAAAGATGGTGCTTTGAACTTGTGTGGGATGACCACACCAGAAGATAGGCCCAAGTCTCCAAAATCCAAACCAGGCACTTGTTGAATTTCCATGGCATTCAGACGGTCCTCTAACTGCTTGTACTTGTCTTAAGCTGGAGGATACTGCTCCTCATTAAAATCAGTCTCGTTGTCAGAGACCACCGAACTAGGAACCCTTCCCCCCTGGGGACTGCCTTTTCCTACAGAAGAACCAGCTTGATCAACCTCATTCTGCAGTGTGTTACCAAACCTCCAGCCAGTGTTGAACAGTACCGTTCTCTTTTTCTTCTTCTTGACCAGCAGGGCCTTCAACTCCTCTTGATCTTGGGCCAAACTCAAGATCAGCTCTTGGAATTGGGCATTCTGAGCCTGAAGGGCCTTGATGGACTGCTCGGCAGATGATTCAGGGTTCCTGATGCTGAAATAAACAGCGAAGAACATTAAGCAACCTGAAAAGAAGAGTACATGCTATGCACATGATGCATGATATGTGTTTATGCAATGCATTCAAGGGTTCGAAAGTTCAAATTTGTTGTAGACAAAAAGGAACACACGTTATCATTAGGAAATAATTGTTCAGTACATCAAAGCCTCATGGGCAAAACATTACAAAAGCAAATCAATCCCAGAAGACACTACGCATCCTTTTCGGAGCAATGTAAGTGTTGAGAGTCTTTTCCTCGTGCAGTAGGCGAGTGAGCTCCAAGACCTTCTTCTCACTAGCATGTAGACTGGACTCAAGAGAATTCCGTTCTTCCTTAAGCTGAATCCAACTTTTCTGCATTTCTTCCCAGGATGTAGGCATATCAGGATGTTGAATGGTGTAGGACACCTCTCCTTCCAAGACTGGCTCTTTGATCACAGGGAGAACGTGAGGATATGGCATCACTAACTTCTGGGAGCGGGCTCGTACCCACTTGAGATAAGGTTCCAACGGGATGGAGTTCCTGTGCCCCAGTGCCTTGCTGTCTATCTTGTTGGGCATCCTCCAAGCTCTGATAAATCTCTGGCGAAGTCCTTGTGCATCGTTGTCGAAGTCAAAAACTATGTCAGGAATTAACATGTCATGAGGGCCGTCCCTCCAAGCATAACCAAACTGTCTCCAAGCTAGACACGGGTTGTAAGTAATACCTCCTCTGATTCCAAGTAAAGGAACATTAGGAAACTCCCCGCAACGATCAATGATAGTGACATCCTCTCTGGACCGAGAGCACCAATGTATATCAGCATGTGTAAGAGTCATTAATCGTTGTGACCATCTCAAACCCCGCTCATTCTTCAAAACTGATTGTGGAAGGTGCGAAATAAACCACCTTCCCAGGAGGGGAGTGCAGCACATAAGAACACCTCTTTTTCTCATGGTTCGAGTGTAACATGAGTGAAGGATGTCTCCAAGCAATGTAGGTATAGGATTCCTGGACATGAAGATCTGGACAACACTGATATCTATAAGCTGGTCTGGATTCGGGAACAAAACCAATCCATAGACAAGGAGGGCCACAACTTCTTCAAAGGCTTGTAGGTCAAGGGAATTCCAACATTCTTGGGCCTTCTCAAACAGAAACCTGGCCAAGAACCCTTTGATACCACTTCTAACTTCCCAATGTCCTTTGATATCAGATGGTTGTAAGCGTAAGGATTTAGCAATCTCTTCAAGTTTGGGTTCCTTTTCTGTACCGTTGTAGGGTAGTTGACTAAGGATAGGGATCTTCAGAAGCCGGGAGAACTCTTCCAATGTAGGCACCAGTTGATAATCCAGGAAAGTAAAACAGTGGTGCAGAGGGTCAAAGAACTGGAAGAGGACCTTTATCATATCTTCCTCAATGTTGGTGTTGACCAAGCTGATGAGTCTTCCATGCCTCTCACTGAAAGAAGAGCTCTCGGGAATCCTGGATATAAGTTCCTTAAGCTGAGGAGGGATCCTTACAAGGCTGATCTGAATTGTCTTTCTGCGGATAGTTTCCATGTCCTACAAAACAAGAACAAAGATGAAGATTCGAACCCCTGAAACGGTTAGTCAATGCATATGATGCTGTATGATGTTATGATGCTATGGTTAAACACACCACAAATATTCACAAGAACAAACATAGTAAAGCACACAAGTCACACCACAGTCCTTAGAGTTTAGGCCAGCATGGGGTCTGGTATTACCCTCTTGAAGTTGGTGGGCTCAAAACCTGTCCTATCAGAAGTAACCGGGTTCTAAGGGTCCCAATATCATTGGATTTCTTTCATTGTTCATCGTTTTGATTTAGCCACTGAACTGGCGACCGAAATATTCCAAGAAAACAACCCTCAACTGAGTGTAGTATCGAGTATCAACCAACCTCGGACTGCACCAAAGTCAGTTATCTCACTACCCTAAAGAGGCCAAGATGGTTCAATTAAGGTTCCTAAGGTCAGTTGATGCTTCACGACACCATGCGGCGGCCCCGTACTCTCCTTGACTGAACTCAAGGGTTATCGGTACACACCAAAGTGCCACATCAACGTAGCAGACTGCTTCAAACATGTCGGTATACCCCGCACAGTTCCCTCACAGCCTTGTTGCTACTTTCTAAGAAGGTATCCCCAGATCCAGGTTAGGATCTATAGAACTCCCGAGACAATACCCACAATAATAAAGCAAGCAATTTAGACAATTGAAAACACAAGTGATCTTATTCCTAAGGTACACCTCACTTTTAAAGTTTCCCCAGCAGAGTCGCCAGTTCTGTGATCGGTGGAAATAGAACTGACTATTTTTAAATGCTGGTTCGCGAAATGTCGCGGTAAGCAAGAGTCGCCACCGTCTTTTATGTTCTCCAACATGGATATGACAAAAGCACAACAAAATTCCTTATGAGATAGTTTCTCGGTTCGGGAGGTAGATTTATAGAAAGGGAAGGTGTTAGCACCCTTTCTATCCATGGTTATCCATGGGCTCTTAGATACTTGCTCATTTGTGTTTTCAAAATGTTTGCTTTTCAAAGTGTGAGTGGGTTTGAAAAAGTTTCATTTAAAGATTTCGGAATAACTCTTGTATCTGTCCTCAAGAGTGTTTGAAAAATTGTGTTGAAAGCTTTTTGAAAGTGTTAGTGTGAAAAGAGTTTTGATTTGTTTTTTAAAGCAAGTATCTATGAGTCATCTACCTACTCTAAGGAATTAGGTTGTGTAAGTGTCCTTAAGGTAGTGCCATCCCACCATTGAGAGGTAGGTAGCACCACCGTTGGAGGTGTTCGGGTCAATTCGAGTTTAGGGACAGTGTGGTCACCAGAGCAACAGTAGGACACCTTAGAAGCTACCCTTATGCCATTGATCATGGACATAAGGACTTACTAAAATGTCCTATACTCGACGACCACGTTTCGAAGGCAAGGCAACAGTGACGCGTACCCTAAGAGTGGTGTGTGAATTTGTGTGTTGTTTTCAGTTTAATATTTATCTTTGATCATTATATCGTGAGCTACGCTTGCTTTTAATTAGCCATTCATTCTTTCATGCAAAGTTTAGAATTTAAGAGTGCGGAAATTTAAATGCAAAAAGATAAATCCTACGCTATTATAAGGCGCGGGTCTATACATCGCCAAATTACAAAGACTCGTTTTAATAAAAATGCGGAAAGTAAAACCTAGTTACTATTACATAGCTTGAGCAGTTACATAATATTCATAAGAAAATAAAATAACGTGCGAAAAGAATAAAAATAGAACGTTCGAGGGCGTTGGACCCTTTTGAAATTAAATTGAATTAAAAGTTAATTGATTATTAAATTAAAGAAAAGAAATGTTTTTTATGTTTTTGGTATTTAATGAAAATAAAGAAAATTAATTAAAATTAGAAGTTAAATGAAACCCTAGTTCTAAATTATTTTTAATTGTTAAAGAAAATATTAAAGTTTAACCTAATTTATGCTAATTAATTATTTACATATTTATTTACAAAAATATTTAATAATTAATAATAATAATAATGAGAGAAGATTATTTATTAAAAAGAAAAGGTGAAAAAAAATCAAAACCCTAATTCTACCTAGTTTAATTTATTAAGAAAAAAATGTTGAAATTGAAACCTAAATTAACTAAATTAATTGTTAAGGCTTATTTACAAAAATAATAATGGTTAAATTAATATTAATAAAATAAACATTTTTTGATTTTTCTGTATTTTATATTATGAAAAGTTATTTTATGGAATTAAAAGAAATAATTAAACACTAAAAAGAATTAAAAGAAAATCAAATAAAAATAAACAATAATGCAAACCATGGGGGGTATCAGGCCCATTTAGGAGGTTTTTGTGAAGCAATTTGGCCCATCAGAATCCAAGCCTTTTTTGACTTTCTGTGTTTCCGTGTGGAGTGGTTGACTAGTGTGTACCATGGACTGCACGTTCTGGCCTTCAGATTGGTCTTGAAGCCACTTGTCAGGCCTTAGCATATGCGTGTATGGTGAACCTTTTGATGAACACTGCATGGAAGCACATTAGGAAGAAAAATATGAAATATGTGGGGGACCTGGGAATCGAACCCAGGTCCCAGTACCTGCAGGACACCTCACCCACCAACTGAGTTGTGGTGTGCATCTGTTAATATAATGAAGCGTAAATAATACATATGAAAAACAACATTATGCTGAAACAATCAAAAAAACGCGCCAACGTTTAAATTGTCCAACCACGCTCAGACACCTCAGCGTCTTCTTCATCTTCGTACCTGTAATGTAAACAAATAGCGGGGGTTTTAAACCCCCACTAACACAGCCATGAAAAAATAGCGATTAGCATATGCCTTAACATAAATTGAGCGCGAGCTCATTAATAGCTTCGTTCTGTTGCAACGAGTTTAATGGCATATGTTTGGTGGTCCAATTTTCCATATGAGGAAAGCCCCAATTTGAAGCTCTGAAAAACCTAGCTTTCGTCCATGGTAGATCTGGCTACAGGCATCGTTAGTTCAATTAAATGCTACCAATAGCTTCAGGACATCAATATTAGTGTAAATCAACTAACAAAACACATGAATAATGCATGGAAATTGAAAAACGATTATGGACATGTTCACGAAAAGAGTGATTCTATTCTACCAATTCTTGGAGTATGGGGACTGGAAAATGGTTGCAATCGACTCCTAGCAATGTCAGGAAGGCAATGGAAGTGCTTGGAATCCTTGAATCACCCTGCAACTAAGATTTCAGTTTTCAAGTTTTTAGTGAAAAATTGCAAATTGGTTCTATGTTTTCTGAGCAGCTTTCGTGTATGCTTTGATTCCATTAGGTCTTGCATATGTAAGTGAACGAAATTAGGTTAAAAAACCAAGCCCAATGTCCATGAATTTATGATTCCAATATTTGATTTTGTTCATATCTTTTCCAATCTTTTTCCATGCCATTCTTGCCAAATTTGGATGATATTGTCCCCTTGAGATGGTGCACGAAATCTCTTGCATATATGGAAGATATTTGCTGCACAAAAAAGATTTAAAGACATGATTTGATATTTTTCTCATATTTAAAACTAATTAAATGAATAAATAAGAATAAAAATTCAATTAATTAATTAAAAATAAGAAAATAAATCCCTTTGAGCTTAATGGGTCGTGCATATGCTTTGGGTAATGATTCATGGAAGAATTTGTGGCCCATTAGCAATTTTGAAGCTTTTGAAGCAAAGTTGACTTTTCAAAGTTCCCAAAAAATTCCCAACTTCTCCAAGGCATATCTTGCTCAATTTTGAATATATGAACATGTTCTTGGACATTTTGGAAAGGTCTTGAAGTCCTCTAACCAATGCCTTTGGTCCCATGTCATTTTGATTTACCAATCTCAAGTTATGGTCTTTGACTTAAAGTGCCTTTTTGTTGACTTTTGAAAATGACCTATAATGTTGAAATTGATAACTTTTTGTGAGAGCATTTCTTGGACTTGAAGTGTGAAGATGAGTTGTAGGAAATATCATTCTATTAAAAATGAGCTTTAGATGGTATTTTTATGATAAAACACGAGGAAGTTATGCCCTGGTCAATTTGCAGTTGACTTTTTCAGCTATCCAAAAATAGAAACTTTTGCATCTTGAGACTTTTTGAGCCATGTTTGTGAAATCATGATCAAGAATTGATCAAATGATGTTTGTGGCTTCAAAATAAGATGTTTACCAAAATTTTGGACTTTTGACTGTCAAATGACCATTTTGCCCCTGCAGTTGACTGTGAAGCATTTAGGGTTTTTGACTGTGCAATTTGATGCTGTGAGTCTTGAAACTTGGCATATGGATGCTTGACAATGTTTATGGGCATATGGGACTTGATTGGACCCTTGAAAACTTCAATTTCTTTGCAAGAACCAAAACCCTAATTTTGACTGTGTTAGAAGGCAATTGGACTGTGCAACCCTTGAGAGATTTTGAGTCATCTGGAGTTTGATCTTGACAAATCTTTAAGAATTTGGGAGGGAAAATTTTGGGGTACAACAGAGGGCAACATTCAAACAAAAGGGGTGACATATCAAACTATATAATTAGTCATATGATAAATAATATATTAAATCAGATCATATAAAATCACCACTTCACAACTTACAAACAACTTTAATCACAATAAAACATCAACACGACATAATTACTAAATTCACAGCTTTTAGATAATACTTGTCACAACAAGTCAACAACATAAAACATCAACAAATATATCTTCACCATAAATCAAGATGCAACATCAAATGCGACCCGATCACAATGCACATGTATGTGGTACCATCGGAGCAGAACTCCCAACTTAAAAATTGCCAATTAATAGAGGCATCAACAAGGAATAAGTCTTCTTTGCAGTTTTCCAATACATGCCTTCACAAAATCCGCCAATAAAGGCCATCACATAGTATGAAAATCTATGTGACTCAATGAATGCACCATCACATACTAACAATAATCATCATTCATCACAAGGCATAAGTCCACATCACCATTATTACCAGTAAATAGAGGTAATTCATCATCAGCTAAAATCTCTGCAACTTCACATTATCAACAAGAATTCACAGAGACAATCACAACAACATAACATCTTAAAATTGACCATAGGCCTACAACATAATATTGCGCATAAATAGAGGCAATTCAACCAAATTCATCATCATCTGCAATTTCATATTTTTCAGCAAGGTATACAACAAAATTCCATAAACCGGAACCATTCAACTTAATTCGACTTCACCTGCAAATCAACTTTATTCTACATAATTCTAACAAAACAAACCAACTAAAAATACCCATATGTATATACGACTCACTCCGACAATTTCAACTAATTTCGATTAACTCCTTTTACCGCCTAAATCTACAAATTCGGCTAATCGGTACTATTTTATATACTGTTATTACTACTATTTATTTATACTGCTACTAATTAATTTATTCTACTAAATTACGCTACCTCTGTTATTTAGCTTACTGCTATTATTGGTCTCCGTCAAATCTACTTGTTTTCTACCCATAACTTCTATTACTACAACTTCCTGCCAGTGACAAATATTAGTTATAAACCCAAACCAATTTCAACTTATTCCTCCTGTTACTGAAATTCTCCGTTATACTTTCTGTATGATAATTTGAAATTTCTACATCTACTATTACTTCCTAAAAATGCTCAGCTAAATTAGTCCATACACTATTATTTCTACTACTCTTACATATACATACTGCTATTCATTTGACTAAAGCATTACAATTTATTCCTGCAACTTCTTTAATCCAATCTCATACTAAATTATTTTACTAATTATATTAAATTATTAATAATATAAGATATGACATAGTCTTTCCACCACGCCTATATGTTCTTTCAAGTCTAATCTCAGGACAACAACTCAATAATAGCCATAACAACATCATAACAGAAGTACGATTTAAATAAATTGCAAAACAACTTCATCAACATATTATGAATATTCACTGACAACTAAAATTGCAGGGCTGGTAATCTTCACACAATGACAATATAACCAAATCGACAACAATTCATGGCATAAATTTATACAACCCAACCCCATATACGGTTTATCATATACCCAGTTATAGAGATTGAACCTCACCCTTACCTGGTTTGGATTGAAGGTAACTCTGAGGGTCTCTCATTGAATCTCCTCTTGGCCGCTTGGTGTAACTTCCATGTATCCCTCTTCTTCTCCTAAAATCCCTTATTTTTCTCTTCTCTGCAACTTCTCTTGTACCAAAACCATCCAAGATTTTTTTCTCTCTAGATCAGAATCAAAGCTGAAAATTTTCCCAAATATGCAGCTACAGTGTAATGATGATATCTCCCAACTCAGACCTTATTTTGAAGATCCCAACGGTCAAAGGTTAGATATAGGTGTTGCGAACCTACCCTAAAAATATGAGCATGATCCAACAATTAATGAATCAGGGATTGCCGATTTAGTGAGATTGCTGCAATAAAAACATAAATGAGTTTCTCCCATCTATTCTCTCACTTTTTCTCAATTAATCCATTCCTTTTATATCCACTTAATCTTGTAATTCTAGTAATTCTTATTGGGCCAATATCCACACTTCCATATTTACTACATGAAATCACTTAAATAAGCCCAACAATTAATCTTATAATGCTCCAATATATTTAATATTATTAAACCACCATTTAATCAAATAATATCACAGAGAAACTTAACAATAATTCACAACATAGCTCAACTCCAATTATTAATTTTAATTAAATAATTAATTAAATTATCGGGGCATTACATTTCCATCCCAAATTCTTCACTATATTCTTGGCATACTTGCTCTGAGAGAAAAATATGGAGTCTTCCATTTGTTTAACTTGCAGACCAAGAAAATAGGTTAATTCACCAACAAGACTCATTTCAAATTCAGACTGCATTTGCTTGACAAAATGTTGAACCATCTCATTTGACATCCCACCAAATATAATATCATCAACATAAATTTGAGCAATCATAATATCCCCATCTTCTTCTTTGACAAAGAGGGTTTTTTCTATGCCACCTTTCCCATATCCATTTTCCACAAAGAATTCTGTCAGTCTCTCATACCAAGCTCTTGGAGCTTGTTTCAATCCATACAGAGCTTTCTTCAGTTTATAAACATGTTTAGGAAAACTTGGATCAACAAATTCTTTTGGTTGTTCAACAAAAACTTCTTCATTTAGTTATCCATTTAAGGAGGCACTCTTTACATCCATTTGAAACAATTTAAATTTCAAAATGCATGCAACTCCCAACAGTAGTCTAATTGATTCAAGTCTAGCCACAAGAGAAAAGGTTTCATCAAAGTCCACTCCTTCAATTTGAGTGTATCCTTGTTCAACTAACCTTGCCTTATTTCTAGTGACCACCCCTTTTTCATCAGATTTATTCTTGTATACCCATTTAGTGCCAATCACATTTGTTCCTTCAAGTCTTGGAACCAGATCCCAAACTTCATTCCTACTGAATTGTTCCAGCTCCTCTTGCATAGCATTAATGCAGAACTCATCAGTTAGGGCCTATTTGACATTCTTAGGCTCAATTTTAGATACAAAGCAAGAGTTTGAAATCCCTTCTCTTGATCTGGTAGTAACTCCTTTGTTTGGATCTCCTATGATAAGCTCCTTAGGATGATCTTTCTGAGTTCTAATTGAAGGTTCTTTATCGAGGTGGCTAGGCTAGGGATCTTCTTGAGGAGGATCAATACATGTGTCATTTGATTCTGTTAGACTATCAGGAAAAGATGTTCCAACATCTTCTGAGACATCTTCTTCAACATTCCATCCTCTATCATCAATAATAACATTTATTGACTCCATCATAACTTTGGTTCTGGAGTTAAAAACTTTGTATGCTCTGTTGTTTGTAGAGTAGCCCAGGAACATTCCTTCATCACTCTTAGGATCCATCTTCCTCCTTTGTTCATGATCAGCTAAGATGTAACATTTACTTCCAAAAACATGAAAGTATTTAACAGTTGGTTTTATTCCCTTCCATATTTCATACAAAGTAGATGAAGTGCCTTTCCTTAGAGTGACTCTGTTATGGATATAGCATGCAATATTCATTGCTTCATCCCAAAAATGGTAGGGTAGCTTCTTAGCATGAATCATGGCTCTGGCAGATTCTTGGAGAGTTCTATTCTTGCATTCTACAATCCCATTCTGTTGAGGAGTAATGGGAGAAGAGAATTCATGTCTGATTCCTTTAGAGGAGAAAAACTCAGTAAATTTGTTGTTCTTAAATTCCTTTCCATGATCACTTCTTATTCTTATGAGATGGCTTTCCTTTTCCCTTTAAAGTTTTTGACAAAGATCTTTGAACACTTCAAAAGTTTTTGATTTTTCTCTAATAAAGTTTACCCATGTGTATCTAGAAAAGTCATCTACAATAACATAAACATACTTCTTACCACCAAGACTTTCAACCTGCATAGGTCCCATCAAGTCCACGTGAAGAATTTCCAAATTTTTTGATGTAGTAAGATGTTGAATCTTCTGATGTGACATCTTAGTCTACTTTCCAATTTGACAGTCACCACATACCCTGCCTTCTTCTATCTTAAGCTTAGGAATCCCTCTTACTGCTTCTTCAGATATAAGTCTCTTCATACCTTTCAGATGCAAGTTCCCCGATTTTTGATGGCATAGTTTAACTTCATTCTCTTTGGCTAAAACACATGTTTAGGAGAGGTTTAACTCTTGAGGAACCCATAGATAACAATTATCTTTAGATCTGATTCCTTTCATGATAACTTCATTCTTTTCATTGCACACAAGACATTCTTCCTTGGAGAAATTAACTTTGAATCCTTAATCATATAGTTGGCTTATACTTATCAGGATAGTTGTTAACCATTTTACAAGTAACACCTTATCGAGCTTACAAACTCCTGAACATTCAAGCTTCCCAACACCTTTAATTTCTCCTTTTGCTCCATCACCAAAAGTTACATAACTGGTTGAATGAGATTTGACATCCACCAACAGATTCTTGACACATGTCACGTGTCTAGAACAACCATTGTCAAATTACTAGTCATCTTTGGTTGATACTCTGAGAGAGGTGTGAGCAATGAAACTACCAACTTTGGACTTGGGAACCCACTGTTTTTCCTTTTTGCTATTTTGGGGAGTCTTATCAGTTTTGGGAGGAGTATTTTTAGGATACCCATACAGCTTGAAACAGAAGGGCCTTATATGTCCAAGCCTTCCACAATGATGACATATCCAGGGCTGGGGATTCTCTCTAGTGTGATTAAGATTTTTCTTCTCATGATGTTTGCCATGATGTCCTTTCTTCACACGAGGTTTCCCAAGATGTCCTTTCTTATCATGATGTTGAGACATTTGATTCAACATATTTGGTTTAGGCTTGACATGTGTAGAAACAGATGAAGGATGTTTACCATGATTTTCTTTCTTCACATGATGTTTTCCAAGATGTCCTTTCTTACCATGATGTTTTCCCACATGTTGAGACATTTGATTCAACATCTTTGGTTTAGGCTTGGAATGAGTGGAAACAGATGAAGGCTCTTCTGAGTTAGGTTCCTTTTTCTCATTGAAACCTAAACCACTATTGTCTCCTGTCATTCTTCCTGCTTGGAGAATTTCATCTAGTGTGTCAGACCCATTATTCAACATCTTGAGAGATTTGACCATTCTATCAAGATTTGAATTTAGAGAAGACACTTCACTTTCCAAATCAGAAATAGTGTTAAGATTCTCTTCCCTTTCCTCTTTCAGCTGGGTTATAAGGGATTTCTGTTTCTCCCCTTCAAGACATACTTCTGCACTTCTGAGACATAATTCCTTGTTTGAAGCAGCTAACTCATCAAAGGTTAGTTCCCCATCACTAGACTCTTCATCTGATACATATTTGCCTATCAATGCTTTAACATATTTGGCAGATTCTTCAAGATCACTCTCTGAGTCCTCTTCAGACCAAGTAACATATAGATTCTTCTTCTATTTCCTTAGATATGTAGGACATTCAGCTTAAATGTGACCAAAGCATTCACATTCATGACATTGTATTCCCTTCCCTTGAGAATGTTTTTCTTCAGCCCTTTTTCTTCACACTTCATTTGACTTATAGATGTCAGATGGGATGTTCTTGACATTTGATCTTTGGTTCCTGTCCATTCTTTTTATCACTTTATTAAATTGTCTTTCAAGCATAGCTAAAGCATTTGATATTCCTCCATATGTATCCAGATCACAGTCCCCTTCTTCATCTTCAGTATTAGATACAAAGGCTATGCTTTTGTTTTTCTTCTCAGGTCTTTCATTTATGATTAATTCAAATGTTAGAAGGGATCCAACAAGTTCATCAACTTTCATTTTGTCAACATCTTGGGCTTCTTCTATAGTAGTTACTTTCATATCAAATCTCTTTGGAAGAGACCTGAACATCTTTCTCACCAATTTGTCTTCAGGTATTTTCTCTCCTAAAGCACTGAAGACATTAGCAATTTCAAGGATGCTCATATGGAAGTCATTTATAATTTTATCATCTTTCATCCTAAAATTCTCAAATTTTATGGTGAGTAACTGAAGTCTTGACATCTTAACTTTGGATGTGCCTTCATGAGTAGATTGAAGAATCCCCACGCATCCTTAGCAACTTCACATGTATTCACTAACCTAAAAATGTTCTTGTCAATTCCATTCAATATAGCATTCAAGGCTTTAGAATTTCCAAGAGAAATTTCATCTTCTTCCTTAGACCAATCTTCTTCAGGTTTTAATTCAGAAGTAGGTTCTCCATTTTCTCCTAATTTGACAGGGTGTTTCCATCCTCTTAAAACATCTTTCCAAGCCCTGCTGTCTAAGGACTTTAGAAAGGAAACCATACGTGGTTTCCAGTAGTCATAATTGCTTCCACCCAGAATGGGTGGTCTGCTCACAAATCCTCCTTCCTTGTCCATAGTACCATGAAGTATCTTCCCTAGATCTCACCCATATAAAGAGAAGGATGCCTGCTCTGATACCAATTGAAACTCTGGTATAAGATATGTGATGTCGAATAAGATGTCATGACACAAATATCTATTTGCAAGTAAGGTGCAGTAAAATCAAAAGCAGTAAAAACACAAGAGATTGTTCACCCAGTTCAGTGTACATCAACACCTACTTCGGGGGCTACCAAGCCAGGGACAAATTCACTAAAGAGTATCAATTCATAGACCCTCAGTAAAAAACTAGTTTACGATCTAATCACTTAATCACTACCCAAGCTAAACTTCTACCTAAGACTCACCTATGTATGAGGCCATCCTTAAATCCCTTCAATCACTTACAATGAAGAACTTAACAAAATTAATAAGTTTGAAACACTTCAATCATTCAATGCTTAAAAGCTTATGAATGATATACAATTAACAACCTAAATAACAACTCAAGTATTCAAACTAATACTTAGAGTGTATTACAAATAAAAAGCCTAGACTTCTAATAAGAAAGAAAGTATTCTTCTTCAAAAGCTTCTTGTCTTTGAATAAGGAAGCAAGTCCTTATATATGTGAAGCTTTGGGATTGGGCTTAAAAAATATTCAAATCTTTTGAATATTTCCATAAAACCAGGCCAAGATAAAATTATGCAATTTGAAAAATATTCCCCCATATTTTTCGCAGCCTGTAGATCACAAATCCTGAATTATGCCACGCATGAAAATAGGAAACAAAAGACTTAACTGATTTTGGGATGAGATCATTTCAGTAGGCAGATGTCAAGACATCTGCTTTGACATCATTCAAAACAATTTTGCTCCAAATGTTAAGACATTTAGCAAAACATTAACAAGTCATTGTTTTACCAAAATTGTTGCCAACAAACACTTACAAGTTTTTTGTTAAATAATTAATTAATTTCCCTTGTAATTAAAATTAATTAGTTTAATTAGGTTAATTACCCAATATTTTCTCTATCAAAAACCACAAATTTTTTTTTCTTCTTCATCTTTACATTTTGTGCATTTTATTATTATTCATGTTCATTGGTTTATAATAGATAATTAGGCTTTATTGATTTTTCCCCTCATTCACAAAATTGTACCCCCATTCCCAAAGTGTTGTAATAGCGTAGGACATTTAAATTCCACAATTTATCACTTTCCTTATTATTTCTAGTAATTAGGGTTTGCATGACAAAACTTAAAAATCAAACATTAGACAACCCTAAATTCAAGATAAAATAATTAATAAAATACACTTTGCACACATGCACCTCTAGGGTTAACTTCACTTGTTGCCTCAGATAAAAACAGTCATGTCCCTCAAATGTGGGATGTTTTAGCAAAGACCCTCGATTAAAAGATCGTAGTCCCTTGATGACTCTTTGATGTTGCCTTCGGTGAACGATCTTAGTCCCTTACGACAAATTGTTAAAAGCATCTTACAAGTTGCCTTCTATGACTGTACGATGACCAACTCATGTCCCTCACATCCAATGATATGGCTCCCTACCAACCAATGGTAAATTAGCACTATCTAAAGAAAGAGGAAAAGAACAAATACTTTTTGAGTAGGTAGATTGCTCGTAATTGCTTGCTCACAAACTAAAACCATTTTCACACCTCACACTTTCAAAAACAAACATCTTTTCAAACACTCTCTTTTTAAACAAATATTTTCAAAACAAACATTTTGTATACATTCTCAACGATATAAGAATCGTTGCAAAATAGCCGCACTAAGGCGTTTTCAAAATATTTCCAAAAATAAACATTTAGTATACATTCTCAACGATACGAGAATCATTGCAAAATTACCATTTTCAAAACATCTTCAAACATTTTCAAACATACACAAAATACAAAGAATTTCAAAGTGAGCTAGCAATTAAGAGCCCATAGATAACTACAGATGAAAAGGGTGCTAACACCTTCCCTTTTTATAACCTACCCCCCGAACTCAAGAAAATTCTCAAAAGGTCTTTCCTGTTCTTTTCACCCTTTCCTTTATTGGATAAAAGAAAAGTCAGTGGCAACTCTTGCTATCCACAACATTTGCGATAAAACACAAAACACCCAAGTCAGTTCTCCCACCATATCACAGCAGGTATACATAGTAAGGTTGGATCATGTTCCATGGTCCAAAACACACAAAAATGACATAGCATATAGCTCCGGTTGCACGATGATCATCTATTGCATATTTTGATTTTTTGCTTTGATTTGAACCATGCTAATGTTTTTATTGTGTTTATGAGACATTATTATACAGATCTGGACCATCATTGTGACCCCATGCACGCAGACTGGCTATGTGCCATTTTCTTCTCCGATCGGTGTAAACTGGTTCGAAACACACGATCCCGAGGTTTTTAGCCAAAAACAAGCCCGAATTTGGAATCAGGGGGTTTGAATTAGGGGGGGGGGGGGGGGGGGTAGCATGTATTTCTATGTTTAAATCTAATGTTTTTGCAAATTATGGTACACCGGAGAAGACGACCGGAGCCAGGGCTCCGGTGCTTCTACGGCCATATGCTTAACTCTCTCTTTTTGTTATTTTTGTTTGATTAACTTACCGGATGTAGTGGCCACCCATCGGCAAGTGCATGTGCATTAAAGCGTTAGTATGCTAGGGAAGGGGTTTGATGACTGCCTCTGGCATATTATTTTTCCAATTTTTCCTTGCAGATCCCATACAGGTCAAGTTCATGCACACACCATACACCTCCAACCCTTAACCATCAGATCTCATTAAGCCAGATCTAAATGCCTCAAATACGCGCCCCCACCATGAACCATCAAAGACCCTTTGCACCAGATCCAACACAAGCCCTTTGGGTTCATTATTATGCCTGTGATTTTTTCTTTTTCTCACCTCCCCAATTTTCTTACACTGCAGGCCTATTTCCATTTTTCTTTTGCTTTAATTAATTACTTTTCTTTTTTTAATCAATCTCATTTTTTTATTTAATCAACAAAAACCACAAAAGATCATAAAAAAATTAGACTTAGTTTTTTTAAATTAATTAATTTAATTTTTGATAAAATAAAATAAATTAACTTAATCACATTTTAGTTTTTAGTTAATAAATTAATTATAACTAGGGATCATTTTCACTAGAAATATTTTTCTAAACAAAAGCTCCAAAAATGTTTTCTTAAACGCTTAGATTTTTTTTTAGGGTTTTTAACATCTTTTCCCTCTTCACCATCTTTGCGCATTTGTTTATTTTTCGCATTAATATGATTATGTAACTGCTCAAAGTTTGTAATAGATAATTAGGATTTATTGCTTTCTTCCCCAATTTATGGTTTGTACTCCCCATCCCCAAAGCATTGTAATATCGTAGATTATTTCCCGCATTTTTACTTTTCGCAATTATGTATGAGGCATGTATATATTTAACTGTTAGTAATAGGATTGTATGGCAAAAGAATAAAAGCGAACGTTAGATAACCTAATATCAAGACAAATAACTGAAACTCAACACACTTCGCACATACGCATCTCTAGGGTGACCCTCACTTGTTGCCTCAGATATAACAGTCACGTCCCTCGAATGTGGGACGCTTTAGCAAAGATCCTTCGATTAAAAGATCGTAGTCCCTCGACAACCCTTCGATGCTTCCTCAGTAAACGATCTTAGTACCTTAAGATAATTGCTAAAGCGTCTTACGAGTTGCCTTCATGACTGTATGATGACCCACGCCTGTCCCTCAAACATTCAATGATAGGGATTCCTACCAACTAATGGTGGGATATCACTATCTAAAGGAAAGGAGGAAAAGAACAAAGACTTTTGACTAGGTAGATAGCTCGTAGCCGCTTTCCCATAAACAAAACTTTTCTCACACATACACTCTTTTCTAAAATATTTTCAAAGACAAACACTTTTTATGCATTCTCAATGATATGAGAATCATTACAAAGTTTGCTATACGTAGGCATATTTTCAATTTCAAACACACAAACACAAAGCATTTCCAAAGTGAGCTAGCGATTAGGAGCCCGTAGATAACTATAGATGAAAAGGGTGCTAATAACTTCCCTTTTCATAACCTACCCCCCTTACTCAGAAAAATTCTCAAAGGTCTTTCATGTTCTTTTCACCATTTCCTTTATTGGATAAAATAAAAGTCGATGGAGATTCTTGCTATCTATAATATTTGCGATAAAACGCAAAACCTAAAAGTCAGTTCTCCCACCGTATTACAGAACTGGCGACTCTGCTGGGGATACTAAAAGTGGGGTTACCTTAGAGCTAAATCACCTTTAAATTACTTTCCCTGTTTGATTTTCCTGATTTATTTTTAAGGGTTGTTTGGGTTATTCTTATAAAGATGCTATATCCGGATTTGGGGAATTTTAGGTAAGTAGCAACAGATCGTGAAAATTGTACGGTGTATACCAATATGGTTGAAGCGATGGCTACGTTAGTGCGACACATTGGTTGGTGCCAATGTCCCTTGAGTTAACTCAAGGAGAATGTTGGGTCGCTGCATGGTGTCATAAAGCACTAATTGACCGTAGAACCTTAGTTGACACAACTTAGCCATTAGAAAGTAGTGAGATGGCCGACTTTGGTGCAGACTGAAGTTGGTTGATACTCGATGCTACACTCATTGAGATCATACTCTCGGGATATTTCAGTCGCAAATCAGATGCTTGTGCTGAAACAATGCCCGGGAGAAAGATCGGTGATATTGAGGCTCCTAGAACCCGATTACTTTTCTTAGGATAGGTTGAGCCAACTAAAACTTCAAGAGGGTACTTACCTACAACTCCATGAAAGCTTAAACCTAAGGCCTTGTGTGCTTTGTTTGTGTATGATTAACTATTCTAACATAACATCATAACATCATAGCATCATACCATATCATTTTCACTAACCATTTCAAGGACCAAGGAATTTATATTTATTCTGTTTTGCAGGCTATGGCCTCCACTCGCAGAAACACCATCCAGATCAAATTTGTAAAGGTGCCTTCTCAACTTAAGGAATTAATATAAAGGGTTCCTGAAAGTTTTCCATTCATCAAAAGGCATGGTCAACTACTCAGTCTGGCTAGCTCAGGTTTTGATGAAGACATGATGAATGTCCTATTCCAGTTCTTTGACCCTGTACATCATTGCTTCACCTTTCCCGATTATCAGTTGGTACTCACAATGGAAGAGTTCTCTCAACTACTAGGAGTACCTGTTCTTGATCAGACACCCTTCACCGATTTAGAAGAAGCTCCGAAGCCAGAAGTTATTGCAGCAGCTTTACATATGAAGCGGTCCGACATTATATCCAATTGGGAAACAAGAAGTGGGGTCAAAGGTTTTTTGGATAAATTTCTGATAGAGAAGGCTTAACTGTTTCTAGATGCTATAAGTTTCCAGGATTTCGAGGAGATCTTGGTTCTTCTAGTCTATGGGTTGGCACTATTGCCTAATCCAGACTAACTCATAGACGTGAACAACATCAAAACATTTCTTTCTCGTAACCCTGTGCCTACCTTGCTCGGAGACATTCTGCACTCTCTTCACGCTCGTACTATGAAGAGGCAGGGAACTCTTATGTGTTATATACCTCTTCTATCTAGGTGGTTTATTTCGCACCTTCCCCACTCGGTAATGAAGAATGAACAAGGTTTGAGGTGGTCACGAAGAATAATGTCACTTTCTCATACAGATATCTACTGGTATTCCCGATATTACGAGGATATCACTATCATTGATCGCTGTGGGGAATTTCCTAATGTCCCACTCCTTGGCATTAGAGGAGGTATTACTTACAACCCTTCTCTAGATCTACATCAATTTGGTTATGCACGAAGAGATGGTCCTCATGACGCACTTATCTAGGGTATTGTGTTCAATAATGAAAATGATCCCCAAGGTTATCTTCAAAGGTTTATACATGCTTGGGGCATGGTAAGCAAAATTGATAATAAGGCTTTGGGACAGAAGAACTCCATCCCTCTGGAGCCCTATCTCAAATGGGTACGAGCTCGAGTTCAAAACCTCATGATGCCATATCCAGCTATCCTAACAGTGATCAAGGAGCCTGTTATCGAAGGAGACGTCTCTCGCACCATCCTCCATTCATACATGCCTACTGAGCTTGAAGAATTGCAGAAGTCTTGGATTCAACTGAAGGAAGAACGAGACACCTTTAAGACTTAATTCTATGCAAGTGAAAAGAAAGTTTTAGAGCTCCCAAAGCAACTTCACGAGGAGTAGAGTATTAATGCATACATCAACATAAAGAGGAAGCGTCTGTGGGAGACTTGAGTCTTAGGTCTTAGGAGTTTTACTTTTATCTCTTTGATACCTTGTTATTTCCATTGTAAGCCTAAGAGGCAATTGTAATTTTGAACTTATTAATAAAATATTTGTTTATATTTCCTTTTGGTTAGAAAATTTAAATCTCCTAAGGTCCTTGAAAACATTGCATTTTACATATCATGCATCATTACATAACAAGTTTTTCATACAGTTTCTCATTTTCTCGCTGTTTATTTCAGTAGAAAAATGGCCCTCGAAGAAACTATTAAGGACCTCCAAGCTCAGCATGCATAATTTCAAGAGACTCTTCTGAATCTCGCACAGGGACAAAAAGATCTGATGGCGCTCATCACCAAGGATAAGAAGACCAAGAAGCCGACTGTTATCCTCAACATGGGGAGAAGGTTTAAGGGTCCTGCTCAACCAATTCAAGTGGATGATGTTTCCTCTGAGGAAGACGACAACCAGGAAGAAGATGGTAGAAGCATCAAGCATGAAGGAAGGAATAACCAGGGTTATGAGAATGTTCCTGAAGATGAAGACTATTCTGACGCACAGTACCCTCCGTCAAATGACAAATATAAGTAGTTGGAAGACAGACTCAAGGCTATGGAATTCCAGAAGGTGCCTGGATTAGATTTTGGTGAACTAGGTCTGGTCCGGGGGTGGTCATCCCACATAAGTTCAAGGTCCCCGTCTTTGCTAAATATGATGGGGTCTCTTGTCCTAAACTCCATTTAAGGTCGTATGTTCGAAAGATTCAACCTCATATTGCTGACCGAAAACTGTGGGTCCATTTCTTTCAAGAAAGTCTGGATGATACTCAAATTGAATGGTTCTATCAGCTGGAGGGAACCAAAATTCATACATGGGAAGACTTGGCTGCTGCTTTCTATAAGCAGTATCAATATAATACTGACCTGGCACCGACTCGAGTGCAACTGCAGAACATGTCCATGGGCTCAAATGAAGGGTTCAAGGAATATACGCAGAAATGGAGAGACTTAGATGGAAGGGTGCAACCTCCCTTGACTGATCGGTAATTGGTGGATATGTTCATGGGCACTTTGACATGCCCATTCTTTAATCTGTTGATTGGAAGCTCGTCGTCTAGTTTTGCGGAGCTGATTCTAACTAGGGAAAGAGTTAAGAGTGGTATTAAGAGCGGGGAGATTCCGATGGCTACATCTTCTAATGCTATAAAGAAGCCATTTAATGGAAAAAGAGAAACTAATGATGTCTATGGTCAGAAGAGCCATAGTAAAAGTGACCACCATCAGTATGTGGGACCGGTATTAATCTCTAATCCGGCGCCTGTTCAACAATAACAACAGGGCAACCGAAAAAGGCCAGACACTCTGTTAAGACAATTTACCAAGATTGGAATGCGTTTATCTCAAGAATTGAAACATTTGTTAAAGGCTGAACTCATTTCACTACAGGATCCTCCTTAGAATCCCAACACAACCTCTCCCAAGTAAAATCCAAATGTGAAGTGTGCCTATCATTCTAACAGTCCTGGGCACGACACAAACTACTGTTGGGCTCTGAAAAGCAAAATTCAAGATCTGATTGACAATAAAGAGATTGAGTTTGATCCTCTGGAGACCCCGAATATGATTACTTTACCTATGCCGAAGCACGACAAAGGTGTGAATGCAATTGATGTTGTTTCTAATGAAGAAGATGTTGATAGTAACTTTGATAATTGGATCTTTCCTACGACCGACAACGGGCTCTGCAATCGGAAAACTGAAGATGTCATCTCAATCTCTTTTAGACAGGAGTAAATTCCATTTTTTGTTTTCTCATTTTGGTTATGTAATAAACAATGACATTAAACCTTGTGTCTTACCCGATGCACAATGGTTCATTTGTTAAGGGCTTATAATTCATAAACATTGTTCATTCAATAACAACATTGGATGTTTTAGATACACATTTTGTGATCCCTGTTTTTCTTTTATCTTATTGAATTTTCAAATAGATATGTGTTCTTACACACACCCACACACTACATTATAGATCCTCATCCACTCTGGATCTCGTTGATAACGATTCTGCTATTTCCGCTTATGACTTTGAAAATCCAATCTAACGAGCCGAGGATGAAGGTGAGAAAGATTATGAAATACCTGGAGAACTTATTATACTCTTAATACAAGAATAAAAGGCTATCCAACCACATGAAGATATGGTCGAAGTTGTAAAATTGGGTCCTGTTGTACCCCAAAATTTTCCCTCCCATATTCTTCAAGATTTGCAAAGAGCATGCTTCAAAATATCCCAAGGGTTGCACAGTTCAAGGGCCTCCTAACAGTCAAAAATTAGGGTTTTGGTTCTGGAAAAGAAGTTGAAGTTTTCAAGGGTCCAATCAAGTCCCACATGCCTACAAACATTGTCAAGCATCCATATGCTAAGTTTCAAGACTCATAGCACAAAATTGCACAGCCAAAAACCCTAATTGCTCAGCAGTCAACTGTAGGGGTAAAATGGTCATTTGACAGTCAAAAGTCCAAATTTTTGGTCAACATATTATTTTGAAGCCACAAACATCATTTGATCAATTCTTGATCATGATTCTCAAGGCATGGCTCAAAAAGTCTCAAGATGCAAAAGTTTCCATATTTGGACAATTGAAAAAGTCAACTGTAACTTGACCAAGGCATAACTTCCACATGGTTTATCAGAAAAATTCCATCCAAAGCTCATTTTGAAGAGAATGAAATTTCCTACAACTCATCTTCACACTTCAAGTCCAAGAAATGCTCTCACAAAAAGTTATCAATCTCAACATTATAGGTCATTTTCAAAAGTCAACAAAAAGGCACTTTAAGTCAAAGAACATAACTTGATATTGGTAAATCAAAATGACATGGGACAAAAGGCATTGGTTAGAGGACTTCAAGACCTTTCCAAAATGTCCAAGAACATGATCAAAGCTTGAAAAATGAGCAAGATATGCCTTGTGGAAGTTGGGAAATTTTTGGGAATTTTGAAAAGTCAACTTTGCTTCAAATACCTCAAAATTGCTAATGGGCCACATTTTCTTCCAAGAATCATCACCCAAAAGCTATGCACGACCCATTGACTTTAAAGGGAGTTATTTTATCATTTTTTATTAATTATTTGAATTATTATTATTATTAGTTCATTTAATTAAAATAAAATATGACTAAAATAGAAAATCATGTTTTCCAATCCCTTTTTGCAGCATATTCTCTCCATAAAGCCTAAATATTTCGTGCATACTCAATATGGAAAGAATCTCCATTGATTGGCATCAAAAGACATGAAAAAGATTGGAAAAGATTACATTGAAAATCAAATATTTGATTCATGAATGCAAAGGTTTCTTGGCTTGGATTTTCACCCTAATTCATTCCTCATATAAACACAAAGCTAACCCTAATGCAAAAGACCTGGAAGCTGCGCCTCAGATCAAATACACACTTTGCATTTTTTTGTCAAAAAATTCAAAACTGAAAACACAGTTAGAGGGTGTTTGAAGGCAAGAGAACAATTTCATTACATTCCTGAGGCATCAAGGAAACTTTCTGAATCAAAACCACAGTCTCTAACCTCAAGAATTGGTAGAATGAAGTTTCCATGTTCATAATTTTTTTCACTTTCGTGTTTGAATTTGCATACATCTTTTACACGTTTTAAGTATTGATTCATACTAATATGCACTTTCTGAAGCTAATGATACAATCCAATTGAGTTATTAGGCCCTGTATCAAAAATTGCCATGGAAGCGTTTTAGGGTTTCGGAGCTCTAATTTTGGGGCTTCTTTCATATGGAACAATTAGGCCATGAAACCTAGATCACTGGACTCAGGACATTCAGACGAAGCTTTCGATCACATCGCGCCCTTTTTCTTTTTGCTCATAAGCTAATCGTTATTTTACACTGTGCTATTTAGTGGGGGTTTAAAACCCCCGCTATCTGTTTGTATTTTCAGGCAAAAAAGAAGAGGCCATGAGGAAGACGCTGAGCTGTAGGCATGGGATTGGTACGTTTGAATATTTGGCGCGTTTATCAGCATAGTGGACGTTTTCCCGATATTATGTTTTCTTATTATATTGTGTGATCGGTGGATCTGGAACTGACTGTTTAACGCTGGTTCGCGAAATGTCACGGAAGCAAGAGTCGCCACCGTCTTTTATTTTCTCCAAATGGAAAGGACAAAAGCACAGAAAAATTCCTTATAGAGATTGCTCTCGGTTCGGGAGGTAGGTTATAGAAAGGGAAGGTGTTAGCACCCTTTCTATCCATGGTTATCCATGGGCTCTTAGATACTTGCTCATTGTGTTTTCAAAAATGGTTTGTTTGCTTTTCAATCGTGGGTTTTAAAAAGTTTCTTTGAAAATTCCAGTTCGACTCTTGTATCGGTCCTCAAGAGTGTTTGAAAAGTTGCTTTCGAAAGCTTTTTGAAAATGTGTCAGTGTGAAAAGTATTTTGATTTGTTTTAAAGTTAGAGCAAGTATCTAGAGTCGTCTACCTACCCTAAGGAATTCGTCTGTGTAGATGTCCTTTAAAGTAGTGCCATCCCACCATTGAGAGGTAGGTAGCACCACCGTTGGAGGTGTTCGGGTCAATTCGAGGCTCGGGACATGGTGATCATCGGAGCAATAGGAAGATACCTTAGAAGCTAACCTCATGCCGGGTTCCCGGATCATGAGGACTTACTAAGACATTCTCTACTCGACGATCACCTTTCGAGGGGCAAGGAAACAGTGAAGCGTACCCTAGGGGTGATGTGTGATTTGTGTGTCATGTTCATTTATTTTTGTCTTGTCATGTCATGGGTGATCTACGCTTTTGTTTTTATTTTGACATTCATTCTTGCATGCAAATTTATTAACAGTTAAAAAGTGCGGAATTTAAAAGTTCTACGCTATTACAAAGGCGCGGGTCCATATCGCCAAATTAAATCCAGGACCCGATTTAAAATAAAATAAAGTGCGAGAAATATAAAATGTCTAATTTACACGGCTTTGGGAGAATTACATGAAAAGAGGAAATAAAATAAGCGCGCGAATTGGAATTACGATCGAATGCGAGGGTGTTGGACCCTTTTTAATGAAATTAAATTATGATTAACAAATTAATTAAATTAAATAAATAAACAAAACAAATAAAACAAACTTACTAAAGTTAAAAGAGGTGAAAATGGTAACACAAAAAAAACCTAAATGCAAAATTCTAATGTTTCTAACTAATTAAACTCTATAAAATAATAAAATGCAATAAAACACAAAGTTATATATGTACATGTATATCGAAAAAGTCAAACGAAAAAAAAAAGAAGAAGAAAATGATACCTGGGGAAAGAAAATCACGTGGACGGTACCAAACATCTATTGACTTCTTTGACAAAGCACAAACACCACTAATCTAACAAAGATATCCATTTTCAAATTGAAAACTCAATTTTTGTTCTCTCTCGTGACCTATTCATTCTTCTTCTCATGAACTATTATTTCCTTTCAAACAAAACCCAATCTATTCCCCGTTCTCTCTTTTTCAAATCGGTTATTTTGAGAAATAAATATTTTAAAACTAAATAGACACCATGCTTTTCATCGTGAAACAAAATCGAATGCAAAAGAAAGAAGAGAAAAAAAACTAACATTTTTCGTCGGAGCTGGGTAGAAAAGTTTTCGATCTATGTGTTTTCTGACATTGCAGGGAAAAGCGGTCGGACAACGGATGGCGGGAGTCTTCGTCGATTGTATCATCTGTGAGTGGTGATGGGTGGCTGACGACGGACGTGTGGGGTGTGCTACTGCCGTCGTGATTGCGAGTGATCACGTGTTGTTAGGCGGAGGTCTTGCCTTCTGATCACGGGCTACCGACACAGAGGAAGTGGTTGGTTCGCGTGTTGGGCATAGGGGATGGTCCCTTCGTCGGATCTGCATTTTAATGACAGAGAGATAATTTTGTGTTCTTTGGTTACAGTAGTTTCGAATACCACAACACACAGATCACAATGTTTGACTCGAAATCGGTACATGTGAAAGTGTTGGCGAAACTGTTAGTGAATGAGAGTTGTACAAGATTTTGTTTGTAGTTGAGTGAGACCTTGTGTAAAAGCTTTGGTGATTGAAAGTGGTCTCCTGCACTAGGTCTAGCATCTGGCTTATGTATGGAGTGAATTAGGGTTGAGTTTTCAATCAAAAGATCTTTGCATTGATGAGAACAATATTTGATTTTCATGGCATATCTTCCAAATCTTTTTCCACATGTTTTTGATTCCAATCATGGCAAAACCTTCCAATTTTGATTATGCACGAATCTTGAGCCTTTAAGGAGTGTTTATTCTGCACAAAAAGATTTAAAAACTTTGGTTTAGTATTTTTCCATATTTTATTTAATTTAAATGAATTAATTGCAATTAAAAATTCAAATAAATAAATAAAAATGATGAATAAATCCCCTTTGGGCCAAATGGTCGTGCATATGCTTTGGATGATGAATCTTGGAAGAAAATGTGGCCCATTAGCAATTTTAAGACATTTGAAGCAAAGTTGACTTTTCAAAATATCCAAAAATTTCCCAACTTCCACAAGGCATATCTTGCTCAATTTTTGAGCTTTGATCATGTTATTGGACATTTTGGAACGGTCTTGAAGTCCTCTAACCAATGTCTTTGGTCCTATGTCATTTTGATTTACCAATCTCATGTTATGGCCTTTGACTTAAAGTCCCTTTTTGTTGACTTTTGAAAATGACCTATAATGTTGAAATTGATAACTTTTTGCGAGAGCATTTCTTGGACTTGAAGTGTGAAGAGGAGTTGTAGGAAATGTCTTTCTCTTCAAAATGAGATTTGGATGGAATTTTTCTGATAAACCATGTGGAAGTTATGCCTTGGTCAAGTTACAGTTGACTTTTTCAACTGTCCAAAGATGGAAACTTTTGAATCTTGAGACTTTTTGAGCCATGCCTTGAAAATCATGATCAAGAATTGATCAAATGATTTTTGTGGCCTCAAAATGAGATGTTGACCAAAAATTTGAACTTTTGACTGTCAAATGACCATTTTGGCCCTGTAGTTGACTGTTGAGCAATTAGGGTTTTTGACTGTGCAATTTTGTGTTGTAAGTCTTGAAACTTGGTATGAGGATGCTTGACCATGTTTGTAGGCATGTGGGACTTGATTAGACCCTTGGAAACTTCATTTTCTTTGTCAGAACCAAAACCCTAGTTTTTGACTATTAGGAGGCCCTTGAACTGTGCAACCCTTGGGGAATTTTGAAGCATGCTTTAGGCAAATCTTGAAGAATATGGGAGGGAAAATTTTGGGGTACAACAGTTGCCCCTGTTCAATCTTCTTAGACCTGAGGATGCAGATTGGTTGACGTGCCTTTCGTAATCCGAAGGTAAAAGATGATTGAACACTAGAGTGCCCAGAAATTTGCGCTCACATAGTAGCAGTGTGATGATGGGAATGGGCTTATGGATGCCATTTGGAGATTGATGGATAGGATGATGGGCTTATAGATGCCATGCTAAGAGGTGATGGAAGTTGGATGGGCTTATAGATGCCATCTGGATGTTGATCGCGTAAGAGATTCCTTAGCGAGAACTTGCGTACCTGAAAAAGAAAAAAGATCACCTGACCTGTTACAGGAGCTGGTCTTCAAATTCTTTATGTGTCCTGACTGGTTACAGGAGCTGGATCTGGAGCTTCAAAAGGTGATGAATGAACCAGGGATGGTTACTACCTCAATAGGAATGGTAAGAGAACCTTGGATGATTACTACCTCAACAGGAACGATGAGAGAATCTTGGGGCGATTACTACCTCAACAGGAACGCTGAGAGAATCTTGGGCGACTTCAACCTCAACAGTAACGCTGAGAGAATCTTGGGCGACTTCTACCTCAACAGTAACGCTGAGAGAATCTTTGGGCGACTTCTACCTCAACAGTAACGCTGAGAGAATCTTGGGTGTCTTCTACTGAGTCTTTATCAGAAAAATCTGTTAGGGATCGATTTAACTGGACTAGAGAAGGCCTTTGACTAGATAAGAAACAGGAAAATCTTAGGGTCGATTTAACTGAACCGGTCTAGGTCTTGAAATCTTCAACTGGATAAGAAACAGGGAGATCTTAGGGTCGATCTGACTGAACCAGGGAAGGCCTTTGACTGGATAAGAAACAGAAAAATCTTAGGGTCGATTTAACTGAACCGGTCTAGGTCTTGAAATGTCTTCAACTGGATAAGAAACAGGGAGATCTTAGGGTCGATCTGACTGAACCAGAGAAGGCCTTGGACTGGATAAGAAACAGAAAAATCTTAGGGTCGATTTAACTGAACCGGTCTAGGTCTTGAAATCTTCTACTGGATAAGAAACAGGGAGATCTTAGGGTCGATCTGACTGAACCAGAGAAGGCCTTTGACTGGATAAGAAACAGAAAAATCTTAGGGTCGATTTAACTGAACCGGTCTAGGTCTTGAAATCTTCAACTGGATAAGAAACAGGGAGATCTTAGGGTTGATCTGACTGAACCAGAGAAGGCCTTTGACGGGATAAGAAACAGAAAAATCTTAGGGTCGATTTAACTGAACCGGTCTAGGTCTTGAAATGTCTTCAACTGGATAAGAAACAGGGAGATCTTAGGGTCGATCTGACTGAACCAGAGAAGGCCTTGGACTGGATAAGAAACAGAAAAATCTTAGGGTCGATTTAACTGAACCGGTCTAGGTCTTGAAATCTTCTACTGGATAAGAAACAGGGAGATCTTAGGGTCGATCTAACTGAACCAGAGAAGGCCTTTGACTGGATAAGAAACAGAAAAATCTTAGGGTCGATTTAACTGAACCGGTCTAGGTCTTGAAATCTTCAACTGGATAAGAAACAGGGAGATCTTAGGGTCGATCTGACTGAACCAGAGAAGGCCTTTGACTGGATAAGAAACAGAAAAATCTTAGGGTCGATTTAACTGAACCGGTCTAGGTCTTGAAATATAGCTGAGAACTTAACTGAATTCTTCCTGAAAGGTAAAGGTCAGTCATATGCAATGCATGACGTGAATCAAGCAATGATGTTCTCAACATAAATGAGATTTGTAAGATATGATGCGTATATGCATGCTATAATGTATGAAGATGTTTATGAATGTATGTTTTCGTCTTGGGAAAATGAATCCTTGACGGGTGCCGGGAAGTCAATCCTGGGCTGATGTTGAAGAATAGATTGCTTCCGCTGGGGATGATAGTTGCAAGAAATACCGGTAGGAGGAGATAACTCCGTTGGGGAATAAACTTGGCGAATGGATTACTCTGCGGGGAGAAAAGTACTCTAGCGATCTTGTTGGGGAGCAATACTCTGTGGGGAGAGAGGTACTTTGTTGAGCTATTGATAATAACTTGTTGGGGATACCCTTGTTGTGTTGGAAGTGTTAATAGACTTCGTTGGGGATAAGAAGACTTTGCTGAGAACGATCTTTCCGTGGCTTTTGGCTGAGGATAACCCAGTTATATCCTGGTAAGGAAATAACTCTTGAATGAAGTCGGGGGACGCGTTCGTGCTCTGCGAGGATAAGCTTCCAGAATCTACTAGGGATAAGCTTGCTGCTGGGGGAGATGATTCAACCTTTCCTGGGGAAATCTTAATTGGACTCTCCTGGGGGAATTTTTGAACTGTAATTTTTGTAAGCTGAAAGAGGGAACCTATGTAGGGTTGCCTGATGATGAGCTCGCATCTTGGAAAGAAGGACACCTGTGTAGGGTTACTTTGAAGTTGGGCTCGTGTGGAGCTGCATTTGGAGTTGAGGGAAACCTGCGTAGGGTTTACTGACAATGGGTCTGTATAAAACCGCATCTTTGAAAATAGAGAACCTGTGTAGGGTTTCTGGGTGACGAGTCCGTGTAAGACTACGTCTGGAAAGAGATAACCTGTGTAGGGTTACTTCGGGGATAATTTCGTGTAAAACTTCTGGAGGAACCGGGGTAAGGTTATCTTGGAGGTAAGTCCGTGTAAGACTTCTGGAGGAACCGGGGTAAGGTTACTGCAGGGTAAGTTCGTGTGAAACTTCTTGATGAACCGGGGTAAGGTTATCTTGGAGGTAAGTCCGTGTAAGACTTCTGGAGGAACCGGGGTAAGGTTACTACAGGATAAGTTCGTGTAAAACTTTGTCTGAAAATTGAAAAGGAACCGGTGTAGGGTTGCCTGATGATGATCAAGTGGATGATTGTCCTGTTTGGTTTCGGATGTTAACCCACGATCTGGAATTTGTAAAGGTAGATGGTAATCATCTTGGTATTTTGGTTGACAAAGCAACTGGATTGCCTGGACGACTCATTATTGCCCCTGTTTCTGAGGTGAGGAGAAAAGATACCTTGTGGAGGTAGTTGAAAAATCTTCTGGTAGACAGGTGATTTAGATGCCGGGACATAGTCGTACGCTTAAATCCCTAATTTTTTCCTAGACTGCCCCTTCGGGTTTTCAGTCCACCGGGATACCCATTTTTTCCCAAGCCGCCTTTTCAGGTTTTCGACTTGCCTGGTGCACAATTTTTTTTCTTTTCATCCCTTTATTTTGCCCGAACCCTTTTGGTTCGCCGGGAAGCCCTTATTTTTGCCTAGGTGTGTCAACCTAGCGGGTCTTTGATTTTGCGTAGTATTTTTTCGACTATGTCCACGTTCTCAGAATGTAGGGAGTTGCCCCTGTTAGAAGTGTTTTGTCATGCCACCAGAAGGTGTTTGATCAGGCAAGATTCGTTGTTGGAATGCCCCAAGTGACTCAGGCGGAGATTTGCCCCAGGCTATTTGGCCTTTGAGGGATTCTCCGAATCTTGATTGGACTGCCCCAGATAATAGACCATGATCATATCATGCCCCTTGATTGGAAGTGCTTCTGTTCATTAGGCATTCGTCGTGCGAATTTCTATGCTGTTCAAACAAATAGTCATATGCAAACAATGTTATATCAAAAATGCAAAGCTTATGTCTGTCTTGAAGATTTTGAAAATGCATTCTCTTTCATAAAACAAGTGAATGTTTGTAAAACGTGATGTCAACTCGTTATTTTACCGCAAGCCTTAAGGAGTCAGGATACCTTTGTAACAGTATGCTTTCGAACTAACCCATGCTTCAGCTAGGACTTTTAAGGGTTATAACGTTGTCTGGTTCACGGTTTAAGAAACAAAGGATAAAGGCTCAAAATATTTGTACCCACCCACTCTTCGTGATGTTCTTCAAACCTAAACTCAGTTGATCGTGCGTTAGACCTTGTTGGAGTCTTTGCTTTGATATTCCGGTGATGGTTCGGATACTGACAATTTATTTTGAATAGGCAGTCATTTTTTTTGTCGAGGGTTTGTAAGACCTCTTTCTTTTTCTTGATTTTGTTATCCCTATTTTTTTTTGCCTGAGCTATTTCCTTTTTGGAATTACAGTCAGCGGGATGCCCCAGTTTTGTAAGTCTCCTTCATAGGTTTTGACTTAATGGATTTTTATTTTGAGAAGTAATGACTGCCTGTCTTTATGATTGTTCGGAACCATCACTGTCTTTCTTAGTTTTGTAAGGACCTCTTTGGTGCCATTCGTTATGCACTTGGATCAACTGAGAGAACTACCCTGCCCCAGGTTATGATTAAGGGTTTTAAATTTCGAAAAGAAAAACTCCTACTTCTTTGGCTCAGAGGGGTTGACGAGGGATTATCTTCCTTATAACTCCAGTGTTTAGGGATTGAAACAATGCCTGTACCTAATCAGCGGGGTTTGTTCAAAAGCATACTGTAGATGTCGTGGTATCATTTTCGTCATCCTCCCTCAAGAGGCTTAGAATTTCTTAATCAAGAGTTGATCATCAAAAAATATGAAATCAGTTTGAATATAGCGAATGCGAATATATTGCTTCAAAACAGACATATGCGATGCATTAATGAAATAACAACGTTTAACATGAGTAAATGTTTGAACAAAAGAAAATTACAACTTGAACATTCGAATGAACAAAAGTCTTTTCATCTCAGGGCTTGTTACTTCAAATGGTGAGCCTTGGAGGGATGGTAGAAAAACTCTGCCTGACCATCTTGTGTGAACTCCAATGCTCCTTCATCAATCAGGTCCTGGATCTTGTTCTTCAGAGCCCAACACTCATTTGTATCATGTCCTGGACTGGCAGAGTGGTAGGCACACCTTTTATTGGGATCATAGACAGGAGATGCAGTGTTGGGGTTCCGGGGATGAGCCCTTAATGTGATCAGATTCAACCTCAACAGGCGTTGTAAAGCTTGAAACAGCGACATGTGGAGCTGGGTGAATTGCCTCCTGGGCTTGTCTGGATGAAGCTGGTGAGGTTGATGCTGAATTTGTGACACTGGAGCCATTTGAGGAGCTCTCCCCTTATCTCCTTGTCTCAAAGATGGTTGAATGATGGCTGGCCCTTTACCCTTAGACATTTTCCCCAGTTGGTTACCCCGAAGCAGTTGGTTGATGAGAACCTCGAGCTCATCTTGTCTTTGAGCTAGGTCTTGCATGATAGTTACTTGCCCCAGCATCTGGGCTCTCATTGCACCCACTTCAGCTTGCAAATGTTTCAGCCGTTCGTCCTCAGCGTTGTTCCTGACCAAAGTCTCCGTGAGAAGTGTCCTTAGCTCCTCCTGCCCCTTGGATAGATTCAGGAGGATTTCCCCGAACCGAGTCTCTTGAGCAAGGAGGTCCTGGTTATCTTGTTGGGAAGCCATTGCTGAAATAGACAGCGAGAAAGGTAAGTGACCTGCAAAAGGGATACCTGTAATGCAATGATATGTATGATATGCATGCAATGTTTTCAAAGATCTCGCGGGGTAAACAAGAAAAATTTGTCAGAGTTTGAATCCGGTAGCTTGAGTGAAGGGGCCTCATGTTGTTGAGAGTCCTTCTTCAAGGGTCAAAGGCTCACCATATCCAGTGGGTCATAGCCCCTGATAACCTTGGCTAGAGGAAAATAAATCCTCTTTTCCCCTTGCTAGACATGTTGGTTCATCCTGACCTGCATCACAAGCCCTTGAGATCCTAGAAATGGGTTAGGATGTATGCAATGGTATGATGGCATGATGTTATGCTATGCATGGGGTAATGTAGGTAAACCCCGTTATAAGCCCTTGTTGAAGACTGTAAACAAAACCTGCAAGAAACTCAGTACACTCTGTTATGAGTCCCAATTAAGGACTATAAACAAAACCTGCAAGTAGTTCATGTGTCAGATAACAAGCATGCAAGTAGTCAAGTTGGAAGGCACACAAGTCACACAAAAGAAACCCTTAGAGTTTAGGCCAGCATGAAGTTTAGGTACTACCCTCTTGAAGTTGGTGGGCTCAACCTATCCTATTAGAAGTAACCGGGTTCTAAGGGTCCCAATATCACTGGATTGCTTTCATTGTTCATCGTTTCGATTTAGCCACTGAACTGGCGACCGAAATATTCCAGGAAAGCAATCCTCAATTGAGTGTAGTATCGAGTATCAACCAACCTCGGACTGCACCAAAGTCAGTTATCTCACTACCCTAAAGAGGCTAAGATGGTTCAATTAAGGTTCCTAAGGTCAGTTGATGCTTCACGACACCACGCGGAGGCCCCGTACTCTCCTTGACTGAACTCAAGGGTTACCGGTACACACCAAAGTGCCACATCAACGTAGCAGACTGTTTCAACCATGTCGGTATACCCCGCACAGTTCCCTCACAGCCTTGTTGCTACTTTCTAAGAAGGTATCCCCAGATCCGGGTTAGGATCTATAGAACTCCCAAGACAGTCCCACAATTTAAAGCAAGCAAATCTATGCAATTGAAAACACAGTTATGAACTAATCCTAAGGTACACCTTACTTTATAAAGATATCCCCAGCAGAGTCGCCAGTTCTGTGATCGGTGGATAAGGAACTGACAATTTAACGCTGGTTCGTGAAATGTCGCGGAAGCAAGAGTCGCCACCGTCTTTTATTTTCTCCAAATGGAAAGGACAGAAGCACAGAAAAATTCCTTATAGAGATTGCTCTCGGTTCGGGAGGTAGGTTATAGAAAGGGAAGGTGTTAGCACCCTTTCTATCCATGGTTATCCATGGGCTCTTAGATACTTGCTCATTGTGTTTTCAAAAATGGTTTGTTTGCTTTTCAATCGTGGGTTTTAAAAAGTTTCTTTGAAAATTCCAGTTCGACTCTTGTATCGGTCCTCAAGAGTGTTTGAAAAGTTGCTTTCGAAAGCTTTTTGAAAATGTGTCAGTGTGAAAAGTATTTTGATTTGTTTTGAAGTTAGAGCAAGTATCTAGAGTCGTCTACCTACCCTAAGGAATTCGTCTGTGTAGATGTCCTTTAAAGTAGTGCCATCCCACCATTGAGAGGTAGGTAGCACCACCGTTGGAGGTGTTCGGGTCAATTCGAGGTTCGAGACATGGTGATCATCGGAGCAATAGGAAGATACCTTAGAAGCTACCCTCATGCCAGGTTCCCGGATCATGAGGACTTACTAAGACATTCTCTACTCGACGATCACCTTTCGAGGGGCAAGGCAACAGTGAATCGTACCCTAGGGGTGATGTGTGATTTGTGTGTCATGTTCATTTATTTTTGTCTTGTCATGTCATGGGTGATCTACGCTTTTGTTTTTATTTTGACATTCATTCTTGCATGCAAATTTATTAACAGTTAAAAAGTGCGGAATTTAAAAGTTCTACGCTATTACAAAGGCGCGGGTCCACATCGCCAAATTAAATCCAGGACCCGATTTAAAATAAAATAAAGTGCGAGAAATATAAAATGTCTAATTTACACGGCTTTGGGAGAATTACATGAAAAGAGGAAATAAAATAAGCGCGCGAATTGGAATTACGATCGAATGCGAGGGCGTTGGACCCTTTTTAATAAAATTAAATTATGATTAACAAATTAATTAAATTAAATAAATAAACAAAACAAATAAAACAAACTTACTAAAGTTAAAAGAGGTGAAAATGGTAACACAAAAAAAACCTAAATGCAAAATTCTAATGTTTCTAACTAATTAAACTCTATAAAATAATAAAATGCAATAAAACACAAAGTTATATATGTACATGTACATAGAAAAAGTCAAACGAAAAAAAAAGAAGAAGAAAATGATACCTGGGGAAAGAAAATCACGTGGACGGTACCAAACATCTATTGACTTCTTTGACAAAGCACAAACACCACTAATCTAACAAAGATATCCATTTTCAAATTGAAAACTCAATTTCTGTTCTCTCTCGTGACCTATTCATTCTTCTTCTCATGAACTATTATTTCCTTTCAAACAAAACCCAATCTATTCCCCGTTCTCTTTTTTTCAAATCGGTTATTTTGAGAAATAAATATTTTAAAACAAAATAGACACCATGCTTTTCATCGTGAAACAAAATCGAATGCAAAAGAAAGAAGAGAAAAAAAACTAACGTTTTTCGTCGGAGCTGGGTAGAAAAGTTTTCGATCTATGTGTTTTCTGACATTGCAGGGAAAAGCGGTCGGACAACGGATGGCGGGAGTCTTCGTCGATTGTATCATCTGTGAGTGGTGATGGGTGGCTGACAACGGACGTGTGGGGTGTTCTACTGCCGTCGTGATTGCGAGTGATCACGTGTTGTTAGGCGGAGGTCTTGCCTTCTGATCACGGGCTACCGACACAGAGGAAGTGGTTGGTTCGCGTGTTGGGCATAGGGGATGGTCCCTTCGTCGGATCTGCATTTGAATGACAGAGAGAGAATTTTGTGTTCTTTGGTTACAGTAGTTTCGAATACCACAACACACAGATCACAATGTTTGACTCGAAATCGGTACATGTGAAAGTGTTGGCGAAACTGTTAGTGAATGAGAGTTGTACAAGATTTTGTTTGTAGTTGAGTGAGACCTTGTGTAAAAGCTTTGGTGATTGAAAGTGGTCTCCTGCACTAGGTCTAGCATCTGGCTTATGTATGGAGTGAATTAGGGTTGAGTTTTCAATCAAAAGATCTTTGCATTGATGAGAACAATATTTGATTTTCATGGCATATCTTCCAAATCTTTTTCCACATGTTTTTGATTCCAATCATGGCAAAACCTTCCAATTTTGATTATGCACGAATCTTGAGCCTTTAAGGAGTGTTTATTCTGCACAAAAAGATTTAAAAACTTTGGTTTAGTATTTTTCCATATTTTATTTAATTTAAATGAATTAATTGCAATTAAAAATTCAAATAAATAAATAAAAATGATGAATAAATCCCCTTTGGGCCAAATGTTCGTGCATATGCTTTGGATGATGAATCTTGGAAGAAAATGTGGCCCATTAGCAATTTTAAGACATTTGAAGCAAAGTTGACTTTTCAAAATATCCAAAAATTTCCCAACTTCCACAAGGCATATCTTGCTCAATTTTTGAGCTTTGATCATGTTATTGGACATTTTGGAAAGGTCTTGAAGTCCTCTAACCAATGTCTTTGGTCCCATGTCATTTTGATTTACCAATCTCAAGTTATGGCCTTTGACTTAAAGTCCCTTTTTGTTGACTTTTGAAAATGACCTATAATGTTGAAATTGATAACTTTTTGTGAGAGCATTTCTTGGACTTGAAGTGTGAAGAGGAGTTGTAGTAAATGTCTTTCTCTTCAAAATGAGCTTTGGATGGAATTTTTCTGATAAACCATGTGGAAGTTATGCCTTGGTCAAGTTACAGTTGACTTTTTCAACTGTCCAAATATGGAAACTTTTGCATCTTTAGACTTTTTGAGCCATGCCTTGAAAATCATGATCAAGAATTGATCAAATGATGTTTGTGGCCTCAAAATGAGATGTTGACCAAAAATTTGAACTTTTGACAGTCAAATGACCATTTTGCCCCTGTAGTTGACTGTTGAGCAATTAGGGTTTTTGACTGTGCAATTTTGTGCTGTAAGTCTTGAAACTTGGTATGAGGATGCTTGACCATGTTTGTAGGCATGTGGGACTTGATTGGACCCTTGGAAACATCATTTTCTTTGTCAGAACCAAAACCCTAGTTTTTGATTGTTAGGAGGCCCTTGAACTGTGCAACCCTTGGGGAATTTTGAAGCATGCTTTAGGCAAATCTTGAAGAATATGGGAGGGCAAATTTTGGGGTACAACATATTGTATATGAATAAACGTGCTAGCTCAGATGGCTGGATGTGTGTTTGGTAAGTCTTGGGACCTGGGTTCGATTCCCAGGTCCCCCACTATGCTTCATATTTTTTTCCATAACATACTTCCATGCAGTACATGCCCCAGGATCCACCATGCGCCTTCACCTCCTAGCGTGCCACATGTCTCCAGAGATCCATCCAAAAGCCAGAACTTGCAGATCACACTGGACGCTAGTCAACGCATGCACACGTAATCAGAAGAAGTCAAAAAAAAGGCCTTACTATGGTGGGCCAAGTTGCTCAAATATACCTCCAAAAGGGCCAACAAACCCCCTATGTTTGTATTTCTTTTCTCATTCTTTTTCTTTTTGTTTGTTTTAATTTAATGATTTTTTTCCTTTTAATTCATAAAATAAGTTTTATAACATAAAAATACAAAAAAAAACCAGAAAGTAAAAAATAAATATATATTTGTTTATTATTTAATGTATTAAGGTTTTGTTGTAAATAAATTTGATAATTAATTTAGCTTTAAATTAGGGTTTTAACTTTAAACTTCTTTTCTTAAATAAATTAAAAACATAAAAATTAGGATTTCTAGCTTTTTATTCTTTTTTTCAATAATTAAAATTTCTTCTTATTATTATTCTTAATTATTTTGTAAATAAATTTGTAATTAAATAATTAGGTTAAAACTAGGTCAAACTCAAACATTTTTTAATAAATTAAAAATAGTTTAGAATTAGGGTTTTAATTCCAATTTAATTTTCTCATTAAACTCCATAAATACAAAAAACTCCAAAAAAAATTTCTTTCTTTTATTTAATTTAATTAATTTCAATTTAATTCCTTAAAAGGGTCCAACGCCCTCGCATTCTCGATTTTATTTCATTTCGCACATTTACGTTTATTTCCTTCTTTTAAATTTCATGTACTTGTCCCAAAGCCTTGTAATAGATTAATTAGGATATTTACTTTCCGCATTTTATTTATTTCAAATCGGGTCTTGGATTAATTTGGCGATGTAGACCCGCGCCTTTGTAATAGCGTAGGACTTTTAAATTCCGCACCTTTTAACTGTTAATAACCACATGAAAGAATGAATGTCAAAAATAAAAACAAAGCGTAGATCACCAATGCATGAACAAGACAAATATAATTGAAAATGACACACAATTCACACACCACCCCTAGGGTACGCCTCACTGTTGCCTTGCCCCTCGAAACGTGGTCGTCGAGTAGAGGACGTTTTAGTAAGTCCTCATGTCCATGAACATGGCATGGGGGTAGCTTCTAAGGTGTCTTCCCATTGCTCTGGTGACCACATTGTCCCTAACCCTCGAATTGACCCGAACACCTCCAACGGTGGTGCTACCTACCTCTCAATGGTGGGATGGCACTATCTTAAGGACATTTACACAGACGAATTCCTTAGGGTAGGTAGATGACTCGTAGATACTTACTCTAATTCAAAACAAATCAGAAACTTCTTTTCACACCGACACTTTTTAAAAAGCTTTCAAAAACAACTTTTCAAACACTCTTGAGGACTGATACAAGAGTCGAACTGAAATTTTAAAACGAAACTTTTTTAAAACCCACTCACCTTGAAAAGCAAATAAACATTTTGAAAACACAATGAGCAAGTATCTAAGAGCCCATGGATAACCATGGATAGAAAGGGTGCTAACACCTCCCCTTTCTATAAATCTACCTCCCGAACCGAGAAACTATCTCAATAAGGAATTTTTCTGTGCTTTTGTCCTTTCCATTTGGAGAAAATAAAAGACGGTGGCGACTCTTGCTTCCGCGACATTTCGCGAACCAGCGTTAAACAGTCAGTTCCAGATCCACCGATCACAGAACTGGCGACTCTACTGGGGACTATCTTATAAAGTGAGGTGTACCTTAGGATTAGTTCATAACTGTGTTTTCAATTGTTTTGACTTGTTTGCTTTAAATTGTGGGTTGCATGGGAGTTACATAGATCCTAACCCGGATCTGGGGGATACCCTGTTTAGGTAGCATAAGCTGTGAGGGACCTGTCCGGCGTAGACCGACACAGGTGAAGCAGTGGCTACGTTGGTGTGGCGCCTTGGTCTGTACCGATATCCCTTGTGTTGCAACGAGGAGAATATGGGTCTTCTGAGGAGTCATTAAGCACCAACAGACCTTAGAACCTTAAATGACACAACTTGGCCATTAGAACAGTAGCAGTATGCTATGCCCATTGAGGCTAAACTCTCGTGATGGTTCTGGCCGCAAGAAAAGATTGCGATGCTGGAGTTATGACCGATTGAGGGTAGTCAATGATATTGGGATCCTCTAAGAACCCGGTTACTTTTGATAGGACAGGTATGAACCAACAAACTGAAAGAGGGTAATACCTAGACCTCATGCTGGTCTAAACTTTAAGGGCTTATCTTGTGTGACTTGTGTGCCTTACCATGTTTGCCTTTGTAAATATCTGTGGTGTGCTTTATCATAACATCATAACATCATGAGCATTGCATGCATCCTGCATAAGGACTGACCATTTCAAAGACAAGAGGGTTTCACCTTTGCTCTGTTTTGTAGGACATCATGATGCCTGTGCGAAGGAATACTATCCGGTTCAACTTTGTTCACCCACCTGAGTTACTTGAAGAGTTGGTTAGCAGGATTCCAAACACCAATTCCTTCATCCAGAGGCATGGTTCTCTTCTCAGTTTAGTCACTGCAAAACGGGATCAACAGTTGATGAGTGTCCTGACCCAATTCTATGACCCTCTGTACCAGTGCTTCACCTTTCAAGACTTCCAGCTGGTCCCTACCCTGGAAGAGTTCTCTGATTTGCTTGGCATCCCTATCTTGGATCAGATCCCTTACACTGGTTGGGAAAAGACCCTCAGGCTTGAGGAGGTTGCTGTAGCTCTTCCCTTGACCCATCAAGAAGTAATGGACAATTGGGTGACTTGAAGCGGAGTTAAGGGTTTCTTGGCCAAGTTTCTGATTGGTAAAGCTAACAGTTTCTGGAATGACTTGGACTTTAGGGCATATGAAGATATCTTGGCTCTCTTAATCTATGGGCTAGTCTTGTTTCCTAATCCTGACAACTTCATCAATGTCACTGCCATAAGGATCTTTATGTCTCAGAACCCTGTGCCCACTCTCTTGGGTGACATCCTGCAACAACTTTATGCTCGTACTGCCCGAAGACGAGGAACTCTGTGGTGTTGTATCCCTTTGTTGGTGAGGTGGTTTATTTCGCACCTCCCTAAGTTCGTGTTGAAGAACCAAGAAGGAAGAGGTTGGGCTCATAGGTTAATGTCTCTCACTGATAAAGACATCATTTGGACTTTCAGAGGTTTGGATGAGATAGCTGTTATTGATCGTTGCGGAGAATACCCTAATGTTCCTTTGATTGGTACCCAAGGAGGAATCTCTTATAATCCATGCCTAGCACTCCGTCAGTTTGGAAGAGCCAGAAGAGCAGGGCCTCATGAGATGTTGGTGCCTCACATCAGTTTTGAGTTTCAGGTGGATAGTGATGAGCTGTGTCGTAGGTTCATCAAGGCTTGGGACAAAGTTCATAAAGCTGACCCACAAGAGTTGGGATCAAGCGAAGGTTTTAAGGAGTATGCACAGAAGTGGAGGGATCTGGCTGGCAGGGTGCAGCCTCCGTTAACAGACCGTGAGCTGGTGGACATGTTCTTGGGAACCCTCTCCGGGCCATTCTTCAATCATCTTATCGGTAACTCGTTTGCAGGGTTCACTGATCTTATCCTGACTGGGGAGAGGATAGAGGCTGGAATGAAGTCCGGTAAAATTCAAAAGGGTGTATCTTCAAATGCTGAGAAGAAACCCTTTAAAAAGGAGGCCAGTGCTGTATATGGGCCTAGAAGACAAGATAAACCAGAGCGCCGCTAATCTGTCAACGCGGTGATGATTGCTAAACCTGCTGCCGCTCCTCGGCAAACCAATCCACCCAGGGCTGAAAGACCCAGAAGAGAGTTTACCCGTCTAAGTATGACCTTATCGCAAATCTTGCCGCAGTTGCTATCCACCAATTTGGTGACTGTTTGAGAAGCCCCGAAAGTTGTGAATACTGCCTCTCCCAAGTATAATCCGAATGCCCGCTGTGCTTATCACTCTGATAGCCCGGGGCATTCCACTGATGACTGTTGGGCCTTAAGGAATAAGGTACAGGACCTTATTGATGCAAAGGAGGTACAATTTGAGGCACCTGAGAAGCCCAATGTGGTGACTGCTCCCATGCCTAACCATGGAGTGAATGCTATCAGGGAGGATGATGAAGTGGATGAAGCTGAGTTCGACAGCTGGATTTATCCGACGGCCGACAGTGGACCTAGCAATTGGATTGCAAAGGATAACCTACCTGTTACTTTTGTTACGGAGTAATGAATTCTTTTGTTTTTGTTATTTGTAATAAACAATGAATTAAAACTCTATGGCCCGGTGTCTTACCCGGGGCACCGTGGCTTCATTTGTGAGGGCATATTAATTGTCATTTCATATATCATGAATAAAGACCTTGATAGTTTTCTCGCACTTCAAATCTTATGCTCCTTTTCTTTCTTTCCTTTCTTTATATATTGCAAAACATCTGTATTTACACACACTCACCCATACAGGTTTCAATCCACTCTGGATCTCACTGGTAACGACTCTGCTACTGCCAGTTATGACTTCGAAAATCCGATCAACTTAGCCGAAGACGAAGGTGGAGATGATTACGAAGTGCCTGGCGAGCTTGCAAGACTGTTACTCCAGGAAGAAAGGGCAATTCAACCACATGAAGAGCCAGTGGAAACAATAAATCTGGGTACTGAGATAGACAGAAAGGAGGTCAAGATTGGTGCCAACCTAGAGCTCAGCGTGAAGCAACGGTTGACTCAGATGTTACATGATTATGTGGAGATCTTTGCCTGGTCTTACAAAGACATGCCCGGGTTGGATACTAACATTGTGGTCCATCACTTGCCTACCAAGGAAGACTACCCTCCGGTCAAGCAAAAGGTCCACCGTATGCGTCCAGAGATGTCTGAGAAGATCAAAGCTGAGGTTATGAAGCAATTCGATGCCGGGTTCCTTGCAGTGACTTCTTATCCTCAGTGGGTTGCTAATGTGGTGCTGGTACCAAAGAAAGATGGTAAGGTCAGAATGTGTGTTGACTACAGAGATCTGAACAGGGCCAGCCCCAAAGATGACTTTCCTCTACCTCACATTGATGTTCTGGTTGACAATACTGCTCAGTACAAGGTGTTCTCTTTCATGGATGGTTTTTCAGGCTATAATCAGATCAAGATGGCTCCTGAAGACATGGAAAAAACTACCTTTGTTACTCAGTGGGGCACCTTCTGCTACAAGGTCATGCCTTTTGGACTGAAGAACGATGGGGCAACCTACCAACGTGCCATGGTTGCTTTATTTCATGACATGATCCATCATGAGATAGAAGTGTATGTTGACGACATGATTGCAAGGTCTCAAACTGAGGAAGAACACTTAGATCATCTGCAGAAATTGTTTGACCGTCTGAAACTGTACAAGCTAAGGTTGAACCCGAACAAGTGCACCTTCGGGGTAAGATCTGGAAAGTTGCTAGGCTTCGTTGTAAGCGATAAGGGTATTCAAGTGGACCCTGCCAAGGTTAAAGCCATTCAAGAGATGCCAGTTCCTAAGACAGAGAAAGAAGTCAGAGGCTTTTTAGGACGCCTGAATTACATTGCTCGATTCATCTCACACCTAACTGCCACCTGTGAACCAATCTTCAAGCTGCTGAAGAAAGATTAGGTAGTATGTTGGAATGATGAATGTCAGGCCGCCTTTGACAGGATCAAAGAGTATCTCCAAGAACCACCCATTCTTATGCCACCGGTTGAGGGGAGACCTCTGATATTATACCTGACAGTACTTGACAACTCAATGGGGTGTGTGCTGGGGCAGCATGACGAGTCTGGCCGAAAAGAGCATGCCATTTATTACCTTAGCAAAAAGTTTACCGACTGTGAGACCCGATACTCACTGCTTGAGAAAACTTGCTATGCTTTGGTATGGGCTGCTCGCCGGCTGAGACAGTATATGCTGACTCACACTACTTTGTTGATCTCAAAGATGGATCCTATAAAGTACATATTTGAAAAGCCTGCTCTGTCCGGGAGAACAACAAGATGGCAAATGATCTTGACAGAATACGACATCCAGTACACGACTCAGAAATCCATCAAGGGAAGTGTATTGGCAGACCACTTGGCACATCAGGCAGTAGACGACTATCAGTCAATGAACTTCGAGTTTCCAGACGAGAGCATCATGATAGTGACTGATTGTGAAGTACCTGGACCAGATGAAGGACCTGAGGAAGGATCCCGATGGTCTATGCACTTTGACGGAGCCTCCAATGCTTTGGGTAACGGTATCGGCGCTGTGATAATATCCCCCCAAGGCACTCATACTCCACTCACTGCCCGGCTATGTTTCAACTGCACCAACAACATGGCGGAGTATGAGGCATGCATCATGGGTCTTCAAGCTGCGATCGACCTAAGGATCAAGTATCTGAGTGTCTTCGGAGATTCCGCTCTCATGATCAATCAGATCAAAGGAGAGTGGGATACGAAACTTCCGAATCTTATTCCTTACAGAGAATGTGTGTTGACATTGATCCCCCACTTCACAGAGATAACCTTTGAACACTTTCCGAGAGAGGAGAATCAGCTGGCGGACGCGTTAGCTACGATGTCTTCTATGTTCAAGGTCAAATGGGACAATGAGGCTCCCCGGATCATCATCTGGAAACTGGACGAACCCGCATACTGTTGTAATCTTGAGACTGAATTGGTGACTGAGAAGCCTTGGTACCATGAGGTGAAGAGATACTTGGAAGCTCAGGAATACCCTGAAGGTGCAGCTGTCAATGATAAAAAGTTTCTGAGAAGGTTCATAGCAAAGTTCTTCCTCAGCAACGGCATCCTATATAAGCGAAACCATGATTCGACCTTACTGCGTTGTGTGGATAAGACTGAAGCAGAAAGGATCATGACAGAGCTACATGAAGGTACCTTCGGGACACATTCCAGTGGATACACTATGGCGAAGAAAATCCTTCGGGCAGGGTATTTCTGGTCCACTATGGAAGCCGACTGTTACCAACACTCTTGGACATGCCATAAATGCCAGGTATATGCAGACAAGGTGCATGTTCCTCCAGTCCCTCTGAATGTCTTGAATGCACCTTGGCCTTTTGCAATGTGGGGCATAGACATGATCGGTGAGATTAAACCTACGGCATCCAATGGGCATCGCTTCATCCTGGTGGCAATCGATTACTTTATGAAGTGGGTCGAAGCAGCTTCCTACGCTACGGTAACCAAGAACGTCGTGGCATGGTTCATTCGGCATAATCTGATCTGTCGATACGGCGTCCCTGAAAGAATCATTACAGACAATGGTACCAATCTCAATAACAAGATGATCACTGAGCTCTGCGAGCAGTTTAAGATACAGCACCACAACTCTTCTCCTTATCGGCCGAAGATGAATGGGGCTGTAGAAGCAGCAAATAAAAATATTAAGAAAATTGTGCAGAAGATGACAGTGACCTATAAAGATTGGCACGAGATGTTACCGTTCGCTCTTCATGGGTACCGTACCTCAGCAAGGACGTCAACCGGGGCAACTCCTTTCTCCTTGGTCTACGGTATGGAGGCAGTCTTACTGATCGAAGTGCAGATACCCTCTCTCCGGATAATGAAGGATGCAGATCTGAGCGAAGATGATTGGATCCAGACACGACTTGATCAGCTAAATCTAATTGACGAAAAGAGACTTGCTGCTATATGTCATGGTCAGACGTATCAGAAACGGATGATCAGGGCATTTAACAAAAAGGTCAGACCACAAGAGTATCAAGTTGGGGATCTGGTAATCAAGCGCATCATCCTTCCTCAGAGTGATCCAAGGGGCAAATGGACCCCTACATACGAAGGGCCATTTGTGGTTAAGCATGTGTTCTCAGGAGGAGCCATGATTCTAACCAACATGGATGGTGACGACCTTCCTCACCCCGCCAATGCAGACATAGTAAAAAGATACTACGCATGAAAAAAAGACCCGCTAGGTTGACATACCTAGGCAAAAATTAGGGCTTCCCGGCGAACCAAAAGGGTTCGGGCAAAATGAAGGGATGAAATGAAAAAAAATCTGTACACCCGGCAAGTCGAAAACCTGAAAAGGCGGCTTAGGCAAAAATGGGTATCCCGGTGGACCGAAAACCCGAAAGGGCGGTCCAGGCAAAAGTTAGGGATAAAGCGTAATACTATGTCTCATTGGATCACTTCGCATCCAGAATCCGGTATCAACATCAAGTTCAGACGGCATTGATCAATCAGCTTAATCTTCAACTAGGTCATCAAGTGATGAGACGCTCGAAGATATAAAAGCGATAGCAGAGTTGGAACCCAGTGGGATTATTCTTTTCACACAGCTGTTTTATTTTCCTTTGTACAAATTTGTATAAACTCTTATTCGACGGCGTTCTCTTACTAGGACGTCAGCCTCTTGTACATGAACGCCTATTTACAGGCAAATTCAAAAATCAATACAAAAATCACTTTTCAATTAAAATTGCCAATTGTTTTTCCTTTTCTGTTTTGTTTTGCGAAGAACGTCCAAGGTTCAATTTGTGATATATGCATTTGACGATAATTGCTAACTCATAAATAATTTGCATACGAAACAAAGGATTAATTACAGGTAACATTTGAAACAGGGGCAATAATGAGTTGTCTAAGCGATCTAATTGCTCTGTCCATCAATGTATCAAGGTAGGTTCAGCTGAAGAACACAACCAGTATATCTTAACCCCCTAGAGAGTGAGCCAGCAAGTCAGTGCACTCTCCCCAAGCAAAGCTATTATCAGCCTTAAGGAAGTTGGGTACCCCCGCAGATCTCAACATTCCTCAGCGGAGTATACAAACATTCTTAACAAGCATCCCCGACAGTCTTGATCTAAGATTGTTCCCCGGCGGAATACCAGACATTCGATGGAGCCACTTCCCCAGCATATCAAATTAATTTCCCCAGGAGAGTCCAATCTAGTTTCCCCAGGAAAGTTGGAATCTATCTCCCCAAGCAGTAAGCTTATCCCTAGTAGATTCTGGAAGCTTATCCCCGTAGAGCACGAACGCGTCCCCCGGCTTTATTCAAAGGTTATTTCCCTACCGGGATATAACTGGGTTATGCTCAGCCGAAAGCCACGGAAAGATCGTCCCCGACAAAGTCCTCTTATCCCCAGCGAAGTTCTTCAAAACTTCCAACAGAGTGCAACAACGGTATCCCCAGCGAAGTTACCATCAACATCCCAGTAAAGTATCTCTCTCCCCACAGAGTATTGCTCCCCAGCAAGATCGCTAGAATAATTTTCTCCCCGCAGAGTAATCCATTTGTCAGGTTTATTCCCCAACGGAGTCATCTTATCCTACCGGTATTCTTGTGACTATTATCCCCAGCGGAAACAGTAAAGATCTATTCTCCAAACATCAGCCCAGGATGTGACTTCCCGGCACCCGTCAAGGATTTACTTTCCTAGACAAAAAGAATACATTCATAAACATCGCATTTCCATATATTATAGCATGCATATACTCATCATATCTTACAAATCTCATTTATGTTGAGAACATCATTGCTTGATCCATATCATGCATTGCATATGACTGACCTTTACCTTTCAGGAAAGATCCAGTTGAGTTCTCAGCTATATTTCAAGACTTTAGTCTGGTTCAGTTAAATCGATCCTAAGATTTTCCTGATTCTTATCCAGTCAAAGGCCTTCTCTGGTTCAGTCAGATCGACCCTAAGATCTCCCTGATTCTTATCTAGTTGAAGATATTCCAAGACCTTGCCCGGTTCAGTTAAATTGACCCTAAGATTTTCCTGATTCTTATCCAGTCAAAGGCCTTCTCTGGTTCAGTCAGATCGACCCTAAGATCTCCCTGATTCTTATCCAGTTGAAGATATTCCAAGACCTTGCCCGGTTCAGTTAAATCGACCCTAAGATTTTCCTGATTCTTATCCAGTTAAAGGCCTTCTCTGGTTCAGTCAGATCGACCCTAAGATCTCCCTGATTCTTATCCAGTTGAAGATATTCCAAGACCTTGCCCGGTTCAGTTAAATCGACCCTAAGATTTTCCTGATTCTTATCCAGTCAAAGGCCTTCTCTGGTTCAGTCAGATCGACCCTAAGATCTCCCTGATTCTTATCCCAGTAGAAGACATCCAAGATTCTCTCAGCGTTACTGTTGAGGTAGTAATCTCCCCAGATTCTCTCATCGTTACTGTTGAGGTAGTAATCGCCCCAAGATTCTCTCAGCGTCCCTGTTGAAGTAGTAATCGCCCAAGGTTCTCTCAGCGTCCCTGTTGAGGTAGTAACCATCCCTGATCCATTCATCATCTTTTGAAGCTCCAGATTCAATTCCTGTAACCAGTCAGGGCGCATCTATACAAAGAGTTTGAAGACCAGCTCCTGTAACAGGCCAAGTAATCATCTTTCTTTTTCAGGTACGCAAGTTCTCGCTAAGGAATCTCTTATGCGATCGACATCCAGATGGCATCTATAAGCCCATCCACCTACCCATCACCTCTCAGCATGGCATCTATAAGCCCATCATCCTATCCATCAAATCTCCAAATGGCATCTGTAAGCCCATTCCCACCATCACACTACTATGTGAGCGCAAATTTCTGGGCACTCTAGTGTTCAATCATCTTCCACCTTCGGATTACGAAAGGCACGTCAGCCAATCTGCATCCTCAGATTTAAGAAGATTGAACAGGGGCAACTGTTGTACCCCAAAATTTGCCCTCCCATATTCTTCAAGATTTGCAAAGAGCATGCTTCAAAATATCCCAAGGGTTGCACAGTTCAAGGGCCTCCTAACAGTCAAAAATTAGGGTTTTGGTTCTGGCAAAGAAGTTGAAGTTTTCAAGGGTCCAATCAAGTCCCACATGCCTACAAACATTGTCAAGCATCCATATGCTAAGTTTCAAGACTCATAGCACAAAATTGCACAGTCAAAAACCCTAATTGCTCAGCAGTCAACTATAGGGGTAAAATGGTTATTTGACAGTCAAAAGTCCAAATTTTTGGTCAACATCTTATTTTGAAGCCACAAACATCATTTGATCAATTCTTGATCATGATTCTCAAGGCATGGCTCAAAAAGTCTCAAGATGCAAAAGTTTCCATATTTGGACAGTTGAAAAAGTCAAATGTAACTTGACCAAGGCATAACTTCCACATGGTTTATCATAAAAATTCCATCCAAAGCTCATTTTGAAGAGAATGAAATTTCCTACAACTCATCTTCACACTTCAAGTCCAAGAAATGCTCTCACAAAAAGTTATCAATCTCAACATTATAGGTCATTTTCAAAAGTCAACAAAAAGGCACTTTAAGTCAAAGACCATAACTTGAGATTGGTAAATCAAAATGACATGGGACCAAAGGCATTGGTTATAGGACTTCAAGACCTTTCCAAAATGTCCAAGAACATGATCAAAGCTTGAAAAATGAGCAAGATATGCCTTGTGGAAGTTGGGAAATTTTTGGGAATTTTGAAAAGTCAACTTTGCTTCAAATACCTCAAAATTGCTAATGGGCCACATTTTCTTCCAAGAATAATCACCCAAAAGCTATGCACGACCCATTGACTTTAAAGGGAGTTATTTTATCATTTTTTATTAATTATTTGAATTATTATTATTATTAGTTCATTTAATTAAAATAAAATATGACTAAAATAGAAAATCATGTTTTCCAATCCCTTTTTGCAGCATATTCTCTCCATAAAGCCTAAATATTTTGTGCATACTCAATATGGAAAGAACCTCCATTGATTGGCATCAAAAGACATGAAAAAGATTGGAAAAGATTACATTGAAAATCAAATATTTGATTCATGAATGCAAAGGTTTCTTGGATTGGATTTTCACCCTAATTCATTCCTCATATAAACACAAAGCTAACCCTAATGCAAAAGACCTGGAAGCTGCGCCTCAGATCAAATACACACTTTGCATTTTTTTGTCAAAAAATTCAAAACTGAAAACACAGTTAGAGGGTGTTTGAAGGCAAGAGAACGATTTCATTACATTCCTGAGGCATCAAGGAAACTTTCTGAATCAAAACCACAGTCTCTAACCTCAAGAATTGGTAGAATGAAGTTTCCATGTTCATAATTTTTTTCACTTTCGTGTTTGAATTTGCATACATCTTTTACACGTTTTAAGTATTGATTCATACTAATATGCACTTTCTGAAGCTAATGATACAATCTAATTGAGTTATTAGGCCCTGTATCAAAAATTGCCATGGAAGCGTTTTAGGGTTTCGAAGCTCTAATTTTGGGGCTTCTTTCATATGGAACAATTAGGCCATGAAACCTAGATCACTGGACTCAGGACATTCAGACGAAGCTTTCGATCACATCGCGCCCTTTTTCTTTTTGCTCATAAGCTAATCGTTATTTTACACTGTGTTATTTAGTGGGGGTTTAAAACCCCCTCTATCTGTTTGTATTTTCAGGTAAAAAAGAAGAGGCCATGAGGAAGACGCTGAGCTGTAGGCATGGGATTGGTACGTTTGAATATTTGGCGCGTTTATCAGCATATTGGACATTTTCCCCATATTATGTTTTCTTATTATATTGTATATGAATAAACGTGCTAGCTCAGATGGCTGGATGTGTGTTTGGTAAGTCTTGGGACCTGGGTTCGATTCCCAGGTCCCCCACTATGCTTCATATTTTTTTCCATAACATACTTCCATGCAGTACATGCCCCAGGATCCACCATGCGCCTTCACCTCCTAGCGTGCCACATGTCTCCAGAGATCCATCCAAAAGCCAGAACTTGCAGATCACACTGGACGCTAGTCAACGCATGCACACGTAATCAGAAGAAGTAAAAAAAAAAGGCCTTACTATGGTGGGCCAAGTTGCTCAAATATACCTCCAAAAGGGCCAACAAACCCCCTATGTTTGTATTTCTTTTCTCATTCTTTTTCTTTTTGTTTGTTTTAATTTAATGATTTTTTTTCCTTTTAATTCATAAAATAAGTTTTATAACATAAAAATACAAAAAAAAACAGAAAGTAAAAAATAAATATATATTTGTTTATTATTTAATGTATTAAGGTTTTGTTGTAAATAAATTTGATAATTAATTTAGCTTTAAATTAGGGTTTTAACTTTAAACTTCTTTTCTTAAATAAATTAAAAACATAAAAATTAGGATTTCTAGCTTTTTATTCTTTTTTTCAATAATTAAAATTTCTTCTTATTATTATTCTTAATTATTTTGTAAATAAATTTGTAATTAAATAATTAGGTTAAAACTAGGTCAAACTCAAACATTTTTTAATAAATTAAAAATAGTTTAGAATTAGGGTTTTAATTCCAATTTAATTTTCTCATTAAACTCCATAAATACAAAAAACTCCAAAAAAAAAATTTCTTTCTTTTATTTAATTTAATTAATTTCAATTTAATTCCTTAAAAGGGTCCAACGCCCTCGCATTCTCGATTTTATTTCTTTTCGCACATTTACGTTTATTTCCTTCTTTTAAATTTCATGTACTTGTCCCAAAGCCTTGTAATAGATTAATTAGGATATTTACTTTCCGCATTTTATTTATTTCAAATCGGGTCTTGGATTAATTTGGCGATGTAGACCCGCGCCTTTGTAATAGCGTAGGACTTTTAAATTCCGCACCTTTTAACTGTTAATAACCACATGAAAGAATGAATGTCAAAAATAAAAACAAAGCGTAGATCACCAATGCATGAACAAGACAAATATAATTGAAAATGACACACAATTCACACACCACCCCTAGGGTACGCCTCACTGTTGCCTTGCCCCTCGAAACGTGGTCGTCGAGTAGAGGACGTTTTAGTAAGTCCTCATGTCCATGAACATGGCATGGGGGTAGCTTCTAAGGTGTCTTCCCATTGCTCTGGTGACCACACTGTCCCTAACCCTCGAATTGACCCGAACACCTCCAACGGTGGTGCTACCTACCTCTCAATGGTGGGATGGCACTATCTTAAGGACATTTACACAGACGAATTCCTTAGGGTAGGTAGATGACTCGTAGATACTTGCTCTAATTCAAAACAAATCAGAAACTTCTTTTCACACCGACACTTTTCAAAAAGCTTTCAAAAACAACTTTTCAAACACTCTTGAGGACTGATACAAGAGTCGAACTGAAATTTTAAAACGAAACTTTTTTAAAACCCACTCACCTTGAAAAGAAAATAAACATTTTGAAAACACAATGAGCAAGTATCTAAGAGCCCATGGATAACCATGGATAGAAAGGGTGCTAACACCTTCCCTTTCTATAAATCTACCTCCCGAACCGAGAAACTATCTCAATAAGGAATTTTTCTGTGCTTTTGTCCTTTCCATTTGGAGAAAATAAAAGACGGTGGCGACTCTTGATTCCGCGACATTTCGCGAACCAGCGTTAAACAGTCAGTTCCAGATCCACCGATCACAGGTCCCGATACAGACAAGAAAGAAGTCAAGATAGGCACCAACTTAGAGAACAATGTCAAGAACAAGTTAATCCAGATGTTGCACGAATATGTTGAAATATTTGCTTGGTCATACGAAGATATGCCAGGACTTAATACTAATATTGTGGTTCACCGTCTACCGATGAAAGAGGGTTATGCTCCGATTAAGTAAAAGGTTCATCACATGCGTCCTGAAATGTCAGAAAATACCAAAGCCGAGGTTATGAAACAATTCAATGCATGGTTCTTAGCAGTGATGTCATATCCATAATGGGTTGCGAATGTTGTTCCAGTACCAAAGGAAGATGGCAAGGTACGTATGTGTGTAGCTTACATGGATCTGAACAGGGAGAGCCCCAAAGAAGACTTCCACTTGCCGCATATTGATGTCTTGGTCGACACCACCACCCAGCACAAGGTATTCTCCTTCATGGATGGTTTCTCAGGTTATAATCAGATCAAGATGTCGCCTGAAGACATGGAGAAAACTACCTTCGTCACACAGTGGGAGACTTTCTATTATAAGGTTATGCCTTTTGGGTTGAAGAACGCCAGGGCAACTTATCAGTGTGCCATGGTAGCCTTATTTCATGACATGATTCACCATGAGATAGAGGTCTATGTCGACGACATGATATCCAGGTTGCAAACTGAAGAAGAACATCTTGATCATCTGCAAAAACTGTTTGAAAGACCAAGTATAAGTAAAGGTTAAACCCGAACAAGTGCACCTTTGGGGTGAGATCCGGTAAACTCCTGGGTTTCATGGCTAGTGGTAAGGGAATTGAGGTTGATCCCGCCAAGGTCAAAGCTATTTAAGAAATGACAACTCCCTATACCGAGAAGGAAGTCAGAGGTTTCTTAGGACGACTGAATTACATCGCCCATTTCATTTCTCATTTAACTGCTACTTGTGAGCCAATCTTCAAACTACTGTAGAAAGATCAAGTAGTAAAGTGAAATGACGACTATCAAATAACCTTTGATAAAATCAAGGAATACTTGCAAGAACTTCCGATTTTGATGCCACCAGTTGAAGGAAGACCTCTAATCATGTACCTAACAGTACTAGAGAACTCAACAGGGTGTGTACTAGGGCAGCATGACGAGTCTGGTCGAAAAGAGCATGCAATATACTACCTTAGAAAAAGTTTACCAACTGTGAAACAAGATATTCACTGCTCGAGAAAACTTGCTACGCTTTGGTATGGATTGCTCACCGACTAAGACAGTATATGTTGACCCATACTACCTTGTTGATCTCTAAAATGGATCCTATCAAGTACATATTCGAGAAGCCAACTCTCTCCGGAAGAATAGCCCGATGGAAAATGGTATTAACAGAATATGAAATTCAGTACACCACTCAAAAAGCGATCAAAGGAAGTGTACTGGAAGATTATTTAACACATCAAGCTGTAGACGACTATTAGTCTATGAATTTCGAATTCTCGGACGAGAATATTATACAAATAACAGATTATGAAGAACCTGGACCGTATGAAGGACCTGAGCAAGGATCCCGATGGACTATGGTTTTCGATTAAGCTTCCAACGCCCTTGGTAACATAATCAGTGCGGTAATTATCTCTCCTCAGGGTTGTCATACGCCCTTCATTGCCAGACTTTGTTTTGACTGCACCAATAATATGGCTGAATATGAAGCGTGTATCATGGTCATTAAAGTTGCTATTGACCTGAGAATCAAGTTCTTAAACGTGTATGGGGACTAAGCCCTGGTAATCAGCCAGGTCAAGGGAGAATGGGATACGAAGCATCCAAATCTCATTCTGTACCGGGAACATGTGCTAACCTAATTCCGTATTTCAAAGAGATTAATCTTGAGTATATACCCAGAGAAGAGAATCAGATGGCGGGCGCATTAGCTACCATGTCATCCATGTTCAAGGTCATATGGGACAATGAGCCTCCCAGAATTATCATTGAAAAATTTGACGAACCGACACACTGCTATGAAATTGACACTGATGGAGTAGAAGAAAAACCTTGGTTTCATGAGGTGAAAAGGTACCTTGAGGTTCAAGAAGTGAAAAGGTATCTTGAGGCTCAAGAATATCCCGAGGGGGCATCTCTCAATGATAAGAAGTTTCTGAGAAGGTTCTCTGTAAAGTTCTTCCTCAGTAATGTAATCCTCTACAAGCGCAACCATGACTCTATTTTACTTCGGTGCGTAGACAAGAGTGAAGCAGAGAGGCTTATGGAAGATTTACACGAAGATACCTTTGGAACCCATTCTAGTGGACATACCATGGCTAAAAAGATCCTACGGGCAGGATACTATTGGTCCACTATGGAAGCAAACTGTTATCAACATTCCCGAACTTATCACAAATGCCAGATCTACGCTGATAAAGTGCATGTACCTCCGGTTCCCTTGAAGGTCTTGATGGCTCCCTGGCCCTTTGCAATATGGGGGAATCGACATGATTATAGAGATTATACCTACCGCTTCCAATGGGCATCGCTTCATCTTAGTCTCTATCGATTCACTACACCAAAAAGACCTAAGAAAGCACCTTTTCGCCCTTTAGCAGCGCTTAAAAGCGCTGCCTATGGTGGCGCTGCCGTAGGTATAGACAACGCTTTTTTTATGCAAAAATGATGTCGTATGTATTCTTTAGCAGCACTTTTCCATGGAAAAGTGCTTTCTAAGGTAGGCCTCTAGCATCGCTTTTTCCTGAAAAAACGCTTTCTATTGACCCCCTTTAGACAACGCTTTCAAAAGAGCTGTCTAATGTAGTTTTTAAGGCATCTTTAGGCAGCGCTTTTCTAGGAAAAGTGCTTTCTAAAGTAGGCGTTTAGAAGCGCTTTTTCCTAAAAAGCGCTTTCGTTGCTTCACGTAAATTTAAGCAATTTTTATGTAAAAACGCTGCGTATTCTTTCTTTTTTAGAAGGCATATTTTTGGGAATAATCCCATAAACCTGTACTTCAAGCCTTACATTTCAACGACTCTTTATTTCAACAAAGAAGTCGTTACATACAAAAAAAGGCATTATATACCATTATAATACCATTATATATCATTATATACCAAAATATAAACACCATTATAATTCAATTCACATGTTTGCTACTAAGTAGGAGGAGAATGCACTATAATAAGGACAAACTTATGACTATTTCGAACAACAAACTCCAAGAATTTCGTATAAAGGTGATAGTACTCAAGTACAACAAAACCTTCTATTCTAATCCACTTATATATGATATGTGCCAAATTCGTTTCAGACTAAAATCACCAAAATCCGACGAGCGGATAATCCCGGTCCTGCAAATAAGCTATGAACAAAACAACACGGTCAATTAAACTAACTTGGGTCCAACACAATTAAAATTTTTCATAATACTTTTCAACTTCCAATACCTTATATGATTCTTTTCTGAATAAAGTATTCACACAATTCCTCCTTGATTTCTTCCAATTGATTTTTCGTGTAATGAGCACACTTGCATTCATCAAAGTACTATATAACAAAACATAATATGCATGATTTAGTTAAAAGTAATAAATTATATGAAATGTCCGATAAATATTAAAATAAATCCTAAGTTATAAATCCATACCATGATTAGAATCTCTATTCGATTCAAAAGAAGGATTTCTTTCATAAACCTCAAAACAAAGTATCCGCAATCTATATTGTTACGCTGTTGAGCACACTACATAGAAAAACAAATAAGAATGTATAGTTGTCTTGTTTTATCAAGTAGCATCACTATTATAAGAAAAATTGTGAAAATTAATGTACCTCCAATTTGATCCATGTAATATTGCTTGATCTAGACCGTGATACCCGGGCTTCTCTTTGAGAGCGAAATACTTGTATTGATCTAACAAAATAAAAACATATATTTAGAACAATATCATAAAAATAATTAAATATACAAATACACACGAATATTTAGAATAATCTCACTTACGTATCAATCATTAACTTCATATCTGGATAATTTGTCCATTCACCATCTACCGAATTCAGATAATACACCACTTCTTTGAAAGGATCAATAGCAACCAACAACCAGTGATGTCTATAAATTAAAACAAAAGTTTAGATGAAAATCTTCAACATAAAAGATACAAATATTAGAATGAACTTAGAATGAAGTACTAACCCCACAAGAATCATATTATACGGTAAAAGATACAAGCTTTCTGTACTGCTGGCCATGAATCTCTCAACTAAATGATTTCTTACTGAATCTGGATCCTAAACAATTGACGCTCCGTTGACACGAGAGGAAGACACGAAATGGAATCTGTTTGACAATTGGTTCCCGCACATCAATTTTTCATACAAGAACCTTAAATAAAAACATAATAAACATTAGACTATTTTCATTGAAATGTGTAAATAAATTGTTCGACTAATTAAATAATAGATTTATCGCATTACCGGATGTATGAGTGTACAACACCAATGCCTAATTCTATATGCTGAAAAATTTGTTCCATTTCCTCTTTTGCAATTGTTTCGAAGCAAGAAAAACCAAATATACCTTCCTCCATATCCATTTGACGAATAACACCATTCATAAAATCTGATGTTCCCACAAGTGTTTCAAGACACATCCAGAATCGAGGTACAAAAGGTTTTCTTTCCCCGGTTCTTGGAAGATCATTTTTCTTGTTGGGTACGCTACTAAATTTCTGGCTCACTTGTTGTAACCATTGAGAATGTACCTAAAAATCATATAACTTAGGTAAATTATAAAATCATACAGTTTTTGAGTTCAGATCATATAATTAACACTTTAAATGTACCTCTTTTTGTGATGCAATAGACTCGCTATGCCGCAAAATATCTTTATCCTTAGATGTAGGTTTTGTAGGAGTCTAAAATTAACATGTAATAAAAATGTACGTAATGGTTCAGAATTGAAACTTGAATCCTAAAAGATTCATAATGGTTTTCAACATACCTCATCATCTATGAAAATGAGGTTCGACGGCCATGCAACAAATGATCCTATTACATCTCGTAGCAATGTTGTCTCTGAAATAATGTCAGGTACCGATAGCAACGCATCTAGATCTAATGCAACATCAACCGATACTTTCAGATGTCCATCAGGGAGCGGTCTATGGTGAAGTAAATCTCCCAAAGTGTTATGCACTTTTCCCTTTCCAACTAAGCGATAAGTCGGTGACGATAAGTATAGATGACAAGATGAAATGCCCTAAACCAATAATAAATATGTTACTGTTAATGTGTATATATGTCAATTAAAATAAATGTGCTAGTTTAATTTCATAATAACATATATAATTACCTCGGGAAATTTATTTTGACAATTGATACTAGCTTTGTCACTAGTTTCTTTCGCCTATGAACAACACTTTTGCGCCATATATCTCTCTCTCTATCCTGTTGCAATTCACGGACTTGCGCCTTTAATTCCTCCAACGTTTGCATCACTTCTTGATTGCTAGGATTTATTTTCCTTGGATGCTTATACAAGGAAGATGGAGTCACACCATGTCCTTTACCCCTCACCCGAACGGGATACTCAGCAACATTTAGTGCACGACTAAGTACGCTCCTGTTATCCTAGTCCTCATCTGTGGTTACCGATTGAGATAGAGTCTCCTGAAATTCATTTACATATATATCAAAAATTATTAGTGGAGATAAAAAATTAAGTATATACTAATAAACTTTTGATTTACTTAAATACACAATGTTATACTTACACATTCATCATAAATATGTTGAACATCTTCCTTAACAACTCCATCCTTGCCCACATGAGCTTCCTTCCACAAAACATGCGTCGGAAGTGATGTTTCTTCACTTTTCGTCTCCTCTAACTACGCATTGACACAAATCATAAGATCATCAATTATAACACATTTAGACAATTAATAAGATTGTAGCATTTATATATACTTACAATTTTTTGCTGTAAGCGTGCATATCCCAAACGCTCTTTTCTGTATGGATACGTGGGTGTTGATGCTCTCTCACGATTTGTGTCACTCACTTTCTTGAATTTCGCATTTTCTATTCATTTGGATACAAATTCATCCCTATCTTCGGGTCCAATGAAGTTGCTATACTTCATTGGACGATCCGCTTTAACAAGATTTCCTTGATCATCCTTAAGAAATTTGTTTGTTAAAAAAGTTCTCCACCCTCTGTGTCTTTTTTCGGCCACTTGAAGATAATACTTTTTTCGGTTATCTTCAATGTTAAAATACCTCTACAAAAAAACATACACATTATAGTGTGTTAGTATAAGTAATTTAAAGACATTACCATGTGAACTTGATTAAGGGAACAAATATTAAGCATACATATAAGACATTCCCAAGCCTTACTTAGTTAGGGACTAAAATAACTAAAACATTATACTTTAAAGCTAAATCATATGGTACCTGTATATCAGTCCAAATTTTGTCTTTGTAGGAATCCAAATCTTTATTAGTCCATTTATCAAAGGTGATTGGAACGTGCATACGAGCAAGTGTACCAATGTAGCTTGTTAACTTTGCACCATTAGGATCGATTAGTTAGTTATCATCATTCCAATGTACATCATATTTTACTCCTTTATCTCTATCAAGAATGATTTTTCTCATAATAGTGATGCCTCGTGTAATTTCTCCCTCTGATGTCTTATCTGGAGCATTTTCATCTTGTGAGTTTTCTTGATTACTAGCCATTGGCCTGTAATAAAGAAAAAAAATAAAAATGAAATGACAAATATAAAAATACACTAAGGAAATATAAAAAAATGAAATGCTCATCCAGCATAGCAGTTCATTCAAATGGTTTTATACTAATTAAGCTAAACAAAAATGTTAACTTCAACTTCTTAAAAAACTTCTTAACAGCAAGAACAACAACAAGAACAATGTAGAAAACAAGAACAATAACAGCAACAATGTAGAAAACAGCAACAATGTACAACAAGAACAATGTTACAACAGCAAGAATGAAGTACCTGAACTACGGAGGTCTACGACGGTCAACAACTTCTTCGTTTTTGTCAAGCAACTTCTTCGTTTTCGTCAGCAAGAACATTGTTACAACTTTTTCGTTTTCGTCGGAGAAGAAACGGTCGGAGAAGAATCGGTCGGAGAATAAACGGTCACGAAGAAGAAGACAACAATTAGAAATGAATGAATAGGGTTCTGAAAATTTTATTTTTAATTTTATAATTTGACCTAAGACAGCGCTTTTTAAAAGCGCTTTCTATCATACAAGATCTAGCAACACTTTCACGAGAAAGAGCTTTCTTAAGTGGGGAATTTTATATTTTAATTTTATAATTTGACCTAATCCAGCACTTTTTAAAAGCGCTTTCTATCATACAAGATCTAGCAGCGCTTTCACGAGAAAGAGCTTTCTTAAGTGGGGCGAATTTAAGGCCTTTAGCGGCACTTTCTAAAAGCACTTTCTAAAGGCTGTCTGTAGCAGCACTTTTTTTAGCGAATTTTTTAAAAGACCTACAACAGCGTTTTCTCATTAAAGCGCTTTCTAAGGTAGGGCATTTAGCAGCGCTTTTTAACACCGCTTTCTAAAGGCTGTCTGTAGCAGCACTTTTTTTAGCGAATTTTTTAAAAGACCTACAACAGCGTTTTCTCATTAAAGCGTTGTCTTTTTGGTGATGCCAAAAGTCAATTTTGGCGTAGTGATTACTTCACGAAGTGAGTTGAGGCTTCTTCTTTTTCTACTCTTACCAAGAATGTTGTGGCGCGATTTATCAAGCATAACCTGATTTGTCGGTATGGTGTGCCATAAAGAATCATCACTGGCAAAGGTACAAATCTCAACAATACAATGATCACCGAACTCTGTAAACAATTCAAGATCCAACATCATAATTCTTTCCCTTATCGATCGAAGATGAACGGCGCTGCAGAGGCTGCTAACAAGAACATTAAGAAAATCATACAGAAGATGACGGTGACATACAAAGACTGGCATGAGATGTTACCATTTGATCTTCTTGGTTACTGCACCTCAGCACGTACGTCAACAAGGGCAACAACCTATTCTCTAGTATATGGTATGGAGGTTGTCCTGCCCATTGAAGTCCAGATCCCTACTTTGAGGATCATGAAGGATGAGGGTTTGAACGAAGACGATTGGATCCAGACACGACTTGATCAACTGAATCTGATTGATGAGAAAAGGCTTGCTACTGTCTGTCAAGGTCAGATATACCAAAAGCGAATGATCAAGGCTTTCAACAAAAAGGTAAGACGACAAGTATATAAAGTGGGTGATCTGGTAATCAAGCGCATCATACTGCCACAAGGTAATCCCAGGGGCAAATGGACTCCCACGTACGAAGGGCCATTTGTGATCAAAATCATATTTTCCGGTGGAGCCATGATTCTAACCACCATGGATGGTGACGACCTTCCTCACCCTGTTAATGCGGTCATAGTGAAAAGATACTACGTGTAAATAAAGACCCGCTAGGTTGACTGGCCTAGGAAAAAATAAGGGCATCCCAGCGAACCAAAAGGGTTCGGGCAAAAATTAGGGATATATACAAAAAAAATCTGTACACTCGGCAAGTCAAAAACCTGAAAAGGAGGCTTGGGCAAAAAAGGGTATCCCGATGGACTGAAAACCCGAAAGGGTGGTCCAGGCAAAATTTCGTGATTTAAAGTGTATCACTATGTCCCATTGGATCACCTTGTGACCAGACTTCAGTATCAACTATAAAGCTCAAACGGTACCGATCAATCCAGTCAGCTTCAGGCAAGTAGCAAAGTGATGAGACGCTCGAAGACATAAGGGCAATAGCAAAATTGAAACCCAATAGGATTATTACACATAGCTATTTTCTTCTCTTTGTACACTACTTTGTATAATTTTCACACTTTACGACTGCATTCTCCTACTAGAGCATCAACCTCTTTATACTAATGCATGTTATAGGAAAACTTCAAAAAAAAAAAATCAATACAAATCACTTCTTTGAAAGTACAAGACTATTTGTTTTTCTTTTTCTATTTTGTTTTGAAAAAAATGTCTAATGACTTATTCTTGACATATGCATTTGAATATGATTACTATTCACAAATATTGGCATAAGAAATAGAAAGATAGTTGCTCATGACTTTAAGGAACGAGGCAAAGTCTAAAAAACCATTTTAGTCCCGACAGTTACTTCTTCCAACAGGTACAGGGGAAGAGACAGTTTTGAGACGAAGTCACTATTACATATGACCCCGTGACGTCTATGTTCCCCGTAGAGTAGAAACAACTAAAGTTTAGATCTTTCCTTCCCCAAGCAGGAATTACCTCCTCCAGCAAAATTCCTTCTCCAGCTGCGATCTGTACTCCCCAACTGAGTTTTATAATTTCAAACAGTTATAAAATCTCCTCCCAGGTAAAGTTTATTTCTCTAACTACAGAAGTTCATTCCCCAACAGAGTTTATTTCTCTACAACGGAAAAATCTTCCAATAAAGCATCTCCCTCCACAGAGTTATTCTCAAGCAGAGTCAATCCCCGACAAAACATCCTCAAACAGGAAGAGGAAATCCCTGGCAAATTATATCCATTCATAATCCCCAGCGGAAACAAAGGATTCAGCCTCTTTATACTCTTCAGCAGCAGTTCGGGATTTACTTTCCCAGACTAAGAAACATCATAATAGAATTCCATATCCATACATCATGGCATGCGCATGTACTTTGCATACATCATAATCTCATTTATTTTGAGAACATCACCACAATGACTTTCATGCATCATGACATTGCATAGGACTAACTCTTTGCCTTTTTTAGGGAAAAGATCAAATCAGTAAACACCGTTGGCTACTTATGTGACCTGGTAGCTTCCTTAAAAGTTACGCCTGATGAAAGGCTATTTCATCATCTTTCTCGAAATAACATTCTCAGAAGACCTTCTCTGGTTCAGTCAGATCGCCACTAAGATCTCCCTGATTCTTATTCCAATTGAAGATAACCCAAGACTTTTGTCTAGTTCAGTTGAATCGATCCAAAGATTCTTCTGATTTCCGTTCCAGTCAAAGTTAGTAAAAGACCTTCTCTGGTTCAGTCAGATCGCCACTAAGATCTCTATGATTCCTATTCCAGTTGAAAATTGACCCAATACTTTTGTCTGGTTCAGTTAAATCGATCCTAAGATTCTTCTGATTTCCGTTCCAGTCAAAGTTAATTAAAGACCTTCTCTGGTTCAGTCATATCACCACTAAGATCTCTTTAATTCCTATTCCAGTTGAAGATTGACCCAAGACTTTTGTCTGGTTCAGTTGAATCGACCCTAAGATTCTTCTGATTTCTGTTCCAGTCAAAGTTAATTAAAGACCTTCTCTGGTTCAGTCAGATCTCCACTAAGATCTCTCTGATTCCTATTCCCATTGAAGATTGACCCAAGACTTTTGTCTGGTTCAGTTGAATCGATCCTAATATTCTTCTGATTTTCGTTCCAGTCAAAGTTGATTAAAGACCTTCTCTGGTTCAGTCAGATTGCCACTAAGACCTCTATGATTCCTATTCCCATTGAAGATGACCCAAGAATTTTGTCTGGTTCAGTTGAATCAATCCTTAGATTCTTCTTATTTCCATTCCACTCAAAGTTAAGTAAAGACCTTTCTATGGTTCAGTTAAATCAACACTAAGATTTTTCTGATTTCTATTCCAATTAAAGAAACTGCAAAGCCTGGAGAGCGACCAGATAACAATTTAATCTCATTCCCCTGATAAGTCATTGCGAATACGACCGAATAGCAATCATCCTTATTATCCTCAACAAGTCACTCTGAAGCCTGGATCCTGACCAAATAGCAGTTCACTTCTATCTCTTCAATCAAGAGATGACTCCCAAGTAGAGTAACGGACAACCGAAGCTCCTAAACTCTATTTCCCAAGCGGAGATCGATATTCCTCAGCGGAGTCCTCCTCAATAACAGCAATAAGGATTCCCACAAAAGAGTATCTCATCAACATTGTTCTAGATGGCATCTTTAAGCCAATCTGCGACGATCTTCCGTCACCTTCTCTGGATGGCATCTTTAAGCCCATCTCCGAAGATTTTCCGTCATCTTCTCCAAATGGCATCTATAAGCCCATTCCTGATATTTCCTACACAATCAAGTATCATTTCAAACAAGTGCAAATTTCTGGGCACTCTACTGTTCAATCATTGTCCACCTTCAGATCACGAAAGGCAGACCAGCCAATCTACATCTTCAGGTTTAAGAAGATTGAACAGGGGAAGCTATTGTACCCCAAAATTTTCCCTCCCATTGTCACTCAAGACATGCCTCTAGAGGTCCTCAATTGCTCAAGGATGACCAAGAATGGACCTGACAAATTCTCTTCCTAAGGCCACAAGCCTCAACTAGGGTTTCAATTTTAATCAACATGTGTGAGTCCCAAGGATCCCAAATTTTCTCCATTGTCCTTATATGTCCCCAAGATCATCCATGCCAAATATCATGCCTTGAACAATAAGTTTGCTCAGTCAACTGCTCAAATGCCTAGAAATCAACTTTACTAGGTCAAAAGACAACTGTGGCCCAAATATAGTCAAACTTCAAGATTCTTTGTCAAAATAAATATTTTGATGTATTATCTATCATTTGATCAAGGGTTGATCATGATTCCTCAAGAAATGCTCCTAACTCATCAAAAGTCAAAAATGGCAAATTAGGGTTTCTATAGGAAAAGTCAACCAACCTTTGACCAGGCATAACTTTCTCATACTTTATCAAAATTTCCCCCCCCCCCCAAGGCTCATTTGGAAGAGAATCCAATTTCCTACAACTTATCTTCATCTCTCAAGTTCAAGAAATACCTCAATCAAAAGATACAAGCTCAGACATTATAGGTCCTTTCAAAAAGTCAACAAAAACACCTTTTGGGTCAAAGCTCCTTACACGAACATGGAAGATCCAATTGAGGTGAAACCAAAAGTGTTGTTTTTAGGACATCCTAAGCTCTCTAAAAAGTCCAAGAACACCCTCATAGGGTTAAACTTGAGAAAGTTATGGATTGCTAAAGTTGACCAATTTTATGAAAATGCACAAAAGTCAATGTGAGCAAATTGGATCTTTTGGACTAATTGGCGTGGGTTTTGGATCTCAAGCATATCCATGAAATTATTTAGGATATTTAAATCCATTATTTTATTTTTATGAGATTTGTTTTTATTTATTTGAATTTTTATTCATTTAAATCAAAATAAATCAAATAAAATAGTGAAATAAAATCCAAAGATTTGTTTTAGGATCATATCATAGGTCTAGAATCAGATGATCAAGTCAAGATTTTGTGCAAGGGATGATTGGAATAAAAAAATGCATGTTTTGGCCAAGTTTAGAAACAAAAAATCCAAATTGCAAATCAAATCTTCCTTTCACAAATCTTCAAGATTCTATCCAATTTTGTTAACCTAATGCATTCTCATATATATAGGTACAATATTTCCAGACCAGAAGGAAGAGGTTTTTCCGCATAGAGTACACATAAGAAGTTCCAAATTTTTTGACAAAAAAGTGACAATCATATTGATATTTGCAGAAGGTTTCAAGGAGCTTTGATGTTTGCAATCCATTCCTAGGGACGTTCTGAAGCAAACAACATCATTCTCACGCATCAAAGCATCCAGAATCACCACATACACCATCACAGTTTGCACATATTTTTCTAAATTCAATTTTGATCATACACACATTATAAATAGGTTTTGATTATACATTACTGTTTGTATGAGCATTTAGAATGTATTTGAATACTTAATTTCCAGTTTTGATACATATATGACAAACTGTCATTGTTAGGGTTTTAACCTTCATTTTAGGGTTTTAAGATGCAGGCAAAATTGGACTTAACAATGGATACCATCATGCTCAAGGGATCAAACCCAATTGACTCATGTATTTGAATTAAATTTATATTGCCTGTTGTGGATTTTAGAGATTTGCAGGCGCTTTAGTGACGAATTTGTCAATAGGTAAAAGATACTGGGCTAAAATGACGGACATATGAAGAAGATGATGGCGTGGAGTGATCTGGTTGGGCCTTTTGAATGCAACATGCGTTTTTTTAAAATAAATTTTGATCATTTATTTTTGGGTTATATTATTTTGTTGTTGTTTACATAACGAATGAATACATTGGCTCAGGCGGTAAACAAAGCGCCCTGGAAGGGGAAGGACCTGGGTTCGAGTCCCAGGTCCAACATTTTATGTTTTCTCACATGTTTCTTTCAGATCCAATGTGTCTGCTTGCCCATGCGTACACCTCGCACCACCAATTCATGCTATCAAATCTGCATGGCGCCAAATCCAACGCTCCGAACAGGCAATCCCCACCATGGACCTCCAAGAGGCTGTAACACCAAATCATGCACAAAGGACAATTGGGCTGGCTGATCTGGGCTCTGCAAATTCAACTTTGCACCCCCCAAAATGCTTCAATATCAGGCCCATTCTTCTTTTTCTTTTTACTATTTTTTCTAATTTAATTTCTTTGTTATTTTAATTAATTTCAAAAATCAATTTTTATTATTTAATCATCAAATCAGTAAAATCACAAAAAAATAGGATTTCGGTTTTTTTTTATTAAAATTAATTTTGTAAATTAATTTGACTTAATTATTTTTGATTGGTTTCTTTAAAATAAAATCAATTAGAATCTAGGTTTAAATTTCAAATCTTTTTTCTTAAAAAAATATCAAAAATATTTTATTTATTCAGATTTAATTTTTTTTAATTCATAATTTGTCCAATTAATTACTTTTTCATCATTTAACTTTTTTCAAATAAAAAAAGACAATAAAAAGTAATTTTCTTTTAACTTATGCGCGCTTTAGGATTTAGACGCTTCACGTATTTATTATTTTTGCCGTATTATTTTCCAATTATGTAATTGTTCCTTGTTTGTAATAATTAAACTAGATTTAAATTCTTGTCTATAATTATGTAACTGCCCTATGTCCCTGTAATAGTTAGGAACTTTATTTTTCCACAATTTACTTTTCGTACGATAAACTGCTTAGATGTATGCTAATAGGATTGTATGGAAAGATAACAATTAATTGAACATAGATAACCCTAAATGCGCAAGATAAATGAACATAATCAAGCACACTTGCACATGCTCACCCTTAGGGTATACCTCACTTGGTTGCCTCGGAAAATAATGGCCATGCCCCTCGAACGTAGGGGTATCTTATCAAAGACCCTCGGTATAAAAGTCATCATAAAAGATTATGGTTCCTAAACGTCCCTCGAGTTGCCTACGAGAAATGATCTTGTCCCTCGATGTTGCCTATATGATGGCAGTCCCTTCGAATGCTAAGATATCCTTACATGTTGCTTTCGATGACCATAATGTCCCTTTCGATAGTCCCTCAACATCCGACGATAGGGCTACCTACTCACTAATAGTAGGATAGCACTATCTAAAGGGTAGGAGGAAAAGAACACCATTTTTCGAGTAGGTAGATGACTCTTAAGTACTTGCTCAAAACCTGAATGTTTTTACACTTACACACTTTCAAAACTTCTTTTCAAAAAACGATTTATCACACTCTCGAGGACTGATACGAGAGTTATCATGAAGCAAACAAAAATCTTTCAAAACACAAACAGTTTTCAAAAATGAGCAAGTACCTAAGAGCCCGTGGAAAACCACGGATGGAAAGGGTTCTAACACATTCCCTTTCCATAATCTACCCCCCTTACTCAGAAAATCTCGAAAATAGTCTTTTTCTGTTCTTTTCACCCTTTCCTTTTTTGGATAAAAGAAAATTCGGTGGTGACTCTTGCTTACCGCACATTTGCAAATACAAAATGCAAACCAGTATAACAATCGGTTCTGCCACCGTATCACAGAACTGGCGACTCTGTTGGGGACAATAATAAAGTGGGGTTTACCTTAGGGTCTAGATCATTTTTTAACTTGCTTCTCTGTTTGATTGCTTTACTTTTAAGGGTATTGTTTGGGTATTATAGATCCTACACTCGGATTTGGGGAAACCTTTTAGGTAAGTAGCAATAGATCATGGAAACTATGCGGGGTATACCGACACGGTTGAAGCTATGGCTACGTTTATGCGACACTTTGGTTGGTACCGGTAGCCCTTGAGTTAATCAAGGAGAATAAGGGGACGTTGCGTGGTTTCATGAAGCATCAAATGACCTTAGAACCTTTAAATGAACAACTTGGCCATTATGACGTAGTGAGATGGTCGTCTTTGGTGTATTCCCAAAGTCGGAAGATACTTGATGCTACACTCATTAAGACTTGACTCCTGAGTTTTGTTTGGTTGCGAGTTAGTCGCCTATAGAACGAAGCTTGTGGGAAAGGTTAGTGATATTGAGATCCCTTAGAACCCGATTACTATTTATAGGACAAGTTGAACCAATCCAACTTCAAGAGGGTATGACCTTAAAACCCATGCAAGCCTTAAATCTAAGGTCTTTATGTGATTTGCTTGTGCTTGCTATATCTGTGATTTCTTAGCATAATCATGACATCATAACATGGCATATCATACTAACCGTTTTAAGGATTTTCTAGGGCTTATATTTGTCTTGTTTTGTAGGACATGACATCCGCTCGCAGGAACACCATCCAAGTCAACCTTGTGAAAGTACCTCATAAACTCAAGGGATTATCATCAAGGATTCCTGAAAGCTCTCCCTTCACTGAAAAACATGGTCGACTTATCAACTTGGTCACTGCAACCCCGGACGAAGAAATGTTATAGGGCTTTTTCAGTTCTTTGACCCTGTTGCACCCCAAAATTTGCCCTCCCATATTCTCCAAGATTTGCCAAGTCAAGGTCACAAAATTCCCCAAGGGTCATGCAGTTCAACTGTCTCCTATACAGTCAAAACTAGGGTTTGTGTTCTGATCAAGAGAATGAAGTTTTCAAAGACCCAATCAAGTCTCACATGCCTACAAAGATGGTCAAGTATCTTCATATCAAGTTTCAAGGCATTCAGCTCAAAATTGCACAGTCAAAACCCTAGATTGCACTACAGTCAACTGTAGGGGCAAAATGGTCATTTGACAGTCAAAAGTTCAAATTTTTGGTCAACATATCATTTTGAAGCCACAAACATCATTTGATCAAGGCTTGATCATGATTCTCAAAATTTGGCTCAGAAATCATCAAAGATGCAAAAGTTGCTATATTTGGACAGTTGAAAAAGTCAACTGAAATTGACCAGGGCATAACTTTCACATGGATTATCAGAAAAATTCCATACAAAGCTCATTTTGAAGAGAAAGACATTTCCTACAACTCATCTTCATATTCCAAGTCCAAGAAATGCTCTCACAAAAAGTTATCAATTTCAACATTATAGGTCATTTTCAAAAGTCAACAAAAAGGGACTTTAAGTCAAAGGCCATAACTTGAGATTGGTAAATCAAAATGACATGGGACCAAAGGCATTGGTTAAAGGACTCAAAGACCTTTCCAAAATGTCCAAGAACATGAGAAAATCTTAAAAATTGACCAAGTTATGCCTTGTGGAAGTTGGGAAATTTTTGGAAATTTTTGAAAGTCAACTTTACTTCAAATGATCCAAAATTGCTAATGGGCCCATTCTTCTTCCAAGTTTCTTCATGCCAAGCATATGCACGACCATTAAGCCCAAGGGGGAGTATTTTCTCATTTTTTAATTATTTATTTGAATTTATATTAATATTAATTCATTTAAATTATTTAAATAGGTAGAAAATATAAACTTGACCTAAAAAAAATCTTTTTATGCACATTCTAGCCTCAAGATCTCATGCACATTCTAATTAGGCAAGTTTTGGTTTGATTTGAGCTGATTGAACAAAAGTAACATGAAAAAAGATATGAAAAGATTTTTACAAAATCAAATATGCAAAACAATGAATTCAAAAGATTTTGTACAGGTTTCTTAACCTAATATGCTCTATACATATTCAGGAATCAAAACCTAATTTTTTTGGACTCTAAGCTGCGCCCCAAGAACACTTTGCACATTGAAATTTTTTCCATAAAACACAAAACTGATTTCAAGGTTATAGGTGGATTCAAGCCTCCATTCCTTTTCTAATAGCTTCCTTAGGCATTCCTGAACGTGTGCCAATCATAAACAACAAGAAAAGCTCCAGGAATTGGTATCAAGAACTCAAACTGTAAAGCAAAACTTTTGAAATCGTCTAGCATAATTCAAGCATCTTTTTGCATTTTTATTTATGTATTCATGCTCATAATGATGTTTCTAAGCTAACCAACATATTCAATTGTGTTTTTGTGCCATATATGCGAATATGCCATGAATGAGATTTAGGGTTTGCAGGTTTCAAAATTAGGGATTTTTAATGGAGGCAAAATTAGACCATCCCAGTACCACCATTGCATTCAGTACACCAAGACGAAAAGATTCATGTATTCGCGATGAATTTATATCCAAAGATGAGCTAATCGTTATTTTCTTGAAACCCCTCTACAACAACGCTCAAAAACCGTGGCCTATCTGTTTTAGTTTCAGGGAAAACGAGGACGAAGACCTCGTGGCGAAGCATGATAGGCGGATTTAAAAAATTCGCGCGCGTTCCAAGCGTTGTTCCACTTTTCTTTTATAATATTTGTCGTTTATTATATATTAAAAATAACTCAAGTGCTTCAGTGGCAGGTGTGTTCCTTTGCATGGTCCAAGACCTGGGTTCGAACCCCAGGTATGTGTAAAACCTCAATATTATTTTTCATAAGTAAATCCCATGCAATGCTGGAATGAAGACGCACCATATACCCCGGACCAAGCCTTGACACGTCCCCCTGGAGATCAAACTAAAGGCTTAGATTTGAGGGACACGCTACCCCTGGTCAGATGCATCACACATGATCCACACAAAGTCAACAAGTTCAAGGCTTAATGGGCCAGATTGCTAGGCCAAAACCTCACAAATTGGGGCTACCCCCCTGGTTTGATTTTCTTTTTATACTTCATTTTCTCAATTGTTATGTTATTTATTTTTTTTATTATTTGTTTTAATTAATCAATTATTTTTAACAAAAATACAAAAACATCATAAATTCAGAAAAGGCAAAAAATATAATATTTATTTATGTTAATTATTTTTATAAATACATGTAAATATTTAGTTTAATTAGGTTATAATTTTAATCCTTTTAATAACTAAAATCCAAAAAAATAGAATTAGGTTAATTAATAATTTTTATACCTTTTAAGTTTCTCTTTTTTTTTAATAATATCTATTTTATTTATTTTCTATAATTAAATTTTTGCATGTAAATTAACTTAGGTTTAAATTAGGTCAAAATTCAATATTTTCATAATAAATTTAAAAAACATTAGAATTAGGGTTTGACGTTTTATTTTAATTTTAATTAGTTCTTTTTCTCCTTAAAACCTAAAAAACACAAAAATACCAAAAACATTTAATTTTAAGTTTAAATTCCTTATTAATCTTAATGGCTTGTAAAAGGGTCCAATGCCCGTCGCTTTAATTATTTTATTTCGCGCATTTTTAATTTGTTGCTTATTATAATTATGTACATGTCCCAAAGCCTTGTAACAATTTTATTTTTCGCACTTTTACTTTTGCTTTATTTATTTTTCAGTCAAATCGGGTCCGGTTTAATTTTGGCGATGTGGACCCGCGCCTTTGTAATAGTTTAGGAACTTTAATTTCCGCAACTTTTATAACTGTTAAATAAGCATGCAAGAATGAATGGCCCTAATTAAAATCAAGCGTAGATCACAACAAACATGACAAGACAAATAACTGAAACATGACACACAAATCACACACCACCCCTAGGGTACGCCTCACTGTTGCCTTTCGAAAGGTGATCGTCGAGTAGAGGACGTCTTAGTAAGTCCTCATGATCCGGGAACCTGGCATGAGGGTAGCTTCTAAGGTGTCTTCCCATTGCTCCGGTGGTCACCATGTCCCTAAAACTCGAATTGACCCGAACACCTCCAACGGTGGTGCTACCTACCTCTCAATGGTGGGATGGCACTACTTTAAAGGACATCTACACAGACGAATTCCTTAGGGTAGGTAGGTTCTCGTAGATACTTGCTCTAATCTCAAAACAAACTCAAAACCTTTTTACACCGACACATTTTCAAAAGCTTTCAAAGCAAATTTTTTCAAACACTCTGACGTACGAGTCGAACTGAAATTTTTTCAAAGAAACTTTTTAAAACCCACATTGAAAAGCAAACAAACAATTTTGAAAACACAAATGAGCAAGTATCTAAGAGCCCATGGATAACCATGGATAGAAAGGGTGCTAGCACCTTCCCTTTCTATAATCTACCTCCCGAACCGAGAGCAATCTCTATAAGGAATTTTTCTGTGCTTTTGTCCTTTCCATTTGGAGAAAATAAAAGACGGTGGCGACTCTTGCTTCCGCGACATTTCGCGAACCATCGTTAAACAGTCAGTTCCAGATCCACCGATCACAGAACTGGCGACTCTGCTGGGGACACTTATAAAGTGAGGTGTACCTTAGGGCTAGGTCATAACTGTGTTTTCACTTGTAATGTTTTGCTTGCTTTACTATTGTGGGTTGCATCGGAGTTACATAGATCCTAACCCGGATCTGGGGATACCCTGTTTAGGTAGCATAAACTGTGAGGGACCTGTCCGGCGTATACCGACATGGGTGAAGCAGTGGCTACGTTGGTGTGGCGCCTTGGTCTGTACCGATATCCCTCGTGTTGAAACGGGGAGAATATGGGTCTTCCAAGGAGTCATTAAGCACCAACAGACCTTAGAACCTTAAATGACCCAACTTGGCCAATAGAAACAGTAGCAGTATGCTACGCCCATTGAGGCTAAACTCTCGTGATGGTTCTGGCCGCAAGAAAAGATTACGATGCTGGAGTTATGACCGATTGAGGGTAGTCAGTGATATTGGGATCCTCTAGAACCCGGTTACTTCTGATAGGACAGGTCTTAACCAACAAACTGAAAGAGGGTACTACCCAGACCTCATGCTGGCCTAAACCCTAAGGGTTTCTCTTGTGTGACTTGTGTGCCTTTGTACTTGCCTACTCGCGTACTTGTTACCTGACATTTGTTTCTTGCAGGTCTTGTTTATAGTCCTTAATTGGGACTCATAACAGGGTACTAAGTTTCTTGCAGGTCTTGTTTATAGTCCTTAACTAGGACTCATGACAGGGTTTACCAAATTTCTTGCAGGTGTTGTTTATAGTCCTTAACTGGGACTCATAACAGGGTTTACTAGATCTCTTGCAGGTTTTGTTTATAGTCCTTAATTGAGACTCATAACAAAGTATACTGAATTTCTTGCAGGGTTTGTTTATAGTCCTTAATTGGGACTCATAACAGGGTTTACCTACTTCACCCCATGCATAGCATGACATCATACCATTGCATACCATTGCATACATCCTAACCCATTTCAAGGATCTCAAGGGCTTGTGATGCAGGTCATGATGAACAATTATCCCAGCAAGGGGCAAAGAGGATTTACTGTCCTCTAGCCAAGGTTGTCAGGGGCTATGACCCACTGGATATGGCGAGCCTTTGACCCTTGAAGAAGGGCTCTCTACAACAGGAAGTTCCTTCAATCAAGTTACCGGTTCTCAACTCTAACAAGCTTCTCTGTTTACCCTGCGAGGTCCTTGAAATCATTGCATGCATATCATACATCTCATTGCATTGCATGTATCCCTTTGACAGGTTGCTTACCCTTCTCCGCTGTTTATTTCAGCCGATCGTCATGAATCCTGAATCATCAGCCGAGCAGACTATCAAGGATCTCCAGGCTCAGAACGCCCAGTTCCAAGAGCTGATCATGAGTTTGACCCAGGGGCAACAAGACCTGAAGGCTCTGCTTTTGAAGAAGGACGAGAAAAAGAAGAGGACTGTTTTGTTCAGCCCTAGACGCAGATCTGGGAATACACCGCAGACTGAAACTGAGAGGCCTACCCCATCTGTGAGGGAAAGCAGTCACCATGAGAGGGAGGTGCCCAGTCCAGTGGTCTCTGACAATGAAACAGATTTCGATGACGAACAGTACCCTCCGGCTGAGGACAAGTACAAACAGTTGGAGGATAGGATGAAGGCTATGGAGGTTCAACAGGTACCTGGGCTGGATTTCGGAGATCTGGGTTTGTCAACTGGTGTGGTTATTCCTCGGAAGTTCAAAGCACCATCATTTACTAAGTATGACGGGGCGTCTTGCCCCAAGCTGCATCTAAGGTCCTATGTTCGGAAGATTCAGCCATATACGGTGGACAAGAATTTATGGATCCACTTCTTCCAGGAGAGTCTTTCAGGGACTCATCTCGAATGGTTCTATCAGCTAGATGGGACCAAGGTTCGTAACTGGGAGGAGTTGGCTACTGCTTTCTACAAGCAGTATCAATATAATGCCGACCTTGCTCCTACGCGTACCCAACTCCAGGGTATGTCGTTAGGATCAAGTGAAGGTTTTAAAGAATATGCGCAGAAATGGAGGGATCTTGCTGGAAGGGTACAACCACCTCTGACTGATCGGGAACTTGTGGACATGTTCTTGGGGACCTTGTCTGGCCCATTTTATAACCACCTGATTGGGAACTCGACTGCTGGATTCACAGACCTTATCTTGACTGGAGAGCGAATAGAAGCTGGCATCCGGTCTGGGAAAATTCAAGAGGCTGCACCTTCGGACAAAAAGCCTCATCATGGAAAGAAAGAATCCAATGCTGTGCACGGTAAAAAGAGCCGTCATGAGGCAGGGGCAATCCAGATTTCCAATCCCGGACCTGCTCAACAAGGACAGGGGCAGCAGCGCAAGGAGAAACGGCAGTACACCAAACTCAACATGTCGCTGGATCAAGCACTGCAACAACTGTTGAAGACAGGGCTGATCACCTTAAGGGCTCCTCTTCGGAATCCGAACACTTCTGCTCCCAACTATCATCCCAACGATAGGTGCGCATATCATTCAGATAGCCCGGGGCATACTACGGACAATTGCTGGCCTCTCAAGAACAAGATCCAAGATATGATCGACGCTGGAGAGATTCAGTTTGAGGTGCCAGAAACTCCGAACATAATCACTGCTCCATTGCCCAATCATTGAAGCCTTTTGTTTATTTGAATTTTTGAGTTGTACTTTTCTTTGCTTATACAAACAATTAATGTCATAGCAAACTCTTTTATTCTATTAATGCATCGCATATGTCTGTTTTGGAAATTAATACAATTATTTTCATTATGTTCAAATATCTTTTCATATTTTTTCTGATGATCAACTCTTGGTTAATAATTCTGAGCCTCTTGAGGGAGGATGACGAAAACGATACCACAATCTTTACAGTATGCTTTTGAACGGACCCCGCTGATGAAGTACAGGCATTGTTTCAAATCCCTAAACACTGGAGTTATAAGGATGATAATCCCTCGTCAACCCATCAGAGCCAAAGAAGTAGGAGTTTTTATTTTCGAAAATCAAAACCCTTAATCATAACCTGGGGCAGGGTAGTTCTCTCAGTTGATCCAAGTGCATCTTTACAAAACGAACAAAAGACAGTGATGGTTCAGAACAATCATAAGGACAGGCAGTCATTATCAAAAACAAAATCATAAATGAAAAGCCCAAAAAGTCAAAACCTATAAAAAGGAGACTTATAAAACTGGGGCATCCCGCTGACTGTAATCCCAAAAAAGGAAACAGTTCAGGCAAAAAAAGAAAGGGATAACAAAATCAAGAAAGAGGTCTCACAAACCCTCAACCAAAACAAAGATGACTGCCCATTCAAAATAAGTTATCAACATCTGAACCATTATTGGAACATCAAAGCAAAGACTCAAGCAAGGTCTAACGCACGGTCAACTGAGTTTAGGTTTGGAGAACATCACGAAGAGCGGGTGGGTACAAATACTTTGAGCCTTTATCCTTTGTTTCTTAAAACCGTGAACCAGGCCACGTTATAACCCTCAAAAGTCCTAGCTGAAGCATGGGTTAGCTCGAAAGCATACTGTTACGAAAGGTATCCTGACTCCTGAAGGCCTACGGTAAATACGGAGTTGACATCACGTTTTACAAACATTCATTTGTTTTATGAAAAAGAATGCATTTTCAAAATCTTCAAGACAGACATAAGCTTTGCATTTTTAACATGACTTTGTTTGCATATGACTTTTTGTTTGAACAGCAGGAAAATTCGCACAATAAAATTCTAATGAACAAGAGTATTTCTAATCAAGGGGCATGGCATGACTATTGCCCATCATCTGGGGCGGTTAAGTCAAGATTCGGAGCATCTCACAAAAGGCCAAATAGCCTGGGGGCAAATCTCCGCTTGAGTCACCTGGGGCACTCCAGCAATAAATCTTGCCTAATCAAGCACCTTCTGGTAATATGGCAACACAAGCAGCCAGGGGCACTTCCCTGCATTCTAAGAGCGTGGACATAGTCGGAAAAATACTGCGCACAATCAAAAACCCGCTAGGCTGACATACCTAGGCAAAAATAAGGGCTTCCCGACGAATCAAAAGGGTTCGGGCAAAATGAGGGATGAAATGAAAAATCCATACACCCGGCAAGTCGAAAACCTGAAAAGGCGGCTTGGGCAAAAATGGGTATCCCGGTGGACTGAAAACCCGAAAGGGCGGTCCAGGCAAAAGTTAGGGATCAAAGCGTACGACTATGTCCTGTCACCTGCCTACCAGAAGAAGGTTTGACTCTCAACAACTATCAGCACCCCACAAGTGCCTCCCCCATAGAAGCAGGGGCAATAAAGGTTGGTCTAAGCAATCTGATTGCTCTGTCCTCTAAGGTGTCAAGGTAGGGTCCATAACCAATACAGTTCAATACTTCCCCAGGAGAGTCTAATCTAGTCCCCCAGGAAAGTTGGAATCATCTCCCCAAGCAGTAAGCGTACCCCCAGTAGATTCTGGAAGTTTATCCTCGCAAAGCACGAACGCGTCGCCCGGCTTTATTTAAAGAGTTATTTCCTTAACAGGATATAACTGGGTTATCCTCAGCCAAAAGCCACGGAAAGAGCGTCGTCGACAGAATCTTCTTATCCCCAGCGAAGTCTATTCATACTTCCAATACAGCAAGGTATCCTCAACGAGTCATCCTCAACAATTCAGCAAAAGCATCTCCCCACAGAGTATTTCTTCCCAGCATGGTCGCTAGAATATCTTTTCTCCCCGCAGAATCTTCCATTCGCCAAGATTATTTCCCAACGGAGTTATCTTCTCCTACCGGTATGCTTGCAACTATCAACCCCAGCGGAAGCAAAAGCTATTCTTCCACGTCAGCCCAGGATACGACTTCCCGGCACCCGTCAAGGATTTATTTTCTTAGACAAACATACATTCATAAAACGTCACATACATCATTATAGCATGCATATGCATCATACTACACGAATCTCATTGATTTTGAAGACATACAGTTCATGCATCATGATTTTGCATCCAATTATGTCTCGCCTTTTCAGGAAAAAGATCAATACAAAAATGACTACTATCAACGAATCGCAATTTATTCTAGATATAGTCTCAGATGTAAACCCAGCGATGGTGACGTTCTGATACTGCTTCCAGAATTCCTTCTAGATATAGTTTCAGATGTAAACCCAGCGATGGTGACATTCTGATGCTGCTTCCAGATTTCCTTCTAGATATAGTTTCAGATGTAAACCCAGCGATGGTGACGTTCTGATACTGCTTCCAGAATTCCTTCTAGATATAGTTTCAGATGTAAACCCAGCGATGGTGACGTTCTGATGCTGCTTCCAGATTTCCTTCTAGATATAGTTTCAGATGTAAACCCAGCGATGGTGACGTTCTGATACTGCTTCCATAATTCCTTCTAGATATAGTTTCAGATGTAAACCCAGCGATGGTGACGTTCTGATGCTGCTTCCAGATTCCCTTCTAGATATAGTTTCAGATGTAAACCCAGCGATGGTGACGTTCTGATACTGCTTCCAGAATTCCTTCTAGATATAGTTTCAGATGTAAACCCAGCGATGGTGACGTTCTGATACTGCTTCCAGATTTCCTTCTAGATATAGTTTCAGATGTGAACCCAGCGATGGTGACATTCTGATACTGCTTCCAGATTTCCTTCCAGATATAGTTTCAGATGTAAACCAGATATGGTGACGTTCTGATACTGCTTCCAGAAGTCCTTTTTAGATGTTTCCCTCTCCGACGATGAGTGTGAGGTGATATTCTCCCTATGGTTCCCTCTCCAACGGTGTATGAGGTAGTAATCCCTTTTCAAGATGTTTCCCTCTCCGACGATGAGTGTGAGGTGATGTTCTCTTATGGTCCCCTCCCCGACAAGTGCGTGAGGTGGTAAGTCCTTTTCAGATGTTTCCCTCTCCAACGTTGAGTGAGGTGATCATTACTTTCAAATTATAATTGGCTATGGTTCTCTGCCCAATACTGCGAAGATAATAATTCCCATCAAGATTTTTCTCAACGAGCGTTGTTGAGATTAAAGTCACCCAAGGTTCTCTTATCATTCATGCTAAGGCAGTAATCATTCCTGGTTCATTCATCAGCGTTTGAAGCTCCAGACTCAGCTCCTGTAACCAGTCAGGACATATCTATACCAAGCATCTAAAATCAGCTCCTGCAACGTGTCAGGTACTCATCTTCTGTTTTGCAGGTATGCAGGTTCTCGCGAAGGAATCTCTTACGCAATCAGCATCCAGATGGCATCTATAAGCCCATCACCCTACCCAGCAACCTCTAAATGGCATCTATAAGCCCATTCCACCATCACTGCCACTATGTGAGCGTAAATTTCTAGGCACTCTAGTGTCCAATCATCTTTTACCCTCGGATTACGAAAGGCACATCTGCCAATCTGCATCCTCAGGTCTAAGAAGATTGAACAGGGGCAACTGTTGCACCCCAAAATTTGCCCTCCCATATTCTCCAAGATTTGCCAAGTCAAGGTCACAAAATTCCCCAAGGGTCATGCAGTTCAACTGTCTCCTATACAGTCAAAACTAGGGTTTGTGTTCTGATCAAGAGAATGAAGTTTTCAAAGACCCAATCAAGTCTCACATGCCTACAAAGATGGTCAAGTATCTTCATATCAAGTTTCAAGGCATTCAGCTCAAAATTGCACAGTCAAAACCCTAGATTGCACTACAGTCAACTGTAGGGGCAAAATGGTCATTTGACAGTCAAAAGTTCAAATTTTTGGTCAACATATCATTTTGAAGCCACAAACATCATTTGATCAAGGCTTGATCATGATTCTCAAAATTTGGCTCAGAAATCATCAAAGATGCAAAAGTTGCTATATTTGGACAGCTGAAAAAGTCAACTGAAATTGACCAGGGCATAACTTTCACATGGATTATCAGAAAAATTCCATCCAAAGCTCATTTTGAAGAGAAAGACATTTCCTACAACTCATCTTCATATTCCAAGTCCAAGAAATGCTCTCACAAAAAGTTATCAATTTCAACATTATAGGTCATTTTCAAAAGTCAACAAAAAGGGACTTTAAGTCAAAGGCCATAACTTGAGATTGGTAAATCAAAATGACATGGGACCAAAGGCATTGGTTAAAGGACTCAAAGACCTTTCCAAAATGTCCACGAACATGAGAAAAGCTTAAAAATTGACCAAGTTATGCCTTGTGGAAGTTGGAAAATTTTTGGAAATTTTTGAAAGTCAACTTTACTTCAAATGATCCAAAATTGCTAATGGGCCCATTCTTCTTCCAAGTTTCTTCATGCCAAGCATATGCACGACCATTAAGCCCAAGGGGGAGTATTTTCTCATTTTTTAATTATTTATTTGAATTTATATTAATATTAATTCATTTAAATTATTTAAATAGGTAGAAAATATAAACTTGACCTAAAAAAATCTTTTTATGCACATTCTAGCCTCAAGATCTCATGCACATTCTAATTAGGCAAGTTTTGGTTTGATTTGAGCTGATTGAACAAAAGTAACATGAAAAAAGATATGAAAAGATTTTTACAAAATCAAATATGCAAAACAATGAATTCAAAAGATTTTGTACAGGTTTCTTAACCTAATATGCTCTATACATATTCAGGAATCAAAACCTAATTTTTTTGGACTCTAAGCTGCGCCCCAAGAACACTTTGCACATTGAAATTTTTTCCATAAAACACAAAACTGATTTCAAGGTTATAGGTGGATTCAAGCCTCCATTCCTTTTCTAATAGCTTCCTTAGGCATTCCTGAACGTGTGCCAATCATAAACAACAAGCAAAGCTCCAGGAATTGGTATCAAGAACTCAAACTGTAAAGCAAAACTTTTGAAATCGTCTAGCATAATTCAAGCATCTTTTTGCATTTTTATTTATGTATTCATGCTCATAATGATGTTTCTAAGCTAACCAACGTATTCAATTGTGTTTTTGTGCCATATATGCGAATATGCCATGAATGAGATTTAGGGTTTGCAGGTTTCAAAATTAGGGATTTTTAATGGAGGCAAAATTAGACCATCCCAGTACCACCATTGCATTCAGTACACCAAGACGAAAAGATTCATGTATTCGCGATGAATTTATATCCAAAGATGAGCTAATCGTTATTTTCTTGAAACCCCTCTAAAACAACGCTCAAAAACCGTGGCCTATCTGTTTTAGTTTCAGGGAAAACGAGGACGAAGACCTCGTGGCGAAGCATGATAGGCGGATTTAAAAAATTCGCGCGCGTTCCAAGCGTTGTTCCACTTTTCTTTTATAATATTTGTCGTTTATTATATATTAAAAATAACTCAAGTGCTTCAGTGGCAGGTGTGTTCCTTTGCATGGTCCAAGACCTGGGTTCGAACCCCAGGTCTGTGTAAAACCTCAATATTATTTTTCATAAGTAAATCCCATGCAATGCTGGAATGAAGACGCACCATATACCCCGGACCAAGCCTTGACACGTCCCCCTGGAGATCAAACTAAAGGCTTAGATTTGAGGGACACGCTACCCCTGGTCAGATGCATCACACATGATCCACACAAAGTCAACAAGTTCAAGGCTTAATGGGCCAGATTGCTAGGCCAAAACCTCACAAATTGGGGCTACCCCCCCTGGTTTGATTTTCTTTTTATACTTCATTTTCTCAATTGTTATGTTATTTTTTTTTTTATTATTTGTTTTAATTAATCAATTATTTTTAACAAAAATACAAAAACATCATAAATTCAGAAAAGGCAAAAAATATAATATTTATTTATGTTAATTATTTTTATAAATACATGTAAATATTTAGTTTAATTAGGTTATAATTTTAATCCTTTTAATAACTAAAATCCAAAAAAATAGAATTAGGTTAATTAATAATTTTTATACCTTTTAAGTTTCTCTTTTTTTTTAATAATATCTATTTTATTTATTTTCTATAATTAAATTTTTGCATGTAAATTAACTTAGGTTTAAATTAGGTCAAAATTCAATATTTTCATAATAAATTTAAAAAACATTAGAATTAGGGTTTGACGTTTTATTTTAATTTTAATTAGTTCTTTTTCTCCTTAAAACCTAAAAAACACAAAAATACCAAAAACATTTAATTTTAAGTTTAAATTCCTTATTAATCTTAATGGCTTGTAAAAGGGTCCAATGCCCGTCGCTTTAATTATTTTATTTCGCGCATTTTTACTTTGTTGCTTATTATAATTATGTACATGTCCCAAAGCCTTGTAACAATTTTATTTTTCGCACTTTTACTTTTGCTTTATTTATTTTTCAGTCAAATCGGGTCCGGTTTAATTTTGGCGATGTGGACCCGCGCCTTTGTAATAGTTTAGGAACTTTAATTTCCGCAACTTTTATAACTGTTAAATAAGCATGCAAGAATGAATGGCCCTAATTAAAATCAAGCGTAGATCACAACAAACATGACAAGACAAATAACTGAAACATGACACACAAATCACACACCACCCCTAGGGTACGCCTCACTGTTGCCTTTCGAAAGGTGATCGTCGAGTAGAGGACGTCTTAGTAAGTCCTCATGATCCGGGAACCTGGCATGAGGGTAGCTTCTAAGGTGTCTTCCCATTGCTCCGGTGGTCACCATGTCCCTAAAACTCGAATTGACCCGAACACCTCCAACGGTGGTGCTACCTACCTCTCAATGGTGGGATGGCACTACTTTAAAGGACATCCACACAGACGAATTCCTTAGGGTAGGTAGGTTCTCGTAGATACTTTCTCTAATCTCAAAACAAACTCAAAACCTTTTTACACCGACACATTTTCAAAAGCTTTCAAAGCAAATTTTTTCAAACACTCTGACGTACGAGTCGAACTGAAATTTTTTCAAAGAAACTTTTTAAAACCCACATTGAAAAGCAAACAAACAATTTTGAAAACACAAATGAGCAAGTATCTAAGAGCCCATGGATAACCATGGATAGAAAGGGTGCTAGCACCTTCCCTTTCTATAATCTACCTCCCGAACCGAGAGCAATCTCTATAAGGAATTTTCCTGTGCTTTTGTCCTTTCCATTTGGAGAAAATAAAAGACGGTGGCGACTCTTGCTTCCGCGACATTTCGCGAACCAGCGTTAAACAATCAGTTCCAGATCCACCGATCACAGACCCGTTGCACCACTGCTCCTCTTTTCCTGATTACTAGTTAGTGCCCACTATGGAGGAGTTTTCTCAGTTATTGGGGGTACCTATCCTTAATCAGCCACCGTTCAATGGTACGAAAAGATACCCAAAGCCTGAAGAGATTGCTCAAGCTCTATCTTTTCAACGGTCTGATGTAGTGGCAAATTGGGAGACCAGAGGAGGTGTCCAAGGATTTCTAGCTAAGTTCCTATTTGAGAAAGCTCACTATTTTTGGGATAATTTGGATTTACAAGCTTTTGAAGAAGTGGTGGCCCTTCTCATCTATGGGATGGTACTATTCTCTAACACATACCAACTCATAGATGTGAATGCAGTTAAGGTTTTTCTGTCGCATAATCCGGTGCCTACTTTGCTGGGGGATATTCTACACTCTCTGCATACTCGTACTCTAAAGAGAAGAGGGACCCTTCTGTGTTGCACTCCTCTATTGGATAGATGATTTATTTCGCACCTACCCCGGTTTGTCTTGAAGAATGAGCAGGGTATGAGATGGTCTCATAGGTTGATGTCTCTTACACATTCGAATATTCATTGGTGTTCGCGATCCAAGGAGAATGTCACCATTATTGATCACTGTGGGGAATTCCCTAATGTCCCTCTCTTAGGCATTAGGGGAGGAATCACTTACAACCCTTGTTTGGCGTTACGACAGTTTGGTTATGCTAGAAGGGATGGTCCTCATAACACACTCATCCAAGGAATCACATTCGACTATGAGAATGATGTTCAGGGTTATCACAAGAGGTTCATTCGAGCTTGGGGCATGATAAACAGAGTTGATAGCAAGACACTGGGGCACAATAATTCCATCCCTCTTGAGCCTTACCTCAAATGGGTGCGATCACGCGCTCAATGTCTTATGATGCCTTACCCCACCATCTTACCTGTGATTATGGAGCCAATTGCTGAGGGAGACACTCCTTACATTGTCCTTCCTCCTGACATGCCAACTGATCTTGAGGAGTTACGGAGGTCCTGGATCCAACTCAAAGAAGAACGGGACACTTTCGAAACCCAATTCTATGCCAGCGAGAAGAAGGTTTTAGAGCTCACCAGGTTACTTCACGAGGAGAAGAGCATAAATGCTTACATTGCACCAAAGAGGACGCACATGTGGGAAGCTTGAGTCTTCTTTTGCTTGGAGAGTTTTGGTTTTGGATTTGTTCTCTTGTAAGCCCAAGAGGAATTATTATGATCAATAAAACATCTTAATATAATTAACGTTTGTTCTCTTTTTGTTTGAGAAAATTTGAGTCTTAGAAACCCTTGAAAACATTGCATACATATATCATACATATCATTGCATAAGCAGGTTTCATAACAGGTTTCTCACCCTCTTTGCTGTTTATTTCAGCAATGGCTCTAGAACAAACAATGAAGGATCTACAGACTCAGAATGCACAGTTTCAACAGATGATCATGGCTATGGCCAAGGGGCAAGAGGAACTGAAAGCCTTGATTATGAAAGAGAAGACTAAGAAGCCAAGGAGGATAGCTGGTGTGGTAAATCTGGGAAGGAGATTCAAAGGACTGCTAAGGTAAGTGGTTGAGCTGACATCTTCCTCCAAAGAAGGAGATAATCAAGAGGGGGAGACAAGAGAGGAAGACCCTAGTCCGAGGGATCTGAAAATGAGACTGATTACAATGAAGAGAAGTATCCTTCGGCTGACTAAAATTACAAACAACTGGAAGAGAGTCTGAGTGCAATGGAAATCCAGAAAATGCCTGGGCTGGACTTTGAAGAGATGGGTTTGGTGTCTGGGGTTGTCATCCCACAAAAGTTCAAGGTTCTAGTGTTTGCCAAATATGATGGGGTTTCATGTCCCAAAATGCACCCCCGATCTTATGTGAGGAAGATCAAGCCTCACACTACTGACAAGGACTTATGGGTCCATTTCTTTCAAGATAGTCTATCCGGGACTCAGTTAGAATGGTTCTACCAGCCGAAAAGGACTAACGTTTGTAATTAGGAAGACCTGGCTGCTGCTTTCTACAAGTAGTATCAGTACAACGACTTTAAAGACTATGCTCAGAAGTGGAGGGACTTAGCAGGAAGAGTCCAACCTTCCCTGTCTGATAGGGAGCTAGTGGATATGTTTCTGGGTACACTGTCTGGTCCATTTTTCAATCACCTAATTGGAAGCTCCTCAGCCGACTTTACTGAATTGATTTTGACAGGAGAAAGAGTGGAAGCTGGAATTAGGAGTGGTAAGATTCAAAAGGATGCGTCCTCCAGTACAATAAGGAAGCCTTTTTCCGGGAAGAAGGAAGTCAATGCCACTTACAGCCAAAGGAATCAGGATAAAACTGAACACCATTCGGCGGTAGGGGCTGTTATGATCTCTAAACTAGCACCTATTCAACAAAGGAACAATCAACCTAGAACAGAAAGGTCGACAAGACAATTTACCTAGATAAATATGACAATGTATCAAGCCTTGCCACATTTACTGAAGTCTAATCTGGTAACTTTGAAGGGAGCTCCGAAGAATCCTAACACTGTCTCTCCCCGCTACAATCCAAATGCTCGCTGTGCTTATCATTCAGAAAGTCCAGGTCATGATACAAACGACTGATGGGCTTTGAAAAAAAAGGCGCAAGACCTTCTCGAGGTGAAGGAAATTGAATTTGATGCCCCTGAGATTCCAAATGTTATCACTGCTCCTATGCCCAAGCACGTCCATGGTGTTAACGCTATTGAAGATGATATGTTTGTTACTGCTGTTGATGAACTTGTTACTCCTCTCTTGACCGTTAAGTGGAACTTATTGAAAGTCGGTTTATTTTTGGGCTGTGACGAAGGTTGCCACTTCTGTTTATCTCTACCGACTGGTTGTCATTTGTTGAAGGCAGGTGTTCAGTTCCTGATGGATGATAGAGAGATTTTGTTTGAGAAGGTTCCCGTTCCAACCATTTCTTGCAAGGATATTTCAATAATAACCATTTCCGCCAATCCTCCCAGGGTCTCCACCAAAAGACCCGTCAGGATTACATATGTTCCAAAGGTGACTCCACTGATAATTACTATGCCAGGGCCAATCCCATACTCCTCAGACAAAACTATTCCCTGGAACTACGGGGGTGACGTCTACTACCACAGTGTCAAGCAAGACCTGCTGGCTGTTGAAGACCAGGTTTCTGAGAATGTTGATCCCGACATTGACAACATTGTTGGAACCAGCAAAATAACAAGAAGTGGAAGAGTGTTCTCCCCTGAGATTTCTCCTCCAAAAGCTGTTATTGGTCCTGTGATCATTCCTACTTTTGTTCCTGCTGATACTACTACTGCAATTCCTGTAATTACCCCTGCTGACACCCTTATCATCGAGTCGACCGAGACTCGGGGAAAAGACATATTGGTTGAGCCTGTCCAAACGAAGGCACATTCAGTGCTTATCCCAGAGGCTTCCAAGAAGAAGATGGAAGAAATTTTGAAGATTATCAAGAAAAGCGACTACAATGTGGTCGAACAGCTGGGGCAGACCCCTTCAAAGATTTTTCTGCTAGCCTTACTGTTGTGCTCCGAAGCTCATGCGAAGGCTTTGGTGAAATTTCTTAAAACTGCCCATGTGCCACAGGAAACCTCTGCTGACCAATTTGAAGATTGTGTGGCTAGTTTAACAGCTGATAACGGTTTGGGTTTTTCTGATGCTGATCTGACACCTAGAGGGAGGAAACACAATGATGCGTTGCATGTCTCTGTCGAATGTAGGGGCACTACTTTGGCCCATGTCTTGGTAGATACTGGTTCATCTTTGAACATGCTGCCTAAGAAAGCTCTAGATAAACTAGACTATGAAGGTTTGACCTTGAAGCCCAACAACATCGTAGTGAGGGCTTTTGACGGTTCGAAGAGAATGGTTCACGGGGAGGTGGACATCCCCATCAAAGTTGGTTCTCAGACTTCCGACTCTACCTTCTACGTGATGGATATCAGACCATCCTATTCTTGTTTATTGGGTTGCCCTTGGATTCATGGGGCGGGAGCTGTTACGTCCACTATGCATCAAATAATGAAATACTCGGTCAAAGGAAGAATTGTCACTATACACGGTGAAGAAGAATACATGGTCAATCACCTGAATTCCTTTAGATATGTAGAAATGGATGGTGAGTTCATCCAGACTCCATGCCAGAATTTCGAAGAGGTACCTCAGACTATGGCTGCAACTGAAATTGTCACCAATACACCGAAGATCACCAAACCTCCCTTGAAGATGGCTTTTCTCAAGGATGCAAAAGCAGTTATTGAGGAAGGTGGGTCTACCATCTGGGGCCAACTTTCTGATATTCCATACAAGTTTGATAAATTTGGTTTGGGTTTCTCTTCAGGGGCTCAAAGGGCTGTTCGATGCGATCGTGCTGGAAGACCTCCCCTATGCATCAGCAATCATGGGGTCAACGCTCTAGAAGACAGCGACGATGACAATGACATGGATAGCTGGATCTTACCTACTACAAACGGTGGACCCAGTAACTGGACAGAAAAAAACTTTGTATCGATTACTTTTGTTCAGAAGTAATTGTCTTTCTTGTTTTTTGGATATGTAATAAAAAATATAACTTTATGTCCATGTTTCTTACCCGGGGCATATTGGTTTATTTGTGAGGGTTATCATGTTTCATTTTCATATGGCATTAATAAAGAATTGGACGTTTATGCATACAAATGTTGCGCTCTCTGTTTTTCTTTTCCACTTTTACTTTGTCTATACAGCTATGCTCTTACACACATTCACGTATCAAACTGCAGATCCATATCCACTCTGGATCCCATTGATAACAGTTTTGCTATCGCCAGTTATGACTTTGAAAATCCGATCAACCAAGCCGAGGACGAAGGTGATGAAGATTGTGAGGTACCTGGAGAACTTGCTAGGCTGTTACAGCAGGAAGAGAGGGCTATACAGCCTCATGAAGAGCCAATTGAGACAATAAACTTGGGCACAGAGGAAGACAAAAAATAAGTCAAGATCGGTGAAAATATGGGGCTTAATGTCAAATAGCCGTTGATACAGAAGTTGCATGATTATGTCGAGATCTTTTCCTGGTCATATGAAGACATGCCAAGATTGGATACAGATATTGTGGTTCACTGTCTACCAACTAAAGAAAATTTCCCTCCGGTAAAGCAGAAGGTCCGTCGTATACACCCTGAAATGTCAGAAAAGATCAAAGCAGAGGTTATGAAACAGTTCAACGATGGGTTCTTAGCTATCACCTCTTATCCCCAATGGGTTGCCAACGTGGTTCCAGTGCCTAAAAGGACGACAAGGTACGGATGTGTATGGACTACAGAGATTTGAACAGGGCAAGCCCCAAAGATGACTTTCCGATCCCCCACATTGACGTTCTGGTTGATAACACCGTGCAACACAAGATCTTTTCCTTCATGGATGGTTTCTCTGGTTACAATCAGATCAAGATGGCACCCGAAGACATGGAGAAGACAACCTTCGTTACGCAATGGGGCACTTTCTGCTACAAAGGACGCCGTTTGGATTGAAGAATGCTGGGGCAACCTATCAGCGAGCCATGGTAGCTTTGTTTCATGATATGATCCATCACGAGATAGAGGTCTACGTTGATGATATGATAGCCAGGTCTCAGACTGAAGAGGAACACCTTGATCATCTACAAAAGCTATTTGATAGGTTGAAGACATACAAGTTGAGGCTAAACCCGAACAAGTGCACCTTCGGGGCAAGGTCTGGTAAACTTCTGGGTTTCATTATTAGTGACAAGGGTATTCAGGTAGACCCTGAAAAGGTAAAGGCTATATAAGAGATGCCGGCTCCTCGCACTGAGAAGGAGGTCAGAGGCTTTTTGGGACGACTAAATTACATTGCCATGCTCATTTCCCATTTAACTGCTACTTGTGAGCCAATCTTCAAACTCCTGAAGAAAGATCAAGTGGTAAAGTGGAATGAAGAATGCCAAACTGCCTTCGAAAGAATCAAGGAATACCTTCAAGAACCACCAATTATGACGCCTCTGATTGAAGGAAGATATTTGATAATGTACTTAACAGTGTTAGATAATTCAATGGGGTGTGTGCTGGGGAAGCATGACGAGTTTGGTCGAAAATAGAATGCAATATACTACGCTAGAAATTTTTTTACCGACTATGAAACAAGATACTCACTGCTTGAGAAAACTTGTTGCGCTTTGGCATGGGCTGCTCGCCGACTGAGGCCGTATATGTTGACCCACACAACTTTGTTGATATCTAAGATGGATCCGATCAAGTACATCTTCGAGAAGCCCGCTCTCTCTAGAAGAATAGAAAGATGGCAAATGATCTTGACCGAATATGATATCCAATACACAACCCAGAAAGCAATCAAGGGAAGTGTACTAGCTGATCATTTGGCTCATCAGGTTGTGGATGACTACCAGTCCATGGATTTTGAGTTCCGGGACGAGAATATTATGCTAGTGACTGACTATGAAGAACCTGGACCGAATGAAGGACCTGAAGAAGGATCCCGATGGATTATGGTTTTTGGCGGAGCCTCGAACGCACTCGGCAGTGGCATTGGTGCTGTAATTATATCTCCTGAAGGCTGTCATACTCCTTTCACCTCCAGATTAAGTTTCAACTGTACAAACAATATGGCGGAGTATGAAGCATGCAACATGGGTCTCAAAGCTGCTATTGACCTGAGGATCAAGCTCTTGAGCATATTCGGGGATTCATCCTTGGTAATAAGTCAAATCAAAGGGGAGTGGGACACGAAGCACCCGAATCTCATCCTGTACAAAGAACATGTGCTGACACTGCTTCCACACTTTAAGTAGGTAACCTTTAAACATTTTCCACGAGAAGAGAATCAGTTAGCGGACGCGCTAGCTACTATGTCATCTATGTTCAAGGTCAAGTGGGAAAACGAGGCTCCTCATATCACTATTGAGAGGTTGGATGAACTAGCATACTGCTACGAGATTGGCACTGAAGAAGTAGCAGACAAACCTTGGTTTCATGAAGTGAAAAGGTATATCGAGGCACAAGAATATCCCGAGGGGGCATCTGTCAATGATAAGAAGTTTCTGAGAATGTTCACCGCAAAGTTCTTCCTCAATAATGGAATCCTCTATAAGCGTAACCATGACTCTATTTTACTTCGATACGTAGACAAGAGTGAAGCAGAGAGGATTATGGCATATTTACACGAAGGTACCTTTGGAACCCATTCTAGTGGACATACCATGGCTAAAAAGATCCTACGGGCAGAATACTATTGGTCCATTATGGAAGCAGACTGTTATAAGCATTCCCGAACTTGTCACAAATGCCAGATCTACGCTGATAACGTGCATGTACCTCCGGTTCCCTTGAACTTCTTGACGGCTCCCTGGCCCTTTGAAATGTGGGGGCATCTACACGATCAGAGAGATTAGACCTACCGCTTCCAATGTGCATCTCTTCATCTTAGTCGCCATTGATTACTTCACGAAGTGGGTTGAGACTGCTTCTTTTGCCACTGTTACCAAGAATGTTGTGGCACGATTTATCAAGTATAACCTGATTTGTCGGTATGGTATGCCATAGAGAATCATCACTGACAATGGTACAAATCTCAACAATACAATGATCACTGAACTCTGTAAACAATTCAAGATCCAGCATCATAATTCTTCCCCTTATTGGCCGAAGATGAACGGTGCTGTAGAGGCTACTAACAAGAACATTAAGAAAATCATACAGAAGATGACGGTGACATACAAAGATTGGCATGAGATGTTACCATTTTCTCTTCATGGTTACCGCACATTAGCACGTACATCGACAGGGGCAACACCCTATTCTCTGGTATATGGTATGGAGGCTGTCCTGCCCATTGAAGTCCAGATCCCTTCTTTGAGGATCATGAAGGATGCGGGTTTGAACAAAGACGATTGAATCCAGACTCGACTTGATGAACATAATCTGATTGATGAGAAAAGGCTTACTGCTGTCTGTCATGGTAAGATATACCAAAAGCGAATGATCAAGGCTTTCAACACAAAGGTCAAACAACAAGTATATCAAGTGGGTGATCATGTAATCAAGCGCATCATACTGCCACAAGGTGATCCCAGGGGAAAATGGACTCCCACGTACGAAGGGCCATTTATGATCAAAAGCGTATTTTCCGGTGGAGCCATGATTCTAACCACCATGGATGGTGACGACATTCCTCACCCTGTTAATGCATACATAGTGAAAAGATACTACGCATAAACAAAGACCCGCTAGGTTGAATGACCTAGGCAAAAATAAGGTCATCCCGGCGAACCAAAAGGGTTCGGGCAAAAATTAGGGATAAATACAAAAAAATTTGTACACTCGAAAAGTCGAAAACCTGAAAAGGCGGCTTGGACAAAAAAGGGTATCCCGGAGGACTGAAAACCCGAAAGGGCGGTCTAGGAAAAAGTTAGGGATTTAAAGCGTATAACTATGTCCCATTGGATCACCTTGCGGCCAGACTTCAGTATCAACTATCAAGCTCAAACGGTACCGATCAATCCAGTCAGCTTCGGACAAGTAGCAAAGTGATGAGACACTCAAAGACATAAGGGAAATAACATAATTGAAACCCAATGGGATTATTACACATAGCTGTTTTCTTCTCTTTGTACACTATTTTGTATAGTTTTCACACTTTACGGCTGCATTCTCCTACTAGAACGTCAACCTCTTTGTACAAAATTCCAGTTATAGGCAAACTTCAAAAAAATCAATACAAATCACTTCTTTGAAAGTACAAGACTATTTGTTTTTCTTTTTCTTTTTTGTTTTGCAAAAAATGTCCAATGACTTATTCTTGACATATGCATTTGAATATGATTACTATTCACAAATATTGGCCTAAGAAACAGAAAGACAATTGCTCATGACTTAAAGGAACGAGGAAAAGTCTAAAAAACCATTTTAGTCCCAACAGTTACTCCTTCCAACAGGTACAGGGGAAAAGACAGTTTTGAGACGAAGTCACCATTACATATGACCCCGTGACGTCTATGTTCCCCGTAGAGTAGAAACAACCAAAGTTTCGATCTCTCCTTCCCCAAGCAGGAATTACCTCCTCCAGCAAAATTCCTTCTCCAGCTGCGATATGTACTCCCTAGCCGAGTTTTATAATTTTAAACAGTTATAAAATCTCCTCCCTTGTAGAGTTTATTTCTCTAACTATAGAAGTTCATTCCCCAACAGAGTTTATTTCTCTACAACGGAAAAATCTTCCAATAAAGCAGCTCCCTCCATAGAGTTATTCTCAAGCAGAGTCAATCCTCGGAAGAACCTCAAACAGGAAGAGGAAATCCCGGTAAATTATATCGATTCATTATCCCCAGCGGAAACAAAGGATTCAACCTCTTTATACTCTTCAGCAACAATTCGGGATTTACTTTCCCAGACTAAGAAACATCATAATAGCATTCCATATCCATACATCATGGCATGCGCATGTACATCGCATACAATATAATTTCATTTATTTTGAGAACATCACCACAATCCCTTTCATGCATCATGACATTGCATAGGACTAACTCTTTGCCTTTTTCAGGGAAAAGATCAAATCAATAAATACCGTTGGCTACTTATGTAACCTGGTAGTTTTCTCAAAAGCTAGGCCTGATGAAAGGCTATTTCATCATCTTCCTCGGAACGACATTCTCAGAAGACCTTCTCTGGTTCAGTCAGACCGCCACTAAGATCTCCCTGATTCTTATTCCAGTTGAAGATAACCCAAGAATTTTGTCTGGTTCAGTTGAATCGATCCTAAGATTCTTCTGATTTCCGTTCCAGTCAAAGTTAATTAAAGACCTTCTCTGGTTCATTCAGATCGCCACTAAGATCTCTCTGATTCCTATTCCAGTTGAAGATTGACCCAAGACTTTTGTCTGTTTCAGTTCAATCGATCTTAAGATTATTTTGATTTATGTTCCAGTCAAAGTTAATCAAAGACCTTTTCTGGTTCAGTCAGATCGCCACTAAGATCTCTCTGATTCCTATTCCAGTTGAACATTGACCCAAGACTTTTGTCTAGTTCAGTTGAATCGACCATAAGATTCTTCTGATTTCTGTTCCAGTCAAAGTTAATTAAAGACCTTCTCTGGTTTAGTCAGATCGCCACTAAGATCTCTCTGATTCCTATTCCAGTTGAAGATTGACCCAAGAATTTTGTCTGGTTCAGTTGAATCGATCCTAAGATTCTTCTGATTTATGTTCCAATCAAAGTTAATTAAATACCTTCTCTAGTTCAGTCAGATATCCACTAAGACCTCTCTGATTCCTATTCCCATTGAAGATGACCCAATACTTTTGTTTGGTTCAGTTGAATCGATCCTAAGATTCTTCTGATTTCCATTCCAGTCAAAGTTAAGTAAAGACCTTTCTCTGGTTCAGTTAAATCGACACTAAGATTTTTCTGATTTCTATTCCAGTTAAAGAAACTGCAAAGCCTAGAGCACGACCAGATAACAGTTTAATCTCATTCCCCTAATAAGTCGCTGCAAATACGACCGAATAGCAGTCAACCTTATTATCCTCAGCAAGTCACTCTGAAGCCTGGATCCTGACCAGATAGCAGTTCACTTCCGTCTCTTCAATCAAGAGATGACTCGTCAGTAGAGTAATGGACAACCAAAGCTCCTAAACTCTATTTCCCAAGCAGAGACCGACATTCCTCAGCAGAGTCCTCCTCAATAACAGGAATAAGGATTCCCACAAAAGAGTATCTCATCAACATTGTTCTAGATGGCATCTTTAAGCCCATCTCCGATGATCTTCTATCACCTTCTCTGGATGGCATCTTTAAGCCCATCTCCGACGATTTTCCGTCATCTTCTCCAAATGGCATCTATAAGCCCATTCCCGATATTTCCTACACAGTCAAGTATCGTTTCAGACAAGTGAAAATTTCTGGGCACTCTAATCTTCAGGTTTAAGAAGAATGAATAGGGGCAACTGTCGTACCCTAAAATTTTCCATCCCATTGTCACTCAAGACATGCCTCTAGAGGTCCTCAATTGCTCAAGGATGACCAAGAATGGTGTAACACCCTCTAAAACCCGCATATAATTTTCGCAAATATTAAAAATTATAAACTCAGAGTACATGTAATAATCGAGGAATGCTACAATTCTCTTTTAATAAAATAAATTCCTGTCATGCATAATTTTAGTGGTAACTCATACATGTCTACACAGCGGAATAATTTATTTAATAAAATCAAATGTTATAATATTTTCCAAAATCATCAGGGATTAACACCTGGAAAAGTCAACGTCATATTATAACAATTAAAAGAAAATAAACGAGTCTGACTAAAGCAGCTCGACAACCAAACGTTCCCGGAGTTACAACTATCAGAGCATGACCCGGACATACTAGAACGAAACTAAACTAGACACGATAAGCCTTCACCAAACACCTGAGCGAAGCTCCTCAATCTGAAATATTCAACAGTAAGGGTGAGCTTCTCAAATATACATTTGGTTATACATTCATAACAATCAATTCACGAAATCATAAGCATCACCCAATAATTAGCATATTTCATAGTTTACAAAACCTTTACAATTCATATATCCATGACATATTGCCTTTCATTTTTGCAAATATTCATCAAACATCATCAACCATTTATCAAATCATACGTGCATACAGACAATCAAATAGAACATTGGAAAAATCATCCATTCATGTTATATTCGAGTAATGCAACACACCCATGCATGTGGTACCACTTCACCGCCCCATTAAATCGCGGGTCACGGATAACTCACCGTTCCATTATATCGCGGACACGGCTACCACCTCAACGTTCCATTAAATCGCGGACACGTATATTGGCCACCATGTTAATTCCACACAATGGGAATTAACAAATGCAACATGATATGTAAGTATGTAACACTCAGCATACTATGAACATCGATCAACATATCATGCACATCAACAATATCAAACATAACATGATATGAATAGCATGTAACCACTCAGCATACTATTTAAACATCAATCATATCAAGTTACGAATAGCATGTAATCACTCAGCATACTATTCAAACATCAACCAATCACATCAATTATATCATAATTCATGCTCGATAACATAGCTAAAAGCATGGCAATAAAAATCCAACATCAAAACACTGAAACCAAAAATTCAGAAAATCATCACAGCAGAGCAACACGGGTACCCGTGTTGTGCAACACGGCCCGTGTTGTGCAGCACGTCCAGAAAAATGCACATTTTATTTTTATCAGTACAGGGGATCTGACACGGGTACCCGTGTTGTGCAACACGGCCCGTGTCGTGCAACCAGAAGCACACCCTCTTCCAACACAGAAGAGCAACACGGGCACCCGTGTTGTGCAACACGGCCCGTGTTGCTGAGCGCGTACAGGATTTTCCTGAACCTGCAGCAGCTCAGAAACAGCAGTCCAAACGCGGGAAAACGCCCGCCAAACGCGTAATTCGGTACCTAACGACATCAGGTCTGTCCAATTCACAACAACACCACCATATCCAAAATACCAACAATCATTATAGTAACCTTAACCGGGGATTAACCGTCCCTTTGGGGAATTCTACTGACACTGAGGTTATCCCTACAACTTCCAAGGTAAATTCACGATCATGATATATATACTCCCAATTCCTCATTTGGGACCTAAAACTCTTAATCGATTCATGAAAATTGGGAACCTAACCCTTTTCTAACAAGGTTCAGTACCACGGTTATCGATCCCTAGAAACATCTAACAATTGGGATTTTTCCTACAATTACCCGAATCAACCGTACATAAACCCATAAACAAATATAAATCGAGTAAAAACCCCCCTTACCTTATCAATTAGCAGCTTTGAGTTCTTGAGGATGTTCTTCGTTCTCCGTTCTTCAGAGCTCTATTTTCCCAAATTCCAACTTCTGTTCTTACGTGAAAACCAAAAATGAGAAAATGGCCTAAGTCCCAAACATAACTTTATTTCTCTGCACCCCCACTCTTTACTAACAACATCTAAGCCCAATAACATAAAAATCCCAATATTCCTTATTTCTTTTATTTTTCCTCAAATACTCCAAAATAAATAATTCCTTTTTATTTTATTAATCCTAATAAAATAATTTCCCAAATTTAAATAAATCAAATAATAGAAACTGGGGTGTTACAACTCTCCCCCACTAAAAGAGTTTTCGTCCTCGAAAACATACCTTAGACGAACAGCTCAGGATAAGCCTCTTTCATCTGGCTCTCCAGCTCCCAAGTGATATTTCCATCTGCTGGACCTCCCCAAGCAACCTTCACTAATGCTATCTCTTTACCTCTTAACTGTTTCACTTCCCGATCTTCTATCCTCATAGGCAATGCTTCTACTGTCAGGTTATCTCTCACCTGTACATCATCTATTTGGATTACATGAGATGGGTCTGGAATGTATCTCCTCAACTGAGAAACATGAAAAACATCGTGCAAATTCGCAAGTCTCGGAGGTAAAGCAATGCGATAAGCAACTTCTCCAACTCTTTCCGTAATCTGAAACGGACCAATGAAACGCGGAGTCAACTTCTTAGATTTCAACGCTCGACCAATACCCGTCATCGGAGTAACTCTCGTAAACACATGATCTCCAGCACTGAATTCTAAATTCTTTCTCCTCTTATCATGATAACTTTTCTGACGACTCTGAGAAGCTCTCATCTTCTCTTGAATCAATTTGATCTTTTCGGTAGTCTGCTGAACAATCTCTGGCCCAACTACCGAACTCTCTCCAGATTCATACCAACACAAAGGTGTCCTACACCGTCTACCATACAATGCCTCAAACGGAGCCATACCAATGCTCGAATGGTAACTATTGTTATAAGTAAACTCAATCAATGGCAAATAGCTATCCCAAGCTCCACCTTTCTCTAAAACACAAGCACGCAATAAATCCTCCAACGATTGAATCGTCCTCTCCGTCTGTCCATCAGTCTGAGGATGGTAAGCTGAACTCAACCTCAATTTAGTACCCAAAGCCTTCTGCAATCCTTCCCAAAATTTCGAAGTGAACCTCGGATCTCTATCTGACACAATACTAGAAGGAACTCCATGCAGACTCACTATTTTCTCGATATACAACTGTGCCAATCTCTCCATCGAGTAATCCATTCGCACCGGTATAAAATGAGCAGACTTAGTCAACCTATCCACAACGACCCATATTGCTTCACAATTCGTAGGAGTCCTCGGCAACCCAGATACAAAATCCATAGAAATACTATCCCACTTCCATTCTGGAATAAACATTGGTTGCATAAATCCAGACGGCTTCTGATGCTCAATCTTCGATTTCTGACAGATTAAACATGCATACACAAATTCAGCTATTTCCTTTTTCATTCCCGGCCACCAAAACAATTTCTTCAAATCATGATACATTTTCGTGGCACCCGGATGAATGCTCATCCCACTGCGATGTCCTTCCTCTAATATACTTTTCTTGATTTCTGCGACATCTGGAACACAAACTCTATCGCCAAATCTCATAACATCATTTTCATCAATTCTAAACTCACCACCTTGACCTTGGTCGATCAATGTCAATTTATCAACTAAATTAACATCAGATTTTTGCCCGATCCTGATCTCTTCTAGAATACCACTAGTAAGTTTCAACATACCCAAACGAACACACTTCGGAGTACTTTCACAAACTAAACTCAAATCTCGGAATTGTTCAATCAAATCCAATTCACGAACCATCATCATAGACATATGCAAGGATTTCCTGCTCAAAGCATCTGCAACCACATTTGCCTTACCAGGATGGTAATTCAAACCAAAATCATAATCCTTGAGAAATTCTAACCACCTTCTTTGCCTCATATTGAGCTCTTTCTGATCGAAAAGATACTTCAAACTCTTATGATCACTATACACTTCAAATCTCGAACCATACAGATAATGTCTCCACAATTTCAAGACAAACACAACTGCTGCCAATTCTAAGTCATGAGTAGGATAGTTCCTTTCATGAACCTTCAACTGTCTCGAAGCATACGCAACTACCTGTTGATTCTGCATTAAAACACCACCTAAACCCAACAGAGATGCATCGCAATAGACCACAAAATATTCCACTGGATTCGGCAAAATCAGAATAGGAGCACTAGTCAATCTCCGCTTCAATTCTTGGAAGCCTTTCTCACATTCCGAATCCCAAATAAACGCTTGTCCTTTACGAGTCAACTTCGTCAACGGCAAAGCTAACTTTGAGAATCCTTCGATAAACTTTCTGTAATAACCTGCAAGACCAAGAAAACTTCTGATTTCAGAAACAGTCTTCGGCGCTTCCCACTGAGATACCGCTTCTACTTTCGTAGGATCCACTGCAATACCATTCTTAGAAATCACATGTCCAAGAAAACTAACTTCATTCAGCCAGAACTCACATTTGGACAACTTTGCATACAACTTCCTATCTTTCAACAACTCTAACACAATTCTGAGATGTTCCGCATGCTCTTTGTCATTCTTGGAATAAATCAGAATGTCATCAATAAAAACCACAACAAACTTATCCAGATACGGATGAAAAATCCTGTTCATATATTCCATGAAAACACCAGGTGCATTAGTAACTCCGAACGGCATAACAGAATATTCATAATGCCCATACCTCGTTCGAAAAGCAGTCTTTTGAATATCTTCCGCTTTCACACGAATCTGATGATATCCAGATCTCAAATCAATCTTACTGAATACACTGGCTCCAATTAACTGATCCATTAAATCATCAATCCTCGGTAACGGGTACCGATTCTTAATGGTTACCTTGTTCAATTGCCTGTAATCAACACACAGTCTCATAGAACCTTCTTTCTTCTTAACCAACAATACCGGAGCACCCCAAGGCGAAACACTTGGACGAATAAACTTCTTCTCCAGTAAATCTTCCAACTGACTCTTCAATTCAGCCAATTCAGACGCAGACATACGATATGGCGCCATCGACACCGGTCTCGTACCAGGAATCAAATCTATAGAAAATTCCACTTCTCTCTCAGGAGGTAACTCGCCAACATCATCAGGAAAGACTTCTGGAAAATCACACACCACTGGCAATTCGCCACTCCTGACCTTTCCTGTTGCATCTAATGAAGCAAGTAACATAAACACATTAGCACCGTCTTCCATTGCTTCTTGTACCTGCCTAGCAGTCATAGTCAAATTCTCGGCACCAACTGCTTCTGGAAAAATCACCGTCTTAGCAAAGCAGTTCAGATGAACCCGGTTGAATTCCAACCAGTTCATCCCAAGGATAATATCAATTTGTTCAAGCGGTAGGCACACTAAATCCATACCGAAACCTCTACCAAAAATCTCAATAGGACAATTCCTACATACGAGTGAAGTTGTCACTGAACCCGATGCAGGAGTATCAACAACCATGCTACCTCGCATACCAGATATGTCCAGTTTCAACCTCTCAGCACAATCCAAAGAAATGAAAGAATGAGTTGCACCAGTATCAATAATTGCAACTAAAGGTGTGCCATGAATAAAACACGTACCTTTAATCAATCGATCCTCTGGGGTAGTCTCAGATCCAGACAAAGCAAACACTTTTCCACCTGACTGATCCTTCCTAGGCTTAGGACACTGCGGACGAATGTGACCTTCTTCGCCACAATTGTAACAAGTAACAGACTTCCCTTTGCAATCAATAGACAAATGACCAGCCTTTCCACATTTATAGCACTTCTTCTCATCACTCTTGCAATCTCGAATGTGATGACCAGACTCACCACACCTGTAGCATCTGATAGGAGCCTTAGAATCTCACCCACTAGGCCTCTTCCAACCGCCTGATCTCTGGTTATCTCTACCATATGGCTTGCCACGGTCCATATGTTGCTTCCCTCTTTTATCAACAGCCCCACGAGAGTGAGACGATCGATTCTTGGTAATATCTTCTTCCAAGATTCTGCTACAATCCACCAGATCAGAAAATCTACGAATACGCTGGTACCTGATTCCCTGCTTAATCTCATCTCGGAGACCATTCTCAAATTTGATACATTTAGAGAATTCTCCAGCCTCATCATTGTTGTAGTGTGCATAATACTTTGCCAGCTCAGTGAACTTAGTAGCATACTCACTAACAGTCAGATTGCCCTGCTTAAGCTCCAAAAACTCAATTTCCTTTCTTCCCCGAACATCTTCAGGAAAGTACCTCCTCAGAAAAGCCCTTCTGAAGTTAGCCCAAGTCAGTGCCTCTCCATCCTGAACCATTTCAGTCCTTGTGGCAACCCACCAGTCGTCGGCCTCTTCTGCCAACATATGCGTACCATATCTGACTTTCAGATCTTCAGCACAATCAATCACACGGAAAATCCTTTCGATTTCCTTCAGCCACTTCTGAGCACCTTCGGGGTCATGTGTACCTTTGAACAACGGAGGATTGTTCCTCTGGAAATTTCCCAATTGCCTATCAGCACCAATCACGCCTCCAGTTGGGTTTCCAGCAAGTACACCAGCTAACATCCCCAAAGCCTCAGCTAGTGCAGCATCATTTCGTCCATTACCTCTTCCAGCCATATTCCTGAGAATTAAAACATACTCCACATCAGAATACAGTATCGACAGTGTTACCTTGCACTAGTCGCATACGAAAAGGAATGACTGACTCAAGACTCTGGTCACAACGACCGACTATGCTCTGATACCACTATTGTAACACCCTCTAAAACCCGCATATAATTTTCGCAAATATTAAAAATTATAAACTCAGAGTACATGTAATAATCGAGGAATGCTACAATTCTCTTTTAATAAAATAAATTCCTGTCATGCATAATTTTAGTGGTAACTCATACATGTCTACACAGCGGAATAATTTATTTAATAAAATCAAATGTTATAATATTTTCCAAAATCATCAGGGATTAACACCTGGAAAAGTCAACGTCATATTATAACAATTAAAAGAAAATAAACGAGTCTGACTAAAGCAGCTCGACAACCAAACGTTCCCGGAGTTACAACTATCAGAGCATGACCCGGACATACTAGAACGAAACTAAACTAGACACGATAAGCCTTCACCAAACACCTGAGCGAAGCTCCTCAATCTGAAATATTCAACAGTAAGGGTGAGCTTCTCAAATATACATTTGGTTATACATTCATAACAATCAATTCACGAAATCATAAGCATCACCCAATAATTAGCATATTTCATAGTTTACAAAACCTTTACAATTCATATATCCATGACATATTGCCTTTCATTTTTGCAAATATTCATCAAACATCATCAACCATTTATCAAATCATACGTGCATACAGACAATCAAATAGAACATTGGAAAAATCATCCATTCATGTTATATTCGAGTAATGCAACACACCCATGCATGTGGTACCACTTCACCGCCCCATTAAATCGCGGGTCACGGATAACTCACCGTTCCATTATATCGCGGACACGGCTACCACCTCAACGTTCCATTAAATCGCGGACACGTATATTGGCCACCATGTTAATTCCACACAATGGGAATTAACAAATGCAACATGATATGTAAGTATGTAACACTCAGCATACTATGAACATCGATCAACATATCATGCACATCAACAATATCAAACATAACATGATATGAATAGCATGTAACCACTCAGCATACTATTTAAACATCAATCATATCAAGTTACGAATAGCATGTAATCACTCAGCATACTATTCAAACATCAACCAATCACATCAATTATATCATAATTCATGCTCGATAACATAGCTAAAAGCATGGCAATAAAAATCCAACATCAAAACACTGAAACCAAAAATTCAGAAAATCATCACAGCAGAGCAACACGGGTACCCGTGTTGTGCAACACGGCCCGTGTTGTGCAGCACGTCCAGAAAAACGCACATTTTATTTTTATCAGTACAGGGGATCTGACACGGGTACCCGTGTTGTGCAACACGGCCCGTGTCGTGCAACCAGAAGCACACCCTCTTCCAACACAGAAGAGCAACACGGGCACCCGTGTTGTGCAACACGGCCCGTGTTGCTGAGCGCGTACAGGATTTTCCTGAACCTGCAGCAGCTCAGAAACAGCAGTCCAAACACGGGAAAACGCCCGCCAAACGCGTAATTCGGTACCTAACGACATCAGGTCTGTCCAATTCACAACAACACCACCATATCCAAAATACCAACAATCATTATAGTAACCTTAACCGGGGATTAACCGTCCCTTTGAGGAATTCTACTGACACTGAGGTTATCCCTACAACTTCCAAGGTAAATTCACGATCATGATATATATACTCCCAATTCCTCATTTGGGACCTAAAACTCTTAATCGATTCATGAAAATTGGGAACCTAACCCTTTTCTAACAAGGTTCAGTACCACGGTTATCGATCCCTAGAAACATCTAACAATTGGGATTTTTCCTACAATTACCCGAATCAACCGTACATAAACCCATAAACAAATATAAATCGAGTAAAAACCCCCCTTACCTTATCAATTAGCAGCTTTGAGTTCTTGAGGATGTTCTTCGTTCTCCGTTCTTCAGAGCTCTATTTTCCCAAATTCCAACTTCTGTTCTTACGTGAAAACCAAAAATGAGAAAATGGCCTAAGTCCCAAACATAACTTTATTTCTCTGCACCCCCACTCTTTACTAACAACATCTAAGCCCAATAACATAAAAATCCCAATATTCCTTATTTCTTTTATTTTTCCTCAAATACTCCAAAATAAATAATTCCTTTTTATTTTATTAATCCTAATAAAATAATTTCCCAAATTTAAATAAATCAAATAATAGAAACTGGGGTGTTACAAATGGACTTGACAAATTCTCTTCCCAAAGCAACAAGCCTCAACTAGGGTTTCAATTTTAATCAAGATGTGTGAGTCCCAAGGATCCCAAATGTTATCCATTGTCCTTATATGTCCCCAAGATCATCCATGCCAAATTTCATGCCTTGAACAATAAGTTTGCTCAGTCAACTACTCAAATGCCTGGAAATCAACTATACAAGGTCAAAAGTCAACTGTGGCTCAAATACAGTCAAACTTCAAGATTTTTGGTCAACATCAATATTTTGAAGTATTATCTATCATTTGATCAAGGGTTGAAAAGACTATTAATTAAGTTAAAAGACTGTTAATTAATGACACATATTTCATATACATTGGTAATAATTAAAATTATATAACAATGCTCGATAATATATTTATTTACCATATTCAAATTATTTTATGGTATAATAGATGTAAACAACTTCAATATTTTTCTTCTTCTCCATCACCAAATTTTAGGTTACTTCATCACTAAAAAACTGAGTTAAAAGACTATTAATTAATGACACATATTTCATATACATTGGTAATAATTAAAATTATATAAAGACGCTCGATAGTATATTTGTTCACCATATTCATATAGTATTATGGTATAATAGATGTAAACAAATTCAATATTTTTCTTCTTCTCCATCACCAAATTTTAGGTTACTTCATCACTAAGAAACAAAGTTAAAAGACTATTAATTAATGACACATATTTCATATACATTGGTATTAATTAAAATTATATAACGATGCTCGATAGTATAATTATTCACCATATTCATATTATATTAGGGTATAATAGATGTAAACAATTTCAACATTTTTCTTCTTCTCCATCACCAAATTTTAGGTTACTTATTCACTAAGAAACTAAGTTAAAATACTATTGATTAATGACACATATTTCATATACATTGGTAATAATTCAAATTATATAACGAGGCCCGATAGTATATTTATTCACCATATTCATATTGTATTATGTTATAATAGATGTAAACAATTTCAATATTTTTCTTCTTCTCCTTCACCAAATTTTAGATTACTTTTTAACTAAGAAACAAAGTTAAAAGACTATTAATTAATGACACATATTTCATATACATTGGTAATAATTAAAATTATATAAATACGCTCGATAGTATATATGTTAACTATATTCATATAGTATTATGATATAATAGATGTAAAAAAATTCAAAAATTTTCTTCTTCTTCATCACCAAATTTTAGGTTACTTCACCACTAATAAACTAAGTTAAAAGACTATTAATTAATGACACATAGTTCATATACATTGGTATTAATTGAAATTATATAAAGATGCTCGATAGTATATTTATTCACCATATTCATATTATATTAAGGTATAATAGATGTAAATAATTTCAATATTTTTCTTTTTCTCCATCACCAAATTTTAGGTTACTTACTCACTAAGCAACTAAGTTAAAATACTATTGATCAATGACACATATTTCATATACATTGGTAATAATTCAAATTATATAACGAGGCCTGATAGTATATTTATTCACCATATTCATAATGAATAATGTTATAATAGATGTAAACAATTTCAATATTTTTCTTCTTCTGCATCACCAAAATTTAGATTAATTTATCACTAAGAAACAAAGTTAAAAGACTATTAATTAATGACACATATTTCATATACATTGGTTATAATTAAAATTACATAACAATGCTCGATAGTATATTTATTTACCATATTCACATTATATTATGGTATAATAGATGTAAACAATTTCAATATTTTTCTTCTTCTCCATCACCAAATTTTAGGTTACTTCATCACTAAGAAACTAAGTTAAAACACTATTAATTAATGACATATATTTCATATACATTGGTAACAATTAAAATTATATAAAGACACTTGATAGTATATTTGTTCACCATATTAATATAGTATTATGGTATAATAGATGTAAACAAATTCAATATTTTTCTTCTTCTCCATCACCAAATTTTAGGTTACTTCTGCACTAAGTAACTAAATTAAAAGACTATTAATTAATGACACATATTTCATATACATTAGTAATAATTCAAAATATAATATGAGGACCGATAGTATATTTATTCACTATATTCATATTGTATTATGGTATAATAGATATAAATAATTTCAATATTTTTCTTCTTCTTCATCACCAAATTTTAGGTTACTTCATCACTAAGAAACTAAGTTAAAAGACTATTAATTAATGACACATATTTCATATACATTGGTAATTTTTAAAATTATATAACTACGCTCGATATTATATTTATTCCCCATATTCACATTGTACTATGGTATAATAGACATAAATAATTTCATTATTTTTCTTCTTCTCTATCACCAAGTTTTAGGTTACTTCATCACTAAGAAACTAAATAAAAGAGTGTTAATTAATGACACATATTTCATATACATTGGTATTAATTAAAATTATATAATGACGCTCGATAGTATATTTATTCACCATATTCATATTATATTAAGGTATAATAGATATAAATTATTTCAATATATTTCTTCTTCTCCATCACCAAATTTTAGGTTACTTCTTCATTAATAAACTAAATAAAGGACTATTAATTAATGACACATATTTCATATACGTTGGTAATAATTGAAATTATATAATGAGGCCCGATAATATATTTATTCAACATATTCGTATTGTATTATTGTATAATAGATGTTAACAATTTCAATATTTTTCTTCTTCTCCATCACCAAATTTTAGGTTACTTCATCACTAAGAAACTATGTTAAAAGAATATTAATTAATAACACATATTTCATATACATTCTTAATAATTCAAATTATATATTTAAGTTTAATAGTATATTTATTCACCATATCGATATTCTATTATGGTATAATAGATGTAAACAATTTCAATATTTTTCTTCTTCTCCATCACCAAATTTTAGGTTACTTCTTCACGAAGAAATTAAATAAAAGACTATTAATTAATGACACATATTTCATATACATTGGTAATAATTAAAATTATATAATGAAGGTCGATAGTATATTTATTTACCATATTCACATTGTATTATAGTATAATAGATGTAAACAATTTCAATATTTTTCTTATTCTCCATCGCCAAATTTTAGGTTACTTCTTCATTAAAAAATAAAATAAAAGACTATTAATTAATGACACATATTTCATATACATTGGTAATAATTAAAATTACATAACAACACTCGATAGTATATTTATTTACTATATTCAAATTATATTATGGTATAATAGATGTAAACAATTTCAATATTTTTCTTCTTCTCCATCACCAAATTTTAGGTTAATTCATCACTAAGAAACTAAGTTAAAAGATTATTAATTAATGACATATATTTCATATACATTGGTAATAATTAAAATTATATAAAGACACTTGATAGTATATTTGTTCACCATATTATATAGTATTATGGTATATTAGATGTAAACAAATTCAATATTTTTCTTCTTCTCCATCACCAAATTTTAGGTTACTTCTGCACTAAGTAACTAAATTAAAAGACTATTAATTAATGACACATATTTCATATACTTTAGTAATAATTCAAAATATAATATGAGGCCCGATAGTATATTTATTCACGATATTCATATTGTATTATGGTATAATAGATATAAATAATTTCAATATTTTTCTTCTTCTCCATCACCAAATTTTAGGTTACTTCATCACTAAGAAATTAAGTTAAAAGACTATTAATTAATGACACATATTTCATATACATTGGTAATTATTAAAATTATATAACTATGCTCGATATTATATTTATTCCTCATATTCACATTGTACTATGGTATAATAGACATAAATAATTTCATTATTTTTCTTCTTCTCAATCACCAAGTTTTAGGTTACTTCATCACTAAGAAACAAAATAAAAGAGTGTTAATTAATGACACATATTTCATATACATTGGTATTAATTAAAATTATATAATGACGCTCGATAGTATATTTATTCACCATATTCATATTATATTAAGGTATAATAAATATAAACTATTTCAATAATTTTCTTCTTCTCCATCACCAAATTTTAGGTTACTTCTTCATTAAGAAACTAAATAAAAGACTATTAATTAATGACACATATTTCATATAAGTTGGGAATAATTGAAACTATATAATGTGGCCTATAGTATATTTATTCACCATATGTATAATAGATATTAACAATTTCAAAATTTTTCTTCTTCTGCATCACCAAATTTTAGGTTACTTCATCACTAAGAAACTAAGTTAAAAGACTATTAATCAATGACACATATTTCATATACATTGGTAATAATTCTAATTATATAACGAGGCTCGATAGTATATTTATTCACCATATTAATAATGTATTATGTTATAATAGATGTAAACAATTTCAATATTTTTCTTCTTCTCCATCACCAAATTTTAGATTATTTTATCACTAAGAAACTAAGTTAAAAGACTATTAATTAATGAAACATATTTCATATACATTGGTAATAATTAAAATTAAAAAACAACGCTCGATAGTATATTTAATTACCAAATTCATATTATTTTATGGTATAATAGATGTAAACAAGTTCAATATTTTTCTTCTTCTCCATCACCAAATTTTAGGTTACTTCATCACTAAGAAACTAAGTTAAAAATCTATTAATTAATGACACATATTTCATATACATTGGTAATAATTAAAATTATATAAAGACGCTCGATAATATATTTGTTCACCATATTTATATAGTATCATGGTATAATAGATGTAAACACATTCAATATTTTTCTTCTTCTCCATCACCAAATTTTATGTTACTTCACTAAGAAACTAAGTTAAGAGATTATTAATTAATGACACATATGTCATATACATTGGTAATAATTAAATTATATAAAGGCGCTCGGTAGTATTTTTGTTCACCATCTTCATATATTATTATGGTATTATAGATGTAAAGAAATTCTTTATTTTTTTTCTTCTCCATCACCAAATTTTTGGTTACTTCCGCACTAAGTAACTAAATTAAAAGACTATTAATTAGTGACACATATTTCATATAGATTAGTAATAATTCAAAATATATAATGAGGCCCGATAGTATATTTATTCACCATATTCATATTTTATTATTGTATAATAAATATAAATAATTTCAATATTTTTCTTCTTCTCCATCACCAAATTTTAGTTTACTTCATCACTAAGCAACTAAGTTAAAAGACTATTAATTAATAACAGGTATTCCATATACATTGGTAATAATTAAAATTATATAACGTTGCTGGATATTATATTTATTCCCCATATTCACATTGTATTATAGAATAATAGACATAAATAATTTCATTATTTTTCTTCTTCTCCATCACCAAATTTTAGGTTACTTCATCACTAAGAATCTAAATAAAAGACTGTTAATTAATGACACATATTTCATATACATTGATATTAATTAAAATTATATAATCACGCTCGATAGTATATTTATTTATCTTATTCATATTATATTAAGGTATAATAGATATACAAAATTTCAATATTTTTCTTCTTCTCCATCACAAAATTTTACGTTATTTCATCATTAAGAAACAATGTTAAAAGAATATTAATTAATAACACATATTTCATATACATTCTTAATAATTCAAATTATATATTTAAGTTTAATAGTATATTTATTCACCATATCGATATTCTATTATGGTATAATAGATGTAAACAATCTCAATATTTTTCTTCTTCTCCATCACCAAATTTTAGGTTACTTCTTCACGAAGAAATTAAATAAAAGAATATTAATTAATGACACATATTTCATATACATTGGTAATAATTAAAATTATATAATGATGGTCGATAGTTTATTTATTTACCATATTCACATTTTATTATAGTATAATAGATGTAAACAATTTCAATATTTTTCTTCTTCTCCATCGCCAAATTTTAGGTTACTTCTTCATTAAAAAACAAAATAAAAGACTATTAATTAATGACACATATTTCATATACATTGGTAATAATTAAAATTACATAACAACGGTCCATAATATATTTATTTACTATATTCACATTATATTTTGGTATAATAGATGTAAACAATTTCAATATTTTTCTTCTTCTCCATCACCAAATTTTAGGTTACTTCATCACAAAGAAACTAAGTTAAAAGACTATTAATTAATGACATATATTTCATATACATTGGTAATAATTAAAATTATATAAAGACACTTGATAGTATATTTGTTCAACATATTAATATAGTATTATGGTATAATAGATGTAAACAAATTCAATATTTTTCTTCTTCTCCATCACCATATTTTAGGTTACTTCTGCACTAAGTAACTAAATTAAAAGACTATTAATTAATGACACATATTTCATATACTTTAGTAATAATTCAAAATATAATATGAGGCCCGATAGTATATTTATTCACGATATTCATATTGTATTATGGTATAATAGATATAAATAATTTCAATATTTTTCTTCTTCTCCATCACCAAATTTTAGGTTACTTCATCACTAAGAAATTAAGTTAAAAGACTATTAATTAATGACACATATTTCATATACATTGGTAATTATTAAAATTATATAACTACGCTCGATATTATATTTATTCCCCATATTTACATTGTACTATGGTATAATAGACATAAATAATTTCATTATTTTTCTTCTTCTCAATCACCAAGTTTTAGGTTACTTCATCACTAAGAAACTAAATAAAAGAGTGTTAATTAATGACACATATTTCATATACATTGGTATTAATTAAAATTATATAATGACGCTCGATAGTATATTTATTCACCATATTCATATAATATTAAGGTATAATAGATATAAACTATTTCAATATTTTTCTTCTTCTCCATCACAAAATTTTAGGTTACTTCTTTATTAAGAAACTAAATAAAAGACTATTAATTAATGACACATATTTCATATACGTTGGTAATAATTGAAATTATATAATGAGGCCCGATAGTATATTTATTCACCATATTCATATTGCATTATGGTATAATAGATGTTAACAATTTCAATATTTTTCTTCTTCTGCATCACCGAATTTTAGGTTACTTCATCACTAAGAAACTAGTTAAAAGACTATTAATCAATGACACATATTTCATATACATTAGTAATAATTCTAATTATATAACGAGGCCCGATAGTATATTTATTCATCATATTAATATTGTATTATGTTATAATAGATGTAAACAATTTCAATATTTTTCTTCTTCTCCATCACCAAATTTTAGATTATTTTATCACTAAGAAACTAAGTTAAAAGACTATTAATTAATGACACATATTTCATATACATTGGTAATAATTAAAATTAAAAAACAACGCTCGATAGTATATTTAATTACCAAATTCATATTATTTTATGGTATAATAGATGTAAACAACTTCAATATTTTTCTTCTTCTCCATCACCAAATTCTAGGTTTCTTCATCACTAAGAAACTTAGTTTAAAGATTATTAATTAATAACACATATTTCATATACATTGGTAATAATTAAAATTATATAAAGACGTTCGATATTATATTTGTTCACCATATTCATATAGTATCATGGTATAATAGATGTAAACACATTCAATATTTTTCTTCTTCTCCATCACCAAATTTTATGTTATTTCACTAAGAAACAAAGTTAAGAGATTATTAATTAATGTCACATATGTCATATACATTGGTAATAATTAAATTATATAAAAGCGCTCGGTAGTATATTTGTTCACCATCTTTATATATTATTATGGTATAATAGATGTAAACAAATTCTTTATTTTTCTTCTTCTCCATCACAAAATTTTTGGTTACTTCCGCACTAAGTAACTAAATTAAAAGACTATTAATTAGTGACTCATATTTCATATAGATTAGTAATAATTCAAAATATATAATGAGGCCCGATAGTATATTTATTCACCATATTCATATTTTATTATTGTATAATAAATATAAATAATTTCAATATTTTTCTTCTTCTCCATCACCAAATTTTAGTTTACTTCATCACTAAGCAACTAAGTTAAAAGACTATTAATTAATAACAGGTATTCCATATACATTGGTAATAATTAAAATTATATAACGTTGCTGGATATTATATTTATTCCCCATATTCACATTGTATTATAGAATAATAGACATAAATAATTTCATTATTTTTCTTCTTCTCCATCACCAAATTTTAGGTTACTTCATCACTAAGAATCTAAATAAAAGACTGTTAATTAATGACACATATTTCATATACATTGATATTAATTAAAATTATATAATCACGCTCGATAGTATATTTATTTATCTTATTCATATTATATTAAGGTATAATAGATATACAAAATTTCAATATTTTTCTTCTTCTCCATCACAAAATTTTACGTTATTTCATCATTAAGAAACAATGTTAAAAGAATATTAATTAATAACACATATTTCATATACATTCTTAATAATTCAAATTATATATTTAAGTTTAATAGTATATTTATTCACCATATCGATATTCTATTATGGTATAATAGATGTAAACAATCTCAATATTTTTCTTCTTCTCCATCACCAAATTTTAGGTTACTTCTTCACGAAGAAATTAAATAAAAGAATATTAATTAATGACACATATTTCATATACATTGGTAATAATTAAAATTATATAATGATGGTCGATAGTTTATTTATTTACCATATTCACATTTTATTATAGTATAATAGATGTAAACAATTTCAATATTTTTCTTCTTTTCCATCGCCAAATTTTAGGTTACTTCTTCATTAAAAAACAAAATAAAAGACTATTAATTAATGACACATATTTCATATACATTGGTAATAATTAAAATTACATAACAACGGTCCATAATATATTTATTTACTATATTCACATTATATTTTGGTATAATAGATGTAAACAATTTCAATATTTTTCTTCTTCTCCATCACCAAATTTTAGGTTACTTCATCACAAAGAAACTAAGTTAAAAGACTATTAATTAATGACATATATTTCATATACATTGGTAATAATTAAAATTATATAAAGACACTTGATAGTATATTTGTTCAACATATTAATATAGTATTATGGTATAATAGATGTAAACAAATTCAATATTTTTCTTCTTCTCCATCACCATATTTTAGGTTACTTCTGCACTAAGTAACTAAATTAAAAGACTATTAATTAATGACACATATTTCATATACTTTAGTAATAATTCAAAATATAATATGAGGCCCGATAGTATATTTATTCACGATATTCATATTGTATTATGGTATAATAGATATAAATAATTTCAATATTTTTCTTCTTCTCCATCACCAAATTTTAGGTTACTTCATCACTAAGAAATTAAGTTAAAAGACTATTAATTAATGACACATATTTCATATACATTGGTAATTATTAAAATTATATAACTACGCTCGATATTATATTTATTCCCCATATTTACATTGTACTATGGTATAATAGACATAAATAATTTCATTATTTTTCTTCTTCTCAATCACCAAGTTTTAGGTTACTTCATCACTAAGAAACTAAATAAAAGAGTGTTAATTAATGACACATATTTCATATACATTGGTATTAATTAAAATTATATAATGACGCTCGATAGTATATTTATTCACCATATTCATATAATATTAAGGTATAATAGATATAAACTATTTCAATATTTTTCTTCTTCTCCATCACAAAATTTTAGGTTACTTCTTTATTAAGAAACTAAATAAAAGACTATTAATTAATGACACATATTTCATATACGTTGGTAATAATTGAAATTATATAATGAGGCCCGATAGTATATTTATTCACCATATTCATATTGCATTATGGTATAATAGATGTTAACAATTTCAATATTTTTCTTCTTCTGCATCACCGAATTTTAGGTTACTTCATCACTAAGAAACTAGTTAAAAGACTATTAATCAATGACACATATTTCATATACATTAGTAATAATTCTAATTATATAACGAGGCCCGATAGTATATTTATTCATCATATTAATATTGTATTATGTTATAATAGATGTAAACAATTTCAATATTTTTCTTCTTCTCCATCACCAAATTTTAGATTATTTTATCACTAAGAAACTAAGTTAAAAGACTATTAATTAATGACACATATTTCATATACATTGGTAATAATTAAAATTAAAAAACAACGCTCGATAGTATATTTAATTACCAAATTCATATTATTTTATGGTATAATAGATGTAAACAACTTCAATATTTTTCTTCTTCTCCATCACCAAATTCTAGGTTTCTTCATCACTAAGAAACTTAGTTTAAAGATTATTAATTAATAACACATATTTCATATACATTGGTAATAATTAAAATTATATAAAGACGTTCGATATTATATTTGTTCACCATATTCATATAGTATCATGGTATAATAGATGTAAACACATTCAATATTTTTCTTCTTCTCCATCACCAAATTTTATGTTATTTCACTAAGAAACAAAGTTAAGAGATTATTAATTAATGTCACATATGTCATATACATTGGTAATAATTAAATTATATAAAAGCGCTCGGTAGTATATTTGTTCACCATCTTTATATATTATTATGGTATAATAGATGTAAACAAATTCTTTATTTTTCTTCTTCTCCATCACAAAATTTTTGGTTACTTCCGCACTAAGTAACTAAATTAAAAGACTATTAATTAGTGACTCATATTTCATACAGATTAGTAATAATTCAAAATATATAATGAGGCCCGATAGTATATTTATTCACCATATTCATATTTTATTATCGTATAATAGTTATAAATAATTTCAATATTTTTCTTCTTCTCCATCACCAAATTTTAGGTTACTTCATCACTAAGAAACTAAGTTAAAAGATTATTAATTAATGACAGATATTACATATACATTGGTAATAATTAAAATTATATACTGGATATTATATTTATTCCCCATATTCACATTGTATTATAGAATAATAGACATAAATAATTTCATTATTTTTCTTCTTCTCCATCACAAAATTTTTGGTTACTTCCTCACTAAGTAACTAAATTAAAAGACTATTAATTAGTGACACATATTTCATATAGATTACTAATAATTCAAAATATATAATGAGGCCCGATAGTATATTTATTCACCATATTCATATTTTATTATGGTATAATAGATATAAATAACTTCAATATTTTTCTTCTTCTCCATCACCAAATTTTAGGTTATTTCATCACTAAGAAACTATGTTAAAAGAATATTAATTAATAACACATATTTCATATACATTCTTAATAATTCAAATTATATATTTAAGTTTAATAGTATATTTATTCACCATATCGATATTCTATTATGGTATAATAGATGTAAACAATCTCAATATTTTTCTTCTTCTCCATCACCAAATTTTAGGTTACTTCTTCACGAAGAAATTAAATAAAAGACTATTAATTAATGACACATATTTCATATACATTGATAATAATTAAAATTATATAATGACGGTCGATAGTATATTTATTTACCATATTCACATTGTATTATAGTATAATAGATGTAAACAATTTCAATATTTTTCTTCTTCTCCATCGCCAAATTTTAGGTTACTTCTTCATTAAAAAACAAAATAAAAGACTATTAATTAATGACACATATTTCATATACATTGGTAATAATTAAAATTACATAACAACGCTCGATAGTATATTTATTTAATATATTCACATTATATTTTGGTATAATAGATGTAAACAATTTCAATATTTTTCTTCTTCTCCATCGCCAAAATTTAGGTTACTTCATCACTAAGTAACTAAGTTAAAAAACTATTAATTAATGACATATATTTCATATACATTGGTAATAATTAAAATAATATAAAGACACTTGATAGTATATTTGTTCAATAAATTAACATAGTATTATGGTATAATAGATGTAAACAAATTCAATATTTTTCTTCTTCTCCATCACCAAATTTTAGGTTACTTCTGCACTAAGTAACTAAATTAAAAGACTATTAATTAATGACACATATTTCATATACTTTAGTAATAATTCAAAATATAATTTGAGGCCCGATAGTATATTTATTCACGATATTCATATTGTATTATGGTATAATAGATATAAATAATTTCAATATTTTTTTTCTTCTCCATCACCAAATTTGAAGTTACTTCATCACTAAGAAATTAAGTTAAAAGACTATTAATTAATGACAAATATTTTATATACATTGGTAATTATTAAAATTATATAACTACGCTCGATATTATATTTATTCCCCATATTTACATTGTACTATGGTATAATAGACAAAAATAATTTCATTATTTTTCTTCTTCTTAATCACCAAGTTTTAGGTTACTTCATCACTAAGAAACTAAATAAAAGAGTGTTAATTAATGACACATATTTCATATACATTGGTATTAATTAAAATTATATAATGACGCTCGATAGTATATTTATTCACCATATTCATATAATATTAAGGTATAATAGATATAAACTATTTCAATATTTTTCTTCATCTCCATCACCAAATTTTAGGTTACTTCTTCATTAAGAAACTAAATAAAAGACTATTAATTAATGACAAATATTTCATATAAGTTGGTAATAATTGAAATTATATAATGAGGCCCGATAGTATATTTATTCACCATATTCATATTGCATTATGGTATAATAGATGTTAACAATTTCAATATTTTTCTTCTTCTGCATCACCGAATTTTAGGTTACTTCATCACTAAGAAACTAAGTTAAAAGACTATTAATCAATGACACATATTTCATATACATTAGTAATAATTCTAATTATATAACGAGGCCCGATAGTATATTTATTCATCATATTAATATTGTATTATGTTATAATAGATGTAAACAATTTCAATATTTTTCTTCTTCTCCATCACCAAATTTTAGATTATTTTATCACTAAAAAACTAAGTTAAAAGACTATTAATTAATGACACATATTTCATATACATTGGTAATAATTAAAATTAAAAAACAACGCTCGATAGTATATTTAATTACCAAATTCATATTATTTTATGGTATAATAGATGTAAACAACATCAATATTTTTCTTCTTCTCCATCACCAAATTCTAGGTTACTTCATCACTAAGAAACTTAGTTAAAAGACTATTAATTAATGACACATATTTCATATACATTGGTATTAATTAAAATTATATAAAGACGCTCGATAGTATATTTGTTCACCATATTCATATAGTATCATGGTATAATAGATGTAAACACATTCAATATTTTTCTTCTTCTCCATCACCAAATTTTATGTTATTTCACTAAGAAACAAAGTTAAGAGATTATTAATTAATGTCACATATGTCATATACATTGGTAATAATTAAATTATATAAAGGCGCTCGGTAGTATATTTGTTCACCATCTTTATATATTATTATGGTATAATAGATGTAAACAAATTCTTTATTTTTCTTCTTCTCCATCACAAAATTTTTGGTTACTTCCGCACTAAGTAACTAAATTAAAAGACTATTAATTAGTGACACATATTTCATATAGATTAGTAATAATTCAAAATATATAATGAGGCCCGATAGTATATTTATTCACCATATTCATATTTTATTATGGTATAATAGATATAAATAATTTCAATATTTTTCTTCTTCTCCATCACCAAATTTTAGGTTATTTCATCACTAAGAAACTATGCTAAAAAAATATTAATTAATAACAGATATTTCATATACATTCTTAATAATTCAAATTAAATATTTAAGTTTAATAGTATATTTATTCACCATATCGATATTCTATTATGGTATAATAGATGTAAACAATCTCAATATTTTTCTTCTTCTCCATCACCAAATTTTAGGTTACTTCTTCACGAAGAAATTAAATAAAAGAATATTAATTAATGACACATATTTCATATACATTGGTAATAATTAAAATTATATAATGACGGTCGATAGTATATTTATTTACCATATTCACATTGTATTATAGTATAATAGATGTAAACTATTTCAATATTTTTCTTCTTCTCCAACGCCAAATTTTAGGTTACTTCTTCATTAAAAAACAAAATAAAAGACTATTAATTAATGACACATATTTCATATACATTGGTAATAATTAAAATTACATAACAACGCTCGATAGTATATTTATTTACTATATTCACATTATATTTTGGTATAATAGATGTAAAAAATTTCAATATTTTTCTTCTTCTCCATCACCAAATTTTAGGTTACTTCATCACTAAGAAACTAAGTTAAAAGACTATTAATTAATGACATATATTTCATATACATTGGTAATAATTAAAATTATATAAAGACACTTGATAGTATATTTGTTCAACATATTAATATAGTATTATGGTATAATAGATGTAAACAAATTCAATATTTTTCTTCTTCTCCTTCACCAAATTTTAGGTTACTTCTGCACTAAGTAACTAAATTAAAAGACTTTTAATTAATGACACATATTTAATATACTTTAGTAATAATTCAAAATATAATTTTAGGCCCGATAGTATATTTATTCACGATATTCATATTGTATTATGGTATAATAAATATTAATAATTTCAATATTTTTCTTCTTCTCCATTACCAAATTTTAGGTTACTTCATCACTAAGAAATTAAGTTAAAAGACTATTAATTAATGACACATATTTCATATACATTGGTAATTATTAAAATTATATAACTACGCTCGATATTATATTTATTCCCCATATTTACATTGTACTATGGTATAATAGACATAAATAATTTCATTATTTTTCTTCTTCTTAATCACCAAGTTTTAGGTTACTTCATCATTAAGAAACTAAATAAAAGAGTGTTAATTAATGACACATATTTCATATACATTGGTATTAATTAAAATTATATAATGACGCTCGATAGTATATTTATTCACCATATTCATATAATATTAAGGTATAATAGATATAAACTATTTCAATATTTTTCTTCTTCTCCATCACCAAATTTTAGGTTACTTCTTCATTAAGAAACTAAATAAAAGACTATTAATTAATGACACATATTTCATATACGTTGGTAATAATTGAAATTATATAATGAGGCCCGATAATATATTTATTCACCATATTCATATTGCATTATGGTATAATAGATGTTAACAATTTCAATATTTTTCTTCTTCTGCATCACCGAATTTTAGGTTACTTCATCACCAAGAAACAAAGTTAAAAGACTATTAATCAATGACACATATTTCAAATACATTAGTAATAATTCTAATTATAACGAGGCCCGATAGTATATTTATTCACCATATTAATATTGTATTATGTTATAATAGATGTAAACAATTTCAATATTTTTCTTCTTTTCCATCACCAAATTTTAGATTATTTTATCACTAAGAAACTAAGTTAAAAGACTATTAATTAATGACACATATTTCATATACATTGGTAATAATTAAAATTAAAAAACAACGCTCGATAGTATATTTAATTACCAAATTCATATTATTTTATGGTATAATAGATGTAAACAACTTCAATATTTTTCTTCTTCTCCATCACCAATTTCTAGGTTACTTCATCACTAAGAAACTTAGTTAAAAGACTATTAATTAATGACACATATTTCATATACATTGGTAATAATTAAAATTATATAAAGACGCTCGATAGTATATTTGTTCACCATATTCATATAGTATCATGGTATAATAGATGTAAACACATTCAATATTTTTCTTCTTCTCCATCACCAAATTTGATGTTATTTCACTAAGAAACAAAGTTAAGAGATTATTAATTAATTTCACATATGTCATATACATTGGTAATAATTAAATTATATAAAGGCACTCGGTAGTATATTTGTTCACCATCTTTATATATTATTATGGTATAATAGATGTAAACAAATTATTTATTTTTCTTCTTCTCCATCACAAAATTTTTGGTTACTTCCGCACTAAGTAACTAAATTAAAAGACTATTAATTAGTGACACATATTTCATATACATTGGTAATAATTAAAATATTATAATGACGGTCGATAGTATATTCATTTACCATATTCACATTGTATTATAGTATAATAGATGTAAACAATTTCAATATTTTTCTTCTTCTCCATCGCCAAATTTTAGGTTATTTCATCACTAAGAAACTATGTTAAAAGAATATTAATTAATAACAGATATTTCATATACATTCTTAATAATTCAAATTATATATTTAAGTTTAATAGTATATTTATTCACCATATCGATATTCTATTATGGTATAATAGATGTAAACAATCTCAATATTTTTCTTCTTCTCCATCACCAAATTTTAGGTTACTTCTTCACGAAGAAATTAAATAAAAGACTATTAATTAATGACACATATTTCATATACATTGGTAATAATTAAAATTATATAATGACGGTCGATAGTATATTTATTTACCATATTCACATTGTATTATAGTATAATAGATGTAAACAATTTCAATATTTTTCTTCTTCTCCATCACCAAATTTTAGGTTACTTCTTCATTAAAAAACAAAATAAAAGACTATTAATTAATTACACATATTTCATATACATTGGTAATAATTAAAATTACATAACAACGCTCGATAGTATATTTATTTACTATATTCACATTATATTTTGGTATAATAGATGTAAACAATTTCAATATTTTTCTTCTTCTCCATCACCAAATTTTAGGTTACTTCATCACTAAGAAACTAAGTTAAAAGACTATTAATTAATGACATATATTTCATATACATTGGTAATAATTAAAATTATATAAAGACACTTGATAGTATATTTGTTCAACATATTAATATAGTATTATGGTATAATAGATGTAAACAAATTCAATATTTTTCTTCTTCTCCATCACCAAATTTTAGGTTACTTCTGCACTAAGTAACTAAATTAAAAGACTATTAATTAATGACACATATTTAATATACTTTAGTAATAATTCAAAATATAATTTGAGGCCCGATAGTATATTTATTCACGATATTCATATTGTATTATGGTATAATAGATATAAATAATTTCAATATTTTTCTTCTTCTCTATCACCAAATTTTAGGTTACTTCATCACTAAGAAATTAAGTTAAAGGACTATAAATTAATGACACATATTTCATATACAATGGTAATTATTAAAATTATATAACTACGCTCGATATTATATTTATTTCCCATATTTACATTCTACTATGGTATAATAGACATAAATAATTTCATTATTTTCTTCTTCTCCATCACCAAATTTTAGGTTACTTCTTCATTAACAAACTAAATAAAAGACTATTAATTAATGACACATATTTCATATACGTTGGTAATAATTGAAATTATATAATGAGGCCCGATAGTATATTTATTCACCATATTCATATTGCATTATGGTATAATAGATGTTAACAATTTCAATATTTTTCTTCTTCTGCATCACCGAATTTTAGGTTACTTCATCACTAAGAAACTAAGTTAAAAGACTATTAATCAATTACACATATTTCATATACATTAGTAATAATTCTAATTATATAACGAGGCCCGATAGTATATTTATTCATCATATTAATATTGTATTATGTTATAATAGATGTAAAAAATTTCAATATTTTTCTTCTTCTCCATCACCAAATTTTAGATTATTTTATCACTAAGAAACTAAGTTAAAAGACTATTAATTAATGACACATATTTCATATACATTGGTAATAATTAAAATTAAAAAACAACGCTCGATAGTATATTTAATTACCAAATTCATATTATTTTATGGTATAATAGATGTAAACAACATCAATATTTTTCTTCTTCTCCATCACCAAATTCTAGGTTACTTCATCACTAAGAAACTTAATTAAAAGACTATTAATTAATGACACATATTTCATATACATTGGTAATAATTAAATTATATAAAGCCGCTCGGTAGTATATTTGTTCACCATCTTTATATATTATTATGGTATAATAGATGTAAACAAATTCTTTATTTTTCTTCTTCTCCATCACAAAATTTTTGGTTACTTCCGCACTAAGTAACTAAATTAAAACACTATTAATTAGTGACACATATGTCATATAGATTAGTAATAATTCAAAATATATAATGAGGCCCGATAGTATATTTATTCACCATATTCATATTTTATTATGGTATAATAGATATAAATAATTTCAATATTTTTCTTCTTCTCCATCACCAAATTTTACGTTATTTCATCACTAAGAAACGATTTTAAAAAAATATTAATTAATAACATATATTTCATATACATTCTTAATAATTCAAATTAAATATTTAAGTTTAATAGTATATTTGTTCACCATATCGATATTCTATTATGGTTAGATAGATGTAAACAATCTCAATATTTTTCTTCTTCTCCATCACCAAATTATAGGTTACTTCTTCACGAAGAAATTAAATAAAAGAATATTAATTAATGACACATATTTCATATACATTGGTAATAATTAAAATTATATAATCACGGTCGATAGTATATTTATTTACCATATTCACATTGTATTATAGTATAATAGATGTAAACAATTTCAATATTTTTCTTCTTCTCCATCGCCAAATTTTAGGTTACTTCTTCATTAAAAAACAAAATAAAAGACTATTAATTAATGACACATATTTCATATACATTGGTAATAATTAAAATTACATAACAACGCTCGATAGTATATTTATTTACTATATTCACATTATATTTTGGTATAATAGATGTAAACAATTTCAATATTTTTCTTCTTCTCCATCACCAAATTTTAGGTTACTTCATCACTAAGAAACTAAGTTAAAAGACTATTAATTAATGACATATATTTCATATACATTGGTAATAATTAAAATTATATAAAGACACTTGATAGTATATTTGTTCAACATATTAATATAGTATTATGGTATAATAGATGTAAACAAATTCAATATTTTTCTTCTTCTCCTTCACCAAATTTTAGGTTACTTCTGCACTAAGTAACTAAATTAAAAGACTTTTAATTAATGACACATATTTAATATACTTTAGTAATAATTCAAAATATAATTTTAGGCCAGATAGTATATTTATTCACGATATTCATATTGTATTATGGTATAATAAATATTAATAATTTCAATATTTTTCTTCTTCTCCATTACCAAATTTTAGGTTACTTCATCACTAAGAAATTAAGTTAAAAGACTATTAATTAATGACACATATTTCATATACATTGGTAATTATTAAAATTATATAACTACGCTCGATATTATATTTATTCCCCATATTTACATTGTACTATGGTATAATAGACATAAATAATTTCATTATTTTTCTTCTTCTTAATCACCAAGTTTTAGGTTACTTCATCATTAAGAAACTAAATAAAAGAGTGTTAATTAATGACACATATTTCATATACATTGGTATTAATTAAAATTATATAATGACGCTCGATAGTATATTTATTCACCATATTCATATAATATTAAGGTATAATAGATATAAACTATTTCAATATTTTTCTTCTTCTCCATCACCAAATTTTAGGTTACTTTTTCATTAAGAAACTAAATAAAAGACTATTAATTAATGACACATATTTCATATACGTTGGTAATAATTGAAATATATAATGAGGCCCGATAATATATTTATTCACCATATTCATATTGCATTATGGTATAATAGATGTTAACAATTTCAATATTTTTCTTCTTCTGCATCACCGAATTTTAGGTTACTTCATCACCAAGAAACTAAGTTAAAAGACTATTAATCAATGACACATATTTCATATACATTAGTAATAATTCTAATTATATAACGAGGCCCGATAGTATATTTATTCACCATATTAATATTGTATTATGTTATAATAGATGTAAACAATTTCAATATTTTTCTTCTTTTCCATCACCAAATTTTAGATTATTTTATCACTAAGAAACTAAGTTAAAAGACTATTAATTAATGACACATATTTCATATACATTGGTAATAATTAAAATTAAAAAACAACGCTCGATAGTATATTTAATTACCAAATTCATATTATTTTATGGTATAATAGATGTAAACAACTTCAATATTTTTCTTCTTCTCCATCACCAAATTCTAGGTTACTTCATCACTAAGAAACTTAGTTAAAAGACTATTAATTAATGACACATATTTCATATACATTGGTAATAATTAAAATTATATAAAGACGCTCGATAGTATATTTGTTCACCATATTCATATAGTATCATGGTATAATAGATGTAAACACATTCAATATTTTTCTTCTTCTCCATCACCAAATTTGATGTTATTTCACTAAGAAACAAAGTTAAGAGATTATTAATTAATTTCACATATGTCATATACATTGGTAATAATTAAATTATATAAAGGCACTCGGTAGTATATTTGTTCACCATCTTTATATATTATTATGGTATAATAGATGTAAACAAATTCTTTATTTTTCTTCTTCTCCATCACAAAATTTTTGGTTACTTCCGCACTAAGTAACTAAATTAAAAGACTATTAATTAGTGACACATATTTCATATACATTGGTAATAATTAAAATATTATAATGACGGTCGATAGTATATTTATTTACCATATTCACATTGTATTATAGTATAATAGATGTAAACAATTTCAATATTTTTCTTCTTCTCCATCGCCAAATTTAGGTTATTTCATCACTAAGAAACTATGTTAAAAGAATATTAATTAATAACAGATATTTCATATACATTCTTAATAATTCAAATTATATATTTAAGTTTAATAGTATATTTATTCACCATATCGATATTCTATTATGGTATAATAGATGTAAACAATCTCAATATTTTTCTTCTTCTCCATCACCAAATTTTAGGTTACTTCTTCACGAAGAAATTAAATAAAAGACTATTAGTTAATGACACATATTTCATATACATTGGTAATAATTAAAATTATATAATGACGGTCGATAGTATATTTATTTACCATATTCACATTGTATTATAGTATAATAGATGTAAACAATTTCAATATTTTTCTTCTTCTCCATCGCCAAATTTTAGGTTACTTCTTCATTAAAAAACAAAATAAAAGACTATTAATTAATGACACATATTTCATATACATTGGTAATAATTAAAATTACATAACAACGCTCGATAGTATATTTATTTACTATATTCACATTATATTTTGGTATAATAGATGTAAACAATTTCAATATT